>CAKJTW010000003.1:17917000-19180000 GCA_917880005.1 Nanger dama | reverse complement strand
TAACTCAGAGGTAAACGCCTGTAACCCACGGTGATTCCTTTATCCTCCATCCAAGAGCAGTGTTCCCTGCCACTCTGTTGGCCTCTGCCCGAGCAGGCTGACTGCCCTCCACGTGACACACACACACGACAGTCACCACCGCAGCGTCTCTGAGGCTGGCAGGCACCCAGCCACCCTCCATCCCAAGACATCTGGCAGCAGGGTGGCGAGGCCAGCCTCCAGCATCAAGGAGAGCACAGCAGACCCTGCACAAAGATCTCAGGGATCAAAGCCTGCCCCCAGGGCAGAGACCACACCTGGCTCTGTCCCCAAGCCCAGCACAGAGCTTGCAGTGTTGGGTTGATGATGGAGGAATGAGTAAACGGGTGAATGAATAAATCCTTATCTGACCTTCCTGAGTATATGAAGCAGACAGGCCTTCCCTCAGTTCAGTTCAGTAGCTCAGTTGTGTCCAACTCTTTGTGACCCCATGAACCGCAGCACGTCAGGTCTTCCTGTCCATAACCAACTACCGGAGTCCACCCAAACCCTTGTCCATTGAGTCAGTGATGCCATCCAACCATCTCATCCTCTGTCGTCCCCTTCTCCTCCCGCCTTCAATCTCTCCCAGCATCAGGGTCTTTTCAAATGAGTCAGCTCTTCACATCAGGTGGCCAAAGTATTAGAGTTTCAGCTTCAACATCAGTCCTTCCAGTGAATACTCAGGACTGATTTCCTTTAGGATGGACTGGTTGGATCTCCTTGCAGTCCAAGTGACTCTCAAGAGTCTTCTCCAACACCACAGTTCAAAAGCATCAATTCTTCGGCACTCAGTCTTCTTCACAGTCCAACTCTCACATCCATACATGACCACAGGAAAAACCATAGCCTTGACTAGACGGACTTTAGTTGGCAAAGTAATGTCTCTGCTTTTGGATATGCTGTCTTTTTTAACATGCTGATCATAACTTTTCTTCCAAGGAGTAAGCATCTTTTAATTTCATGGCTGCAGTCACCATCTGCAGTGATTTTGGAGCCCCCAAAATAAAGTCTGACACTGTTTCCACTGTTTCCCCATCTATTTGCCATGAAGTGACGGGACTGGATGCCATGATCTTCATTTTCTGAATGTTGAGTTTTAAGCCAACTTTTTTACTCTCCTCTTTCACTTTCATCAAGAGGCTCTTTATTTCTTCTTCACTTTCTGCCATAAGGGTGGCGTCATCTGCATATCTGAAGTTATTGGTATTTCTCCCAGCAATCTTGATTCCAGCTTGTGCTTCATCCAGCCCAAAATTTCTCATGATATACTCTGCATATAAGTTAAATAAGCACGGTGACAGTATATAGCCTTGACGTACTCCTTTTCCTATTTGGAACCAGTCTGTTGTTCCACGTCCAGTTCTAACTGCTGCTTCCTGAGCTGCATACAGATTTCTCAAGAGGCAGGTCAGGCCTTCCCTGGACTCCAACAAAATACTTTACTAGAACCCTCCCTCCCCACCTATCTGGAATTTTCTTGCCTCCTGTCCTTGGCCTGGCTGATCTCACCCTGTTCAAGGGGCTGGCTGAAGCCCTGCCTCTTCCAGGAAACTTCCCCAGTTATTCCAGCCAGTGGTTCTTGCTCTCTGCCTCTCTGAGCTCCTTAACTGTCTCATTCGAGTTTGGCCAGTCTCTACCACTGTCCTTCTTTCTCCACACCCATCTTGAAGACAGGGACTAAGAGGTCTATACTTCTGTGCTATCCCCACCAAGCACTGTGCTGAGAATGTAGAAGCTTGTGATAACTATGGATTGCTTGATGGAAACGTCATGCCATCCTCAGCAAGCTCATGAAGTGCTACAGCTGAGGGATACAAGAGGGCCCTCTTTCTCCATATGAAAATGAGGTGAGCCTGAAGTTATGTGGCTTCCCCAGGGCACAGGAGTAGGCATCTGAAAACAGAGATCCTGTAAGTTCAAATCCTACTGAATTCTCTTCATCCTCTTTAAAAAGGTCACTTCAGCTCTCGAGATTGTATTTCTCCATCTACAGCATTCACGCCAAGATGCAGAACTAACCCTCCTCTTCTCTGAACTCCCTGAGTAGCTCGCTGAATGGCATGCTGTGCTATCATCAGACCACCCCCAGGAAGACTTGCTCTGATGATGCGGGAAACACCCCTTCTGTGCTTATCAAGAACGCCATCACCCCACCTTCCAGAAGAATGATCTAGGGCAGTGGTTCTCAAACTTTGGTCCTGTGTCAGAATCAACGCGGGTGGGAGGGTGGGTGGCAGTGTGAAATGTTGATGCAGGAGCGTGCACGTAATCCAGATGTCTGGATATTTGACAGATCCCCCAGCGATTCAGAGAACAATGAAAATTGAGTTTGGGGGTTTTTTAATTAAGTGCGTTAATACTGTTTCTGTTTGTGTTTTAATTATGTATTTATTTGGCTGCACTGGGTCTTAGTGCAGTACTCAGGATTTCTGTTGGTGGGGCACGGACTCTCCAGTTGCGGTGCATGAGCTTAGTTGCTCCTCAGCACATGGGATCTTAGCTCCCTGACCAGAGATCGAACTCCAGTCCCCTGCCTTGCAAGGCAGATTCTTAACCACTGGACCACCAGGGGAGGTCCCAAGACTCACGGGTTGAAGTAAAGCTTCCCTAACCTGCAAAGCAGGGGCACGAACAAGGGAGCCCTGTGATACCCTTCAGCCATGTTTTAATAGCAGAGTGTGAAACCCTGGTTAACTGACTTTAACTCAGCTTGTTTTGTTCCTGTGGGAGATGTTTTCAGGCAACGGGCATGGATTAAGCTGGCAGCACTCAACTGCAGCCGACAAGTCCGCAGAAGTCCTCATCTCTCATAGAGCACCCGTGAGACCTGGTCGAGGCAATTGTACAGAGATCCTGACTTCCTGAGAGTGGTCCCCCTGGAGGTGACCCCGACCTTCCTAACATCACAGGAAAGGCGTCTGGGGGCCAAGGGTATCGCCTTACAAAAGCCAAGTCAGACGGAGAATCTGAACCCTAAAACTCCCATCGTGGCCTGAAACACCACTCAGTCTTGACGTTCAGGCCTGCTAGACCCAATAAATCGCTTTTCCGGCATCTACTCTGGTGAAGACTTTTCAGGGACTTATTATGCAAAGCTGCCTAAGCAAGACGGAATTTATATTGAACCTGGCCATGATTTCTGAGCTGCCACTGGGTGTTCTGATGACATACACAACTCAGGGTGGAAGTCAAGGGGCTGCCAAGGACACGAGACTGGAGGCAGGAGGAAAACAGAGCGATCCTTCCAGTAAATAATGGGAGGGTGGGGGGCGGGGAGTCGGAAGAGGAGGATGCTCACGGGAGGAAGAAGACCGCCGCTTTTCTGGTGTCCAAGCTTTGCCTTTCAAATGGCATCCAGACGTGACAAAATAAATCTCTCCTCTGGAGCCTAAAGAATGTGTAGAATGCAACCAACTTTCAAGAGTGGGGGAAGGGGATGCTTTATTTTGGGTGAAGCGTACTTAGAAAACACACACCCATCGCAGAAACGTCATTGATTGAGCAAGTACCTTTAGTTTCTCTGGTTCATAGACTGAGTCCTCTCTGAAACCCCAGCTGTGTGCTGGGCACCAGCATGCTGTCTCCCAAGTGTGACTGCCAGGAGAAGCCGACCATGGATTAAAGTCAAGTCTTGGGCAAATACAACCTCAGACCCCATCCTTCCTCTGAAGTAGAAGAGCCTCAGCGCTGCCCTCCCCAGAAAAAGGAATCTTCGTCTGGCATTTAAAATACAGCCACGAAGAACACGTGCTCTGTAGTCTGTTCTCAGTGCAGCAGACCAAGTGATCTTTATGAAATGAAATCTGATCATGACATTCTCCTCCTTAAATCCTCAATGGCCTTCAGTGCACTTAGAATATAATGTGAACAACGTTCTGTGGCTGTGTGGCCGTGCCCAATTTTCCTACTTCATCTTGTCTCCTGCCCCTCTTCCCCACTGGACTCCTCGCTGCTCTTCTTCTGTCCCTCTAATAAACCAAAATCACCTGACCTCAGGACCTTTGCATATGCTTTTTCCTGTTTCTGGTATATGTTTCTCCCAGATCTTCTCGTGGCTGGCTCCTCTTTCATTTAATTTAGGGTAGCCCAACCTACTATCTCATATTCTTTTTTTTTTTTTTCCAAACTATCTATCACTCTCAAAAAAGTCTCTCTGTTTTCTCTTGGCCTGCTGATCACTGCCACATGACAAAACTGTGAACCCTGAATGAGCAAGGTCTTTATCTCACCACCTACAACTGGATCCCCTACACATAACACATAACACATAGGAAATGCTCATCAGATAACACTGAACAAATACAGAAAGATCCAGGCCAACCTGCAGCAGAGAGTTTACAGGGTGTGGAAGCCCAGCCTTCTGGGGGACAAGAAGGTCAGTGCTAGGGAGAAGCTCCCAGCAATGCAAGAATCACACCACCATCTTCTCACTTGTGATCCTCCCAACACACTCAGTGGGTTGGAAAGTGGGGGAGTCTACTGTCCATGCCCAAATCCTGCTCATGACCCCGCAATGCCACCTACACAACCCAAAGCCTGAAGAGAAGTGGGGCCAAGCGGATAAATGCTGCCATTCATGACATCAGCCACTCCTTTCTATGCCTGAGAAAGGACATTCCAGGACTGATACCGGCACTGTAAAGCAGCGGTGGCCAGAACATGGTCTCCAGAGTAATCGGCTCCAGTTCCCTGAAAGGGCCTCTCTCTGAATTAACCTCCTCTGCATGTTCTTTCTTACAGAGCAGATCCGTGTCCTCGTCCAGAGCCCAGAGCCCACGGGTGGTGGCCGCGGCAGGATCAGCATGGGGGTGGGGGAAGCACCGCTGCACGGAAATCGATGGGAACCTGAAGGTCATCTGGAGGGCGCTGTCTCCCCCATCATGCACCTGCTGGGATGGGATTTGTGGTCCTGACCCCGCTTGGGGGCCTCTGCCCTCCTGTCAGAGTTGGTTAAAATCAGCCTGCAGAAGCAAACGCCCTGCAGACCGAGTGATCTCTGGGCTGTCCTTCTAAGGGACGCTCAAGCCGAACAAAGGAGAACTGAGTCTCATTTAACCTGCCACGAGGTTGAGAGTCACCCCCAATTCCTCTTGGCAGCCCCCTGGGAAAACTGTCTCAGGTCTGCTGTTTTTGGAGGCACAAAGCTATAAACCTTTTAATAAGGACAGAATGAAGCCAGGCTAATATGACCAGCCTGTCCTGAAATTTAAATTCTCTAGTGGAAGAGGTAGAAATATCTTGAAAACTCAAAACCAAACTGAAAGGTGAGTGTACTCTAGAAATACCTAAATACCTCAAGACCTCTATATCCCAGGATAATGACAAAGGACATCAAAACCTCCATCTTGCTTGAAGGAGGTCTGTTTTGCTTCCCATCCCTACAAGTATTAGGAAACATGACTGCATTAGGAAACATGACTGCATTAGGAAACATGACCTGATTCTCCTTTCCTTGTGGACCTATTTTCCCAAGTCTTCTCCTTTCCTTCCCTCCTCCCTACCTCCCTCCTCCCTCCTCCTTCCCTTCCTTCCTTCATTCCTTTTTCCCTCCCTTCCTCTCCTCCCATGTTTTCCCCATCCTCCTCCCTCAGTCTTTCTACCTCATCAAGAGTCACTTAACATACAGGACAGGAGAAAAGCATTCAGGCCACAACCGTAACCCAAAAGTTGAAGATGAGTCTGGTATAAAAATGAGGATGAGGGACTTCCCTGACCGTCCAGGTAAGAATCCAAGCTTCCACTGCAGAGGGCAATTGGTTTGGTTCCTAGTCAGAGAACTCAGATCGTGCATGCCACACACAGTATGGCCAAAAATAAAAATAACTCTGAGCTCCTAAGATATCTCTCAAAAATAAAATAAAATTTTTTAAATGAAAAAATAAAAATGAGGAAGAGACACCCTCTACATATTTACAGAGGAATGACAACACGATAATGATCATGAAAACAATAATGGCAAGGTTTCCATTTATTGGGCACTTACTATGTATGCCAGGCACTGTTCTAAGCATTTCATATGCATAATCTCCTTTCATCCTCACAACAACCCCATCTTAATATTTCCTGTTATTCTACAGATTAGAAAACTGAGGCACAGAGAGTTTTAAGTGATGTGCCTAGGGCTTTAAGTGGCACTGTGAAGACAGAAGCCCAGGCAATTTCAGTGCAGAAAGCCTCACTCTTGGCCACTACGCTATCAACTCCCATGGGGACACGGCTACCGCTTCACAGAGAGCAGAGCTTCCAGAATTAGAATGACGTGAGCAACACTTCCTTTTTGGAGGCATCTGGTTTCTCTAACATCATCACCAATTTTCTGGGTAATCCTAGTAATTTCTCTTTGGGGAGCCTCTGCCAAATAGTCCAGAGGTAGACTTTCCTGTAACAGAATCACCCTCAGTAACTCGAGAAGTCAGTCAGGGGGCTTTCCTGGTGGCTCAGTGGTGAAAAGTCTGCAGGAGACATGGGTTTGAGCCATCTTCCTGAGCCAGGAAGATCCCACCTGCCGTGGAGCAACTAAGCCCGCATGCCTCAATCACCGAAGCCCAAGCCCCCCGGAGAGGCGCAAGCCCCCCCGAGAGGCCCATGCTCCCCCAACAAGAGAAGCCACCGCGGTGAGAAGCCCGTCACAACAACCAGAGAAAAGCCCTCACAGCAACAAAGACCCAGAACAGCCAAAAAGAAACGACTGTTTTAAAAAGAAGTAGGTTTGTGATGGGGTTGCCTGAGAAGATACCATCCGAGAAATACAAAATATTACATCTGCGGTCTTCTGGGGTGGTGCAGTAGCAGAGAATCTGACTGCAATGCAGGAGACTTGAGTTCAGTCCCTAGGCCAGAAGATCCCCTGGAGAAGGAAATGGCAACCCACTCCAGTATTCTTGCCTGGGAAATCCCATGGACAGAGGAGCCTGGTGGGCTACACAAGAGTGTAGCGCCCCCACCCCCCACAGTGGGGTCACAAGAGTCAGACATGACCTAGCCTCTAAACCACCATCACCATCACTGTGTGGTTTAGAAACCAAATCCATCCCAAAGGTAGAGAAGTGGTTATGACCTCTGAGAGGCCCTGTGGTTCTGAACATCTACTGCAGGGAGGAAAAGAAAGATGCCAGGTTATCATAAACTAGAGTCGGATTTAATACCCAGAGTTTTAGAGATCATCTGGCCTGATACCTTGGTTCTATTGCAAGGAAAATCAACCACCAGAGAAGTGAGGTGACTTCCTCCAGTCACGCATCAGCAGGGCTGAGATTCAATCTTCAGTCTTCAGGCTCCTAGTTTAGGAATTTCTCCTCTGTTTACAGCAGGGGCCCGAAAACTATAGTCCCTGGGCCAAGTCTGGCCCACCATGAATTTCTATAAATAAAGTTTTATTGGAAGACAGTCACACGCATTCGGTCATGCACTCTGTGGCCACTTTCACACTACAGTGGTTGAACTGAGGGGTTCCAGGGGAGACCACACAGCCTGAAAAGCCTGAAATAATTACCCTCTGATCTTTACAGAAGAAGTGTGCCAACTCCTGGTTTATAGCATAAGTCTTGAATAACAAAAAGACTCCACCTTTGAAATAAAAGAAAATAGAATTGGAACCCTAAGAGTCTTAAGTAGATAGTTTTACAATTATCTCAGCTGGGCACAACTTAATAAAAACCCATAAATACAGTTAATAATAAGGAAAACAAAGCACTAGCTCGCTCACCCTACCTATTTAATAATTATCGTTAACCACAGTGAGCAAAACTCATCACTGAAAACTTTTTTTTTCCAAGCCTCCCTCAAAAGCCCTTTTTCACTTATGAAACACTCTGAGTCGAAGGGCAAAATGATGCTTCGTACTGTTGCACAGAGCTCATTCCCTCCTGGTGAGCTAAAGACTGTTGCTGAGACAGCAGAGGGATTGGGAGCAGGGCCCCTACCTGGGATGCTCTCTGTCAAGAAGGAGGCGTCAAAACTCACTTGTCACCCCCTCACTCCAAATAAAATTGCAGGAACAAGCAGGCACAGCAGAGACTCTCACTCATGCCTCCCTGCCTCTCGTGCCTCGCTGCCTCACTCATCCATCTCTCTCTCCTCCAGAAAGTGATCAGGATCAGCATAAGGATGACAGAAGCATCCCAGCTCTTGGCCATTTTGATGAGGATGGTCCATCCCATGGAACAGAGAGGGATGGGGCTTGGCCCCTGATAGCCTGAGGTGGGAATCAAGGCTGGAACCTCGGTTCCAGGTCAAAGATGGAACACAGGCACTATGGATAGGCAAGTCTCTCAGCCTGGCTGGGCCCCCAGGTCCCATCTGTAAAGTGAAGAGACTAAGCCACTCATATTGTAAAGGATGGACTCCAGGCAGAGCCAAATTAGGGCTCAGGCAGGCCAGCCAGGCAGCACCACCACCCCCCCTCCCCATCACCCCTGTCCAATCTCTAAGTCACACTAAAACACCACCAGGACTGTAGAAAGTTGGAGAGGCTTTTATTTACCAGCATCATCTTAGGCAAAGAACTTCAAGAAGTAGGGCCCAGTTTGTATGGAACTGTCTCGGTTCACACCGAGGTCTTTGCTTAAAAGTTAATACCTGCTTTCCCTCTCAAAAGTGCCTTTGCCTTGCTAACAGATGATCAGGTTACCCTATGGATAAGCTGTGTGGAGTCAGAGAACGATAAGATCCCCTATTCAGAACTTGTCCATGATGGCAGTAAGTGGGCTTCTAAGCCAGACGGGTCCAGTTTGGTCAAGAGTCAGGGTGCAGGTCTGGGGCTAGAACCGAATTGTTTGAGATAAGAAAGGAGAGACTTCCCCTGCGACCCTGCTTCTCTGGTGGCCCCTTACCCAGCCCTTTGCCTCTTCTTATATTTGTTACATAAATGTTTACAGAATAACAGCCAAAGCCTGGGAGGCCCTGGAGAGAAGAGAGGGCTTCAGAAAGTACTGTAAGAGCAGAGATGTGTCAATGGGTACCTACAACCTGCCTACACTGCTAAGACCTAAGCTGCAATCCCCAGGATCAGGTCCAGTCCTGGCTCTTCACAGAGCCTGACCCTGACTCGTTCTGGGGACCCTGGCCCAAGTGAAGCTAGAGCCTCCTTCCCATCTTAGAAACTCCTCCCCACGGGGCTGCCCCTCCTGCACCAATCCTGCTGAAGCCACAGGATGCACGTGGCCACACCGTCTTCCAGGAGCTCCGCCATTAAGAGAGCTGCTGCTAAGCCGCTTCAGTCGTGTCCAACTCTGTGCGACCCCAGAGATGGCAGCCCACCAGGCTCCCCCGTCCCTGGGATTCTCCAGGCAAGAACACTGGAGTGGGTTGCCATTTCCTTCTCCAATGCACGAAAGTGAAAAGTGAAAGTGAAGTCGCTCAGTCGTGTCCGACTCTTCATGACCCCATGGTCTTCAGCCTACCAGGCTCTTCCGCCCGTGGGATTCCCCAGGCAAGAGTACTGGAGTGGGGTGCCATTGCCTTCTCCAGGAAGAGAGCTGAGAGGTAGGCAAAAAGAAAGGTCCAGGAGAGCCAACGTGGACCTGAGGCTGAGGTCTGCAGGGAGGAGGGATGGGCAGGGCAGCTGATCAGAGGAAAGGTAACAAAGAAGGAGATTCTGAATATTCACTGGAGGGACTGATGCTGAAGCTGAAGCTCCAATAATCTGGCCACCTGATGCAAAGAACTGACTCACTAGAAAAGAGCCTGATGCTGGGAAAGACTGAAGGCAGGAGAAGGGGGGCGACAGAGGATGAGATGGTCGGATGGCATCACCAACTCAATGGCCATGAGTTTGATTGAACTCCGGGAGCTGGTGATAGACAGGGAGGCCTGGCGTGCTGCGGTTCATGGGGTTGCAAAGAGTTGGACACAACTGAGTGACTGAACTGAACTGAACTGAACTGAAGGATAAAGAGGAGAGGGAGGAGGAGGTGGGACAGGAGTCAATATCACAGAGAGGGAGCAGCCTGCAGTGCCGGCCTGCCCCAGGGCCATCAATATCTCTTCTGAGGACAGGTTATCTGGGGAATTTATGCTCTCTAATAATTACCTTGCAGAGGGTTCCACTTATCTTACCAGAAGAATCTGCCAGTTGCCAGACAACGTGGGGCTCTGGCTAATTCCATCCACACTGCCCTCCACCTCCACCCTGGCCCTCCCAGCTTCCCAGCTCCTGTCCCCTGACCTCTAACCTTTCCTTCTCTCTCTGGCCTGAGGGAAGTTGAAAGTAGAAGAGTCTCACAGTGTGTGTGTCGAGGGGGTGGGGAGTATGGGGGAGGGGGGGCGCGGTGAGCTGTCCCCTATTGATAAACACGAGAGGTAGGTTGAGGCAGGGCCTGGGGAAGCTGGCAAAGGGCTGCACAGCAAAAGCAAGAGCAGTGCTCTGGGGCAGACCGATTGGACTATTTTTGTCTTCACCTGACTGATGCCATCAGATCTGGATAGCATTTTTTATATATATTTTTTGTTGTTCTTATCTTCCCATCTCTGCTCAAAGCCTTCTTGTCCACAACCCCTGCCCCACCCCCTAGCCCTCCAATGACACCTCCTCCAGTAATGGTCTGGCCATTCATGCAGTAACTGTCATATACTGCCTTGAAGGGCTAGGGTCTCTTCTTTTCCCTTTGGCCTCAGCTTGTGGGATCCTAGTTCCCCAACCAGGAACTGAACCCCTGGCCACAGAGTGAGAGTGTGATGTTCTAACTGCTGGCCTGCCAGGGAATTCTCCAGAGTTTCTATAAACACACATCCCAGCCCCAGCTGTGAGCTCCTTGAGAACGGGCCGTGGCTCATGCCCCCTCCTACCAGCATCAGCTCCTGAGCCTCAGCAGCACCGCTGACCAGGACAGGCGTGGTTTAGAAATAAGGACATGTCTCACCTACATGATGGTCCCATGAGAGAGATGCTCCTCTGATCCCTCGTCATGCAATGAGGACACCAAGGCTCAGACAGCTTAAGCCAGGAGCCTAAGGTCACCGAGGGACTGGCTGAGCCAGGGTGCAAGCAGGCAAGTCTGTCTCAGAACTGTGCTCTTCTACCACTCCACTCACGCTGCCTTGACAGTAAACATTTGCTGATCCATGGGAACATTTTACATTGTACCTACTGGACTGCAAGGAAATCCAACCAGTCAATCCTAAAGGAAAGCAGTCCTGAATATTCATTAGAAGGATGATGCTGAAGCTGAAGCTCCAATACTTTGGCTACCTGATGCGAAGAACTGACTCATCGGAAAAGACCCTGATGCTGAGAAAGACTGAGGGCAGAAGGAGGGGGGACAACAGAGGAAGAGATGGTTGGATGGCATCACCGACTCAACGGGTATGAGTTTGAGTAAGCTCCAGGAGTTGGTGAAGGACAGGGAGGCCCGGCGTGCTGCAGTCCATGGGGTCACAGAGTCAGTCACGGCTGAGCGACTGAACTGAATTGAACCTACTTACACCACCCTTTTCTAAAATAATAATATGTATTAAATAATAAGAAAAACAGCTAATGGTCACTGCGCATGTGTAGACACCAGTCCTCCCCCTCACCCTAGATGGTGACGCCATGATCTAACCCAGCTCCCCGCAGCCTGTCTGCCTCGAGACCCCATCCTCCTCCTGGCTGGGGGCCTACAGCCCTCTCTATAGGCACCCTCTGGCCGTTACAGGGCTAGCTGCTTCTGCTCCTCCCGCTCTGCTCAGCCCACCCTCTCAGAGAGCACCCATTCTTCACCCATCACTCTGGTTTATGGCCTTTTCAGCACCTTGCCAACTATTAAAACTTATTTTATTTATATTTACTTGCTACCTGTCTTCCCCCTTCCTATAAACTCCAGCTCCTTGGAGGAAAGACTGGTCTGGCTTGTTCACCTCTGTATTCCCAGTGCCTAAGGCTGGGTACCTGGCAGGGGAGGCACTCAGTAAGTATCATGTGGGCACTGGATAAATGATACCCCATTAGGCCTTACACAATACATGGCAGCTGCTCAGTTGGACACTTTCATGTGAACCCAGCTGATCTGTTTGGTCTTCATTTACAGTACACAAGGAACCTTGCTGAATACTTAGTATTTCATTGTACCCCAATGTGACAGAGATGTCTTTACCATTCCCATTGTACAGATGAGGAAACTGAGGCTTGGAGAGCTTACACACTCCCCCAAGACCACACAGAGGTACACTGAGTTCAGCCCCTCTTCTTTCTGCCTCCCGAATCTCTTCCATTGGTCCTTCCCATGTTCTCTCTCTGCCATGCTTCTCCTTGCCAAGTCCTCCCAGGAGTCTTGCACGGTCAGCCACTTGCTCCCTCCCCTCTGCCTCTGGTGGCCTGGGCCAGCCACAGGTGCCAGGGGCAGATCAGAGAGAAGGAAAGGAGTGAGAGGGGGTCTGAATTCCCTCAGTCACCTCCTCGCTGGGTCACTGTGGGGTGGCTGCAGCTTCTACTAAAGGTCACAGCTCCTGTCGGGCAGGCCTCTCCACACACAGCTGCCCTCTGCCATCCCAGGGGCTGTCCCCTCTCCCCTTGACCTCATCCTGGGGCACTGCCATCTCCTTGTACCTTCCCCTGTCCACACTTTCATAAATAGCCGTCTCCGGTGAAGCAGCGGCTTTCCGCTGGAACCCCGAGTCTCCAACACGCAAACTCCGCCCAGCCTCTGCACCTCCTCCAGACCCCACACCGCATTTACTGCCCCCTCGGCTGCCCCCGCTCCCTGCAGCTGCCTCTGCCAGGCCCTTCCCCACAGCCTGGGGGCTGTCTCCCTCCAAGACCTATAAATAAATGGTGACTTGCTGGCTGAAGGTTTTCCTGGCAGACTCTGCCCTTTGCCAACCACGGAGCGGGAGAGGGGCACTCCAGGGCGGCCCTGCAGGGACCCCAGCCTCTGCCCAGGACCGGAATGGGAAAGCACAGGGGATCGCATCCAGGGCAGGGGTGTCCTTTGCTGGACCCAGGCTCCTTGGCAGCACCCTGCTGGGGGCCCCTCGGAGGGTGCGCTGGTAACTCACACAAAGCCGGCAGCCCCCCACCCTCAGCGATCACACTTGTCAGGCCACCGCAGTGTGGCAGATATGGGACTCAGCTGCCACGTGGGGACATCCTCCCTGAAACCGACAGATGAGGAAGTTGCAGCTCAAAGAGGACAGGGAACTTAACCAAAGCCACAAAGCTACTAAGTGGCCGAGAAGGGAGATCAAAGTACATATCAGTCCATATCCTCAGACTTTAATTTCCGACCAGTCCAGGCGACCTCACAGGCCAGCCCCCTTAACTCAGCAAGGTTACAGACTCAAACCCAGTCCAGGGAGACAGTCCAGAGTCACCGGCCACCCAAGGTCAGAAGGGAGTCAGGTGGAGTGGAGGTACGTATGGCCTAGGGAAGGGAGTAGAGGGCTCCAGGCTGTCTGGAATGACATGCCCCCTGCTCCTTTCTGCGGAGCTGACAGGGAGCCGTGTGCTCATCCTGCTGCCCACACCAGCATTTCAACAAACCCACCCGCAGGCTCAGACCCTCCATGTCCATGCTCCAGACGGTCACGAGGAAACTCCAGAGGAGGGCGGAGGGACCAAGTGGCAACAAAAGGAGAAAGCCTTCCTGCTGTGGGACCTAATATTCCCCATTAACACAATTCAAAGACTAAAGACTTGTTTTCTTTTTTGGAAGGCAATGGAAAAACACACACACACACATTCTTAGTCGGGAGTGATTTTTGGAGGATATAGACTCATAATGATGCACACGCGTGCACACGCGCACACACACACACACACACACACACACACACACACACACACCAGCTCTGCCACCACACAGCCCAAAATAGTCCAGACTTCAGTCCTAGCTCCTGGGCTCCTAGACTCCTGGAGAACCCAGCTCAGCACAGTGTCCTGACCTCGGTCCACATGACTGCTGGCCGGCTCGTTCCCCAGAGTAACAAAACACTCCCAGGACCCACAGCAGTGACACCTGCACATCCAGACCATCCCACCTCCACCAAGCCCTGTCTGATGCGTCCTGACGGTGACCCAGCACGAGATGGGCCCCAAATCTCCAGAGCCTTCCTGAACCTTCTCTCCCCTAGTCCCTCTAAATCTTAAGTCACTGAAGTGACGTCTCTAGGTGAACAGCTCCCACAGCATTTTATAGACTGTTGGAAAACATCCAGAGCAGAAAATATTCTTTAAAAAAAAAAAAAAAAAGACCATGTTGAAACACACAGAACTCAGTTTTAAATCTGTGCACTACTGGAATTTGAATACTTTCACTCTAATCAAAAACATTCCCCACCTGGGACTTCCTTGGCAGTCCAGTGGTTAAAAGTCTGCGCTCTCAATTCAGGGAGCACAGGTTTGATCCTTGGCCAGGGAACTAAGATCCTGCATGCCACATGGTGTTGCCAAAACAAAAAAGATTCCCTGCTCTTCCCTTTAAATACCAACAGTTTAATCTTCCCTAAAGATAGGAGAGGGCTTTCCTGGTGGCTCAGCAGTAAAGAATCCACCTACCAATGCAGGAGATGTGGGTTCAGTCCCTGGGTCAGGAAGATCCTCTGGAGGAGGAAATGGCAACCCACTCCAGTATGCTTGTCTGGGAAATCCTATGGGCAGAGGAGCCTGGTGGGCTATAGTCCATGGGGTCACAAAGAATCAGACACAACTTAGCAAATAAACATCAACAACAGCAAAAGAGCAAAGAGTCAGATGTGACTTAGCGACTAAACAACACAAAAGATAGGAGACTGGCAACCATGATTAGATGCAATCAATATTCAGAGAAACTGAGAACAAAAGAGGGAAAGTCAACATCTTTGCCTTCCTCTGCCCAATGTTACAAACAGAGTAATAAGTTGTGGGAGACCTGGAGAAGAAGGAAATCAAAACTGTCAGACAGCAGTCATGAGGCAATTTAATGAAGCAGCATCATCCCATACAAACTGGCTGGGCAAAGAAGACCACTAGGGCTGACAAGACATTCCTGGGGATGGCATAGGGCAGAGACAGCTGGGGTCACTTGCCTTCTATTCATTATCTGGCATGAGGCTCATCAGTGGTAAATTCTCTCTCACGAAAGCAAGATATAAAAGAAAGCAAAAGGGAGGAAGCCGCCACACAAGCTGCCAATTTATTAGAGACGTGGGTAATTTCTAAGCAAGTGAAGGCACGTGGGCTCCCCTCCAACCTGCAGCTTCACACTAAGTTTAACTCCATCCTCACTCTTTCCTCCCATCTCTCTTCCATATTTGAGAAGGAACAAAGGAAATTAACAAACCCACACTCAACTCCCACCCTAGCTGGGCCATTTGGAGCACCTAAAGACGGGGTGAGGGAAGCCCTGTGAAAATAGAGACCTTGAGGGATTGCCACCCCCACTTCCTGCTTGGTGCCTGACATCAGCAAACTCAAGAATTTAGTCAGGTCCACCCACGAGCCCAGGTACAAGATGCTAAGCGAGATAGCCAGCCCCATGCTGTCTGTGAACCTGCAGGAGTAAATTCCTCGCTATCCAGCTGGGCTTCCTGGCAGCCCCTCAGTCTACTCTCTGAATCCCCGGATGGGGATTCACAAAGCTGCCCCTGGTTTGTCTGAGTGACAGCCATCCAGTCATTGAGCTAGTAGGCAGGGAGTGCCTGCTCTGGGCACGCCACATCACGGGAGGGGCAGCAAAGCATTTCGGTAAAGGGCTGGGTGCTGGCATTAGGAGGCCAGGTTTGAGTCCTGGCTTCTCATTTATTTGTTGTGTGACCTGTTGACCAGTCTGAGCTTCACTTTCCTCCTCTGTAAAATGGCCTATGACCGTCATCATAGGCCGCTGAGAACAGATGAAATAGCCTCACTCTGAGTGATCAATCCATATTAGCTGTCACTATGGTGTGGAGTCCCACCTCCAATTGCTTCTACCACCAGTGGCAGAAAAGACAGCTGGGGGTCATTCCCAGACAGTATGTCTGTTCCATAGGCCTCCCCATCCACAAGGATGAAGAGTAGAAGAATATATTAAAAAATAAAATAGCTCAGTGGCTATGCTAGCACCAGTCAGCTATCTAGTCAATAGGATCCATGCTCAGAAGCACAACCGCATGTGAATGATTCCATGCAAGCAAGCACACCAGCAGGAACCTAACTCATGGCACAGACCTTCCCTAGGGGTAGGTCAAGGGCTTCTATCTCCTTTCTGAAAGGGCACTTGGTCACAAAGGAGGGAAAGCCTTAGCAGACTGAAACTTCAGAATATTCAACAGGACACGTGGAAAGGTGGGGTAGTGGTTTCCCACTGCTGCTCTAGCAAGTGGCCACAAACTTAGTGTCATAAGACAACGCAGAATCTGACAGTCCTGGAGGGCAGAAATCCAGAATGAGTCCCGGAGGGTTAAAATCAAGGTGTCGGCGAGGTCGCATTCCCTCTGGAAGCCTTAAGGGAGAACTTGTTTCCTGGCTTTTTTCACCTTCTAGGGTGGCCCACATTCCTTGGCTTGTGACCCCTTCCTCCATTGCATCACTTCGATTTCTGCTTCCACTCTCATCCCCGTGAGAGTCTAAGCCTCTCACCTCCCTCTACCAGGACTCCCGTGATTACACTGAGCCCAGCCACATAATCCAGGATAACCTCCCCTTCTCAAAGTCCTTAATTTAATCACATCCGCCAACTCGCTTTCTCCATAATCAGAGTTCCAGGGGCCCCTATTCTGTCTGGCAAAGGTGGGTTCTGCAGCAAAGAGCACTGGAGAACTCTTATAGCAACTGTGAGATCCTGAGGAGTAAGGTTCTGCCCTAAACTAGAGAATGTTGAAGGTGTACACTGAAATGTACATACTATTGTACAGCAACTCTACTTCAACTTTTAAATAAATTTGAAGCAAAAATCTAATTCAGGTGGCAGGTGTACAGTGCCTACATGCACAGGACATCCACCTCCCACTCCATGACCTAGTGGCCGTGTCAGCTTCTATTTCCCCAGCTAGAAGTACATATTAACTTTCCACTTATAGCACAAGGAATAAGAAAATGAAACACACCCTTCTCTCTCTGCTGGGTTCACAATAAATGCTTAGTCAATGGCAACCAGTGAGCTGCCCACTAGTCCACTGGTCAGTTACTCTGCTCTGATCAGGTCCAGTCACTAAATAAACCAGTTTGATATGAACTACTTGACTGTCCACAAACACCAGCAGGCCCAGGCAGGCCCCAGGAAGCAAAAGGGCCACTGAGCCCAGTGCAGACTGATGCTATGAGGCCAGAGGGACCCAGCAGAGACGCCCAAAGACTCAAGATTCGTGCTCAGAATTTCCTAGTCGGGATACGGTCCACAGACAGGAAGCTCAGTTTACTTTCTGAAGAAAGAATGCATGCACAAAGCCCAAGCACTCTTCTCCACAAACTCATACTCCATGAGGGCAGAACCTTACTCCTCAGAATCTCACAATTGCTATAAGCGTTCTCCAGTGCTTTTTGCTGCAGAATCCATGTGTGTTTCTCTTACAGATAATTGAGTATTATTTTAATTTGTATTGCGATTAATCTGGGCTGCAGGTTATAGTCAACAGTTCCCATCATGAATCTTTCTACCTTCCTGTTTTGTGGATGAGCAAACTGAGGCAGGGATTGAAGGAAAAAGGATTTTATCCTAACAGCCTCATCCTGGGTTATTTGATTCCATCACTGAAGTATCTCAAGTGAGGTTAAAAGAGGTTTACAATTTGAATTTCAGAACTCCTGCTAAATTAGCTATGTGATTTCTGGGAAATCATATAACTTATGTGAGCATCACTTTCCTCATCTGTAAAGGAGACAGGAAAACTTGCCTCTCACATGGTTTACTGGTTAAATATCATGTAACACCCTTGGCATGCTGGATTCATGGGGACCTTACCATGTTTTAGACACTATGCAAGGCATTGTGCATATTAATTCATTTAATCCTTACAACAACTCTATGAGGTAGGCTTTATTATCTCCATTTTCCTGGAAAGTAAACCTCTTTGTACATGCATGCTAAGTCACTTCATTCATGTCTGACTCTTTGCGACCCTATGGACCACAGCCTGCCAGGCTCCTCTGTCCATGGGATTCTCCAAGCATGAATAGTAGAGTGGGTTGCCATGCTCTCCTCCAGGGGATCTTCCTGACCCAGGGATCGAACTGGCATCTCTTATGTCTCCTGCATTGGTAGGCAGGTTCTTTACAAATATTACCACCTGGGAAGGGTGGGGATACTTTTAACATCTTCAGCCCCTAATTCAAATACCTTGTGAGTGGTATATACAATAAGTATTGTTGCTGATAAAAGGAACTGAGAGGTCAGTTGACTCTAGAATCACCTCCAGAAGGTTTTATGAAGGTAGAATTGAAAGGTAGGTAGGATTAGAGAGAAGAAAAAAAGGAGAGAGGGTGGGTCTTCCCAATGGGGTAGGATGAGGTGTGGAGAAGTGACAAGAGAAGCAAGACAGAGGACTAAGCATAGCACCTGGGGAGGAGACTGAGTATTGTGTTGGCCCCAAAGTTCGTCTCTGGTGGCTCAGACAGTAAAAAATCTGACAGGAGTGCAGGAGACACAGGTTCAATCCCAGGGTCGGGAAGATCTTCTAGAGAAAGGAATGACTATCCATTCCAGTATGCTTGCCTGGAGAATTCCATGGACAGAAAAGCTTGGTGGGCTACAGTCCACGGGGTTAAAAAGAGTCGGACATGACTGAGCAACTAAACAAAAGTTCATCCAGTTTCTTCCATGAGATGGTACAGAAAAACCCAAATGAGCTTTTTGACCAACCCGATATAATAAAACTGCAGCTGAAGAGTCTGATAGGATAAACTCATTGACTTGTTTTGACCAGCGGACCTCAGTGGAAGCTAGGTTGTGCTGGTTCTAAGCCCAGGCTGCAAGAGGCCTTTCAAGCTTCCACTCTGCTCTCCTGAAAACCTGCCTAGTTGCTTGGCATGTGAACAAGCGTGGACTAGCCTGCTGGATGAATACAGAGGAGAAGCAGAGATAAACTGTCCTGGCTGAGGCTATTCTAGTCCAACCAGCCCATAACCTACCCAGCAGCTGACCAGAGGCACAGAAGTGAGCCCAGACAAGATCAGAAGAACCACCCAGCTGAGCCCAGATCAAACTGATAAACCACAGAACAGTAAGCAAGATAAATGGTTGCTCTTTGAAGCCACTAAGCCTTGGGGCATTTTGTTAAGAAGCAAAACTAATAGGAACCAGTGTCTCTTTCATCCTTAGGTCCTTAACAGCCAATAGAAGGCCTGGTGTGTAATAGTTACACAGTAACTGCTTCACGAATAAAGTACTGAATCAATAAATCAATAAAACTGGGAAGTAATGAATGCCATGGTGGAAAGTTGAAACTATGTTGGATTGCATAATTCTATTGAGATGCTATGGTTAAACCATTTTAATATTTTTCAGACTTTTTTTCAGATTTGGTTATGTGATACCTAATAAAAGACTCACTTTCTTTATTATTCTCAGTCAGCATTCTTTTTTGGAAAGTTTATAGTCAAGTGAAAAAGAAAGTTTCACGTGAACATATAATGTGGTGGTGATGGTTTAGTCACTAAGTTGTGTCCAACTCATGTTACCCCAAGGACTGTAGCCCACCAGGCTCCCCTGTCCCTGGGATTCTCCAGGCAAGAATACTGGAGTGGGTTGTCATTTCCTTCTCCAGGGGATCTTCCCAACCCAGGGACTGAACCCAGGTCTCCTGCACTGGCAGGTGGATTTTTATGGACTGAGCCACTGGAGAAGGGTGTGGTGATTTAAAAAATAAGACTAGTTGTTTAGAGATTTAAGTTCTAGACTCAACTCTTCAAATACCTTCGAGACTTTGCTAATTTTCTTAATCACCATTTCTACCTCTGTAAAGTGATATTAAAAAGAAAATGACCTTTCCCTGTCATTCCTTCACTGAGTTGTCATAGCAAACAAGATAGTATCAAGTCTCTTGAGTGCTTTCCGCCATCAATAATTCTACTTCTTAACAGAGTTTTACTTATTGACAGTTTCAAGTGCTTTTATAAATACATCCTTCTATAAGGTCTATTTATCCTTTATCTATCTGCCTTCTCACATTCCGCTGTCTGGTCACCATATTTTCAACAACAACAAAAACAAGGTAGGAAACAGTTAAAATTATCCTTGATGGCGAGGAGAAAACTGTTGTTCAGTCCAAGAGGTGGTATTTCTGGCACTGAGGATTCCATGTGACTAAGGTCAGACCCAACATCTCCCTGACTTACTCTCTGGGACCAAAGTCCCAATGGAGAACTCTGGATCCTCTCTAGGCTGCACCAGGGGCTGCCAGCTGCTGAGGATACAGCCTGGTCCTGCTCCTCTTCCAGCAGCTTCTGTCCAGGGTGGAACCAAAGTCTCCATATTCCTAAGAATGACTCTTCCAACAGCCTCAGTTCCTGCCTTGGGCCAAGTCAGGGGATCAGCTTAGCCAAGTTCTGAGCCCAAGTCAGGCACTGCTGAAACCAGTCTCAGCAACTCCTCCTACAACAGCAGGACCAGGTTGGAAGATTACAGAGTTCTCTGAGCACTTTGGGACCCTCTTGGATTACTGCCCTCTTCCAAACTCCAAAACCTTTGGAAGTCATAACTCTGAGGTGAGTACCAGGTTTCCTTGGGCTTCCCAGGTGGTGCAGTAGTAAAGAATATGCCTGCCAATGTGGGATATGTGGGTTGGATCCCTGGTCCGGGAAGAGCCCCTGGAGAAGGAAATGGCAACCTACTCCAGTATTCTTTGGGAAATCCAATGGACAGAGGAGCCTTGCGGGCTACAGGCCATGGGGTCACAAAAAGTCAGACACAACTGAGCACACACACACTCACACACGTATCATGTTTCCTTAGAGCCAAGAGTCTCAGAGCAGAGGGGGAGGCAGAGTAGGAGAGCCGGTGCCCACAAAGCCCAGAGCTACCCTCATCCTGTGCCTGATGAGGGCAGGACAGAGGAGAGGGGTGGCTGCTACTGAAACCAGGGGGCTAAAGCTGAAGGGGCAAGCAGCTCTGGTCCTGCTCAGTGCCCTGAGTCTTGCTTACAGTAAGGGCCCAGTCTGTGCATCCACCCATCCTCCCTGTCTATGGTGGGCATAGGTTATCTGTTGAGCTGCCATGCCACCTCCTTCCAGTAACACCACCTCCGTTTTCCTCCAGCGAACCAGCTCTCCCCACCATCAGTTGAGTAAAATCAACTCATTTCCATCCCTCAGCTTTAGGTAGAGACTTGTGACCCCGACCTGGCCAATGAGAAAACCACCTCCCCAAGCCTTAGTGGTTGCATCAAAGGTAAATGAACACGTGGTGCAAGGCAGGCAAATTCGAATCGGTCTTGGAATTTCTGAGGGAATGAGGCACTTTCTCTTGGTATGAAAAAGCTAATAAAAAATGTGTATTTGATGCTGCTGGGAGACTCCATGAAGCAGGCCTCTCTGCAAAGGAAGTCAGTGTAGAAGAAAGCAGAATTAAGAGAGAAAGGAGAGGTGGAGGGAATCCAGAAGACCTTGTTGAGCCCCTAGATTCAGTCCCAAGTGAAGCAGATATACTCCTGAACATTAGGTACATGAGCCCATACATTCCTCTTTATGCTTAAGCAGTTTGAGTTTCTTGCCATTTGCAACATGTAAAAGCCCTGACTAGTGTACATTCCAGGGTTTGGGTTTACCCAGAGACCCTGCACAAGGCTGAGGAAGCAGCCTGGGGCCCCATCCAAACAGATCTAGGCTGGCAACCTAAATGCTTGTGAGATGAAGATGGTTCACTGTAGCCATCAGTTGCCATGCACCAAACCTGAGAGGAGGTCAGAGCCAGGGAATGCAGCTCAGTAAACTGCACTCTCTAGCTTGCCACAGTCCCCACCACTCCCTTCTGTATCTAACAAGCCCATTTTCCTCATTTTACTTTACCTTTCTGGCCCCATAAGTTTACCATCCATCACTGGATGGGTGGGCAGATGGATGCATGGACAGATGGATGGATGGATGGATCAGTTAATCAACCAATGGATCAATTAATGGATGGATGAGTGGATGGGGCCGACAGGAAGTGGTTGCATGTGTAAGTCGCTTCAGTCATGTCCACCTCTGTGCAAGCCTATGACCACCATGCTTCTCTGTCCGTGGGATTCTCCAGGCATGAATACTAGGGTGGGTTGCCATGCCCTCCTCCAGGGAATCTTCCTGACCCAGGGATTGAACCCAAACTTTTACATCTTCTGCATTAGCAGGCAAGTTCTTTACCACTAGCGCCACCTGGGAAGCCCTGGCAAGTGGTTATGTGTTCGCAAACTGAGCCTACATACAAACAGGCATGAGACAAATAATACCCTCACGCCACTGCAGTCAGGGATCACTTGATAACACAGGAAAGGAAATAGCCATGGACTTACTTCCATGTGGCTCTGGTCTTTGGAACACTGTGGGACAAGACATTCTGGGTAGCACTCATCCCGTAGTTATTCTCCTCTCTGGCCCCCAAGCCAGAGTAGTTAACATAATCCCACCAATACTACTGTACAAGAAGAAACCATTCCCTGCATTCACAGGCACTACATCACACAAGAAAACTGGCCCAAGGCAGTAGCTTCTTTCTATTCTCAGCATCCACTGAGATCTGGGCAGCAGCCACAGAAAGAGTTACTGAGGATGCGGGCTCTGTGCTTTCACGTCTGGATCTGGAGTCATTGCAGGCAGATGTCCACAAATGTATCTATGGGGCTCTGGCCTTGAAACAAGGATATGAGGAGTCCAGATGGCCATGTGGCTCGAAGAACTGAGAAAGAGAAACAAAGAGATAGGAGCGAGGGAGATGATGCTCAGAGCAAGGCCAAGGCCTGTTCCTCTGCCACCGGGCTGATGGCATCACCGTGACCTCGGGAGGTAACTGGTGATTCACAGGGAACCACGCCGTGAACTATCCATTGTGTTATGCATGCTCACACTTCAGGCAATCACTTTAAGAAACCATATTCCATTCACCCTGCTACGAATCATGGTCCCCCTTTCATGGTCTTTGTGAAGTCATCACAAAGTTCTGAGCAGAAGGACCTTTCCAGGGATTACTGAGAGGTGATCCCATAACCAGGCAGGTTCTGCTGACTCTTTGCTCGGGATGCAGGTGCTCAGTGGGGACGACCAGGAAACCAGCACCCAAAGTCAGGACACCTGGGCAAGACTAGGTTGACC
This sequence comes from Nanger dama, assembly GCA_917880005.1. Lineage (NCBI taxonomy): Eukaryota > Metazoa > Chordata > Mammalia > Artiodactyla > Bovidae > Nanger > Nanger dama. The sequence goes on along the minus strand of CAKJTW010000003.1, from coordinate 19,156,830 downwards.
GCCACAAAGACGAGGCACTAACCCAAAACGTGAGGCTCTACATCCCATCTCTCCTTACAGCTGGGAAATGACTGCTTACAAGAGAGAGGGAAAATAGAGCTGCACACAGAACCACTGCAAGAACGGAAAAGAGGGGTACTTACTGGGGGTAAGAAGTACTAGCTTCCTCAGGAATAACCCCTGATGGTAGATACCATCCCTGCCCAGCTTCCGCCCTCAGGATGACTCAGAGCCAGAGCCCAGGAACCACAAACATCGGATGAGCCATGGACAAGAAACTCCGGCGGAGGAGCCAAGGGAATGGCACCCACGAATGGTAGTGTGTGGGTACCAGCCAGCAAACGTGCTCTTGCTGGTCACAGCTGGTCAGTTCCGAGAGTTCCTGGTTTTCAGACTGGCTCATCTCCAGGGACCTGCCCAGTGGTCATACACTATGCTTTTTAGAATCACATAGAAATCCGAGTTCAAGTTAACTCCTGGGAAAGGCCACAAAGATGCTGAGCCCTCAGCCCCTTGTGTCTGTCAGCACCCACTTCTAGGCACATGCCCCCAGGCAGCCTGGGGCCTGAGACACACTTTTGAGCACACAGACTTTCAGCCCTGGGTGTTTGTTTTAACTCACCAGGAGGAAAGAATTTGGGATCTTTTTAAAATATACACAAAGGGAATACATCTGTTTATTTTACGGAATGTATCTTCAGACATGCTTGGGTAAGAAGCAAGGCTAAAGAGCACTCTTTTTTCTTGGCTCATGCGAGTGCGACTCCTCCGTGGTAACTTCTCCAAAGGCCACAGACAGCAGAGACGTTCAGTCTCTGGTCTTCTGATCGATCTCACTTGATACCCTGCTGTCACATCACCTTTCAGAACCTCGGGGCTCCAATAACCCCATCCTGCCGTCATCAGCCCCGTGGGGAAGCAGAGTCCCTGCCCAACTGCCCACCTTTCCAACCACCCCGCCCCTGTAATGTCACCAGATAAAATAAGCACTCCCGGTTAAAGCTGAATGCTAAATAAAGAGCATAAATTTTTAGTATAAATTCACCTTTCCAGGTGGCAAAACTGAGGCAGTTTCCTTCCAAGGATAGAAAAGTTCTCTCTTCTCAGCTTGTTTACAGAACCTCAGCTCAGTGGCCCTCACTGTGTCCCCCAGCTTCAGTGAGACCGTCCTTTGCATCTTTGAGGGTGAACTGAGAAGGCCATGGCCTCTGAGTTCATGGTAACATAGGTAGTCCTCCCATTCAGATGCCAGTGGTGCTTGTGAGTGGAGTCCAAAACATTTCTACATGTAATCACGAGCCCCATTGCAGAAGAGTCTGACGAGAGACGGAGGTATGAGAGAGGGAGAAATGAGGGGCAGGTATTACCATAAAAATCTCCGAAGGAGATCTCAGTCTGAGAGATCTCACTACCATTTAAAAAAAAAAAAAAAAAAACAGTGTTGCCTGGCCTTGGCTGGCACATGGGCCATGAAGATCTGGTCCTAATTTCTAGCTTCAAGAATCAATGCCAGAGTGTTGCCCAGCCCGGGATTCCGCAGGGGTCAAGTGGGCCTAACGACACCTGCAGACCTTTCACCTGCCTACATGGGCACCTGGAGTGGATGATCCATGAGGGTAGGATTGGTGCCCTTTTCTTCTCATCACTATATACCCACCGCCTAGCCCAGCCGCTAGCCTCACAGCAAGCGCTTGGCAAGCTTATGCTGAGTGAGTGAATGAATGAGCAGATAGATACCCAATATGTCCCAGAAGTAACACGAGCTTTGCAATGCAAGGGCTCTGAACAACTCAGATGTCCAGTGAAAGGGGCTGGCCTGGATGACCTCTGAGGTCATCTGTAACACCACAAGCCCTTGAGCCATCAGACTCGGGTGAATCACTTCACCAAAACAATTTTAAACACTTCCTTCAAACATCCTAGTTCAGCATCTTTGGCTGAAGTCCTCAAACTAGGCCCAGGGATAATCCTAGGAGGGAAGACTATAGAGCAGCTTAAAATAGGAACTTGGTGAGGGAAATCAGGGATGAATAACTGGGGAAAAGAAGGCACAGGCGGCTAGGGATTCAAAGAATGGAATAAGAAAAACAATTCAAGATCCAGCATGGCTGTCCAGGACACACACACTCACACCAGCACAGAGATCCATCTTCCAGATCCACACTGCCCGCCTGCGCCCCCCAGCCCCATCCCATCATCCTATGACAGTGCTTCTTTGTGGAAGACAACAATAGCTACATTATGCCATTCTGTAATGATCCTCGGAGAAGCGGTTGTGAAGTCAAGGCATTGCGTGAACACTGGGCTACTGCACACCCGCCCACAAGAACAACAACAAAACAAGGACAAGCCGCAGAATCCCTAATTTAAATAAAGACTGGACACTGCCCAAGCCACTGCCCTCTCACATTTATCTCAGGGCAGGACTTTTTTTTTTCCATGTAATTATTTATGTACAAGGCCTTCTTTCACTGGAATTGATAAGGTGTCAGGAGGTTGGGTTTTTGTTGTTTGTTAGTTTTTCAATAAGGAGGCAGAAAGAGGAGGAAGTAGCAGGAAGGGGGCCATGAGGAAGTGCCAAGGCTGGGGGCTGACACGCAGGAAAGCCTCAAAGGGACCCGAACCTGCTTCTTCTCAGTGAATCCATCCTATTAATATAGAGATGTCATTTCACTACTCCCGTGAAACTGTTTCCAGGGACTTTAGTATAAAATACACAGAACTCGGGATGGTGCAATGGAAAAGTCAGTGGCCAAAAAAAAGGGAAAAAAATATCAGAATATCTGAATTCTCGTCACTCTGCCATAACTAGCTGTTTCCTTGGGGTTTTTGGTTTTTTGTTTTTCCTCAAGAAACAGAGGTTCTGAGAGGCATCGAGCTAGCAACTGAGGGAGACAAAGATGCAGCCACTCTCCTCCCTGAGCTTAGATTCCTCCTTCTCCACAGGAGAGCCCCTGACCAGCCCTGGAGACACACAGCACACAGCCCCGGCCGGGACCTGTTCCCGCAGGGCGGAGGAGAAAGCCTGCCCCTCCACAGCTGAGAGGAAGCCTCAACTTGGAGGAAAGGAGCAGGAGCCGCATGATGACGGGCACACGGGGTCATCTTGGTGGGTCCTGGTAACAGCTAAGGTGTGGAAAAGACGACTGTCTCTCGTCCCTAAAGAAAAAGTGTCTCTTGTCGCCAAAGCAGCCGGCCCCCCTGAGCCACAGCCCCTGTGTTCTGCCTCTCCTGGACTCCGGGCAGGGCTTCCTCCCGCTCAGGCCTCCACACTTCCCAGCCTCCTTTCCTCTCTCCTGCCGCACGCTAACACGGGGACTGCACGATCACGCTTTGGAATCGTCGGAGGCCCTTCTAGTGATGACCCCACCTCGTTCCTTACACTTCCTGAGAAGCTCCTCAAGTACACCATATTCTCATCTGTCCATCCTGCGGAGCTCCTACCCTTCCCCAGAACTACTTTTTCACAGTCACTAATTCCTCCCTTTTTGCCACTTCCTGGCCATGATGCTGCCTGACCAACATTTGATAAGTATTAACCGTGTTCTCCTTGAAACCCGCAGAACCTTGATTTTAATCTTTCAGTTAGTTCCCTCAATGAAAGTTCCCTCAGCGGGGGCCAGGTTGAGAGGCTCGGGCCATTGTAAGACCCAGTCCTTACCCCTCTACCCATCTCTGCACACCCGCCACCTGGCTCCAACCCTCACCTCACATCACCTCCACGTTCATCACCTGTAGCAACAACAAAGTTCAGCCCTGCAAACTCTATGAAACACACTTTACATCATACTAATTTCTTTCACTGAGAAAGAGGAAGGGTTGCTCTTGCAAGGAACGCCATTTTGGAAGTGCCAGAAACCTGCAGTGGACATGCAACTGTCGTGGGAAGGGGGACCTCTTCCAGGGCCTGAGCGTAGGCTCTTGTCAAAACATTCAGACACTCGCTGACAAAGCAAGAGATTTTATTGGGAAGGGGTGCCGGGAGGAGAGCAGCAAGATCGGGGAAGTCAGGAGGGTAGCTCTGCCACGTGGCCCACAGTCTCAGGTTCTATGGTGATGGGGTTAGTTTCTGGGTCGTCTCTGGCCAGTCATTTGGCTCAGGGTCCTTCCTGATGGTGTACGATCACTCAGCCAAGATAGATTCAAGTGAGAAGGACTCTGGGAGGACGTATGGACTGGTGTCTCCACTCTCCAATTTGACCTTTCCCAATTTCTTCCATCTTCCTTACCAGGACCTCCTGTTGAAAGATAACTTATGGAAGTGGCTACTATGGTGTCTGGCCAGGGCGGGTGGCTTCAGTCAGCGGTTCTCCTAAAAACAAGTGACTCCTGAAATGTAACATGATTTTGCATCACTCTCTCCCCAAATTCTCCACTCTCCAAGCCACTGTCCCTTAGCGCATTGTCCTGTGCCTTGTTGCAGAATTAATCACGTCAGTCTCTATATTGTGAGCTCCTGGAGGGCAGGCTGGTCTCTTTTTGTCCCCATACTGCCCAGTTCAGTTCAGTTCAGCTGCACAGTCATGTCCAAACTCTTTGCAACCCTGTGGACTGCAGCACGCTAGGGCCTCCCCTGTCCATCACCAACTCCCGTAGTTTACTCAAACTCATGTCCATTGAGCCGGTGATGCCATCCAACCATCTCATCCTCTGTTGTCCCTGCCATACTGCCCAGTGCTTAAATACTAATTAAAATGAAGCAAGATGAGGGAGAAATTCAATACCAAATCCCATCTCGATACCGTTTGTCTCTTTGGAAAACTGTTCCCAGGCTTATTTCTAGCATGGCCCAAAGGAGTGCTTGCCTACCTACCTACACGTTTAAGGAGGAGAGTTTTCTCTGATCTTGGGCATTTTGGAGGCTGCCATCACACTGCACCAAGATATCCAAGCAGGCCCACCAGCTGGACATCCACAAGGGGGACCTTGAGGCAAACACTTCACTTATTCAGGACACAAGTGTCCATAATTCTGTAATTGCCTCTCTTATTCACTGTATGCCCTTGAGCAATCACCTTAAGATGTTTGTTCCTGTTTTCCTATCAATAAAATAAGGATTAAAATATCTGACTCCTAGAGTTGCTGTGAGGATTTGACAAATAAGTACTAGAGAAAGTGCCTAATGCCACACTTAATATATAACAAAGGGTCCATAAATGCTTTATTATTATTATTATTATTGACAGGTTAGAAAGGGGGCATGATACTGACTCCTGCATAACCATCATACTGCCCTTTGACTTGGCTAGTTTTGACAGAAGGGCCTTTTGACATTGCCTAAAAACAAACCACTAAACTTTCAACTTTTAAAAAATACCAGGTAATATAAGACAAGGAAAATCCCTCTCCCTCCCTGAGGTCATCCCTCTCTGACCTCACAGATGGGAAAAGATAAGCTCAGAGATGGGGTGAGGGATGTAGTAAGGGTTAGAACCAGGGGAAAGGTCTAGGATAGAGTGAGAATTAGGAAAAGGAGTGGGTCAAAGACGGACGGAAGATCTGGAAGCAGGCAGATAAGAAATGGAGTAAGGGTCAGCCTAGGAGGGCAACAGATCGAGGTGAAATAGGACTATCTGATGGTGCTTACATTAATAATTTTACCTTTTCACCACCACCCACTAGAAAGTGTCCTGCTTTGTAAAGGAGGAGTGTGTGTGTTGGGGTAGAGGGGTGACGGGCAGAGGGGAGAACCCTGAACTGAGTGAACATTTTCAAACAAACAAGACATTCTGAACTCAAACAGTAAAAGTCATTGAGCTGGTCAAATCCCACTGGTCCTTCCCCACAAGTGGAGCTGGCAAGAAAGTTCTAGAAACTAGTTCTGCCCACAGCACATAAAAGCCTGGTGAATTTTGCATTCCAAGGACGAGAGGTTTCCAAATTAAAATTTTAAGAGTGTGTGAAAATAGTTCACCATTTACTTTTAGGATGAGGTAGTGTTTAGAATGTCAGCCTAGAAATCCAAGTACTGTTTTCAGAGATGCTGTCTATTCTGGGAGGGGGAAAACTCTTCCCAAAAGCTTTTTGCTTCCATCCAAACTTCTGAGATCTTGGACCCAGAAAGACAGAAGGGTCTGAACAGCTTCTTCCACCAAGGAATCAGCCAGAGGTCTCTAGGCTTATAGAACGTACTTCAGAAGCCATGGCTTGGATTTTGACAGTCTGGGGAGCTCAGGAATGGTCCTGTTGATTTGAGTTCCACCCCCAGGCCAAACCACCTACTTGCTCTGCAAATTCAGGTGAATGATTTCACCTCTCTGAGCCTCCATTTGCTCATCTGGCCCTTCTGGACAAGCTGAACTTGGCAGGGCCTTTCAGCTCTGATATTCATTCCGGTTGAAAAGAAAAAAAAGAAAAATGTTCACTGAGCACTTCCTACGTGTCAGACACCTTCTAGACTCTGGGGTACAGTGGGTTCCTGCATTATGAGGCTTACATTCTAGCTCCAGTGTACTGGGAGTTCCTAAGAGTCTATGAAGAATACACCCTGTATTTTGAGCTTGTATATCTCAGAAAGAGAGATGGGGCAGGGGCTCCACAGGATAGAATGTGAAGCTTATGGGTGATTAATTGCCACCCCATTAGTATGCAGGACAACAGTACTTCTTCCTTCCAAAATGTTTTAAGTTGCTAAAATGTACTGAGTTTTTGTGGGGTCTGTTTTGGTGGTTTTTTTGTTTGTTTTTGATGGGGAGATATTTGGTAATGGTGTGTTTTTTCTGATAAGGGGCTGCAAAATGGAACTGTGGACATAGGAGAGAACAAGGAGCCTTGAAGAAGGTCTAATGTGAGCAGAGGACAGATGTGGGACAAAACAGAGGTGCTCAAAGAACCCCACACTTCCGCTAAGGTCAAAGCTTTCACTCCAGAACATTCACTCTCTTTCAGTCACTGGAAACTTTAATACCATCTCCAAACAGGGTGCAGGGCTGCCCAGCCCCGCCGGGATACTGCCTGATGACTCAAGACCTGGTCGCTCCACATGAGGCCTGGGGGCAGAGTGGAGCAGGGGAAGGACATGAGGACACGAGGAAAGAGTCGGACAACAGCAAGTGAGCACAGGCCACCAGCCACCCTCTTTTCCAACCCATATACAAGCCCACGTCTGGAAGGAAAATCAGTTCTAGGTTCTTTCGGCTGGTCGAAGAATTACCTTGACACAAGACAAATCAATAGGAGAAAACCAAACAAAAATTTAATAACATGTACACATCGGGGAAACCCAGGAAGACTAAGTAACTCCCCCAAATGGCCAAAGTCCTCACCTTAATTACCATTCTCGGCTAAAGACCAAAGAGAATGCTGGGGGAAGGGGGGTGGGGAAAAGGGAGTGGGGGAAGGGGGTGGGGGAAGGGGGGTGGGGGAAGGGTGGGGGAAGGGTGGGGGAAGGGTGGGGGAAGGGGAGTCATCTGTGGGAGGTCAGCAGGAAAGTACAGTAAAAAAGGATAAGGTTGTCACACAGTTTGAGCTCATCGCCTTCCTCGTGGGTAGTGTTTCTGGAGATCTGGTCAGCTTCTTTTTGGTACCGTGAGGGAGAAACCCTTATGAAAGGAAATTTCCCTTATAAATGCAAATATTTCTTACAAAACAGTAACTCCTACTCAGTGTTCAGTTTGTTTTTCTTTTCCCTGTTGGCTGTTTCTCAGAAAATAACCAGCTTAAGATAATTAATATGCCAAAGAGACATATTTGAGGGTGGCAAATTCTGTTCCCTTACACCTGACTGCCCTCTATCCACCAGAACTTCTAGATGCTCAACCCCAGGGAAGGAGGGAGGGCGTGGGGCTGCAGAGCACAGGTGCCCTGCATTTCAGACCCCAGCTGTGTGGAAGAGGGCAGGGTCTGGACAGCCAGGGTAGAACCGGAAGCCAAGTGAAGAAGGCTCTGGAGAGGAAGTAGGACCCTGGGAAGCGTTCTCAGCCCAGGTGTGTACAAGAGTCCCTGGGGAGCAACTATGAAAGGTAGATCCCTGGTCCCTCCCCGCCCTCTCCTGATTCAGTGGACTAGGGTGGAGACCGGGAGCTTGACTCTTCATTTTCACTGTGCTCTCCAAAATAATTCTGACACAAGCTGGCCATTGCCGACCCTTTGAGGACCCCTGTGAATAAGAGAGTAAACTTGAGGTTCTACTTGAGAACTGTGTACGTCTCTCTTTAGTTGAGTGCTTTGGGAAGTTTGTTGTTGTTCAACTGCTCAGTCGTGTCCAGCTCTTTGCGACTCCATGGACCGAAGCATGCCAGACTTCCTTGTCCATCACCAGCTCCTGGAACTTGCTCAAACTCATGTCCATCGAATCGGTGATGCCATCCAAGCATCTCATCCTCTGTCACCCTCTTCTCCTTCCACCTTCAATCTTTCCCAGCATCAGGGTCTTTTCAAATGAGTCAGTTCTTCCCATCAGATGGCCAAAGTATTGGAGTTTCAGCTTCAGCATCAGTTGTTCCAATGAGTCTGTGCTTTTTAATATGCCGTCTAGGTTGGTCATAGTTTTTCTTCCAAGGAGCAAGCGTCTTTTAATTTCATGGCTGCAGTCACCACCTGCAGTGATTTGGGGAGTCCAAGAAAATAAAGTCTGTCACTGTTTCCATTGTTTCTCCATCTATTTGCCGTGGACCGGATGCCACGATCTTAGTTTTTCGGATGTTGAGTTTTAAACCAGCTTTTCATTCTCCTCTTTCACTTTCATCCAGAAGCTCTTTAGTTCCTCTTCACTTTCTGCCATAAGTGTCCTGTCATCTGCCTATCTGAGGTTATTGATATTTCTCCCAGCAATCTCGATTCCAGCTTGTGCTTCATCCAGCCTGACATTTCACATGATGTACTCTGCATATAAGTTAAATAAGCAGGGTGCAATATACAGCCTTGATATACTCCTTTCCCAATTTGGGACCAGTCTGTTGTTCCATGTCTGGTTCTAACTGTTGCTTCTTGACCTGCATACAGATTTCTCAGGAGGCAGGTCAGGTGGTCTGGTCTTCAAATCTCTTGAAAAATTTTCCAGTTTGTTGTGATCCACACAATCAAAGGCTTTAGCGTAGTCAATAAAGCAGAAGTAGATGTTTTTTCTGGAACTCTCTTGCTTTTTTTTGATGATCCAACGGATGTTGGCAATTTGCTCTCTGGTTCCTCTGCCTTTTCTAAATCCAGCTTGAACATCTGGAAGGTCTAGGTTCACGTACTGCTGAAGCCTGGCTTGGAGAGTTTCGAGCATGACTTTGTTAGCGTGGGAAACTGTGGTGGGGGACAAAAAAGATGACAGAGGGAAACAGGGGGCAAGGGGGCGGGGCACAGCCCTTAACGAATAAAGTGTGAATAGGATATAAACTGGCTGAACCAACTAGACCCAAACCACCACAGATTCAACTTCCAGAGGACTTTGAGCCTCAGTATTTGCTCATTGTACACGTTAGCATGTGTAAAATGACACACCCACAAGTGCTATGACAGTTCTGAGGCCAACCATACACAACCAAAAAGTGGGCAGTGGCCCAATTCCTGGAAATCCCTCCCGCTTCTCCAAAATAGTTGGAACAATCTGCCTATGAAATTGTTATAATTTAGTAACTAACTCATGTCTGACTCTCTGCAGCCCCATGGACTGGGCTCCTTTGTCCTTGAGATTTCCCAGGCAAGAATACTGGAGTGGGTTGCCATTTCCTTCTCCAACGCGTGAAAGTGAAGTCGCTCAATCGTGTCTGACTCTTAGCGACCCCATGGACTGTAGCCTACCAGGCTCCTCCTTCCATGGGATTTTCCAGGCAAGAGTACTGGAATGGGGTGCCATTGCCTTCTCCACCATAAAAGCTAACCACCCATATTTCAGGCTGCTCTTGCCTTTTGCAATGAACCTCATCCAGTCTGTGGAATGTATGTCTCTCAAAATAAATTCACTTCTTACATATCACTTTGCCTCTGGCTGAATTCCTTCTGCACTGAGACATAAAGAATCTGAGCTTCATTAAGTCCTCAAACAAAGTGAAAGTGTTAGTCACTCAACTGTGTCTGACTCTTTGTGATCCCATGGACTGTAGCCCACCAGGCTCCTCTGTCTCTGACATTTTGCAGGCAAGAATACTGGAGCATGTTCTCCAGGGGATCTTCCCAACTCAAGGATTGAGCCCAGGCCTCCTGCACTGCAGGCACATTCTTTACCATCTGAACCACCAAGGAACTTAATTAAAAGTTAATGGTCGCTTCCACATCCTGGCTATTATAAACAGTGCTGCAGTGAACATTGGGGCACACGTGCCTCTTTCAGTTCTGGTTTCCTCGGTGTGTATGCCCAACAGCGGGATTGCTGGGTCATAAGGCAGCTCTATTTCCAGTTTTTAAGGAAGCTTTGCCGACTAAGGTCCGTCTAGTCAAGGCTATGGTTTTTCCTGTGGTCATGTATGGATGTGAGAGTTGGACTGTGAAGAAGGCTGAGCACCGAAGAATTGATGCTTTTGAACTGTGGTGTTGGAGAAGACTCTTGAGAGTCCCTTGGACTGCAAGGAGATCCAACCAGTCCATTCTGAAGGAGATCAACCCTGGGATTTCTTTGGAAGGAATGATGCTAAAGCTGAAACTCCAGTACTTTGGCCACCTCATGCGAAGAGTTGACTCATTGGAAAAGACTCTGATGCTGGGAGGGATTGGGGGCAGGAGGAGAAGGGGACAACCAAGGATGAGATGGCTGGATGGCATCACGGACTAGATGGACGTGAGTCTGAGTGAACCCCAAGAGATGGTGATGGACAGGGAGGCCTGGCGTGCTGCAATTCATGAGGTCACAATGAGTCGGACATGACTGAGCAAATGAACTGAACTGAACTGAACTGAAGGAAGCAACCTAGATGACCATCAGCAGATGAATGGATAAGAAAGCTGTGGTACATATACACAATGAGTATTACTCAGCCATTAAAAAGAATGCATTTGAATCAGTTCTAATGAGGTAGATGAAACTGGAGCCTATTATGCAGAGTGAAGTAAGCCAGAAAGAAAAACACCAACACAGTATACTAACACATATATATGGAATTTAGAAAGATGGTAACGATAACCCTGTATTCGGGACAGCAAAAGAGACACAGATGTACAGAACAGACTTTTGGACTCTGTGGGAGAGGGAGAGGGTGGGATGATTTGGGAGAATGGCATTGAAACATGTATAATATCATATAAGAAACGAATTGCCAGTCCAGGTTCGATGTAGGATATAGGATGCTTGGGGCTGGTGCACTGGGATGACCCAGAGGGATGGTATGAGGGGGGAGGAGGGAGGGAGGTTCAGGATGGGGAACACGTGTACAACCGTGGCAGATTCATGTTGATGTATGGCAGAACCAATACAATATTGTAAAGTAATTAGCCTCCAATTAAAGTAAATTTTTTAAAAGATAAAAAAAATGATCCACATAAAAAATAAAAATAAATACATAAATAAAAGTTAATGGGTCCGAGTCCCATTTCAAGTTTTGGCTGAGTAAAAGTCTTATCCATAGGTTCAAGTCCCAATCTGAAAGTTTGGGGCTGGTTTGAATCCCATCTGAGTAGTGCAATTTCAGAAGGAGGAAGGGAAGGGCAGAGAATGGGGACCACATTTACTCAGCAGTGTCCTGCATTGACACTTGAGCACCCACAATTCCGAGTTGGAAGAAAGATGAGTCTTGCTTGTATGGAGAACAATCCACTTCTTCCCCAAATCTGAGAATGGTAGCATAAAATGGGGTCCCTCGCCCAATAAAACCCTGCCTCTGCATCAGAACTCTTTTCCCAGTCAGGCCTGGCACTGCCTTGGTCTTCCCTATGTTACGTCGGCCCCTGGGCTCAGAAGATCCCTTGGCTTCTATGTCAGGAAATAGGGTTATTAAAGATGTAATTAGCTAGAATGAAGTTGTGAGGGTGGCTCCTAATCCAACATGTCTGGTATCTTTACAAAAAGGGGGGGAATTTGGACACAGAGACATCTGTGAAGATGAAGGCAGAGATCAGGGCAATGCCTCTACAAACCAAGAAACACCGAAAGCTGCTGGCAAACCTCTAGAAGCTAGAACAGAGTCTCCCTCACAAGGAACCAGCCTTGTGGGCACCGTGATCTTGGACTTCCAGCCTCCAGAACTATGAGGCAATAAATGTCACCTCAGGCCCCTAGTCTGTGGTATCTGGTTACAAAAGCCCTAACAAACTAATACACCCATAACTTTATTTCTCTTCGCCACACTGACCATTAATGGGCAAGTGAGAAACTTCCAGAAAGTCATCATATTTACTTTCCTATCCAACAAACCAACATGGTGGAAGAAATTCAAAGATAAACAAAACAGAGCCCCTGCCCTCCAGGGGGTTCACAGAAATGCAAATGTTTGCCACTATCCGAAACACTTCCATGTGCATCCTTCTCCAGTACATCCCAGGTCTTATCCTGAGGGGCCGGGGCGGTGGAGGGGTTGGGGGTGGGGAGAGGCATCAGGTCACGTGATCCCCTCTACAGCTGGGAACAGTGGAGTTCTGGAGAGCTGGTGACTGGCTCCAGAGCCTTCAGCCATTAATGGTCGGAAGGCGACTGCAGCAAGGTCTTCTGAGTCCAAGAAGATGTCTGGTGGGGCTGTTTCCTTTCATTCTGCCTTGCGGCCTCTTGCCTCTCCCGCAAGCAGAAGCCGCAGCACAGTGGCAACTGGAAATACGCGGCTGGTATCCAAGATCGGTTCCAAGCAAGCTCCAGAAGGCAAGGAGGGAGACCAGCCAAGGAGAAAAGCCTGCTGCGCCTACCACCCCAGCCCCCCAGGCCCCCCGCCACTTCCAGCTTACAGGCCCTGCAGGTTCCTGGTAACGGTGCCACCCAGTGTTGTCAGAATAGCGAGCAGCTGGAAAGAATTCCAGAATGAAATCTATGTGCCTCTGCAGCTTCCTAAATGGCTGCAACTGTGGCGGCTAAACCCGCTAATGTGCTAAGCATTTTCTGGCAGGGCCGGCAGGCAGGACTGGTATTTTGGGAGCTGGGAGGGGCTTGCAGGCGTCATCCTTGGCAAGTCCTGGGAGGAGGTGGAGGCAAGGAGAACCAACCCAGAACGCTTCCCGTGAAGTCACCGGGAGCCACCGGGAATCCCTGGAGCGCTGGGCCCTGGGCCCGGGGGGCAGCACCGGAGGGCACAGAGGCCTCCTGGGGCAACAGGGGAGGGGCTCCAGGGTGCAGGCGACTGCTCTTTCTGCTGACGCAGAGCGGTGTGATGCTGTCCTCGAGGCCAGCAGCCCGGCCAGGCCCTGTCTGTTTGCCTCTGAGGTGACAGGGTATTGCCTGTGGTTACCAGGCAAAGGACAAGAAGCCAATGCCCAGGGCAAGCCAGCAAGACTCACTGAGAGGGGTCTGAGGATAAGGTCATTCCACACGGTTGGGACATCACAGCAGGGTCGGGGACAGGGGAACTTTCATACATGGTGACCTCGGATTTCACTCCAGCCCCTCAAGCAGTAACTTCTCAAGGCACCCTGGTGTTTGAGAGCTCTTTTAAAATATGAGCCCAGGGACTTCTCCCATGGTCCAGTGGTTTCCAATGCCGGGGGTATGGTTTCGATCCCTGGTTGGAGAATTATGATCTCATACACCTCAGGGTAAGGCAAAAAAAAAAAAATTTTTTTAAACTTGTACAATTATTTTTTTTTAATATGATACCAGGAAAAGAAGCAAACCCCCAAATCTGGATCAAAAGTAGGTCCCGGCGTTCCTTTGTCCTTGATGTGCTCAACTTCTTGGAGAAACCAGAGGGTTCTGACAGAGTGATGAGGCAGATGTTGGGGACCAGGAGATGGAGCTGGTGAAGGAGACACCGGGGACAGGAAGTGGTGAGAGGACAGAGCCGTGCAGCTCAGATGACAGAGACACAGATCAATCGGGGAACACAGAAGCCAGTAAAACCCTGACAGGATTCAGTCTGGAGGGAAAAAAATCCCAACTGATAGAAACTGCTGAGAGCGTGCAGCTTTTAAAGCCCTTCTAGCAAAAGGATCTTTGGAAGCTTTGCAAACCCTGACCACACTGCCAGTCAGCCGCAGCCCAGCCCACAGAGCTGAGTGCTTTTGCTAAATCAGAACAAACCTACTCACAAATATCTCATCCTGACCTCCCCGGGCACCCATTCCTTTCCTGTCTGTGTGTCTGCCTTCCTCGGAAATGAAGTCGTCTCCGAGCAGAGGGGGAGAGTGCCGAAGAGGCCGAGGGGAGCTGGGGGGCCCGATGGCAATCTCAGCTCCACTACTCAGTAGCCACTGGCCCTGGGCAAGGCACTGAATCTTTATGAGGCTCATTTTCTCATCTGCAAAAGTGGAGCTAGAGAAGCTGCGACTGGGGACTTTCCTGGTGGGCCAGTGGTTGGGACTCCTCACTCACAGTGCAGGGGACATGGGTTTGATCCCTGTCAGGGAAATATTAATAAGATAGGGCATGCTGCATGGTGTAGCCAGTTTTTCTTTTTTTATTTTAAAGCTGTGACTGGAAGGTTGGTGGGAGGACTGAGATTGAATACAGAGCCAGGGGTGCTCCAAGAGGGCTGGTCCCCCACCTCCCCACCTTCCTCTCCAAGGCTTTCAGCACCTTGTTCAATGTGGGGAGGACGCAGATCAGTGGGCGTTAATTTTAAAGTTGGGGAGACAAAAGGATATGTATATAAAACAACCAGTCATGAATTTAATGAATCCCCTCTAATAGCACCCTTGCTCACCCACCCACCTTCCCCCATAGTCTCAGTAGACCTATTTTAGCAGGGCCTCTATGTTTACAACTCTTGGTGGACACCACCCATGTTCTATTCTGTGAGCTCAGAAGGGAGCATCATTCAATAGACATTACCCCCAGGGGTGAGCAAAGTTGCAATCCTACTAAAGCACTTTTTGAGGGCTTTTCTGGAAGCTTCCCATGGCTTCCCTCTTTCTTCTTGCAGTGCCAGAAGCATTTCCTCATGGAGCTCATTAAATTCTGCCTTTATAATACTTGAGCTGTGTTTATGTGTATGACTGCAGCAAGGGTTGAATCTGACCTTTCTGTTCCCTAGAGCACCTAGTTGCCTGGAGAATCCCAGGGATGGCAGAGCCCAATGGGCTGTCATCTGTGGGGTCACACAGAGTCAGACACACTGAGGCGACTTAGCAGCAGCAGCAGCAGAGCACCTAGTAAGATGCTAATTCACTTCACAAGGCCAGTATTAACCTGGTACCCTAACTAGTCAAAGGCATTACCAATTTTTTTTTCATTTTAAAAACCTCAACCCTTACTTCACACCATATATAAACATTAACTCAATACAAATCATACAGCTAAATATAAGAACTGAAACTATGAAACTTCTAAAAGAAAATGAGGGATAAAATCATTGTGACTTTGGATTAAGCAAGGAGGAGAAAATGGCAAAACACTCCAGTATCCTTACCTACAAAATCCCATGGACAGAGGATCCTGGCGGGCTATAGTCCATAGGGTCACACAGAATCGGACATGACTGAAGCAACGTAACACAGCACTCAGCACCACAAAGATTTCTTCAATAGAACACAAAGTGCATAATCCATAGAAGAAGAAAAAAATTGATATACTGGACTTGATCAGAATTTAAAACATCTGCTCTTTGAAAGGCACTAGTAAGAAAATAAAAACACAAGCCACAGACTTGAAGCAAATATTTGCAAATCGTATATCTGATAAAGTCTATGTAGTCAGAATATATAAAGAACTCTTAAAACTCAATAATAAGACAAATGACCCAATTTTTTAATGGCCAAAAGAACTGAATAGACATTTCACAAAAGAAGTAATACAGATAGCCAAAAAGCCTGTGAAAAAAAAATGTTCAACATCATTAGTCATCAGGAAAATGCAATTAAAATCACAATGAGATATCACTGAACATCTATTATACTGGCTAAAATTAAAAAGACTGGCGATGCCACACATTGGCAAGGATATAGAATAACTGGAACTCTCATGTACTGCTGGTGGGAATGCACCACTTTGGAAGGCACTTTAGCAGTTTTTATAAAATTAAATACACACTTCTGACCCAGCAATCCCACTCCTAGGCATTTGCTGAAGAGAAATGAAAACATATGTCTGCACAAAGATCTACATATATAAATGTTCATAGCAGCTTTATTTATAATGCCGCAGACTTGGAAACAGCCCAAGGGTTCATCAATTGATAAATGAATACGCAAGTGGTGAAACATGCATACGGTGGAATGCACCCATACAGAAAATGGGATGATTCTTAAGTGCACTGTATTAGTTTCCTATTCCTGCTGTAAGGAATTATCACAGGCTTTGTGGCTTAAAACACTACACATTTACTCTCTTATAGTTCTAGAGATTATAAATCCAAAATCAGTCTCTTGGGGCTAATGTCAAGGTGTTAGCAGAACTAGATCCTTCTAGAGGCTCTAAGGAGAAAATCCCTTTATGTTTTTCAGTCCCTAGAGATGACCTGCACTCCTTGGCGCATGTCCCTTCCTCAAGGCCACCAGTAGAGCATCTCTCTTCCCCACCTCCCACCTCTGCTTTGAAGCACCAAAGGCACAGAGGCGTAACAAGTTTCGGGAATTTCAGTATTTCCAGGGTATATGATGTTACATTTCAAAGATAAGGAAACGAAGATTCAGAGAAGTCAAGTATCTCACCCCAGGTCTAGGACATGGTGAAAAACAGAGATCAAGACCAACCCCAAGATAAAGAAATGCAAAAAGCAAAATGGCTGTCTGGGGAGGCCTTACAAATAGCTGTGAGAAGAAGAGAAGCAAAAGCAAAGGAGAAAAGGAAAGATATACCCATTTGAATGAAGAGTTCCAAAGAATAGCAAGGAGCGATTAGGAAGCCTTCCTCAGCAATCAGTGCAAAGAAATAGAGGAAAACAATAGAATGGGAAAGACTAGAGATCTTTTCAAGAAAATTAGAGATACCAGGGGAACATTTCATGCAAAGATGGGCTCGATAAAGGACAGAAATGGTATGGACCTAACAGAAGCAGAAAATAATAAGGAGAAGTGGCAAGACTACACAGAAGAACTGTACAAAAAGATCCTCACAACCCAGATAATCATGATGGTATGATCACTCACACTCCCCTAGAACCAGACATCCTGGAATGTGAAGTCACGTGGGCCTTAGGAAGCATCACTACGAACAAAGCTAGTAGTGGAGGTGATGGAATTCTAGTTGAGCTATTTCAAATCCTAAAAGATGATACTGTGAAAGTGCTGCACTCAATATGCCAGTAAATTTGGAAAACTCAGCAGTGGCCACAGGACTGGAAATGGTCAGTTTTCATTCCAATTCCAAAGAAAGGCAATGCCAAAGAATGCTCAAACAAGCACACAATTGCACTCATCTCACACGCTAGTAAAGTAATGCTCAAAATTCTCCAAGCCAGGCTTCAGCAATATATGAACTTCCAGATGTTCAAGCTGGTTTTAGAAAAGGCAGAGGAACCAGAGATCAAATTGCCAACATCTACTGGATCACTGGAAAAGCAAGAGTATTCCAGAAAAACATCTATTTCTGCTTTATTGACTACGCCAAAGCCTTTGACTGTGTGGATCACAAGAAACTGGAAAATTCTGAAAGAGATGGGAATATCAGATCACCTGACCTGCCTCTTGAGAAACCTGTATGCAGGTCAGGAAGCAACAGTTAGAACTGGACATGGAACAACAGACTGGTTCCAAATCAGGAAAGGAGTATGTCAAGGCTGTATATTGTCACCCTGCTTATTTAACTTCTATGCAGAGTACATCATGAGAAACCCTGGGCTGGAGGAAGCACAAGCTGGAATCAAGATTGCTGGGAGAAATATCAATAACCTCAGATATGCAGATGACACCACCCTTATGGCAGAACGTGAAGAGGAACAAAAGAGTCTCCTGATGAAGGTGAAAGAGGAGAGTGAAAAAGTTGGTTTACGGCTCAACATTCAGATAACTAAGATCACAGCATCCAGTCCCATCACTTCATGGCAAATAGATGTGGAAATAGTGGCTGACTTTTGGAGAGGGGCTCCAAAATCACTGCAGATGGTGACTGCAGCCATGAAATTAAAAGATGCTTACTCCTTGGACGGAAAGTTATGACCAACCTAGATAGCATATTCAAAAGCAGAGACATTACTTTGTCAACTAAGGTCTGTCTAGTCAAGGCTATGGTTTTTCCAATGGTCATGTAAGAATGTGAGAGTTGGACTATAAAGAAAGCTGAGAGCCAAATAATTGATGCTTTTGAACTGTGAGGTTGGAGAAGACTCTTGAGAGTCCCCTGGACTGCAAAGAGATCCAACCAGTCCATCCTAAAGGACATCAGTACTGGGTGTTCACTGGAAGGACTGATGTTGAAGCTGAAACTCCAATACTGTGACCACCTGATGCAAAGAGCTGACTCATTTGAAAAGACTCTGATGCTGGGAAAGATTGAGGGCAGGAGGATAAGGGGACAACAGAGGATGAGATGGTTGGTTGGCATCACCGACTTAATAGACATGAGTTTGGATAAACTCCAGGAGTTGGTGATGGACAGGGAGGCCTGGTGTGCTGCTGTTCATGGGGTCACAAAGAGTCAGATGCAACTGAGTGACTGAACTGAACTAAACTGAATGTTCAAGCCCAGGGCCTCAGAATCCAAATCCAGAGATTTTCCCAGTACATATGAGCCGTCAAACATCCCCACACTGACCTTGAAGGCCTCAGCCTTGGGGGCTGAATTGGTACCTCCACCATGTCTCAGAGTCCTGCGCCCCCTGCCCACTCCATCAGAGATGACCCCTGCCTCCGGACGCCTAGGAGCAGCCCAGCCTGTGGCGTCAACATGACCCTGGGTCTTTGGCTCTCACCACCCTGGGGCAAGCTGATTCCCAGCCCCAGTTGGATGCAGTTATTACCTTAATAAGATAAATATTTGCATCCTGCTTTTTATTTGTCAGCACTCGTTCACATAGATTATTTTCCTTGAATTTCCCATTGTGTGAGGCTATTATCAATCTCACTTCATAGATCAGAAAGCTGAGGTGCTGGGGATGGAAGAAGGCTGGCCACACTCATGCACCAAGTGTGTAAAAGCCAAATCAGAATTTACTGCCGGCTTCCTGTTCCCCGCTCCATGCACATGCGAGCATGCTAAGTCACTTCAGTCAACCCTACGGACTGTAGCTTCCAGGCTCCTCTGTCCATGGGATTCTCCAGGCAGGAATACTGGAATGGGTGGCCATGTCCTCCTCCAGGGGATCTTCCCAACCCAGGATCAAACCCGCATCTCTCGTGTCTCTTGCATTGATGGGAGGGTTCTTTACTGTGGGAAGCTCTCCCACAGCACAAGTGCCTGTAGCTCAGAGGACAGAACGGGGGGCAAGCCTGCTAACCTCACTGAGCCTCACCTTTCCTGACCTGTAGGACGGATAATGGGGTAATGTCTGCCCCGCCTATCACACAATGCATAAACAAAAAAGTTTCAAAAGTAGAAGAAAGTACATAAAAGTATTTTGGATACTCAAAATGTACAAAAGGTAAGGGACTATTCTGATTATATTCTCAAGGAATGTAATTTTCTTTGTTTCTTTTATTCCCTTGGAAAGCCAGTTTCTTCTGCCTTCTTTATTTCTGGTTAAAGCAGAGAAGTTCTAACCAACTGCTCAACTTGAATCTCAAGGTCAATGTTTAATTCTACCTTCCAGTGTCACCCTTTCAGGAATCAAGAACTGGCAATTCCCCACCCCCACCCCCATCCCCTCCTCTCTTTAAAGCTAGAAACCGCCAGGCCTCACTTTCTGTTCTCATTCCCTCTTGTCTCTCCCCAATCAGAACCAACCTACACATTGCTAAAGCAACACCCCCACCATATCTCTCAGTGGCTTGTGCCCCCCACCCCAGGGGACAGAGTCTGGGGGTCCTCCACAGGCTGCCGCTGCCCCTGCCAGCCTCTCTGACTTGTCTCCCACAACTACTTCTCGCCAGGCGAGGCCAAGTGGCCCACATTTCACAAAAGCTCTACCCTCTGCTTACCTTATACCCCACTGTGTGGACCTGTGTGGACTTAGCTGCTCAGTCATGTTTGTCTCTCCACCAATCCACGTACTGTAGCCCAGCAGGCTCCTCTGTCCATGGGATTTTTCAGGCAAGAATACTGGCGTGGGAAGCCATTTCTTTCTCCAGGGGATCTTCCTGACCCAGAGATCGAACTTGCGCTTCCTGTGTCTCCTGCATTGGCAGGAGGATTCTTTACCTGCTGAGCCAGCAGGGAAGATATATCTCCTCTAAGAACTCCCCTTCCCACTATTCACTCAACTGTTGAGAAAGAATCAAATGAGTCCTTCAACTCTTCACATAAACCTCAACACATTCCAAGTGAAGCAAAGAATTAAGGTTAAAAAAAAATTTTTAAGAAAGAATTATACAGGTGATTATCTATCTGATAGCTGAATGGGAGTGTGGAATTTCTAAGATAAACAGCAGTGAAATAAATCAGTGGCTCACAAAAGAAAAACAGTAACATCTACTAAGTTCTACTTGTTTTAAGTGGATATCAGTATCAAAAATAAGTTAGTAAAATCAAACTTCACCTCATGTAAATACAGAAAGTAACTCCAAATTGATCATAGAATTAAATTAAGCATTAAGATTATAAAATTTCCAAAAGAAAACATAAAGGGAAATCTTAGTACAGGCAAAATTTTCTCCAGGACACAAAAGCAAGAAACACAAAAGGAAAAGATAAAGTTGAACTTTGTCAAACTTAAAAGTTTCTGTTCTCCAAAAGACTCTTAAAGACAGGAATAGCAGTTGCCCAACTGTGTTAGTGGAATTGATCTCACTGAATTGTATATTTAACATAATTAAAATGGCATCTTTTATGTTACATATATTTTACCACAATGGGAAAAAACACTCTGTTAGGAAGATGAATAGGCAAAACACAATCTGAGAGAAATTATTCATCATACATATATATGATGAAGGACCTATATCTAGAATACATAAAGAACCCTAGCATTTC
This sequence comes from Nanger dama, assembly GCA_917880005.1. NCBI lineage: Eukaryota > Metazoa > Chordata > Mammalia > Artiodactyla > Bovidae > Nanger > Nanger dama. Next base: position 19,135,832 of record CAKJTW010000003.1, on the reverse strand, counting down.
AGTTCTGAGAAGACAAATCAATTTTTTTTTTTTAATGGGCAAAGATTTGAATAGACACAGTCAGTCAACAAGCACATGAAAATATACTTAATATCATTAGTCATCAGGAAAATGCAAACTGAAACCATAAGATACCACACCCACTAAAATAATTAAAATTTTAAAAATTGATAATATTAAGTGCTGGTGGAGATGCATAGCAACCAAAACGCTCATACATTTTGGGAATATAAAATGGCTCAGCCACTTCAGAAGAGTGTGGCAGTCGCTTATATGGAAACATGTGCTTGTTTTATGCCTGAGCAGCTTCATGTCTACGAATTTACCCAAAAAGGGAGGAAAAAAATATGTCTAAAAAGACCTGTACACAGTTGCTCACAGCAGCTTCATTCATAGTAGCCAAAAACTGACAACAACCCAAATGTCCATCAACTGGTGAATGGATAAAAATTGTTGTATATTCACAGAGTGGAATAAAAAGGAACAGACTACTACCATACACAATAACATGGGTAAATCTTAAAAAAGAAGGCTAAGAAAAATAAGCTAGATTCTAAAAACACATACAGTATGATTCTATTTACATGAAATTCTAGAATCAACAAAACTAATCTACAGTGTTAGAAAGCAGATCACTGGTTGCCTGGGGCAAGAGGTGGGGTGGACTGCAAAGAGGCCCAAGGGAATTTGGGGGCAATGATGGAGACAGTCTGTCCTGGTTGTCGGTAAGTGGGAATATACACTTGTCAGAATCCAGAGAACGATATACTTCAATGAGTACAGTTTATTTTGTGTAAATAATATCATAATAAAGTTGGTTTAAAATAATATAAAAGTCAAACCACAAAGTACTAAAAATATTTGCCACCATATATGTCAGATATGACAAATCAGTATCAGTAAGTGCCCACACAAGTTTTTATTAAAAGCATTGACACCTTAACAGATAAAAGGCCAAAGGACACAGATAAGCCACAAAACAGGAAATAAGAATAGCTAATAAACAAGTAAAAAATTTAAAAAATGAAATGCCGTATTTCACATACCAAATTAGCAATGCTTTCTGTTTAATGATAAGGCCACTGTTGTAGGGCAAGATAAGCACCCTTCTGGCAAAAACATAAATTGGTACATCTCTGGAATACAGTTTGGCAATAAGGATCCAGAGACAACAATTTCTTGATTATTTGACTTACTCCTAGGAACCTATGCTAAAAATAATCAAAACTAGAGATCAATATGCAAGAATTTTCATTACTGACTTAAGCCACTACACTGAGTAAATATGAATATCAGTATGATAAAATATCAAATGCTTGTCCAGAGTAGGAACTTAACAAATACTTTTAAATGTACTTTTATATACTATATATGAACTTTTTAAGAAGGAGCTATATAGGTGACTCGGAGAAGGCAACGGCACCCCACTCCAGTACTCCTGCCTAGAAAACCCCACGGATGGATGAGCCTGGTAGGCTGCAGTCCATGGGGTCACTGAAGATCGGACACGACTGAGCAACTTCACTTTCACTTTTCACTTTCATGCACTGGAGAAGGAAATGGCAACCCACTCCAGGGTTCTTGCCTGGAGAATCCCAGGGACAGGGGAGCCTGGTAGGATGCAGTCTATGGGGTCGCACAGAGTCGGACACGACTAAAGTGACTTAGCATATAGGTGACTTACACTAGTGGGTAAAGAAATGTATATATAATTTTTCTCATTATAACAAAGATTAGAAATCACCTAAATACCCATCAAGAGAGGTGAAATTAAATAAATCATGGTGTATCCACACAATGAAATATAGTACATCTGTTAAAAATAGGACAGATATATACCTATTGATATGGATCTCTGAAATATAGTTAAATTAAAAAAGCAAGGTGCAGAACAGAGCATTTAGAATGCAGCTATTTTAAGGGGGAAAAAAAGGATCAGTTCAGTTCAGTTGTTCAGTGGTGTCCGACTCTTTGTGACCCCATGAACTGCAGCACGCCAGGCCTCCCTATCCATCACCAACTCCCAGAGTTTACCCAGACTCACGTCCATTGAGCCGGTGATGCCATCCAGCCATCTCATCCTCTGTCATCCCCTTATACACATTTATACTCATAGAACAACTCCAGAAAGAATAGGGAGAAGCAAAATGAGTGACAGTGGTTGGCTCTGTGTTAAAGAACTGGGGAGTTCCCTGGTGGTCAGTGGTTAGGGTGCCAAGCTTTCACTGCCATGCATGTACATTCAGTCACTAGTTCAGTTCAGCTCAGTTCAGTTCAGTCGCTCAGTCGTGTCCGACTCCCTGTGACCCCATGAATCGCAGCACGCCAGGCCTCCCTGTCCATCACCAACTCCAAGAGTTCACTCAGACTCACATTCATCGAATCAGTGATGCCATCCAGCCATCTCATCCTCAGTCGTCCCCTTCTTCTCCTGCCCCCAATCCCTCCCAGCATCAAAGTCTTTTCCAATGAGTCAACTCTTCGCATGAGGTGGCCAAAGTACTGGAGTTTCAGCTTTAGCATCATTCCTTGCAAAGAAATCCCAGGGCTGATATCCTTCAAAATGGACTGGTTGGATCTCCTTGCAGTCCAAGGGACTCTCAAGAGTCTTCTCCAACACCACTGGTCAAACGCATCAATTCTTCGGTGCTCAGCCTTCTTCACAGTCCAACTCTCACATCCATACATGACCACAGGAAAAACCATAGCCTTGACTAGACGGACCTTAGTTGGCAAAGTAATGCCTCTGCTTTTGAATATGCTATCTAGGTTGGTCATAACTTTTCTTCCAAGGAGTAAGCGTCTTTTAATTTCATGGCTGCAGTCACCATCTGCAGTGATTTTGGAGCCCAAAAAATAAAGTCTGACACTGTTTCCACTCTTTCCCTGTCTATTTCCCATGAATTGATGGGACCAGATGTCATGATCTTCTTTTTCTGAATGTTGAGCTTTAAGCCAACTTTTTCACTCTCCACTTTCACTTTCATCAAGAGGCTTTTTAGTTCCTCTTCACCTTCTGCCATAAGGGTGATGTCATCTGCATATCTGAGGTTATTGATATTTCTCCCAGCAATCTTGATTCCAGCTTGCATTTCTTCCAGTCCAGCGTTTCTCATGATGTACTCTGCATAAAAGTTAAATAAGCAGGGTGACAATATACAACCTTGACGTACTCTTTTTCCTATTTGGAACCAGTCTGTTGTTCCATGTCCAGTTCTAACTGTTGCTTCCTGACCTGCATACAGATTTCTCAAGAAGCAGGTCAGGTGGTCTGGTATTCCCATCTCTTTCAAAATTTTCCACAGTTTATTGTGATCCACACAGTCAAAGGCTTTGGCATAGTCAATAAAGCAGAATTAGATGTTTTTCTGGAACTCTCTTGCTTTTTCGATGATCCAGCGGATGTTGGCAATTTGATCTCTGGTTCCTCTGCCTTTTCTAAAACCAGCTTGAACATCAGGAAGTTCACAGTTCACGTATTACTGAAGCCTGGCTTGGAGAATTTTGAGCATTACTTTACTAGCGTGTGAGATGAGTGCAATTGTGCAGTAGTTTGAGCATTCTTTGGCATTGCCTTTATTTGAGATTGGAATGAAAACTTACCTTTTCCAATCCTGTGGCCACTGCTGAGTTTTCCAAATTTGCTGGCATATTGAGTGCAGCACTTTCACAGCATCATCTTTCAGGATTTGAAATAGTTCAACTGGAATTCCATCATCTCCACTAGCTTTGTTCATAGTGATGCTTTCTAAGGCCCACTTGACTTCACATTCCAGGATGTCTGGCTCTAGATGAGTGATCACACCATTGTGATTATCTGGGTCATGAAGATTTTTTTGTACGGTTCTGTGTATTCTTGCCACCTCTTCTTAATATCTTCTGCTTCTGTTAGGTCCAGACCATTTCTGTCCTTTATCGAGCCCATCTTTGCATGAAATGGTCCCTTGGTATCTCTAATTTTTTTGAAGTGATCTCTAGTCTTTCCTATTCTGTTGTTTTCCTCTATTTCTGTGCATTGATTGCTGAAGAAGGCTTTCTTATCTCTTCTTGCTATTCTTTGGAACTCTGCATTCAGATGCTTATATCTTTCCTTTTCTCCTTTGCTTTTTGCTTCTCTTCTTTTCACAGCTATTTGTAAGACCTCACCAGACAGCCATTTTGCTTCTTTGCATTTCTTTTCCATGGGGATGGTCTTGATCCCTGTCTCCTGCACAATGTCACAAACCTCATTCCATAGTTCATCAGGCACTCTATCTATCAGATCTAGGCCCTTAAATCAATTTCTCACTTCCACTGTATAATCATAAGGGATTTGATTTAGGTCATACCTGAATGGCCTAGCAGTTTTCCCTACTTTCTTCAATTTGAGTCTGAATCTGGTAATAAGGAGTTCATGATCTGAGCCACAGTCAGCTCCTGGTCTTGTTTTTGCTGACTGTATAGAGCTTCTCCATCTTTGGCTGCAAATTATATAATCAATCTCATTTCAGTGTTGACCATCTGGTGATGTCCCCGTGTAGAATCTTCTCTTGGGTACAACTCTTTGAGGCTCCTCTATCCATGGAATTTCCCAGGCAAGAATACTGCAGTGGGTTACCATTTCCTCTTCCAGGGTATCTTCCCGACCCAGGGATTGAACCTGCATCTCCTGCATTGACAGGCAGATTCTTTACCACTGAGCCACCTGGGAAGCCCTTCATTGCCACGGCCAGGGTTCAATCCCTGGTCTGGGAACTAAGATCCTGCAAGCTGAGAAGTGCGGCTGAAAAAAAAAAAAAAAGGTAAACTGAAGAACTAAGGTCTGAGGATGGGAAGAGACTTATCTTCCTCTCCTGTTTACTCTCTGTAGCGTTTTAATTTTTACCACTTTAGAAGTGTTTCTTTTTCAAAAAGTAAAGCCCTCTTTAAAAAAAATTTTTAGGAGAAGGAAAGTATTATGAGCTGAATCATGTCTTCTCAAAAGGCATATGTTAAAGTCCTGACCCCCAGTATCCCTAATCTTACTTGGAAACAGGGTCATTGCAGACCTAACTAGTTAAAATGAGGTGGTTAGGGTGGGCCCTAATCCTGTATGGGCTTCCCGGTGGTTCAGTGGTAAAGAATCTGCCTGCCAAAGTAGGAGACAAGGGTTCAATCCCTGGGTTGGGAAGCTCCCTGGAGAAAGGAATGACTACCCACTCCAGTATCCTTGCCTGGGAAATCCCATGGACAGAGAAGCCTGACGGGCTGCCATCCATGGTGTTGAAAAAAGAGTTGGGCACGACTTACCGACTGCACAAGTAATCCAGTATGACTGATGTCCTTATAAAAGGGGAAATTTGCACACAGAGACATGCACACAGGGAAAACGCTGTCTGAGGATGAAGGCAGAGATGAAGTGATGCTTCTAGAACCCAAGCATCATCAAAGACTGCCAGCAAACCTCCAGAAGCTAAAAGATGCCCAAAGAGCTCTCCCTCAAAACTCTCAGAAGGATCCTAGCCCACCAACATCTTGGTCTTGGCTTTCTGGCCTCCAGAACTGTGAGGCAGTAAATTTCTGTTGTTTAAGCCTCTTAGTCTGTGGCACTTTATTACAGCAGACTAATATAGGGAGGAATATTAACATGAAATCAAATAACAAAAAAATAAATAAGGTTCACAACGATCAAACCTACCATTCTATCAACACCTTGTCCCATAACAAACCCACCCATCACCTCACCCCACTCCCATGCCTGTAGCAATGGGTAAATGCTTCACATTCTCTCTCCCTCCCTGCCCCACCCCCCTCACACACACACACGTACATACACATATACACACACACATACACACAAACACACACACTTAATTTTTAAAGGTAAAACAACAAACAAAGTCATGTGGTTTTATTACAATCTCGTGCGTGTGTCAGAACCGTCCCACTCACCTAAAGAGCACTGGGCCATTGTCTAGAGTCCCATGATGTTGCATCAAAGACACTGGAAGAGAAGAACATGCTAGAACACCCCTGGTAACTCCAGCTAGTGACTCAGCTTTTGTCTGTGACATGGAAGCTATCCATTCTAATAGTGTCCAAGACCATCTTCAACAAGGATGCTGTGGCTTCCACAACTCCACTAGTTCTCTCAGCCATTGCACCCAGCGCACCACCTGAACGGAGCTGCTCCTGGGGCAAGAGCACTAACAACATGGTCCCGTGCCATCTGCCTCCCCCAGCGCCTCCAGTGCAGGCTCCAGACCACACCACACCCCGCCCCCAACAAGACCTCATCAAGTTTCCCAGCAGCCCTTGCTCCCATCTTCTAGACTGGAAGGCTAGAATTTTCTTTCTAGGGGCCTTTCCTTCTGTCATCCCTATTTCTAGCCAGGGCAAAAAAGCAAAACAGAAAGCCACTAAAGCAAAACCAAACTCTTGGTCATAAAAAGCAAGTGAGCTGGGGGAGATTTTATAGACAGAGCTCAGAAGTTCAAAAGACCCTTTAGCTGAGATTTCAAAATGGCAGCTAGCTAAATGCCATTTGGTCTAAATCTGCTTATCCAAAGGTCCCTCCCAATCTCCAAGGGGTGTCCATAATTACTAGCACAGCCACCTGCAAACGTGGAATCTGAATCTGCCTTCTTTCAAAGATTAGAGAGGTGGGACCATGAAGCTTAGCTCCCAATGCCAGAGAAGAGGTTGGAAGGGAAGAGAGAAGGGGAGACGGGAGACCTTCACAGCAGCATGCAAGGACGTGGCAAGCTCGGCCCATCCCATATCTCAGCTATTATGCATTCCCAACTGGCTTGGACAAAATCCAGGGAGACTGCAGACTGGTGAGTCTGTGAATGTGAGACAGAGATAAGCGACACGGAGAGGGAGCCCTCGCCCACAGTTATAAATGGGCTGCAGTGCTGCTGGAGCAAAGAGCCAAGGGAATCTTCCATTTCCAAGACATTTCTGCACTCCGTCCTGCTCTCCTGGAGATTAAGAATTCTCTTTATTGGTTTTCTCCCACTCTCTGGAAGGTAACTAAGCAGTTACCCTGAGAACACAAAAATCAGGGGGATTTGGAAGTTTTTTTTTAATGTGTTAAAAACATGTTGACCTTAAATACTTGCTTGGAATAAAAGTGGGACAGTAGGAAGTTCCATTCTTTTGTTCATCTCTGGGGCAGTCATCCTGAGCCATGCCTCTGATAGACAGGGAGGAGACCCATCGCCAACCTCAGCAGGGGATCTGCTTTGGGAACTCAGAAAAAAGATGCATATCCTTCCAGAAGGAGGCTGAGCCTCTGCGGAAGGGTAGATGAAATCGGACAAACAGAAATAAGAGGAAAGCTCTCTTAGAGGGGGAAGAACATGAGCAAACTTCAGAAGAAGGTGATGCTTGACCTAGCAATGAGACTGGCTGGGGGAAGGGCAGAAAGACTTCATGGAAACTGAGGGATCTAGTGCTGGAAGTTTATCCACCCCCTTCATCGACCCTAGGGCATCCCTGAGTGTGTCCTATGCACCCTCCAAAGAGCAAACTTTGGCAACCCGGGGCCCCTGTGAAGTCTAGAGGACAAGAATGTCTGCCCCAAGCCTTACCCGGGGGTCAGACGCCTGGAAAAAATTCCTGAGATTACTTGGTGTTGTCCTGAGATGGATCTGGAGCCTCACTGGCTGAAGACAGAAGTGGCTTTCGGTGGGGCTGCCAGGCCTGCTTGGTCTGTGGCAAGCTCGAGGCACTGTCATGTATCAAAACGTTGGCACTTGCTGTTTACCAGTCTGGATCTGCTTTCCTTTCTCTTCTTTTATTCACTGTGATCCTTATAAACCATCTCCTCCCCGAAGATTTCCTGATCCCTTCATTTGCAATTAATCCACCGCCCTTTACACTCGTCCAAGTCGAGGTCTCTCTATTCCCATATGTGCTTACCTGTCTTATCTTATAAGAGTCTCACTTCCCTCTACATATAAGCACTTGAATGTCAAACAACCAGGTCTTAAACATCTTTTGACCCCCAGCACCAATTCTTCCTGCAACTGAAGCTCTAATACTTTGGCCACCTGATGTGAAGAGCCATCTCACTGGGAAAAACCCTGATGCTAAGAAAGATCGAGGGCAAAAGGAGGAGAGTGTGGCAGAGGGTGAGATGGTTAGATAGCATCAATGACTCAATGGACATGAGTTTGAGCAAACTCCAGGAGATAGCGGAGGACAGAGGAGCCTGGCATGCTGCAGTCCATGGGGTCACAAAGAGTCGGACACGACTGAATGACAGCAACCAACTCTTCCATTGCAGACACTCATCAAATACTTAATGAGTTGAATACACAGCCCCATAAAGAGTGACCTGGTCCTGGCTGACATCCCTTATTCCTGTATCCATCCATTCATTTGTCCAAAAAGCATGCGAGTGCCCAGGATCAGGCAAGCTAGCTCATCTCTTACAGAGCACACAGGAACTCTTCAACCAATCAGCTGAAGAGTGACTTTCAGTATTCAGGCTTCAGTATGAGGGACTTTTTTCAGGTCCAGGACATAGAACATGCCACAGGATTACAGGACAAAAATCTGGCCACAACAAGGTGGATATGGCCTACCTCCTGATGCCCATTTCTGTCCAGATAAAATGTCACACCCTCAAGAACCACCTCTGGAGCAGACAGATTGTCTGGGAGATGGGTAAGGGCCCTCAAGGGCTCTGCCCAGCCCACCCAGGAGAAGGCTAGATATGCCTATCACAGAAGAAGGCAGAGTAAAGATAACTCCGCCACCTAAGTGCACAGTACTCCAGGGGTGCTGGGTAAGGGGCTGGCAATGTGGGGTGTGGGAAGAGTTCTAGGAGCCTTCCCAGCAGAGAGACATGATCCTGGAGACAGGAAGATTTGCTGAAAGTCAGAAGAAAAGTCCGCCCTGCTCAGAGCTCAATAGGCGCAGATTCTTTGAGAAAGTGGTGTATCCAGGAACTGCTCTGCTCTGGGGACAAAAATAGGGGTGACGGTGACAGAGGAAGGTGGTAGGTTGTGGACAATCGTTTATCTCAGGTCTCTTCCAGTTCCAGAGTTATAGGATCCTAATGTGAACCTCCTCCATCAACAATTTGAAAAAGTTGCCTGAGTCTGGGGACTTCTGGTAAGAAAGTTGACTAGTTGTGTCAAACAATAAACCAAGAAGAAATTCTGAAGGGATAAATTTTCCTTATCGCTCCAAGACATGCATCAAAGCAGCTAGCTGCTGTCTGCCCAGCCTGGGAAGATGATAATGGTTTCTAATGGCCTGTAAACAATGGAAGTGGCCTTTGTAATGAAGATTAACAAATTAATTCCTTAGACTCCCTCCCTGCACCCTGCAGCACCCTGCTCTGCCTGTGCTGGGACAGAGCAACCTTCAGGGATCTGAGAAGAGGAGGGATCCAAGCCCAAGACTTGATGCCTCTGAGGCAAATCAGACCTGTGGGCCGCAGTGGGGGTGTGTCCCGAAGGAGGGTCACAAATCACCTCATCCTCAATCTGGGTAAAAGGAAAAGAATCCCTCATCTCGGAAAATATCAGAAACCAGAGAGAGAGACGAAACACCTGGAAACTGGCACTAGAGGTAAACCATTCTGATTCGGTGAGCTCACTCATTCATTCAGCAAACACTTGTGTACACTTACTAGGGTGCCAGGCATCCGCAGAGGGTACAAGAGAATACAAAGAAAACACCTGCCCTGCATGGAATGACAGTCTGGGGGCTGGTGCAGGAATAAGGGGCCTGCGCAGAGAAGGATAATACAGGCTAACGCAATAACATTTGCAAAGTGTTACCCACGTTCAGACGTCTGTTTCCACTTCTTTGCTTCTTCTTTGATGTACCATGTTCAGTGTGGGTGACTGGGATAGATGATATTCAGAAAACAGAGGAGTCAGAAAGGGGAGAAAGAAAGGGGGACACAAAAGAAAAAGGAAGGCAAGCCCCTCCTCCCTCCTGCCACTGTCCTCTCCACACTCAGTCCCAGTTCTGGGAAAGAAGAGGATCTATTGTCACTAGAGGCCCCAAGCAGGTCCAGGCCACCAAGTCACAATCCATGCCATGTCTGTTCCTGCACCAACAAGACATGTTTTTGCTGAACTCTGCAAAATTCTGGCCATCTGGGCTTTTCTATTTGATACACCAACTTCCAGCACCCAACAACCTTCACTCTTAGACCTCCTCTGTGTGTGTGTGCATAAACACATGTGCATACACATTAATGGTGATATGATGGAGGGAATTCTACGGCTTTTTCACCCATGGTTCCAAAGTTAACAATGTCGCCTTTGAAACTAATGATGAATACATTCTTTTGCGTCTGCTTAGCCTCTCATTTTTCAGTTCTTCAATAAATATTATCTCATGTTCATGCCACAAGTAACCTTGGGTGGCAACAAAGAATAAACACTGTTATCTCTGCTTTAGATTTCTCCTCCTCTCTCCATTTGTTTTCCACTCAGCAACAGTTGAGCACCTATCATGTGCTGGTACCATGCAGGGTGTGAAGTTTACAAGACAGAGCAAAGCTAATGTGGGCACCCCCTCCATCAGCTTCACAGCACGGTAGGGGAGAGAGATGGATGCGCAATCTGTCCTCCAGGACTTGGGGCAGCTTCCAGAGGAGATGACTGACCTTAAAAGATTTTGCCAAGTGAAAGACAGAAGAAAGGAGATTCCAGGGAGGTGGGCTGCTCTTTGTGCTCAGAGAAGAGTAAGCCGTCTGCTGTCTCCAGCCTATGGCATGAGTGGGGGTGAAGGGCACAGCCTGAGAAAAGAGACTAAAGAGGTGGGCCCTGAGCATAGGGCCAAGGAGCTTGGACTTTGTCCTGAGGGCAACGAGGAAACCAACGAGGGTTTTAAGCAGAGGCAGGTGATATGATCAGATTTGTATTTTAGCAAGATTATTCTGGCTGCTGAGTAGAGAATACACTGGAATAGGAAGAGACTCAGCAGGCTCTGGAGACATTTCCAGAATAGAATCGACAGGACTGGGTGTCCCGTTGGAGGCAGGAGGAAAAAAGGAGGCTTTCTCATGTGAGCTCAGCCAAGACAGGAAACCAATAAGCAAGCAAGAGGCAGAAAAATTCAGTGCCTAAGGTCACATAGACTACTTGATGACAGACCACGCCAGGAACCTAAACTTCTTCCCCATAGAAACCCCTTGGTTTGCCATGTTAGCATCAACCAGTGACTTAGCCATCATTACCTGCCAGGCTGTTTCCTTGTTTCCCTGCTTGTTTCATGCAGGTTCATTTTTCTCCCTACAGAGATGACAAGCCCGTAAATGCAAAATTCCTTTGACTTCCCAAAGGCCTGGCACAGTCCTAGGCACCAAGAGGTCAATGAATGTTAGTGAGTCAATCAAATCCAGGAGCCCCACAGGGGCCTTAGGCACTGCCTTCACTGCAATGTGAGCCTGTTTTCTTCTTTAATCCTTAACAAACAGTATTTTTTAAATCACATCTAGATTGAGCAGTTCTTAGATGCTTGGATTTCAAAGTTCAGGAAACTTTTAACAACAACAGAAAAAAAAAAATTACAGGGATCATCATAGTCTTGTCAACTTTTTTACTTTGCCAGCTAAGGACATTCTAAAACCCAATTGCAATCTACTACTCAAGTTCTTAAAAGAAAGGACATTTAATACATATTGCACAGGTCAGAATAATATAGTTTTAAGATTAGGGATAATCCTTCAAATAAAATCAGAGTTCCTTGACTAAGCACAATTGACACTTGGGGCCAGATAAAGCTTTGCTGTGTGTATGGGGGAGGGGGGAGGGTAGGGATGCAGGGGGGTGTTGATGAGGAGTCATTGTGTACTCTGTGAGACGGTCTGCAACATCTCTGGCAACTGCCCCGGAGATGCCTGTAGCACTCTCAAATTTTAACAACCAAACAATGTCTCCAGGCATTGCCAAAGAGCCCAGGGGGCAAGACCATCTCAGCTGAGAACCAGTGAATTTAAAAAGGAAGCCTTACTAACAAACTAGTTATTAGTTTATTACCCTTATATTTTAGAGTGGTGGAAACCTCCTCACAAACTGGCACCAGTCCCTAAACCAGCTTTGAGGAATGAGAGGTTAAGAAGATGGGATTTGACATCAGACTTGACCTCAAATCTCAATTCTGCTTCTTACTCACTGCCTGACCTTGAGCCAGTGCCTGCTCTAAACCTCCCTTTCCTCTCCTGCAGGACCTCCCGTCAGAGTTGGGAGGATTAGGCGGAATTGATGTAACCCACTTAGCAACACGCCTGGCACATGATTGTCAGGAGAGACGGGGTATGACAACGACTAATATTATTTCTATACCTCTAATGTTCCTTCTATACCTCTTCAATAGCACATAGCAAAGCGTCTGGCACACATGGATGGCGACCCAGATTTAGGATGTTCTGGGGAAAGGGATCTTGCACACAATGTAGAAGGTCTCCAATAAACATTTATTGAAGAAATAGATGAACCCCCAATCACACCCTGCTCTCACCAGTTCCTTTCCCCAATCCCACCACACCTAAGCTCTTCCCTCTGTTACGAGAACTTTCTCAAAACCTCCCCATGGGGATTAAACCCATGAATGAAGTCTGGCCACTCCAGGACCCCTGCTCTGTGGATAAGAACTCTGGGGAAATCCTCTAATGATTAGTATTGCTATCCATCCCCTACCTGGATTTTGACTAGCTCTCACCCCCTGAGGATGAGAGGGCAGCCTTGCTCAGGTCCACCATTAAAGTCACCCATTCATCAGCATCGTCAGGTTGCTGCCATCCCCCTTGAGATATTTAAACTGGAGGCAGGCCAGGGACAGAAAAAGGAGGTGGCACTATCCTTGAACAAAAGTAGCCATAAAAGGGTGTGGGAAACAAGGGAGCGACAAATTAAACAAGCAGGCAACCTCAAAGGAAGGGGAGGAGGAGAGACTCTGACAGGGGTCAGGAGTTCATGCTGCCTCCTCCACCCCCACCAAGCCCACCTCCTGCCTCACACACAGAGCACTGGTGGCTCTTGCAAGGGGGAAAACAGCCCTTGTTATAAACCAGACATGGTCCTGGCCAAAGCCCAGCCATCATAAATTTCTGGGGCTCACCTCGCATGTACATAAAATATCTATCTTCTGACAATTTCCAGAAGGATCAAGGTTTTCTCACCATCACAGTATCATGGGACATAATCACAAGGAGGGGACTTAAAGAGCAGTTAACCCAAGCTCTCATTTTACAGACGGGGAAACTGAGGTTCGGAGAGAGAAAGGAACCTGCTCAAGACCATCCAAGCATGCTCCAGGCGGCGCTGAGCTGAGAGCTTGAGGCTTCTTTTCCGGCACATGGCTTCACTAGGGGCTCCAAAACATACCCAGAGAAGAGGAAGGTGTGTTATGAACTAAACCTCACCCGTCCTGAAAACATAGTTGATCACTTCTGCAGCCTCAGATGAGGAAAGTCTTAACAAGTTCTCAGAAGGGACTACGGATCTAGCCTCGTGGCTTCTCCATCAGTTTGGAAACTGTTAAGAGAATAAATCACTTTCTGCAGGAGAATCTAGCAACTCCCTTCTTTGCTCCATCATGAATCATCTGTCTTCTCCAGACCATCTGATACTATGACCAAAACACAAAGAGAACTATAAAGACCATCTGGGGGACGGAGGGTGCTGGAGGGAGGCACACACGTGCATATAATGGGAAGAGAGACAGGAAACCAATGTGGCCAAATGCTAGTAGACGGTGACTCTAAGCAAACAACAGAACTGTCATTCTTCTACTTGAAAACAAAGTAATTTCTTATATTTATATCCAGTCAATGTTCAAATATTGATTTTTGTATTTTTAAAGTGTGCAATTGAGCATCTTTCTCTCTCCGTCTGTAAAATGAGAGCTTGGGTTCCTTTTACTATTCTTGTAACTTTTCAGAAGGTGTGAAATTTTTCCAAGTAAAAATTTCAGGGAGAGAAAGCACTAGTTCATAATATAAATTAATTTGTTTTAATGATTTGGAAGGAATCAGGATTCACTCCCTCAGTTTCACAGAGTTTCTCTAAGGACTAACATCCTTAGAAAAAGCTGTAAGACCTCCCAGAGATTAGAGGTGTAGGGCTCCAAAAATATGTGATGCTCAGCAACCTTGGGATTTGTAATCGATTTCAAATATTTTGTCCCATCAGCTCCCCAAATACACATATGCTTGTCACATTATGTATCACGGTGGTTTTGTTTCAGAAAATAACTAGTTACAACAAGTTATGGATGGAGCAAAGTCAGAATCCAAAAGAATTCACCCTCTTTGCAATATACGAGGTTCATTAATACAATAGAATGCAGCTTAATTTCTATTCAGTATGGAAATTCGTTCATATAAATTCTTGAATCAAAATCCACATCTGACCCACAGTCACCATGCTCTCTATTCAAAGTTATTTTTAATTTGGGTCATATGGGATCCCTAAAACTCTACCCTTGACCACACATATGAAACCCATGCCAATACTGTGCCATTTAAGGCATGAAGGTTTGAGAGAATGCAACCCATTCAAGAAACTTGCAAGAATTCCTTATGATCAAAGTAAGAGTTGAAGGGAGAAGGAGCAGAAGAATATGAGATTGGAAAGACAGGTAGAGATCAGATCCAGGAGGGTCTATATGCTGGATGAAGAAACAAGATGTTTATTTCGGGGCTGGGAGTGTGGCAACAAGGCAGCACTAGGTTTTAAGATGGGAGGGATATAATTGGATCATTCCAGCAGAGGATGGATGGCAGTAACTCAGAACTAGAGAGTCTAATTGGAATGACAAAGATCTGAACAGTTAGAGTGGAGTGAAGAACTGAGGACAAATTAGAGAGGGCTATTAAAGAAAGCAAAGGGACAGTCCTTGAGAGGAAGAGGGCAGACGTGCCTGACAGACAGGAGTCCAAGGTGACTTCTAGCTGCACTGACTTGGGAGATGTGGCTGCTGCTCATCCAGGTGGGGAGTCCAGGAGAAGGTCTGGCAGAGGAATGTAACAAGTTCTAAACATGCTGAGGTTTCACCTGGATATGTAAATGTGGAGCCCCAGAGAGAAGTCTGGGTTAGACATATGCATTTGAGAGTAATCAGCATATATATGGTCATGATGTCATGGGTGTGGATGTGGTCAACTAGAGAGAAACTGAGAGCAAAACAAAAAATGAATTAAGAAACTCTGGGGAACCAAAGTGTTTTAAGGTGGGGGCAAGGAAGAGGAGCTCTCCCTCACCCCCAAGAACATTGAGTGGCCTAAGAAGCAGAGACCTCAGTCTGCTTTTAAGTGACCCACTAAACTCCTTTATCTTCCACAGGCTGGTCACACCATGCTAGAGCTGAGGAAGGAGCAATGATGTATTAAAATGAACTCACTTCTTAACAACAAGAAGACAAACAACCCAATTACAACATGGGCAACGAATTTGAATGGCTATTTCTCCAAAGAATATATACAGATGGTCAATAAGCACATGAAAGCACCTAGCATCATTAATCAGAGAAATGCAACTCAAAACCACAATGAGGTATCGCTTTTTATCTACTAAGATGGGCTATAATCATAAAGATAATTGCAAGTGTCAGCAAGGATGTGGAGAAATTGAGCCCTCATACACCACTGGTAGGAATGTAAAATGGTGCAGCCACTCTAAAAGAAGTATGCCAGGACTTCCCTGGTGCCCCAGTGGTTAAGATTCCACCGTCCTTCTGCAGTGGATGTGAGTTCAACCCCTGCTTGGAGAACTAAGATCCCACATGCCACATGGTGTGGCCAAAAAAATATTTCAACAAATTAAAACAATTTTTTAAAATAAATAAAAATAATTTTTAAATGAAAATAGTTTGGCAGTTTCTAAAAGAATTAAGTATAGAGTTATCATACAATCCAGCAATTCCACTCCTAGGCATATACCCAAGAGAACTGAAAACATGCCCACATGAAAACTTATACTTGAATGCTCATATTAGCATTATTCATATAGCCAAAAAGTGGAAACAGACCACATGTCTATCAACTGATGAATGGGTAAATAAAATATTCACACATTGGAATATTATTCTACCATAAAAGGAAAAACATGCTACAATATGGTTAGACACTGAAAATATGTTAAGTTATTCGACAGAAAAAAAAGAAAAAGAAAATATGTTAAGTTAAAGACCCAAGACACAAAAGGCCACGTATATTGTCTGATTCCATTTATATGACACATTCAAACCAAGGGAATTCATAGATACAGAAAGCAGATTCTTGGTTTCCAGGGCCTGGGGAGGGGGAGAATGGGAAGTGACTGTTTCGGGGTAACAGATTTCTTTCTAGGGTAATGAAATGTCCTGAAATTAGATAGTCATAATGTTTGTACAAGGCTGAATATACTGAGACCACTCAACTGCACACTTTAAAATACGAAAAATCAAAAAATAAAAAAATAAAATAAAATAAAATATGAAAAATCAATATTTGAACATTGACTGGATATAAATATAAGAAATTACTTTGTTTTCAGGTAGAAGAATGACAGTTCTGCTTTTATTCTTTTCTAATCCTTACTGTTTAAATAAATAAATAATTTATAAAATAAAATGCTAAAAGAACCCAATTAATTGTACATGGTTAAAATGGTGAACTTTATATTACAGGAATTTTTTCTCAATAAAAGAACTTTTAGACAATAAACTCACTTTACAAAGTTCCCATAGGCAAGAGGAGCTGGGTGAGCAGTTTCTCCACCTTGCCCAGATATTCTGAGTAAAGAAGCCGACACTCCATCCTAACTAAAGACGCCAAAGAGCATGCTTCTCAGAAGACTCTTAAATGCCTTCAAATGTCCATAGGTTAGGGGTGGGGGCTCTGCTGATGATTAGAGACAGAACAGGCCCCTCTTGATAGCTACTCCCACCTTGGTGAGGCTGCCTCACTTCTAAGACCCTAAAATGCTAAGCAAGCAGACCAGACCTACAGAGAGACAGCAACTAGGTATGACCTGGGGCATAGATACTCCACAAAGACAGAAAAGAGAAATGATTTCTGGGCCTAGGGTACCCAGAAGTCCCAGAATGGCAACCTTTGGTTCCTGCCCCTTATTCAACTCCCAACGCCCCTGCACTGCGTTTCCAGACGACCTTGTGGGCCAGCATTCCAAGCTGTCCAGAGCGGCACCATTCACCACAAATAGAGCAGCTCTCTGTTCACACGGTGCCCCAGGCAGTGGCTCTAAACCTCTCTGGGCTTTGGACACAAGTGATTTTGAAATTAGCACAACTTACATGGTCGAGAGCCAGCTCAACACCATCGACTGTAGAAGTCAAGGCCCCGAGAAGCCAAGAATGGGACAGAAGCCGGACTGTGAGTTTATCAGAGGAGCTCGGAGCCTCGGGGCAGCAGAGCCTGAGGTTGGAGCTCCAGGGTTCCGCAGAACTTCCTGACGATAATTTCATTGCTACTTCCTCTCCAATGATATGCTTTTCTCTCTCTTTTTGCTCCCCTTCTCCCGCCAAACTCCCAGGGTAACACTGGATAATGAAGTGAGAGAATGAAAATGCTTCTAGGTGGCACCCGACCACCTCAGAGAGACTGTCGGAGCAGGGAGGCAGTTCTGGAGTGAAAAGCAAAACCTCTGGCCTCTTCCAGCCCTTGGGTAAGCAACCCTTCCCCCATGCCTCCCTGTCCCTCTCCGCCCAACGAGAAGCAGAGCACAAAGAAACCAGGTCTTCCCTTGGGGTTCTGGCCACCTCGTGGGGCGATTATGATACCCTGCAGTTGCCATGCCTACTGTGATGTCATTCCTTTCATCATTCCATCAAGGTGGATTTTTTTTTCCTTTTCTCTAAAGGACATCCTCCGATCGAATGCCTGGAAGCCCACTGGGAGCTCCAGCCCTTGTCTTAAACTAGACCTGGGTAAACTACAGCATCCGGGACTTCAGAAGACTCTACAGACCTAATGGAGGTAGGGAAGGGTTAGGAGTTGCTCCCAGGACACAGAGAAGCTCTCCTCCCAAGCTGGTCAATCTCTCTCACCTTTATGCAGAACACAGATTTCACCAGCGCTCAGAAATGCAAACAGGACTGGGATGTGCGACAAGGTCCTGTCAGCTCTACTCAACAGGGCAGAAGGCAATCACTTTTTAAGTAAAATGAAAGCAAAGAAGAAAGATGGAGGAAAAGACGTACAAACCCCCTACTTATCATGCACTGAAGAATGCAGAAGAGCTAAGAAAAATATTTCCTAAATGATCGCTTTCCACTGTCTAGCCATGGAGCTCCGGGGGTCCATATCAATGAAAAGCATTTCTCTGGGTCCCTACTGTGTGCCAAGCACTGCACCAGGTACTGGAGTCCCATTTTTCAAAGAACTAATAACAGGATGACTGTTCACAATCATGACAGTTACACAGGCCCATCTTAGCGCCTTTGCTCCACTAGAAACCAAAGCTCTGAGAGACCAGGCAGTTTGTCCCCGGCCATGAGGCTCAGTCTACAACCTGTGGGCAGAGAGCAAAAACTCGGGCATGGGCGAGCCTTCCCCGAAACCCTCAAGTGAACACAACAGCTGGCTGTATGCTTTCTCCTCTTTTCGTCCTCCGCTGTGGGATCCACAGGGCTTCTGCCAGGCAGTGAAGGAAGGCGGCAGGCGGCTCGCACTCCAGCTGCTGCAGCCCCACCAGGGAGATGGCGGCCATCTGCCACGCTGAACAGCAGTAGGGCCCAGGAAGGCCGTTCCTGCAGCCGGCTCACCCTCTGTAGTCAACTTAACCTTTAGGCAACAGGACCGCTCCTGGAAGTCATCACTGACATTGTTAAGACACAGCACCAGGTACAAAACAGGAGCCCGAAAGCACTGGAAACTTCCAGACTTATTACATAAAACATGGCAACTGCTGTTGGCATCAGCAGCCCTGTTACTTTCAGCCAAAAACTAACGCAGAGAACTGACTTTATCTTACTGGATCTATAACATTTTTTGTATTAAAAAAAATTATACATCACAAATATATTCTTTTCATCTTAAGCAGGAAAAAAAAATCCAATGCCCATTTTACGAATGAGGAAAGGACAGAGAAAGGTCATCCCAGGTGACATTAATATGCAGAACCGAGATTTTTATCTTACGTATTCACTTTCAGGGACCCTTGGTGACAGCACAGGTGCTAAGGGATTTAGATGGAAGCCACATTACCAAGCCACCAAACAAGCCATCACTGTTAGCTCTTTTGTGTTTAAGTGGGGTTGGGGCAGGGTTTTGGGGGCGGGAGGCGGGCGGTGAGAAGAAGTAGGAGACAGATCCCCATGAAAGCCCAAGCATTTATTCCCAAAAACGTTGCTGATATGGTTCGGGGGCCAGATGTCAGACTTGCTAACACTGTCCTCCTTTTAAACAAGCCAGCCTGCCTTTCACCTGTCCTCAGGTAGGTGTCCAGGTGCCCTACTTTTCCACGGAGCCCTGCTCCCCTGGGAACAGAAGCCCGAACAGACTGCTTTGCGCTCGCACAGGTAAGAAACACTGCCAGCCAAAACCAGGCCAGCGAGTACACACAGGAAACATTCACTAGATGGTGGCTCGGCTGGCTTCAGTTGCGAAACCCATCCTTTAGGACACACATCTGTGAGACAGGCCCTGCAGAAGTTGCAGTTCGGATCAAAGCAGGCCGGCCCTGATCATCTCATTAAAAGCGGCAGGATGTGAACTCCAAGTTGTGATGAGGCCTAAAAAGCAGGAGTCCTAGACTCTGACCTGGACTTGAATTCAGCACCACTCACTCACTATGTGACTGAGAGTGTTTGCTCTGTTTTCCTTCTCCATAAAATGGGGATAAAGATAGCTGCAAGAAGTTATGAAAATGCCAATATGTAATAGACTCTTCAAGGATTGTACCTGTAAGTATCGGTTTGCCAGGCACAGCAGGGTGTCTGTGCTCAGCCACCCACACAGTTTCCTGACCCCTTCTGACCCATGGCCTTCACTTGCAACAGAACTGACCTGGAGGGTAAAGCCTTTGGCCGCAGAACTGAGCTCTCATTCTTGCCAAGCTAACTGACCCATATAGGCTTCACAGCTTTGTTCTTACTGGAACCACTCTTTGTTTGTTTGAATTTTTGTTTATGCATATGCTTTTTATGAGTTTCTTTATGCATATGTGTGTGTATATAGAATTTATTCAAATGCATTTTATCACTTACACTCTTTTCCTGTATTCTGTCTTCCCATGTCAGCACCCCAATTCTGATCCTGCTTTCCCCATGTGGCCCATGTTAATATTTCAGTCTGTGTCCTTCCATGTTTTTCCTCATACCATGTAAATAATTTTACACACACAAACATACATAAATAGGGGTTTGGGGAGAGGTATATGCTCTTCTCCCTCTTGCTCATTCTGTCATACGTTGCTCAAATCCTTTTAATGGTTCTGTAATGACCCACAGGATGAAGGTACCATTGCTATCAGACCATTTCCCTACTGACAGGTATTCACTGAGTTTTAATTCTTGGCCATTACATACAAAATATCAATAAACTCCTTGTACACATGTCCTCACCGAAGATCATTTTCTAACCAGACAAATTGCCCAAGCCCAGGATGTGAAAGTCATCCATCAAAAGACATGATCATGAGCTCCAATAGGGTCACATCATCCTTAAAAGTCCCCTTAGAACAGGACCCCTCTGCTCTTAGAAGTGCAAACTCCAGGCTTGGGTCTGACCTCCAACTCCTAGTCTTTGCAGGGTCTTACTGTGTCAGCTCTCTAGGTCTTAATTTTCCCTTCTGTAAAGTAAAATAATAACTGCCTGGTGGTGCAGAATTCGGGAGTGTTTTTGTGAGGGAGCCACGTGTGAAGTGCTATTTTTGTTGTTATTCTATAGGATGCTGCTTCTAGCTTGTTGTGCTGGCAGTCAAGGAAGGGAGGGCAAGCCAAAACTAACTGTCTCAATTCAACTCCCTCTAAGACTTGGAGGTCCTTCTTCAGAAAGTTGCGGGGACTGGATGGGAAGGCCTCTGTCTCTCTGCCTTCCGGAAGCACCTTGCACTGAGATTGTTTACAACTCGAAGTTAGGACTAGCTGGAAGGACTTTGAGTCTCCACCCGCCAGGCTTTGTCACATTCCAAAGAGGAGCAGCTGTAACTGAAGTTATAAGAGGAATCGTCCAGTGAGCAGATTGTGGAAAATCAGAAATCTCACTCAAAAGCTGATGTCTGATTTTCACTCAAAAGCTCCCTAAGCTCTAAATTGCATTCAATAAAAAGTGTAAGGTGGTGGGGATGGGTGTACTTCTTTTGCAGGGGATGTGGTAATTAGGATTTTCTGTTCCTGAAAAAAGAGATGCTTTGGGGAGGGGGAATCCCTAAAACTTCCATTTCAGGTAGCAGTTCTAAGCCTTTCAAGAACCTTCCTGAAAAGAAGCAGTTTCAGCAACTCAAGTGAATTTGCCGGGTTACCATATGGCTCATAACGCATGAGTTGTTCAGTCGCTCAGTCGTGTCCGACTCTTTGCAACCCCATGGACTACAGCACGCCAGGCTTCCCTGTCCTTCACTGTCTCCTGGAGTTTGCTCAGACTCATGTCCATTGAGTTGGTGATGCCATCCAACCATAACACATCACGGGGGAGCAATAGAAATGATAAAAATCTGCAGAATTAGTATAATGTTATTCTGCTCTAAAACTCAAATCAAATCTGAAGGTGGAATACTTTTCTTCATAAAATCAAGCAGATGAGGGACTTCCCTGGTGGTTCAATGGTTAAGAGAAAGGACTTCCGCTGCAGGGGGGTGGTGGGGGCTGGGGGCAGGTTCGATCCCTGGACAGGGAGCTAAGATCTTGCATGCCGGGTGGCTCAGCTTTAAAAAAAAAAAAATTTGAGCAGACGATGGGCACCCCCTTGTTCTGGATGAGCTCTTGGCAGCATCTACTGAACACAGCCTACCTGGGACCTAGCCATCCCACTGGCAAGTAGGCACACTTCAGGTCTCCTCACAGCACAACTCAGAGAAATCACGAACCAGAAACTGCCATATGCCCCACAAGAATAGAACCAGCAAAAAAAAATCACGGTATATTAATACAACAGTATACTACCCGGTACCAGAATGCAAGACCTACAACTTCAGCCCATACTATGAATGAATCTCACAGTGTTGAGGGGGGGAATCCAGACACTAAAGTGAACATGCCAGAAGATTCCACCCCATGGTGGGTTACAATCAGGATGGTCACCCTTGGGGATGGGGTAGGAGGTGTGGTAGTAACTGGAAGGGGCACAGATGAACTTCTGTCCTCTTGTTTCTTAACATGGACAGTGAGGACATAAATAAATTTCATTTGTTAGAATTTATTGAGCTGCATAAACGTGTACTTTTCTGTATGTACCCCTGGAGGAGGGCATGGCAACCCACTCCAGTATTCTTGCCTGGAGAATCCCCATGGACAGAGGAGCCTGGTGGGCTACAGTCCATAGGGTTGCAAAGAGTCAAACACGTATGAAGTGACTTAGCATATACACACTGTATGTATGATGTACATTGAGCTTAAAACTTAAAAAAAAAATACATGGAACAAAAATGAAGGTGAAAGTGAAGTCCCTCAGTCGTATCAGACTCTTTGCGACCCCATGGACTGTAGCCTACCAGGCTCCTCCATCCTTGGGATTTTCCAGGCAAGAGTACTGGAGTGGGGTGCCATTTCCTTCTCCAGGAGACTTTCCCGACCCAGAGATTGAACCTGGGTCTCCCACATTGTAGGCAGACGCTTTACCATCAGAGCCACAGGGAAGTCCCTAAGAGTAAAGCAGTCAGGTGGACAGGGCTCTTGGAGCCAGATTTCGTCTGCCAGGCATTATTCCTGGGAGCTCTCCAGTCCGTGCAGAGACTGCTTAGCTGAATGTTGCAGAAGAGGCTTCTGTGAGAAGAGATGAAAGAGGCCACAGAGAAACTGGCACTTTCTTTGTAAAGGAGCGGTTTTACAAAATCTAGATGTGCAAACTCCACCCGGCTAATTAATCCACTGCACTATCCATTTCAGCTGGACCCAGGTTTGCTTCAGAAACATTTGGGGGCTTTGGTTTTTGTTTTTCTTCTCTTTAAAAATGTTTGGAATGAAGGGAAAAGACATCATTATTTTCTATGGAAATCAAACTGATGTTTATAGATAGAGAATGGAAAGAAAAGCTGATCGATGGTAACAAATTAGAAGCCAGAGATGGAAGGAGATTCTCTATAAAGGCTCTAATACCACAGGCAAATGGGGTTTCCATTCGGTTCAATAACAATATTTATAGTAACAGCTAACATGTATGTAGAGTTTATACATGCTAGACACTGTTCTGAGTGCTCACTTACATTAACTTATTCAATCTCCATCTATAAGGTAAAGATTGTACAACCCCTACTTTGCAGACTGACATCGAGGCCCAGAGAGGCTAAGAAACTTGCTCAAACTCACACAGCCAGTAAGTGACAGACTAGGCTGTCTGGCTAGAATCTGCCTTCTTAACCATTGTACCGTAGAGCTTTCTAACAAGCATTGTGTTGTTGTTGTTTAATCACTAAGTCATGTCCGACTCATACGACCCCGTGGACTGTAGCCCACTAGGCTCCTCTGTCCATGGCATTTCCCAGGCAAGAATACTGGAGTGGATTGCCATTTTCTTCTCCAGGGGATCTTCCCAACCCAGGAATCGAACCCGTGTTTCTGTTTGCCAAGCCCTTATTATGTGCTGGGCACTATACTGGGCAAGAGAGGTACTAACATATACAAAACGCCAACTCATAGGTTACCGGATTAGTCCGTGCAGTGATAAAGCTCACAGAGGCATCCAGAGGTCTAACTCAAGAATGGAAAGTTAGAAAACACTCTCCAAATGGCAGATGTAAGTTTTCAATGACTAAAAAGCACCATTTGTTTTCTCAGTACATTCTAAGAATAAAATCTCTTGATCTTATCTTCTCAGTAGAGTAAATTATAAAGATCAACATTCCTTGATGCCCCACCCTCTCCTGGGTCATGAAACTCAATAAAACTCTCTTCATTTTGATTGGAGGGGAAAAAAAATAAGAACCCATAAATATGCTTGTTTACTTTTCCTGAATTGCCATCTTGTGTAAAATGGATTGTTCACCACTAATCTAGCAAGCTCCAATACAGGGCCTCTCAGACAGTGCCCAGGTTATTAAAAAATCAAAGAAATGCAAAGCAGGATTGCTACACATACAGCACATTTTTAATGTTTACACAACAAATTCACACTCTTCACATATATACACATACAAACTTAAATACAATGTAAAATAATTAAGATCTCAAGAGAATTACAGGATCTGTTTCTTTTAAAATATTATTAATTCAGAGAGTGCCCCATGGATACTGTGGTCAAGCCACAGACTGTACAGTGGATGTCTTATGATGAACACCTTGGGAACTACACATAAAACCTCACGCAGAGATAACCCCAAAGTTTCATTTGAGGCCTCCAGGAATGGGAGACCCAAGTTTAATCAGGTCCCACTACTGCTCTATCCACTTGATAAGCCTTTCTTAAGGGAAGAATAAAAGATTGATCCCAATGGTAAGGATCAATGAAAGCCTAGCTCGGAGCCAGTAATAGGGAAGAAAGGAGGGTGGTTCACAGAGCTGAAGACTATGTGGGTGAAAACTCTAGGTCATGGCCAATAAAGTTGCAGGCCAGCCAGGTGTAGGATCTTCATAATACCTAGAGGTCAAATCCAGAAGCTCAACAAAGGCTACGAGCAACAGGCAGGAACACAACCACCTGCCTACCTGCCCTTGAACTAGCTCTGACCCAGGCCTCCAGATGCTACACTCATGCCCGTGGCCCATCTTTGCTGGCCTCTCTACAAGGACAGGGGTTCCTAAAAACATCTGAAACTTCCAGGATGTGCTCCCTTCTCCCATGTCCATCCCATTTCCTGGGAGTCAATTAAATGTTTTTAGAGAATCAAAAATGGTGCCCAGTGTGACATGGCATCGTATGCTCCTTTCCAGAAGAGTGTGAGATCCAATTCTAAACAGATCCTGTCTTAGAAAAGACCTGAAAAAGGTATGAGAGTTCCTCAGACCCAAAGATGAGACAGTAGAAAGCCAGTTGAAAACCATTTTCCAATGTCTGTTTATTTTTATGCTAAAATCTATTCACTGTGTGAGTTGCCAAGGAAAGTTAAGGCTCTTGTTCTGAAGCAAGAGAGGTTCTCTTTCCACACGACACCTGTAGAAGCTGGAAAATGTGATACCCTCTGCGTATCACAGAACACCAGTTCCCAGTAAGAAGACACCCCAATTTCTGCCAGTGCAGCACCCAGTGGGGGCAGCTTTTCCACTTTTCTCCTCTTGCTGAAAGGGCCCTAGAAAGGCCACCAGGGCCTTCCCCAAGGGCAAAGTCCTCCCTGGCCCCCAGTGAGGATTCACTGCTCACTATCCCTTTTATTTAGCTAAGCAGCAGAGTTTAAAAATAATTTCTAGAGCTCTTTACTCAAAGACACACTCAAGAAGAGGTCTGTGGACCATGTACTAAATGCACTGGATCCTACTCAAGCTATTGAAAGCTAAGTGTGACCTTGAAACATCCCCTCTAAATTCTTCCCTTACTTCCAGTCTAGACTAGCACAAATGGATTCTATTTTCTCAAAACACCAGCCTGTTCAGATAGCTTTGTTTATCTTCATCAGCATGTCTCCATGATGAGGGGGGCAAGGGGTTCAATGCCCAGTGTTGAATCCAGAGAGACAAGGCCTATGGGAAGATGTAAACCTGAAAGAGGTGATGAACCCATGGGCAATTCTCCAGAGATCCTTGAGTCAAGAGACTTTCTCAAACACATTCCACCCTCACTCCCCCATGGGAATAGTTTATACTTCCTGAGTCCTGGCTTTGGTTCAGACCATCTCCTAAGAGGTTCATGCAGGTTAACATCTAATCCTCACACCAGCCCTCTGGGGTAGGTGTCACAGATGAAAGAGAAAGCTGGAATTTCAACCTAAAGTCTGATTCTCAAGCCTAGGCTCCCATGAGGACCACAAGATATTTCCGTACTCAAGGATTATAGCTGGTCCTCTTATGACCTGGATAACCACCGTGGTGTGGTCACTCACCTACCGCTGGACATCCTGGAGTATGAAGTCAAGTGAGCCTTACTTACATTAGTATGAACAAAGCTAGTGGAGGTGATGGAATTCCAGCTGAACTATTTAAAACCCTAACAAATAATGCTGTGAAAGTGCGGCACTCAATATGTCAACAAATTTAGAAAACTCAGCAGTGGCCACAGGACTGGAAAAGGTCAGTTTTCATTCCAATCCCAAAGAAGGGCAATGCCAAGAATGTTCAAACTACCAGACAATTACACTCATTTCACATGCTAGCAAGGTTATACTCAAAATCCTTCAAACTAGGCTTCAGCAGTATGTGAACTGAGAACTTCCAGATGTACAAGCTGAGCTTAGAAAAGGCAGAATAATCAGAGATCAAACTGTCAACATTCGTTGGATCCTACAGAAAGCAAGGAAATCCTAGAAAAGCATCTACTTCTGCTTCATTGACTATGCTAAAGCTTTTGACTATGGATTGCAACAAACTATAGAAAATTCTTATAGAGATGGGAGTACCAGACTTAACCTGTCTCCTGGGAAACCTGTACGCTGGTCAAGAAGCAACAGTTACAACTGGACATGGAACAACTGACTGGTTCCAAATTGAGAAAGGAATACGACAAGGCTGTATATCGCCTATTAACTTATATGCAGAATACATTATGTGAAATGCTGGGCTGGATGAAACTCAAGCTGGAATCAAGATTTCCAGAAGAAATATCAACAACCTCAGATATGCAGATGTTACCACTCTAATGGCAGAAAGTGAAGAGGAACTAAAAAGCCTCCTGATGAGAGTGAAAGAAGAGTGTGAAAAAGCTGGCTTGAAACTCAACGTTCAAAAATTAAGATCATGGCAAATGGTCCCATCACCTCATGGCAAATAGAAGGGGAAAAGTAGAAGCAATGACAGATTTTATTTTCTTGGGCTCCCAAATCGCTGTCGACGGTGACTGCAGCCATGAAATTAAAAGATACTTGCTCTTTGGAAGGAAAACTATGACAAACCTAGACAGTATAGTAAAAAGCAGAGACATCACTTTGCCAACAAAGATCCATGTAATCAAAGCTGTGGCTTTTCCGGTAGTCATGAACAGATGTGAGAGTTGGACCATAAAGAAGGCTGAGCACCGAAGAATTGATGCTTTCAAACTGTGGTGCTGAAGAAGACTCTTGAGAGTCCTTTGACTGCAAGGAGATCAAACGAGTCAATCCTAAAGGAAATCAACCCTAAATATTCATTGGAGGGACAGACACTGAAGCTGAAGCTCCAATACTTTGGCCACCGGATGTGGAAGATTCTTTACCATCTGAGCCACCAGGGAAGCCCTACCCAATCTCAGTAGAAGATCCTTATCCAGGTGGGTACAGTGTCTCCCACATTCCTAGCAAACAGGTGCTCAGGCCAGAGAATCGATGTTTCAGGAAACATTTGCAACAGGGGAGGAGTAAACCGAGTCTGTGTTGGCTCTCTGATGAGACGATGGATTTTGTGCTTAACTGCAAGTTAGCTGAGGTTGCTGCTTTATTTCACAATAATGAAGAGCTCAGTCTGAACACTTGCTAGAGACCAGGAACTATACTAAGCACGTCACATACATTACAGCATTCGTTTTCACTTAATCCTCATGACAACCCTAAAAGGTAGGAATTTTCACTATCCCCAGATGAGTAAACCAGGCTCAGAAAGAAGTTAAGTAACTTGTCCCAGCCGCATGGCCATAAGTGACAACGGGTCAGATTCAAACCCAAGTTGTCTGAACCCTAAACTTGTTCTCTTCTTACCCACGAGGCTACTCTCCTTCTCTCCATGTGTGACAGGCTTTTGTTCCCTACTATGATGACACGTTGGGAGGGGCTGGGCCAGGTTTTGTGTTTATCTGAATAGGTGCCTAATGCCCTGAGCTTACCGTGTGGGCGTGACACTTTTACTCCTGTGCACAGTTGACGACAGGCTGCACACACCCGCCAGGCTACAGCAGGGGCAGAGGGCAAACAGCCTCGGCCCTGGGGCCCGCCTCGTTCCCTCTTGCTTCCTCTGGCCCTGGACTGCCCTTGCCGCCCTCTGACCTCTGCACCCCACCCACGCCACTGCCACCACAGCCTGCGTCTTCTCCCCTTGGCTGCCTCCCTGGGTGTGCCTGTCCCTGCCTGCCTCCATACACAGGTCTTGCCAGGCCTTGAATCCCTCCTCCTCGGAAGCTGCACGGTCCAGACCTGCCCATCAAGCTTGGTAACAGTGTGATCCAAGTTTCACATCCACCTTATCCTCACAGCCATTCTTCACTTCCACCAGCTCCTTCCTCCTCATACCAGCTTCCTAAGAGCTTGTAAACCTAATGACTATAGGTCAAATGGGGTCCCCAAGTATGCTTTGTTTGATTGTACTATGCTTTCTGAAAACTGAATTACTTATGTCAAGTTGTTAGAATTTATATACACATTCAGATTTCAAGTGTCTCTGGAAAAATCAGGAGTCCTGGACTTCCCCCGGTGGTCCAGTGGTTAAGAATCCTGCCAATGCAGGAGACCTAGGTTCGATCCTCGGTCCAGGAAGATCCCACATGCTGCAGGGCCCTAAGCCCATGTGCTGCAACCATTGAGCCTGTGCTCCAGGGCCTGTGATCTACAACAAGAGAAGCCAGTGCAATGAGAAGCCCGCACAGTGCAATGGAGAAAGCCCACTGCAAAAACGCAGCTCAGTCAAAAATAAATGCATAATTTTTTTAATTTGAAAAAAGAGAAAAATCAGGAGTCCTGGCAACAATGTGCCCTGTTTTCCCATGTGGCAAATAGCTAGAGTTGAATTCGGACATCCTGATGCTTGAGGGTGAATTTCCAGTTTACCATAGTCCACGCCAGTCCCTGCTCTACTTTTCCCATCCAGACATCCATTCACTCATTTCCACAGCCTGCCGGCTCCTGTGGGCGCCTGCGTCTCCAATGCCTGCTCTAGTGCCTCCATTTTGCTGATGAGGAAACTGAGAAAGCGGGGAGAGAGTGCACTCTTCCAGATCTCCAGAGCTGGAATCATTAGATATTGTTTATTATCAAGCTCCTAGGGTGTCCCAGGAACTGTCCAGAGCATCACAGAGGCTTCAACACAGGTCTGTTGCTGCTGCCTCTCTAGTCACTACCCACCCCACTGCTACGCCAAATGCATGGACAGGCCAAAGAAAGGCACCATACTTTTCAACACACAGATCAAAAACACCTCTTTTACCATGTGCCATGGTAATCTGATTCTCCCCATCTTACCTCCATGGCCCGATTAACTTTTTCTCAAATCTCTTATTCAGGTTATACACTCTGAACCTGCTGAGATGTAACCTTTCTGTAAGGTAATCCCCTCTGGCCTGATCCAGGATGGTGTGTGTATATGTGTGTGTGCGTGTGTGTGCATGTGTGTGTGTGGCATGTGTGTGTGTGTGCACATGCATGTGTGCTCACACATGTTTCTAGACAAACACACTATCTTCTCGTGAACTTCCCACACGGCTGAGAAGCCAACACGTCCCCAGATGGTGAGCCAGTGTCCGTCCCACTGCCCCATGAAAGGGGTGGCAGCTGCTGATGGCACCGTGACGGAATGAAAGTTCAGGGTGGCCCTGTCTTCGATTTTTCAAGAACCTGGGAATATAATTTAGAAACATTGCTTTCTATTAAGATGACATGTACTGGGACTTTCCTGTTTGTCCAGTGGCTAAGAGTCCATGCTCCCAATGCAGGGGGCCCAGGTTCAATCCCTGGTCAGGAAACTAGATCCCATATGCAGCAACTAAAGATTCCGCATGCAACAAAGAAGACTGAAGAGCCCGTGGGCTGCAACTAAGATCTGGCAGAGCCAAATAAATAAATTAATTAAATAAATATTTTTTGAAAAAGAAAAAAACCTGTGCTGAGAAACAAACCACCCACTCTTACCCCCACCCCCCCACCCCCACACCAGGCTTGAGAGACTTTACGAGAGTCAGGGGCTGGAGGACTGATAGGCAAGGCTGGCTCCCCTTGAAATGCCCCATTGGAATAGCCAGCAGCAGGTCCCCAATCTCTTGTCCCATGCTGACGCCTGTCCTAGGACCTGGAAGAGGACCCCAGCAGCTTAGTTGGCTTTGCCCTCCAGCTTTGTCCTCCACAACCACAAGACAACTAAGATGTTTTTGACTGGTTTGTTTTCCTAACTCCTTGTTTGAGGAGTTTGTCCTAAAAACAAACTTCTTTTTTTAACTTTTTCTTATCCATCTTCTCCATGGAACCCTCAGGTTCTTAACTCACACTGCATAATATGGATCTTTCCAATAAGGAGGTTACAGTTTCCATTTCTTCGATTAAACAGTTCCAACAAAGAATTCATTGAGAATGAATGTGCTTATCATGAACCAGGTAGCATCCTTTTCCTCCCTAAACCACATGCAATTAACATATAAATGGCCTGGCAAAGGGACTTCTTTGAGAAGTGGCAGATTATAACTCCACTTGCTCCTTCACTTCTGAAGCTTTTTTTTTTTTAAGGAGAGAGAAAAGAACAATTTCCAAAGGAGAAAATGTCACAGATGGCCACAAACTGGCTTCCCGAGGGATGATCATTTTGATGCAAATACTCTTTCTCTGAGTGAAAAAACTTACAATGTACAAAGTGTCCATTTGAGGATCTGCGCCTCCTATTTGGGTAATGCCTTCTCAATGGTGGGTACTGAGCAGGCAAATAATATGCCCAGAAAGGCATCCAATGAGAGAGGTGCGCCCGCCCTGCATCCCCACTGGCCAGGCTGGGCACCGGTCTGAACCAGGGCCAGCTTTGAGGACAGCAGCACCACTTGATAGGATTCTCTCTTCAAAGCATAGAGCAAACATCAATTAATCCTCAAAAGACGCTTTCAAGAAGAACATTATCCCTTTTGAGGATGTGGAAGTTAAGAGGGGCCGCAGGTAGTTGAAGGGACAGCGGAGGAGAAAACAGAGCCCTGGGCTCCAAGATCAGTTCTCCGGAGAGAATCAAGTTGCAGGAGATGGATGAACCTTCAGAACTGGGGTGATGGAGGAGGCCGCCAAGGAGCCACTGCTTCTGAGGGTGTCCCCCAAGGCTCGCATTCCAGAGGATGCTGCAAAGTGAAACAGGGTGGGAGCCCTGATCATGGCTCTGTGTACACCAAGCTGGGAACCAGAGTTCAGATGATTGGACTTGGGCTCAAACCCCTTCATTAGCGCCTAGGTTGAACATGGAGGGGGAAGTCTGGAAATCTGGATCCAATTTGCCACACTGAGCCTGTTTGGGCACTTCCACCCTGTCTCTTGAAAGGGGAGGGGTTGGATTTCTGTGTGTACTCCAAGGCCATCCCTCACCTGGCTGGTCTCTCCATCTCAAGAGGACCAGTCCAGAAGTTCCCACAGCTCATATTCGTAAGGATCACAGCCTGTCACTGTGTTTGGCAATAAACATCACACATTCTCACATTACACGTTTATTCAACCTTTAATATTTTGCTGTGAGATACCTGGAAAAGTTGTATGCCACTGATGAAAAAAAATACTGTAAAACACCCCACAATCTCTTCTCCACACACAGGCAATAACCTTACACAGGGATTTCTACGGTCAATGTTTTCAGTTTGTGTTTTGTCAAACACTTCAATCGCTTTCTTTGCTGTAAACTACGTGTTGTTTGCATCACTAAACAGAACCCATGCCATCTGCAAAAATAGGCTTGTTGGAGATGCTCAAGTTTTTATAGAAAGGCTTTCCTAAATAGTCTGAATCAGTTTGGGCTTCTCTGGTGGCTTAGCAGTAAACAATTTGCCCGCCAATGCAGGAGATGTGGGTTCGATCCCTGGGTCCAGAAGATCCCCTGGAGAAGGAAAGGGCAACCCACTCCAATATTCTTGCCTGGAAAATCCCATGGACAGAAACTGTCAGGCTACAGTCCATAGAGTTGGGTCACAAAATGTCAGGCACAACTAAACAACAACAAACTGAATGAGTTTGCTCTCAATTTACCATATAGTCAAAGAAATACAAGAAATCACCCTATGACTGACTTTTTTTAAATTCAAATACCAACAACTATTCTGACATAACCTTCTGTATACATGTGTATGCTTTCAGAGCCATAGAAAATATCTGGATACAAAAAGATACAGATACAAAATGTGCCCTTAACTGTGGGGAGCAGAATGGGTAAGAGGGGAAGAAGTCTTTTTTCCTTTTCATTTCATGTCCTGCACTGTGCATTTTTACAATCAGTATGTCACTTCTTAAATGTTTAAAATTATGAAATGAAAAGTCACTCCAAGATCATTTTTCCCCCATGGGTTGCATTTTGTCCCCATACCCCTGCAAAGTAAGCAAGGAAGTCTTGGAAAGAGCTTGCTGTCTTTTACAAAATGTACTACACACCTTCGTCATGATATTGTCAGCACACAGGCTGCTTCATCTAAAATGCCCCAAGCGAAGAAAGGACAGTATCTTGAAACCTACTTCACAGAGGAGGGTGAAGCTGTATCAGACAGAGGCAAAAATGTAGCTCCAATACCTAGGAAACAACTGAGGCTTCTAGACCTGACTTCCTTAGGGATTATCTGAGAAACAGCTGAAAAGCCACCTTTCTACACAAATCAGACGTAGCTCCTGCTCCCAGCTCTTAGTCCCTATGAATGGCCAGAACACAAAACTCACAAAACCAGCCGATAGGCTGGAATCCTTCCAATTATTAAAATCATTTTTTTCTTCTCTTAAAGAATGGACTTTCCAAATGACACCAATCTCTTCCATCATTTAAGTGTTTATTTAGAGAATACTGCTGTTGGACGCTTGAGAAATGGAGATCTAAATCTCAAACGGCCCTTATCATTTGCAAAATAATTAGAAATGAAGTTTAAAAAAAAACAACACCCTGGGGTTGAAGTGATGAGGCCAACAGAAAAATCCAATTCATTTACAAAATTTTCATTTCCATCTGTTTTCCTCACGAATACTGCTAGATACAGTTATTATCAGCAAATCAGTGACAAGACGGCTGAAATGAAGGAAAATGTACACTCTGGGTCTCTTGAACTCCTGGCATTTGGCAGAGCTGTGCAGCAGGATCAAATTGTCGATTTCAGCCTGACCCTGAAATCAAGACTCTAATAGTCACAGAAGTTCTGCAGCTAATCAGTTACTGTTCACACTTCACTCATCAGAATCCTTAAAGTCACCAGAGGGAGCCTGCATTTGCAACACACCAGAAAGCATTCCTTGGGGGGCTTAGCCGTCCTTCCAGTTCTACTTTTGCCCTCTCTTTCCAGAGACTGATTTAGAAACGAAAGGAAGAAGGCTAAGAAAACTCTCACCTTTAATATTAATAAGAATTGCGCAGTCCCCCGGATGATCAGAGCCCAGACTACACAGGACTTGAAAGAATGATTGAGACTTTGATATGAAATATGAAAAAGTAACAGGCAGAAGGAGTGGGGAGACCAAACTGGGAGGCCCAGGGCCCAGCTCCTGAACTCCAGTCCTGACTCACCAGCGACGATCACTCTGATTTATTAAGCAAGGATGATGTACACTTACCTCGCTACCTTTTATCTGTGAGATGAATGAAATGATCTCTCAAATGGCTTATTTGTCATGACAGGAAGAAAAATACAACACAGTACAATACAAATAAGGGAACTAGGAATTGAGCCCACCCTTTGCCTTCTTCTCAAAGAGATCTCCCATATGCCATCTCATCACTATCCCTGGTCAGATGTGCTATGTGCTAGTTGCTTCAGGCATGTCAGACTCTTTGCGACCCCATGGACTATAGCCCACCAGGCTCCTCTGTTCATGGGATTCTTCAGGCAAGGATCCTGGAGTGGGTTACCATGCCCCACTCCAGAGGATCTTCCCAACCCAGGGATCAAATCCAGGTCTCCCACACTGCAGGCAGATTCTTTACTATCTGAGCCACCAGGGAAGCCTCCCTGGTAAGATAGTAGCCCGTTATTATTAGCCCTGTTTTATAGAAAAAGCAACTGAGGTACAGAGTGGGGAACTGACTAAGGCAGTGTGGTTTGTAGAAGCAGTATTGGTCGATTCAGAATATTGAAATGAATTTCAGCGATATGGATCTTGGGTTAAGTCTGGAAGGCTCAGCCACCTGAGGATACAGAACTCAAACCTCCTCTATACCACCCTGGAGCTCTCTCCTTGAGCTCGCCCTACTTCTGCACAGAATCTTTTAACTAAGACAGTCTCAGAGTCCCACTGGCCAAGGAGATAGTAGGGAAAGCAAAGGCCTCTACTGACTCTCTTTGAAAAAAATTTATTTATGTGGTTATGCCTGGTCTTAGTTGCCAGCTTCCCTCATAGCTCAGTTGGTAAAGAATCTGCCTGCAATGCAGGGGACCCCAGTTCAAGTTCCAGGTTGGGAAGATCTGCTGGAGATGGGATAGGCTACCCACTCCAGTATTCTTGGGCTTCCCTTGTGGCTCAGCTGGTAAAGAATCTGCCTGCAATTTGGGAGACCTGGGTTCAGTCCCTGGGTTGGGAAGATCCCCTGGAGAAGGGAACAGCTACCCACTCCAGTATTCTTGCCTGGAGAATTCCATGGACTGTATAGTCCCTGGGGGTACAAAGAGTCAGACACAACTAAGTGACTCACTTGGCCTTAGTTGCAGCATGTGGGATCTTTAGTTGTGGCATTCAGACCCATAGTTGTGGCATGTGGGATCTAATTCCCTGACTAGGCATACAACACAGGTCCTCAGCTTTGAGAGCATGTGTCAGTTTGGTCCAAAGCAAACATGAACATCCTTCATGATGAGGCCAAGAGAGAAGATGGCAAGGCCAGGAGTCAGCACGTGAGTGGTGTCAAACCTCGGGGTCAGGGACTGGTTAATGGCTCGAGGCATGAGGGGTCAGCAGCAGCCCCAGATGATGATTCCTGCACTCAGGTGTAATTTCTGTTCTTATCAAATGTCAGGCATTCGAGAATCTAAGGTCAACCACTGCTATTGAAGACCTGGGTGAGGTGGAAGTAAAGACAGAAACAAGTGTTCAATGAGCATCTTCTAAGGCCTGGCGTGTTCTTCGGGTCCTCACAGAGCTCATCTCAAGCAACAGCTCCAGGCAGGCACGACATGGACTTTCTCCCTTGACAGAGCAAGGATGGGGCTGTCTCTGGTTCCTTCCAGCCCAGACACGTTATCAATCACTGTCCTGTCCCCTCTCCATCACTCAAATTCTCTTCTACCACAAGATGCTGCTGGGGCTTCTCTGATGTCACAAAATCCTGTCCCGCCACCCCCGGACCCCTCTCTCTGGGACAGGAAGAGAGCATCATTCTCTCTTCTCTTATCACCCCAACTGTAGCCAGGAGGACCCCTCACCAGAACACCCTCAGTTTACTCAGGGACCCATGAGGCAACACTGGGGGAGGCAAGAGGGGTGAGGAGAGAGAGGAAGGAGGATGACAGAGCGCCAGCCCGCCACTTCCGGAAGGATGCGAGCACTTCCCAGCATGCTTCGGGAAAGCCCCCCAAACCCAACACTGCTCCAGGAAACTACATCCCAGGAACTGCAGGGGACCGAACAGACCCAGGCGGAGCATGGCTCCCACCTCACCTGAGACAATATTTTGAAAAGAACTTCATGTGATCAGGGAAGAAGGAAAGACCATTTCTAAGACCTGCCCCCACACACACACACATGCATGCCTTTTCCTAGCCTCCACTTGGAGCAAACAGTGAAGCTAACCCCAACCCAGAAGTGTGAATAACGCATGTAGCCAGCTCAGGCCTCCCACACAGGAAGGCGTGTCAGGCGGCACAGATGGCCGCCTCACGCACACAGGCCACAGGTCTGCTGTGGGGGCTGAGATGCCGGCACCGCCCCAGTGCTCCTCAGTAACCAGGCAAGAAAACGTGGGGCTCCCCCAGAGAGCTATGAAATGTGAGGCGAGGTCTTACGAGTGAATGGGGAAGTGCCAGCCGTCCTGGGGCAGACACCAAGAGCTGGAGTGATTTGTGAGCCCTTTTTCATGAGTTAATTTGCTTCCAGCAGATTCCATTAGTGACCTGACAGACCCTGGGCCTGGAGGAGGGCCTTGGAAGAGCTACTGAGTCAGCAAACTGAAGGGGCGACAGGGAAGGCCAGATGTCTTGCGCCCAGCCCTTTGCCCGGTGTTTCTATTTGAAGAGCTTAGAATAATTATTTGCGAAGCTCTTGTTCAGGCAGCACCACTAAGCCACCTACAGAGAGAAGACGCACGAACCTTGACCACCAAACGGCCAACCAGAAGCTGACACAATACAGGAAAAGGATTCCCACACGCAAGAATCTTCGCTTCCCAGTGGCAGGAAGAAAGCAGAAGTCACAGTTATAGTTGAACCGTGAACACAGGATCTGCAACCAGGAACCTGAGGGGAGTGGAGGCCGGGAGAGGGTTGAACTTTCTGAGTTCCAGCTGACAATTCTAGTAGAATAAGAAAATGATGGAACTATTAATACCGCTGCTGCTTTACTACAAATAATAATAATTACAGTTAACATTTATTTGGCACCTAGTATGTGCTAAGAGGTCTTCCTGGTGGCTCGGACAGTAAAGAATTTGTCTGCAATGCAGGAGCCCCAGGTTCAATCCCTGGGTCGGGAAGATCCCCTGGAGTAGGAAATGGCAACTCACTCCAGTATTCTTGCCTGGGAAATCCCATGGGCAGAGGAGCCTGGTGGGCTATAGTCCACAGGGTCACAAAGAGGCGGACACAACTGAATTGACTTAGCACCATGCATGTGCTAAGAACCATGCTACAAGGTTTTTAGGCAATTATCTCCTTTACTCTTTGCAACAGCCCTTTGAGGTAGGCAAACTCTGTAGGTAAGAGATGTCTCACAGCCATGAAGTCACGAGAAAGGTTCAGAGAAGAATCAAGCTCCGGGTGTGTCTGACTCCAAGCTTGTGCACTGGACCACTCAGTCTCATGGACTGGAGACAGGGCATTGAAATGGGACTCTGGCTCCAGCCCTACACACACCCTAAGTATCTGTGGGATCTCAGAGAGTGATTTCAACTCATGGGCCATTCTACCCCATAAGATGACTGAGTAATTTCTTAAGGGTCCCCTCAATTCAAACTACAGTCCCTGACCACTTGAATGCCATCTGAGTTGACGGGGAGGGGATATATAAACATTACTCAGGCACAGCCCTGCCCTCAAGGACTCTGCAATCTAGCCCTGCCTGTGTAAAAGCTCAAGAACCTTGGGTGTCCTATTCAGTGATTCTTTTTTGATATATCACTAAAAAAGTTTTTCTGACAGTCCATCTTCTATTTGTACACAGGCATGGAGAGGTATCTAAAAAGACGTTCATCTAATGGATCTGGAGTGATTATTTTTGCTCTCATCTTTTTACATTTGTACTGCTTGAAATTTTAGTAACAAATATATATTATTTTTGTAAAAATAATATATTCATTTGAAACACCACTAAAACAATAGTATATATGCATGTTTATACACACATACATACATATATACACCAACCTAGACAGCATATTAGAAAGCAGAGACATTACTTTGCCAACGAATGTTCATCTAGTCAAAGGTATGGTTTTTCCAGCAGTCATGTATGGATGTGAGAGTTGGACTATAAAGAAAGCTAAGCGCTGAAGAACTGATGCTTTTGAACTGTCCTGTTGGAGAAAACTCGTGAGAGTCCCTTGGACTGCAAGGAGATCCAACCAGTCAATGAAGGATTGATGCTGAGGCTGAAACTCCAATACTTTGGCCACCTGATGCGCAGAACCAACTCATTGGAAAACACCCTGAAGCTGGGAAAGATTGAAGGTGGGAGGAGAAGGGGACAACAGAGGATGAGATGATTGGATGGCATCACTGACTCGAAGGACACGAGTTTGAGTAGGCTCTGGGAGTTGGTGATGGACAGGGAAGCTTGGCATGCTGCAGTCCATGGGGTTGCAGAGAGTCAGATATGACTGAGTGACTGAACTGACTGACATATATACACAGACATATATATTTCAATATTAACTAGATATTTCATAATATTAGGAAATTATTAACTCCAATGAGATTGTGACTATGATTTTATAAAGAATCCTTGTGTTTTGTAGAGACCTACTGAAATATTTACAGATAAAATGACATCTGGGATTTATTTCAAAATATCCCTGGTGTGAGAGGGTCAGGGTAGGCTATCGCTGAGCCTGGCTCTCAGTTGCTAATTGCTGATGCTGAGTTATGAATAAATGAGGTTCACTATACCAGTGATCCCCAACCTTTTGGCACCGGGGACTGGTTTCATGGGAGACAATTTTTCGATGGACAGAATGATGTGGATGGTTCAGGTAATAACGCAAGCAATGGAGGTGCCAGGGGTTAGGGACCCCTGCACTATACTATGCTTGAAAGTTTTCATAATATACAGCAAAAGAGGAACCTCTTTCAAGGACAACAGGGAAGCAATATTTCCCCAAAGCTAGCTAGGTCCCCAGCCAGCAATCTTTCTACCTGAGCTTTTCATCACCCTAGGCTAACTCTTCTCTTTCACCATTACAGTCTAACTTCATTTTTCCTGTGGCTCTCTTCCACTCCCACAACATTCCCCCAAACTTTCTAAAATCACCCATCAGGTCTGTTGGCATACTCTGGTACCTAAGCCACTGTATCTGATCTTACCCCTGCCCAGGGGACAGAAGGGATGTGCCTGAGCAATGCTCCCACACACTCCTGTTCAAAGTCAGCTACTATCAGGCTCTATTTATTTAGAGGCAGAACAGCTTGACTGGTGGAGGATGGGTTTCACTCATCCACTCAACAAATACTTGCCAGGCAAATACTCCTACCTTGTGCCAGGCACTGAGTCAGGGGCTGGGGATCAGTGGTGAATGAGACAAGAATGCCACCCACACAGAGGGTGAGCTACTGTAGATGTAGCTCCAAGATTTAGGGTCAGGGGTCTATTCTCTAAGACACCCTTGAATCACATGGAATCTTGTCCAAAGTAAAGAAAGGCATGATCCGATGTCAAGAGATAGAATTTCACCCAACCAAACGTCCTTGACGGCAATGGTCAGTGCCAGTCTCAGGCATCAGATGACCTTTACCTCGGACTCTATGCTGAGGCTGGAACGTTATATAAGAAGTCCCATAACTGTTCTTCTTCCATGTATCTCACAAAGACATTTCCAAATACTTGTGGAGAGAAAGTGCAACAATACTTGAAAGATGAAAGAAAGAAAGTGAACTTGCTCAGTCGTGTCCAACTCTTTGCCACCCCGTGGACTGTAGCCAGCCAGGCTCCTCTGTCCGTGGGCTTCTCCAGGCAAGAATACTGGAGTGGGTTGCCATTTCCTTCTCCAGAGGATTCCTGAACCAGGGATCGAACCCAGGTCTCCCGCATTGCAGGCAGATGCTTTAACCTCTGAGCCACCAGGGAAGCCCCACTTGAAAGATAGGTTCTATCAGTCTGGATCCTTGGCTCAGATTTTTTCTGTATTAGAATCTTGTTCTTGAAAGGTACATTATGTCTGAAGCAAGGTCCTGTATTGATACCTCACTGTGTGTAACAGGCTGCGGGCAAGACACCCACCTCAACCCAGTTCCCCATTTCATGGGACACAAAGACCAGACCAAAGTAATCAATCACTGGGTCAGTAACTGATGGCCAAGGAAAGGGTAGTCAGGCCTCACTGCATGCCACATTCATATCAGATTTTTATAACCTTTGCTGCCACTTGGACAAAGTTTTCACATCCATGTTTGATGCTGAACTAGGTAAAGTTTTACTAGCATGCATGACTGTAGCAGTTTTTAAAAACAAAACTTCCCTTCCAGGAATGACTTATATGACCCCAATAACACAACCAGAGGCCTCCTATGTAAATGCTTGGTCATGGGAAAACGTTTAGCATTGTTCAGTGAATCACTTATGCCTGCCCTCAGGGCACAAAGACTTGCAAATCAAATGTTTTGGCAAGAAAAGCTCAATCTGGAAAAACCACAAACATTTTCAAATTTTCTTTTTATCACAATAGTAGCAATAGAGTGTTATGAGTAAAGATTTTAATTTATTCATTAAGACAAAGGGTCTATTCTCATATTAACTGTGGATTTACCATTCACTGTTCTAATAAAAATGCATACTTTGCACACTTTCCCCCATTGACTATAAACTCCAAGAGGAAAAAAACATTTCAATGCTACTTTTATGTTTTATCCTCAGCACCTAACACAATGCCTGGCAAATAGTTAGTGCTAGTAAATATTTCTTGAATTCAGTCCAAGTATGATCTAAAGAAATAATTTTTAAAAATAAAGGGCAATGGTATAGACCCTGAGCAACCAATTTGCATCCAGGTCCCAACAAGACTCCCTGGACCACATCCTACTCTCTTCCCCAGGTAGAGGTCAACTAGAGCAGGTGCTGGGACCTCCCTGGTGGTCCAGTGGTCTGCGCTTCCTCTGCAGGGAGCTTGGGTCCCATCCTTGGTCAGGGAAGTTCCACACGCTGCACAGTGCAGCCAGGGGAAAAAAGGTGCATCCACACCCTTGCCTATTGGACTTCTCCACCTGGATGTTGACTGAGCATCTCAGGCCTAACAAGGGCAAAGCTGGGCCCACACATGCCCACTGCCCCTCGATCCTCACCATCTCAGCAGTTCGATTCTTCTACCTGCTCAGGTCTAAAACCTCGAAGTCATCCATAATGCCTCTCTTGTTCTCATACCCCACTTCCAATTTTTCTGCAAAAACTGCCTTCTCTATCTATAATATGTATTCCAAATCCAGCCACTTTTGACAGCCTTTACAATTACCACCCTGGTCCCAGCCGCTGCCTCCTTACTCATTTCCCTGCTCAGCCCTTGATTCATGTGTTTACCCTCAGCTGGGCAGCTAGGTTGATGCTGTAAAAACCATCCGGTAGGTTCCCAACTCCAAAAATAAGCCAAAGTTTTCCCACTACTCTCCCCCTCTCTAATTCTACTCCAGCCACACTGGCATTCTTGCTATTCTGCAAAACATGAGGCAAATTAAGGACCACCCCAGGACCTTTGCACTCACTGCTCTCTCTGCCTTGAATCTTCTTCCCCCAGATGACCCTCAAATGTCACTTTTCAGTGAAATCTCCTCTCACCACCTTAACTGTCCTCCCCAAACCCTCTATCCCATCCCCCTCATAGACTTAATCACCATCCCAGTCATTTACTTACTTAGATCACCATTATCTGCCTCCACTAGAATGTAAGCTAGAAGAAGACTAGGATTTTGCTCCTGTTTTTCATTGCTGATGTCCGGCACTCAGAATAGTGCTAAGTACTTAGTAAATGAGACTTCCTGCTGCCTCAGGGAGGAGCTCGCAGTGCCAGAGCCACAGGTCCAATCCCTGGGACAGAAAGATCCCCTGAAGAAGGAAATGGCAACCCACTCCAGTATTCTTGCCTAGGAAATCCCATGGACAGAGGAGCCTGGCGGGTACAGTCCATGGGGTCGCAGAAGAGTAGGACAAGACTTAGCAACTAACCAACAACAACCCGGTAACTATTTACTGACTTAATAAATTAATCCCAGGACACCTGGAAATATTCTTAACTCCACATGACAAAGGGAAAAATCTTAGAATCCCCTTACAGACATATGATCCAGTTCATAGCAAAACATATGTATTTTAAGCCTTTCTCAAGCAAATAAATAACCTCTAATGAATTTCAAGAGGGGAGGAAACCTCATTTCATTTTTCCTCCCTCTTACCCTTCCTAAATCAGAGACCACCTCCCCTCTTCTCAGGCCCAAAGCTGGAAAACATCTGTGCAAAGGATTCAAAAGGAGGTGCAGGTACCACCAGACCCAAAGGCAGCTCCTGCCCGCAAGTCTGAGGGGAAGATGACTGAGAAAGGAAAGAGAAATTAGCACAGAGATTAGAAACGCATGTTTAAAAACCCCTTCCCAGGCCATGAGTCAGCTGAGTGAAGCTGGCATCAGGATGACAGATTAATTTCATGACCTTCTTGCTTTCATTAGGAACTGCGGAACTTTAAGTAACTGATGTGTAGAAAGGGGGCATGTATGTCTGTCCATATGTCGATAGAGAGAGGTCTGGTAAAAAAACAAGATGCTTTCCAACACAACACGCATCAAGCCACCTACTGTGTGCCCACACAGTGCAAGGTGCTGGGGACCCAGGAAAGTCCCTGATACAGTTCCTTCATGCGAGGAGCTTTAACAGGTGGAAGTGACTGGCCCAGACTCAGCTCACCAGATGTCACCATGCTAAGTGCTCCACTGGCATGAACAAAGTGCTGTGGGACCCACAGAGGGGCAACTGATTCTGGCTGGAGGTGGCTGAGTTCTTGAAGGGTGAGTGGGAACCAGATGTTCCCCAGGGAGAGGCATAGGAGACAGAGGAGGCAGAGGTGGTCAGAGAAGCAAAGGCCCGGAGGTGGAAAGTCCATGGTCTGGCATGATTCAAGCTCAGAGTTCATGGATAGGTGGTGCGATGTGAGGCTGAATCGCCATGCTCGGGGGTTTGGCCACCTCCTCTGAGAAGTGCCCCCTGGCCCCTCCAGCAGGGCAATTCCTCCCCCTCCTTTGTATCTCACCATGCCGTGTACACACTCCCCCAAAGCACACTCCCAGCCCAGCAGGGCCTCAGCAAAGGGCGTCAGCAGTTCCCTCTGCTCAGAATATGCCACTCCCTCTCATCCTGCAGGTCTCTGCTCAAACACCACCCTCCCTATGAAGCCATCTTTGAATACCCTCTCCAGGGGGCAACACACATACTTGCACCCCCTCACCCTCACTTTATTTCCCCAGAGCATTGATACCTGCATTTCTGCTCACTGCTAGCATGTGGCTCCTATGAAGGCTGGGACCTTGCCTTATGGACTGGCTGTATCCCCAGCACCTGCAATGCATGGCACATGGTGGAAACTCAATAAATAGTTGATAAATGAATAAAAAGCACCTGTAACAAATGAAGGTCAAGGCTGTGTATATCTGTCTCCACCTACAAGGTTGAAAATCGATATGGAAGGAAAGACTGTGCTCTCAGTTCTCCCACAGGGCACACAATTGGCACTCAGTAAATAGGTAATGGGTGGATGGAAAGGATAGGTGGATGGATGGATGAGTAGTTGTATGGGTAGATGGATGGATGAATGGATGGATGGATGGATGGGTGGATGGAATGGATGGATGGATGGATAGATGGATGGATGGATGGATGGAATGGATGGATGGAGGGATGGATGGATGGATGGATGGGTGGATGGATGGGTGGGTAGATGGATAGATGGATACGTGGATGGATGGATGGGTGGATGGGTGGATGGATGGGTGGGTGGGTGGATGGATGGATGGATGGGTGGGTGGGTGGATGGATGGATGGGTGGGTGGAATGGATGGATGGATGGATGGATGGGTGGGTGGGTGGGTGGATGGATGGATGGGTGGATGGATGGGTGGGTGGGTGGAATGGATGGATGGATGGGTGGGTGGGTGGATGGATGGATGGATGGATGGGTGGATGGGTGGATGGATGGATGGATGGGTGGATGGATGGGTGGGTGGGTGGAATGGATGGATGGATGGGTGGGTGGGTGGATGGATGGATGGGTGGGTGGAATGGATGGATGGATGGATGGATGGGTGGGTGGGTGGGTGGAATGGATGGATGGATGGATGGATGGGTGGGTGGGTGGGTGGATGGATGGATGGGTGGATGGATGGATGGATGGGTGGATGGATGGGTGGATGGGTGGATGGATGGATGGATGGGTGGATGGATGGATGGATGGGTGGGTGGATGGATGGGTGGGTGGGTGGGTGGATGGATGGGTGGATGGGTGGATGGATGGATGGATGAGTGGATGGATGGATGGGTGGATGGGTGGATGGATGGGTGGATGGATGGATGGATGGGTGGATGGATGGATGGATGGATGGGTGGATGGGTGGGTGGATGGATGGATGGATGGATGGGTGGGTGGGTGGGTGGATGGATGGATGGGCAGATGCAGGCATGGATGGATAGACAGTTGGGCAGATGGGCAGATGGATGGATCTACAATCCGTAGGTGCTGGTAAAAGTAATGAGAACCCAAACAGTGCAGAGCTCTCCCTGTGGGTAGGGACAACTGGACATGGGGAGAGATTACAGGTGGGAAAGTCAATTAGGAAGCTCCTGACAGCATCCCTGTGAGCGCTTCTGTTGCCTGAATGAGAGGCGAATGGATGAGAGGATGGAGTCCAGAAATATTGCCAAGGTTAAGTCAACAGGACTTGGGGACTAAGTGCATATAGGAGTGAGGAGAGAGAAGAGCCAAAGATGACCCTGAGGTTTTTGTTTAAATGATAGTGAACCCCAAGAGGAACAAGCAGTATAAGGGGAAGAAGAAAATTTTATTTAGAACATAAATTTGAGGAGGGACAACCTGTGGAGTCAAATAGGCAGTAGCACAGTCAGGAGGAGGGAAGATCAACTCATGAGTGCCAGCGGAAGTCATGGGTGCC
The DNA here is from genome assembly GCA_917880005.1 of Nanger dama. Lineage (NCBI taxonomy): Eukaryota > Metazoa > Chordata > Mammalia > Artiodactyla > Bovidae > Nanger > Nanger dama. The sequence goes on along the minus strand of CAKJTW010000003.1, from coordinate 19,091,278 downwards.
AGCAGAAGTCCACTTATTTGTTTCCACATCTGAGCACCTTCCGCTGCTCCAGGCATTTGCTATGTGCTGAGACCATGGATGCCGCAGTGCCCAAGACAGGCACGGTCTGTGCTCTCGTGGAATATAAATCCCAAGAGGAAAGGCAGAAATAAGGCAGGCAAACAAATGCATAAAGATCATTTCTGAGGGTTGTATGCACTGTGAAAAAAAATACACCAGGGTAATGGGAGAGTTATGCAGGAAAGGGGGGCGGAGCTCAGAAGAGGTGGCTTTCATCATGATGAGGCCAAGGGCAAGGATGACAAGGAAGTTCCTTGCCTCGTGCTTCGATTTTCTTGAACAAGTCTGGGGAAATCATCTGCTGAGAGGGAGAGGATGGAGAGGGATTTCAGGTAAATGGCAAAATACTGAAACAACTGCTGTCAGGAAGAAACGGAAAGGGGTGAGAAAAGAGAAAAGAGATGGGGCCCCAAGGACCAAGCTGACACTGTGACTGTGTAAGGGGGCCTGTCGATGCAAAGCACAGGCATGCTGCTGCTGCTGCTGCTGCTAGGTCGCTTCAGTCGCATCTGACTCTGTGCAACCCCAGAGACGGCAGCCCACCAGGCTCCCTCGTCCCTGGGATTCTCCAGGCAAGAACACTGGAGTGGGTTGCCATTTCCTTCTCCAGTGCATCAAAGTGAAAAGTGAAAGTGAAGTCGCTCAGTCGTGTCCGACTCCTAGCGACCCCATGGACTGCAGCCTACCAGGCTCCTCCGTCCATGGGATTTTCCAGGCAAGAGTACTGGAGTGGGGTGCCATTGCCAAGCACAGGCATACTTCACAAGTATTACACAAGGACGAAGCTCTATGTCCCTGCAGCTCACCTGACACCCTACTTGGTATGAGATGGGTTTGCCGGAGTGTTTATTTGATTTTAATTAAGTTTGATGGGCTATGAGGATTTTCATTACTCGGTCTGACCAGGTGCATTCCCACCACCACCCCCTCATAGACCCCAGTCACTTCCTACCACAGCTTCCCCACTCACACCATCCTGCAAATTAACCACCCTCAAATGTCCATCCTGCCATACCCTAAATAATGCCCCAACACCTACAGGATCCACACCACACTTTTCACACAGGTGTCTAGAATAGGTTCTTTGTTGCCTGTCCAGCCCTCTCCCTCTCAACTAGTCAGCCTGGCTGCTTTTCACACTTCCTTTTTGAACCCAGGTTCATTTGGACAGACAGACCCAGGTCCATGCCTCGGGTCCTATGCTAGTTGCTTAAATTCTTCCGAGTTTCCCCACCTATATAACAGTTAATACTGCCTGCTTCCTAAGAGGATTAAATGAGTTCATGTGTGCAAGCACACTGCCCAGGGCTGCCGAGCAGACACAGGTGTTCAAGAGATGGTAGCTGGAACGAGCATGACTCTTCAAAAGCAGCTGTGTGACGATGCAGTTATCGCCACACCTGGACCACAGCCATACACGTGGAAGACCCCAGGTCCACAGTCACTGATACTGTCACTGCGAGCTGCTTTGTGACTCACCTTCCGGTTTCCACTACACTCTTCTTTAAGCTTTTCTTAAAAGTCAACCCGCATCTTAGCGTCTTAGAGTCTCCCACTTATATTAATATTCAACATATGTCTTGTCCCTCAACTAGACAGAAAGTTCCCGGAGAACAGAAAGCATATCTCCTGCATCTCGGTAGCCCCCTCACTGTGAAGTACAGAGCCTTCCAATTTAGGGGGTGCTGAAGAATTCCTGGTCCAGGTGCAGTACTGAGAGATTCATTCCCCTCTTAAAGGAATGGAGTCTTTATCCTCAGCTCCCTGACTTCTGCCCATCCATCAGTACCTGCCACCACTCCCACCTCCTCCAGGAAGCTGGCCAGTGAAACCATTTCTTCCTTTCTTGAAACCCTATGACACCTGCTAATTTGTCACATTTTGCTTCAGGGCTTCTAGCATTTCAAGGCAGGCAGAGCTAAGGGAGACTGAGCAGACAGCCCACTTTGCTTTCACCAGTATGCTACCTGGCAGGCTCCACAGGTTTTTCCCCACAAAGAGGAAGCAAAAGCTGAGATGGTTAAACACTGGTATTTCAACCACCAGGGCTCTGGTGGGGTTTCTGTCCCATAACTTCATGCTGGGAAACACTAGAGCAAAGATGTCGAGACACTCTCAGTGCTGTGTAAGGAAGGCAGGGCTGGAGGACCTGCCTCTTATTAACTGTGCAGAGCCTGAGGACTGATCCGCAGAGCTTGTTTGGCCTCTAACGTCATGTCAGACTTGTGAGGGAGACTCCCAGTGGTCTCCAAGGTATTTCTTAGTTCCACAGATCCAAGCACAAGCTCTGTCTACAAGCTGTTCTGTTGACGAACAAACTGAATCAAAAAAGTTTTGTCCCTCTCCAATCATTAGCTGGTGGGGTGCTTTGAAAGCTGCCTGCTCTCCTATCAGGTATTTCGTCCAATGGACACAGAAATGAGAGCATCACAAACCTACTGTATAGCACAGGGAACTCTACCCAGTGCTCTGTGGGGGCCCAAATCAGGAAGAAACCCAAAAGAGAGGGGATATATATATGAATACAGAGGAGCCTGGCGGGCCACAGTCCATGGAGTCGCAAAGAGTCAGACACAACTGAGTGACTAACACTACTACTCCTCCAGCTGATTCACTTTGCTATGCAGCAGACACTAATACAACACTGTAAAGCAACTATAACCCAACTATCATACAAAATGCTTAAATAAACAAGTAAATAAATGAAAAAAGAAATGAGAGTACCACAGAGCAAAGTCTGAACAACTGAAAAGATGCCCACCCTTCTTATGACTGTTAAAGACAGGTTGGGTGATGGACACATGGAGATTCTTTGTGATACTCTGTGTATTTTTGTACAGGTTTGACATCTTCCATACTAAAAGGTTATAATAAGTATATATATATTAATATATACATATAAATACATATAAATAATAATTATAATAAACTTACCAAATTCTACCATTTCACATATTAATTGGATATTCACTTTTAATTGGATATTCACTTTTTAAGTGGATCCCTTGAGCCCCAAAAACATATTGGATTTTTTTTTTTTTAAAGGAACTACAACTAGAAATTATGTCAGTCCTTATAACTAAGACTTATAAAATTATGTCTTCCCCACCCAGAGGTGGGAAGAGAGGAAAGCACTTGGAGTCAGACATCAGTTGGCGCTCCATCCTCCCACCAACGCCATCTGTTAACTGAAGTTACCCGAGCCTTATCTCCTCAAGCACGTTACTGTGGGGCCCAAAGAAGACCTTCCATGCCTTGAAAGCACTTGGTACCCTCTACCCCCACCCCCGCCCCCACCCCAGCACACACACATTTAAAGCATCATTGCAGTAACTGATGTAATGTCAGTGTGCAGGGCTGGAAGAACAGGAGTTCCCAAACTTTAGAAAAAACAACATCCAGACTACATGGCCTCATCCCTGAGATTCTGACTCGGAAGGTCCAGGAGGCAGCCCAGGAATCCACATTTCACCACTCACACCCAGGTCCCTTGTGTACAGGGTCCTCCAGGCCACATGTTGAGTTGCTCAAAGGACAGTTGGAGGGAGCAGCAGGCAGAACAGAGGGAAGAAGACAGCTCCAGACTCTGCCTGGGAGGAGACCAGACCTGTCCCCAGTATCGGAAACCTCCAAGGATGGGGGCGGGCTGTCAGCTTCTGTAAACTACCAAATGGGACTGTGAATGAGTGGAAACAGGGAAGGCAGTTCAAGGGGACATTCTACTGCCACTCGCTTGTCCAGCTCACACCTTGTCCTTCGTGGACACGCACACATCATGTTTTTATTTCCTAAATTTTACCCAGAAAATCCTTCTTAGAAGCTCACTCATCCCTCCCTTTCCAGGCTCTCTAGCTAAATCTCCCCGTAGCCAGGGGGCAATTTTTAGACTATGAATGGAACTAAGTCACTTCCTGACTTCAACCCTGCAGTGGCTGCTCACTGCTCTTAAGACAAAGTACACACTCTTAAAATATCCATCAAGGCCCTGCATGTTCTGGTCCCTCCTGACCTCTCTTACCCTATCATTAAGCCGCAGTTTCCCTTTCTCTCTTGCGCTCCAGCCACAGCAGCATTCCCTGGTTCTTCCAACATGCCACAGGACCTTTGTACATGCTTGTCCCCTCTGTATGCAATGAAGCATTGCCTCTTCAAAGAAACTTTCCCCCAAAATACCAGAACAGAACAGTTTCCTCTATCACACTCTCTTCTATCTTCCTAAACCTTGCAACATAACACAGATTCAACTTTTATTTACATATGTATGTGATCAACATCTATCTCCCCAACTGGACCACAAGCTCCACAAAGATGGGGTCTCTATCTATATATCACTGTATACCCAGTGCCACAGTAACTGGTACCTTGTGCACGCTTGATTAACGTTGAGTGCCAAGTATACCACGGCCTGGAGAGATATGTGGACGAAAAAGAGAAATGACACACAAAGCTGAAGAAATTCACAATGCAAATGGCAGGCCAGTGTGAGATGGTGCCACTTTGTCCTGGGTGTGCAGAGCTGAGAATCTTCTCCAGTGTTATAAGCAAGGTGGTCACTCGATGTCACAAGATGTCGGGCACGGTAAAATAACAGCATCTGTCCAGGACTGTCCCCAGAGGATGAGAAGAATGTGACTTACCCCTCGGGGAATGTGGGGGCTGAAAAAGAAGGCCAGAAGATATTGCATGCCCAACTCCTCAATGCCCTTCCTGTTATCTCTCTGAAAATGTAGCTTTGTCCCTCACTATCGGGACTCTGAGAGAGAGAGCAGGGAGGAGAAGGTCACAGACAGAAGGGATCTGCCTCTCTCCTATCTGGAGCCACAGAAACAGGCCAGCTCAGGTTATCTCGGTGTTCACTTCTGTTCCCTAAAGAGAAGTGGGGGATGGGACGGGTGGGAAGATTTAGACCAGTCAGTTTTGAAACAGTGTTTTTTCGCTTGGTCATCGGACATAGCCCCATTCAACGGAGACAAAACAAGCTCAAGTTTAGATTCTCTGACCAGGCTATTGAGTCTCATCAATTACACCTCCTGGAAAAAACTTTCGACAGTTAAAAATAACATAGGGGTCTGGTGTTTGGAAGATCTGGAGTTTGGAATGCCAGCTTGTCAAGCACAGATCGCTGCCTACAAAAAGCGAGTGCTAGGAACATGTATACAGACACCCACCGGGGACAGGAGGGCCGCGATGAGTAAGGTGTCTGATAAAGGGGCGGCGGGACACATGGGCGACAAGCACACAGACCAGCTCCCACCCTCACCCACTTTGGTCTGAAGGGCAGAGCCCATTCAGGCAGGAAGCACTTGCCTCCCCCCTTGGAGGAGGCGGCAGTGACTGGAAACAGGAGCCCCGGGTCCAGTCACAGCACAGCTCACCTCAGCGTTTCTGCATCTGTGCAGTTCCGTTCCTCCTCAGAAAGACCCAAGATCAGCACCCGTCCAGCAGAATGCAATAACCTGAGCTCCTGGACAAAGCATCCCAGAGATAAATCCCTCGCAAAGTCTCTCCTAGCACACGGGTTCCAACAGTCACTGACAGTAATGCCATTGAATTCTAGAACTTCTTTCTGCTAAGAAAATCAGAGCTTCTCCTACTTATTATCTCATTTGCCTTAAGATGCCAGTGTGGGAAAAAATCAGCTAGTGTGTCTGCGTTTTGCAGATAGAAAAGCAGAGTCACTGCCAACATCTATTAATATTAAGAGGGTAAGATGGGCCAACTCTTCTAACCCTGAATGTGTTTTAACTTGTTTGATTCTTCCAACAACCCTCCAAAGGCAGGCACCATCTCTCCCACTTGACAGATGAGGACTTTGAGGCACAGAGGGGGTGAGAGATCCTTCCCACAGTCACAGGGCTTGGATGTGACCCAGACTCTCCAGCCACATGGCCACTGCTCGCCACCCTCTCACTCCCCAGGACAGGGCATCTGAGCTCTCCAAGGAACCTGAGGACTGGAGGGACACAAGCCTATCAGTAAAGCTCCCGAGGGCCCAGGCCTCTCAGAAAGCAGGAGGGAGTGGCGATTGGGTGGGCAGTTTGAATGAGTATGGGGGTGGGGAGGCTGGGTAGGAGGTGGAAAAGAACTACCTTCAAAATAAACCACCTCCATCCCCCGGGGGAAGAAACACAGTCTCAGAGACTTGCAGCCTCACTGCCCCCACCCCCCACCCCACTCCCATTTGAACTGTGAGACTAATCTTCGGAGCACTGACTGTGATTGCGCTCTGAGGGTCAGCGTTTATGTTTTCCTCCCTAGAATGGACTTATATGTTTTACTTATAACCATTTATGGGCGGTTTTCCTTGTTGTTTGTAAAGAAGGGGTGGTGATAAAGCATAGAAAAGGGGAAAGACTTCTAAATCCAGCACTTGGATGGGCTTTATCCCATCATCCTGCCTCACTTGGCATATCTGCCTGGATGGCTGACCAAGGCTGTCCTGCACCTGCTGAGGTGGGGGCTCATACCAGCCCAGGCCTCCTAGAGTCTTCCTCTGCCTTACGTCCTCTGGGGGTGCCCTGGGAAAACCCAGAACACATAACCAAGGAACCAGAGATGAGTGAGAGAGTCCCTGCAGATGACAATCCTCCTGCTGAGGGACGCATAATGACAACCCACTACCTCTCCCTGAAGCTTCTCTTTCAGCCTCTCAGGTGTTCAAGTTCTTCCCCAAAACTGGCTGCCAAACTGCGCTCCGCTCAGACAAACCAGCCCCAGGCTATTTCCCATTTTTACCTTCTATTCATGGACTCCTCCTTTCCTGGCAGCTCAGACAGCAAAGAATCCACTTGTAATGCCGGAGAGCCAGGTTCGATCCCTGGGCGGGAAAGATCCCCTGGAGAAGAGAATGGCTCTTCTCCACTTCTTCCACTCCAGCATTCTTGCCTGGGAAATCCTATGGACAGTTGAGCCCAGTGGGTTACAATCCATGGGGTTGCAAAGAGTCGGAGAGGACTGAGTCACAAATACTTTCACTTTCACGGACCCCCACTCCCATCCAGCCAAATGGACCCATTTGCTGTCCTCCCCACATTCCTTCTCAACTGGCCCTTCCCCTCCAACTCACACCACCACAAAGGAAGAAGATTCTCTAAAGAGTCACTCAGATGCTTCCCAAATCTTTGTTCACATCCCTTTCGTACCTGTCCTTCCCCATCCTCACCCTCCACCGCTCCTAAGCCTCACCAGATCCCTCTGCCCTTCCAAACTCAGCTCAAAGCCACCTCCTCCCTGAAACCTTCTCTGACACATCCCCACTGTGCGGCCGCTTTCTCTCCTCCAATTTCACAGACCGCTCAGGGGCTGAACTGCTCACCGAGCGCAGTTTTTCCCACCAGGAAACCTCGTGGCCCCGGTATCCTCTCTCCCACTTCTCACCATTTGCTGTGTGCAAGCTTCAACTTTTCCTCCTCCCTGCTCCCTTCTCCCCCGTTGATGAGCATGAGTGTGCCCTCCCGGGGACTAAATAGAATACTCTTTCCTTCCTTTTGTGCCTCTTCAACGCTTTTTCATCAAGGTGTGATGCACAGGGAAAAGGAGAAAGATGTCAGTGAGGCACAGATTAAGAGGACAAGAAGTCAGAAGGAAATCCAGGCTAGAGGTGCAGAGCTTGGTATGAAGCATCACATGGGTTATTCCTTGATCGAGGGCTCCCAGAGCGCTGGGAGCCTTAGGTCTGAGTCAAGAAATGAAATAAGAAGCAGAAAGCAAAAGAAAAGAAGAGTAATCAGTGGGCTTTTCCTTCCTGGGGGCTTCCTTTGTGGCTCAGCTAGTAAAGAATCTGCTTGCAATGTGGGAGACCTGGGTTCGATCCGTGGGTTGGGAAGATCCGCTGGAGAAGAGAAAGGCTACCCACTTCAGTATTCTTGCCTGGAGAATTCCATGGACTGTAGTTTATGGGGTCACAAAGAGTCGGGAGACATGACTGTGTGACTTTCACTTTCACTGCCTTCCTGGGTATTTGAAAAGCTACCATAGAGCCTGGAGCAGAGATGCCAGGAAGCTGGACTGCCCAAGGCTGCCAGCTCTGGTTTGTGGAGAAAGGTGTGGATCGTATTGTCCAGACCAGTTCATCTGCATCGCAAAGAAGACAAGGAATTCTTGGAAACGCCAGGCAATGTCATTGATCAGAGCTTCTTTTGCTCTATATGTCTCAGGAAACTGAACCCATACTAGGCAGATAATGAGTGAACACAAATGATCCCCAGAAGAGGGACCTATAGAACTGGGTCCTCACAGCATGCGTGAGTGCATGCTAGGTTGCTTCAATCCTGTCCAACTCTTTTGAGACCCTATGGACCATGACCTGCCAGGCTACTCTGTCCATGGGATTCTCCAGGCAAGAATGCTGGAGTGCGCTGCCATTTCCTCCTCCAGGGGCCCTTCCTGACCCAGGGATCAAACCCGTGTCTCCTGCAGCTCCTGCATGGCAGGCAGATTCTTTTACCGCTCAGCCACTGGGGAAGCCCCCTCTCAGTTAGGCTGATCATCAAATAATAAAGGAATTCTGTTGCTCCAAGAATAGCAAGAGCGAGCTCAGTCTCAGAAAGGTTCCTACATTCAGACTCACGAACCGGCCGGGCTCCATCCCTCCCCTGCGCTGACTGGGATCTCCAGCCCCTGAGACGACAAACAATGCCCCCTGGTGTGCTGCGGACCAGGGAACTCTGGGAGCTTCCCGAATTTCATTGAACTCCATAGATCATTGCTCATCTCAGCTACCCTGTGCATAACTGACCTAAAAGCAAATGATCCAAACCTGTTTCCCATCCCCCAGAGATGTGCGTAATTAGATAAAATGAGGACAGAATATGTATAAGTGTCTGTTACACTGGGATGGCTGCCCAGAAAGGAAATGAGCACGAGGAACTGGACAGGCCCACGTGCACCCTCTGTACCAAAGGGCTCCACCCAGGATGGAAGGCGAGTTCACTTTCAGAGTAGGTGCTGGAATGGTGTGACCCTCTGAATCCACAAACTCTTTGGTACGGTTCTGCTCCTCCAGCCTGTACTTTGTGCACCATAAGCATTTTCTTTCTAGCTCTCCACATTGAAGGATGTCTAGTGGACAAAGACTGATTAAAACTTGACTTGAATAGCATGTCTCCATCTCTGACCTTCATCTTCCTCTTGACTCAGAACCAGGCTTCTCCAAGGCCCCAACACTGAATGATCTGGAGGGTGGAAAAGCAGCAAGAGTTATGAGGACAGAGATTTTTCTCTCTCAATATGAAGAATAAAGGCCTTCCCATGATCCCCAAGGAGATCAAACCAGTCAATCCTAAAGGAAATCAACCCCTGAATATTCACTGGAAGGACTGATGCTGAAGCTGAAGCCCCAATATTTTGGCCACCTGATATGAAGAGCCAACTCATTAGAAAAGACCCTGATACTGGAAAAGATTGAAGGCAGGAGGAGAAGGGGACGACAGAGGATGAGATGGTTGGATAGCATCACCGACTCAATGGACATGAGTTTGAGCAAACTCCAGAAGAAGGAAGAACAGGGAAGCCTGGCGTGTTGCAGTCCACAGGGTCTCAAAGAGTCAGACATGACTGAGCGACTGAATGACAACAACATGATCCCCAGGCTGTTATTTTTTGTTTCATTGCCAAATAAATTTACCTGCATTGAGTATGTTTGGGATAGAGTCATAGGCAAAGTTGTATCTTCATGGGCATGATTAAAGTACAGGAAAATTTCTTGAAGAATATATACCTGAAAACAGCGATTGGGCCACAGTCACCTCCAAAGCTCAAGAAGGCAGGCAATAGGCTCTCATGGGACCCCAACTTTGGGTCAAACCACTGTAGTACTAGCACCTCCTGATCTCTTCCATCTTAAAAACTCATAAAAATCCTCAGGTATAAATAAGGCTAAAGGAATTCCCACACACAGCTGAGCACAAAGTAGGCACTTAATAAAAATATGGTTGATTTATCTGTGGGTACTGCAAGCCCCAGGTTAGTTAATCCCTGAAAGAAGGCAAAGTAGAAAGATTTGCCTTTAATTCCCAAGACCAAAGGGAAGGAGAACCAAGTGCTTTGGATCCACAAGGATGAAGTGGTGAAAAAACAAAGGGCTAGAATAGACATCGACAGCCATCACAGCCTTACATGCCACATGCAAGCAAGGTAAGCTTGTGCCTATCTTCCAACTCCTGAACTTGAAGAATTTGGGGAGAGTAATTCTGCTGCCTCTTCCAAATTCCTGCCAGAGAGAGAATGAGAAACAAGTTGATTTCAAAGAGCTGGAAGCAAATTAGGCAGGAAGAGCCTGCTGGTTTCATTTGCTCGGTCATTCCACACACATTTATCAGACATCCGCTCTGCTAGGTCCTGGGCTTCCCTGGTGGTGCAGTGGTAAAGAACCCACCTGCCAATGCAGGAGACACAGGAGACGCAAGTTTGACCCCTGCGTCAGGAACACTCCCTGGAATAGGAAATGGCAACCCACTCCAGTATTCTTGCCTGGAGAATCCCATGGACAGAGGAGCCTGATGAGCCACAGACCATGGGGTCGTACAAGAGTCAGACACGATTTAGTGACTAAAGAACAACAAGGACAATGCTAGATCCTAGGGACAGAAGGGCCCGGTCAGCCACCCTTCAGCCTTCTAGGGCCTTCCATTTTAACTAACCAGCGTTAAGTGTTTCAGTGGCCAGGAGGGAAGTATCCTTGGGACTATGGGGCCAAGGGCAGGGATGGCCAATTCTACCTGAGGGTAGCAAGGGCTTTGCTGGAGAGGAGGGGACTTGGAAGTGTCTGGAAGATGAGCAGGTAGGTGTTCATCGTGTGCAACTAGGGCAGCGTGGGGCTGAGGAGGCACGAGAGGTGGGAAGGGCTAGGGACTTCTCTGAGCAGGGACACAGAAGCAGCCTTTCAGGAAAACAAGCTCACCCACATCTCTCAATCTAAGGTTTTTAACCTGGAGCCAATGGACTCTAGGGCATACACTGATGGGCTCCTCAACATCTGTGAACTCATAAAATCAGATGCAGATATGTATTTTTTTCTGGGGAGATAATCCAGAACTTTCACAGGATTCTCTAAAGGGCCTGTGACTGCCAAGGAAAAGTGAAGAAGAAATACTCAGTAGGACACTGAGTAGCCTGAATACCAAACTGTGATATAGAAGCCATGGTTTCTGTCTCTGCATCCTGCAGATGGCTTAGTACCTGACACATCATAGGTTTTCAAAGCTAGCATACCTCAAGGGATAAATACAAGGAGATGGGAAGAAATCATCATTTTCATCACCAGAACAAACACTGTGAGTACAGACACTTGTGTGCCAGTTAGTGGGCTAGGCTTTACAAACCAATACCTCTTTCCAGAAAGGCACACGGAAAAATATCTTCTCAACTTCCTATTCAAAGGATTGTAAAGCCAAGTTCCTAAATGTGGATACAAGTCACCCAGGGCAATTCACTGCAATTCCCCAGATCAGACTCAAACTTTAGCTGGCAGTTGCCTAGCAACAAATAACCCCAAAGACATATCACCAAACCGAGATGTCAAAAGGGTGTTCTGTGGACAAGTTGGTTCTAAAAACTAGCCCCCATGCAAGTTTGTCTGCCAGGGCCTCTCTGGGACTGTTGGGGGAAGGGGCAAACTTTGCAGCCAAAAGGAAGCTGGAAGTCGGAGATGGGAGGGTGTTCAGATGGTGGTGTGTAAGAAGTGGGTGCAGAAACGGAGAACCAAGGCTTGAGGGAGCAGGCACTCTCAAACAGAGAAGGCAACTGGTCCTTCTGCAGGCCCTCTTTAGAGTCTTTACAGTTGCAGAGCAAATTCCAGCCACATCTAAAGACATGGAAAGTGGCATGAAGACTTGGCTGCAACCACTTCAGTATTCTTACCTTGAGAATACCATGAACAGTATGAAAAGGCACCTACCTCCAGCCCCGCCCTGAAGTCATCATCCTCCAGGGAGTTCCATTAAACTATATCAGGTTGGAATGGGCAAGATGACAGACCTCCGGGCCCTGGAAGCAGTTTTTATACAACTCTCCAGGGCACTCACTCCCCTCATAGAGGCAGCAAACATGAAAGAGGCAAAGAGATTAGAAAAATTTCACTTTCTAAAATTCAGATTTTTTTTTCCCCCTTTAATGAGAAGCTCAGAAACTCCTTCAGCTAAGTCAGGTGAGACTGGGATTCCTAAGACAAAAGTTCTCATCCAAACCATGGCAGAGACCAACACTAGGCACCTCTTCCTGTGCGGTGGTAGACAGCTTGGGAAGAGAGGGTGGGTCTTCTTCAGCACCTTCCTCCTGGAAGGCCTTGGGGCACACAAATAGATCAGTCTGGAAGCGATTCAGGAAGAACAAATGCGGAAGTCAAACAACAACAAATAAGGCGGATATAAATCCAGATAAAATATTAAAATCATTAAAGGGCTGCTGCTCCCTGAAGATTGGGAAAAATGAAGAGAGTTAATTAAAAGCAATCTCTATGCACTGCTGAGCCAGCCGGCCCTGATAAATCAACAGCTGGGGCTGCTGTGGAGGGCAGTCAAGGGGCTTCAAGAATGGGGGTGGGGGATGCTGCCCGAGGGAGGGGCACCACTGCCAAGATGGCTGTGACGTGGGATTGAACACAGTGACTTAAGTTTCATATCTTATTAAATATTTTATGACCCCTGAATAAAACTGTTCTTCCGAGGGGGGAACTTGATCATTTGGATGAACAAAAAGTGAGGAAGAGAGGGATGAAGAGGTATTGTTCGTTTAAGGCATACTTGGGACCTTGATGTCAGCATCTCTGATCCTGCCCCCAGGACAGAGGCTTTGGCTTTTTCTCTGCCTGACCTGCACAGGTGGATGCATCTTCTAAAATCTCTCTGAAAAATTCTGGGCTATGTTTCTTTGAGGGGCTGAGGGAAGTAGTGCCAAGTCAGAGAAGGGAATGAAGAGGAAGAAGAGACAGAAAAGACCTTCAAAATTCTCATTGCTGATCCAAGACAGACTTTCAGCACAAAACTAAAGGTCAGTGGAAACTGTGGGAACTTTCTTTTTCTTTCTTGCTTTCTCTCTCCCCCCACCCCTTTTCTTTCCCTACTTCCTTCCTTCTCCCTTGTCTCTGCAGTCAGATAAAGTTTTTGTTCTTCATTTTAAACGAAAAAGAGCTCAGAATTTTGGGGGGCCAATCTAAGCAAAAAAAAACAAAACGGCAATTTTAGAGTGTTACAAAAATGGCCCTTCACTATTCTAAAGGAACCCTCCAGTTCTCTCTTGATGGAAGTATAATCAAGAGAAATGATTGGGAGAAAGTAGGGTTTTTTTCCTCCATAGAATTGGGATTGGAAGGGAGTGTGTGCATGGGGAAACATAAGGAATTATGCATTTGGATATGCATTTTAATTAGGTGGACAGAAGCAGCCGCCTGTTAATTTTTCTTGCTTGTTTCCACTTAGCATTCATCACAGGCAGAACCACCATAGAGCGCTCCCACGATAATAGATGGTTCTGCATTGGCTAAGTCCTCGGGGAAAATAATTAGCAGGAGAGAATATATTCTCTCCACTTCGACTACCCCATCCACCCTGCCCTCCCCCACCTCCAGCACTACATTGCCTCCCCTCCTCCCCCACCCCCACAAACAACCGTGGCTTCCCTAGCCGCCTAGGGGAACAGTCCACCTCCCGGTTTGCAAGCGTTTACTTCGTCCTGTCAAAGATCAAGGATCTGGAAGGAGAAACAGACAGACTGGAGGCCTTCCTTGGAGTGGAAGGTCCTAGATGCCCAGACGGAGGCTACTATGCTGCTTAGGACCAAGGGGCAGACTGGCAGGCAGGACTGGCCAGGACAGGGTGAAGAAAGTTCCGAAGAGGGTAAGACAGTTCTCACTAAGCTCAACTAGCAGCCCAACAAAGACAAGTAAAGAGTCCTTAGTTGAGGAGAATGGGAGCAAGGATGACATTTCTCACTTAATTTGCTTTTATAAAGTACAGGAATGCTGTGTTTCTGCAGCAAGCTTGACTCTAAAAGCATTTCCAAGGCTGGCAAATAACTCTGTTATTCTGAGATCTGACCCTCACCACCATGCTGCCCACATCTACTCATGTACAAAGAATTAATTCTTGCCACTGACCCCTAACGGCAACATCACATCCTCCTTGCTTACTAGCAGATTTAAACCCCAGCCCCACCTTCTCCCCTTCTCTTTCCCTGGAGTCTTCTTGGTGGAAGGAGCCAGAGACTGCCGGATGACCAGAGCCCAAATTCCAGGAGAATGCTCCCTCTGCCCGCCAGCTTCTGTTTCCTCTGATTGCGGATGGACTCAGTATGGGGTTGACAATGGAAAATGAAACGAAAGCTTCCCTTGAGCTCCTATTCTCACCTATTTCAAACCCAGAAGATGGGAAAACCCCACTGAGATTCCAGGGCTATTTACACACAGCTGGATGAGTGAGGCTTTGCATTTCCTGAGAAAGAATGGTTAGATAGGATGTAGAATGCCAAGATCTTTTCATTTATTTTAGTTTTAATATAGTAAAGTGATGTTTGATACATGGGATATTGTTGACTCTCTGAGAAGCACCCCTCCACCCCCACCATTGGCTGCGGGAAACTTTGCAACTCTAGTAACACCTCCCGTTTGTACTTTACACGTCCTGAAGTGTTTTCACATCCATTGTTTCATCTGGGCCCTTCAGGGGGAGGCAAGCAGGGCTGAGTGCAGGGAAGGGAAGCCAAAGGAGATACAAGCCCTTCTCACCTTATGAAAAGATAAGTCAGATTTACTACCTCCTGACCTTCAAGCTGTCCTGTCATCCCAGGAGTTTCCAGCAGGAACCACCTGCTGCCTGATGAGACCTCCACTCTGCCTGGGAAACCTTCGCTCCCGCCCCCAACACGCGACCACTAGTGCCACAGCCTCTGGGGCCTCCCCAGACCCAGACCCTGACCCCAAGGGGAGTCCCTGCCCTCAGCGGGGTGGGGGTGGGGGTGACAAGATGAAGGCAGTCCTCATGGCTGGGGATAAAAGAAGTGAGTCTCTGAGTTCCCGGGGCATTTAGCCCCCACCCCCAAAATAGTGGTAGTCCTAAAGGGGAGGCGGGTAAAGAGGTTGAATTCTATGATGCCATGAGTATTTTTTCAAGTTTGAGTTGCCTGTACTATCTAGAAATGTACTCCGTGAATCTTAATGCGTCTAAAAATGAAGGGGGTCTAGGCATATACCCCAGAGAACTGAGAGCAGGGATTCAAACAGCTACTTACACACCCATGTTCATAGCAGTATTATTCACAATTGCCACAAGGTGGAAACAACCCCAGGACCCACCCCCGGATGCATGGATAAGCAAAATAAGGCATATATGTACAGCAGAATATTACTCAGCCATAAAAAGGAAGGAAATCCTGGCACATGCTGTAACACAGATGAGCATTAAGAACACTCTACTAAGTGCAATTAGCCAGTCACGAAAGGACAGACATTGTATGATTCTACTCATATGAGGTGCTTAGAATAGGCAGATTCATACAGACAGAAAGTACAATGGTGGTTACCAGAAACTGGGATGGGGTGGGAGGAGGATGTCCTCATTAAAACAGAGGATGTTATTGTTTAATGGATATAGAGTGTGTTTAGGATGATTTTTTAAATTCTGGAAATGAATACAATGGATAGTTATACAACACTATGAATGTACTTAATGCCAGTGAACTGAACACTTTACAAAAGGCTAAAATGGTATGTCTACATGTCATACATGCTAAATATACATGTTATGTATTGATACATCTTACCACAAGTACAAAACAATTTAAGGGACTGCCTCTGTAGGCTGGAGGTCAAGGTGATCATTTTGTTTTTTCTTTCATTTTGCCTAACTCTCACAATTCAGGCTTCTGTGAATTCTCTGATGGTTTTAACAACCCCCTCTTTCTCCTTTAGACGTGTAGAAAATTGCCAAGGGAGCTAGCTGTCAACCAAAGGAAAGCCTGATAATAACGCCTCCAGAGGAATCTGGCATGTTCTGGAGGCATGTGACTGAATGAGAGGCAGTGAATTCCACTTTAGACACTGCTAATAACCCACCTGAGTAAGGCGAGACTCTGTGTGTCTACTGAACACCTCCATTTCCTCAGCAGCATCACAGGGTACAACAGAGGAAGCTCACTGAGACATCAGTACAGGCCCACCCACTGCAGTTCACTGAATGGTCGGGTATTTGCAGCTGCCCAAATTGAAACGAAATAAGCATTTATTTCCATGTTAGCTGGGATGGGTGCCATGTTAGGAGAAGAGTAGATTGAAGGAGACTGTAGATAAATGAAATCCAGAGAGGAAAATCTTTTGCTTGGTTCCCTTTCTTCCACCATACATTTACACAAAACAGGAAGAAAAAGATAGATGTTCTCAATAATTCTAGTCTTTTGCACAACCAAAAACTTAATCTGAGTGCTTGTAAACAGAAAAAAATAGGCCAGTTAATCTTCTCATTTCTCTTTCCTGTCTTCATCCTCTGGTTGGAGTGTTAATAAGGAGAAAAGTGTTCAAAAGGGAGCACCAGAAGAAAAGACCACATTCTCAATGAGCCACCACCTGGCCCTCAGCCTTGGGCCCTGAGAAGAGAGAGATCAGAGCCCAAGTGGCAACAGAAGGTGGCAAGACAGGAACCAGAGAAGATGAAACTACAAGAGAGCCTACCAGTCTTAACTCCCTTTTAGAGCCACACTTAAAAATGAGGAAGAATTCAAACACTGGTCCCTAACTGTCCTCCTCATCCTTCCCAATCAACCATAGTCTAAGAGCCACCAGTTTTTTACTGGAAAGGAATTTGGCAATCAAGGTGCATCACCCTTATCTTTAAGACAAGGAATATGTGGCTCAGAGAAGTTCTCGGTCTAAGGTCTCATAGCTAGTGAGCAATAGGGCTGAAAACTGAGCTCAAATCTCTGGGATCCTCTCCCTGAAGCTTTTACTTCTGAAGCTACAAAAGCATAGCCACTGGTGAGAAAGTATAAGAGGGATGGAGTTTGAGATAAGGCCATATGGATGACCAGTGAAAGTTTGAAGACTGAAAAACCTTTTCTGGTGGAGCTTCCAGTTGAAGTTAATACCACAGCAGATTTTCAAAGTGAAAAACAATGAGAAAAACTCATTCATTTCATAGCAACCTGAGATGACAGCAAGCTCTGGACTCGAGGAGGGAGAAGAGGGTGCAAAGGGGGATTAGACACATACCATCATTGTTCCTTGGACTCAGAACTAAGTCCTGGAGGTGAAGGTCTCAACGTGAGCTATTTGAACCCCATTATTAGGAGCTCCTGCCCCTCCCTGCTTCCAAACACAGCCCCTAAATCTTAGCCTGCCCTGCCCCTCCCTGCTTCCAAACACAGCTCCCTAAATCTTAGCCTGCTTTCCTTGTAACCACCCACCCACTACTACTATTCACAAACACACAATCTAGACATTCCCAGCACAGGTTGCTCCTCTTCTCCCCTCCCCCTACCCAAACACCTCCTAACCACTGCTTTTAAAACTCTGATGCAAATCACAGGCTTCAAAAACCTTCCTTCAGTGACAGTTTTACGATGCTAGCTCCATTCATCCATATGGGTTGACAGACTGTGAAACACTAGTAACCGGACCAATAAGAAAAACAGATTACAAAAACACAACACCTCATCTCTCCCCAGTTGCTCACACAACTAAAGAAAACTTTGGAACTTGCAATAGATCATAACATCAGTCTCTCTTGCTGTTAAACAATCATCTTCTCAGAGTTCCAGACCACACAGTAGTTTTATCCACTTACCTATCCCCTCCGCATCCCCTCTCCCCAGGCCACTTTTTTATCTTTTCTTGTTAAATAACTACATGTTTAAAGATTATTAACGCTAGGGTCATGCTTACATAGGCCCCTGCTGGAAAACCATGGCTGGGCAAAAACTGTTTCAGTGGTTGTGGCATTTCTTAGGTCAGGGGCTTGCCACATTGGGCTACATTTGTCTTCTAGTGACTTTCAGAATGCTCAGAAACCACAAAAGTCACTTTGCAGAGGTTGGGATAACAGACAGGCCCGAATTCTGATGCTTTTCATAACCCACACCCAGCACCACCTCAGTCAGGATGGCTGCACTTTCAAAACTGAAACATCAGCCTCAGTTTCCTTTTTCTGGTGCAAGCTCAAAACAAAGCTTGGTGACCATGGCATTTTATTTTCTGCACTGATCTGAGCAGATGGCTCTGGAACAGCTTTAGACATTATGGTGTTTCTCAGATGTACCTAAATTTCAGACACCTGCATGGTTCCAAAAGACAAAGGAAGATGAGAAGTCTCCAATTAAGTTGTCTCTGAATTCCAGGCCACTTTCTAGAACTGAGCAACTCCCATTCAACTGGAGACCTCTGATTGTCTCCCAGGTGGTCTGCAAGCCCAGCAGTTTTCTGTGATGCCTTCATTTGAGTTCTGGCAGAAATTAATAACCTTTATGGGTATCTCATCAAAACCAGACATGCTTCCCACTGAAAAATAATGTGTGCTAATGAAGTTTGGAGAATTTAAGGCTTCCCCCACCCTCACCCCAGCGGCAACCAGAAGCAGATGGAGAAAGTACTTCTTAGGCATCTATTGGCTTAAAATGTCTGAGGGTCCTTTTTCATAAGGGTCTAAAATAATGTCCATAAAAAGCTGAAAGCTCACAAATCCCAACCCCAGTGTTCCCCATTTAGTACTTACCCAAATCCCCCACCCCAACAGAAAGAGCCAGAAGCAGATTAGAACCAGGAATGTGTCCCCTCTGTGCCATCCTCTCTGATAACCTAAACTAAGTGCCGCAGCAAGAGTGAGGTCTGGCTTCTAAGTGGCAACAATTTCACAACTTTCACAGGCACAAAACCACTTAAGATTAGAATACACGGTCTCCAGTTCAGAGAATGAATAAAAAGACGAGATCTGAGGTCCATCTATACACATGACCAGCTGTTTGACCTTGGCTGAGTAAGTATATTTGCTTCTCACAGAGTTGTGTCCTTAATTACAAAACAGAGATTTTTTTTTTTTTTTAAGCCTCCAACCAAGGGAGTGAAGTGAAGTCGTTCAGTCGTGTCCAACTCTTTGCGATCCCGTGGACTGTAGTCTACAGGCTTCTCTGTCCATGGGATTTTCCAGGCAAGAGTACTGGAGTGGGTTGCCATTTCCTTCTCCAGGGGATCTTCCTGACCCAGGGATGGAACCCAGGTCTCCTGCATTGCAGGCAGACACTTCACCCTCTGAAACTCCTTACCAAAAAAGTTTCAATACAAATATATATCTGGATGTTTACATGTTATAGGTATGACCAGTCTACTGGGCTCATTATTTATAAACAAATAGTTACTTGGGATAAATCCCTGTTGGTTTATATGGAATAATTAAATAATAATAATGGTTACTCTTTTCTAAGCAGACAGTTAGTATAATATATATGTGCATAATCCCGTCTGGCAGAAGGTGGCAGACATTCCCAGTTAAGTGCATACAAACCAGGGTTTGGATAACTTAATAAAAGAGTAAGTTGTTTAAAGTGTTGATAGCAGAATTGGGAGAGGGTGGTTAACATAAAGTAGAATATCAAATAAGATTAGAATTTATATTAAAGCATTGTTTGTCAATCAACTATGCCCCAACATAAAAATTTTTTTTAATTTTTTTAAGAATGCAGCAGAGCAAAAAATAAAAATAAAAAGGCACTATGTTCCCTAGGTATGTAGCAATCAACCAGAATATGATAGGTAATGTGGCAGACTTACACATAGACAAATGGATTATCAAATCCATATTTATGTTACCTACATGTATTTACTTCCCTACATGGCCCTTATCTAGGCTCAGACAATGTAGCTGCTAAATTAAATAATGTGCAATACCTATTTACACATCATACATGTCCATCGATGCTTTCATATTCTATCTGCCCAGATGTGACAGCTTGGTTGTGGGCCCACCTGCTGCGTTCCCTTTGTGATCTGATCAGTCCAGGCGGCTCCTGTTTCTGCCTCTAACACCCTGTTGGGCAGTAATAAGATGTTAAAGGCGACAACAGACAGAGAAGCCAGGCTGTCAACTTCAGAGAGGAAGGGGCTGAAGGGTACAAGGAGGAGGAATAAGAAAGGGAGTTGAAGGGAGATCAAAGACAGGCAGGAAGAAAGCTGAACTGCTGAGAGAGGAGATGTGGCTCCAGGAGCTTGGGGCCCAACAGAAGACCCCAAAGCAATGAGATTCAAACTGTGCCATCCAGTTATTCAAGCTATTGAATTACTGAATGTTCCACGTGGTAAAAGCTGGCATAATGAAAAATGGTCCCTACGCAGCTTAGGCAGAGCCCTAAAGAGGTGTTGCTCGTTTCTTCCCAGAACATTACCTACTGCCACTTTATCCCCCGTCCTAGAGGAAACCTTTGTGTGACCAGTTTCTATAGGGGGCGTCCTTGGTGTTGGCTTTTTTTTTTTTTTTTTTAAGGGAAGGAAGAAAAAGACTCTGAACGCAGACAGGGAAAATGCTAATGCTGTCCAGCTCCGTTTCATCGTCAGGAGGGACACAGGAGGATGCAAGCGCAGCTCTCCGAACCTTTCCCCCTGCTCCCCTCCTCCCTGCACCGCCGTCTATCCCTTCCGCCTGACGCGTCTCTGCGCTTTGTTCTAATTTATCCCATGCATGATTTATTCACGTGTGTATTGTTTCCTGATCAGCAACTTTTAAAAACAAATGAAACATATAAGACGTTCTATTAAACAAGTTGTTTTTCAAAATAAAGGCAGATGATGTAGGTCTCCCCGTAACGTCGTGCATGCTCCTGTGTTAGGAGTTTAAAAACCGTCTAGGGCGCAGGAGGCTTGGCTGGTTGGTGGTATTGTTTACATCCACTTACCCCAGGGAAAGGGATCGGGATGCAAAAAAATGAGCGGCTAATTATAAATGACCATTCAACTGCCACCTAGAAAAAGCCGACTGGAGTGTCGTTTGTATGCGTGTGTGTGTGTGTGTGTGTGTGTGTGTGTGTGTCTTGACACGAAATTACCAAATACATCACATTGCAACTGTTTCTAATTTACAAAGTACAACTGTAATAATTCAGAACTAATTCCAATAACCAGCCCGCGACTCTGTCCCTTTCCGCACTTCTAACCCCACCCCACCCACACACCCTCCCCCAAAACGCACCCTTCAGCGGTCCAAAATAAACAGAAACAAAAACTGGAGCGGGCAGGAATGAATACAGAGATATTGCGCCCGCCCGCGCGTAAGCGGGTTCCACCGTAACGAGGGTACCGCTTTCCCAACAGGAAACAAACCTGGAGCACAGGCGAAATAGATTTCTCTAACTTGAGTTTACCAGGAGGCATCCGCCCCGCTATGCGTTTTCGGCTGGAAATGAGAGAACTGCAAATCAGCTGTGGGCTCGGTTAAAAACTCACAGCATCAGCGATGTGGCTAGCGAGAACGACGAAGAGAGGGGATGCCGCGAAGTTACGCCCATTTATTCTGCCATAAAACATTTGCTTTCTTGGGTGAAACACTGTGGCGTTCAAGTGCAGTGTGTCGGAGCTTCCGAGCGAGAACTGAAGCCGGGAGCTGCTCTCTAATCAGCCCAGCTTCCAATGTCCTCTTAGCAGCGTTCGTGTGTGTGTGTGTGTGTGTGTGTGTGTGTGTGTGTACATATGTAAAACTCCGAGATCTGGGACATTCCTACCCTTTTCCCCTATTACCGATAGGAGATAGCTGGTGCAAACACTTCCCATTCTCTCCGCGCTTTCCTTCGCGTTAAGACCCACCCCCCGCTGCCCTCCTCCCACCCCGCGTGCGAACCTGGCTTTCAACTCCTAGGGAGCCGCGGGTGCGGACGCGGAGGCGCTGAGTTGAAAGAACCAGAGTGGGCATCCGCCACGCACCGTGGAGAATTCGGCACGAAACGCCCCCCCCCCACCCACACACACACCCGCACCTTCCTCTCTCCTCTCGCCCGCGGCTTGCAGCCCAGCTGCGAAGTCCTAATCCCAGGCGCGCAAACCCCCACCCAGCCACCCACCCACGTCGCGCCGCGATCCGAGGGAGCGCCCCTCTGCCAACATCACTGCCAGTAGCACCCCTTTTAGAGAGATGCTAGTTTTCCGAAGCCACCCCCGGCTCCGCGATCGCGAGCGGACTTGGCGGCTTAACAGTTCCACCGACTGGAAGGAAGGAAGGAAGGAAGGAAGCCAGGATAAAAAGGAGTGGGGGAGGAAGGCGGGCAGGAATTGGCTGTGGGACCCGGGGCTGGCCCCTGCGTGTCCTCGCCCAGCCCGCCCCCCTCCGCCCCGGATCTGGGCGTCCGCTCAAAGCCTCCCGGCGGCGGCCAGAGGCACCTGCCCCTCGCTCTGGCCGGGAGCAGACGCTGCCGGCTCGGGCGGCGAGCTCCCCAATAAGCTTCCTCTCGCTCGCCTCGGCTATTCACCCGCAGGAGCCGAGAACACCATTTATGAGACCTGCAGCTCTTCCCTGTCTCCAAATCAACCCCAAGTTAACCCGAGTCGTTCATTTACTACAGCCCATTCCCGGACAAACACACCCGTAGACACACCGGCGACCGCCCGAAGCGCCGTCACATTCCCGGGGCTGCCCCGGCAGGAAAGCCCCGGGCAACCACCTGGGCCCCAGGGCTCCCGGGACCCGCTGCTCCCCCTGCGGTCCTCCCAACTCCGGAAGGTTTGCACAAACTCCCCTCAAGCGATCGGAAGGCATAGAGCGCCCTGCAAACTCCGGAGCTGCCGCGGTCCGGTCGCCCCGGAGGACCTAGCAGCCGGGCGGGGGGCCGCGGGCTCCGGAGGCGCGGGGCTCAGCCAAGTGCGCCCAAGGCGGCCCCAGAGTCCAGCGCTAGCCCCCAGCAGGGCCGGCCCCGCCACCCCCGCGCCGCGCGCCGCGCCCCCGCCCCCGCGAAGCCGGGGAGACTCAGGGGACCGTGCTGTCCCCGAGCTGCCCACGATCCCCTAGCTGTAGAGCTCTCGAGCGCCTGGCTCCCCTACCGACAACCCCTCTCTTCTCGGTCCGCCAATTTAAAAGAACACAAGTGTAACAATTTTCTCCTTGTTAATTGCATCTCCTGACATTTCTGCGCGCTGGGGTTTAGGGAAAAAAAAAGATGAAGAAGTAAGAGCTGAAAGAAAAGAGAGAAGCCCCGCCACGGCTGTAGGTGCCTGTAAGCGCTGTGCATTGGCAGCGCTCCGCACGCAGAAGGCGCCTTTTTTCATATTGAAACCACGCGGAATATGTACATTTTTTAGTCTTACTTACGCTTTCAGGGGTTGTGAATGACAGTCGCCATTTTGCTACAATGTAACAGAATATTGTCTGTCTCAGAGTTCTAAAGGTTCGCTCAGGGGAAGCGGAGAGCCAATCAGAGTACGGGATACCGGCCCGCCGGCCAATCGGCGCGGCTGGTCGCCAGGTGGGCGGAGCCTGCACGGTGGTAGTTATTAGGGGAGCTGTCAAAGCCCAGAGGTCACTCCCTTTTGTAGAGCCCGAGAGCAAGCAGGTCTTAAAGGGGCAGTACCGCGCGAGCAGCTCCTTTTCGGATTGTGGAAAGTGGAGACGCACGGAGAAGTATCTTAGTTTGATTTGAATCCCTACTTTCTAAATAACTGCAGAGAGTTGCGCTCCTGGACAAAATTATTTAAGTACTGGATAGAAATATTTAAGTATTGCCAACAAACCGCTGAACTCCATTCATTAGCTTTTGGCTTTGCTGTTACGTTCCTAAATCCCCCAAACGGCAAATCCCCTTGTTCCCGTGCAAAAGTTGAAAGGCTGCTGTTTCGTCTAACACGTGTCCTGTCGTTTGCTAATCCTCTGAGTCTTGCGGCTTTTTTATATTCTCCTTCCCGAAGTGCTGTCTTTATCTCGGGCACCTTCCTTCTTGGCTTCTTGAACTGCCGCCGCCGTTCCTGGAGACTCCAGGACAGCAGCTCCCCTCCCCCTGGAATGTCTCGATGTCAAGCTCGCTCCCTGGGCTTTCGTTACGTAATGCGAGGTGGTCACTCTGACGGTTCCCGACTACTCCCTCTTCTCTTCTCACACACACCAGAAACTTCTGAAATGGTCAGATTCCGGCTGACTTGGGAGCTAACTGGGCCCTGACACGCTGACCTTTAGGCTTAGGTTAGAGGAGATTTAAAGGAACTTTGCAAACTTTGTGCTCCCAGGAAAGCGAGTAACCAGCCAAAAGTTGTGGAACCTAGGCTGGATGTTGCCAGGGTCTCTTTCGGGGAGTAGCACACCCGATTCTGGAGTCACCTTAAGCTGATTAGATAGAAGGTGAAAAGACTTTGCTAATAAATAATCCGATGTGACCCGAGGCGTTCACAGAGTCTCTGCCTGCTTCAAGCCAGTGCGAACTACTCATTGGTGAACCCTAGAAAAATCAGACGACTTCTGCGAAGCCAAGCTTCCACTGGGCAGCCTGGAAGCTCTGGGGGGATGAAACCGCACTAAATCATGAATAGCGGCCTCGTTAGCATACAGAAATCTGGCTCCCGTCCCAAAGTTGTTAAATCGGGTCAAATAGCTAAGATAGTGGGGGAGGAGTGAAAAAGGGGAGAGGAGATGCCAAACTGCCAGTTTTTCAAAACTGTGCCCTCTCACTTCCTTTCTCAGTGCTGCTCTCAAAGCAATGGATACAATAAATAAAAATTGTTTTATGTCCCAGAATTTTCAGAGTTCAATTCCACACACTATTAAAGTTACAGATAAACAGAAGAGGACTGAATTAGTATGTTTGTAAGACTTGACATCTTTAACCCCTTCTTTCTGCCAAGTTAATAGCAGAGTCAAGTTCTATAGATTGCTGTGTAACTCTTCTTTTTCTTTTTTTTTTTTGAAGTAGAGTTGATTTACAGTGTTGCGTTAATTGCTGCTGCACGGCAAAGTGGTTCAGTTATACATACGCATTCTTTTTAAAATATCCTTTTCTATTATGGTTTATCATAGGATACTGAATATAGTTGTTTAGACTATACAGTAGGACCTTGTCCTTTATCCATTCT
Organism: Nanger dama; assembly: GCA_917880005.1. Lineage (NCBI taxonomy): Eukaryota > Metazoa > Chordata > Mammalia > Artiodactyla > Bovidae > Nanger > Nanger dama. The sequence goes on along the minus strand of CAKJTW010000003.1, from coordinate 19,066,209 downwards.
GTGTATAAGAGTTTACATCTGTGTAACATCTTGCATAGCATCTTACAGTTTGAAAAGTTATTCCCCTTTTCTAAAATTAAAAATTGAAGTCTGGTCCTTTATTAATTTGTCAAGGGATTGGTTCAAAAGCTAATACTTTGCCTGTGATGGGCCTTGACAACATTAAAAAGCCCAAGAAGTATGAGTTTGAACTATCAGTCACAACTCCCAAAGCCTCTTTGAGATATCAAAAGCATAGCACAGGGGGCTCAGTTCAGTGCTCTGGGATGATCTAGAGGGGTGGGCTGTAGAGGGTTGGAGGGAGGCTTAAGAAGGAGGGGATATAAGTATACTTATAGCTGATTCATGTTGTTGTACAGCAGAAACCAGCACATTGTAAAGCAATTATCCTCTGATTAAATTTTTTTTTTAAAGCATAGCAATTCAGATTGGAAAGCAAAGCATGTTTTAATATATGCACTTGATAAATAATCAGAAAAGGTAGTGCCTGCCCTGAACAAGGCTTACAATAGGAGAGGGGAAATATATTTATATTACATAATACATACTCTAAGCATGTATAGTCATTTATTGAGTTAAGACCAAGATGCAGAAACAAGCATAATTCCTAAATATCCAATACATCTGAAAATGGCAGACTAGATCTGTCTCCACTGTGAGGAACTAATCCAGAATTTAAGCATTTATGTTATATTTTATAATAACTGAATTTAAAAATATGAATTAAAGACAGGATTTTGGTTTCTTAAGTAGCATAGCCTTGCCTTTTATAATTTAATGGAATGCCATTTTAAGTATGTCAACATAGATATGACTTTTAAGTAAGCAGAATTGTTGTGAATTCACCTTTTATCAGTTATAAGACATATGAGTTATTATTAATTTAACTTTGGTTTTTATGTCATAGATCAAGATTTTTTTCTACAATAAGGCAAGTTCTGTCAATTTGCAGATAGTCTGACCCATCTGCAATGAGGCTAAATTGTTCAAATAGGACTTAAAATGTACTGCTCTCACCCCACATAAAAACACATATTTTTTGCCAGAATGCTCAAAAGCAAAAGAACTTAGAGCAGACAGGTTTAAACAAGACCATAACCCTAAAAACTTGGGAAGAATGTTAAATTTTACTTTAATTTTGCAAGGAAGTGCTGTATATGATTTAGAAGCTTGGGCCCTAGAATTTACCTGCTTGAGGTCACCATTTGCCAGCTGGGTCATCTTGAACAAATTTATTTAGGAACTTGAATGTCTCAGTCTCCTCATCTGACAAATGGCAGTAATAATAGAACCTACTTGAATGAAGTAATGCATGTTACATGTCTGGCACATAGCAAGCTCTCAAGGCTGATTCTTAATTTTTATGTAAGTATTTAATTCTTTCCTGATGGCATAAGGAATGAAGGGGATCCAAATAAAAAGACATATCAGATAGTGAGTGTCCATCAGGTTTAGTTTTTTTAACTCATTAATTCAAGAAAAATAAGCAAAGAACAACTTTGATGAGAATGAAATAATAAATAGGACTAATTGAGTTAAAGGTCATATAATTACTTAAATCCCCTAAGACTATAATATCAAGACACTTTTAAAATCCCATGTCTAAGGCTCTATAGATAGTCATATATTTGAATATACTCCACCACTCCCCAAAGCTTTCAGCATGATTTAGTTGGTTAGGTGACTTCATTTGAAGGACAGAGTAGGCCCAAAGTAAACACTTAGCCACCTCCCCCCCCCCCCCCGCTGGAGAGTCTAGAGCTGTGCTGTCTAATATTGGAGCCGTGAGTCACACGTGGCTCCTAAGCATTTGAAACATGGCTAGTCTGGATCCAGATGTGCTATAAGTGTGTATACACACCAGATGACTTAGGACCAAAAAACAATGTGAGTTATCTCATTAATTTTCATATTGATTACATGTTGAAATGAAAATATTTTGAATTTACTGGGTTAAATTAAAAATGTTATTAAAACTAATTTTACCTCTTTCCTTTTAATTGTTTAATGTAACTACTAAGAAATTTTAAAAAGAAAAATACTCATATTGTGTTTCTGTGGTACAGCATTGCTCTAGACAGTGTATGTGACCAGGGAAAGAAGGTTGAGGCCTTTCTCGGTCATGTTAATCCATCCCATGTAGTCTTCTCAGATTCAGCTCTGACATCAGTTAGCAAATCTCCCTGGTCCAGCTTAAGCATGAGTCTCATGCCACTCATCCTAAGTACCATTTGGGGTGCAACCAAGGACTCAAAGTACCTGAACCACTAGGGGCACTGGAATCTGTTTTCTCTTAAAAGTTTGAAGACTGTCTCTGCAGACAGTGAATCAAAGCTGTGAGGAGATCCTCATCCAGAAACAAGGGAAGAATGGCTTTTCTGTAGCAACTGTCAGCCTTTCCACCTGACTTCTGTAAGAGAGAGAAGTAAGAGAAAGAGATAATAGGCCTCACAAATAGCCAGAGAGGTCAATGAAAGTGGAAGCTCACCACAAAAGCCATCCAAAATAAAGGCAGTTCCCAGCAGGCTCTGCAAGCTGAAGGAGTCTGAAGTCCTGTGGGTGTTTAAAAAACAAGAACAAGCTCACCCTCAATCCCTCCTTTCATCCCCAGAACAATCAGTCATGGACTTGGCAGCTGGTTGGCCATGCTGGTTCCCCCTGAGATCCAGAACCAGGTGTATTATAGGCACTGAGCTGAAGAGGTGCGGGCCCCGAAACTGTAATCTGATGACTTCCCTGGTGGTCCAGAGGTTAGGACTCCATGCTGCCAATGCAGAGAGTACAGGTTGCAGGTTTGATCCCTGGGAAATTAAGAAAGATGCCACATGCCACGTGGTACAGCAAAAGACATAAAAAAAAAAAAAAAAGGTAATCTGGTTTTCTCTCTTCTTGGGGATGTAGGTGGTGGTAGGATTCTTAATCCATTCACAAAATCTCAAGGCATAGGAAAAAAAAAATCAAAGTCTGGATATGGGAGATGCTCCTAGGGCCAAACCTCTGAAACCTCCTATTTCAGGACAAGCTGAATTGAAACCAATGCACACTGCTTCCACTCACTCAGTTCATTCATTCACTCATCTATCAGAGGCTTTCTATGAGGGAGGCTTTGTGCTAGGCACAGGTGGTGAAATAAAAATAAACCAGACATGGAAACAACCCTCAAAAAGCAATTCCCATCCATCTGGAGAGAGAATAAAAATAGTAGGCCCAACCCTATAAGCAAGTAGTGTAATTACTTGATGTGACTTAAAAGGGAAAAGTGGCCTGCCCAGCCAGTCTCGCCTTTTCCTGGCATGGAGCCCATAATCCTATCCTTGAGTGTTTACTGAATGCATTCACTCCTTTGGATTTTCGAGACTTCATGGTATCAAGATTTTCAGAAATTAGTATAAAACAAGGGAGAAGTGATATATGCCAAAGAACCTCTTTGGAGGGAGTAAAGTACCTCTAACATTGCTGGAGGGAAAGGCTTCATGGAGAAAGTTTGGACCCTGATTAGGTAGATTTCAGACATAGTCAAGCAGTAAAAGACTTTCCAGATGCAATACATGGACTAAAAACAGCTAATGCATTCATCAAATATTTGTAGATTCCCTCCTCTACTCCACTATGCTCCTTTCTGCTGGGCCTCAGGCTGCAGTGAGACCTGAGAGAGTCCCCACCTTCAAAGGACTCATATCTGAAAGATATAGGAAGAGGGTAGAAGGCAGTGAAGATGTATGAAGTGGAAGAACAGGGGATACTGTGGGGCTGGATGAGGCATCAACCAGACAGGAAGGTCAGGGCTGTCCTCTTAGAAGAGATGATCCCTGAGCTGAGTCTCAAATGACCTGTGGGAGGAGAAATGTCCTTGCAGAAGTGGTAGCTCACATAAAAGCTTCAGAGGTGCGAGAGGGCAGCGTGATTTCAGGGGATCCCGTCACAGGAAGGTAGTTGCAGGGGACAAGCGAGACAGGAAAAGCTAGAGAGGTGAGAATGCGGATGCTGCCAGGGCTAAGATTTGTCTGGAAGGCAGTCGGGCAACACTAAAAGATTTTAAGCTGGGGAGAAAAAGAAGCCGGTGCCTTTTTAGAAAGCTCATTTCAGCAGTGATGTAACCGCAGATTGGAAAGAGACTGAGCCGGCGGGCTAGGAACCTGCTAGAAGGCGTTCAAACTGGAATGAAGATAAAGGACAGGATACCTGATTTCTTAGGAAGTAGAACCCTCAGGACGTGGTTGCACATTTGCCGTGGGCTGGAGGGAGATGAGAAGGGCCCGGGATAACGCCAGGTTTCTGGCTCCCGGATATGCCAACAGCCAGCTCCCCTTGACTAGAGAAACATGAAGTCAAGGCCAAGTCCTAAAGACTGGAGACCAGTGAAGTCTGTGGGAGACGGGCTTGTCTTAATAAAAATCATAACCTCTCATTCTCCAGTCTCCCCCATAATGCTCATATGAATTCCTTGGGGGCATGGCGACCTAGGCTGGGATACTCTTATACCCTCTTCCTCTGTCTTTTCTTTCCTCAATGGACTCTACCCTCCATCAAGCTGTTGTTGGTGTTCCGTCGCTAAGTCATGTCCAACTCTTTGCAACCCCATGGACTGTAGCCCTCCAGGCTCCTCTGTCCATGGGATTCTCCAGGCAAGAATACAAGAGTGGGTTGCCGTGCCCTCCTCCAGGGGATCTTCCCAACCCAGGGATGGAACCAGCATCTCCTGCATTGACAGGCAGGTTCTTCTTTACCTTCTGAACCATCAGGGAAGCACCTTAAGGGCCTCTTCGAAATCCCTTCCTGCTAATCCCCACCCTTTCCCTCAGGCCATGCTCCAAATCGGCTTAAAGAAGTCTCCCTCCTGGGTAGTTGCAGGGGATTCTGAGTAAGTGAGTGAAGTCTCTCAGTCGTGTTCGACTCTTTGCAACCCCATGAACTATAGCCCACCAGGCTCCTCCATCCATGGGATTCTCCAGGCAAGAGTACTGGAGTGGGTTGCCATTTCCTTCTCCAGGGGATCTTCCCAACCCAGGGATCGAACCCAGGTCTCCTGCATTGCAGGCGGATGCTTTAACCTCTGAGCCACCAGGGGAGCAGGGGATTCTAGGACACCCCAAAACCTTCACGAGAAAGGAATCAAGACTTCATGAAATACACAGTACACACACACACACACACACACACACACACACACACACACACACACACCCCCAAAGCAGTGACTTGATTAGAATCTCAGGTGTAACCACGAAAGGCAGCAAATGGGATATTTTTACACAGGATCTTCCTCCACTCAAATCACAGGGCATAATCACAGTCTACTCTGAGGACTGGCTCACTAAGGTCAGACAATCACACGTGGGCCTCGGTTTTTCCTGATAGAGATACTGGTTGTAGAGCTCTCGCGCAGTCCATTTTTTTAAAGAGAGTTAACTCCTCTCTCTGCCTGCCAAGACCAAAATTTTCCAAGTCCTCCCTTGACTCATCCACGTGGATGCCATATCTGAAACTCTAGCAACTCTTGCATCCTAAATCAAAGCCCCTGGCAAGGTCCTCCTGCAGAGAAGACCAGAATGGAGCAGGAAGCGGGGACCTTCCTTCCACCATTACCCCCATGGGGAGGAACGAGAACCATGCCTGAACCAAGACACAAAGGATCCGATTTCCCTTCAGATTGTATCCACGCATAAAAACATAAATCCACCCCCTGAGCCATTTCCTGGGTAAAGAGAAACTGCCTTTCATCTGCAAAATGGCTACTCCAAGAACCCCCAAAGAGGGCTTTCTGCGGGGTATGGCTTTAAGTGTGGAGACACCCCAAGGCACCTGTCTCCCTCACTCATAACCACTGACATGACCTCGGATTCTCCTCTGTCACTGGGTAGGAAGCATCCAGGAGAAGTGGGAGAGCCAAGCACAGGAGAGCACACCAAGTCTGGGTGTTCTGCAGATATTTACACCACTATATAAAAATAGGTGTCCACGAGCAGGAGGGGTGGACAGATGCCACAGGACCTAAAACGTCCCGCACTCTGGCGAAGACGGGGACAGAGACCTGCTGAATCGCAGATGCTTTCTACTCTGACGCTCTAGGCGATGAACTCTGGCCTACATAGCTGCGAAAGGACCTCAACTCCGTGTTTACTCTACTCAGGGGGATAAAAAGAAAAGGAGGTGAGAAAACGTTCCTGAAGTCCACAGAGGACTCAGTGCCTCTCAGCCAATAGGGGCACCCAGCCTGGGGACAGCTTCTCCCACAGAGTCCAGAATCCACCCCTCTGCCCCCTGAAAGAAAATAGTGATAGAGAATGAATGAGGCAGGACTGCAGGAAGAGGAGATGAAATGGAAGTGATTGGTTCTGGTAAAGAAGAGAAGCAAAAAGCCAATGAAAGGGGATCATTAAGGTCCAGACAAGAAGTGAAATTTATTTTGGTTACCTGGATTCCCAAAGTCACCATATGTTCTCTGTTCTCACCAACCAACTTATTTTATCCTTGCACAATAGACACAACTTAGTATAATTGCCATACTGTAATAGTTGGAAGTTCCACTGACAATTCTGGAAAAAGGAGCTATTTTCTAAACACAAGTGGGCTCACTCATGATGACTCCAAAATCATCATGTTTCTAAAAAGGCATTTAATAAAGCTGATGCTAAATATTTTACTCATACCCATTTTGTAGGGTATAGGATGTAAACCTATATAGAGTAAATGGATCTCTAGATTTAATGGATTAAATTAATCGCTTGCTACATTTGGTTTTCACAGGTTTACCCGTAGCTACATTAAACTATATTGGGGGAGTTACCTGGTGGCCTAGTGGTTAGGATTCTGGGCTTACAGTGCTAGAACCCAGGTTCAGTTTCTGGTTAGGGAACAGAAATCCCACAAGCTGTGTGGCATAGCCAAAAAGAGAAAGAAAATATATTTATATTTTAAAGTGTCTCATTTTCTGTCTCTCTACCCCATAAAATGTGGATGGAAGGTATGGCACTTTTAAATCTCTGGAGCCTGGCCCTAGACCAAGCAGACGGTTAATAATTAAAAGGATACATAAAAGCGTAAATAACTATATCTAGTAATATACATCCCACCCTATTAAACAACTCTACTTCATATCCATGAGGATGACTAGAATCAAATACTCAAATGACAAGTGTTGAGGAGGATATGAAGAAAACAGAACTCTCATACGTTGCTGGTGGGATTGTAAAATAGTGCAGCTGCTTTGGAAAACTGTCTGGCAGTTCTGCAAATGATAAACATAGATTATCGTATGACCCAGCAATTCCTCTCTTGGGTACAGATCCCCAAGAAGTAAAAACATATGTCCATGTACACACTGCTATATTTAAAATGGATAACAAACAAGGATCTACTGTTTAGCACATAGAACTCTGCTCAATGTCATACGGCAGCCTGGACGGGAGGGGACTTTGGGGAAAATGGATACATGTATATATACGTGGCTGAGTCCCTTTCCTGTTCATCTGAAACTATCACAACATTGTTAATCAGCTATATCCAAACACAAAATAAAAAGTTTAAAAAGTAAAAACATGTCTACACAACAATTTGTACATGAATATTCATAGCAGTATTATTCTCAGTAGTCAAAAGGTAGAAACAGTCAAATGTCCACCAACAGATGAATAGATAAACAGAAGATAGTATATACACACAATAGAATATGATTCATCCATAAGAAAGAATGAAGTACTGATACACGCAGGCAACATGGATGAATACTGAAAACATCATGCTAAGTGAAAGGGAACAGCCACAAAAGACTACATTCTATATGGTTCCATTCATATGAAAGTTCAAAGCAGGGAAACCCATAGACTAAGACTGTATTAGTGGTTATTTAACGACTGGATGGGGCAAGTGTGAGGAACAGGACAGGAACAGCTAAAAGGATTTCCTTTTTTTTCTTGGCAGCACTGAGTGGCTTGCAGGATCTTAAATCCTGACAAGACATTGAACCTGGGCCCCCGCAATGAAAGCACCAAGTCCTAATCACTGGACCACCAGGGAATTCCCCAGATTTCTTCTTCAGGTGATGAAAAAGTTCTAAAGCTGACCGTGGTGATGGTTGCACTTATCTGTGAATACAATAAATCTCATTCAACTGTATACTTTAAAGGGTGAACTGTACAATAAATGAATTTATATCTCAAAGTGGTTTTATTTTTAATCTCTACTCATAATAATGCCAGAAGCCCACTAACCCAGAAATCTCTATGGCCAGTTCTCCCTTATAACTGTACTAGACAGTAGAAAGCATGTCTACTGGAGGAAATTCAACTTTCTACTTGATAATTCTATATTCGTATTAGCCTCTTACCGCATACCAAGTAACACAGAGGGAAATTCCTTGCCATGGAAAGCTTCAAATATTGAAGCTATAACTATGCCAAACAAATGAGTTCATTAACAGAGATTCTGAAGGCCTTTGGATTTTTGGTCTTTCTGTAAAGTCAAATGTAAATGTTGTAATGTCACATATTAGCCACTCTGGAATGCTTTCTAAGGTGAAATTTCATAACGAGGAGGCTGAACCAAGAATGCATTTTTACTTAATGACCAAAGCTACTCCTATCCCAAGTTTTATTCCTTTTTAATCTTTAGTTATAAGGTGGGGCGGGGGGGATGCATGAGTGTATGCGCTCAGTCATATCCAACTCTTTTCAACCCTATGGACCGTAGCCTGCCAGGCTCCTCTATCCATGGAACTTTCCAGGCAAGAATATTGGAGTGGGTTCCCATTTCCTACTCCAGGAAATCTTCCCAACCCAGGGCTCAAACCCACATCTCTTGAGTCTCCTGCATTGGAAAGTGAACTCTTTAACACTGAGCCACCTGGGAAACCCATATAAGGAGGGGATAGGAGGGCAGATTTCATCAGAACTGAGGTTCATTTTCACTTGTGTAATGCTTTTCTTAAGCTAATGGTTATCCTCCATTGTGAATGTTGGTAAACTTTCATGTGGTAAAACCAAGGAACATGACAAGGAATGACACGACCAGAAACACTGATGACGATACTGAAGAGTAAGGAGGGAGGTGCAGAGGAAAGCATAATCAGAAATCCTGGCTCAGCCACTTACAGGGTACACAAACTCTGGCCTATGACTTAATCCTGAACCTCAGTTTCTTCATCTGTCAAATGGAGATATCAGATACCAGCTCTTTAGGGTTTCCGGGAAAACATTCATGTCATAGTGCAAGTGACATAAGGAAAAGCAACTGATGATGTAAGCACCTTAGAAATATTCTCCCTTCTCCTTAGGAAGAGGATGAAAGGTTGAGTCCTGGGTGGTGCTTAAGAGGTACAAAGAAGGGCAAGAACAGAAAATAAAGGATGGTGGGGTTAGGGGAGTCAGAGGCACATAGTGTGTGGTCCACTAGATCCATAGCGTTAGCTGCTCAGTCATGTCTGACTCTTTGCGATCCCATGGACTGTAGCCCGCCAGGCTTCTCTGTCCAGAGGAGCCCTCCAGGCAAGAATACTGGAGTGGGTTGCCATTTCCTCCTTCATGAAGCCAGATAATCCCCAGCCAAAATGGGAGGCAAGATGTGCCTGTGTACAAGGAAAAGCACATTAACCCAAAGCAAAATGAGAGCCAAATTAGTCTGTCGGTCAAGTCTTTGAGTTTATAATGGATGGAGTCCGTCTTTTCAAGAATTTCCTTTTGGGATATCTAAGGATTAGATGTGGATGTGGTGGACGACAAGAGGATGTAATTAAATGTTAATATCCAGGATGTGTGTACTAGCAAGTTACTCACTGTTAACAGGGATAGTTCAAAAGCCTGGATTTTCAGAGAGAAAGCCGGAATGGAAACCAACATCTATTCCATCTAGTCCAGCAAAAGAGAAGAGAGTGTCTTCTCTTTTGACACCCCATTAGGAGGAGGATGGAGTTGTGCAACTGTTCTTTACTGAAAAGAATAAAACCGCAGTCTTGAAATACTGCGGAGTCCACCCGCCCAAATTTGTTACTGGCAATTGAGCGCCCTCTAGTGTCACTTCATAGGGAAGACAGACTTTGAAAGCGGCAACGTTTGGAATCATGGAGGGTTCCAGCCCTGGAAGAAACTGCCAAACCAGCAATGTTTACACAGATACCTTCCAAGGCAGAAGAGAGCTGAAAAAGCATCAAGATGATACAAGTGAGTCCTACTGTCATGAGGTTTGGGAGTATCGTAGGTATTCATAAGATGTTTGTTGAATGATTTAATGACAGTAGGTCCATGGCAAAGAGTCCTGAATTAATGCCACATCAGGATTTGACCTGTAATGAATATGCCACCTGTCAAATGGAAACAGCAACGGAAAACTTGATTGTTCCACATTTTAGGATGTTTTCTGAGTGATGCAGTTGAGTAAGAACCATGGCAGGACCACCTGTTTGAAATTAAGGAACTGCTCCATTGGGTCAACCAAATGGGCATGCTGTCATAAAAGCAGGTCACCTTTTCCTCTCTGAGCTTTGCTGAGTCCATCTGCAAAGCTGGGAGAGATGGGGAACATGGTTCTCCTCTGAGAAAAAGTTACCCACGATCCCCCATACTGTTAGAGCAGTAAAATATGGTTGATCTATTTATCATCCATCCTGCATCAGATTGGGGAGGGGGAATGCCTATTTCCAAAGCTGTTCTGGCATCAGATCTATGATTCACTGCGAGGTGAAGAAAAAATAACCACATGGACTTACCTCAAACTGCTTGCCAATCCAGTTTCTTTTGTTGCCAGAAACTTATATTCAGTGGAGTTGACAGTATATGGACCAAATATTCCTGGCTATACCAGTTTTATGCAGGAAGATTGCAACGATTTTTCCTTAAGGAAAACGAAAAAAAAAAAAAAAACAGTCCCAGCACGCAATGAACTACTTTGATCAGAGTGCGACAATCGCTGAGACAGGCAGCAATGCACTGGAAACTGCAGTCTGCCTACTTTGAGAAATGAGAAAGATAATCCCTATACAACTTCACTGTGATATATGACACATACCATGTTAGTTTCTTCACCAACAAAATCTACACCACCTTCTACTTCTTTCTATGAGAATACAAGTTGTATCTACAGCCTGTATTTATGTCCCCTGAACGAATGGTCAATTGCCTGAAATTGAATATCCAGAATGGCCTAAGATGCCCTGCACTGCCTTTTGGAAAAGCCCCACAGGCCACGTCTCCTGATGGGTGATACATCCGATGACTATTCCTTTGGCCTAGAAGTCACAGACATTTATGCCTCAGACAGTCTGGAGAAAGGTTCCCAGAGCACAGACTAAGAACTCACAAGATTGTTCCCAATCTTCTTTCCAGGACCATGCAACAAGGGCGCATGGTGCTGCTCAGTGTGTTCAGCTGTGTCTGACTATTCACAACCCATGGACTGTAGCCCGTCCGGCTCCTCTGTCCATGCAGTTTTCCAGTCAAGAATAATACTGGAGCAGGTTGCTGCTTCCTACTCCAAGGGATCTTCCGGATCCAGGGATCGAATTCACATTTCTTGAGTCTCCTATATTGGCAGGCGGATTCTTAACCACCAGCGCTGCCTGGAAGTCACTGCTGCTAGGAAAGGGTTACAAATCTTGCCCAGACAGAGCCCTTTAGGAGAGATGCCAAACACAAGCTGGAACTTACTCAACATTGCCAAAAGTGAGGCAGGCAGTTGAGCCCTAGGAGTAAAAATTCAGGCTGCCACTGGTCAGCACATTTGACTAAGTTTCTATTTTCACAGAAATGGAATGAGGAATAAGGCTGGAGAGGGGCAGAGTCCTCCTGCATTTGCTCTGCACTCACACAATTGCCATTAAGCACCAGGGTGCTTTTAAAATCTGGAAGCCCTGCAGGGGGTTTCTTTTGCCGACTCACAGCTAATGCAGGAGGAATGAGGCTTTCTCATCTCCTGCCTTCTTTTCAGGGCTCCTGACCTTCCAGTGCCAGGAGTGCTCTCCCAGTGGGTGGGTCAAAATAGCTCATCCAGAACTCGAGGGAGGGTGGAGGTACAAAGTGTTAGTAATGGCCTTCTAAGACTCTGCTTTCGGAACTATAGAGGTCACATAGGTGACAGGACATTATAGGTGGATGAAACAGAACACCAAACCGAAGAGCAAAACCCTTTAACTCATTCTCAGTGTGTGATATTGTAAAAGAGTCTTTTTTTTCAAATGGCAAGAATGACTTTATTTGACTTTCTAATCAGGAACAGAGCTCAAAGGAGAGATCCTCTGTCACTACTCATCAGAAAATTCTTTTTTAATTATTAGAAAAAGACACAAAAAGTGCTAGGTACCCCCACAGAGGAGGGCATGGCAACCCACTGCAGTATTCTTGCCTGGAGAATCCCATAAACGGAGGGAGCCTGACGGGCAACAGTCCATGGGGTCGCAAAGAGTCTAACATGACTGAGCAACTGAGCACAACACATCCCCACAGACCCGTACTTTCCATGTGTCTTATCCCAAGTCAAGCATCAGTAACACATGATTTTTTTGAAAACCCCATTTATTGAAGGAAATCAGAAGTATTTTTATATCTTATTAAATCCTTAAGTGTCATTATGTGGTGACTGTAAGTAACCATTGATTTAATTTTGCCACCAAATAGAATTTAGTGCCCTCAAGTTCACAGCGTTGGATGAAGTATTATACAGAAAGTAATTCACATAGCATCTCAATCTTAAGGTACATCAATGACATGTATTATTAGCCATTTCCAAAAAAAAATGTGCACTGTGCAAGCAGTCAAGCCCACCCTATAAGAAAAGATTCATAGTAACAGTAGTAAAAACAATAAAAGCAATACTTATGATGTGCTTCCCAGGCACAGGCCCTATTCTAAATCACTTTACCCATAATGAACCCATTTAAATCTCTCAACAGCTCTTAGACATACTCTCAGGAAAGCTCACTTTATGGGCAGGAAAGATTTCTCAGTTGTGAAAGAATAACTGCGTAAAAGTAAACCCAGGCTAACTACCAACACTGACTTAAATCTAGGTCAACGTTTCCCAATCTCTAATCCTCAGTCCAAATAACTCTTCTCTCAAGTCCAAAACACCGAAGTGAATCTCATTCTCAACCTAAAATGTGCACTTCTGGGTTTGTAACATCACCTAAATGCCATTTTCATTAGCCATCTGGAAAGAGGGGAGGAAAAACTCTTAAACGGATAAAACTAGACTCCAGGGACTTGCCTTGTAGTCCAGTAGTTACCACTCCGTGCGTCCCCTGCAGGAGGCGCAGTGCGATACCTGGTTGGGGAACGAAGATCTCACACGCAGCACCGTGCAGCCAAAAACAAAAAAATTGTATGGTTTCAAAGCATCAGCTTCGAAGGGAGGTGACCCCAATTGCTAGAGAGGCCTCCCAGTCTCTTCCTTACACAGCCCTCTCATGACTCTCCACTCCGCGTGTTCTCCCATAAAGGAAAAAACAAATACCAAAATATCAAACTTCCACTGAAGGTTTCTAAATTTACAAAAAGCAGCAAATAATTCTGCTGACACAAGGCAACCATCAAAAAGAGATGCTGCAACTAATATATGTGTGACTTTAAACATTTTCCCAGCTGCCCCGTAACTGGCGATGGAGGCAATACTTCAGAGCGATAGACCTTCGCTGTGTTCGTTCTTTTCCATCCCCCTTTCAGGCTGAGTCCCCTCCAGCCAACTATAAATAAGAATGTGTGTGTTACTGGGTCATATTAGTGTTTCTGGTTTGGGGTTTATTTGAGTTTTGTCATTTTTATTTTCAAAGTGAAAATAACTTCATCTTCTTCCTGGATATAAAAATAATACACGTCCATTATAAAGAATTGGAACAATATATAAGGAAACCATCATGAAAATGAAAGTTCACTGAAATCTCACCATCCTAACCAGTAACACTGAGGTGAACCTCCTTTGCTGTATTTACATACACACATATGTATACACCTAGGAACGGATATTCCCACAATTTTGCCTGAATGGGATTGCTGTTTTTATCATGGACTTTTTCCCTCTTTTCCTCACTTCCTTCAACATTAATAACCTAGAGTGCATTTAGGTTCCCTTTTGTTATCATACACACTCACACATGCATATTCATAGATTCCCACATATGTAAGGAGGGGTTTTCGGTTGTTTTTTTACCATAATGTCATCACATGACACTCATTTTGCATCTTTTTCTCCTCACTAATCAGTATCTCATGGAAATCTCTGTCAGACATCTGGCAAGGCTATAATTCATTCCATTTAATGGCCATGTAATATTCTATGGGGTGATATATTTTAATTTTTCAGCCATTCCCTGATTAATGGCCATTCACCATGTTTCCAGTTCTTGGCAGCTACAAACAATGCTGCAATAAACATTCTCGTACACATGTCCTTACAAATTAGCACTTTTATTTTTATGGAATAGATTCCTAGGAGTAGGATTCTAGGGTCAAGGGGACTATGTATTTTTAATTTTAATAGATATTTCCAGATTGCCTTCCAAAAGAGCAGGAACGCTTTACAACTCCAGTGTATGAGAGCATACTTCCCCCACATCCCTGCTGGCCACAGGTACCATAGCTCAAGTTTTGCCAGGTTGATGGATATAGAGCAATATTCCACTGTTAATTTGGATTTCTCTTAGTCCAGACCACTGCATGCATTATACAGCTTGTACACACTTTGTCATGGCTGAATTCCAGCCCACAAATGGCTTGTAAAAGTAAGCATCCTTGTTGTTTTCAGTGTGGAGGAAGGGCCCTGACCTTTTCCAGTTTATGGGAAGGTGCTACCTATGGCCTTGTCCTGACCATCAAGAAATTTGAGCATATTTTTATATGGCAGAGAATATTTGGACTTGTTGAGTGAATTTTCTCTTCATATCTGTTGCTCAGTTTTCTATTGCACTACTTAGTATTTTTCTTGTCAATTTATATGAGCTGAAATTTGTTAGGGTTATAGAAATTATTTCTATCATCACATTACAGATATTATTATTTGCCCATTAACTTAGTTCATGATACCATTTATAATATAAATGGTTTTAAAATATTTTAGTCCAATATATTTATCATTTCTTTATAACTTCTGGATTCCTAGTCTTAGTGAAAGAGATCTCCTTGATCTTTAGAAAATACATGTAGCCTCCTAAATTATCTCATAAAATATTTTATTTTTTATATTTATCTTTTTTCCATCTGGAATTTATTTGTGGATATGAAGTAAGATAAAGGTTCAAATTTACTTTCTTCTGGCAGAATAACCAGGTGAACCAACATCATTTAAAAATGTTCATCCTTTATCTACTAAATTCAAATGTCCTTTAGTATATATTAACCTTTTATGTGCACCAATTCTGAATTCTCAGTTGTGGTCCACTGCTCTGACAATTCCTAAAGCAACATCAATTCTTATATCAATAAGTTCCAATATCTGATATTTTTTCACATAGTATCTCAGTTATCCTTTGTGTAAAGTTTAAGATTATTTTATCTAATTAAGAAAAAAACCTATGAGCATCATAAGTGGAATTGCATTAAGTGTACATACTACTTTGTGGAGAATTGACATCTAAATCTAAATATTGTCTTTATAGCCAAGAACATGATGTGGCTTTGCACTTATTCAGACTTTAGTGGTTTTATACTAGTAATAATAATATTTTGTGCTTTTCTTTATCCAGGTCCTATGTCTTATTAGATTTTTATCAAAGTATTTCATTATTTTTGTTGCTATTATAAATGCAATACTTTCCCCATTTACACATTTAGTAAAGTTCTTGATCTTTATTTAAAATCTATCCCCAATACCAAATTATCTTTTTTTAACCAGAGGCTCTCAGTTTCTCTAAGTATGTAATCATAGCATCAGAAACAAAAAGATAACTTTTCTCTTGTTATTGGATTTGCCAGTCAAATTATAATGGTGATTTTAACAGAAATTATTTTCATATTTTACCATGAATGATAGTATTTACTGTTAGTTTTTGGTAAATTTGTTGTTGTTGTTTCATTGCTAAGTCATATCCGACTTAGCATATCCATGGACTATAGCCCAACAGGCTCCTCTGTCCATGGGATTTCCCAGGCAAGAATACTGGAGTGGGTTGCCATTTCCTTCTCCACGGCATCTTCTCAATCCAAGGGTTAAACCTGCGTCTCCTGCATTGACAGGCACTACTGAGCCACCAGGAAGCCCTTTTGGTAGATAGCTTTCTACAGATTTGTTTCATTCTATTACTATTAGAATTTTATTAGGAATGAGATAAACTTTATCAAATGCATGTTTGAAGCTACTGATATGATCATAAGGTTTTTCTCAGTTATTTAAATCATGGAATTTATTGAGATGTGTCCTGATAGTGAATCACTTTAACAACGCCCTCCCAGTCCTGTAACCAGGGAGGGTTATAGTAGGGTTTTATTGTTTTTGTTGTTTGTACATACTGGTGTGTGTGTGTGTGTGTGTGTGTGTGTGTGTGTGTGTGTGTGTGTGTGTGTGTGTGAGTGAGAGAGAGATATCTAGGTTCTGTTTGCCTGATTCTACATGCTGATAGTTTATTTAAGATTTCTGCAGACACATATTCATTAGTGAGATCAGTCTATAATTCTACTTTTGCACTACCTTTATCAGGTTTTCGTTGTAAAATTATACTGGCTTTGTGAAACAAATTGGAGGATTTTACCTTTTTTCTATAGATTGGGATATTTTAAATAACTTCAGAATCATCCATTCTTTAAAGGTTAGGTAATACATTCAGCTTGGACTCTATCTGGCCCCCATTTTTTAAAGGTAGGTTTTTATTTATTTATTTCTGGCTGCACTAAGTCTGCCTTGCTGTGTCCAGGCTTTCCCCAGTTGTGGCAAGCGGGGCTCCTCTCTAGTTGCAGTGCACCGGCTTCTCGTTGCAGTGGCTTCACTTGTGCAGCATGGGCTCTAGGCACACGGGCTTCAGTGTTTTCAGCACCAGGGCTCAGTAGTTGCCACCCACGGGCTTAGTTGTTCCACGACATGTGGAATCCTGGACCAGGGATCGAACCTGTGACCCCTGCACTGGCAGGTGGACTCCTATCCACTGTACCATCCATCAGGGAAGTCCTAAAAGTAGATTTTTTTAAATAGTAAATTTTGAATCATCTTTCTGATTTCTCCTATGATAAGTAATCTATTCTGGTTTTTCATTTCTTCTTGGGTCACATTTGACTGTATGTTGATAGGAAATAATCCTTTCCTTTAAGGCTTCAAGTTTGTAGCCATAGAGTTGTATGTCACAGTCTCTCAAAATTCTTCTGATCTTTCTATTTTACACAATGGTTACATCTCCCTTCTTATTCCTAAACTGGTTTCTTTTTGTTCTTTTTCCTTTCAAGCCCCTCAAGCCAAATGTATATAAGGAATGGATGCATTATAAGCCATATTCAATACTGTGTTTTCCTAAAAAAAAATTGTAAGTGCATATGATATGAAATTTAAAAGATAAAAAGGATATGCAATGAAAAATAATTCTTTCTACTCCTGTCCCCCAGCCACTCAGTATTCTCCTAAGACACAACTACTGTGGAGTGTTCTTTTTCTCACTTCGTAAGGTGAAGTGAGTGCCTATCCCAAAGACTTTCAGTCTTTCTTCATTTTTAACATATGCATTTAAGTATATACTTTCCTCTATGAATTGCTTTAGCTGCATTCTAGGGTTTTTAATATGCTGGGTTTTTAAATTATCAATTCAATTTTTTACCTAACGCCCATTGTGGTTTCTTCTTTGAATCGTGGGTTACATAGATATGGATTTCTTAATTTAAGATGTAGATATATTATTTTTCTCAATTAGTCATTCCCTCCTAAACTGTAATAGGATAATACATACCCATTCACATTGGATTTGACCATGTGGCTTTCTTGGGCCCAAGGACTGTTACATGTATGCTATATTGGAGCAGAGCTTTTACACTAAATTGTGTGGTTTGGCTCGGGGGTTTGCACTCCAGAGCCTTCTGCCACAGAAAGGTTATGTCCCACTTAGAGATGCCTTCTTCAGCCTGGATCCCAGAATTAAAAGATATGGAAAGCAGGCCTGAGGCTAATCCATAGCTTGGGTAGAGCAGAGCTGCAACATCAAAAACATTAACATGAACGGAAAAGAAATGTGTTAGTAAGTCAAGGAGAGTCTGAGGTTGTTTATTTGCAGGATAACCTAACTAAAGACACTTTATACAATTTGCATACACAAGGGGATTTATTTTCTAGTTATCTTTTTGCTACTGATTTCTGGTATAATTGCACTGTGGTCACAAAACACACAGTATTATTTAAGTCATTTTAAGTCTGTCAAAGATTACTATGATATCTCCAAGTTTGGTAAACACTACTTGGTCTTGAAAAGAATATGTATCCTGCAGTTATTGGATGCAATGTTGTGTATACTGATATGTTCATTAAATTAAGTTTGTTCATTGTGTCATTCAAAATCTTTCAGGCGCTTCTTGATTTTTCTCCTGTTGTCCTGTCAATTATTGAGAGACACGCATTAAATAGGGAAAGGTTGCAAACAGGGAAAGGAGTACGTCAAGGCTGTATATTGTCACCTTGCTTATTTAAATTATATGCAAAGTATATCATAAAAACACTGGGCTGAATGAAGCACAAGCAGGAATCAAGAATGCCAGGAGAAATATCAGTAACCTCAGATATGCAGACAACACCACCCTTATGGCAGAAAGCAAAGAACTAAAGAGCCTCTTGGTGAAAGTGAAAGAGGAGAGTGAAAAAGTTGGCTTAAAACTCAACATTCAGAAAACTAAGATCATGGCATCTGGTCCCATCATTTCATGGCAAATAGATGGGGGAAGAGTGGAAACAGTGACAGACTTTATTTTTCTGGGCTCCAAAATCACTGCAGATGGTGACTGCAGCCATGAAATTAAAAGACGCTTGCTCCTTGGAAGAAAAGTTATGACCAACCTAGACAGCATATTAAATAGCAGAGACATTACTTTGCCAACAAAAGTCCATCTAGTCAAAGCTATGGTTTTTTCAGTAGACATGTATGGATGTGAGAGCTGGACTATAAAGAAAGCTGAGCGCCAAAGAGCTCATGTTTTTGAACTGTGGTGTTGGAGAAGACTCTTGAGAGTCCCTTGGACTGCAAGGAGACCCAAGCAGTCCATCCTAAAGGAAATCAACCTGGAATATTCATTGGAAGGACTGATGCTGAAGCCGAAACTCCAATACTTTGGCCACCTGATGCAAAGAACTGACTCATTTGAAAAGACCCTGGTGCTAGGAAAGATTGAAGGTAGGAGAAGGGGACAACAAAGGATGAGATGGTTGGATGGCATCAGTGACTCAATGGACATGAGTTTGAGTAAACTCCAGGAGGTGGCAATGGACAGGGAAGCCTGGCATGCTGCAGTCCATGGGGTCGCAAAGAGTCAGATGCAACTGAGCGACTGAACTGAACCGATACATTAAAATAGCCTGTTATTATGGATTTACTAGTTTCTCCTTGTTAGTTCTGGTAACATATTTTAATATATTCAAGGTAGATTTATCGTATCACCCTAGTGAATTGAACCAGTAATTATCATGAAGTGACCATTTTATTTCTAGTTATGCTTTTGCCTTAAAATAAATCCATGTTGTTCAATACACAGCCACACAGCTGTCTCTTCTATTTAACAAAGTATTATTTTACTCTCTTTTGATTCTCAGATATTTTTGTATCCTTAGGTTTTTAAGTGTCTCTTGTAAATAGTGGATAGTTAGGTTTTGTTTGTTTTTTATCCAGTCTGATAACATTTGTCTTTTAACTGAGGCATTTGCAATTAATATAATTGTAAATTATACATGTACAATTAATATGTATACAAATATATTATTGTAATATGTTTACAATAATATAATCCATATACAATTCATGTAAATGCTGATATATTTGGATTAAATATTATGTGCTTGATTCTTGTTTCATGTTTTATGTTCCTTTTTCTTTTTTTCTTTTTTTTTTTTGCCTTCTTCTTGGATTGACTGAGCATTTTATTTATTTATAATATTATTATGGCTGTGCTGGGTCTTTGTTGCTGTGTGGGTTTTTCTCTAGTTACGGCAAGCAAGGGCTACTCTCTAGCTGTGGTACACAGACTTCTCTTTTGTGGTGGTTTCTCTAATTGCAGGGCACGAGCTCCAGGGCATGCAGTCTCAGAAGCTGTGATTTCTAGGCTCAAGAGCACAGGCCAATAATTGTGGCACACAGACCTAGTTGCTCTGGGCATGTGGGATCTTCCCAGATCAAGGATTGAGCCCATGTCTCCTGCATTGGCAGGCGGATTCTTTATCACTGACCCATCAGGGAAGCCAGACTGTGCGTTTTTTATCATTTTATTTTCTTACATACTTTGAAGTTCTATATTATTTTTCTGTTCTTTTACATTTAGTGTGTACATTAAAAATTATACATTCATGACTTACCAAAATCTAATATAACCAGTTTAATCCTCCAGAAAATTCAGTAAATTTTTAGAACATTTCCACATATCTTCCTCCAATTTATCTGTTATTATTGTCATGCGTTTTACTTTGAAATTCTACAGTTGATAGTCTCTTAGATTAACCATTTATTTATCCCTTTGTTCATGTTTTATTCGTTAATGTATTTCTAACCTTTCATCTGAGATCTTTTTCATCTTACCTGGAAGAGAAAAACTTCTTGAGAATTCTAAAATTTTAGTGGGCTTGCTGATAATGAACTCTGTTTTTGTTTGGCCAATAAAATATCTTTATTTTCCCTTCAGTTTTTGTCCAGATAATTTTGTAACTTAGAAATAATTTTAAACGCAAAGAAATTTGTAAAACTAGGACAAAGAACCTTTTGTTTTCCTGACCATTTCCAAATAAGTTGCCAATGGGATGCCCCAACATACTTGAACGCTTGGTGGTATAATATTTACAAACAAGGACATTCCCCATACGTAACCAAAATACAATCATAAAATTAACATTACACATTATCACCATCTAATATAAAGACCCATTCCAAGTTTTGCTAATTGTTTCAATAATATCCTTTAGAAAACTAGAAGATCCAATTCAGGTGACATGTTGCATAAAACTATTATCTCTTTAGTCTCTTTCAACCTGGAATAGTTCTTCAGACTTCCCTTATGTTTTATAACCTTGAAACTTTTGAAGATTACAGGATAGTTATTTTGTAGAATGTCCCTCATCATGGGTTTATCTGGTGTTTTCTCATGAATAGTTTCAAGTGATGTGTTTTGGTCAGGAATACTACAAAAGGGATGTTGTGTTCTTCTCACTGCATATTATCAGATGGTATCCAATCTAAATTTGTGTCATGACAGGTGATACTAACTTTGGTCACTTGATTAAGGTGGTATTTGTCAGGTTTCTCCACTGTATAAGTCACCCTTTCCCACTTTGTAATTAATAAGTATTTCTAGGCAATATCTTGAAATTACGTACATATCCTTACTTCATCAAACTTTTACCCTCTAAAATGCAAATCAAAAATACAATGAGGTATCACCTCCCTCTAGTCAGAATTACCATCATCAAAAAGTCTACAAATAATAAATGCTGGAGAAAGTGTGAAGGGAATGGGGTGGGAGGGGGTGGGGGTTCAGGATTGGGAACTCATGTACACCCGTGGCTGATTGATGTCAGTGTATGGCAAAACCAGTACAGTATTGTAAAGCAAAATAAAGTAAAAATAAAAATTTTAAAAAAGAAAGTGTGAAGGGAAAGGAACCCTCCTACACTGTTGGCAGGAATGTAAATTAGTATAGCCACTATGGAAAACAGTATAAAGGCTCCTTAAAATGCTAAAAATAGAGCTACCATATGATCCAACAATCCCATTCTTGGGCATATATCCAGAGAAAGCTATAACTTGAAAAGATACATGTACCCCAGTGTTGATAGCAGCACTATTTACAATAGCCAAGACATAAAAGAAACCTAAATGTCCAACCACAGCTGAATGGATAAAGATGTGGTATACATACACAATAGAATATTGCTTACCCGTAAAAAAGAGTGAAATAATGTCATTGCAGCAACAGGGATGAACCTAGAGATTATCATGTCAAGTTAAGCCAAAGACAAATAGCATATCATATGTTATCACTCACATTCTACTGCAATATGTGGAATCTAAACGAGAAGATACTTAAAGCAACTATCCTTCAGTTAAACAATAAATTTAAAATCATTTATAAAGAAGATACAAAGCAGAAATAGACCCACAGACATAGAAAAGAAATGTATGGTTACCAAAGGGGCAAGGGAAGGATAAATTAGAAGTCTGGGATTAACATATATACACTACAATATATAAACTAACCAGTAAGGGCCTACTGTAGCACAGGAAACCACACTCAACATTCGTTGGGTCTTAGTTGCAGCACACAGGATCTTTAGTTGCACATGTGGAATCTAGTTTCCTAATTCAGAGATGAAACTCTGTCTTTCATAACTTGCACTGGAAGTGTGGAGTCTTAGTCACTGGATCACCAGTGAAGTAATCTTCATTTTCAGAGTATTTTTCACCTTTTCTAGGCCAGCTTTCTCTAGTAGCAATGTCAACTATAAAACTAGGTGAAGCTGCAAGGACATGTCCAATTTATTACCCATATTGCCTAAACCTGAGTTAGCAGGACAGTCAAAAATTTCTCAAACACACAGACCTGATTTCAGCATTTATACAATACAAGAGTCTCTCTTCCTTCAGCTCCCTCTTGACTCCAGCAGGTTCCTGCCTGGTGCCTCACTCAGAGTGGTTTGATAGTCCTGGCTCCTTCCACTCTCAAGGTATTATTGCTGGGGGATCTGGACGTTTCTTCCCTCCTAGTGACACCAATTGATGCCAAGGAAATCTGAATCTTTCTTCATTTTTCTTGAACTCTGGGTTCTACCTTTTTTTTTTTTTTTTTTTGGTCAGAGGCCTCTTTTCCTTAGATTTGTTTAGTTATATCTCCTCATTTCTAAAACATTATTAGACCTTTTATATTTAAGTTTATTGCTTATCAGGGTAGGTGCAAGGCTGCAGAGATTTATGTCAAGAACAAGAATCAGATGTGCAGAGAGAAGCAGAGATGAGAGTTCACGTAGCTTTCAAAAGGCAAGGATAAAAATCACCTGGGTTCCTGATCCCTAATTCCAGTGCCACCTCCCCTTAGACACCTTGGTAGTGGTTTAGTCACTAAGTCATGTCTGACTCTTGCAACCCCATGAACTGTTACCTGCCAGGCTCGCCTGTCCATGAGATTTTCCAGGCAAGAATACTTGAGCGGGTTGCCATTTCCTTCTCCAGGGGATTTTCCTGACCCTGGGATGGAAGCTGGTCTCCTGAACTGCACGCAGATTCTTTACTGACTGAGCTTCCAGAGAAGGAAGATTGGTTTAGACACCATGACATACCCCCAAATCCTTCTGCTAAATTCTGCTCTGGCTTGTGCTAGCCTGACTGGCTTTCTGGTGCTTTGCATGAAGAGGAGTGAACTAGGACATCCATCTATCTGCAAATCTCAGTCCATCTAGCCAAAAATATCCTCATCTAAAATCAGCACCTACAAACACTTTGCATTGGATAGTCCAGCCTACTTTAAGCAAATTCTGAGAATCACCTATTCCTATAACAATCTCATGTTGGTATCAGTTCCGCATTCTTGCCAACCAGATGGCCATGCACAAGCTCAGAGTATCTGCAGAGGCTGCTTCGGTCTTATAGTCCAGGAACCAGTGGATTTTGTCACACTTATGCTGTGCATATTGCACTGCCATGAGCCCTATTCATTCTGAAGACTTCCCCCAAGGTTCAGCACTTAAAATGCATATTTACTGAGCATGGAGAGTGCAGGCTTTGGCCAGAAAGTGCAAACTCTGACAAGGAAACCAACTCAGAGATCGTTCCTTAATACAGAGCTGCTCAAGCTGTTACTCTCTTACGGAGTGTCCTTTCAATTGCATTGTCATATTACCTTAATTTATTCAACATCTCAGAAACCTGAAAAACGACTCTAAATCACAGACCTCAAAGCCTTTATCTCACCCATTTTTATTCCCCTTAGAATTTATGTCCTGACTTCACTAGTCTAGAAATGATTGCTCTGGCTGCTTGCACGACACGATCTGCTGGGGGCGGAAAGCCCCAGCTGTGCTTTCTCTGCCTCTGACACCTCCCCTGGCAATCAACACAACTCTACCAGGGCGCTCCTAACGGCATCGGCAGCGGTGGGCAATGCTCCCGCTCATTACTAGCGGCACTAGCACTGTGGGGCTAGTGGGAACGAATGTTTATTTAGCTCCAGGAGATGAGCCGATCCCACCATGAGACCCCATCCACAAAGGTGCAGTGAGAGGAAGCCATTTATAGAAAGAGAAGCTTGTTCTGCAGAAGCCTCCACTGTAAAATGAAGTGGTTAAAGCTTCTGCCACAAAACCTACTATGGCTGACACTTAGCCTCATTTGAAGGAGCTGTCACTTGAGCTGTGAGGGTGGAAAACCACACTCATGCCTCAGAATGGGAAAACGGAAGCCTGGAAATCACCATCTGCGATTCTCCCTGCTCTCTTAAGAGAGTACAGTTGAGCTTCTGGGATGCCTACTGTGTGGAAGACAATTACAGTGCAACTTTAGAGGTTCTGTTTTGCTGAGTTCTCAGGTGCTCAGGGTGGGTCAAGCACTGTTCTAAGTGCTTTGCAAAATCCACATGTATTTCATCTTCACATGGAGGTGGATAGCTTTAGTATCATCACTTTTCACTTGAGGAAACAGGCTCAGAGAGGTTAAGAAACATGCCCAAGATCCTATAGCTAAATAGGAAAGGAACAGGAATTTGAACACAGGCTGACTGACTCCATGGCACAGTCTCACACTCTAGACCCCATTTGAGATGATCGTTAACAATAATAAGCAACGTTATTTATAAGATGTGTCAACTTCCCTGGTGGTCCAATGGTTAAGCTTCCACTACAGGAGGCCTGGGTTTGATCCCCTGATGGGAGCGAGGCGGAGGGGACTCTACATGCCACAAGGTGAGGCCAAAAAAGTGTCTTCCTTCCAGTATACAAAACACCTTCAAATGTTTTCTTCTTTATCCAGAGTGTAGTATTTCTCTAATCTGGAAAAGTGGGGTCACTGTACCTCAAATTACCTCTTTTAATACTTAACAGAGGACTAGATAGTTAAGTTTGGGACAAAACAAGGAAGAAATTAATTTTGTGAGAGCATGTAGCTTTCAGTGTTGTTTCATCTGAGAGGAAGAGGGCGCTATTTGTGGTTGAAGAGACTCCATTACTTTAGCCTTCTTGGTTTACTTGACTGTCTATATATGATTCTAGAAAATACAACAGAAACACCACAGATTCCTCTCCTGGGATCAGGAATAACATTCCCACCAGATTTGTAAAAGCCTCCCCAAGTGCAAGTACACGTGGGTTTCTTGATGAATTCCGTTCTGCTTCAAGTCCACTGTAGTTCCCTAAATCTAAACGGAAGCCAAATTCTTCCCTGCTCCCTTCCTCTTGTACCCTAAAGGCAATCCTCCTATCAGTGCTAAACAGAAACTCAAATGCAGAATTTACCAGGGAGGCATTAAATTTGGAACAATTACATGCATGAATTTTTTTTTCCTGTTCTTATTCTGCAGGATATTTTCTTTCCTTCTCTCAATCTACAGCTTCCTACTTCTATAAAGCTGTTGACACTGATAAAGCCAATCACGGGAAACAATGCAAATTCCTTTAATGTTCTTCAGTCTTGCTGAGGAAATATTTGAATCATGCTCACAGAAGCTCTGGGCTTCCCTGGTGGCTCAGATGGTAAAGAATCCACCTGCAATGCAGGAGACCTGGATTTAATCCCTGGGTTGGGAAGATCCCCTGGAGGAGGGGATAGCAACCCATTCCAATATTCTTGCCTGGAGAATCCCATGGACAGAGCAGCCTGGCGGGCTACTCTGGAGTCAGACACGACTGAGCGACTCAACCACACGGAAGCTCTAGCAAGGGACTCTTCCAGTAAGCCCTTTCTCACTTCCATTGTAGACCATCCTGGGAAGACCTCCAGGCTTGCAAGTGTTTCATGAGGGATGGGGGGTGGGGTTTCAATTATTTGCAGAATCCTCCCAAGAGAACCACAGTCCTTGGCACGAAGTGAAAGAAAGTGAAAATGCTAGTCTCTCAGTCATGTCCCACTCTTTGCCATCCCATGGACTGATGCCCATCAGGCTCCTCTGCCCATGGGATTTTTCAGGCAAGAATATTGTAGTGGGTTACCATTTCCTTCTCCGGTAATCTTCCCAACCCAGAGATTGAACCCAGTCTCCCGCATTTCAGGCAGATTCTTTACCATCTGAGCCACCAGGGAAGCCCGGCACTAAGGAGACATGGTAATAAAAGAAGTAGGCTCCTGCAATGACCTGCGTAACCCAGAAAGGGCTAGGCTGACGCCGAATGGCTGAGAACCCTCTTTAGGTGGGCAGAGGCTGAAGAAATGCACAACTGAGGATGAATCCTAATGAAGACAATACTCTCTGTATCCGAAAGAGGCCAAAAAGGCATTTTGGGGCTAATCTGGATGCCAGGAGGTGTAGAGTCGCAACATCCAGCATACTGAGCAGGAAACACAGAGGCCCCAGGCTAGGCATTTACAACTGGCCTCCTGTTTACAATTGGGCTCCAGGGGGACACTTAAAACTAGCATCCTGTTTGCATTTCCTGAAACAGAGATAGGTGGCTCCTGGTGAGGCATTTACAATCAGCCTCCTGTTTGCCCACCTAAATGGAAGTAACAACAGAAACAGGGTAAATAGCCAGGCTTTGTCTCTTTATGGACACCTTAAGGTAATGAAAAAGAAAGTGAAGTTGCTTAGTTGTATCCTACTCTTTGAGACCCCATGGACTGTAACCTACCAGGCTCCTCCGACCATGGGATTTTCCAGGCAAGAATGCTGGAGTGGGTTGCCATTTCCTTCTCCAGGGGATCTTCCCAACCCAGGGATCGAACCCGGGTCTCCTGCATTGCAGGCAGACGCTTTACCATCTGAGCCACCAGGAAGACCCCTTGAGATTGAAGAACATTTAGATTGAGGAATTATAGTAGTTTTGATGTTAGCAAAACAAGGCTTTTTGGGATAATGAATTTCTCTTTGTTGTAAATCATTGTATTCGTCTTTCTGTAAAAATGTAACTTCATTTAGTGCTTTCTGAAAAGGGCACTGAAAAACTCCTAGGTTAAGAGTTAAACCTGGAAGGCAGAATGCGCCGCATAGCTTTCCCCCTTATCTTGATGACTCAGAGCCTCCTGACTGCTCCCTATTCTTAACTGATAACTTGTGACTTAGTTTCCACTGTGTAACTGACCTTTCCTCAAAAATGCATTTCCCCGTACCAGGCACCGCCGGGTGGTCAGTCAACTATCTCTACTAAATTACCTGTAAATCATCCCCACCAATCAAATGTCTCCACTTCATCCTAAGACCCCCTTATCGCATTGTTCCCTACATTCCGATCTCATTCCCAGTTGTCTTTGATCTTTCTGCATAAAAATCCCTCTCAGTGAATGTTGGGGGTTCACTCCTGGAAACGGGAGCTCGAACCCCAGCGCGCTGGCTAAATAAATCCTCCTGCTGATTGCATCGAATTCGAGTCACTGTGGTCTTTGTGGCGACGCTTCCCGAGAAAAGGCCGTGAGGTCTTACAAGATAATAGTCATGACAGAAACAGAGAGGGGTTAAACCTTGTTTCAGTAAAGGATCAAGAGATCACATATTCCCCCTCCTTGTGGCAAGGGAAACACTACACATGTGCAGAAAGACTCCTCAGGGTCAAAAGTCAGGGGCCAATGCTAGGCCACAATCAATCTTGCTTCTCCCAGATGCCTTTGCGTCGAGATCCATATTGTCTGACAGATGTGTGCACATCTATGGGGAAGGTCCTGAAACAAATTAGCCAAGGGGGACAAGACAAGGTGATTGGTCAGAAGGAAGACAAAGACCTGGAAGAACTGCCCTATATAAATGATTTAACCGCCTCTTTTCTGTGCTCCGCCTCTTAAGGAGGATGCTCGTGTCTCTCTCCCAGGTGTGTGTCTCTGCCTTGCTTCTAGCCTAACAGTTTCTCTGTGTGCTCTCCCACCTGTGCTATGTCTCTAATAATAAACTATGTTCCTGCTTTTATAGTTTTTGTCTCCATGAGAAATGCAGTTTTCACTAGGGGCAAGAGCCAAGGGAAATAGCTTCTAACCTCTAGCCTCTAACCCTTTCTGGTCTGGTGACTAGATTCCTGGTTTTCATCCAGCTACCCAGGTTCAATTCCTGGGCAGGGAATTAACAGCTCGCTTCACGCCACCAATCACTGCTGCCTCTCCAAGATCAATGCTGCCCCCTTGAAAGTACAACTCAAGCTTCTGAGATCTCAGGTTAGGTGCAGGACAAGGAGGGATTCTACTTAGCACACAATTCCAGAAGGACAAGCCTGGCTAATGTTTTCCTGATCAAATTGAGTTTTTGAAAATCATAGAGTATAAGAATATGTATTGACCTGAAAAATGATTCACCATATCGTTTAAACACAAAGAGTCATTTCCTGAAAGAGCCTTTTCCTGAAATAGACTCCAACTCAATGATAAGGGACTTTAATGAAGATATTGTTAACAAAGGTGTAAGCAGGATAAAAAGAGACAAGAGCAGACCATTGGGGCACCCATGAGCTAGTAACAGAAAGAAGTTATTACCACTAAGGGCCTTGAAGGGACAAGGGGAAGAAATGGAATTTGGGGAGCCTGATAAGCACTGAAGCCAAGGAAGGGACCACTGCCAGAAAATACATCCCAGAGTAGGCAAGGGATTCTCTCTCCCCCACTCCCCCAGTCTCCTACTGGTTGAATTCAGTCAGAAAGCGGGCTGCAGAGGTTAAGACTCTCGTGTTCCCACTTCAGGGAACCAGGCTTGATCTCGGTCAGGGAAGTTCCCCACACCACACAAAGTAGCCAAAAAGAAGGGGGAAGAAAGGAGGAAGTCACAGAGGAGCCAACATAATACATTTTGTAGACGTGCACAGAGCCAGAAAAGGGTTGGGGGAGTACATGAAGAGAATGAATAATCAGCATCACCAACTCACAACAGCACCTCAGTCACTTCTTATCACATTATCCTGTTGTTGTTTTTTATTGGACTATTACCTCATGTTCTACTTTTTATTTCTTTGTTCCCCTTCCCCCACCATTAGAACGTAAACTCCTTGAAAGAAAGGAAGGATTTTTGTCTCTCCAAAACTACATTTTCACATGGAGTGCTGGCATCCTCTTTGTTGGGGGTGGAGAGTATGACCCAGCACAGATTCTCAGAACCCATGTGGGGTTAGGAGGACATCTGCAATGGGGAGAGGGCAGTGGTAGAGACTCCTATATGTATGGCCACATACAGAGGGATTGTTTAAATAAGTAAATTTTTAGAAAAAGATGATGATAATTTTACTGTTGGGGAAGGGAGATACAAATATAGAAAGAGAAAAACTTGAATGAGCCCCATGGTGATGGACTGGAATTGGAGGTATTGGTGTGAACTCATGGTTATCAAGATAGGGTTAATATAGATGTAAACGTGTACATGTGTTTGTGTTGTATTTGACAGTGTGTGGGTATAGCTTTCCAACTTTAACCCTAAGTTGCAGTATACTTGGAACAGGGATACCCTAACAGCAATGAGTACACTTAGCACTCAGATCTTGGCTTCTAAATACCAATTTCCACTAAATGAGACTGGGACACCTTAGGTAAATGACTCATTTCAGGCTTGGGCAGAAAAAGAACAAGATGAGCCTGGAATATCTTTTTTTTTCCAGAAGAGAATGATGAGGCAAGTAAAGGGACACAGAAGTAGTCAGGAAGACCAAATCTGGGACTATTTGAGCATCAAAATAAATAATGATAAGGACGGATTTAGCCCACTGAAAAACATAGGAAACCATAAACCCATAAATAGTTAATTAATTAAATGTTTGATAAAGAATAGGATATCTACATAGACTCATAAATACTAAAAATTACAAAAAAATAGTGATTTTGTACTATGGTTATATGAGATATTACCACAGGTAGTTATATGAAAGGTACAGGGACCTCTCTGGACTATTTTTGCAAATTCCTGTGAGCCTCTATGACTTAAGGTTTTTTTTTTTTTTTTTTAAAAGAGTGACTTTACATAGGAGAAGCCTGCCTGCTGTCACCTTAATCAAGAAGTGAAAATTAACATCATCATCTATAATGCTGCTAAGTCACTTTAGTCATGTCCGACTCTGTGCGACCCCATAGACGGCAGCCCACCAGGCTTCCCCGTCCCTGGGATTCTCCAGGCAAGAACACTGGAGTGGGTTGCCATTTCCTTCTCCAAACCATCTATAAAGGGACCAACCAAAATCATGTACCTTCTGATAGGATGCAATAAGAAGAATGCCTTCACTTCTCTGATTTTCCTATTGAAGATACAATCTGGAGCCAATCATGGAAAACATAAGACAAAACCAAATTGAGGACTCAAGCTAAAGGACATTCTACAAATTAACTGGACTATAATATTCAAAAGTGTCAAGGTTATTAAAATTAAAGAAAGACTGAGGAAGACTTAACAGATATAACTAAACACATGTGATTCTGAATTGATACTTTTGCCATAAAGGAAAGTATTGGGACAATAGGTGATAACTGAGTGAGACCCAGGATTAGATGGTAGTGGTATAAAAATGTTAATTTCCTGAATTCGACGGTTGTCTTGAAAGTATGTAGAATATCCTCATTTGAAAAAACACAACTAAGAGTATTCCAATGTGAAAAGTCTCTGTACTAGCTGGAATTTTCTTTTACTTTGTTGTTCAGCCGCTTAGGCGTGTCCAACTCTTTTCAGCACCATAGACTGCAGCATGCCAGGCTTCCCTGTCCCTCACTATCTCCCAGAGCTTGCTTAAACTCATGTCCATTGAGTCAGTGATGCCATCCAACCATCTCATCCTCTGTCGCCCCCTTCTCCTCCTGCCTTCAATCTTTCCCAGCATCAGAGTCTTTTTCAGTGAGTGGGCTCTTCAGATCAGGTGGCCAAAGTATTGGAGCTTCAGCTTCAGCATCAATCCTTCCAATGAATATTCAAGGTTGATTTCCTTTAGGACTGACTGGTTGAATCTTTAGTTTGTAATTGTTTCAAAATTTTTTTTAATTATTAAAAAAACACAACTATACCCCTAGCACCTAGCACAGGCATGGCATTCCAAGGTCCCAATAAATATTTGTTGAAGAATTAATGAACTATATAAACAATGATGACAAATACATGCTTAGAAACAGACATCCAAATATTAACAGTGGTTTCTTGAGAGGTATGAGTTTATTATAGATTATTTGGGTATATTTTTATTTTGTGCTTCTCTGTTTCTTAAATTTTCTGAATCAAGCATGTTTTATTAACTGTTAAATTAGTCAGGCTGATGCTGCTAGCTAAGAATAACATTTTCAGTTCAATGCAGTTCAGTCACTCAGTCGTGTCCAACTCTTTGCGACACCATGACTGCAGCACGCCAGGTCTCCCTGTCCATCACCAACTCCCAGACCTTCCTCAAACTCATATCTATTTAGATGTGATGCCCTCTTCCCCTTCGCCCCCTTCTCCTCCTGCCTTCAATCTTTCCCAGCATCAGAGTCTTTCCCAGTGAGTTGGTTCTTCCCATCAGGTGGCCAAAGTACTGGAGTTTCAGCTTCAGCATCAGCCTTTCCAATGAATATTCAGGACTGATTTCCTTTAGGATGGACTGGTTAGATCTCCTTGCAGTCCAAGGGACTCTTGAGTCTTCTCCAACACCATAGTTCAAAAGCATCCATTCTTCAGAGCTTGGCTTTCTTTATAGCCCAACTCTCACATCCATACATGACTACTGGAAAAATCATAGCTTTGACTAAATGGACCTTTGTTGGGAAAGTAATGTCTCTGCTCTTTAATATGCTATCTAGGTTGGTAATAATTTTTCTTCCAAGAAGCAAGTGTTTTTTAATTTCATGGCTGCAGTCGTCATCTGCAGTGATTTTGGAGCCCAGAAAAATAAAGTCTGTCACTGTTTCCACTGTTTTCCCCACCTATTTGCCATGAAGTGATGGGACCAGATGCCATGATCTTAGTTTTCTGAATGTTGAGCTTTAAGCCAGCTTTTTCACTCTCCTCTTTTACTTTCATCAAGAGCTCTTTAATTCTTCACTTTCTGCCATAAATGTGGTATCATCTGCATATTGATATTTCTCGCTGAAATCTTGATTCCAGCTTGTGGTTCCGCCAGCCCAGCGTTTCTCATGATGTACACTGCATATAAGTTAAATAAGCAGGGTGACAATATACAGCCTTGACGTCTTTGAAACCAGTCTGTTGTTCCATGTCCAGTTTGAATTGTTGCTTCTTGACCTG
The DNA here is from genome assembly GCA_917880005.1 of Nanger dama. Lineage (NCBI taxonomy): Eukaryota > Metazoa > Chordata > Mammalia > Artiodactyla > Bovidae > Nanger > Nanger dama. The sequence continues at coordinate 19,033,777 of CAKJTW010000003.1, read as the reverse complement.
TATACAGATTTCTCAGAAGGCAGGTCAGGTGGTCTGGTATTCCCATCTCTTTCAGAATTTTCCACAATTTGTAGTGATCCACACAGTCAAAGGCTTTGGCATAGTTAATAAAGCAGAAATAGATGTTTTTCTGGAACTCTCTTGCTTTTTCAATGATCCAACGGATGTTGGTGATTTGATCTCTGGTTCCTCTGCCTTTTCTAAAATCAGCTTGAACATCTGGAAGTTCACAGTTCTGGCTTGGAGAATTTTGAGCATTACTTTGCTAGCACATGAGATGAATGAAATTGTGTGGTAGTTTGAGCATTCTTTGGCATTGCCTTTCTTTGAGACTGGAATGAAAACTGACTTTTTCCAGTCCTACGACCACTGCTGAGTTTTCCAAATTTGCTGGCATACTGAGTGTAGCACTTTCACAGCATTATCTTTTAGGATTTGAAATAGCCCAACTGGAATTCCATCATCATATTTTAGCAATACCATAAGTCTTTAGTTTGTGGGTTCCACCATTTGATGTTATCAGTTACTTGGGCTGGACCCTTGGAAACTGCTTCATACCACCCAAGAATACCAATACCACAGGCCAGTTATTACCAGGATATATAACTTCCAGGTGCCCATAATATTCTTGCCTGTTACTCAGGGCTCTCTCCTTCCCAGAATCATGTCCTAAGTGGTAGAATCAGTCATTGGCAGTTCAGTGAACATGTAGTCATACTAAGGGGTTGGAAGAGTTTTGTGGGATATTTAACTCACATTAGTAAAAGGACAGGAGAATTACTCTGGATCGAGATTTCCAGTGAGCAAGACATTCACATCCCTTGAATATTGAATAAACAGTGACGAATTCTGATGAAAAGAATCCTTTCTTCTGGGCTCTGGGAGGACTGTTATCATACAGTGGACACGTTGATTATGTTTCTCTTGTATTGATTACATTTTAGATTAGTGTCTCTCTGATGGGATTTGACAAGTGTTCCTACAGAACACATTTACATGTCACCTGGAGAACCCCGTGGACGGAGGAGCCTGGTGGGCTACAGTCCACGGGGTCGCAAAGAGTCGGACACGACTGATCCACGGGGTGGCAAAGAGTCTGAGCGACTTCACTTTCTTTCTTAAAATGAACAACTCCTGCAATTGGTTGCCGTGTGTAATATGTGGATTTAGTTAATATTTAAATTTTATATTTTAATAATATAAGCAAATAGTCAAAATTCAAAAGGTACAATCGGGTGAAAACTCTCTCCCATCCCTGTCACCTAACTACCCAGGTCCCAATAGGTAATGAATATTATCATTCCAGGGAGATATATATACATACAACACACACTTTTTACCCTATATAATACTTTACATAACGCTCTTCACCTTGCTTTTTTTCACCAAGAAGCTATTTTGGAGATACTTTTACCTCAGCATACAAAGAGACTCCTTTTATTTTTTAAGTGCACAACATTCCACTGAATGAATGTTGTAGCATTACTTTTTAAACTACTAACTAATGGACTCTAAGATGGCATCCAAAATTTCGCTATTACAAAATATTTCATGTACCTAAGTTATTTTTCATATAAGCAAATGTATTTTTAGGATGGAAGAATTCCTAGTAGAGTAACTGCTAGGTCAAAAGTATGTGCATTTTAAATTTTGATAAATATTGATACATTGCCAAATTGTCTCCCTTAGAGCTTGCATGGGGCCTCACCATGCTGTGCTGTGCTCAGTCGCTTTAGCCGTGTCTGACTCTTTGTGATCCCCCTAGATCATAGCCCAGGAGAAGGCAATGGCACCCCACTCCAGTACTCTTGACTAGAAAATCCCATGGACGGAGGAGCCTGGTAGGCTACAGTCCATGGAGTAGCAAAGAGTCGGACACGACTGAGCGACTTCACTTTTACTTTTCACTTTCATGCATTGGAGAAGGAAATGGGAACTCACTCCAGTATTCTTGCCTGGAGAATCTCGGGGACGGAGGAGCCTGGTGGGCTGCTGTCTATGGGATCGCACAGAGTCGGACACGACTGAAGTGACTTTGCAGCAGCAGCAGCAGCAGCAGCCGCCGACCATAGCCCACCAAGCTCCTCCATCCATGTGATTTTTCAGGCAAGAATACTGGAGTAGACCCCAACCCAGAGATCAAACCCACATCTCTCACATTGCAGGCGGATTCTTTACTGCTGAGCCACCAGGGAAGCCCAGGGGCCTCACTGAGTATTAACATTTGGATTCTGCCTATCTGGTTATGAGAAAGAGTATGTCAGAGGAGTTTTCAACTTTATTTTCCTTGAGTGAGGCTGAGCATCCTTTCATGTTGACTTCCTTTTCTGCATAGTTGGCATACCCACTGCACCTTTTTCTATTGAGTTTATTTGTAGGAGCACTTTATATTTTAGGAAAATTAGCCTTTTCTGTGGTAAGAGTTGTAAATATTTTATAACAAATTGAAGTATGTTTTTAGACTTTTTGCCTTAAGAGCACAAATTGTGCCACTCACCAGCTTGTTGTTGTTGCTATTCAGTCGTGTACAACTCTTTGCGAGCCCATGCACTGCAGCATGCCAGGCTTCCCTGTCCTTCACCATCTCCTGGAACTCACTCAAACTCATGTCCATTGAGTCAGGGATGCCATCCAACCATCTCATCCTCTGTTGTCCCCTTCTCCTCCTGCCTTCAATCTTTCACCAGCTTGAGCAAGTTACCTAACTTCTCTGTGACTCAATTCATCAATAAAGTGGTGATATTAATAGTACATGCCTCATAGCACTGTGGTAATTAAAAGAACAAATATATGGAAAGGGCTTATATAGGTGACATATGACAAGGACTCACAAAGTATTGTGTTTTTTTTTAATGTAGTCAAAGTTAATGCTGACTCATATTAGGTGCCACTTCAAAGAAAAACTTATTTGCATTGGCTTCAAATTCTGGAAAGGAAATGAGAAAAAGGAATTATTCTTACTTTTGATAAGTAATATGCACTATTCCCATATCAAGTCATCCACATAATAAAGGATGCTCAGTTCATAGAAGTTACAGATCAAGCAGCAAGGTGCTTTCTGGTTTCCTCCTCACAGACACTCTTTTCAATAAACAACAAGGTCTACTGTATAGCACAAAAAAGTATATTCAGTATTCTGTGTGTGTACACACAGACATAATATATATATATGGGCTTCCCTTGTGGCTCAGCTGGTAAAGAATCCACCTGCAATGCAGGAGACCTGGGTTCAATCCCAGGATTGGGAAGATCCCCTGGAGAAGGGAAAGGCTACCCATTCCAGTATTCTGGCCTGGGGAATTCCATGGACTATACTATATAGTCCATGGGGTCACACAGGTATAACAGCACAGGAAAAATATATTCAATATCCTGTGTGTGTATACACAGACATGTATAATAAATACATGAAAAAGAAAAAAAACACCTTCAGCAGGTATCATTATCCTCATTTTACCTAAGAGGAAATTGGAGTTCACAAATGCCAAGACTTGCCCAAGGCCAAGATTCCTTTGGGCACTGATTTGCAAATATTTTTATCCTTTTTCTGGTGTGCCTACCTTAGATCCCCAAGGCACATCCTGTTCCAGTTCCCTCAGTGAATATTCAAGAGAGCCTGGGGGCTGGATGTTTGTCATCCATTCTCTCAGCAAGCCCCAAGCCAACTCCTTCTGACTTCTGGTGACCCTGGCTCTTCGCCTGGAATCCCATTTGTCTCTTCCCAGAGTTCCTCACATCTTACCCATTCCCCCTCCTCTGAAATGTCTTGACTCTACCCCTCCCTTCCATCCCAGTTGCCACCACTCTGGTTCAGGTCTGTCTGCCTTCTGCAGGGACTCATCTTCTAAGGAGCCTCGCAGGTGACTTCCACATCTTTCCTCTCCAGTTTCGTCTACAGTGCTGCCCAAACCACAGCTATGATCTCCCCCAAATCATGGCTCTAATCTTGTCACTCTCTACCTTTCAAACCTACAGAGGCTCCCTCTGCCAGCTCCTTACCCTTGACATCTGATCCAACCTATTCTGCCAGTTTAGCTTCCAAGACTCCCCTCCCTTTCAGTCAAAATGAATGGTTCACTACTCCCCTGAACAGGCTTCCAGTCAGATTGTTGGTTCAGCTTAGAATTTCTGTTTTCTCTTCCAGGTAGCTCAAGCTTCATAAAGTTGTCCTTTATTCTGACTTACACTAATTTCTCTCCTTACTCTGATCATCTCTTCCCATTCATACCCTTTCTTATATAAAATTCTTGAGAGGCAGAATCTTACTTCCTTGTTATTTGTTGAAATGCTTTCACGCATGGCTACAATTGATTAACCTCACAATATATTTTCTAAGGGGTCTAGCAACTCACAGGGCCCTTGGTTAATAGGGCACATAGTGTGCCAGGTCTGCTCGTGGCAACAACCAAGCCTGGCCCATTTGAACAGAGCCTGGAGAATCCCAGGGATGGCGGAGCCTGGTGGGCTGCCGTCTATGGGGTCGCACACAGTCAGACACAACTGAAGCGACTTAGCAGCAGCAGCAGCAGCAGCAGCTCCTCACAAAACTGTCACTTGTATATAGAGAACATACCTGTAGTTAGTTGCCAAGGGGAAGGGGAGTGAGGGAGGCATGGAGTGGGAGGTTGTGGTTTACAGAATATATATAGAATGAATAAACAACAAGGTCTTAACTGTATAGCACAGGAACTGTAGACAGTATCACATAACAAACCATAATGGAAAAGAAATATATCTATATACAAAATTGAATCACTTTGCTGTACACCAGTAACTAACACAATATTGTAAATCAACTGTATTTCAATTACAGTAAAGATAAACCAAATCTGAGAACAAAAGCAAACTGCCACTTCTGGTCAAGGGCCCTAAGGGAAGAGACTTCCCCAAGGTCACACAGCAAGAAGGAAATAGAACTTGATCTACAGCGGAAGCTCCTGGACTGAAGCTGAGAGCACATTCTTCTGCAGCTTGGAGCCACGCAGAACTAGTCAGCAGTCTCAGCTACCAGAGGACACAACCAAACACGTCACCATCAGTTCACCATCGGTTCCTTCTTCCTCTCATCTCAGAGCCTCCTTCGCTCTTTCCACTACACACTCTTTCCTCCTCCGTAAGTTTAAAGGAAGGGGTCCCAAGCAGCGAGAGGACTTTCCTGGGCTGGATTAACCGGGTTGGACACAGAAAATACCCGATGCTGGGTGGGGTAGCTACCGCTTGGGAAGAGGAAGCCAAGGTGTTCGCCGAGTTTCAATTCGCCTCCGGGCCAGCCCAAAAGCGCACCTGTCTCCGCCCCAAACATAATTGGCCCCGCCCCAAGAGCCTACGACTCCGCCCTAAAGGGCGGAGCCTAAAAAGCAGCCGCCGATTCGCTGCCTTTTCTCCAGGCCTGGGCGGAGCCGAAACCCCAACCCCGCCCCTCCCAAAGATCCACCCTTATTGGCACAGCCCTTCAAAAGACGCGTCCAATGAGAAAGGAGGGGTGGCCGCCATCTCCCTATCCGCTGCGACAACGCAACAGAGGACGCAACTAAGTGGCAGACGCTACCCTTCGGTCTTTCCGGGTGTTCCACGCTTCTCCCCGGCATCTGTGGACCCTGGGCCCGAGGGAGAGCCGGAAAAAAATTCTCTGATCGAGTAAGTCTGCGCTGACTGGAGTACTGTTGGCGTCGGTTCGGAGGCCGCTGCTGCTCCTCTGATAGAGTTCGGGGTGAGATAGGAGGTGGGGGCAAGGCCCAAGAAAAGGGGCGGGGGAGGAGGAGCCGAACACTTGGAATGCCGACCTGACCCCGGCGTGGGTAGCGGGCTGGGCGGGCGAACTCTGGTTGAGTGGAGTCTGTGGGCGCGTGGAGCTCGCTCGTCCTGTTCGATTTACAGGCATAGAGATGGGAGAGGAAGGCCCTGAGTTTCGCCGCTCCGTGTCTGCCCCGGTGGAGCGTTCTTTCTAAATTGCGATGTCAAGGTGCCCCCGATAGCTGCCAGTGACTGGACTGCGGGCTCTTGGTGGCGGTTTTACCTGGAAGTTCAGATTGTGGTTGGCTTTCAGACAGGTCAGCATAGCAGTTAAGGCAAGCACCTACAGTGCTAGGCACTACCAACTGCTTTATAAGCATTTTCGAAGCTTTCCGCACACTAACCCCATGAGGTCGGCGGGAGTACCTCTGTCGGGCGCAGAACGAGCCCTAGTGAAACTGTCATTTACCCGAGGTCACTAGCAAGCGATGGTGCCACGGGATGAACCTACACTTCCCGAAGTTAACCTCTGCACCGAGATGCCTTAGCGACGAAGCTAGCACTCGCTGTGTCCGAGATGCTTCGTCGTCTCCCCCACTTGACCTTAGAAACCATGACTACCCCCACCCCTTTCCCCTGGACGGACATGGGGTGGTCCACAGACCTTGTCCTCTGAGTCCAACAGCTCTAAAGAAAGAAAACTGAGGCCACAGCTTCCAGGAGGAAACAAAATTACAAAACCCCAAACTCTAGTTTTAAATAATTGTGGAGATCACAGTTGAGGTGGTGTCCTGAGGCAGACCAGCAGGAGTAGAATCCCTTCCCCAAGCCCCCACCCCCAACCCCAACCCATTGTGTCTTTCTGGGTACCATATTTATCCTTCAAAGCCTTGATTTTCTTCATTTGTGAGGTGGTTTTAAATACTATGCAGGGTAAGCATGGCAAACCCCTTGCAGAGGCGATTTTTATGTGGGGCTTTTCAAGCCAGTGGCGGTAGCGTTTCCCACGCTGCAGTCCAGTAACCTCTATAATCTTAACTCATCTGTCGCTGGATATTTAGGAAATGTCTCATTTATAAATGTCATAGTACTTTCGTAGCAGGAAAATTTTTGTTTGTTTGGGCTTCCCTGGTGGCTCAGCTGGTAAAGAAGCCACCTGCAATGCGGGAGACCTGGATTCGATCCCTGGGTTGGGAAGATCCCCTGGAAAAGGGGGAAGGCAGTGGCAACCCACTTCAGCAGTCTTGCCTGGAAAACCCCATGGACGGAGGAGCCTGGTAAGCTATAGTCCGGGGGGGGGTCGCAGAGAGTCAGACACGACTGAGCAACTTCACTTTCACTTTCACCTACTCCAGTATTCTGACCTGGAGAATTCCGTGGTCTGTATAGTCCATGGGGTTGCAAAGAGTCGACACGACTGAGCGACTTTCACTTGGATATAATTTGCCTTTTTATAGTGCACCGTTCGGCAAGTTTTGTACAATATTTCCAAGTTCGTCTGACCACCTTGCGTGTGTGCATGCTGCGTTAGTCGCTAAATGGTGTCTGACTCTTTACGACCCTGTAGACTCTAGCCCACCAGGCTCTGCTTCCCATGGAATTCTCCAGGTAAGAAAAATACTGGAGTGGGTTGCCATGCCTGTCTCCAGGGGAACTTCCCGAACCAGGGATCGAACTCGTGTCTCTTAGATCTCTTATGACTCCTGCATTCACAGATAGGTTATTTACCACTAGCGCCGCCTGGGAAGCCCTGGGACCATCTTATTCCAGGATATTTTCTTCACTCCCCCAAGGAAGACGCTGCAGGCCACGTGCTGCGTAAGACGGGGCAGTGAGCCTTGGCCCCAGCCGCGTGCTGAATTTTGGCAGGACTGGGCCCACCTTGCACAGAGGCCAGGAGAGAGGCTTCCTGGTTAGGTCTGAGATTCCCAGGCCCGGCCTTTTCCAGGCTGCACCTTCGGGATTTGGCCGCCTGGCCTGGAATGGTGTCTTGGCGAAGAGGAAGGAAGCGGTACCCAGAAACTGCGCAGCTCAAACCAGGAGCAGTTTGGTGAGCTGTGAGAATCTTTGGCGCGCATGCGCAGTAAACTGCCAGGCTGTGAGTCAGAGCCAATTTGCCCACATGAGACTCTCACAAAAGACCCCAGCTCTGAAGGGGGGGCCGAAAAACTGCTGAAGCGTGTGCCGACCTCCCCTTCAGGATTGTCTGCACGCCGCAGCAGTGAGTGGAAGGAACCATAAAGGAAATGTGATGACCTCACAGTGGCATCATCATCAAGAAATGGAGTCGCCAAACAGCTACCTGAAGTAGAAAGGATATATCAGCACACCCTTCCGCTGGACATATTATTTCCTAATGAACCCAGTTATAAAGAGCTACAGGGGATGCTGTACAGCCCTCATCTGGAGGAAATGGTTGGCAGTTCTGAAAAGCAGAAAGTAAAGGATATGAAGACTGTGTTTCCAGAATTTATCATTGTTGAAATGCTTTTTCTCAGCAAAACTTCAGAGGTATACACTGCTGCCTACCAAAATATACAAAAGATTGATGAGAAGCTCTGAGGTTTTCAGAAGCTCTAGGTATTCATCCGATTATCCATCTCACATATATTGTAAGAGTACATTCACAGAGTCCTTTTCAGAGATTGCTCAGCTCACTGTCTATCTGGAACTGGACAGGTGTCCACCTGTGGTCTAAGAAAGGATCAGTAAGAAGGTGAATTAGATATTACAGAAGAAGGAAACTAACTTTCATTTTTATCTTAATATGACTCAGATTAGAACTTTATTCTGGTTTGCTCTGCTAAACATCAAAATGGAATGCTGCTGAAAGTAGGGGGAAATTAAAGGATCATTTATGCTGACCCAAAACGAAGGTTTTAAAAAATATTACACACCTAGTCATTTCACTGCCTATCTAGTCAACTTCCTACCCAGTGATATATGGTCTTTTTGTATAACTCTGACACTTTTTTTTTTTTTAATTATGGGCTTCAAAGTATTTCATATTAATGCACTGTGCCTGGTTGGGAGTCCTGTAGTAAGTAAATATAAAAAAAAAAGTTCTACCAATTTCTGTTAGCTTCTTTTAGATGGACTTCCCAAAAGGATCCTGTCTAGTCATTCTGATTAAATACAAATTCTGTTCTATGAAGCTTTAACTAAAAGACAAGTTTTCTTTTTAAAAAAGAGAAAAAAAACTTTCACTGAATCATTAAGTTCCATCATTTGATCTGTAAATTTACCTTTCAACAAGTATATAATCAAGTAGAATAAAGGAAATATACCGGTATATGCATGTTTTACAAATGCACAATGCGTAAATTTTAGTTTAAAGTCATATTCAGTTTGATTCTGACTTTAAAACAAGTAAAACTGCTGTCATGCTCATAGAGAACAGGCTTGTGGTTGCTACGGGGGAGGCAGGTTGGAGGGGTGGAGTGGGAGGTTAAGGTTCTCAGATGTGAGCTATTACATGTAGAATGGATGGATAAACAATGTCCTACTGCACAGAACACAGAACTGTGTTCAATATCCTATGATAAACCGTATTGGAAATGAATACTTTAAAAAAGAATGTGTGTGTGTGTGTGTGTGTGTGTGTGTGTGTATCTAAATCACTTTTCTGTTCAGCAGAAGTTAACACATTGTAAATCAATTTAAAGCATTTTTTAACTGCTGTCATACTCAAGTATTATATATGGTACTAGTAATTTGGTGGAATGTTGCCTAAGAAAACATAAACAAGAACACATGGAACATCATAAATCATTTAAAATTCACTAAAAATTTTTCAAAGCTACCACCTAGATAATAAAAAGATATAATAGTTACTCTTATTCTTGGAAGCATACAACAGTTTAATCAGAGTCTTTATCAACTCATCTCGGGGATAACTGGAAAAAGCAGTTATTCATAACAGAAAAATAGGCTTTCAGGAAGCTTTTAAAAAAGAAAAAGAGGACCTGGCCCTTTATGTTCCCCATTCTCTGTACCCTTCCTCCTTCAGCCCCCAGAAAACCACTTCTCTCTTTCTGCCTCTCTGTGCCTATTTTGAAGATTTCATATCCATCAAATAAATCACACAGTATGTAGCTTTTTGTATCCCACTTCTTTCACTTAGCACAGTATTTTCAAGGTTCATCCATGATGTAGCTTCCGTCAATAGTACATTTTTTTATGCCTGAATAACAGTCTGTTGTATGGATGTGCTGTTTTTACTGATGCATCAGTTGATAGAAATATTTATTATTTATACTTTGGGACAATTATGAGTAATACTGCTATGAACATTACTGTCCAAATCTTTATATGGCCATATATTTTCATTTCTGCTGGATTTTGTTAAGTCATATGGTAACTCTGTGGAATCTTTTGAGGAATTGCCAAACTGTTTTCCATAGTGACTGCAGTGCTTTACATTCCCACCAGAAGTTTCTTCACATCTTCACCAGTACTCTTATTTTTCTTTTTTGCAGCCATCCTGAGAGAGAGAGAAAGTGGTATCTTAATTGTGGTTTTGATTTGCATCTACCTAATGACTAATGAGGGGGCTTCCTTGGTAGCTCAGATGGTAAAGCATCTGCTTACAATGTGGGAGACCTGGGTTCAATCCCTGGGTCGGGAAGATGCCCTGGAGAAGGGAATGGCAACCCACTCCAGTATTCATGCCTGGAAAATCCCATGGACCATGGAGCCTGGTGGGCTACAGTCCATGGGGTCGCAGAGTCGGACACTGGCTCATATGGTCGCAATCTGCCTGCAGTGCGGGAGACCTGGGTTCGATCCCTGGGTTGGGAAGATCCGCTGGAGGAGGGCATGGCATCCCACTCCAGTATTCTTGCCTGGAGGATCCCCATGGACAGAGGCTCCTGGCGGGCTACAGTCCACGGGGTCGCAGAGTCTTACTTGACTGAGTGACTGAGCACACAGCACAGTGACTAATGATGCTGAGCATCTTTTCATGTTCTAAGTGGCTCTTTACCACATTTCTAAGTGGTATATGTTGGAAGATATATCATCTTCAGATTTTTTTCCCTTATTTTTAATTGAGTTATTTTTTTCTTATTGAGTTGTATATATATTCTGGATACTAGATCCTTATCAAATACATGATTTAAAAATACTTTCTCCCATTCTGTGTGTTGTCTTTTCACTTTCTTGATAGTGTTCTTAGCACAAAAGTTTTTACTTTCGATGAAGTCTAGTTAAGCTATTTTTCCTTGTGCTTTGGGTGTCATGCTTAAGAAAGTGTTGCTTGTTCAAAGGTCATGATGATTTATACCTTTGTTTTCTTCCAGAAGTTTTATAGATCGAGAGCTTAGACCCATTCAAGTTAATTTTATATATGGTGTGAAATAGGAATCAGATTCATTCTTCTGCAGGTGACTATCCAGAGCTTTGGACAGTTGACAGGTTTTTCTTTATCTGCCGCCGCCTCCCACCTCCGTATGGTCTTGGCCCCTTCGTCAAAAATCAATTGTCAAGACTTCCATGGTGGTCCAATAGTTGGGGATCCACCTGCCAGTGTGGGGTACATGGGTTCAATCCCTGGTCCAGGAGGATTCCACATGCTGTGGGGCAGCTAAGCATGGATGCCACAGCTCCTAAAGTCCTTGTGCCCTATAGCCTGTGCTCTGCAACAAGAGAAGCCACCACAGTGAGAAACCCACGCTCTGCAACTAGAGAGCCACTTGAGGCAACTAGAGAAAAGCCCACGCTCAGCATCAAAGACCCAGTTCAGCTAAAAATAGATAAATAATTTTCTTTTAAAAATTAATAGGCATAACTATATGGATTTATTTCTGGATATTATTTCATCCATAAATATATGCATGTATATACTTATACATCCATAAATATATGTATTTATGTATCTATTTCTGGATTTCTTTCTTTCTTTCTCAGTTTGACTCCATTGATTTATGTCCCTGTCCTTGTGCCAGTACTGGTGTCTTGATTACTGTAGCACTGAAATTGGGAAGTGTGAGTCCTCCACTTTGCTCTCTTTCAAGATTATTTTCACTCTTCTGTGTCCCTTACATTTCCATATGAATTTCAGGATCAACTTAGTAACTTCTCCAAAGATGGCAATTGGAATTTTGATAGCGGTATGTTAAATCTGTACATCAGTTTGCAGACCATCTTAAGTCTTCCCATCGGTGACATGGTTGTCTTCTCATTTATTTAGGTCCTCGTTAATTTCTTTCAACAGTGTCTTATAGTTTCAATGTATGGAGTTGTGCACTTGTTAAATTTATTGCTAAGTACTTTATTCTTTTTGATGCTATTGTAAATGGATTTGTATTCATTTCATTTTCAGATTATTCACTGCTCGTGCATAGAAATACAGTTATTTTGCATCCTTCAGCCTTGCTTAACTCATTTCTTAGCTCCAATAGTTTTTGTGCATATGTGTATATGTGAATTCTTTAGGATTTTCTTTATGTATAACATCATGTCATCTACAGATATAAATAGTTTTACTTCTTCGTTTCCTGTTTGGATTCTTTTTATCTCTTTTTCTTGCCTAATTGTTCCTGGCTAGAACTTTCAAGACAGTGTTAAATGGAAATGATAAGAACAGACATCCTTGTCTAGTTCCTGATCTTAGGAGAAAAGCTTGCAGTCTTTTCCCATTATGATGTTAGCTATGGGGGTTTGTCAATGCCCTTTATCAAACTGAGGAAGTTACCTTCTATGCCTAGTTTTTGTCATGACAGGATATTGGATTTTTTTTTAAGATCTGTTTTGTTTTTGAATTTTATTTATTTTTATTGAATAATTTTATTGAATTTTATTTATTTTTTGATTGCGCTGGATCTTCATTTCTGTGGGCCAGGCTTTCTCTAGTTGTGGTGTGCGGACTTCTCGTTTCAGTGGCCCAGACCCCAGAGGACACAAGCTTTAGCAGTTGCAGTACACAGGTTTAGTTGCCCCACAGCATGTGGGATCTTCCTGGACCAGGGATCAAACCCATGTCCCCTGCTTTGTCAGGCGGATTCTTAACCACTGGACCACCAGGGAAGTCCAGCAGGATGCTGGATTTTGTCCAGTGTTTTTTTGCATCTATTGAGATAATCACATGGGTGAGTGTTTGTTTCTTCTCATTTATTCTGTTAATATGGTGTATTGCACTGATTTTTTTTTAAATGTTGATCCTAGATTTGGTTTGCTAGCACATGGTTGAGGAATAGTCTATGTTCATAAAGTAGGTTGATCTGCAGTTTTCTTGTCTTATGATGCCTTTGTCTGGTTTTGGCAACAGAGGACTACTAGCTTCATAAAGTGAGTTGGAAAGTTGTAGTAAATGTCTTGCATATAATTCTTACAGTCTTTTGGATTATTTTCTTAAGATCAATTCCCAGAAGAAGGCATGTACATTTAAATTACTTGATAAGTATTGCTCAGACATTTTCCCAAAAGTTATCATGTTTCTTTGTTTGAGATTAACATTATCTTTCTAGAATAACGGTCTCTCAGAAATTATTATTCTTTATTCCTTTAAGTGCTTGAAAGATACTCTAAAAGGCAAAGCCAAGCTCAGCCTGCCACAACACATCTTATTTAATGTCTGTGCTTGGCAGAGTGGCTCCCAAGGAGCTGAGAACCAGCATTTCATCCCCAGCAAAATCGTTATTGACCACTTCCTTTTGGAGCAGGGTTTCTTAACCTCAGCACTATTTGGAGCTGGATAATTTGTTGTAAGGGACTGTCCTGTACTATAGGATGGTCAGCAGCATCCCAGGCTTCTACCCACTAGATGCCAGAGCAGGCCACCCCTCCCCACCCCCAAGTTGTGACAAACAAAAATGTCCCTGGAGATTGCCAGATGTCCCCTGGTGAACTGATTGTGCTGACTTCATGTTACTGTCCAATAAAATTGTCTCTAATTTTGAATTTTAATCCTCACTGCATATTTGGCTTGAGCCACATTTGTCTCAATCTGTTACCGTGTGCTGATGACTTTCAAATCTATATCTTTCGCCTCTGGATTCCCAGGCCCATTTTAACACATCTTGAGATTGGCTTGTTCACAGTCAGACTTTGTTCCCCAAACCACCCTTCCTTCTTTATTCTTGGACTGTCAGGTCAGAACACTACCAGTTATTCACTTGTCAGTTTTCAGCTGCCCTCTGCCCACCTCTCCCATGAAATTTACCTTCTACATCTTTCTAACTTCTGGGTTCTCTATCCCAGGTATCACTATCACTTCCATGTTGGTGGGTTCATCTAACCTGAGTTGCTGGAGCAACTCTTTAACTTCCAACTTACTTCCTCCACCACTGCCTCTAAAATGCCCTTTCTAAAATACAGGTCTAATGTTACTCACCCAGCACCCAGGGACCTCAGTGTCTGACCCTGCTTGCCTCTAGCCCAATCTCTCAACCCCTGTACTTTAGGCTCTGGCCACGCCAAAAGTGCTCACAGACTCCTCACACTGCCACCTTGCCTGATGGGCTGGGTTCAAATTCACTCTCCCCTCAGGCTCTTCCACTCCAAGCCATCACTGCCTTCTCCCCCACTGCACCTGGAGAGACCTGTCATCACCCTGATGCACTGCAGGAGTCGGTGCATGCATTCTTCTTCCCTCTAAGCACCGAGTCCCTTGAGAATGGGAAGCCCAAGTATCTCTGTCTTCCCCTCCATGCCCGGTGCCTGACATGAGTGGGCACTTGGTAATGTGTGTTGAATATCAAATGAAAATACCCAGAGCAGAAGGAAGCTACTTGGGGTTTAAAATAGCTGCAGAGTTGGCTGGTTGGTTGGTTGGCTGGTTGTTGGTCAGTTGGTTTTAGCTCAGTGAACATTTACCAAGAGTCAACTACTGAGTGCCAGGAATAGCAAAAAGAACAAAGCAGGATTTTTGTCTTAAAGAATTCGCATCACATCTAATGGTGAGAGGTGAGAGTACAGAGTTTCATGCAGAGGGATAGGTGCAAACCTGGTCCATAAAGTGGTTATTGAGATTTAACTATGTTTGCATTTGGGGAAGACACACTCCCCACTCCTGAAATAGACTTCTTAAAAGTACAGAAAGATACCATTTCATCCCACTCTTAACTCTTCTCTGTGTTTGGCCAACATCTATTTGTTATGACTTTTAAAAAATGACTTCGGCTTGATCTTGTCAGCCTCCCTTATTCTGTTGCATTGCCTGAACCTGTGTTTGTGTGAGTTGGTAGTTTAGAAGTATTATCTTCAGCCTAAACCAGCAGCTGCCATTTCTTTTTATTTGCTGTGTCCTTGTGATTGTGCAGTGCTCTGTTGAGGACAGTGTTGCTGATGGCCCAGTGGCCTGCCTCCACTTGGTGATCTGAAGCCTTTGACTCAACATTATCTTTTACTGAGTTGGTAATGATCATAATCTTCTAATTTTTTTTTTTAATAAATACAACTTTTTTTTGTCTGAGGCTTAAGATAATTGATCTAAATTCAGGAGCCATTAAAGTGGTTACTGAGGAAAACTAATAAAATTATATTTTTGGATGGGGTGAAGCACTGGTGGAATTTCAGAGAAGGGAAATAACAGATAGGTAAGAGAGCAAGCTAGGAAACTAGAGAGAGGTTATGAGCTCTTTAAACATGTTGAATCTGCTACATGTAGAAGTCAACAGGAGGTGGCCTTTTAATGAGAACTATATGCTCTAGAGCAGCGGTCCCCAACCTTTTTGGCACCAGAGACCAGTTTCATGGAAAACAGTTTTTCCATGGGGGATGGTTTCAGGATGATTCAAGCATGTTTCGTTTATCATGCGCTTTGTGTCTAATCTAATGATGCTGCTGATCTGATAGGAGGTACCAGTCTGGAGGCCTGGAGGTTGGGGACCCCTACTCTAGAGGCATGCTAGGATAGAGGTGAAACTGTGTTTGTAGGTGCAATGGTATCAAGTATGGAATCAAGAGAATCTGGGATAGAATGTTGGGAAACACAGAGTGGGTGGCCCAGGAGAAATGAGAGAAGGATGAACTTGACAAGTCAGGGGAGAACCAAGAGAAAGCTATTCCAGGAACCTCAAGAAGCATGAAGCTTTGTGGTGTCACATGTCATGAGATTCAGGACTAAAGAGAGACCACTAACATTGGCAGGTAGGTGATCATTAGTTAACACCTCAGTAAGAGTATTTTAGAAGAAAGGTGAGGATAAAAGAGGCCTGACTGCATTGAGGAATGATTGGAAAATAAAGAAGTAGGGTGTGTACATACAGATTGTGCTTCCAGAACACTTTTGTTCCTTTTGGATTGGAGGTGGAGCACATACAAATGAAAAGCCGGAGCATGTTTATAAGCTGAGATAAGGAAAGTGGGAAATTGATTAAACATATGAGAACAGATGTCGGCAGAGTTTGAGAAGGAAACTGTCAGGAGGGTTGGCCTGGAAAGGGCACAGGGACACGTGTTTCTCCTAGACAGGAGGGAAGATGATAAGAGTTAGTAAAGGCAGACATTTGTGCAGGGGATGAGAAAGAAGTTGGGGTATTCATGCTGGCAACGTCCGTCTTCTGGGTGAAGTAGGGAGCTGTGCTATGTACTAATGGTCACTAGAAGGAAGTGGAAAGGATTTTAGGCGAGTGATAACGCTCCGTATTGTCAGCAGTGAACCAAACTAGGAGTAAATAAAACTAGGTCAGTTTCCGATGTCCCGGCAGAGGATGAAAGTGAAGCATTGATGATGGCTCCAAGTCGGCATGGCTGGATGGTGTGCTTTAGTGGTGCATATACTTTCTGGGAGAGGACTAGAGAGTGGCTGGTTAACCTAACCCAAGTTGTGCAGTGACTCTGTGGGAAGCAGACTGACTTTGAAAGGAAGCAAATCAAGGACTTCGTTACAGAATTCATGAAATGTTTAAGTACCATACTCACTTAATTTTTGTTCATTTGTATCAAATTAACCCCAACTCCCAATAATAGGTTGACACAGAGTCTTTGGATACATAGTGAATTCTGGAACACAGGTCTGGACTTTCAGTGCTCTGTTTGATGCTAACAGCTGGCGCTCCCTACTCAAAAGTAGAAGTTGGGAAATAAAGGCAAGTTCAGTTCAGTTCAGTTGCTCGGTCATGTTCAACTCTTTGTGATCCCATGAACCGCAGCATGCCAGTCCTCCCCTGTCCATCACCAACTGCCGGAGTCTACCCAAACCCATGTCCATTGAGTTGGTGATGCCAACCAACCATCTTATCCTCTGCTGTCCCCTTCTCCTCCTGCCCTCAGTCTTTCCCAGCATCAAGGTCTTTTCAGATGAGTCACCTCTTCGCATCAGGTGGCCAAAGTATTGGAGTTTCAGCTTCAGCATCAGTCCTTCCAATGAACTACCAGGACTGATCTCCTTTAGGATGGACTGGTTGGATCTCCTTATAGTCCAAGGGACTCTTGAGTCTTCTCCAACACCCCAGTTCAAAAGCATCGATTCTTTGGCGCTCAGCTTTCTTTATAGCCCAGCTGTCACATCCATACATGACTAATAGAAAAACCATGGCCTTGACTAGATGGACCTTTGTTGACAAAGTAATGTCTCTGCTTTTAAATATGCTGTCTAGGTTGGTGGTAACTTTCCTTCCAAGGAGTAAACGTCTTTTCATTTCATGGCTGCAATCATCTTCTGCAGTGACTTTGGAGCCTAGAAAAATAAAGTCAGCCACTGTTTCCACTGTTTGCCATCTATTTGCCATGAAGTGATGGGACCGGATGCCATGATCTTCGTTTTCTGAATGTTGAGCTTTAAGCCAGCTTTTTCACTCTCCTCTTTCACTTTCATCAAGAGGCTTTTAGTTCTTCACTTTCTGCCATAAGGATCGTGTCATCTGCATATCTGAGGTTATTGATATTTCTCCCAGCAATCTTGATTCCAGCTTGTGCTTGCTCTAGTCCAGCGTTTCTCA
The DNA here is from genome assembly GCA_917880005.1 of Nanger dama. Classification (NCBI taxonomy): domain Eukaryota; kingdom Metazoa; phylum Chordata; class Mammalia; order Artiodactyla; family Bovidae; genus Nanger; species Nanger dama. The sequence continues at coordinate 19,016,162 of CAKJTW010000003.1, read as the reverse complement.
TGATGTACTCTGCATAGAAGTTAAATAGGCAGAGTGACAATATACAGCCTTGACGTACTCCTTTTCCTATTTGGAACCAGTCTGTTCCATGTCCAGTTCTAACTGTTGCTTCCTAACCTGCATATAGGTTTCTCAAGAGGCAGGTCAGGTGGTCTGGTATTCCCATCTCTTGAAGAATTTTCCACAGTTTCTTGTGATCCACACGGTCAAAGGCTTTGGCATAGTCAATAAAGCAGAAATAAATGTTTTTCTGGAAGTCTCTTGCTTTTTCGATGATCCAGCAGATGTTGGCAATTTGGTCTCTGGTTCCTCTGCCTTTTCTAAAACGAGCTTGAACATCTAGAAGTTCACAGTTCACATATTGCTAAAGCCTGGCTTGGAGAATTTTGAGCATTACTTTACTAGCGTGTAAGATGAGTGCAATTGTGCAGTAGTTTGAGCATTTTTGGCATTGCCTTTCTTTGGAATTGGAATGAAAACTGATCTTTTCCAGTCCTGAGGCCACTGCTGGGTTTTCCAAATTTGCTGGCATATTGAGTGCAGCACTTTCACAGCATCATCTTTTAGGATTTGAAATAGCTCAACTGGAATTCTGTCACCTCCACTAGCTTTGTTCGTAGTGATGCTTCCTAAGGCCCACTTGACTTCACATTCCAGGATGCCTGGCTCTAGGTGAGTGATCACACCATCGTGATTATCTGGGTCGTGAAGATCTTTTTGTACAGTTTTTCTGTGTATTCTTCCCATCTCTTAATATCTTCTGCCTCTCTAGGTCCATGCCATTTCTGTCCTTTATCGAGCCCATCTTTGCATGAAATATTTCCTTGGTATCTCTAATTTTCTTGAAGAGATCTCTAGTCTTTCCCATTCTGTTGTTTTCCTCTATTTCTTTGCATTGATCGTTGATGAAGGCTTTCTTATTTCTCCTTGCTCTTCTTTGGAACTCTGCTTTCAAATGGATATATCTTTCCTTTTCTCCTTTGCTTTTCGCTTCTCTTCTTTTCACAGTTATTTGTGTGGCCTCCTCAGACAGCCATTTTGCTTTTTGCTTTTCTTTTTCTTGGGGATGGTCTTGATTCCTGTCTCCTGTACAAAGGCAAGTAGGTTTTCTAATCTGTTCTTTGGTTGTATTTCAGCCCTAGAAATATTTTTCCAATTTTTGTCATGGCATTTAAATACATTTATAAAGTATATTCAGTTGGATGTCACAGTGTCTCCAGTGAGTGTGGAAGGAATCCCAACTGGGTGTTGGGAAAGCATGAATCTTGTAGCAACCAGCCTCCATACTACAGTTCAGTCTCTTAAGAATTCCTAGTGTGATTCCCAGTGTTAAAACTTGTGACATTTTGACAACGAAGTGATAAATTCAGGCTATACAAGGTAAGATTTGAAAAAGCCACTTGAAATAGTTATGGCAACATCAGCGTCATCATTTCAACAAATGCACATGCACACCCTTGCCTTTAACAGTTAATGTACTTCAGGAAGCTAAAACAGTCTCTAAAGCACATCGAGATGTCACAGGCACTGGCCCCATTTAATTTGTTCACAGTTTTTCCTGCTCGATACTGAGGAAGAGAAAGTGTTCACTATTAACTGTTCTGTATGAATCAGGGATGTGCGTGGATTCAAAGAATAATTATTATATAGCTCTAGTGTTAATCTGGTAAGGAAAAGAAGACTAGCTGAAGAAGGTTCTCATGGCAGGCTCAGACCTCAGTCGAAAAGTAATTGTGAGAGTCCCCACATCACACAGTGACCCCGGGAGTGGAGGTTGGCGGGGTTGGCAGGCCAGGTGTCTGTTGTGAGGTAAGAGGGCTGCAGAGTGGCTACGGGCATGCTGGGTTTTTTATCCGTGTGTCCGCCTCGTGGCAGTCCTTCTCTAGGTAAGGCTTGGTGGCAGCTTTCATGATAACTTAGGTTGGGGTCATCCTTTTGCCTAGTTCTGTTCGTGAAGGAACTGGACTGTCAAAACCAAACAGAAGAGCACGATGGGCACACGTGCATTTTCATGTAATTTCTTTTTGTGTCTTCTTTCTGTCTTTTAGGAGCTGAAATGCATAAAAGCAGCTGGCAGAGTAGAAGACACAGGAGAAGGGGGCCAGCGACACCGCCCGTGGTTCCAGCGGCACTGTTCTAACGAGAGGCAAGTGCTGTGTGTCTGCCTCACATCGCCGGCACCCCTCACATGCACGGGACTCCCCTAGGGTCTCGACCAAATGCGGCATCTGAGGTGGGGCTGGCTAGTCTGCACGTCTCACACGCCTCCACGGGGTGTCTCTGCTGTGGACCAGCCCGTCTACCGCACTTGGAGTAGTGAGGAGATGGCCACACTCATCTTTCTCTTCCGTATGATCATGACTTGTGGCCAGAGCCCTAGCCACAGGCTTAGAGTAAACATTGTCTGGTATAACTGAGGAGCTGTTTCTCCATTTTTGGACCTTTTTCCTCTCTCTTTTTTTTCTTTTTTTCAGCCTTGAAAATAGCTTTCTGGAAACCTAATTTCATTAATTCAGCCTAAATCCCAAGTAAGGCTATGTAATATATAATAGCTAATATTTAATGAACACAGAAAGGTATAAAGAATAATACAGTGAATATCATGTACCTGCCACACAGCTTAGAAAATAGAACAGCATATACTTCGGTGGAATCCCTATAATAAACATTTTCCACACTTGTTTTTCTGCATGAATGAAGTACAAACAGTCTAGTCTCGGGACATGATTCACACCCCCACCCCCCACCCCAGGAGAGGATACCTCCACACAGTTCAGGGCTGCTGACCTGACTTCTGGCCCTAGGAGATCTCTACAGCCCATTCCTCACCAAAGGAAACAGACCTATATGCCAATTTCAGAACCCTTCCACTCTCCAGATCTCCTTTAAAAATGGACAAATTTCTAATTATAGAATCAGAAGCTGTTGAATGCCAGTATGCTTCTCTAGAATAGATTAACTCAAAAAGTAAAAAACCCTAACATTTAAGTTTTAAAAAGGCATCAAATTTTTGTGGAAGGAACAAGGGCTTTAGAATTAGGAGATCTGGGTTTGACGCTCTGCGTTTTTCCCATGTGAAATCGGGCAACCTACTTGGTCACCCTGAGTCACTCTTCTTATACAGTGCTTCTCTTGCGAGGGTCACAGTAGTGTATGTAAAGCCCCATGAGGATGCCTGGCTCTGAGCAGGCCTTCTGTATGGGCAGGCCTCACCAGGTTCAAGCTAATAGGGATTCTGAGCTGAAATCCCAAACTTGACCCATGTTGTAGAAAGATCAGGATAGTACCCAGTGTTGATATGTTGTATAAGGAGAACCATGGGCCCCAGGCCTTCCCCAAAGAGCACAACATGCACTAGAATGTGGTCTGTATAAGAAGAGTACCTTGACTCAGCCTGGCAGAGTCACGTGGAAACACGCAGGACAGCAATCCTCTGCACTCCACGTGGAAAGAAGGGAACAGCAGTCCTTGGACTAGAAATGTAGACATCTGTCATGACACTTAATCCCTCTCTCTCTTGCTGCTGATAACAGATGAACTGCCTTGGGAAGCTCTGGGCCATAAAAGGGAGAATAAATAATATTCTCTGAAACTGTACATAGTTAGTATTTATAGGCAAAAAGAAAGTTATTTGATTTTTTTTTTAAGCTTTTTTGCAGTTTGTATTCCTTTCAGTGTTATAGAGGGCAGGGAAAGTTCATAATTTTGGACTTTATCAGAATTCTAAAATTAGGTCTTTGTTCTATCATTATATCCTTCAGCCTATAATTGCCACAGCAGCTGCTTGTAGCTTTGCAGAATGAGTCTTTAAACCATGGCTCTGTCCCAGTGTTGTTGAGGACATCACCTCTGTGCCCAAACCTCAGTTTCTCCAACTGTAGGCATGGGTAGCCAAGTAAAATGTAAATTCCTTGTACTGCTGAGTCCAGTAACAATTGGAATTCACCTGGCCTTGTAGCTCCTCTTGAGCTGACAGATGAGCCCAGCTGGTAAAATTCTTATTGGCCAAGAGTTCTGTTCTCGTTTTCATCTGGAAAATTCCAAAAGACCTCAGGAAATGCTCAAAGGAGGAGATGCAAAGGAGAAGTGCTGTGACCTGCATCCTAAAGGTTGAGAAACCAAAACCTTGCCCGGACTTTGGTATATTGGCAGTAGGTAAACTGCTTCCAAGGAAGAAAGGGTCAGTGCTTCTCAAGTAATCGAGGGTTGGGAATGTGAAGGCTATGGAACTGCAGGACCCCACGGTCAGAGAATGACTGGACTCACTGGCTGCAAGTTACTCTGTGTGTCAACAGGAATGACGCAGGGGCGCAGCAGAGCCCGCAGGGTTCCAGTGATGGCCATGGTGAGGCCCCCTCGACCTCCAGCACAGCTGGCAACTCTTCTGTGCCAGGTAAGGCCACCTGCCGGACAGGGCTCCTCTGGGGGCCTGCCTGCGGGGAAAGATGAAACCTAGTCATCCCTCGTCATCTGGTTCCGTCTGTTCTGACCATCCTTCTCCTCAGCCCTGTGTGTCTTCACTCGTATGTGGTACACTCTAGATGTGTCATTAGCCCATTGCTGACTCAGAGCAAATCCTGGGAGCAAGTTGAAACACTCAAGGGAGGAGCTGAGTGTGTTAAGAAGCGAGATCCTGAGGCAGACGGCTCCCCGCAGGGCTGATCTCGGGCCCAGGGTGGGGACTGGCAGTGCTCATCCACCTGCTGTCCCTTGGGAAGGACCGGCAACAGGAGGGGTGGTGGACCGGCCCCCTAGCCTCCTCGTTGGGTGGCTAAGTTCATGGAGTTTTTAAGTTGCATTTCATTTCTTTTGACGTAAGATCTACCGGGTTATTACTTTGATCCTGAAAAGAAGCGCTACTTCCGCTTGCTGCCAGGCCATAACAACTGCAACCCGCTCACAAAGGAGAGTATCCGGCAGAAGGAAATGGAGCGCAAGAGGCTGAAGCTGCTAGAGGAAGAGAAGCGGCAGGGAAAGGTCGGTGCCGCCCCGGGGCTGCCCGTCCCCTCCACTCCTGCCAGCGTCCACCCGCTGCCGCAAGGAGGCGTCAGTGAAGCACCCCCGTAACTCCCAGCAGGGAAAGGTCGGTGCCGCCCCCAGGGCTGCCCGTCCCCTCCACTCCTGCCAGCGTCCACCCGCTTCCGCAAGGAGGCGTCAGTGAAGCACCCCCATAACTCTCAGCGTAGCACACTTCCCTGAAGGGAACCTGATGAAGAGAATAGGAACAGGCAAGATCCTCTTCCCACCACCGCCGCCTTTTCTCATTCGCTGGCTTTCATCAGTAATCCTGACACTCTTCCTCCCCCGGAGGTTCTTGGTTAGCAACCCGATACAGCCTCTGTGACTGCATATTTTCAATGGAAAACCGGAATGTGTGGTTTGGATAGGAGGGTTTCCAGGATCCCTTCTGGGGCTGAGATGCCAGGATCTGCGATCACGGGAGCAGTGGAATAGAACATCCGGGCCCCACAGTCACTAGCTCAAATGGAAAGCATGATGCAGACCTGAGTGGCCAGGACCACTCGCACTCATCAGCTCAGTGGCCTCGGCTCAGATTTAAACTGACGGGGGCCTTGGAGAGAGGGGGTGCCGAGCAGACTTTGCAGCTCTCACATACTTCCTTGTGATAGGCTTTTCCTCTTTCCAAGGAGAGGAGACTAGCAAAGGAGAAGATCAGATTTTTATGCATGTAATTTCTGTCAACTGAGTATCTGTTTCTTCATTGCAACCTAAAAATAGAATCCATTATACAATAACTGAAAACTTCTTCGCACCTTTCTCTCTTTAATTTAGAAAATAGCCAGGTTGGGATTTAATACATCTTCCTTACTCCAGAAAAGCAAGCTGGGTTTTCTCAACGCCACCAGTTACTGCCGGTAAGATAATGCCTCGTGGTTATGTTTTCTTCATCAGTGTTCTTTTCCTATTTTTTTATTCCCATGGTCCAAGAATTAAGTCAGCATAGTGCACATAGCTGCTCTTTGAAGAGCCTTCACAGTGGAGGCGCTCCAGCCCACAGCCTGCCTTCCGCTGCTGAAGTCAGCCCTGGGAGCATCACATCACCTTCCCTCCAGAGCCAGGGAGAGGCGGGGAATGCATCTCGGCAGAGAAGCGGGGCAGGAATTTCTCAGGGTGTTTCCTCTTCATTGCCTGTAGTTTGTTTCTAGTTAAGTAGAAGGTCCTTTAACTTCATCCCATCAGACTTCTGCCTCCTTTTCTCCTTCTAACGAGTTGTCAGCAAAAATGGCACGTTAAATGGGTATGTACTAAATTTCAAGCACTTGTGATGTCTACAGTTCTAACTAAAGACCTGTGAGGTAGGTTAACCCTTCCCCCAGCTTCCAAAAGAAGAGACTGAGACTCAGTGGAGTAATTTGTTCAGGGTAAAGGCAGAAAGGGCACCAACCATCTATCTGACTCCCAAGCCTGAGCTCCTAGCCCCTGCGTTCTGCTGCTTCCGGCTACAGCGTGCAGGAAGAAACATGAGTGTGGGTGGCTCCCTTAAGGAGGCCCCCCTCCGGGGGAGGCCGGCCCTACAGGCAGCATCAGCCAGGGCAGCTGGGAAAAGAGTTAAAGGTCTAGTTCTTCACCCGAAGACATGCTCAGTCTTTGGTGAAGAGGAAAGGAGCCCATCAGATGGGCGGCTGCACGTGAACTGTGTGCCCTGCAGCAGGTGGTTCCATTCAGTCACACGCTCTTCATCCCAAGAGAAAGAGTTGCACTAGATGATCCAAAACCAGTCTTTTCAGTGTGACCTTCTTTGACACCATGAGTGAGCCACCCATTTCTTTGCTGTTGTTTTCCTAAGATTCTTAAATCGAGCTTCCTTGGGGCCTTGCTTGGCTCCGCTGCTGAGATTTAACACAGCTAAAGAACTGACCCATGAAGATGGTCTTCTGGGTGGGGGACAGCAGAAGCCCTGCGTCTTCTTCATGGATACTTAGGTGCCGGGTCCGCCCTCCCATGCTGCTCTCTTTCTCCTCTGCAGTTTAGCACACGAGCTGCGAGTGAGCTGCATGCAGAGGAAAAAGGTCCAAATTCAGAGCTCGGATCCCTCCGCTTTGGAAAGTGACCAGTTTAACCTGATAATGGTGAGTGCGAGGGAGCCATCCACGGGTGCCGGGGTGTAGTGGCTGTCCCCTGGGCCATTCGTGGCTTTGCTTTGGTTTCCATCAAGCCTGACTGCATAGAAACCACTAGCCTTGAAATCAGGTATTACGGTTCTAACAAGCAGCTCCCAGCGGCGAATGCCAAGCTGGCGAGACAGGCTGTGCTGTGACCATTATCATCCCCACTACAGCTGTGTCGCTTGATATTCATTAAAGCCACAGTCCACACATGCCAACGGGAGAACCATCACAAAGTAACTTTCCAGTGGGTATGTTGTATACACAGGTGAAAGTACACAGTGGACCAGGGGCCTCTAATCCTTTCCATGCTGGACAGGATTTGGTGGCCAAACCTGAAGTTCCAGCGTCCTTCAGAAGCAATAGCGTATTCGTCTCTTGCTTTGTCCCTGACCTCAGTAGCAGGGCCTGCTCATCCAGCACACCTCCACTTCATAATCCATTGCATCATTTCTGGGGAACAGAAAGTTCCCACTTTCGGTTAGACCCAAACCAGAAGCCAGGGCCCAGAGAAATATTGGCAGAGGATCAGAGTGTCCACCACAGACAGAAGGGAGTCAGACTGCTGAGCTAGACTGGCAACCCCTGGGGGCCTTCCTGGAGGCAGAGGGCCAGTCAGGGAGAGTGAGAGAACCTCAGTGGTCTGCTGGTAGGACAGGAGGCTGAGGCAATGGAATTGACCACTGAGGTCCGGCCCCAGGAGACCTCAGCAGCAGAACCCTTCTGCAGAAGGGGTGTTGGGAGCCAGGACTCACATTCTGTCCCGTGTTTGGGGTACAGTTTGACCCGAATCAAGCAGAATCCTTTCTGGTGGTGGGTTCCCCTCTGGAGCCCCTCCCTCCAGTACACCCAGCGGGGACAGTAGAGGTCACTGTGCGCCTGCCGCTTAGCAGGTCCTGGCCCCTCGGTCCTCACTCTCCGGTGCTTGCAGGACCCTCCCCATCGCTCAGTTACGACGCCTGGATGGCAGTTGTGACCAGAGGGATGGAAAGGGCAGTTTGTCACCCAGGGGTCAAATGTTCAATCTGACGCTAGCCGTGGTAATGATTCTTCAGGAACATACCTGTTCTTGCTAAGTGAACTTACAAAGGAAGTGTGTTTTCACCAGCATCCAAACCGGTGTGTATATGTGTATATTTATACATATATATTAAAAAAAAACACATATAAAGGTTTTGCTTTGAAATAATTAACCACATTTTTTAAATGAGAAAAGAAAAGCTTAAAAATAGCCCACATCCCAGTGCCATCTTTTTATAGCAATTTTTTCCCCACACAGTGCCTTTTTTACTTGGTGGTAATCATAGTGAAGTGAAAGTTGCTCAGTCATGTCCGACTCTTTGCCGCCCCATAGACTATACAGTCCATGGCATTCTCCAGGCCACAATACTGGGGTGGATAGCCTTTCCCTTCTCCAGGGGATCTTCCCAACCCAAGGATCAAACCCAGATCTCCCACATTGCAGGAGGATTCTTTACCAGCTGAGCCACAAGGGAAGCCTGAGAATACTGGAGGGGTTAGCCTTTCCCTTCTCCAGCAGATCTTCCTGACCCAGGAATCGAACTGGGGTTTCCTGTGGTGGTAATCATAGTAGCTGTGTAATAGGAATCTTTTAGCTCTTGGCGGTTATAACTAGCATTTCCCACATTGCTGTGTGGCCTGCATGATGGTCACGTGCTGTGTCACCATGAGGCTCATCTGAGCAGTCTTCTGGGTGGACGTTAGGATTCTCCCACACCCAGTTGAGTGAGGTCAGACTTGCTAGCCATGCCTCTCACTGCAGTTTTTGCTCCTGAGTTGTGAGACCAGATACCTGTTAGCTTTGCCCAGTGATGGCTACACCACATATGGGCAAGTCAGGTCACTCCACGTTCCGTCATGGACAGGGGCCCTCACCTGGTGGAAATGCACAGAGAATGTGGGGGCTGGGCAGTTGGTCTTAGGCAGCCCCCCTGGCTCAGCCTGGGCAGTCACCCACAGTCCACTTCCCCTCTCCAGGCAGATACCAACAGTGACCGGCTCTTCACTGTGAACGATGTCAAAGTCGGGGGCTCCAAGTACGGCATCATCAGCCTGCACGGCCTGAAGACCCCCACGTTCAGGGTGCACATGCACGAAAACCTCTATTTCACCAACCGGAAGGTACACTGCCCTGCGCTATAGCCTGGGCAGCCGCTTTGCCTTTGGATCCAGGGCACTGCGGTAATTGGCCACACTCAGAGGAGAGGAGAGGGCTTGGTGAAGGAGGCAGGGCTCCGTTACCTCATCTTCACAAGGGAAAACTGCATTTTAGCTCCTGGGAGGTGCCCCACGGTGGGCAGAGTGTCCTCTCTGCGTCATTCTGTGTTCCATCTCCCAGCCAGTCTAGCCAGCACTGAAATTACATAAATGTAAGAGGCTTGCTTGCTGACTAGGGGGCAGCCTTTACATTGATTTAGGGTGATGGCATCTGTAAGAAACTGATATCCTCTTCGGGTGAGACCTAGGCCACAAGACAGACACAGGTTGAAAACGGTTTCTGGGTTAAGTGAGATCTGTTGCAGAGAATCCATCTCCTCCCTGGAGGGGATACCAGATGCCTCATTATGAGGCCCCCGTGCTGATATGAAGGACCCCGGCCAGGAGTGGCTTCCTCCCCTTGCCCTCAAGGTTCTACGCGGCGGGCAGGGAGCTTCCTTGTCCTCAGAAGCTTGTTCCAGCCTCTGTCAAGGAGTGAGACCCGAAGAAAGCAGTCTCGTGTCTGTGTTCTGTAAGAAAGCGTCTGTTTCTAAGTTGGCAGTCAGACCAGTCTTCCCATCTCGCTGTGTGTTTCCTCACCAGGTGAACGCCATGTGCTGGGCCTCGCTGAATCACCTGGATTCCCACGTTCTGTATCTTTGGGCAGTGAAGAGGTTTGATGGGCAGGCTGCACGCTGGTGTAGACCTGGGCACCTGTGGGGTCTGTGAGACTGTGTCTCGGTATCTTAGTGTCCAGAGGTCTGGGCCATTCTGCAGGCATGTCTCCCCTGGAGGAAAGAGCGGCGCACCCGCTAGAAAACAAGGATCCCCATGGAGCACAGAGAAGTAGCTGAAACGCTGGAACTGTGCTGCTGGCACATGTATCAGATAGGGCTCTGGGCTCAAGAGTCAGTGCTTTAGCAGAGGAACCGAGCACAAAGGAACAGAAAGCCTTGAAAAGGGACCCAGGTCCTCCTGAGAAAGAGGGAAGGGGAACCTTGCAGGCAGGGCGGGAAGGCTGAGGGCACAGCAGAGGATGTTTCTTGGACGTGCACTGGGGCTCTGGGCTCTGAGCCTGGGTTGCTGCCCCCTGATGGCCTTCTTTAGAGCACTCTTCACTCTAGTCTCCATCTTCCCTTCCCAGATTCTAGGGGCACGCGGTGCAGTGTCCAGGTAGCTGGGCTCCCTGGGGGCTCTTGATGGTGCAGAGGTCAGCTGTCCATCGTCTCCTTCATGGAGAGAAGGACCCAAAGTCGAAGCCACGTGCTAATGAGTCTTGTGGTTTATTTCTATAACAAATGAGTTCTTGAAACTGTGTGACCGCTTGTTACACCTAACTTAGAGCTGCACTCAGGTTAACTGGTTAACATCTGTGAGTGCACTCCACACAGTGCTTGGCCATGTCATGGGTCCTCAATAGATGCCTCAATTGGAATCTGTTAGTTTGGTTTGCGGGCGGGGTTTCTTTTTTAAGGAGGGAGTTGTTTTGTGGTTTTTTTTTTTAATTTGTCCCACAACACTCTGTTTCAAAGGCTTTTATTAGGATCTGATTATAAATTTTATCTGAGACAAACTGTGTGTGTTCTGCAAGTAGAAAGTTTTAGGTGGCTTTCGTTTGGTGGGGTTTGTGTAGTGATTGGACCACCTGTTACTGTCTTGATCTTACCAGAGGGCAGAAGAGATCAAGCCTTTAAAAGGCAAAACAAGAACATCATTCCCATTTCTGATCTTCAGACAATATGGCACTTTTCCATGCTTCTCTTTGTGAGGATAAAAATTCATTTACAGGCCTACCTCAGAGAGAGTGTGGGTTCAATTCCAGACCACTGCAACAAAGAGATCGTAATAAAGCAAGTCACATGAATTTTTTGGTTTCCCAGTACGCATAAAAGTTGTTTACACTATCCTGTTAAGTGTGCAGCAGCATTATGTTTGAGCAACAACGTACACACCTTAACTTACAAATACTGTTAAAAGTGCTTATCATCACCTGAGTTTGACTTGTTGAAGACAAGTCAATCTTTTGCAATAGACATGAAAGATCATTGATCACAGATACTATAACATAAAATAGTAATGAAAATTTTTGAAATATTGTGAGAATTACCAAAATGTGACACAGAAACACAAAATGAACAAATGCCATTGAGAAAATAGCAACAGTAGTGGACTTGTTCAACATTAGGTTGTTACAGATCTTCGATTTGTTTTTAAAAATATAAAAAGCCCACAATCTGCAAAGAGCTGTAAAGCAAATCATTGTAAAACAAAGTATGCCTGTAATGACAGGTCTATTGCTGTTTGATCAGCAGCTTGCCCTCTGGTGGTCATTTCAGGTAATCAGGCTTTTATACAGCTGCTGCTTTTACTGAAGGTCTTGAACTTTCTCCCTTTACAAAAATGACACCTGGTTCAGACCAGCCATCTGCTCTTTTCTCTGGAGTGGCAGAAGGTTCGACTGAATTTTTATACACTTAACTAGTTTCTTCATTGACCTGTGACCTATTAAAGGATTAAATCTTTGATACTGGCCCTTGTAAGTACCGTGCAGTCTTTGAGTGTAACCTGGGTTTCAGCCATAATAACATGGCTAAGGACCTTCTCCCATCCTTGCCCTACAAACCTAAAAGGAAAAGAAATTTATTTAAGAAAGAATTGAGCTGCCCAGACACAGGATTCTCATGTATAGTTTCAACAGCCTCCGTACTAGAGATACTTAACATGAGGCTTACCACCCAAGGCACCATGATACCCACACGTCACACATGCAGGTGGTCAAGTACTAGAGATACTTAACATGAGGCTTACCACCCAAGGCACCATGATACCCACACGTCACACATGCAGGTGGTCAAGACTGTTGCCTGCTTGGCACAGATGTACATTTTTTGATGAAATGTGTATATTCATTCCATCATTTATTGAGCATCTGCAATCCCTGTGGAAGGTTGGAACTGGGCACCTCAACAGGCAATCAAGTCTGCAGTGATGGCCGTGGGCAGCTGTAGAGTACAGGAATTGGGTGGCCTTTCTGGAGGTGACTCCCACGTGGGAAGGAGGGGACAGAGCCCCCCTTAGAAGGAAGAGTGAGAAGCGAGCTTGACACATTGGGCAGCGGTAAGCGGCTTGGTAGCCATGATGTTTTTGGCGAGGTAGGACCTTGCCAAACCAAATCCTCAGGGCTGTGGGATGCCCGTTGAGAACAGTGGTCATGGATTCACTTCTCATGGCAGTGAGGGTGGCTGACTGGTGAGGATGAGACCTTGGATGGAAAGCTGCTGCTGGACCAAGAGCAGTGGCGAGAGTGAACTGATGAGCAGGAGTTGGGGAGAGACACAAGTTTAAGAGGCTTTAGAGCCTAGGCTGGGGTGTCTTAGTGATAGAAGGTCCAAGGATGGAGCGCCAGGGGAGTGCTTATGGAGCCAAGGAGTGTGTCGTTAGAAACTGTGCTGCACGGCTCAGGGCAGGACTGGAAGGCATTCGTTGGGTTTAGGTATTAAGAGCTCACTGGAGACCTTGGTGGAGAACATCTCACTGTAAAGATGAAGGTCTGACCTGGATTTCAGTGGGTTGAAGAGTAAAAGGCTAGGAAGTAGGGAATAAACACAGGTTCCTGTTGAAACTCTGAAGGAAAGGAACCAAATCAGAAGACGGTCCAGCAGAAAAGCAGGCAAAGGATGTAAAGTGACAGCTCAAAGGAACGGGAAACCTGATGACTATCAGATGCAGTCAGAGAAATGCAAATTAAAAGGTAGTTTATACCCATTCAGATGAACTCAGTTAAAAGGTCTGACAGTGCCAAGTTTTGGTGTAGGAGGAGAATGGGGAAAACTGCTAGAAGATGCCAGTTTCCTCTTTAGTAGGGTGAATGTTTTACAGAACTCCTGTTTCAAATGTTTGTGTATATATTGCACACTGTAGTGTAAAGTGAAACCCTTATCACAAGTGTAAGAAACTTTTAAGAGAATCTTCCCATACATGGGAGTGGAAGACAGAAGGACAAGAAGAGAGGAAAAAAGGATGCAGGTTGGGGGCAAAACCCACTTCAGTGCCCAGCAACAGGATCCCAGATAAATAAATTGTGGTCTGTTCATACAAAGGAGTGCTCTGTGGTGCAAGTGGTTGAACCAGAGCTGCAAACACAACCGCAATTAGGTCTCGGAGACAATGTACGTTGAACAGTTGTAGAAGACTGTGTGATGCCGTTTACACGTATTTTAAAATCAAATGCTTCTTTACATTGCTTATGGGCAAATACTGTGTAGTAGAAATATTAAGGCCTAGAACTCAGACTTGTTTTAGAGTAGCAATTCTCTCTGTGGGGGGAAGTTAAAAAGGGGCCTTTAAGTGTATCTGTGACATTTTTTTTTCCTTTTAAAATATCCAAAACTAAATATGGAAAATGTGAGCCTGTTAAACGTGGGTGATTTTTTTATGAAGAGGGCTGATGCCCATTCTCCTCCTGGAGGAGACTCGTTCTTGACTGTCCTTAACAGCTTTTCCAGGCTGTGCCTCCTGGGAATTGCAGAGACTCCGGGCTGTGCCACCTTGCTCCCCACGTCGCTGTTTGTCAGTAATCATGCAGGTACTGATGGGTAAGGAGGTGCTGGGTGGCGTCTTTGTCCTCTGTCTCCCAGGAGCTGCAGCAACAGCAGCATAGGCTCTGTGGTGATGGCTTGGACAAGACGGGTGGGGACCACAGGCTGGTGAGTCTACGTGGGAGCTCGCAGGGTGGGGACGGTCTGCAGAGCACCTGGGAGGATTCCGTAAACCCCACTCAGGATTTGCACTGGAAGCGTGTACATCTTCACTTATCCCTTCCTTTTAGGTCTTTTCAGCAGCCAGAACAGTTAAAAGCATGTGTAACCAATATAGGAGATGAAAATATTTATTTAGGCCACCTATATACAGATCACCAAGAGAGCATCTGTTAAGCTCCTACTGTATGGAAGGTGCTGTGAGGGATACTTAGATTCTGTATGGCTGAAGGCAGCATTCTGGATATGAAGTTTTCAGTTTCAGAGAATTAGGATCAGAGACAAGGATCAGGCCTCTCAGGTAGACCTGGCATGAATCCCAGCTCTGCCCCTAACCATCTTGAAGAGATTGCTTAACCTCTGGAAAGTAAACATCTGCCCCCTCAGGTTATGTGAAAGATTAAGTGATTTAATGCACACTTAGCCTTGTGCCTAGCATTTCATCATACAGCCAGTTTGTGAAGCAGGAGGATGTAGTATCACCATTTTACAGATGAGGAAACTGAGGCAAAAAGAGGTTCAGAATTTGCCTTACGAAACCAAGAGATGCTCTTAGAAGTCAGGATAGTGGTTTCCTTTAGGGAGGAGTGAGGAGGGTATTGATTGGGAAGAAACGTGAAGGGTATCAGTGTACTAGAATGTTCTATCAACCTGGGTGGCGGTTACATAGCTCTGCTTACTTTGAGAAAACACATTAAGGGGTATAGTATAATTTGTGCCCTTAATGTATGTTTTATCAGTTTTAAAAATGAACAGAAGGTTTGCTTAAGATCACACAGCTGGTCTTGAAACACTGCTGCTGTTCCCTCAGCAGGAGACCGGCCTGGCATGCTCTGCAGTTTCCGGATCCCTGGGGCCTGGTCCTGTGCATGGTCCCTGAACATCCAGGCAAACAACTGCTTTAGTACAGGTGAGCCCCCCAGCTGCCCAGGGTGAGGGAGGGCACAGACCCTCTCCCCAGACCGAGAGGGACACTATCCACCCGTCTCCGTCCGTCAGGCCTGTCTCGGCGAGTGCTGGTGACCAGCGTGGTGACGGGACACCGGCAGTCGTTTGGGACCAGCAGCGACGTCTTGACCCAGCAGTTTGCTGTAACGGTTGGTTGCACTGGGGATGGCCTAACTCAGAGTTTCCCAAAAGGGGACCTTGTGCTGGGTTGGAAAGGATTCCCTTGGGTGGAATCTAGTCCTCCTCTCTCCTTTGCAGGGAAAAAGAGGGCATCCGAAGTGATTCATGGGTGATTAAGTCAGTGCTAAATGAAATTTGGCCGATCTAGAAAGGCCTGGCTCAGCTGGCTTTCAGCAACTTCCTAAAGTTTCAGTAAAGTGTTAGTTCTTGAGTACTTAGATTAGCCAGCAGGATCGTAAAAAAATTTTAATACATAAATTATGTCCCAGTTAGTAACAGTTTTGTATGCAGTTTTCAAGCTACCCATGTGATAAATTTAAAAATCAAAATTCTGGTCCTTACTACATTTCAAAGACTTGACGTGTAGAAAATGCCACCTTTCTTTGAAAGAGTGGAAGAGATGTGCCGACCTGCTTTTGGCAATAAGCACAGAACTCATCATTCCGGTTTCTTCAGCCATCTTCCCACGCTATTTGGGACCCGTGTCTTTCCTGGATTTCTAGTCTGTTTTACTCCACTCTCATCACCTACTTCCTAACTCACAACCTGGGCAAGGGACGGGACACCCTCACTTCACGGGAGAGGAGGGGTTCAGGGTGAGGCCTTAGGGGCCCATCGCAGCTAGCGGGGAGGACACTGGAGGGACACGTGGTGTTGACCTTTGATAAGAAACCCTTCCATCTCCACTGAAGCGTGAACCCTAACCAGCCTGCCTCTACCCATCCCTCTGATCCAGAGAAGGGAGGCAGGGGGTGTGTTCTGGGGGACTCACCCTTCGCAGCCGTGGAGGAAGGTACCAAGCACTCCTTCTCTCCACAGGCTCCTTTGCTGTTTAACGGCTGTCGTTCTGGCGAAATCTTTGCCATTGATCTGCGTTGTCAAAATCAGGGCAAGGGCTGGAAGGCCACCCACCTGTTCCACGACTCTGCAGTGACCTCTGTGCAGATCCTCCAAGAAGAACAGTGCCTGATGGCGTCCGACATGGCCGGAACGGTACGGGTACCGCTGACTCTGCATCTGCGGGGAGCTGCTCTGGGCCAGGGGAGGGGCTTGGCAGGAGAGACTTCTGTGTCGGACTGCGGCAGGGGAGAGGCATGTGGAGACCAAGTGAGGTGCCAGGTGTCCAGGGCAGCTGCTTTGCCACCCACTCGGAGCCCCATCTGGTCTAAAGGGATGGGGCACTGGTCCTGGTGCCTCTGATGGGTTCTCGGACTCAGAGCGGGCATTTTCTCACTTGAAGTGGTCTGTGGAGACCACCTCGTCCCCGCTGGCTTTCACGCCTGGGGCTCACCAGGACCTGGGGGATGGACCCTTCCTGACAGCCTCTGTGCTTCTGCCCACAGATCAAGCTGTGGGACCTGGAGGACCACTAAGTGCATCAGGCAGTACGCAGGGCACGTGAACGAGTATGCCCACCTGCCCCTGCACGTGCACGAAGAGGAAGGAATCGTGGTGGCAGGTAGCTGGGGACGAGGCACTCCATCCCACTGACCTGACCCTGAGGGCCCCCAGCAGCTAAAGCAGAGAAGACATGACTCTGACAAGCTGAATAAAGGGGGTTTGGCCAGTTGGGTCTGGGAGTCAAGATGGGGTGCAAAGTTGGCCATCAGTGAGCAACAGTTTAACCCCCAGTATGTGGATAGCCCCTTGTCTCCACGTCACTGGGCAGAAATCACTTCAGTTACAGGCCAGTGAGGAGCAATAAAACAACTTAGGAGACCTGGGTGTGGGGGTTAAGTCTGTTCACCAGGTCCGCATTCAGGGCGGCCGTCCTGTCGAAAAGCTTGAGCTCCCTGTTCTTTGTACTCATGTTTCTACCAGAGGATGCTGAGAAAAGAGATGAAGGTTATTGTAAAGGAACCAATGCCCGGTCCCCTTACCATGATGTGATCCCATGATGTGTAGAATAGAAGCAGAGCTTTCAAGCACCAAACCCCCTTGAAAGGAGTTACAAGTTGATCACAGATTATATAATTATTTGGCAGTTTCACAAATGAAATAGTAGGCCCTTGGCATTAAGGGATATGTTCTCAGTCTTCACAGATCTCAAATTTTCTAATATTCCTACAGAAAGTACTTCTCTGCTTTGAAATTTTTGTGGCCAAGAAGCATCACTTCGCTAGAACTTTCTTAGAATTTTTACTACTCTTACCACACCACCAGCAATTAGCTTCCTTAAGTCTGCTTTCCACAAGTTTTCGCCACAGAAGAGTTTCTGTGTTCTGGACGATAGAAAAGATATGAGCCTTGTTGAGAAGCAGGTGTAGGGAGTGGGCTGGCGGCACTAATCCTTGAACTGCGCAGCCCGAACTGACCCACCCCGAAGGTCATAGAGTCAACTCAGATGGTCAGAAGCACACACTGAAATCCGTGACGCCTGAGGTCTGCCCTTTTCCCCCAGTAGCATAGATTGGCTCTCCGGGCTGCTGTAATCAGTGGTGTCTGGTGTCTCTTTCATCTGACCTGTGAACACTGAAGACTATAAAGTCTTATGAACTGAATCATTAAAGCAGAAAATGTTTTGGAGAGAGTTATCACCCAATTTGTCCTGGGATGGAATGAAATTAAAGAGATCGTCCTGGTTACTATCTCATAAAAAGGAAATGAGCTGCATGTCATCTAGAACAGGTGGGCTGAGTTCCCTCTTGAACAGCCCATCACCAAGAGAAACAGAATGGGCCACCCAATAGCCAAGATGCCCCGTGAACCACACAGGGTGTCACAGCCAGCCTTTGCATCTTGTCCCTTTGAACACCGGCAACTCGTGATTCTGGAGCACCAGGGCAACCTGTAACTTTAATTTTCAAAAAGGACATCTTATCTGTAGAGACAATTTCCGTTGTGAGTTTGCTTGGCTCACGTGGAATCACCTTTAGCCCTTAGGAATTGTGGAAGCCAGGGCCACAGTTTCCACCTCCTGCCCCCTGCCCTGGTCCTGTGCATTCTCACTAACCTGCTGTGCGTCTTCCCTTTTAGTGGGCCAGGACTGCTACACGAGAATCTGGAGCCTCCACGATGGCCAACTACTCAGAACCATACCCTCCCCATACCCCACCTCCAAGGCCGATATTCCCAGCGTGGCTTTCTCTTCTCGGCTTGGGGGCGCCCGGGAGCGCCAGGGCTGCTCATGGCCGTCCGGCAGGACCTTTACTGCTTCTCCTACAGCTAACTCTGCGGGGTGCGGCCTGGAGGGATGTGAATGTTACTCAAGGGAGCTAAGGTATAGCTGTATTTTTGCCACAACTGCTGTTTCCAGCGAGGGCATTGTAGGTGGGTCGTCTGTGCGCACAAGTACCATCCATCCAGCTGCCGAGGAAGAGGTGCTGTGTTTTATGTGGAGATACTTCAGTAAAGTGATTTCGATTAAGTTGTGAGCCTTGAAAGTCCTTTTCATAAAAGGTGCCTATTTCTTGTTGAATTCCTTAGGATCTCCGCCCCCTCTTTTTTTAACAAAAAATAATTTTCTAAAGGCTGAAGATATTAACTAAAGCTGCTTTCTTCGCCAAAAGCCTTTTCAAGAAGCCTGATGAGCCTGTTAGTAGTCAGTGCCTGGGTCCCAGAAAGACATCCTTGAGAAAGCCAGGGGAGAAGAAGGGGAAGCCATTTCTCTGAGTCTCTAGAAGATGATTTTTAAGGCTGAGTTGGTCATCATTAAATTAACCTTATCAAACTCACTCAACACCAGTGTCAGATCTCTGGGATTCTCATTTATTACCATTCATTGGCTTTCAAAGGAAAGATGGATCCTTTCAGATGCTAGGCAGGCCTTAGCATGCATTTCTTGAAGCACCTTCCAGAATGTTAGATACAGCAGCTCCTGTATTTATCGTGGTGACTTGAACATCCATTCGAGGACCCCAATTCAAAGAAAACGGGCTTTGCCTTTTTGTAATCCAAGAGAAGCGGTTTGTGAGATGTTTATACAGAGTATTAATATATAAAGAGCCTGTCTTTCTACCAAATAAAGAACCACAACATGGTGTGTTGCTTCTGTTCATGATTTAGAACCTCATGATGCTTGGCTGCTGTAGCATCAAACCAGCTACGGCAAAACCTGCTCAGATCTTGGGTGAGGGAACAAAAGGTGGCGCCTGAGGCCAGCTTTCATGGCTTTGCTGCAAAGCTTTCAGCAGGGTCTCTGGCCCAGGTTGGGTTCAGCCAATCAAACCTAACAGCAGGAAAGCAGAGGGCAGGAGCTTGAGGGGAGAGTGTTAGTTTCTGGCTCCCCTGCTGCTGGGGTTTGGAGGGCTGTGGCTGTTTCCCTCCACCCCAGGTTACAGCTTCTGCTGGAACACAGCCCTCTGGATTCCAGGAACTTCTCTCCATTTGTACCTTCAGACCTGCAGCTGGTAATTGCATCTCTCTGTTGCTAGTCCAATGTGCTTCACCAATTAAAACACTCTAGAGTTACCCTCTTGAGTGTTACACATCTGTGTCCTGCCAGAACCCTCCTACAACTTAATGTACAGAGAAATCCAAAACTCTTAAGAGTATCAGGAAGGTCATCCAATAGATGAGCTATATGTTATAATAAACGTTTTCAGAGCTTTAGGTTTTCTACATGACTTGCCCCTATCTTAACCTGACTTGACCCTTAAAAAACAACCCATAAAGGAGGTAGGGCAGTAGTAATAATATAAAAATTATCAGCATCCTTTTCTGGGCAGAGAAATTGACCACAGATCACAGACCTGGGAAGTAGAGACCTGGGCCTTGGCACCAGAAGAGACTACGTCCTCTACTTTCCAACACTCCTCCAGGTGCTGACAGTACTTGGGTATCACACTGCTAGTGCTAAGGAGAAATCACAAAGCGGCTTGGGGCAATGCTAGCATTTCATATTTAATCACCAAGTAAATAAATTTTTCTGGCTCTGGCAGTCAAAGGTAAGAAGCTTGCCAATTACCAGAATTCTTAGGTGTTCAATCATTTAGACATCGCCCCTGTATCTCTGCAGCCCTGGCATGCTGACCTGCATGAGGACCCAGGAAATAGCCTTATGATTGAAAGGTCCAGGTGACCAATCAGCAGAATTTTTTGGATTGATTTTGGTGACATGCCCCCACCCGAAGAGCACAGACAAGCGTAAGTGCTATGACCCTAGTATCACTCATACTTTCACCCGTGCCAGAAGTTCTAAGTTCTCACAAGTTTGTTCATAACATGATCTGCCTTCTATGGAGAGTATCTGGTATTGCACCGCTAGTGCAGGGCTTTTGCCACAATTCTGTACTGCAGAGAACCCATGGCTACTTGGTCCACTTTTGAACAGTACGCTGCCTCTCAGAGACAGGAGACAACTGACTACTCAAAAAGTACCTGATGAGCTCTGAGATACAGCCAGTGGTTATACCTGCAATGCAAGAGACCCAGGAGATGGAGGTTCAATCCCTGGGTCAGAAGATCCCCTGGAGGAGGAAATGGCAACCCACTCCAATATTCTTGCCTGGAAAACCCCATGGACAGAGAGAGGAGCATGGTGGGCTGCAGTCCACAGGGTCACAAGAGTTGGACATGACTGAGCACATCACATTCCCAAACACCTTCCTAAGTCCTCGTCAACTGTGCCGTAGCCCAAGTTTCTTACTAGACAAATATAGTTGTCAAAGAATTAGTTGTTTATTTGCCTTAGGCTTAAAAAAAAAAGGGGAGGTGAGGACATTATCAAAACTTCTTAATTTAGCAATCTGTTCTTATGTTTGGTAGTGGTCACTGCTCCTAACATTTGGTCTAGATGATATGAAAAGTGGTTAAACTTCACTGCGAAGTTGATCAAGCATTTTGGCACACTGGCTTGTTAAAGTGTCCCAAAGACTAAGTCTGTCATACACTCTAGAGGTATTTTTCACTTGCAGGCCTGTTAGGGTATTTTGCCCTGATCCTCCAGGTGACAATGAAAGGTCTAGAATGAACAAAGGGTGGCATCAGCACCAGGGTCCAATAAACCCTTTGCTGTTTGCTTGCTCGTGGCCTTCTTAACAGATGAGAACAGTAGCACAGACTGGTCACCAGAAACGCCCACAGATCAACACGCAGTGCCCCCAACAAGGGCACCACCCGCTTACCTCTTACCTGTGAGCCCTCACTCTGTCCTGGTCTAAATGTTCCATATAACCATCTCTGAAACAACTGCAGGCTAAATTCCTCCATTCATGTTACGATGGTAGAAGCCTCTGGGTCCACTCCTTGAAGTCTGCCTCTCCAGGGCACTGCCACGAGAATGACCTTCCCAAAGATGCCTGCACTCAATGGCTTCTTGTGCCTCAGGATAAAACGTGGCCTCGAGATGGGAAAACACACACCTTACCCTGCTGCCCCTTCTCTGGGGACATGTTTCAGCCTCACCTGGGCATCTATACAAGCTGTCCTCCACGCCGTTTCATCTGTAATCGTCCAACTGTTGAGTCTGAGCTTCACAGAAACCTCCAGGGTGGTTAGTTTCCCCAGCACTTACCACATCTAGACACTGTTTTGCCACCATTACTCCCTTTTAATTCTTAGGACCCTATGAAGTAGGTGAAGATCATGCCAATATACTGAGGGGAAAAAAAAAAAGCTGAAAAGAAAGCAGTTTGCCTAAGGTTTACTAATGAGAGAGAGCTAACAAGGTCTCCTCAAGAAATCTATTCGACCCCCTGGTGTTAGAGAGAATGGAATTTTTACTTTTGCCCTGTAAGTGTAAGATCTCCTTAAACCTAATTTTCCTACAGCTGACTTCTGGACCCATCTCCCTGCTTGCTCCTACCACCCACCCACCTGCACTCTTGGCCTCATCTGAATTAAAGCAGCCGCCGCAAAACCAAGATGAACACTGGGTGTGTGGGACAAAAAAAGAACTTTTGGTTATTTTGGTACCAGGTTACCTTCTTCTCCTCTCCTGGTCTGACTAGTGTAAGAAAGCGAGTTCAGAAGACTTTTCTGCATCTTTCCTGTGTGGTCCAGCAGACACCATGCTCAGGGGTGGCCCCACACGACAGGACAGGAGACGGTGCTGTTCAATGGGGGCTGAACAGACAGAGCAAGGCAGGGGAGAGGAATGACACCAAAGGGCAGATACAAAAGAAGAATCTTCCCAGTGCTTCCATAGGCCACTAGTAACACCTAACCTCTTCTGGGAAAGAGCATTCCCAGGGAATAAACTGAGGTGTTTACAGGTAAAACCCACCTCTCACTCGGCTTTTGCTCTGAAAAGCCACCAGCTTTCATCAACTAGGGACGTCCCTGGTGGCTCAGACAGTAAAGTGTCTGCCTACAATGCGGGAGACCACGTTCAGTCCCTGGGTTGGGAAGATCTCCTGGAGAAGGAAATGGCCACCCACTCCAGTATTCTCGTCTGGAAAATCCCAGGGATGGTGGAACCTGGTAGGCTTCAGTCCATGGGGTCGCAAGGAGTCAGACACAATTGAGCGACTTCACTTTCTTTCACTTTTCATCAATTAGAAAGAGGCAGCAAGATAATACTGATGAACTTAAAAGTAAAGAGGCCACAGTCCATATTCCGCAGGAAGATTCCTTTATAATGGCGAATTTAATCATACACAGTACTAGAGCAGGCCTCAGTCACTGGGCCACGGGAGGCGGGAAGGAAGCAGATCTGAGAGGGACCAACACATATCCAGGGCTCACGTCACAGTGACACGCCAAGAGTGACCACCACGTACCTCCCTGAAGCTTGGCCCACCCCCAGTTCAGTCAAGAACTGTGTCACTTCAATTCTTCGTTTTTGGCCATTGACGATAAAATCCACCATGACGACAGTATTTCAGCACAACGGTCTCTTTCCAGTCATGACAGATAGGGATGTCCCAGCTCTTGAGAAACAAAAGTTCATCTGACTTCTCTCGCCAGGACTGGAGAATTTTTTTCGTCGTTGTACATACTTTGAAAAAACCACTAACAGTCCGTTCTGTGCTGTTTCCCTGGAAGATTTCTCATGACCACCCCTCCAACAGCTCAAGGGGTCATGTGTCTGGGAATAAAGAATTAAGACACTTCAAAATAAGCAAGAACCCTAGTGCAACACTCAGTAGATGGGGAGCTCGCGGGGGGCTGGGAGGGGAGGGTGGGGGCAGGTGCTCCACTGTGGGGTGGGAAGACCAAGTGGTGGAGCGAATGGAAGCATCGACAAGCAGGAAACACTGCTGGGGAAGGCCGTCTCCTTCCATGCCCGCCCCCCACTCGAGGGCCATCACTCCACCTGCGCTTGGGGGACTCCTTGGGTCCGGGGACCCTACCACACCCTCCACCCGTCCGTGACCTGCACGCGAAGCTGGGTGGTCTCTGAAATAGGTCAAGGCCAGGGATTGGGATCTGACTCTGGAGGGCCCAGGGAGCTCCCCAGCAGGCCACCCCCAGCAGAAGGTCCCTGGGAAGCTCCTACCCTGGCAGCCGAGGGGCACGAAGGCTTCGAAGGCTCGGAGAGAAGCGGCAGAGGGAGGCTAGCGGTGCAGTGGCCTTGGGACCTGGCTCGGTTTTGTGGGGGGAAGACCTGCTGCCCGCCGCCCCCAGATCCCTGCTGGGGACTGACCATGCGGGTGTTCACGGCCAGCAGCAGCCTGAACGCGCTCCACGTTCCTTTCGTATGTATATACGGGTGTGCATGTGTGTATATATATATATATTTATGTACTTATTATTTTTAGCTGAAATAAAATGCACTGGATTAGAGTTCATTCCCCTTTGCTCTAAGCTGCTTGGGCCACCTGCCCTGGCGGGGTTCACACCTTCGGGCCCGCCACCTGGCTAGCCCCGGCTCGCTGTCTACAGCCCCCCACCCGCCACCCCACAGTGGGAAAGGGGCCCCCGGGACGAGGAGAGAGGACACACACCGCCACAGGTGACCAGGAGGAGGGCCTACCTCAACGTGACCTCATTTCTAACCCTGAGAACCTAAGGAATTGTGAAGGACCTGGAGAGGGAGCTGGGGTTAAAGGTCACCGGGCTTTTTATTGCAGTTAAAGCAGACTCGGACAGGATGATCCCAGCCTCGCGAGGGGACAGCCCGGCGGTCGTGGGAACACTCGTCACAGAAGCCCTGTCCGCAGGCCCGGCAGTGGTGCTTGGAGAGCTTGACGCTGAACTCCTTCCGGCAGCTGTGGCAGTGCAGGATCTCGTGGTCCGGGACCCAGTAGGCCGGCCTGGCCGCATCCTTCACTAGACCTGCGCCACGAAGGGGCCATGACGGGCGGCACACGTGGGACCCAGCACCCCAAGTCCCTCCTCCGGGTGAAACGCCAGCGGCAGACACTTCACTGGCTCAGTCTTAGCGCGCACACATCACCCCTCCCACCCAGGGCTCCCTCACCACGGATATGTGCCTATCTGTTACGCTCCCCAGGTGAGCCTAAACTACGGCTGAATTAAGAGCTACCGGGGCAATGGTGAAGCTCGGGCTTTGGCTTCATCCCAGTTCCACTGAGCCTGAATCAGTTAGCTGTGGGACTGACAGGTTCCTTAGTCTCAGGGCCTAGGGTTTACTCATCTGTAACAACTCACCTTCAAAAGCAGTTACAAGATTACAGGAAATAAAGTGTCTGATGAGCTGGGACCCAACAGCTCAGCAGGTGAGTGCCTGTTAGGCACAGTTGGCGGGTTCTGCCAAAGGCAGCCCCTGCCCCTCCTGGTCAACTGAGAGCAGATGCAACCTAAGCCTCCAGGATGGATAAATCCATCTATTTTTCACACTCTCAAGTCAAAAGCTTGTCATCAGCTCATTCTGTGAGCCACGGTGATTAAATCTGTTCCAAGCAATTGTCATCACAGCCACCCAGGAGCCCTTGGTCTCTCTCCTATGAAGGGCTGGAATGCCCCAGGCCCAGTCACCCCTGCCTAAGCCCTCCACACACTGGCAGGCTTCCCTTCATCTCCCTCTTCCCATCCTGGTTATAGGCCCACCCGCTCACATCAGGTGAGTGGCTCTCTTAAATCTTAAAGGAATAACAGCTTGGCTGGTGTGACAGATTGAGGCCCTGCCCCCTCTCTCAAATCTAGACAGGTTCTGTGACTACACCAGACTCTAATGGAAGAGTTAAGTTTCCAGGCCCAGGCCTGTCTCAGAGCCTTGAGGCACTACGTAAGGAGTCACTAGCACTGGAGAAAACACATGCAGAGGCGTGGGGAATACAGGGAGTGGGGGTGAGGGGGAAGTTCTCCTTAGCCCAGCCTTCGAGACATCCCTGCCAGGCCAGCCAGCAAGTGAGGTTGGCTTGGCCCCCAAGACCTATCCAGCTGCCATACTGGGAAAATCCAGCAGTAATTCCCAGCAATGCCACTTAGAGAAGAATACTTGCCTTTCCTGTTGAGACGTGACTGTTTTAAGCCTTTCCGCTCTCAGGTGGTTTATTAGGCAGCAATAGATGGCCTAAGAGGATGGCCTCCAGGAATAGACATGAAACCACCAAGGCATTCAGCATGAAGCAGGGAAAGTAAATTCTCGGTCGCGTCCTTGCTGCCCAACTCAATCCAGGTCAGCAGGCTGACAAAACGACAGCCCAAGGCATGGCACTCCATGAGCCCTCACCCACGTACACCGCACCCGAGAGGCACTGCCAGGCCCACCTAGTGGTATGTCAATGGCTGTCACCACGGCTCCTAAAGTGTTCTGCACGGCCTCGCCCACCTTCCGAGCGATCAGCGTCCCACCTTCGTCGTCCCCCTGTGCCTCAGTGACATCTGCAGATAATAGTGAAGGAAATGCCATCACCTCCAAGTCATTCCCCAAATGAAGAATTCTAGATGCTTCTCCCAGGGCACCCTGTGCCATTCTGCAAGGGTGCCAAGGGTCTGGGCTGTGGGCACCCACACCACAGCCAGTGAGGTCTGCCACTCCTTTACCTCAGGCCTCTGGAGCTATTTTATAACCTTCCTTTACAGTGGGCCAGGAGCATGACTTAGAACCTCTTCCAGGAGAAGACTCAGTCTAAGCCTATGGTAAACATAGGACAGCTTTAACCCTTTCCCACCCAAGGAACAGCACCCCCAGGACCCAGTTAACAAAGAGCTTAGAGGATGCCTGGGCAAGACTAGGGGAGCAACTGCTCTCAGAGTGAGGCGGGGAGGAACAGGGTGGGGCAGATGAGAGTCACATTCCCAACACCCAGTGCTAAGGAGAGGGTCCCCTCCACCGTGCAGCTCCTGGGCCCCACGTTACCTAACTGGGAATTCCTGGCTTCATAGCAGTTGTCACACACCCGCACGGGCGCCGGGCCCCAGCCCCGCTCGGGCACCGGCCGGGTCTTGGATGAACAGCTGTCACAGAAGCCCTCCCCACAGGCCCGGCAGTGATGCTTGGTGTCGTTATCTTTAAAGGATGTAGCACATTTGTTGCAGCTCTGTTCCAAGCCCAAAACAAACAGAGAGGCAGGTGTCATTCATGTCTGCTCAGCTGAGAAAGTCAACCCGGGGACCCTTGAGGATCATCTAAGGATGGCAGGACCCTGATGGTCCCAACAGAGGGGACCTAAGACCTCCAGCCACATGGAACACCCCTACTGAAACACAGCTGTGATTAACATTTTCTTCCAAGAAGTGCTGGAAAGGTACCTCACACCCACCTGGCCGAGTCACAGGGATCTCAGAAAGGACTATGTAATTTCAGCCATAAAAGCCATAAAACCAATAAGAGGATTCATTTCTTTCACGGCTTCTCATGAGCCTCTGGGATGCTGAGAACAGGTCTCCTGTCACAAGCGTTTGGGCCAAATCTGAGAGCTCCCTTGATGTGGGAGCCATGAGGTTTGTGTATCAAGCTGGGGATGACCCTAAATGACCTCTAAAGGCTCCCTTTCCTCCCCAGTCTATATGTATGACCTTAGACATCTGACCAGTAACAACTGGCTCTAGTGGGAAAGTAAACTAAAATCCACCACAATGGAAACACTCAGAAAATAACAGGGGAAATCAGCGGGCACTCTTTCCAACACTCTGGAAGCTCATCTGGCTGGGAGAGAGACTCCAAGCCTTCCTCGCAGAACAAGCTAAGGGCAGGGTGAAGCAACACAAGGAGAATGGGCCATCCCAGGGACCCAGGGCATCCTGCCACCATACCAGGATCTGGGAGTTGGGCCTCCAGTAGGCAGGGGCGATCTGGTCTGTCAGCCAGGACGTCACAGCCTTGGTGGGCCCGAGGCTAAGCTCAGACACAGACTGAGCCATGAAGTTCATCCCGTCCAAGAGGCGCTGGGCAGCATTGTTGTTGTCCTTCAGAAATCCATCGGTCTGAAATGAAAATGCAGGCTCCCATCATGTTCTGAGTGACAGGAGTAAAGGGAAGGAGGGAGAGGGGTCTCAGGTGCACAGCTAACTCAGAACCACAGATTCCCTGGCAGAGAAGAGCAGGGTCAGGACAGAATCCCTTTGGCTTCTAAGCAACATCACACCCTATGAGTTATTGCTGATACTACTCTTCAAGATGACCATAGGACTTTGTGCACAACTATTCAATTCAGAACTTATTCTGCTTGTGAGATATACAACTCAGGAAATAAACAATCCTATCAAGAAGACACCTCCTCCAAGAGATCTCCCACCCCAGGCTGGGTTAGGATCTGTTGCTTTTGGAATCACCCAGAAAGGGGACCACCACCGAGTAAAATAAGTCCCTTATAGAAAAAAGCTTCCCTGGTGGCTCAGATGGTAAAGAATTTTCCTATGATGCAGGACACCTATTTAATCCCTAGGTTGGGAGGATCCCCTGGAGAAGGCAATGACTACCCACTCCAATGCTCTTGCCTGGAGAATTCAATGGACAGAGGAGCCTAGTGGACTACAATCCATGGGGTTGAAAAGAGTCTGACACGACTGAAGCAAACGATACACAGAAAATCGCTCATCTTTCTTCCATGAAGGGAAAAGGCTTTGGACGTGCTGTGATTGATGGGTAATTCCAAGTGTGAATTGTGGTTTAATCCAGAATGAAAGCACTGTATCACTGCCTCACAAATAAGATTTGTTTTCCAACATCTTGAATTTAAAAATCCAATTTAAAAACAGGAAAGGTCAATAGTAATTATACTTCTTAGAATATACTCCAAAAAAGAAAAGGCTTTCTTACATGAAGATGGTCACGACAGCATTTTCTTTGCTAATAAAAATATCATAAACAGCATGAATGTTCAAAATGAAGAGAACGAGGAAATCAAACTATAACATGAGACAAGAATATTACAGTGATTACAAATGAAAGTCACGAAAACTGAAAGCAATATGGAAACAAAGCAAAACTGTGGTACAAGAAAAAAAGCAGTTAAGTGGCACATAAATTATAACTGTATCTATACAAACATACATATGGAAAATGAGTGAGGAGAATATGAAAAGATAAAGTTTTATTTGCTAAGGCAGTTTAACTATATATCAATTTTTAGTTTAAGTCGTGTTTCTAATATTTATGCAAGAAATGGGAAAAAAATGAAGTGTCTAGAACAAAAAGGCACTCCAGATCATAGCTTCCTAAACCACCAATATATTGAAATTCATGATTAACCATCATTGTAAACAAGTTCCACTTTCCCGTATACAGGAATAACTGGACAACCTGAGGAGAAAACAGGAAAATAAAACAGCTCTTACTCCAGGCCACACGTGCACAATCTCTGTCCGCACCACCGTATCCACAGGATCTTGGTTCCCAAACCAGTACTGCCGACTACGATAGACCACGCCACAGTTGGGACATTCGATCACGTACCTACGAAGAAGGCAGACAGATACTAGAATCCCACATCAGGTGCCTGGAGAGACAAATAGACCCAAGTGCCAGCCACTGAAACTCACCCAGACCAGGCATATTTTGCAAGACCCATCCAGGGGGAGTCAGTGGAAGCAGCCGTCTTGGGCACCACGCTGACCTCATTGCCTCTCTCGTAGCAGGCCTGAAACACGGAGCACTGTGCCAGCTTCTGCTCTGTCCGCCAGAACCCCTGGCCTCTCCACACCCGTGTCCAGCCCCACTGCCTGCAAACCAGACCTGCTGAGGGTTTACCGGCCCTGGGTTTTAGCAGAGTAGAGGAAAGTCTTTCTCCAAAGAAGTCAGTGCCCTGAATGATTATGATCTGAATGTGTACCCATTCCAGGGGCCCAAAACTGAGCTACAAATTCTATCCCTGTCATAGACAGGAGAAATCCCATCCAAACTGGGTTTTTGAAGAGCAATTTTACTCTTAAGAATAAACAGTCAATGTAGATGAACCTGGCATATAGGTTCAACAGAATAAGGGGGGATTTAAGCTTAAAAAAAATAAACCAAGGGGCCCCTGGCAACAGACATGTGAGTTTTTAATGGCTGGAGACTCAATTTGCATATTAAATACTTTGGGATACAGTCAAGAGTGGTCCTGAGCCAGTCTTCCCAAGAGGGGGAGTGTAGCCAGCAAGCCAGCTGCTGGAGG
This sequence comes from Nanger dama, assembly GCA_917880005.1. Classification (NCBI taxonomy): domain Eukaryota; kingdom Metazoa; phylum Chordata; class Mammalia; order Artiodactyla; family Bovidae; genus Nanger; species Nanger dama. The sequence goes on along the minus strand of CAKJTW010000003.1, from coordinate 18,986,546 downwards.
AGAGGCTGGGCGGACTCACCTTGCAGGTGAAAACCCGGTTATCATACTGGTGGGAATATCTGCAGCGGCTCTTGGCTTCATGAGGTACCCCTTCTTTCCCGTGATTCATGCTGTTCTTACATCCAGCCCTGAGGGAGGCACCAAAGCTGACATGAAGCTGCTAAAAGGAGCCAGGGCCGCTTACGCACAAGCATTAAGCCAGATGCAGGGGCAAAACTAGACCCCCTGTTACTAACTGGGCCCCAAATATGGAGCAGAGAGACAGCAGTTTGTTTTGGAAACTTAAGGGCCTCTCTCATACTTGCAATCAACAGTGCTACACAGGTAGTGTACCTATTACTCTTGCATGAGGAGAAAGGGCCAAAGGGTATCTCTTCTTGGAAACCACCAGGTCCCTCAATAGGAATGGCGGAGCCAGAAGACAACACCTTGATGAGAGAGAAAACCTGAACGGCCTTCAGGGAACTCAAACATCCCAACAGCACGAAATAAGAAGTTTAATCAGAACAGGCCACCAAGATGCAAAACAAAAACTGACCCTCAAATTCTGACAATGCATTAAGAGGAGGCTTAAGCTGAACAAGAAAACCTTCCAAATGAACAGCGAGCTCTGCTCTCCTGACAATACAAAACCAGGGACCAGGACTTTAGAATTTCACTGTGACAGAAGGGAAAGCTCTGGAAACCCTGGTGAGGTACAGTTAGAATGGAAAAGTGATGATGATCCAACAGGGCCTAAGCCTCTCTTGCTGGGCTCATGGGGCCCGCTAAAGAAGTCACACTGGCAACTAACATCCCTCTTTCCTAAGACAAGCCTCAGTCCTCCATAGCACAGACTGTATAATCCAAGAACCAAGTCCTTGTTACAAACTCAGAGCAAACATGGTGGCCCAGGAAGTGGCCTATAGGTATCAATGCAAAAAGGCGATTCATACAGAAAAGGCTCAGGTCTCCCCCTTATGGGCAAATGGAGGACAGGATCAGATGATGAAGTGACGAAAGCAGTGGAGAGGTGGGCCAGTGTCTCCAAGACAGAGTCTGCAATCTGACCCCGACACACCACATTTAAACCCCCAGGCTCCCTCCAACAAGTCACTGGCCTGTGACTGAGCAGCTATCAACAGTTCAAATAAATCCAGTGAGCCTCAGTGTGTGGTCCCATTCAGCAACATCAGTATCACCCGGGAACTTAGCAGAAGGGCAAATTCTCAGGCCATACGTCAGACCTACTGAATCAGAAACTGGGAGCAAGGCCCAACTACCTGTTGCAACATGTCCTTCAGGTTTTCCTGAGGCATGCTAAAATTGAGAATCATTGCTATTTCCCCTGTAACAAAGGACCAGCAGCATGACCCAGGAGCCAGCTGGAAACACAGAATCTCACCAAGACCTGCTGATTCTGAATCTGCATTTAACAAAATCCCGAGGCGATGCATACATAAAGTTTGAGAATACTGCCCTAACTCAATGTTCTCAACTCAGCTACACATCAGAATCACCTGAGGAGCGTTTTAAATACACCAGTGCTGAGGCACCACCCCAGATCCGGTAAGTGAGAAACCCTGGAGACAAAGCCTAGGCCTCAGTCATCTGGAAAGCTCCCTGGATAATTCTAAGGTGCTCTAGGCATCTGCCCTCATCATGAAAGGAATCCACTAGGACCGATACCAACCCCAGTGCTGTGCACACAGTGAATGGATGGAATGACTAGAATTGAAAGCTCTGGTAAGAGAAACACAGAAAAACAGGCAACCTAAAACTTTCCATGCTTTTGCTTTTCTGTGCTAAATGCTTTTGAACTGTGGTGTTGGAGAAGACTCTTGAGAGTCCCTTGGACTGCAAGGAGATCAAACCAGTCATTCCTAAAGGAAATCAGTCTTGAATATACATTGGAAGGACTGATGCTAAGCTCCAATGCTTTGGCTCCCTGATATGAAGAACTGACTCACTGAAAAAGACCCTGATGCTTGGAAAGACTGAAGGCAGGAGAAGGGGATGACAGATGGTTGGATGGCATCACCAACTCAATGAATGTGAGTTTCAGCAAGCTCTGGGTGTTGGTGATGGACAGGGAAGCCTGGCATGCTGTAGTCCATTGGGTCGCAAAGAGTCAGACACGACTGAGCGACTGGACTGAACTGAAAGCTTTCTGCAGTGAAAGTTACCCAAACCAGTCAATTTCACATCTAAACAGGGTTGGAATCTTCAGGGAATTCTTCATACCATGTGTCCTGGAATCCCCCACAACCTCAAAAGTGTGGTCCTTGGACCATCAGGCTCACCGGGAAACTTGTTGGAATACCCTATCTCAGGCCCCACTCCATCCTTTAGTCACAGTCTAACTTAAGCAGACCCCAAGTGATCTGCAGGCACGGGGAAGTCTGTGAAGCAATGTTCTGAGGCTCTTTTCCCACGGTGGGGACTTACCCGCAGCTGAGACACAGGGAGGAGCAGGTGAAGTACTCATCTGGAAAAAAGGAGCTGTGCGCCATCTGGTCATCGGGGATCTCACCACTGAAGCGGTCACTCAGAGCCTGCGTGGAGGGAAGGGGACATGCGAAGGGCCTCAGCAGAGAGCTCGGAGCTCTGGGCATTCCACTGCCTGCCTTTCTAACATGCCCTCACTGCTGGCTTATTTCTTACCGGTTCTGCGGCTAGAAGCGGGAAGCCAGCGACTTCTGCTCCTTACCCTCCACCTTCTTGGCCTGACTTACACCAATCCTCACCACAGGAAACCTCAGAAAGAACCGGCCCATTTCCCAAGAGCTCAGAAGGAAGAAAAGTTACTGTTCTCTCCTAATGATCTTGGAAGTTATAAACACGTCACACATTCCGCCAGTCATTCAAAACCACCAGATACTGACGAATGCCCATTTCATCTTTGTGAAGCTGGCAAAGAAAGCAACACTCGAGAAGGTGGCTTGTCTTGAAGTAGGAGGGAGACAGAGCTCAGAAGTGCGCTGCGAGTTTTCTGGGCATCTCCATCAGTTCTAACCACAGACACTCACTGGAGTTTACTGGCCATAGAATTATCTCTATGTAGAAAAAGGGTTATCAGCCAAAAAGCAAGGAGGAATTATTCTAGGTATTGGCAGCCTTTATCAACTACAGTAACTAACCTAAAAGACAGCAAACAGCCAAAATAAATGCCAAGAAGAAAGATAAAGGTATGTGAAATAACAGACTGAAATTTTTATGTTTAAAGGAAGCTTTCATTTTTAATCCTCTTTGTGTTCACTACTTTATATTGAAAGTATTCTTCAGGCTGATTTTTTTTTTTCCATCCAAGCCTTCAGTTATGCAGTGGAAAAAGTCAAATGAATTAAATATAAATAGGCTTTCTAGGCTTTAAAAATTATTAAATATTCACAGTTCCTAAGTCTTGACTCTTTCTGTGGCAGCCAGGCACTACTCAGGGGAAGAGATATGAAAGTAGCTTTAAAACAGAAGGACAAGATGCTACTTTTTTTAGTAAAAAGGTGAAAGAAATTTTAAGATGAGATTCGGAAAAGGGGCAGGCTAGGTTCTGAACTAAGATTCTCAAGTTCTAAACGGAATTTCTCTTAAGGACACTTATTTATTAAAACTCCTTTTCCTTTTTCCCAGTGAAGCCTAATACCCTGAGTTGTAAACCAAGTGTTTTCAAAAGCACAAGCTCTCAATGTTGAGTCAGGTCAGGTGTTCAGGACAAGAGTAGTGGCAAAGACTGTGGCAGACTAAGGGTGTGGGACTCACCCATGTGCATTCAAATTCAGCACCTGCAAAGATAATGAGCATGTCCATAAAATACCACCTGCCAGTGACAGCTGAGCAAGTGGCAATCCCTGACTTGGACCAAAAATAAAATCTAAGATTAATACATATATGTCTTTTTCTCTTGGTAGTAATTTTATAAAAAGCAACTAAGGGAAAACAAGTAAGATTTGGAGACAGACTATAAAGGAATATACATGCGAATATTAAAGAGAATAAACAAGACGCAAACCCAGCAGAGCCAAGCCTACACCATCCTCCTCTCTCCTACTTCTGAGTAGGACCTATCCTTGGTCTCACCTTTTCCATGAAGCCTTCCCAACCACTCTAGGAAGATCACACTCTGCCTTCTCTGAGCACCTCCTGTCCTCAACATCTGAACCAGGTAGTAAGTGATGAGGCAAAGCTATAAGCCTGATATATGTATCTGATCTCCCAGACTAGATCACAAACACCAAGAAAGGAACGTGCTATCTCTGGATCCTCCTCTCAGTCCAGCACACGTCTTAACAAGTACTCAACTAGGACCTCTGCAATGAAGTGCCCCAGCACCAAGCCCCAGGCACACACCAACCTACCCATCCTCTCCTCCTCACTTTGGCCCTGCCTCTGCACCAGGTCTTATCCCACGCCCACAGGCCTCTCTAATTTATGGCTAACTACTCACTGATTGGCCAAATCACTGATAACTCTTTCTGTATTTCTCAAACAGCTGTGTGCCTAACTCTCTGGGGCTACTTGGTGGGCAAATAGAGCATCATCTTCCTAATTTGTCAATTTACTAAAAGATTTGGGGAGGAAGTTTTTGCTTTATTTTTTGGCCACACCATGTGGTATACAGGATCTTAGTTCCCCGACCAGGAATTGAACACATGCCCCTTGCAGTGAAAGCACAGAATCATAACCACTGGACCACCAGGGAAGTTCCAGGAAGTTATTTTTACATAAAAATAAACGAGTATAGCATGAAACCAAATGGAAAATTTGCATAAATGTGAGGACCCCACAAAAAAATTTCAGCCTGTAGTTGGTAGCTCTTCAAGTGCCTCAATATCCTCATCTGTAAGATGGGGGTGGCTAGCACCACCTTCCTCAGCAGGGGTCTCCATGGATTACACTGTGAAGATCAAATGAAGTTTCTCCATAGAACACTTGGCATAGATTGAAAGCTCAGAAACCGTGAGCTGCCACGATTAATATTTTTATTTTTTATGCTGAGAATTCTTTAATTTTCTCCTTCAGATACCCTCACCAGCTGATCCAGCTAACAGAAGGGATATATGAGCTTCTCTCCTTTCCATGACAGCTCCCTGGTCTTCATGACTGTTTGCATTTGTGGGTGAATATTTAGCTGCAAAAAGATGCTTAAGTACCAAATGCAGTGTTAAAATAAGAAAGGAAAAAAAGAGAACTAAATAAGGAATGCAGAAGCTACTAAAGATGTATAATGAAACCCAAAGAAGAGCATTTTTAGCCCTCAGTTTCTCTTTTAAAAGGTAAATGAAAAGATAACCTAAGTAATACTTTTCCTTAGGAAAAATATCAAATTTAGTGTGAATCCAACAGCTGGGTTGAATTCAGAAAGCATGCCACTCCCCAGTAAATGTAAAATTGCAGCCCAATAATAGTGACAGCGAAAGGTTTTTTTCTGTTCCAAACTCAAGTGGCCTGATTCACTTCTCTGGAAGATCTTCAGAAAAATGAGGACATTTCTAAGTATCTCAAGGCTTAGCATGAAACAATCTGCAGCCTGATCGCCATGCAACAAATCCCCATAGAACCTCCACTGTCACTGGCCCTAGACAACTGTTGGCTTATGTTTGCCAAGGCAACAGTAACTTCTTATGATATCAGAAAGAGAACTCCAAGACCAACCAGCCTCACCTCTTCAGATGCTGGCCACCCATCCTCTCACATGATGGTAACACAAGCAACTTATTTCTTTCACAACTCACTGAAGAGCCGGCAGTCAGTGATGAATCAGGCCTTGACATGCATCAGGAGGACTTACATGAATCAAGAGTATGGGAACAGGACTTCCCTGGCAGTCCAATGGCTAAGATTCCACACACCCCTTACAGGGGCACAGGTCTGACCCCTGGTCAGCGAACTAAGATTCCGCATGCGGGATGATGCGGCCAAAAGAAAAGTATAGAAACATAACAGTAACTGTTAAAAAAACTTGATGCTCATGTGTTTTAGATACAAGGGTAAGGAGACACTGTCTTCCTTCCTCTATAACCTGCCTGTTTCTTTCCAGTGTGGACATTACCACCTAATCCATATACTTCATCTCTTTCAAGAATTCCAAGCTTTACATCATTCCAGGGTTTCTTGGGCTCTCTCCCTCCTGAGGCCCCAAAGAGGCAGGGAAGGACCTTTCCTGAGAAAGCCTGGGAAAGCATTTGAGGTCCTTCTGGAAAAGGTTGCCTGGAGACTAGACGATCTTGAACTTTAGCTGCCTTGACAACAGTACAGCTCTTACTATCTAACCTGTAAGTTTCACTCCTGTCATCAAAGGCTGCTGCTACTGCTAAGTTGCTTCAGTCGTGTCCGACTCTGTGCAACCCCATAGACGGCAGCCCACCAGGCTCCCCCGTCCCTGGGATCCTCCAGGCAAGAACACTGGAGTGAGTTGCCATTTCCTTCTCCAATGCATGAAAGTGAAAAGTGAAAGTGAAGTCGCTTGGTCATGTCCAACTCTTAGCGACCCCATGGACTGAAGCTTACCAGGCTCCTCCGTCCATGGGATTTTCCAGGCAAGAGTACTGGAGTAGGGTGCCATTGCCTTCTCCGCATCAAAGGCTAGCAGTGAATTTTCTAATTCAAAATGGAGACCCTTATGTAATCCACAATGCCACCTCCCCCAAAACATATAATAACTTCGTAAATACTTAACTTCGTAAATGCTTCCTGATGTGACAGAATTAGAGTCAGAGTTCCTACATTTAGAGATCGGAGGCTAAAGGAGGTATATTACATAAAACCTGTAAGAATCCAACCTTAAAATGGCTCTCTCCATTATTCATAACTGTAAATACAGGCAACAACAGTTAATTCAATATTCAGCTTCCTTGGTCAATAGGGACCTGAGCATCTCATTTCTTTAAACAGACTTACTTCATCAGTGAGAATATGCTCTGCTGGTAGGTATCTGAGCTGTTGCTACTGTGGAAACTGAGCAAACAAGTGAGAGGTTAAGAAGTGAGAAAAATTCTCCTGGAGGAAAGGAACTGGGGCTTGGACCACAACGAGGCTAAATGGCAGGAAGAGCACCAGATCAGCAGAATGAATGGGAAACATACAGGCAAGTTGCTAGAGCAGAAAGTGACTGAAGGTCTCATACGTCTTGTGGCAAGCGCGCGCGCACACACACACACACACACACACACACACACACACACACACATTCTACAACTCCTCAATCTTGCTCATTAGTCACATTTCCTGTTCAATAATGAACATGAAAAGAATATGAAAAAGGAAAAAAGATTTAACTTCTCTATGATCCGACTTATTTAGGGAGAAAATGTATACAAACATTACATACATACATTTCTGTATGCACTGAAGAAGCACCAAAAATTTCTGGAAGTGTATGTCAGAAAGTGTTCTAACAGTTATCATATAGTCAGGGGACAGGAGTGAAAGGGACTTAAGTCATACCTTACTATTGGAGTTGTACTATTTGAATCTGTACTATTTCAATTGTTTATTACAAACACATATTGCTTTTACATTTAAAGTAACCAAACACTCATATACAACTTATAAGAATGTCCTTTCTAAAGGCAACTGGCAGTATGCATCAGTTCAGTTCAGTTGCTCAGTCGTGTCCAACTCTTCGCGACCCCATGAATTGCAGCACACCAGGCCTCCCTGTCCATCACCATCTCCTGGAGTTCACTCAGACTCACGTTCATCAAGTCAGTGATGCGATCCAGACATCTCATCCTCTGTCGTCCCCTTCTCCTCCTGCCCCCAATCCTTCCCAGCATCAGAGTCTTTTCCAATGAGTCAACTCTTCCCATGAGGTGGCCAAAGTACTGGAGTTTCAGCTTTAGCATCATTCCTTCCAAAGAAATCCCAGGACTGATATCCTTTAGAATGGACTAGTTGGATCTCCTTGCAGTCCATGGGACTCTCAAGAGTCTTCTCCAACACCACAGTTCAAATCCATCAATTCTTCAGCACTCAGCCTTCTTCACAGTCCAACTCTCACATCCACACATGACCACAGGAAAAACCATAGCCTTGACTAGATGGACCTTAGTCGGCAAAGTAATGTCTCTGCTTTTGAATATACTGTCTAGGTTGGTCATAACTTTTCTTCCAAGGAGTAAGCGTCTTCTAATTTCGTAGCTGCAATCACCATCTGCAGTGATTTTGGAGCCCCAAAAATAAAGTCTGACACTGTTTCCATGGTTTCCCCATCTATTTTCCATGAAGTGATGGGACCGGATGCCATGATCTTCGTTTTCTGAATGTTGAGCTTTAAACCGACTTTTTGCTTTCCTCTTTCACTTTCATCAAGAGGCTCTTTAGTTCCTCTTCACTTTCTGCCATAAGGGTGGTGTTATCTGCATATCTGAGGTTATTGATATTTCTCCCGGCAATCTTGATTCTAGCTTGTGTTTCTTCTAGTCCAGCATTTCTCATGATGTACTCTGCATATAAGTTGAATAAACACGGTGACAGTATACAGCCTTGATCTACTCCTTTTCCTATTTGGAACCAGTCTGTTGTTCCATGTCCAGTTCTAACTGTTGCTTCCTGATCTGCAAACAGATTTCTCAAGAGGCAGGTTAGGTGGTCTGGTATTCCCATCTCTTGAAGAATTTTCCACAGTTTATTGTGATCCACACAGTCAAAGGCTTTGGCATAGTCAATAAAGCAGAAATAGATGTTTTTCTGGAACTCTCTTGCTTTTTCGATGATCCAGCGGATGTTGGCAATTTGATCTCTGGTTCCTCTGCCTTTTCTAAAACCAGCTTGAACATCAGGGAGTTCACAGTTCACGTATTGCTGAAGCCTGGCTTGGAGAATTTTGAGCATTACTTTACTAGCATGCATCAGGAACCTTTAAAGACGACCCATCTTCTGACCTTCTTAAAAGTCGAGTAACTATTGAGAAGGAATACAGCCTAGGGTTTAAACGCACAGACTTGGGAGCCAGACTACCAGGTTCAAATTCCCCACCACTGGAACTTCCCTGGTGGTCTATTGACTGAGACTCTGCGCTCCCCATGCAGGGGGCCTGGGGTCAATCCCTCGTCAGGAACTAGATCCCACGTGCTGCAACTAAAAAAGATTCCACGTGCCACAACAAAGACCAAAGATCCCGAGTGCCAGGCTGCAAACTAAGACCTCGCCCAGCCAAATAAATAAGTGAATATTAAAACAGCAAATTCTCCAACACTCACTAGACAAGTCATCTCGGGCAAATGAGCGTACCTCTCTGTGCCTCTGTTTCTCAACCTCAGAGTTGGTATGAGGATAAAATGAATGAATACACGTCAGTGCAGAGCACAGAACATGACATCAGTAAACACTCCACAGAAAGGGTGGCCAGCAGCACTGGGAGCTGCAATTTACCCAAGGAAGCAGGCAGACTGTGGGCAATACCTTTAGGTACTCAGAAAACATAAGGAAAAATGGAAAGTACTATTAAAATAAGGCCAGAACTACTACATATAAAAAATGATCCATCCCATATAAATGAAAAAGCATGCAGCTATTAAAACAAACAAACAAACAAACAAACATGGTTTTATAGGATATTTAATAGCATGGAAAAAATGCAAGGCTTTAACATCCATTAAAAAAAAAGCAAAGTATATAAGTACACATAGATACATCACAACCCCAATTCTCTTTTTAAAATGAGCAGCAAAGAAACATATAATGCCCCATTTATCTATTTTTTGCACACTTAGTTTGCTTTTTTCTTTGCTATTACCAGGATGTTGCCATTAACATCCTCATATAGGTCTCTGTGTTCCTGTGGAAGAGTTGCTTTAAGGCCAATTTCTAGAAATGACATGGTTAGAATATATATTATGCATTTCTTTATACTACTGCATTTCAAAGTGGCTGTACTAATTTTGCCTCAACCAGAAGAGTTTACAGTGCTTCGTATCCTTTTTGACATTTTACTGCCAAACCTATCAGTGTCCACCCTTGCATGGTGGTGGGCTTACTAGAGGGTTGAGACTTCTTTATTTGGCCATCACAGTCTTGCCTCACAGTGCACACAGTGCCTCTCAATTTTCCCAAAGGTTTATATATATTTTTTCTAACAATATTCCTGTGTATCTCATGTAAAATAAAGAGAAAATCACAGAGGAAACAAAATCATACTAGCATATATCCCAAGGCTTCTTGAAGTGTTTCTTCAGGGAGTCAGTAAGGCAATGGACAAGGTAAAGAATAAATACCAGTAGAGAATGAAAAAAATGGGAGAAACAGAAAGGCAAACAAGCATTTTGGCACTGATAATTTATCTGTTTATGACCATCCCCACTCTTCTGTTCCAAAAAGAATGCAAGGCCACTTTAAAAATACAACATAAAACAAAAAATAAGTTGACAAAAATAAATGGCCATTATATTATACACTGTTATGAACTATGAAGACTTCTGTTAAGAGTATTTTAACAGCAATAAACCTCTCCTAGGTCAATTTGCCTAATGCAGACCTTAAAGGTAGCTTTCTATAAGCGTGATTATCAGAGAATGAACAACTTCTAATTTAAAGAAGATTAAAAACAACCAGAAAAAGAGAAAACAATTTTTTTCAAGGATCTACCTGACTAAGTTGCAAGACCTCAGAGTTCCCTGAGGAGAGCCCAAAACACAAGCTTAAACAGGTAACGCCATCCCATGGACAGAGCTGTGGGCCCACACCTCAGTACCGCACAGACCCTGCCTCAGAGAACAGGAAATACAAGATCCAGGTAAACTCTTGAGGCCAACAGTTACCAAGAGTCCTCAAAATTCCAGCTGACCAGGCTCCTTTTAATCACAGAAAGCTTCATCAATCATATCACCTCATAAAATCACAGTGTAACTCTTTTTCTCAAAAGTAACTAACAATAACACCAGAAAAGGACCTGACAAACCGGCCTGGAGGAGGACATCCAAGATACGCGAGGTAGAGCCCGAGCACGGGTTACTGCTCATGGCACCTGGTGTCCCTGAAGGGCTTCTGTAAACACTAAGCTAGGTCAACTTTGAGAAAACCTAAGGAACTCTATAATGCAGCCATTGGCCTAGTTGTCAGTAGTCTTAAGGATCAGATTTTACAGCCCTTTATATAACATAGTATGGATTCAGCCTCCATTTAAGAATGCTCACAATATTTGGGTGTAGTCTTCCACCTGACTACCTCTAAGCCATTACAAGGACATTTGTGGTCAGTCATGTCCAACTCTTTGTGACCCCATGGACTCTAGCCTACCAGGCTCCTCTCTCTGTGGGATTTTCCAGGCAAGAATACCAGAATGGGTTGTCGTTTCCTCCTCCAGGGGATCTTCCCAACCCAGAGATTGAACTTGTCATCTTCTGCACTGGCAGGCAGGTTGTCTACCATGGACTCAGCTGGGAAGCCCTTGAAGAAGTATACTATAAAGGCAGACTGTTGTCTATCTTATTCTCCACGGTTATTTCCAGCACCTCAAACTCTAACACAGAGATCCACTCATTTATTTGTTGAATGGATGAATGAACAAACTAATTTCCTAAGACAAAGCAACAGGTAAATGGCAGAACTAGGGATCCCAACACAAGTCTGTCTGAATCCAGAGTCCCAAGTTTTTCTAGTCCAATCACGATACTATGAGATGCCACAGACTAGGAAGCTTATAAATGACAGAAATTCATTCCTCACAGTCCTGTAGGCTTGAAATCCAAGATGACCGTGCAGCATGGCAGCCTCCAAGCGAGGGTCTGCCTTCTGGTTGACAGATGGTGACTTCTCAGTGTCCTCACTTGGTGGAAGGGACTAGGGAGCTTTCTGGGGCTCCATTTGTAAGGGTGCTAAAGTCACTCAAGAGGGTTCCATTCTGATGACCCAATCACCTCCCAAACCCCATGTACTAGTATATTACTAGTACATGTATACTAATTGGGCATTAAAGTACTTCAAGATATGAATTTTGTGAGGTTACTGAACATAGCCTTTAGTAACCACTATGCAAAAACCATAAACTTGTCTGAGTAGTAACTTTTCATTCCCTCCTCTTGTTTTTTTAACTTTTCACTACTTTGATGTAATTTCAAACCTGTAGAAAAGTCGCAAGAATAGTATAACCAACTTCTATATATAGTTTACCCAGATGCAGAAATTGCTTACATTGTGTCCCACTGCAAACCTTTTAGACTCCATGGATGAACCAAATCAGCAGAACCAAAGTCTGTTCTGGGTCAACCACGGTCGGCCTAGCTTTATACAAACCGCTTTTCCTATCCCTTCCGGTCTCGGGCTCTATGCCCTAACCCTCAGGGCACCCTCAAATCCCTAGCTCAAGTCTTCATGTCAACACTGTCCTTTCTCCAAATCCCACACTCCCAGCACTGCTCCAAAGACCCTGTTCCGTTCCTGCTCCTCTGTCCTCCACCTGCAAGCATGGCAACACAGAGGTGTATACAAAGTAAACCCTGAACGGAAGCAGTCTTGGCAGGAACCAAGTTGATGTCTTTATTATAAAGAATGGTAAAATAAGGTTTTTCTCCAAGATGAGGACCTTTTAATTATCATCCGAGATTCATGTTCCTGGCAAGAGGACGCCATTCAACAGGTAACACACTCCACTCATGCCCTTCCTCCACAGACCTTCTCTTTCCAGCCCAGGTTTCTAATCACCAGCACTGACAGAAGCTGGAGAACTGAGTGTCCTCACCACCCACTGGTGCCCCAGTGAGAAGCACTCAGGCCAGAAACCAACTGACCTTCAGGGCTTTGAAGATGACGCCCGGGTGCCGGGGAGAACGGGTGGTATTGTTCTCCAGTTGCTGCTCCAGAGCACGCCGAAGCCCAGAAAAGTCAGTGGGAGGGTTGTAGGTCCTCGTCCCCTTGTAGTGAATGGAACTGAAGGCTTCCGGGAAGCGGCCCAGCTTCCGGAACCGGTCCTGGATGAGCTTCTCGGGCACCTCGGAGGGGTGATCTGGACAAGCGGAAACAGGTGTGTGAACAGGGGCCTTTCTTTAAAAAAAAAAAGTCTCCTTTCTTTATAAAAGGAATATGTGGTGTGACCCCGTAAATATAAACTACATAAACAGGCAGAACTGCTCTATGCTGTTCAGGAAGTCAGGACGGAAGGAACTTTCTAGAAGGAAGCACGAGCAGGGCCTTCTGTGAAGTGAGCGCTGGTGGATCATGGCCTGGTACTGAAGTAACAGGTACCCTCCAGCTTGTGAAAGGGCTCAGGTATACACTTTTGATATAACGTGCACTTTTTGGTATGTGTGTTACACTTCAAGGAAGCACCTTTTTTTTTTAAAAAGAGTCAATCATTTATTTAACTTTTAATATTTATTTAACGGCTGCAACAAGTCTAAGCTCCGTCACGAGAGCTCTCCACTGTGGCTCACGGGCTCTCTAGCTGCAGCACAAGGGCTTAGTTGCTCCACAGCCTGTGGGGGTTTCAGCTGCCCAACCAGAGATCGAACTGGAGTCCCCTGCATTATAAGGTGGATTCTTAACTAGAAGTGTCTGTTTTTTAATGTACTCACTGTAAAAATCCAAACATATCAAAGTATAAAAGGAAACAAACGTAGATCTCTGCTCCCTCCTGCTCTTCAGAGGGAACTACAGTCCAGTGTTTACCCTTTCAGACTTTCTTTCCTACATAATTCCCAACACATACATGCAACTTGCTTTCATCACTTAGTAACATACGGTAAGCGTGTGTCCTTGTACACTTGATACACTGTGAGAAGACACCTCTTTCTTTTTAACAGCTACATAGTCTTCCATCCTATGGATGGATTTCACCAGTCACCTTCTAATGAGCATTTAAAATAAACAGCTGCTCTGGAAGCGCTGGTCTTATGCTGGTGAAGTTGCAGACAACTGCCAACATGTGAGGCTATCAGCCTTTCCATAGTTTATCCAACATTTATCCAGAAATTTAGGGAGCAGCAATATAAACAGATTCAATAATCATTTTGGAGATAAAACTTGGAAGGACTTTTGGTTTTAATTTCCTTTAATATTTTTTTTAAAACCTAAATTATTTTATTCTTTAGAAACTAGATTCTGTGCTGACAAAGGATTATGTTGTTTTTAAATGCATTTTTTTTAATTGAAGGATTGTGTTAATTTCTACCAAACATCAACATGAGTCAGCCATAGGTTTACCTATGTCCACTCCCACTTGAACATTCCCTCCCACCTCCCTCCCCATCCCACCCCTTTAGGTTGTGACCAAGCCTCAGTTTGAATTCCCTGAGTCATACAGCATAATTTCCTTTAATATTTTAACAACAAAATCATTCCAATTAAACTCTGGAAATATGGCTTTAGCTCAATTTAAAGGTACAGTCATCAAAGAGAAATAGCCAAAGTTCTGGATCCAGAAACAACTCTGAATTCAGAATCCCAGTTTTGCGGCCTTCTAGCTGGAACCTCCCTGGTTACATAACCTAAGCCCTCTGAGTTCAGTTTCTTCATTTGTAAAATATAGCTGCTCTTGATTGAGCTGAGTAACAAAGATACATTAAGTCTGCATTTATTTTAAGAAGATGTTGGGACTTTCCTGGTGGGCCAGTGGTTAAAACTCTGCACTTTCACTGGAGAGGGTACAGGTTCGATCCCTGGTCAGGGAACTAAGATTCCATATGCTGTGTGACACAGGCAAAAAAATAAAAATGTTTAAAAATTTAAGGAAAATAATGTTATTTTTGTTATTCAGCTTTTATTAAAAACAAACAAACAGGCACCTAGCGTAGTGCAAGGCATAAAGCAAGAGGAAAAAAAAAAGTGGGGGGTTTCCCTGATAGCTTAGTGCTGAAGAATTCGTCTGCCAACGCAGGAGATACAGGTTCTATTCCTGTTCCGGGAAGATCCCACATGCTGCAGAGCGCCTGAACCTATGCGCCACAACTACTGAGCCTGTGCTCTAGAGCCCGCGAGCCGCAACTACCGAGGCCCTCGTGCCCCAGAGCCTGTGCTCCAAAAGAAGAGAAGCCACTGCAATGAGCAGCCTGCACACTCAGCTAGAGAGCGGCCCCCGCTAGCTGCATCTAGAGAGAAGCCTGTGCAGCGGCAAAGATGCATCACAGCCAAAAATAAATAAGATTTTTTTTTTTTTAAGTAAAGCCTATGGAAACAAAAAGTTACTTTGAAAGGCTAGTTATTTCAAAACCCTGAACAGGAAATTAGACCTTCCCCTCACCAAAGCTGTGAAGATCCAAAGTGGCATAAAAATGCTAATCACAGGAGGTACCCTAGACCCAGATCCTTCGGATTCTAACTCCTTAATACGGTCCCAGCATTTCCACTCCCCGCCTGCTGCCCTGCCCTGGCTCAGGCCCCATCACTCCTCACCTGAGTGAGGTAGCTCCTGGCTACCTCCCTGCCTCTTCACGTGCCTCTCTAGTTCATCCTGCAACAGGGGGATCTTTTTGAAAATACAGATCTGATCACATTAACTCCCTACTTAAAATCCTTTAAGGGATCTTGTCATACTTGAGACCTAAATCAAGGCCATCCATGCATGATCTGATCCCTGAGTGTGTCCACTATTCCCTCCCACACAATCTAAGCCTCAGACACACTGAGCCTCTTCAGCAAGTATCTGATGATAGCCTCCTGTATGCCAAGCACTCACTCAGGCTCTTCAAAGGCAGCAGTGAATAAGACAGGCAAGGTTCCTGCCTTCCTGGAGTTTCCATTCCAAGGGGAAAAGATCAAAAACCAGTAAGCAAACAAACAGGATGATTCTGGAGAGCGACAGCTGCCCTGATGAACATGAACAGGGTGATCTAACAAAAGAAGGGACCAACAGGGTACAGAAAGGACCACTTTAAAGGAGACACTTGGCAAAGGCTCCAAAGGCGTGAGAGTTGAGCTGAATCTGAAAGAAGATGGCTGGCTGGGGGAAGGTGTGTGCCAGGTAGACAGAGTAGCATGTTCAAAGATGGGAACTGAGAAAAGTCTGGTATAGCTAGTGGAGGGAGTGAAGGGGTAAGCAGAGTTCAGAGACAGAGGCAGGAGTGAGGACACTATTATTAGGAGTTTAGATTGTATCCTGATGTAATGGAAAGCCATTGACAGGTTGGACGCAGGAGTATGACATGACCTAAAGTATAAATTAAGCTTTTAAAAACATCACTCCCCATCCTTTGAGGAGGATGCATTGAAATGGGCAGGAAGAGAATCCAGGAATTCAGTGTACAAATACCTACAGTTCCCTGGACACAACAAGCTCCTTCAAACCACTATAGGTTCATCTTCCTAGACCATCCTTCCTCCCCTCCTCTATTCAGCCAGTCTCTAAAGTTCAATGTCACCTCCTCTTTCCTAGATCCCACAAGGACATGTACAGTGTCCCTCTTCTGCACACTCACGGCTCCAGGAATGACACCCACCACAGAATGAAACACGAGTGGCCTCTCCAACTAGACTATCAGCTATTCAAGGGTGGGAACTGTTTTTTTTTTTCAGTTTGGGGTCCTGGCAGTCAGCATGTGACCCTGTGCACTTAATACACTTTGTTAACTGAATGAACGTTCATAATGAAACTGCTTTCGGAGCCAACACTGTTGCCCCCAGCTGCATCCAATCACCATCGTACCTGCTCCCTCACCCTCCCACTCAGGCGATGCTCTTGCTTCCCATTTCTCTAAGAAAACAGAAACAATAAGACAACTTCCACCACGTCTACCTACTTACCCGTAATCGCGTCCATATAATCTCCCTTCTCTCGTGTTGCTACAGATAAGCCGTCCCCGCTCTAAGGTCAGCCCTCCACCTGTGCATCAGTCCTGCTCTAGTGAATCACTCCCAGCAATACACAAGTATCTGCAATACGTCACGTCTTAAATTTCACAAAAGGGAAAACTCCTTGAAATCCCACATTAGCCTCCTGCTGTCACTTATCTGCTTCCCTTTATAGAATTCTGTGAAAGAGATCAATATGCTATCTTAAGTTTTTTCCTTCTCTTTTCTTGATTCCACTCTGATCATCAGGCTTTCAGGTCCACCATCCCTGGAAAGCAGTCTTACCCAGATCACCAAGGACCTCTATATCGCCAAAGCCAATCAGCAATTCTCAGTCCTCATCCTGCCCATGAGCAGATTCTGACATGGTTGACTGCACCGTCCTTCTTGAAACACTTCTTTATGTCTTGCCCAGGCAGAAATTTTTCTGGGCAATCTACCACCACCAAGTCACTACTGCAGCCCAGTGTACCCAGAAAGGTCAATGTGTGACAACCGAACCCCATCTACTTACCAGAGCCCAGCAGCTGGGTGTGCACAGTCTCATGGAAAATGATAACAGCAGGGCCCAAGGTGGACAAGGGGACGTCCAGGCCACAGCGGGCAGTGGTAGCCTTGAGCTCCTTAGTGAAATGTTTCAAATAAGCTTCTGAGGCATCCCCAAGGAACTTGAAGAGGTCATTGTGCAGTCGGTCTGCATGAGTTCGATAGATGACGAGGTCTGAGATGGCCAGGACCTTAAGCAGCAGCCGTGTTCTCTGGCTTAGATTCACTGTAGCTCCCAAGAGCCCTTCTGTGTCTATCACGGCTACTTTGTGGACTGGGTCATATGCTGCCCACACTCCCACAGTGCAGGACTCCTGAGCAGGGGAGGTTTTGAAGACTTCTCGGCCATAGAAGAAAGTGTGGTTGAGGGTATGAGACTTCCCATCCCCAGTATTTCCAAAAATGGAAACCACTTTCAGATGCTGATCAGGTTTGCAGTCCAATTTCCTAATGAAGTCCTCTTCATTTGTTACCTTCCAAAAAAGGGGGGAGACAATGAAATACGAAAACCACAAAATAGCTAGAAACACTTGCCAAGAATTAAGTGCTTGCCAAGGCTCTTCAACTGACTTGTCAATGTGACAAGGAAAAGAAGTCCCAGGATAACAGCCTCACCCAACACTTACCCCTGCTGCTGCTGCTAAGTTGCTTCAGTCGTGTCTGCCTCTGTGCAACCCCATAGATGGCAGCCCACCAGGCTCCCCTGTCCCTGGGATTCTCCAGGCAAGAATACTGGAGTGGGTTGCCATTTCCTTCTCCAATGCATGAACGTGAAAAGTGAAAGCGAAGTCACTCAGTCGTGTCCGACTCTTAGCGACCCCATGGACTGCAGCCCACCAGGCTTCTCCGTCCATGGGATTTTCCAGGCAAGAGTACTGGGGTGGGGTGCCATTGCCTTCTCCGACACTAACCCCTAGCAAACAGCTAACAGGAACTTTGAAAGCCTCAGTCAGTATATAAGAACTTAATGGTCATAAAAATGTTAAAACTATAAACTCTTAAAAGAAGGCATAGGAGGAAATTTTGCAACCATGAATTAGGCAATGTCTTCTTAGAACAACAAAAGAAAAAAATGGATAAAATGGACTTCATCAAAATTAAAAACTTTTATTCTGCAAAGGATACCATTAGATGAAAAGACAATCCAAAGAACAGGGGAAAATATTTGCAAACCAAATAACCTAATTAAATATTAAGCAAAAAATTTGAGCAGACATTTCTCCAAAAAGACATAAATTATCAATAAGCACATGAAAAGATGCTCAACACCACAGTCATCAGGGAAATGCAAACCAACCACAATAAGATATCCCTCCACACCCACTAGGATGGCTATGATCAGAAAGACAATGGCAAGTTCTGGTGAGAATACAGCGAAGTTTCAACGCTCAAACACTGCTGATGAGAATGTAAAATGCACAGCCACTCTAGAAAACAGCATGGCAGTTTCTCAGAAAGTGAAACATAGAGTTAGCATATGTCTCAGGAGCTCTACTCCTAGGTATAAACCAAAAGAATTAAAACCACACATCCATACAGAACTTCAACATGAATCTTCACAGCAGCATTATTCATAACCATGAAAGATGGAAACAACCCATGTATCCATCAACTGATAAGTGAATATACAAAATGTGGTATATTTATACAATGACTGGATATTATTCAACTATAAAAAGTACTGATATATGCTACAAGATGGATGAACCTTGAAAACATTATATTAAGTGAAAAAAGCCAGACACAAAATGTTACATATAATTCCTTTTATATGAAATGTCCACAATAGTCAGCTGATAGAGAGAGAATATATATCAGTGGCTGCTAGGCGTGAAGGGAGGCAGGAAATAGGGAATGACTGCTAGTGGGTACAGGGTTCCTATTTGGGTTGATGAAAATGTTAAGGACTTAGTACAAAGGGCTGTACAATTTTATGAACATACTGAAAGCACTGAGTTGTATATTTTAAAAGGATGATAAATACATGGTATGTGACTTACATCTAAGTAAGACTATTTTTTAAAAAAGAACAACTTACTAGTCAAACTCCATCTATCCATAATTCCTGTTTACAGTTTAAAAACACTGCAGTCCTTATAAGAAGTCAGGCCATGAGACTTCCCTGGTGGTCCAGTGGTTAAGAATCTGCCTTCCAATGCAGCTGATGCAGGTTCCTAAACAAGGAACTAAGATCCCACATGCCACAGGGCAACTGAGCCCAAGCGCCACAACTTGGGCTCAGAGTCCCCTGCTCCAGAGCCCACGCCCCACAGTAAGAGACGCTCAGGCCACAAACAGAGAAAACTTGCGTGCCGCGTCAGGCCAGGAAGGAAGGGAGCTAGTGTCAGTGAGATAGATTCCAGACTGGAGTTCCACGAAGACGCTCAGAGCCTGTAACTCTCAGAATACAAATCCCCAGGGCCAAAGCTCCTAATTCAAACACCTGGTGCTCTACTCCAGCTAAAGGAGTGATGAACCTTTACAACTCTTATCCTCCAGCCAGGAGACAAACAAACAAACAAACAAAAACACATTCCTGACTCTCAAGAGTCTGCCGGTTTGATAAGGAGAAGTTACAGGGAGCCAGACCACTGGGTGTGATAATATGATGTCTTCATTTCCCATAATCTCATCAAGATGGCAAAGCACTCACTATTCCATTAATAACATACATCACTACGATTATTACAGGAATAGCCTTAATGACAATATTTTATTTACTGAATGCCCACTTCACTGACAGTGCCCTTCCCTAGATGCATGAGGGCAGAATCGAGTCTGCCCCTACACCCCCAGTACTCGGTATCCGGCTGGCACAGGAGGGGAGCTCAATATCGAGTTACCGAATGAATGAATGCAGTGCACCTTGCTAGGTACTTTGATCACTTTTTCCACCCTGGATCTTCCACAGGGCTGAACACAGCAGCACCATTTGATAACTGGGCTCACTGATCTCCCAGGCAACTGAGAAGAACAAGAAGTTACACAGAACAGCCCACTTTGGACCCATGTCACTCTGCCAGTATCGTTCCAAGCTGCTAAGCTGGCCACAAGAGAAACAAAACAAAAGCTCCATGAACCTCTACCAGCAAGGAGTCAGATAAGGTCAGAGCGGCCAGCTGCAAGAGTCATCAAACACTCTGGAGGAAGAAGATGAGGCCCAGGGGTTTTCTCCCCTGGAAATGAACTCAATCATGAATCCATTATCCAAAAAAAAAAAAAACAATGGGTATCCAGGACACTCAAGAGTGGGCACCTGAAAAGGGGCCGCCTGTAGGAGCTGTTAGAGTTAAATGTCTCAAGATTTCTATCAGTGAAGTCCCCACCAAATGATGTGCGTAACATACATAAGTAACTCACTGGAGTCAGCATCTGGGGATATGATTCCAGCCCCAGGTGTCCCGGGGTATGTTAAACACACAAGTTCATGTGTGCATGTGCAGATGAGTCTGGCACAAAGAATTCTAGGAGGTTCTCAAAGCTCAGGCTGGTTTTTCTACCAAGGAGCCCTGGATAATCATTCAATATGCACTGACTGCATTTTTCCACATGTAAAATGAGGATATAACCATCTTTGCCTCCCCTGAATGGGTACTGGTTGCTAATCAAATCAACAGATAAACGAGAAAATGCCTGGCAAACTGAAACCATGCTTCGTTTTTCCTTCTTCTGCCTTTCACATCATTTTGCTCCCTGTTATACTACTCAATTCATCCTTAACCTGTGGGCAGTTTCCCTGGAGCCAGGAAGGAGACAACAGCCTAGGGAGTAAGTAGCAAGACTGGTTTTTCAGTCAGAAGAGAGTGATCTGAAAGTGTTAAGTCTCTGAGTCCAACTCTTTGCGACCCCACGGACTGTAGCTCGCCAGGCTTCTCTGTCCATGGGATTCTCCAGGCTGCCATTCCCTTCTCCAGGGGATCCTCCTGACCTAGGGATCGAACTCAAGTCTCCCCCACTGCAGGCAGATTCTTTACCATCTAAGCCACCTGGGAAGCCCTCAGTCGGCAAAAAGAGAAGGTCAAGAAAAGATAAGAAGATTCCCCCTGATGAAGGAAGGCTGGGGCCAGGGGAAGCAAGGCTCTGCTGGTTCTGCCTGTTCCACTCTGCTCCATTCCCGGGCTGGAATAAGCTATCTGACTCTGAGCCCTGCCAACTGGTCACCCCACCCAACTTGACATGCTGGGAATGGCCCTCGGCCCTGACCCAACAGCAAAAACAGGAGCACCACTCCAAAGGTGCTCCTCCCCAGCCTCTGCCTTCCATCCTCCTCCTGCTCACATGGGCCTCAGGCAAGTCAGAAACACCCAAATTCAACTCCCTGGAAAAGCTACTTAACTCCTGAAACCTCAGGGAAGTGAGATGGTAAGAGATTCTACAACCCATAGGGCTACTGAGAGGACTAAGGTGATAAGGCACGCAAAGGGCACAGTACAACGCCTGGCACACAGCAAGCGCTTGATGAATACCAGCCATTATTTACTAAAGACAAGGCCTCTGGGAAAACATCCAGGGGCACAGCAGCAGCTCCCGGGCTTGCTCCTGCTTGTGGCTCAGAGGTTGTTCATCCAGGGACTGAGGCAGTGATGGGGTGAAGTCTAAACTAATTCTATCTGAAAATGAAAAGATCTCACTGGTTGCTCCTGGTAACTCCTTTCCACTCCCTCTAAGCAAAACAACATAGTCTTATTGATAATGACTTTATAGCTTGGGCTTCCCTTGTGGCTCAGCTGGTAAAGAATCCACCTGCAATGCAAGAGACCTGGGTCCGATCCCTAGGTTGGGAAGATCCCCTGGAGAAGGGAAAGGCTGCCCACTCCAGTATTCTGGCTTGGAGAATGCCATGGACTATATAGTCCATGGGGTCGCAAGGAGTCGGACATGACTGAGAGACTGGCTATCACCATACCCATCTTGAAGAAACCAAACAACACACCCTTCTCTTTATCACTGTCTCACCCACATAGCTTTTCATTTTGTGTAAAGTTCCAAAGAGAGTTTCTAGAATGAAATGTTATAGTACTCAATGATCTACATTGTTTCAGCTCAGAGTTCAGAGCAGTTTACAACAGTGAAAAAGGCAACCTCTGACCCAAGCAGGCAAGGGGAATGATGACAGTCTCTGAGAGATTCCTTCTCGGCCCTCAGAGAATTATTCCGGGAAGAATGACCATGTGGGCCTTGCTCTGAGGCGGCCGAGGGAGGAAAAAGCAAGAGAAGGGACAGAAATCGAAGTAAAAAGCCTTTGAAGGAGGAAAGTTCAACAGAGCAGAGGCAGTAAAGTTAAAGACACCAGAATATACTCCAAAGGAAAGAAACTCAGGACTGAGGTCCTCTCAGTTCTGGTCGCTCTGGGTGCAGAGGATCTGATCTGCACCAATTACACACACAGCCCTCTAAGCTTTTATAGCTGAGGACAAAAATCAGGTCCTTCCCCAAAGGAATGAAAGGGCTAAGGAGAACCATGACTGCTCCGCCCCCGAAAGTACTCTTGGTAAATCCCATCCTTGGACAACAAAGACGATTTTATACCTCTCCACTGAAATTCTAAAATTTCTCAAAATTGATAAATTATCCCCAAAGTTAAGTTCCCACTAATTACATTTATGTGAGGGTCTGTGCTGGAGAAGACTCTTGAGAGTCCCCTGGACTGCAAGGAGATCAACCCTGAGAATTCACTGGTCCTAAGGACCGATGCTGAAGCTCCAAAACTTTGGCCACCTGATGCAAAGAGTCAACCCACTGGAAAAGACCTTGATGCTGGGAAAGACTGAAAGCAAAAGACAACACTAGCAGCCAATGAGATAGTTAGATAGCATCAACAAGTCAAGACAGGAATCTGAGCAAATTCTGGAAGACAGTAAAGGACAGGGAAGCTAGGAATGCTGCAGTCCCTGAGGTCACAGAGTCAGACACAACTTAGGAACTGAACAACAACTCTGGTTTATTCTGCTTTCATTCCATTTTTGCCTGAGCGCCAATAAAGAGACAGAATCCAAAGAAACCAAACCAGATTCTCAATCTTGGCAGAACCGGAACCACTATCTCAGAAGGAAATGAGAACTTGATTATTTCATTTAATCTGTACACAAAAATATGCTGCTTGCCATTTCAGTAAACAAAGAATGCTGCCTGCCATTCTGGTAAACAACTAATGTTGCCTCCATCCAGCCATCAGTCACTGCAGCCACCCCAACCCCTCTGCCATGGTTCACCCTGAGGGGATTCAGGATGGAGAAAAACAGAATACTGACTCTAAATAGTAAAGCTATATATCAAAGGAATAATTTCAATGAACCCAGACTCTTGCATCTTCCCAAAGAAAAGCACTGAAATCATTAACTTGAGATTTCTGTTCTTTGTGATTAGCAGTGATCTTCTGATGTTGGACTAGAAAATTTTTCTTTTTTTTCCCCCAGCAAAAACTCCCTTATATCCTGATTTCTCCTTCAACCCCTTGAAACAGTTCCTCCGAGCCATCTGAGAGGCTGCTGCTGCTGCTGCGGCTGCTAAGTTGCTTCAGTCGTGTCCAACTCTGTGCGACCCCAGAGACAGCAGCCCACCAGGCTCCTGTGTCCCTGGGATTTGCCAGGCAAGAGTACTGGAGTGGGCTATCTGAAAGGCTATCCTAGGCTATACTCCTCAGTAAAGTCACCAAGTCAATCCTAATTCTCAACTTTTACGCTGTGTTTTTTCTCTATTAACTAATCAATATGTATCAAGCTTCATCTAGTATCTGGCACTAATCTAATGGTGTAAGACCAACATAAGTGTAAGTTTAGGTAACATTTTCCATCTTCTGTAGGAAGGAAAGGAGAAGTGAAAAGTGAGGACTCTTCTCTGAAAAGTCCAGAGCCATTTTCATCATGTTGAAAAAAACTCCAGGCAAAGATTTAAGTCCATGGCCTAATTTTCAGATAAAATTTTACTTAAACAGTGTCAAACAGATCAGGAGCCAGTCCATTGTTAAAGTCCCAAATCAAAGGAGGTTCCCTTCCAACAGCAAATCCCTACTGCCAGAAAGTTCTAGTAAACCTGCTCCCCTCAACCCAGCTGGTTCAGAAAATTACCTTTCATCCTATCCTCAAAGGACTGTACATTTTTGTGTTTACCCATGCATGTGCCAATCAAGTTTCATGTAAAAAACAATTGTTTCTCAATCAAATGTTTTCTTAAGACCACTAAAGTCACAAGATTGGCTTCACAAACACATTGAGCGCATTTGGTAAGGGCAAAGATCATTTTCTTCCACTCCAGTGTCCTCAAAAGAGTTCTATTACTTGAGAGGTCAAGAATTCTGCTCCCATGTCTTCTAACTACCAGTGGTGCCTCTGACATATGACCTCACAGTGCTGCCTGCAGCTCCTCTCACAGGAAAGAGAAATGTTTCTATGTAGAGATGACCCACAAAACAAATTCTTTTAGCCAGGTCGTTTTTAGCTCCATGGTCAGTTTCTTTGACTTCACCCAACTCACCCAGTTTAGCTGTCCATTTACATCTGAGTGAAAAGCTTTCCAAAGCAATGCTAGATTCTGGGGATTGGAAATACCGCATCATCCTCAAGACACACATCATCCTCAAGGAACTCTTCCAAGGAGCTTCCAAATGGAAGATGCCCCCTTTTCAGTGTTGTGGCATGGCATACTCCTATCTGGCCAGCTATAGAAACAGACGGAAGCTCTGGTAAAGGCTCTGGGATTAGTAGTAACAACCTCAGGCTAGACAAAAGACAGCAGAGCTGAGCACAGGGAACTATACTCAATATCCTGTGATAAACCACAAAGGAAATGTTTTAATTTTTTTAAAAGTGAGAGCTCGATTCAGATCTACCTCCAGCTGGACCGCGCCATGGATAATTTTCTCTACGCTTCTCTTAATCACAGCCTCCAGTCCCCACCCACCACCTGTTACCATTTTC
Organism: Nanger dama; assembly: GCA_917880005.1. Classification (NCBI taxonomy): domain Eukaryota; kingdom Metazoa; phylum Chordata; class Mammalia; order Artiodactyla; family Bovidae; genus Nanger; species Nanger dama. The sequence goes on along the minus strand of CAKJTW010000003.1, from coordinate 18,961,389 downwards.
CCATCACTCCTGGTTCCAGCTTCCCACTAGAGCATCCTCCAGGCTGGCAAAGGTCTAAGCTGGGCCGTTTACCACTGCAGCCCTAATACAGGGCCTGACACACAACAGGAAATCTGCACTTATTTGTTAAGTAAGTGAATAAACACAGCACAGAATGTCTAGATGCTATATTCTCTCCAGGGAAGGCCACAGCATAGTATTACCCCTTAGGGTCCAATCTGGGGACTTCCCTGACAGGCTGGTGGTTAAGACTTCAGGGGGCATGGGTTCGATCCCTGGTGGAGGAACTAAGATTCCACATGCTGTGCAGTGTGGCCAAGAAAATATCTTTTTTTAAAGTGGAGGGGGACTTCCCTGGTGGTCCAGTGGCTACAACTCTGCACTCCCAATGCAGAGGGCCCGGGTTTGATCCCTGGTTGGGGAACTAAGATCCTACCTGTCTCAACATGAGTTCTCATGTTGAACTAAGACTCTACACAGCCAAATAAATAAAAATATATATTTAAAAAAAAAAAGCGGAGGGGGTACAATCTGCCTCTACCACTTACTGACTTCAGAAAAACCTTAAAGAAATTATTTAATTTTCTGGGCTCCATTATCTCATCTGTAAAATGAGGGTAACAATGTAATTTACTTCACAGGATTGCTGCAAGGATTAAGTTGGAGAGAATGCTCAGCAAGCACTCAGCACAGCAGAGGCGGGCCGTGAATGCTGTTAAGTGCCCACTGAAGTTGCAGTGCCCTGGTCTGCCTCTAGGCCACACTCAGAGAGTAAATGCAACATTCAGAAGAACTGAAGGTACTAGTGGTTTTCATTGTAAAATTAAGATAAAAGTGGATACTTTCTTGTAGTTCTGTATCTTCAGTATTTTAACATGACCAGTCTATATTAGTTTTGTAACTGGAAAATAACAAATGTTGCATAAAAAGACAAAAAAATCACTGCCCTCTGGGATGGACTGCCTAACAGGTAGAGCGTTTTCTTCTGGGATGACGAAAATGTTTTAGAACTAGACAGAGGTGGTGGCTGCACCACACTGAATGTACCAAATACCAATGAGTCGTTTACTTAAAATCATTAATTTTATGTTACATGAATTACATGCCTATAAAAAAAAAAATCACTGCCCTCAGGAAGCTTACATGCTAATGGGGAGAAGAAAGACCATAAGCAAAAAATATATGTGGCAAACAAAATGCCCATGGACAAGCGAAGAAACTGCAGCACATCTATACAATGGAACTTCTCTGCAATACGAAGAAATGAACTGAGACACGCAACAACACGGATGACCTCCAAAAACATTACGGTGAGTGCAAGAAGCCAGTGCAAAACAGTACCGAATTATTCTATTTACACGAAACTCTAGGAAAGTCAAATCTGTAGCTGTAGAAGGCAGATGAGTGATTGCTGGGGACCTTCTGAGAGGACGGAAACGCTCTATACCTTGAGCGTTATGGGAGCTCCAGGGGTGCAATTGGTTAGCGTGCTGTTCTTACATCTCAAGTGTTGTGGAGGTGGTTACACAGGTGTATAACATATTTACACAGGTGTCAACATATTTGTTGACATTCACAAATCTGTACACTTAAAATGTGGACATTACAGAGACGTCCCTGGAGATCTAGTGGTTAAGACTTCGAGATTCCAATGCAGGGGCCTCAGGTTAGATTCCCTGGTCTGGGAACCAAGATCCCACAGGCCATGGGACAAAGCCAAAAAACAAACTGGTTTTTGATGGACATATTATATTATGTGTAAGTTATACCACAAGGGTTGGTTTTTAAGTACGTGTTATGTCCAACAACGATAAGCAGAGTGAAGAAAAACCAGGAGAGAGAAGTAGGACTATAGGAACAGGCGGGAGTTGCTGTTTTAAATCTGGTGGTCAAGGAAGGCAGCACTATAAAGCCAAAATCTCTTTAGATCAATCCTTTAAAAATAAAAATGCGGCAAACTCAATCTTCATGGTAGTGAAAGGAGAAGAAATGTATGCACAATCCAAAACAGTACATAAGCAGTTCCCCGGCGGCCCAATGGTTAGGACTCTGCTCTTTTACTGCTGAGGGCCCAGGTTCAATCAGATCCCTCGTTGGGGAACATCCTCCAAGCTGCATGATAGTGTGGCCAAAAAAAGAATATGGTACATAAGTCTAAAGGGATTCCCTTGTAGCTCAGTTGGTAAAGAATCCGCTGGCAATGCAGGAAACCCTAGCTGGATTCCTGGGTTGGGACGATCTGCTGGAGAAGGCATAGGCTACCCCCTCCGGTATTCTTGGGCTTCACAGGTGGTTCAGCTGGTAAAGAATTCACCTGCGATGCGGGAGATCTGTGTTCGATCTCTGTGTTGGGAAGATCCCCTGGAGAAAGGAATTGCGGCTGCTGCTGCTAAGTCACTGCAGTTGTGTCCAACAGACATCAGCCCACCAGGCTCCCCTGCCCCTGGGATTCTCCAGGCAAATGGCTACCCACTCCAGTATTCTGGCCTGGAGAATTCCATGGAGTATACAGTCCATGGGGTCGCAAAAAGTCAGACATGACTGAGTGACTCTCACTAAGCCTAAAATCATTTACATGTAGCGCTGGAAAGGAACGTCTTTCCCATGGCAGTGGTAGACTTCATAATTCCTGCAGTAGAGGGGAGAAGAAAGGAAGAAATGAGGGAGGGAGAGAGGGAAGGAAGAAGAGGGAAGAGGAAGGAGGGAAGAGGAGGGAGGGAGAGAGAATTAGGGGAGGAAAGAAACAAAAGAAGGAGAGGAGGAGGAGGGGAGGGAGGGAGGGAAAAAGAAGAAAGGCAAAGCGGGCTGTCTGGCTGGCTGCCTGTGAGGTGATCCAGCTCCAGACAAGAGAGCTGACTAAGGACACTGGGAGGAACAAGCGTGCGCCTAGTAACCTACCAGCCACAGACTGACGGCCCAGCCACCGGTACCAGTAAGGGCGCGCACGCAGAGTCAGGATCCTCAAGCAGCCTCTCCTCAAAGGCAAGGAGAGAAGGCAGCAGGGCATTCCCAGGGAAGAAGGCCCCACCGCCCCTGTCCAGTCATGCTTACCTCCCAATTTTCACTTTAAAGCATTTTTCAGAGATTACTCAAACTAGTAAGGCAGAAAATTGACGCTCAATAAGTGTTTATGACTGCTGTCGAGTGACACATGTAAACTGAATTAAACTCTTTGAAAAGAAAGATTATAAGAGATTATGGAAAACGGTTCAGCCATGTATTAATTAGATGACATATTCACCAGGCAGGAGAATGGGCTGAAAGGTAGAGGAATTTCTAGAATACTCTATGACTGCTGAATTGCTTGGGATTTTATTCTCTTCTTAACTTGGACCTGGGGTATCTGTGACTACATGCCAGAACCAGGCTCCGTCTGTTCAACTACTCTTAAGAGTCAAGTTCCTGGGAAAGACAGCAGTAACCCAGTCACAAGCAGAAGAAAATTAGGAAGGAGGGAAACAAAAAAATTCCAGAAGCTAAAAGAAAACGGAATTATTTTCCATGAATTCAAGCCAGAGGCCAAGTGCTTATGTACGTGGGTATACCTCTCTGCCACCACCAAGGATTCCAGCTACCACCAAGTTGACCTCACAAACAGATCAAAGGGAACCTCTTAATTACTGGCCAAAAGCTGTTGGAAAGAGGGGCAAAATGAACAAAACATTCTCCAAGGAAACAACCACCCTTTCCTGCCTCCAAAAGTTCCTGTGTCCCTTCCCATAGGTCTTCCCAGTCCTTCTTGCCTGAAAACTTTCTCTTTCCCTTCTTTGTGATCTCACGCACTAGGTTTCCGCTGGTTGACCCAAACTGATCAAATGTGTTCAATGCATTTTAGCAGTTCCAACCTCAGCTGGAAATGATCTCTTAGGAGCTGTTCCCAAAGCAGACAGGACTCCCTAGAAAAGTCCAGCCAGCCATCAGAAGGCTTCCACGTGATACAATCTGCAGGACCAACTCAAGGGTAGTACAGCCAGGAGATGCAGCCACAGGGAAAACATACACTGTCAACGTAATACGAAATCTGCCTAGTGTACCAACCCCGACTCAAAAAAGCCAAATGTTTACCAAATTCCAGAAAAAAAAAAATCACTTCAAGGAACTGACAGACCAGAAAAAAATTAGAATCATACAAACTGGAGGTAACTTGAAATAGTTAAAGATAGGTTCCCTAAAAAGCTGACTCACAGTGGTTTTGATGGCTTGCATGGGTCAAATTTTAAACAGCCCTGGACTAAACAAAATAGCCTCCCAGGTTAAATGCCAGGAGTCTGTTACAACTCAATAAGCCCAAGGCTGACTGAGCTCACAAGATGCTGAGCAGAAATTAGAGGCATATAATAGGGGTTCTTTCATCTTCCTGTTTGTCTGAGTCATCCTCAACCCCGGTTTCCCAATAATATCATACAATGCCCTCCCCTAACTACTATTACTAAACAAAAGGGGATTTTACTTGGCTTTCTATGAGTAAAAGGTGGTGGAGGGGGATGGAGTCTCTGCTCTTGTACCAATTACCGCTTATTATTTTGACAGACAGCTCCTAAGCAGATCTATGGGAGAGGTTTTTTATTACATTTTTAACATGGCACCTAATAACCAAGAGTAAATGTATTTGTGTTTTGACCAGAATTTGCCACAGGGCTAACCAGCCACAGCACCAAAATGAGTCCTTATACTATAATAGTTTGACTATTCCAAGAGAAAAATAAGGAAGTTCCACAAGTTAGAAGATTATGATTCCCAGGTTCCTGACCTACCAACTGGTTAAGTCCTGACGGGTTTCTGCCAGCTTCTCCGAAACAGAGGTCCTGGGAAGAGCGAGCCCCTGGAAGGTACCCTAGACCAGGCAGCAGAGGACAAGGCCAAGGGGGGTCACCCGCAGATGAGTCTAAGACAGAAGCAGACTAGAAATGGGACAGACCAGCACAGCCTGTTTGGGGTCAAGGATTCCCATACAGTACAAAAACATCCTCAGCTATTTTCCATTCCTGAATCCCACTAGAATAATGTCTCTTTTAGCCAATTAAAAAAAAAAAAAAGGCCAACTCCCAGTGTTCTGAGCCACACTATTCTGGGACTGTAAACAAGTGAAGCAGCCAAACAACGTGATGGGTCTTCTTAAAGGAACGGTCTCAGTGAGATGAGGTCCACCACTGACTTCACTGAAGGACAGGAAGACTTACCCTGGCCTTCACTTTCAGACAGGGCCTAAGGCTCTGGATTTCTAGTCTAGGAAGGCCTACTCCAGGAGACACTTTCTTAAGTGTCTCATGGACCACTCCTGGCTCACTGGGCTTCCTTATCACCCCACATGTTCAGCAGGAGGGGGTTTAACTTCCAGAGCTTTCTGGCATAAAGAGCACACAGCCCTCCTACCACTGGGGATCAGTTAGCATGAGGATGAAACAGGGGCAAGAGATGGTTAGTGCGCTGCTCTGTTCTTATACCAAGTTAGTAGAAAAGAGACAGTGGAGAATGGAGTGGTTGTAAAAAGAAAGAAAAACCTGAGGTTTAAGTATTTATATATACATATATTAGATGTGCATCTGTGTATATATAAATGTATATTTTATATATATATATACAGTATATGAATTTTTCCACCATTTCTGTGACTAGAAATATTTCCCCAAGACAAGATGTTTGAATCCCTCACAAGACTCAACAAAGAGAAAAATACTACCCCCTAGCTCCGTTAAGAACTCTAATTGTTAGAACTTTATTCTTTTAACCTTTGAGTTATTTGCGAAGGGCGTTGTCTCTAACCATAAGAAACTATAGATCTCTTGTCAGTGTGGATCATTTACTTATTGCGAGTTTCTAAATAATGGACCCATGAGTCTCTGGTTTTCCAAGTACAGTTCCAGTAATGTCTAGAAAAATCAATGAATACAACACAGAAGGTCTAACCATTTCACTAGAGAGGTTACAAAAATATGCCAAAAGATAATATTGATTTCAGCTAAATTACTTCTGAGGAACAGAAAGAACCAGAAGAGAGAAGAAAAAGTGGTGTATTGGTTAAATGTTTTCCACTTCACTGGAATCCAGGTCTCCTATCAGAACAAATCTTCATCTCTTAGATCAGTTTCAATCTTAGCACCCTTGACATTTTGTACCAGGTTATTCTCTAGGTGGGGGTTACCCTATGCATTTTAAGGTACTCAGCAGGACTCTGGCTTCTACCCACTAGCCAGGAGCACATAATCCCTGATCCCCCAGCAGTGACAATTAGAGGAGTCTCCAAACATTACCAAATGTCCCCCCACCCCCTACTCCTAGGGGCAAGCGAAATCACCCTTGGTTGAGAACTACCGTGCTAGATAATAACAAATGAGATTATTTATTATGTGAACTGAGTTCTTAAAAGTCTTATCAATGTAAGTCTGGGGTTCTATCAATTTAAACCTGGGGTTTTAAGCAGATGTTACTTGCACAAACCAAATGCCTAGGAGTCACTACTGAGTTCTCTCACTCCTTCACTCAACCACTCAACATACCAGCATTCCTGTTTTACATCCAAACTTTGTCCCAAATTCATCAATGTTTTCCCATTTCACCATGACAAAGACTGCACCAAATCCAGGCTCCTTCTCCCCTCTGCATCTGCTACAGCCTCCTAAGTGGGTTCCCTGCTTTCCTCTTGACCTCTCCTAGACACTACAATGTCTCCTAGTCTTCACACCAAAGTCAAGAGCATCTCTAAAAAACTTCTCAATGCAAGTGACCTTCTAGTACAAAGCAGTGGTGCTTCCCATGACATTTAAAATCCACACTTATTTCCATAGCCTACAAGGCCCCACAGGATCCAGCAACTGCTTACCTCTGCACCTCCATCCTCACCACTCCGTCGGCTCACTCCAGCGACACAGGCATTCTTTCTCTATTCAAACATGCCAGCCCACTTGCTTTCTGTTCTCATTTTCCTCTGTCTGGAGGTCTATTTCCCAGGTGCTTAGGAGTCACCTCTACAATAAAACCTTCCCTGACCATCTGGCAAAAGTGGCTTCTCAGTCACTCTTCCTTGATTATACATCTAAACCACCACTTTTATGTGTTTTACATGTGTGAACTTTGCTTAGGTCTTATGACGGCATGGACCAAGCCTTATCTCTGGAGCCTAGAAAATGACTGGCACCAGCAGATATACTCCATAAATGTGATGAATGAATGAAATGTCTTTGGCTAGTAGACCAAATGTCTCCATTTAAGAGCCACCAATGAGTTCCCGCTTCTGAGACTAAAAGTCAGTCTCTCCCCAAATTTGCCATTCCAGTATACACTCAAATGGCAATGAGTTAATGATAAAATTGTCAACCCCAAAAGGAAGCTTTTGTCCTTTCAGGTTTTCCAAAAGAAACTAAATAATACTCAGATCACAAACAACAAATCTTAGGAGATTCTAGGCCAGAGAATTTGAGGGAACCTCACATAACAGCCTACAAGCTGCTAAAATAATCCCTATGCACTAAACTGAAAATGATCAAAGCCCGCAAATGCCTAGAAACATGCACAGAAAAACAAAATCAGGGCCTAAATCATGAAATCTTCACTGATATGAGGAAGGAGTTCTTCAGTGCTAACAGTCTTGTATTTACATAGAGCTGTGTTTCATTTGATCCTCACAGTAGCCATGAGGAATTGGTGAGCTGATGCTACTGACTAGAATGGTTTGATTAGAACGTTTAAATGACTTGGTGAGCGAGAACAGAAGTATTACAGCACAGGGATCCTGGAGCGCAAATCCTCTGCCACTTCTCTCTCTGTGTTTCAGTGTCCTCGTCGAGAAAATACACTGCTTGTAGATGATGTGCTGTATTCCCCTAAAATGCATGTGTTGAAATCCAACTCCCAACGTGATGGCATTAGGAAGTAAGGCCTTTGAGAGGTGATTCTGTCATGAGGGTAGAAATCTTATGAACAGGATTAGTGCGCTTATAAAAGACACTCCAGAGAGGTTCTTCCTGCAACATGAGGACATAGTGAAAAGACAGCTGTCGTGAACCAAACACTCATCAGACACTGAATCTATCAGTGCCATGATTTTGAACTTCCTAGCCTCTAAACCATGAGAAACAAACTGTTGTTAATAAACCTCCCCATCTGTGCTACTCTGTTATTATAGCTGCCCAACTGTCTAAGACGTACACTTAGGCCAGGGCTGGGGGAAATCGCCCCACTGCACCTCCAAAGATGCCATCCTAGTGCCTAGAACCTGTGAATACGTCCCTTCATGGGGCAAAAGGCTTTGCAGATATGACTGAATTAAGGACCTTGAGGTGGGGAGAATATGCTGGATTATCCAAGTGAATCCAATGTAACCACAAGGATCCTTGCAAGAGGGAGGCAGAAGGGCCACAGACAGAAAGGCAAGTGACAGCAGAAGAAAAAAGATGGAAAAGGGGATTAGAAGATGTTAACACTACTAGCTCTGAAGCTGGATGGTGGGGCCACAAGCCAAAGTACACAAGAGGCTTCTTGAAGCTAGAAAGATAAGGAAACAAATTCTCCCATAGTCTCCAGAAGGAACACAGCCCCATCAATCCATTTTAGGACTTCTGATCTCTGACCTATAATAGAAAAACTTGTCTTATTTTAAGTCACTATATCTGTGATAATTTGTTACAGCAACAGTAAGAAACTAATACAGAGCTATCTATCATCAGGATTCAATGAGCGCAAATGCTATGCATAGTGCCAAGTACCAGAGTAAGAGCTCTTTAAATTTTAATTATGATGAGCCAAGACCAGAACCCAGGGGAGATTCAGAGAAGCACTGCAGGAACAAAGAAAATAAGGTTCAGAAATTTGGTAGTATCGACCTAAATTTAAAATGTACGTATCATTTGACAAAGATTCCATTTCTAAATAGATTTATAGAATATTCAATACATCCTTGGTTGTAATAACTCAAACATCCCATAATAGGCTACAATTATAGAAAAACCATTTAACCGAGTACTAGGCAGCCTTTAAATAACGAGGTAAACCCCAAAGTTCAGATAAGGAAAGTTCTACAAGTTTCCTTTGGTGAAAAACAGCCAAGGACAGAGTAGTAAGTATATTAGATTCCCTTTTTGTTGAAAAATTTAAAGGATGCATACATATATTCATAAGCATACGTGACAAAAATTCTAGAAGGGCACACAGTTAACTGTCAATGGTGAATGTTCTAACAAGAGAGACCAACAGCATGGAGTAGGAGGGAACTCTTGTCACTGTATGTCCTTTCATATGGTTCTAGCCTTTTTACTAAGTATGGGTGTGATATTCATTTCTAAAAAACTGAGGCTTTGATGTGACATCACCAATCAAGTATTTATGGGCTGATGTGTCCACCATTGTATGAGCCAGGGCACAACAACAGGGTCCTGCTCTCCAGGCGTTTACAATCTAGCTGAGCTCATCATCTAGATTTATATCAGACAATCACTTCTCTAACTGTTTCAGACATTCACATTAGAAAAGGGAACCAGATAGTTTCTCCACGTACTTTACCACTATGACTCTGTGAGAGCAAATCTCCACCTAAAATTCTCATCTCATCCATTAGTCCCAACCAAAGCTGCCTGCAATTAATAAACTGTTATTTCCTGGGAAGTACTCAATGTTTATGAAGGAGAAATCTTTACAGGACAATCCAATTATATATATATATATATATATACACACACATTACAAGAAAAACAGATGCACAAACAGTTGGATTTGTCTTCTTTGGTATACATTCTTCTATTTTCTTAATTCTCTACTATGAAATATGTATCAATGCTACAAAAAAAAAATTACAGCATCTTCCCCTTAAGAAACACTCTTTTTGGTGTTGACACAATATCCATGAGGATTACTGGTCATCCCAAATCTTGCTCTCATTTTATGAAACTGACAACACTGCCAAGTATTCCACATTAAAGAGAACTGGTGGTAAAACCAAGAATCATCCAAATCCAAGTGTTCCATTTATAAATATTTAGTCCACACTGTCACCCAATTAGAGCATAATCCATAAAGGAGACATTATTGCTAACAAGGGAGGCAGAAGGGGATCTGGGTCACTCTTCCATAACTCTATTAGTTCCTTTCAGCCAAGAAAGAAAAGCCTGTGTTAGCCAAGTATTTAGCTGACAATACATGTACATAGAAATCATGATACAATTCATCTCCATAATCTTATCTAAGGAGGAAAAGACAAATGAAAAATATTCAAGGGTAATTAGACAGTTTCCAAGTGGTAACTTACAAACATACTCCTCCAATCTGAAGGCTTGAGGAGTCATCACAACTAAAAGTACCGAATGTACCACAAATACTCCGATGCTGACAAACACAACAAACTGAAGCTGACTCCAAACGCCAAGCCCAGTGATAAGGGCCTTTCCATCTCCATTCCTAATTTCTTTGAATCCTCTCAATTGCTACTACAATGTGGAAGCAAAATTGAGGCACGGAGTTTAAATAACTTATCTGTGGTGATACAGTCAGTAAGTGAAGCCAGGATGGAATTCAAGCAGTCTTCATTCGAAAGTATAGAAATGATGATACTAGCTAGCGTCATTGGAAAGTATAAACATTCATCTACCCTCTTTCCCAAACGGCCCAACTGTCACACACTTTCATCTCCCCAACTTGCTCCTCTCACTCACCACCCTCTCCCTAGCTCAGAATTGAATCAAATATTCTCCAGTCCTGTAATCACAGATGCCCTTACTGGCCTCTACTAATCAGAAGCTAATATATGAGAAAAAGAGCCCACCTGGAGAGGGTACTACCCTTAGGAAATGCCCACTTTTCAAAGACCTGTCTCCCAATGGAGCTGGCAGGGTTATGACTTACAGCCTTCCACTCCCCTGAGACCACCAAAAAGTCAGTGTTTTCTTTCCCTCTAGGCACAGTCTCTCCTCATTCACATGTATTCACAGTTTACCAAAGTGCTCTCATTCGCAAAATGGTTCTAAATCAGTTCTTTCTGATAATAATCCTAATAATGACAGCTATCACATACTGAGTATTCATTATCTAGCAGGCTTTACAAACACTGTTTCATTTCTTCCTCACAACAACCCAATGAAGTAGGCACTGTCCCCAGTTTACAGACGAGAACATTAAGGCTCAGAGAGGTAAAGTACTGATAATTCAGCCCAAGGTCATGCAGCTGGTAAGTGACTGAATCTGACTCCATGCAACTTAAGCTTTCGGAAGTCTTGCCTCTTAGCGATTAAAATGTGAGCTCCTCCCTGAGAGTCACCCGCCAACGACACATCTCCACCACCACCACATGAATCCTACTATCACTGAGCGCTTACCTGAATTTCTTCATTTTCATCTACTAGGAGGAAACTCACAACCTTCTCAGTCATCTTCTTCCTCTTGGTCTCCTCATCCATCCCTTCTTCTTCCAGCAACTCCTGGACCTTAGTGACATGGTACACAGTAACAGGGTGCCTCCTTTTGTTACCCCCAGAATGAGTCCTCTTCTGGCACTCCAGGCACAAGTTGATTTTGCAGGTCTGGCACCTCACCACTGCCCTCTGCTTCACGCCTGGAGAGTGCCCATTGGGGCCCTTGCAGGGGTCACAGTAAGGGACATGGCCAGCTTTGAGTCTGATCCGCTCATGGTTTCTCAGGCGCTCCTGCCGATGGAGTTCCTCCTCACAACGGAGACACTGCAGGCTGCAACACTCATCACACTCGAAGACAGCTTCGTCAGTCCCACTGCAGGTGTAACTTTCCCTGGCACAGCAGCCCTGGATTCAGGCCCTTTTCTGCTGGGGAAGTCTGGGCACTCATATTCAGACTGGAAGGAAACCACCTACCATGTAACGGTACCTGGGCTTTCCCCAGGGGAAGTGAAGACCGAGGTGTTGAGTCTGAAGACTGCACACAACTTCCACAGGGTTCTGAATACCCTAAAAAAAAAAGTGTTTGTTTAAAAAAAAAAAAAAATTGATGTCCTATTAGAATTCTTCACACACTCACAAATGTTCCAATGTTTGATTTTCTGCCTGTAAGACTCTTGAATCGGCAGCAACGTTGATTTGGTTTGATAGTTTCATCTTCCATAAAGTGCAGGCAAATATGTGGTCAAAATCAACTTGAAAGAGTCTTTTACGGCTATCTGAGAGAGATCTGATGGATTTACTGAGGTGGGCTCATGGGTGGAGCCTCAGCCGCAAGGTTTTGGTAATGAAAAAGTGGTCAGGAGCTTTTCAGTATTATCCAACATCAAGTCAATATTTCTGGGGATACCTAGAATAGAGGCAGGAAAAGTATTTCACTCATCTAAAAGAAGTGCACCTTTACAAAATAAAAAGATTGTGATTAACTATGAGGCCAAAACTCCCAAGAGAAACCTCATTCTTGAAACTTAAATACTGACTCATTCTGATCCTAGAAATTTCTCCTCAAAATCATGATTAAGGCTGTACCTTTTGAAAACAACTACCTCTAGGATCAAACCACTTAACAGACTCTGTCGCTTTATTTCCCAGACTGAAATTCTCTGTTCCCTGAGTTATTAGATTCAGATCGAAAGCACTAAGCAAACAGTCCTTGAAGGGACAACATTGTGCACCCGTCCCTGCACTCCACAATTCAGAGAGGTGAAGAAAGATGCCTGTAAAAAGCTACAGAATCAATAATAATAAACTCTAGCTCCATCAAAGTCCTGGGCACGTCCAAAGACCCTTGTAACTGGGCTGTTTCAACTCTAGACAGATGCCTATTAAGGACTCTAAACCTGGAAAAAGTCACCATTCTGTGGTGCTTAAAAACAATTATTGTACTTCCTTTCGCCCTTTTTCCTAATTGCAAAAAGGAGCGACAGGAGACAGAATTCCTTCACAATGGCCCACTGCAAAGCCAGGCATGCAGTGAGTTAAATAATTTTTCTCTTTGTCACTCAAAAGCCAACTTTAAAATAACTTAAAAAAAAAAAAAGAAAAGAAAAATAAGTGGAGCAATAAAGGGGCTTTTGTCCCTTCTACAATCATATTTCTAACGCCCCTTCGCCTGGACAACCATTCTAATGCTCCAACGAAATGTAAAGCCTTCCTTTCAGGTATTCAACTCCTCCCATACAGAAATCAATCTATCCATATAATTTTTAGATAAACAGGGAAGGTGAAAGGAATGACTAGGAGACCTTATTTACATCCTAATCACAGACGTGCCCAAGCAGCTCCCGCAACGGTAACAAAAATCAAAATTGTCACATTGATTAAAAATGTAAAACCAACCTTCAAAAGGATACCTCTCCGCCCACCAAGACCCAAGCAAACAGTCTGCCCACTCGGCCTCCCACCTCGACGCCTCTCCCCAGCCGAGGATTTCTCACCCTTCCTTCCTGCCAGGCAACACCACCTCAACCCGAGGGGCTGGAGCAGGATCTAAGAACAAAGAAGGTCCCCCAAATCTCCCCCACGCTGGCAGAGGCCAGAGCCGAATCCATTGTTTATACCACCCCACCCCCACCCCCGCCGCACCCCGCCCCCCTTCCTCCCGGGGGCAGAGGGAGCTCCAGGGCTATCGCTCGCCCGGCGCAGGGCCGTGCCCTTCCCTCCCCGACCGCGGCGGCCCGGGAACCCCACCACTAAGCAGTTCTGTGGCGGCGAGGCGGCGTCCAGGAACCACGGGGCGCCGGTGGAGGCGGGGGCTGTTCTTCAAGGCACCGGTGGATCCATCCCCATCTCCATCTCAGCGCCCCCTCCTCCTTCGCTGCCTCCCGGGCTTCCTGCTCTCCCGTTGTCAGTTAGGATCAGCTGATCGGAGTGAACTTCTCCCTGCTCGGACTAACAGGAAGGCGTGAGCGCTGCAGCCCACTGAGGGAGGAGCGGGAGAGGTGGAGCCTGACAGCGGCGAGGGCGGAGGGGAGTGCGCACAGCCTCCTGGGAAGTGTAGTTCCTCGCAGGGCACCCTTCCCCCAAGTCCCCGGAAATGAAGCCCCTGAATGACTACAATTCCCGATACGGAAAACGTTGCTCCTGCGAAGAGGCGCTAGAGACTGTCTCTCGAGCATTATGGGACTTGGAGTTTTTGCGCTGACTGTGGTTTCCGCAGGTTTCAGCACGTTGTTCTGGGTAGTGGCCAGAGAAGGAGTGGCTCTAAATTAGAGAACTGATGTAATATGTAGTATAGACCAGGCAAATAATTCGATTCCAAGTAACTTTTATTGCACACCATTCCTTCAGAAATGTGTTAAAAACAGTCTGTTACCCAATTTTGTCTTGCACAAACTAAGACCAGAAAGAATTTATATGAGTAGTCTTGGAATGTTCTGCAAGCCAAGCGTTAATTTTTTTCCTCCATTAATTTATTTCTCTGACTTTTCCTTACTTACCTTCAGAACTTCCAAGTTTTAAATCGGCTTTTGGTTAGAGAGAGGTACATTCATCCAGGTAAATTTTCAGGCCACAATACAAGCTAATGGTTAACATTGTTACCTGTTTTTTTGTTTGTTTGCTTTGTAAATTGTCTTTTATTCAGTGCTTTAATTTTTTGTCTTTTCTATTGTTTCTTAAAACAACACCAGAAGAAAGCTTGGTGTAAAGAGCACTGGTCTGAGATGCTGAAGACTGTGATTGATCTAGAAAACTCTTGGGCAAATCATGCAACTATGAAATAAAAGGATTGTATCAATGTAATCTCAAAGGTCCCTGCCAATTCTCATGTTCTCTGACTCTGTCTTGATAATTGTTAACCCAGGAGAGAAAGTGATGGTTAAGTGACTTGCCAAGGTCATAAATAATTGACAAAGCTGGGACAAGAACCCATCTCCTGAATTAAAGTGAGATAATTTTTTACCTGATGATTCAAGGGACATAGACCAATAGTAAAGCCCAATCTACACAATACAGTATAAGTTATTTGTGAGGATTATATTGCTGAAAACAGATAGCCAACAGTTGGACTAACAGCAAAACTTCATTGAGAAAGCCACATCACAAACCAAGATGCTAAGAACTAAGCTACTGTAGCACTTTGTAATTTTCAGGTTTTAAAGGGAGAAGAGGAAAGAGGGATTTTAGACATGAACTTAAGATAAAAGATCTTGAGCTAGGCTCTAAGGATTGGCTATCATGTCACAAAATTTCCCTAAAAGGTTTTATTTCTAACCTACCACAATGATTCTTTATAATCTTAATAGTTTGCCTCATACTCCTAATCACAGAATGAGGATATTAATATATCTTGAGGACAAATGGTATTCAAGTAAGTAAGTGAAGTCACTTCAGTCATGTCCGACTCTTGCAACTCCATGGACTGTAGCCTTCCAGGCTCCTCCTATTCTGCTTTGTTGACTATGCCAAAGCCTTTGGCTGTGTGGATCACAATAAACTGTGGAAAATTCTTCAAGAGATGGGAATACCAGACAACCTAACCTGCCTCTTGAGAAATGTGTATGCAGGTCAGGAAGCAACAGTTAGAACTGGACATGGAACAACCAACTGGTTCCAAATAGGAAAAGGAGTACGTCAAGGCTGTGTATTGTCACCCTGCTTATTTAACTTCTATGCAGAGTACATCATGAGAAACACTGGACTGGAAGAAACATAAGCTGAATCAAGATTGCTGGGAGAAAAATCAATAACCTCAGATATGCAGATGACACCACCCTTATGGCAGAAAGTGAAGAGGAAGTAAAAAGCCTTTTGATGAAAGTGAAAGAGGAGAGTGAAAAAGTTGGCTTAAAGCTCAACATTCAGAAAATGAAGATCATGGCATCCGGTCCCATCACTTCATGGGAAATAGATGGGGAAACAGTGGAAACAGTGTCAGACTTTATTTTTTGGGGCTCCAAAATCACTGCAGATGATGACTGCAGCCATGAAATTAAAAGACGCTTACTCTTTGGAAGAAAAGTTATGACCAACCTAGATAATATATTCAAAAGCAGAGACATTACTTTGCCGACTAAGGTCCGTCTAGTCAAGGCTATGGTTTTTCCTGTGGTCATGTATGGATGTGAGAGTTGGACTGTGAAGAAGGCTGAGCGCCGAAGAATTGATGCTTTTGAACTGTGGTGTTGGAGAAGACTCTTGAGAGTCCCTTGGACTGCAAGGAGATCCAACCAGTCCATTCTGAAGGAGATCAGCCCTGGGATTTCTTAGGAAGGAATGATGCTAAAGCTGAAACTCCAGTACTTTGGCCACCTCAGGCAGAGTTGACTCATTGGAAAAGACTCTGATGCTGGGAGGGATTGGGGGCAGGAGGAGAAGGGGACGACAGAGGATGAGATGGCTGGATGGCATCACGGACTCGATGAATGTGAGTCTGAGTGAACTCCGGGAGATGGTGACGGACAGGGAGACCTGGCATGCTGCGATTCATGGGTTTGCAAAGAGTCGGACGCGACTGAGCGACTGAACTGAACTGAACTGATACTGGAGTGGGTTGCCATTTCCTTCTCCAAAATGGTATTTAATTCTTTTTAAAACTTTAAATGGTATTTAATCCTCCAGTACTTTGGCCACTTGATGCAAAGAGCCAACTCATTGGAAAAGACCCTGATGCCAGGAAAGATTGAAGGCAGGAGGAGAAGGGGACGACAGAGGATGAGGTGGTTGGATAGCATCACCAACTCAATGGACATGAGTTTGAGCAAACTCTGGGAGATCGTGAGGGACAGGGAATCCTGGCATTCTGCAGTACATGGGGTTGCAAAGAGTAGGACACGACTGAGAGACTGAACAACAATAACCGGGAGATAGTGGAGGAGCCAGAGAAGCCTAGTGTGCTGTAGTCCGTGGGGTCGCGTGGGGACTACAGATTTGACTTAGCAACTGAACAACAGCAACCCTAGTGGTTAGCTCAGGGAGGGAGCTGACATGATCAAGGCACATGGTAGGCATCTGGGTGTTTGTTGGTAGTGTTCTACTCTTGACCTTCATCGTAGCTGTACCAATGCTCACTAGGTTTTGCTTTACACAATTTATATGCTTTTTGTCCTTTCCCATTTGTATACAGTGCAATACAATACAAGACAGTTAGTTGCTCTGTGCAACTGCATGGATTGAAGCCCACCAGGCTCCTCTGTCCATGTAATTTTCTAGGCAAGAATATTGGAGTGGGTAGCCATTCCCTTCCCTAGGGGATCTTTCCAACCCAGGGATCGAAAGTGGGTCTCTTGCAGATTCTGAGCCACCAGGGAAGCCCATTTGTATATCTCACCATAAAAAATAAAATTTAAAAATTTTAATTATAAAAAACTGAATAATGCAAAAGGTGACAGGAAAGTAGAACCTACGAGGTAAGCAAACCAAGCTTATGGACTTACTGATTTCCTCAGGTCACTCAGCACAGTATTTTAAAGGTCTTAACCCCAACAAGACATACAAAACAAGTAAAAGTTTTCCAGGTTTGTCATTTTAAAATATGATCATCTGTTTCATCAGATTATGTTTGAGTCCACCAAGCTATGAGCTATATTTTCCTTCCAGTAGTTAAGGCAGAAGTTGTGAATCAAACTGCCTTAGTAAAAGAAATGATTTGGCTCTTGATTATCATTTCTGCCAAATCTCAATCTTGGCGTCAAATACCATATTCAAGATCTTACTTCCTTCTCCATTTCTCATCTTTGAGAAATGCACTCAACTAATTTTTGACAAAGGTGCAAAAGCAATTCAGTTACAGGAAGGATTGTCTTTCCTTTATCTTTGAGGAAGAATGATGCTGGAGTAATTGAGCACAAAAAAACAGGCAAAAAGAATAAAATTAACCTCAACTTGAACCTCACACCTTACACAAAAATTGATTAAAAACTGATCATAGATGTAAATGTAAAATGCAAAACTATAAAATTTTAAGAATAAAATGTGAGAAAATCTTCAAGACCTAGGCTAAGTGAAGAATTTGTTGACATGACAGTAAAAGTACAATTCATAAAAGAAAAAATTGATACAATGAGATGGCAACAAATTAAAAACATTTTCTCTGTGAAAAAGGTACTAGAAAATACCTTGATCTCTAGCTGTGCCAGTCAGATTTTCTGCCCAGGGCACTTAGAATTAACATCCAAAAACAGTGAATAGAGTGGACATTTGCTACAGAGAGTGTGCTCAATATATAATCTCTTTTCTGTGTTTGGAGATATACTTGTTGTGTGAGAGTTGATGAGACATTTGTTCAATCAGTGGGCTGACCATGGACCATGAGTACATAGTAACAACATTAAATAAATAAAAACAGTTTGGAATTCAACATGAAACTTCTGTTTCCACGAGTATGCTTGACATGTTATTCTAAAAAGACTTATGCAGCAGAATACTCAGATGTTAGGTAAACTACAAACTATATATATTTAAATACATTACTACACTGACAGGAAAATAAGAGCAATCCCCAAGTGTTAAAAAGAGAAAGTCAAAAAAGAAAGTTAAAAAAAAACAAAACACAAGCAGAGTGGTAATTCCTGGGGAAGCCTGGGGGGACTATCCTAGAGTCTTTTTATATATTTATTTATTTACTTTATTTGGCTGTGTCAGGTCTTAGTTGCAGCACTCGGGATCTTCAGCCTTTGTTGCACATCTTTAGTCAAGACATGCAAACTCTTAGCTGTGGCATGTGGGATCTAGTTCCCTGATAAAGAGACTGAACCCGAGACCCTTGCATTGGGAGCATGGAGTCTTACCACCAGGACACCAGAGAAGTCTCAGAGTCTTGATAACAATTACTAAGGAGAAAAACAGAAAAGGAAACTGGGCAATAAAAGAGTCCTTGCAAAAGAAAAAGTGAAAGTCACATGTGACTATACAATCCATGGACTTCTCCAGGCCAGAATACTGGAGTGGGTAGCTGTTCCCTTCTCCAGGGGATCTCCCCAACCCAGGGATCAAACCCAGGTCTTCTGCATTGCAAGTGGATTCTTTACCAGCTGAGCCACAAGGGAAGCCCCCAAGAAAGCTTGGAGTCCAAGGATGGACTAAAAAATTTTACCTGCCAGCAGGGGGAGCAAGAAAAGAAACCTGTCTGTGTTTGTTATTTACTTTATTTGGCTGTGTCAGGTCTTAGTTGCAGCACTCGGGATCTTCAACCTTTGTTGCACATCTTTAGTCAAGACATGCAAAACTCTTAGCTGTGGCATGTGGGATCTAGTTCCCTGATGAAGAAATTGAGCCCATTAAGTTGTGACTTTGCAACCCCATGGACTGTAGCATGCCAGGCTCCTCTGTCCATCACTATCTCCCAGAGTTATAGATGGACTATATTCTGTAATAATGATCACAAGTGTCTCTTCTGAGAATTCGTAAACATGGTTTTATCATCATGAGGGTCTGAAGTTTGAACTGAAAGGAGAAATAGACAAATGCACAAAGAGCTGAAGGAAATTAGTTAAAATAGGAAAGACTTGAACAATATTATCAACCAACTTGATATTCCTAACAACAGCAGAACATACCTTCTCATCACACAGGATATTCATCAAAATAGATCATGTTAGACAATAAAACAAATCTCAGTAAATTTAGAAATACTAAAATCATATAAAGTGTTTTCTCTGATCACTATGGAATTAACTGGAAATCTGTATCTGAAATATATCTGGAAAATCTCCAAATATTTGGAAATTAAATGATACACTTCTAAAGTATTCTGAGTTGAATGAAAATGAAAACACAATAAATAAAGACAATGCTTAGCGAGAAATCGTAGGATCTAAAGCTTGTCTCAGGAAAAAAATAAAGGTCTCAAAGCAGTTATTTAGGCCATTGTCTTACGGACCTAGAAAACAAAAGCATGTTAAATACAAAATAAATAGGAAAAAATAATTAAGATCAGAGCAGAAACTCATGATATAGAAAACAATAGAGAAAATAATCCAAAAGATGGTTCTTTGACAAGATTTTTTTAAATTGGTAAATTTATATCTAGACTTACCAAAAAAATTAAAAAGACACAAGCACAGTTACAAGAATGGAAACAAGAATCACTACAAATCTTAATATAGTAGAAAAATAATAAATAGTATTAATAACTTTTTGTTATTATAAATTCAACTACTTACAAGAAACGGCCAAATTCCTTAAAGCATACTGCCAAATGTGACTCTAAATGTAACCAGAATAACCCTTTATCTATTAAGATGAATTTTAGTTTAAAACTTCCTCACAAAGACAATTCCAAGCCCAGACAGCTTGCTGTTGAATTTGATTACTATTACCAAACACTTGAGGAAGAAGCAATTCCAATTCTACACAAATTCTTCCAGAAAATAGAACAGGGAACCCTTCCCAACTCATTTTGAAAACTTAAAATCGGCGTGTAACACTGTATTAGTTTCAGGTGTACCACATCATTATTTGATGTGTACATACACTGTAAGAAAATCACCACAATAGTTAATATGTCACCATAAATAGTTACAAATTTTAATTTTATTTCTTAGCCACATCGTGGCTTGTGGGATCTTAGCTCCCCAACCAACTAGAAATTGAACCCAGGCCCTGAGCAGTGAGAGCACCAAGTCCTAACCACTGGACTTCCAAGGAAGTTCCCCCAGTTTTTTTCTTGTAATGATAGACATGACTTTGAGTAAGCTCCGGGAGTTGGTGATGGACAGGGAAGCCTGGCGTGCTGCAGTCTATGGGGTCGCAAAGAGTCGGACACGACTGAGTGACTGAACTGAACTGAATGAGAAAGTTTAAGATCTACTTTAAACTTTCAAATATGCAATGCGGCATTATTGACTACAGTCCCAATATTGTACGTTACACCCGCATGATGTATTTATTTTATAGCTGTAAGTCTGTTCTTTGGACCCCCATCACCCAATTTGCCCACCCCTCAACCTCCCTCCACCTCTGGTAGTCATCAATCTGTTGCTCCCTGTATTTTTGAGCTTCAGTTCAGTTCAGTTCAGTCGTTCAGTCATGTCCAACTCTTTGTGACCCCATGAATCCCAGAACGCCAGGCCTCCCTGTTCATCACTATCCCCCGGAGTTCACTCAGACTCACGTCCATCGAGTCGGTGATGCCATCCAGGCATCTCATCCTCTGTCCCCTTCTCCTCCTGCCCCCAGTCCCTCCCAGCATCAGTCTTTTCCAATGAGTCAACTCTTCGCCTGGGGTGGCCAAAGTACTGGAGTTTCAGCTTCAGCATCACTCCTTCCAAAGAAATCCTTCAGAATGGACTGGTTGGATCTCCTTTGAGCTTGGTGAGAGCATGCAACGTTTGTCTTTCTCTGAGTTATTTCGCCTAGCATAGAGTCTTCAGGGTCCATCCATGTGGTCACAAGTGTCGTTGATTGTATGGCTGAATAACATTCCATTACTTAATGTTTCTCACATATTTTTTTATCTATTCACCCATCAGTGAACAGTTAGGTTGTCTCCATATCTTGGCTATTGTAAACAATGCTGCAGTGAACCTGGGGGCATATATTCCTTAGAATTAGTGGTTTCATTTTCTTCCTATAAATACTCAAAGTAGAATTGCTGCATCCTATGATATGAGTTCCTTATGTATTTTGCATATTAACCGCTTATCAGATACATGACTTGAAAATATTTTCTCCCATTCAGCAGGTCACCTTTTCATTTCATGGATGGCTTCTTTTGCTATGCAGACATTTTTTAGCTTGATGTAGTCCTACTTGTTTGTTTTTGCTTTTGCTGCTTTTGTTTTTAGTGTCAGATCCAAAACATCTTTGCCAAGACTGATGTCAAGTGACTTACCAGTTATATTTTCTCCCAGGAATGTTATGGTTTCAGGAGAAAATAGTTTCACTTTATAATAGTAGCAGAAAGAATAAACTACCTCAGAATAAAATTTAACCAAGGAGATGCAAAACTTATGCACTGAGAATGAGAAAACATTATTGAAAGAAATTTCTAAAGACATGAATAAGTGGAAAGACATCCTGTGTTCATAGATTGAAAGATTTAATCTTGTTACAATGGTAATACACCCCAGACTGATCTACAGATTCAGTGAAATTTCTATCAAAGTTCCAAACACTTTTTTTTGTAGAAATGGACAACTGATCTTAAAATTCACATGGAATTGCAAGGAACCCTGAGTAGCAGTGTTGAAACAGTCTTAAAAAAACAAAGCTGGAGTACTCACATTCCTTGACTTCAGAATTTTTCAGAAAGCTACAGTGATCAAAACTGTGTGGTACTTACACATGGATAGAATTATTTATCAAAGGAATATAACTGAGAGCCTATAATTAAACCCACTCATTTACTGTCAGTTGATTTTTTACAAAGGTTCCAGGACTATTCAATGGAACAAAGAAGTCTTTTCAAAAATTGGTGCTGAGACAACTAGATATACACATGCAAAAAGTGAATTTGAATCCCTATACTACAACATATACAAAGTGAAAGTCACTCAGTCATATCCAACACTTTGTGACCCCATGGACTATACAGTCCAAGGAATTCTCCAGGCCAGAATACTGGAGAGGGTAGCTGCTCCCTTCTCCAGGGGATTTTCCCAACCCAGGGATCGAACCCAGGTCTCACACACTGCAGGTGGATTCTTTACCAGCTGAGTTACAAGAGAAGCCCAGTACTGGAGTGGGTAGCCTAGCCCATATCCAGAGGATCTTTCTGACCCAGGAATCAAACCGAGGTCTCCTGCCTTGCAAGTACGTTCTTTACCAACTGAGCTATCAGGGAAGCCCCACAACATATATAAGGATTAACTTAAATCCAAGATGTAAATGTAAAAGATAAAACAATGAAATTTTATTAAAAACAGAGGGGCTTCCCTGGTGGTCTAGTGGTTAAAAGAATCTACCTACCAATGTAGGGCATATGGGTTCAATTCCTGGTCCTGGAAGATACTACATGCCGTGAAGCAACTAAGCCCATGGGCCACAACTACTGAGCCTGTGCTCTAGAGCCCACAAGAAACAACTGTTGAGCTCACATGCTGAATCCCACATGTCTAGAGCTGGTGCTCCACGACAAGAGAAGCCACTGCAATGAGAAGCCCGTGCATCACAATGAAGAGGAGCCCCTGCTCTTGACAACTAGAGAAAGCTGGCATGCAGCAACAAAGACCAGTGCAACCCCAATATATATAGATATATATGTATATGTATATGTATATGTATATGTATATGTATATGTATATGTAATTGTATAAAGGAGTGCTGTGGTGATCCAATGGTTAAGATTTAGAGCTTTCACTGCCATGGGCCCAGGTTCAATTGTTGGTTGGGGAACTAAGATCTCACAAGACCCATAGCATCACCAAAAAAAAAAGTAAAAATACAGGTATATATCCACATGACCTTGTGCTAGTACCTGAATGTTTCTGTCCCTCCAAAATTTATTTGCTGATATCGTAATCCCCAAAGGTGATGATATTAACAGAATATTAATAATATTATTATTTGGGAGGTGATTAGGGCCTTTGGGAGGTGATTAGGTCATGAGCGGGAAGCCCTCATGAATGGGATTAGTGCTCCTATGGAAGAGATCCCACACAGCTTCCTAGTCCCTTTCTGCCATGTGAGTCAGCTAGGAAGAGTGTTCTCACCTGGCCCTGCTGGCACTCTGATTTTGACTTCTAGCCTCCAGAACTGTGGCCATTAAATTTCTGCTGTTCATAAGGCTCTCCAGTCTGCGGAACTTTGCTGTAGCAGCCTGAACACACTAAGACACCTTAGATTTGGCAACAGTTTTCAACGATGACACCAAAAGCACGAACAAACAAAGAGTACATTGGACTTCATCAAAATTAAAAATTTTGTGCATCAAAGGATGCTGTAAAGAAAGTGAAAAGACAATCTGCAGAATAGGAAAAAAATATTTGTAAATCATACATCTGTGGAAAATTCTTAAAGAGGTGGGAATACCAGACTACCTAACCTGCCTCCTAAGAAATCTGTATGTAGGTCAAGAAACAACAGTTAGAAGTGGACATGGAACAACAGACTGGTTCCAAATAGGAAAAGGAGTACATCAAGGCTGTATATTGTCACCCTGCTTATTTAACTTATATGCAGAGTACATCATCAGAAATGCTGGACTGGATGAAGCACAAGCTGAAATCAAGATTGCTGGGAGAAATATCAATAACCTCAGCTATGCAGATGACACCACACCTATGGCAGAAAGTGAAGAGGAACTCAAGAGCCTCTTGATGAAAGTGAAAGAAGACAGTGAAAAAGTTGGCTTAAAGCTCAATATTCAGAAAACTAGGATTATGGCATCCAACCTCATTACTTCATGGCAAATAGACGGAGAAACAATGGGAACAGTGACAGACTTTACGTTTTGGGGCTCCAAAATCACTGCAGATGGTGACTGCTGCCATGAAATTAAAAGATGCTTGCTCCTTGGAAGAAAACTTATTACCAAACTAGACAGTATATTAAAAAGCAGAGACATTACTTTGCCAACAAAGGTCCATCTAGTCAAAGCTATGGTTTTTCCAGTAGTCAGGCATGGATACGAGAGTCTGACTATAAAGAAAGCTGTGCACTGAAGAATTGATTCTTTTGAACTATGGTGTTGGAGAAGACTCTTGAGAGTCCTTTGGACTGCAAGGAGATCCAACTAATCCATCCTAAAGGAAATCAGTCCTGAATATTCATTGGAAGGACTGATGCTGAAGCTGAAACGCCAATACTTTGGCCACCTGATGAGAAGAACTGATACATTTGAAAAGACCCTAATGCTGGGAAAGATTGAAGGCAGGAGGAGAAGGGGACGACAGAGGATGAGATGGTTGGATGGCATCACCAACTCAATGGACATGAGTTTGAGTAAACTACGGGGGTTGGTGATGGACAGGGAGGCCTGGCATGCTGCAAAGAGTCAGATGTGACTGAGCAACTGAACTGAACTGATAAGTCTAATATTCATAATACATAAAGATTTCTTAAAACTTAATAATAGGAAGTCAAATAATTTAAAAAGAGCAAAGAATGTAAATAGACATTTACCTAGTCTAAAAAGACTAAAGAAAAATGATACATGTATGGGGAAAAAGCACATAGATAGATACTCATTGTGCTTAGACACTCAGTCGTGTCCAACTCTTTGCAAACCCGTGGACTATAGCTTGCCAGGCTCCTCTGTCCATGGGATTTCCCAAGGCAAGAATACTGAAGTGGGTTATCATGCCCTCCTCCAAGGGATCTTCCCAACCCAGGGACTGAACCCAGGTCTCCCACACTGCAGGTGGATTCTTTACCATCTGCACCACCAAGCAAGCCCTAGATGCTCATTACAGAAATGCAAACCAAACCCCGATGAGCTCTCACTTCACATCCACTAGGACAGGTATGCCATGCCAAGTCACTTCAGTCGTGTCCGACTCTGTGCAACCCCAGAGACGGCAGCCCACCAGGCTCTCCCATCCCTGGGATTCTCCAGGTAAAAACACTGGAGGGGGTTGCCATTTCCTTCTCCAATGCATGAAAGTGAAAACTGAAAGTGAAGTCGCTCAGTCGTGTCCAACCCTTAGCGACCCCATGGACTACAGCCCACCAGGCAAGAGTACTGGAGTGGGGTGCCATTGGACAGGTATAACTAGGGGAAAAAAATCGAGAATTACAAATATTAGCAACTGAAATCCTCAAATGTTGTTAGTGGGAATGTAAAATGGTGCAGCTGCTATAGAAAACAGTTTGGTATTTCCTTCAAAAGTTAAACATAAGGCTACCATATAATCCCACAATTCCATTCCCAGAAACAACATTCAAGAGAATGGAAAACATATGTTCAAACAAAATTTGGGTAAAAATGTGCATTGTACCATTATTAACAATGAAAACAATTCAAATGTCCATCGCCTAATAAGTGGATGAATCAAACATGGCATATCCATACAACAGCATGTTATTCAGCCATAAAAAGGAATGAGGTACTGTCACGTTGGACACGACTGAAGTGACTTAGCAGCAGCAGCAGCACATGGTTCAAATGGATGAACCTTCACAACATGTTAAGTGAAAGATGTTGTTGTTGTTAAGTCACTTAGTCATGTCCAACACTCTTGTGACCCCATGGACTGTAGCCTGCCAGATTCCTTGGTCCATGGGATTTCCCAGGCAAGAATGCTGAGATGGGTTGCCATTTCCTCCTCCAGGGGATTTTTCTGACCCAGGGATCGAACCTGGGTCTCCTTCTTGGCAGGTGGATTCTTTACCATTGCACCACCTGGGAATGAACAAGTCAGACACAAATCATATTCTATGATTCTATTCATAGGAAGTGCCCAGAATAGGTAAATCCATAGAAACAAGATTCCAAGTAGTGGTTTCCAGGGCTGTGGAGAGTGAGAGTGACTGCTTAATGTACAGAATTTTATTTGAAGGGATGAAAAGTTCTGGAATTAGTGGTGATTGTTGCTTAACATTGTGAATGCACTAAAAGCCACTGAATTATAGACTTAAGAATGTTTACACTGTGAATTTTACGTGAATTTTAACACAAACCAAAGCAAAAAAAGAAAAAAACACAGAAAATGATATTAAGTATAGTTTTGCCTAAGTTGGGTTTTAGGTGCCCAGGAAATATCCTAATAGAGACACTTGGTAGATAGATGGCCAATAAGAGAAGGGAGTTCAGATTATCTAGGCTACAGACACAGATCTGAGAATAGATCTATATATGTAGATTTATTGTTGAAGCCCTAAGAACAGATGAGTCAGCTGTGGAATCACTTAGAGTAAGAAGGGAGGAGGGCCTGCAACAGGACTCAGGATGAACAACATTTTAGGATGTGAGAATAAGAAGAGGACTATTCAGAGGAGACTGAGAAGGAGGAAGCAGTGTTGTATGAGGAAGAACCTGGGACATAGAAACCAAGGAAGAAGGAATTGTTAAAGGCAGTGGTCAGGGAGTTCCCTGGTGGTCTAGTGGTTAGGATTTTCGCACTTTCACTGCTTTGACCTGGATTCAATCCCCAGTCAGGGAAGTGAGATCCCTTCAAGCAGTGTGGTGTAGTCAAAAGGAAAAAAGGTAGTGGTCAGAGGTTTTAAATATGAGAGGAGTAAAAGTAGATGTAGTTATATTTGATTGGTGGGGAACAGGTACAGATAATAGTTGCAGGATGAGATAATAACCTTCACTGGAGAAAGTCATGGAAATGTAAGTTAAACTAAATTAAATGTCATTGTCTACCATTAAAGCAAATATATGTAAAGACAATGCCAAAGAATGCTCAAACTGCAGCACAATTGTACTCATCTCACACGCTAGTAAAGTAATGCTCAAAATTCTCCAAGCCAGGCTTCAGCAATATGTGGTGAACCATGAACTTCCAGATGTTCAAGCTGGTTTTAGAAAAGGCAGAGGAACCAGAGATCAAATTGCCAACAACCACAGGATCATGGAAAAAGGAAAAGAGTTCCAGAAAACCATCTATTTCTGCTTTATTGACTATGCCAAAGCCTTTGACTCTGTGGATCACAATAAACTATGGAAAATTCTGAAAGAGATGGGAATACCAGACCACTTAACCTGACCTCTTGAGAAACCTGTACACAGGTCAGGAAGCAACAGTTAGAACTGGACATGGAAAAACAGACTGGTTCCAAATAGGAAAAGGAGTATGTAAAGGCTGTATATTGTCACCCTGCCTATTTAACTTATATGCAGAGTACACCATGAGAAACACTAGACTGGAAGAAACACAAGCTGGAATCAAGATTGCCAGGAGAAATATCAATGACCTCAGATATACAGATGACACCATCCTTATGGCAGAAAGTGCGGAGAAACTAAAAGTCTCTTGATGAAAGTGAAAGTTGAGAGTGAAAAAGTTGGCTTAAAGCTCAACATTCAGAAAATGAAGATCATGGCGTCCGGTCCCATCACTTCATGGGAAATAGACAGGGAAACAGTGGAAACAGTAGCTGACTATTTTGGGGGTCTCCAAAATCAATGCAAATGGTGACTGCAGCCATGAAATTAAAAGACGTTTACTCTTTGGAGGAAAGATTATGACCAACCTAGATAGTGTATTGAAGATCAGAGACATTACTTTGCCAACAAAGGTCCATCTAGTTAAGGTTACGGTTTTTCCAGTGGTCACGTATGGATGTGAGAGTTGGACTGTGAAAGGCTGAGTGCCAAAGAATTGATGCTTTTGAACTGTGGTGTTGGAGAAGACTCTTGAGAGTCCCTTGGACTGCAAGGAGATCCAACCAGTCCATTCTGAAGGAGATCAGCCCTGGGATTTCTTAGGAAGGAATGATGCTAAAGCTGAAACTCCAGTACTTTGGCCACCTCAGGCGAAGAGTTGACTCATTGGAAAAGACTCTGATGCTGGGAGGGATTGGGGGCAGGAGGAGAAGGGGACAACAGAGAATGAGATGGCTGGATGGCATCACTGACTCGATGGACGTGAGTCTGAGTGAACTCGAGAGTTGGTGATAGACAGGGAGGCCTGGCATGCTGCGATTCATGGGGTCGCAAAGAGTCAGACACAAATGAGAGACTGAACTGAACTGAACTGAACTATGGTAAACAGTAAAGAGTTTCCTCAAAACACTAGAGTTGTCATAAGATTCAAAACTCCCCATTCCTGGGCACATACCCTGATAAAACCATAATTTGAAAAACTACATGTACCCCTGTGTTCTTAGCAGCACTATTAACAATAGCCAACACATGCTGGCTAAATGTCCATTGATAGATTAATGGTAAAGTGGATGTGGTATTGCTGTTGTTGTTGTTCAGTACCTAGTCATATCCAACTCATTGCAACCCCATGATCGGCAGAACGTCAGGCTTTCCTGTCCACACCGACTTCTGGAGTTTGCTCAAACTTATGTCCATCGAATCAGTGATGCCATCCAACCATTACGTCCTCTGTCATCCCCTTCTCCTCTTGCCTTCAATCATTTCCAGCATCAGAATTTTTCTAATGAGTCAAATCTTCGCATCAGGTGGCCAAAGGATTGGAATTACAGCCACAGTATCAGTCCTTCCAGTGGATATTCAGGACTGGTTTAGGATTGACTGGTTTGATTTCTTTGCAGTCCAAGGGACTCTCAAGAGTCTTCTTCAACACCACAGTTCAAAAGCATCAGTTCTTCAGTGATCAACTTTTCTTATGGTCCAACTCTCACATCCATACATGGTTACTGGAAAAACAATAGCTTTGATTAGATGGACCTTTGTTGGCAAAGTAATGTTTCTGCTTCTTAAGATACTGTTTAGGTTGGTCATAGCTTTTCCTCCAAGAAGTGGTTGTCTTTTAATTTCATGGCTGCAGTCATCACCTGCAGTGATTTTGGAGCCCCCCCCAAATAAAGTCTGTTACTGTTTCCATTATTTCTCCATCTATTTGCAATGAAGTGATAGCACTGGATGCCATGATTTTAGTTTTTGAATGCTGAGTTTTAAGCCAGCTTTTTCACTCTCCTCTTTCATCAAGAAACTCCTTAGTTCCTCTTTGCTTCCTGCCATAAGGGTGGTGTCATCTGCATATCTGAAGTTGTTGATATTTCTCCCTGCAATCTTGATTCCAGCTTGTGTTTCATCTAGCCTGGCATTTCACATGATGTACTCGGCATATAAGTTAAATAAGCTTTAGAACTTGAAATAGCTCAGATAGAATTCCATCACCTGCACTAGCTTTGTGCTTTACAAATAGCTGAGAAAAGAAGAGAAGTGAAAGGCAAAGGAGAAAAGGAAAGATATACTCATCTGAATGCAGAGTTCCAAAGAATAAGAAGGAAAGACAAGAAAGTCTTAGTGAACAATGCAAAGAAATAGAGGAAAACAATACAATGGGAAAGACTAGAGGTCTGTTCAAGAAAATTAGAGATAACGAGGGAACATTTCATGCAAAGATAAGCACAGTAAAGGACAGAAACTGTATGGACCTAGTAGAAGAAGAAGATATTAAAAAGTGGCAAGAACAAAGGTGTAATAACCCACCTAGAGCCAGACATCCTGGAGTGTGAAGTCAAGGGAGCCTTATGAAGCATTACTATGAACAAAGCTGGTGGAGGATGTGGTATATGTATATATTTCCATTACATATATAATGGAAATATTCAGTTCAGTTCAGTCACACAGTCGCGTCCGACTCTTTGTGACCCCATGGATTGCAGCATGCCAGGCTTCCCTGTCCATCGCCAACTCCCCGGAGTTTACTCAAACTCATGTCCGTTGAGTTGGTAATCCCATCCAACCATCTCATCCTCTGTCGTCCCCTTCTCCACTTGCCTTCAATCTTTCCCAGCATCACGGTCTTTTCAAATGAATCAGTTCGCCCCATCAGGTGGCCAAATTATTGGAGTTTCAGCTTCAGCATCAGTTATTCCAATAAATATTCAGAACTGATTTCCTTTAGGATGGATGGACTGGTTGGATCTCCTTGCTGTCCAAGAGACTCTCATGTGTCTCTTCCAACACCACAGTTCAAAAGCATCAATTCTTCAGTGTTCAGCTTTCTTTATAGTCCAATTCTCACATCTATACATGACTACCGGAAAAACCATAGCATTGACTAGATGGACCTTTGTTGGCAAAGTAATGTCTCTGCTTTTTAATATGCTGTCTAGGTTGGTCATAGCTTTTCTTCAAAGGAGCAAGCATCTTTTAATGAAAATATTACTCATCCATAAAAAAGAATGAAATAATGTCATTTGCAGGAACTCGCAAGGATATAGAGATAATCATACTAAGTGAAGTAAATGAGAAAAAGGACAACAATTACCATATGACATCACTTATATATGAAATGTAAAATACAATACTAATGAAAATATCTATGAAACAGAAACAGATGTACAGAATAGACTGTGGTTGCCCGAGGTGGAGGTGATGCAAAGGGAAGGATTGTTAGTTTGGGATTAGCAGATGCAAACTATTATACATAAGATAAATAAATGACAAGGTCCTATTGTATAGCCCAAGGAATTATATTCAATATCCTGTGATAGACCATAATGGAAAGGAATATGAAAAAAATGTATATAACTGAATTACTTTGCTGTACAGCAGAAATGAACACATTGTAAATCAGCTAGACTTCAATAAGTTTTTTTTTAAAAAAGAACTTCTGAAATCCTCTGATATTTTCTAATTAAAAATTGTGTAGAAAACTTTTCAAGAGATGGGAATACCAGACCACCTGACCTGCCTCCTGAGAAATCTGTATGCAGGTCAAGAAGAAAGAGTTAGAACCTGACATGGGACAACAGACTGGTTCCAAATTGGGGGAGGAGTACGAAAGGCTATATATTGTCACTCTGTTTATTTAACTTCTATGCAGAGTACATCATGAGAAATGCTGGGCTGGATGAAGCACAAGTTGCAGTCAAGATTACCGGGACAAATATCAATAACTTCAGATATGCAGATGACACCACCCGTTTTACAGAAAGTGAAGAGGAACTGAAGAGCCTCTTGATGAAAGTGAAAGAGGAGAGTGAAAAATTGTCTTAAAATTCAATATTCAAAAACTAAGATTTTAGCATCCAGTCCCAATACTTCATGGCAAATAGATAGGGAAACAATGGAAACAGTGAGAGATTCTATTTTGGGGGCTCCAAAATCACTGCAGATGGTGACTGCAGCCATGAAATTAAAACATGATTCAAAAAAATGCTTTTGAACTGTGGTGTTGAAGAAGACTCTTGAGAGTCCCTTGGACTGCAAGGAGATCAAACCAGTCAATCCTAAACCAGTCCTGAATATCCACTGGAAGAACTGATACTGTGGCTGTAACTCCAATCCTTTGGCCACCTGATGCGAAGATTTGACTCACTGGGAAAGATTCTGATGCTGGAAATGATTGAAGGCAAGAGGAGAAGGGGATGACAGAGGACGTAATGGTTGGATGGCATCACTGATTTGATGGACATAAGTTTGAGCAAACTCCAGGAGTTGGTGTGGACAGGGACCACAGTTGGAAAGAGTTGGACACTACTGAGAGACTGAACTGAATTGAACTCAACTGATGGGCTCAGAGTAGCCACACTATGACCATGAGGGAAGTTAGCCTTAGAGCAAGGCCCACATGGTAAATGGTAGAGCAGGGAGGTAAGAAATAAAAACACAGAAGAACCTCATTCTTGATAAGATTATTAAAGTTGTGAATTACTTAGTCCTGAAAGGCAGCCTATTTAGTCTTTCTGCTGAATGAGCCAATACATTTCCTTACTGCTTAAGCTACTCTGAGTCATTTGTTTCTTGTTTTTGAAAACTTTCTAGTTCAGACACTATGGCACAACTATTTTATGGAATACAACGTAGCAGTTTTAAAAATAAGGCAGATTTCTATGTACTAATTTAATATAAAAAACCCTGTTAATGAATAAATGTTGAAAAACTGTATAATTCTATTTACATAAAATTTTTAAAAGCAAAATAAATGAACCATGAGTGTTGTATATGTAGATGTGCTTGTGTAATTTATTTCTAAGCTAAAATATATGTAATATTTGCTATGTTGAAAATATATGTAGTGCATATGTAAACTGTAAAGCATATTAATAAAGTGAAAATCATTAAACTCAGCAATGAATTTACATACTAGCACATTATCAAAACCATTGAGGATACTTACATGCTCTTTTCCAGTCTCCACCTTTGCTTTCTCCAAAGAGAAATAGCAATTCCAAGAGATAACCACTACTCTGAATTTTTTTAAAAAATAATTTATTTATTTATTTTTGGTTTTTCTGTGTGGGCTTTTTCTCTAGTTGTGCTAAGTAGGGGCTACTCTCCAGTCACACTGTGTGGGCCTCTCATTGGGGTGACTTCTCTTGTTGTAGAGCACGGACTCTAGGGCATATGGGCTTCCGTATTTGCAGCACAGTCTTAGTATATGTGGTTCCAGGCTCACGAGCACAGGTTTAATATTTGTGGTGCAAGTGATTACTTGCTCTGACGCATGTGGAATCTCTCCAGATCAGGGATAGAACCCGTGTCTCCTGCATTGGCAGGCAGATTCTTTACCACTGAGCCACCAGGGAAGCCTTTAACTTGAATTTTTAATTAATTTTCTTAAAGTATAGTTTACCACATATATGTGTTTCTTAAACAACAGTTGCTTACTTTTATAATTTTTTTAATCTTTACATTAATGGTATCGGACAACACACAGTTCCATGACTTCTTCAACTTAACATTTCGTGTGCGTAACTGTAGCTTATTCATTCTATCTTTATACAATGCTCTGGAACTCTCTTGCTTTTTCCATGATCCAGCAGATGTTGGCAATTTGATCTCTGGTTACTCTGCCTTTTCTAAAACCAGCTTGAAATTCAGGAAATTCATGGTTCACGTATTGCTGAAGCCTGGTAAATTGTGTGGTAGTTTGAGCATTCTTTGGCATTGCCCTTCTTTGGGATTGGAATGAAAACTGACCCTTTCCAGTCCTGTGGCCACTGCTGAGTTTTCCAAATTTGCTGGCATATTGAGTGTAGCACTTTCACAGCATCACCTTTACGGATTTGAAATAGCTCAACTGGAATTCGATCATCTCCACTAGCTTTGTTCGTAGTGATGCTTTCTAAAGCCCACTTGACTTCTCATTCCAGGATGTCTGGATCTAGGTGAGTGATCACACCATCGTGATTATCTGGGTCGTTCAGATCTTTTTGTATAGTTCTTCCGTGTATTCTTGCCACCTCTTCTTAATATCTTCTGCTTCTGTTAGGTCTATACCATTTCTGTCCTTCATTGAGCCCATCTTTGCATGAAATGTTCCCTTGGTATCTCTAATTCTCTTGAAGAGATCTCTAGTCTTTCCCATTCTGTTGTTTTCCTCTATTTCTTTGCATTGATTGCTGAAGAAGGCTTTCTTATCTCTTCTTGCTATTCTTTGGAACTGCATTCAGATGCTTATATCTTTCCTTTTCTCCTTTGCTTTTGGCCTCTCTTCTTTTCACAGCTATTTGTAAGGCCTCCCCAGACAGCCATTTAGCTTTTTGCATTTCTTTTCCATGGGGATGGTCTTGATCCCTGTCTCCTGTACAATGTCACGAACCTCATTCCATAGTTCATCAGGTACTCTATCTATCAGATGTAGGCCCTTAAATCTATTTCTCACTTCCATTGTATATCATAAGGGATTTGATTTAGGTCATACCTGAATGGTCTAGCGGTTTTCCCTACTTTCTTCAATTTGAGTCTGAATTTGGTAATAAGGAGTTCATGATCTGAGCCACAGTCAGCTCCTGGTCTTATTTTTGCTGACTGTATAGAGCTTCTCCATCTTTGGCTGAACATTATATAATCAATCTGATTTCAGTGTTGACCATCTTGTGATGTCCCTATGTAGAGTCTTCTCTTGTGTTGGTGGAAGAGGGTGTTTGCTATGATCAGTGTATTTTCTTGGCAAAACTCTATTATCTTTGCCCTACTTCATTCTGTATTCCAAGGCCAAATTTGCCTGTTACTCCAGGTGTTTCTTGACTCCCTACTTTTGCATTCCAGTCTCCTATAATGAAAAGTACATCTTTTTTGGGTGTTAGTTCTAAAAGGTCTTGTAGGTCTTTCATAGAACTGTTCAATTCAGCTTCTTCAGCGTTACTGGTTGGGGCATAGGCTTGGATTACTGTGATATTGAATGGTTTGCCTTGGAAACAAACAGAGATCATTCTGTCGTTTTTGAGACTGCATCCAAGTACTGCATTTCAGACTCTTTGTTGACCACGATGGCTACTCCATTTCTTCTAAGGGATTGCTGCGGGCAGCAGTAGATATAATGGTCATCTGAGTTAAATTCACCCATTCCTGATGTTCAAGCAGGTTTTAGAAAAGGCAGAGGAACCAGAGATCAAATTGCCAACATCCTCTGGATCATGGAAAAAGCAAGAGACTTCCAGAAAAAAACATCTATTTCTGCTTTATTGACTATGCCAAAGCCTTTGACTATGTGGATCACAATAAACTGTGGAAAATTCTTCAAGAGATGGGAATACCAGACCACCTAACCTGCCTCTTGAGAAATGTATATGCAGGTCAGGAAGCAACAGTTAGAACTGGAAATGGAACAACAGACTGGTTTCAAATTGGAAAAGGAGTACGTCAAGGCTGTATATTGTCACCCTACTTATTTAACTTCTGTGTAGAGTACATCATGAGAAACACTGGACTGGAAGAAACACAAGCTGAATCAAGATTGTCGGGAGAAATATCAATAACCTGAGATATGTAGATGACACCACCCGTTTTACAGAAAGTGAAGAGGAACTGAAGAGCCTCTTGATGAAAGTGAAAGAGGAGAGTGAAAAAGTTGGCTTAAAGCTCAACATTCAGAAAATGAAGATCATGGCATCTGGTCCCATCACTTCATGGGAAATAGATGGGGAAACCATGGAAACAGTGTCAGACTTTATTTTTGGGGCTCCAAAATCAATGCAGATGGTGACTGCAGCCATGAAATTAGAAGACGCTTACTCTTTGGAAGAAAATTATGACCAACCTAGATAGTATATTCAAAAGCAGAGACATTACTTTGCCAACTAAGGTCCGTCTAGTCCAGGCTATGGTTTTTCCTGTGGTCATGTGTGGATGTGTGAGTTGGACTGTGAAGAAGGCTGAGCGCCGAAGAATTGATGCTTTTGAACTGTGGTGTTGGAGAAGATTCTTGAGAGTCCCTTGGACTGCAAGGAGATCCAACCAGTCCATTCTAAAGGAGATCAGCCCTGGGATTGCTTTGGAAGGAATGATGCTAAAGCTGAAACTCCAGTACTTTGGCCACCTCAGGCAGAGTTGACTCATTGGAAAAGACTCTGATGCTGGGAGGGATTGGGGGCAGGAGGAGAAGGGGACGACAGAGGATGAAATGACTGGATGGCATCACGGACTCAATGGACGTGAGTCTGAGTGAACTCCAGGAGTTGGTGATGGACAGGGACACCTGGCATGCTGTGATTCATGGGGTCGCAAACAGTCAGACACGACTGAGCGACTGAACTGAACTGATACAATGCTCATTATGTAAATTTTGAAAATATGTATATTTATTCTCCTGTCTACCATATGAACACCTTCCATTGTTTTTTCCTTTATGAACAATGGTGCCATGGACATTCTTGAACATGTGTACTGCTGTATATACACAAGTTTCTTTAAGAAATTAGAAACTGAACTGCTGATTCTTAGGCGAAGCACAAGCTTTATTTTTCTAGGTTATGCCAAAATAGTTGTGCCAATGTACACTTTCACCAGCAATCCCTAAGTGTTCCTGTTGTTCTACATTCTTGTATTATTAGACTCCTTATTTTTACAAATGAAATGACTTTGAAACGATACCTCACTATGGTAATAGCTTTTCTATGATTATTAATAAAAGGAAGCAGTTTTTATATCTTATTCATCAACTGTCTTCCTTCTGTTCAGTTCAGTTTAGTCACTCAGTCGTGTCCGACTCTTTGCGACCCCATGAATCGCAGCATGCCAGGCCTCCCTGTCCATCACCAACTCCCAGATTTCACTCAGACTCACATCCATCACATCAGTGATGCCATCCAGCCATCTCATTCTGTGTCATCCCCTTCTCCTCCTGCCCCCAATCCCTCCCAGCATCACAGTCTTTTCCAGTGAGTCAACTTTTCGCATGAGGTGGCCAAAGTACTCGAGTTTGTAGTCAAACATAGCTCAGGATAATACTTCCTTCTGGAAGACTTCCCTGACTTCACCAGATTCTCAGGCTAGCCTAAGTGCCGGTACTAATACTTTGCATATTTCTACTGTTACACTTTAACAGATCCTCCAGTTTTCAAAGCTCCTTATCTCTTTTCTTTTTAAAATTATTTGGCCGCATTGGGTCTTGTTTGAGTAATGTAGGGTCCTTCATTGATGCACAGTGGCTCTCTAGTTCTGCTGCATGTGCTCAGTAGTTGCAGTATGCAGGTTTAGTTGCTCTGCAGTATATGAGATCTTAGTTCCCACAAAAGGGGCAGAAACCACGTCTTTGGCATTGCAAGGCAGATTCTTAACTACTGGACTGCCAAGGAAGTTGCATGACTATCTCTTCTTTATAGCCCAAAGAATAGTCTTATTTATCATTTCATATGGTGTGTGTTAGTTGCTCAGTCGTGTCTGACTCTTGCGACCCCATGGACTGTATAGCCCACCAGGCTCCTCTATCCATGGGAATCTCCAGGCAAGAATACTGGAGTGGGTTGTCAGTTCCTTCTCCAGGGGATCTTATCGACCTAGGGATTGAATCCAGGTCTCCAAGCACTGCAGGCAATTTTTTGCCAACTGAGCCAGCCTTTGGGAGGCCTGGCATGCTGGAATTCATGGGGTCGCAGAGAGTCGGACACGACTGAATGACTGAACTAAACTGAGCCACCAGATTACCATTTCATATGGAAAACTGCCCTTTTTATACTATTTCTTCTTTTACCCAATGCTATTACTTTTTCGATAATTAATTTTAGATGACCTAACACAATATGCCTATCTTCTATAATTATATAAATATTTTAATAATGCCAGTTGACAGCTATTTGAATTCACATAAAGTCTAAATCTTGATGACAAAGTAGCCTAAATTGGAGCTCCAGGCAGAGATGTACAGACCAACTACTTGATACCTGGCTGTTTAAAACTATTTTCCTATTTTTAAAGACATGCTGTGATTAAATATTGACATATATAGCTTAGCCATTTAAAGGTGAATAAACACATGGTCCCTTCCTTGAAAGAACTCAGTGTCTAACATGGAAACTGTGTGAGAAACAGATGACAATCATACAGGAAGCTGTATGGCTAAGCCTTTGGGAGACAGGAGCTTCGCCAGGACACCACCTTAGTTCCAGCAGCTCTGATGACAACTCAGATACCTTGATATGAGTTCCAATAATTTCCTCCTCTCAATCCAAGGCACAAATGTACCTATTCTAGTGACCTTCTGTTTTTGACCTAATTCACCTACTCTCTCACCTATCACTGCATTTTTCTTTTGCTATCAATTCATTGATCTTGAGTTTAAATTTGTGAGATGATCTGCTTGGTTCAGCTAAAGTATGTTCTTTTCATAAGGCACCTGATATTTTGCTGACCATTTGGCTCAAATATGGTAATAGGAATAGGGCCAGAATGTACATAATGAAATTGCATGCATGCGTGCATGCTCAGTCCTGTCTGACTCTTTGCAACTTCATGGACTGCAGCCTGCCAAGCTCCACTGTCCACGGAATTTTTCAGGCAGGAATGCTGGGGAGGGTTGCCATTTTCTACTCTAGGGGATTTTTTCAACACAGGGATTGAACCTGGATTTCCTGCGTCTCACTGAGCCACCTAGGAAGTCCACATAATACATAATACTGGAGTGGGTTGCCATTTCCTTCTCCAGTAGAACTTCCCAACCCAGGGATCAAACCCGGGTCTCTCGTATTGCAGGAAGACGCTTTACCATCTGAGCCACCAGGAAAGATCACACAATACAATTAGCAATATCCAAATTATCTTCAGCTGCATTCCTCAGCAAGGGCCCCTCCGCTTGGGGTTGAGGGTCATTACATGTGAATAGCTTGGCCTATCCACGACAGGTGATATGTGCATGTGTGGTCCGACGCTTCAGTGGTGTCTGCCTGTTCGCCTGTTTGTGATGCTGTGGACTGTAGCCCACCAGGCTCCTCTGTCCATGGGATTCTCCAGGCAAGAATACTGGAGTGGGTTGCCATGCCATCCTCCAGGGGATCTTCCCAACGCAGGAATTGAATGTGTGTCTCCTGTGTTGCAGACAGATTCTTTACTCACTGTGCCACCTGGGAAGCCCTACAAGTGATATACGAGTGCATTATTTAGGGCTCTTTCTGTTGAAAGGATGGGACATTTAATTCAAACTGATTTAGGAAAACGAATTTATTGGCTTACAAACCAAGAAGCCTAGAAGCATGTTATTGTGTTGCTGTTTAGACGCCAAGTTGTACCTGGCTCTTTTGCAACCCCACAGACTACAGACCACCAGGCTCTTCTGTCCAAGGGATCTTCTGGGCAAGAGCACTGGGATGGGTTGCCATTTCCTTCTTCGGGGATCTTCCCCATCTAGGGCTCAAACCTGTGTCCTCTGCTTTGGTAGATGTATTCTTATTCACTGTGCCACCAAGGAAGTCCTAGAAGGATAACTGGCCTAAAGAATGGCTGAATCCATGATTTCAAATGATGTTGTCAGCTTAGCCCTGCATTCTTCTGTGTTGGTTTCATTTTCTCTCCACTAGCTCTAAGTTTAAATCCTCCCAGAGTTAAGTGAAAAAAGGCAGATTTCTCCTGCCCTCCCCCTTTAAGCATTTTTCTTGATGAAGCACATAGTGTAAAGGTTGAAAGCATGGACTCAGTAATTAGGTTGGCTTCATTAATTATCTACCATTCCTATAATCTTATTTAACCTCTTCAGGCCTTAGCTTTTTCCCATCTGTATCACAATAGTTCCAGTCCCATCACTTCACAGCAAATAGATACAGAAAAAGTGGAAACAGTGACAAATTTTATTTTCTTGGGCTCCAAAATCACTGTGGACAATGACTGCAGCCACGAAATTAAAAGACGTTTGATCCTTGGAAGAAAAGCCATGACAAATTAGACAGCATATTAAAAAGCAGAGACATTACTTTGCTGACAAAGATCCATCTAATCAAAGCTATGGTTCTTCCAGTAGTCATGTATGGATGTGAGAGTTGGACCGTAAAGAAGGCTGAGTCCTGAAGAACTGATGGTTTTGAACTGTGGTGTTGGAGAAGACTCTTGTGGGTCCCTTGGACAGAAAGAGGATCAAACCAGTCAATGCCAAAGGAAATCAACCCTGAATATTCATTGGAAGGAATGATGCTGAAGCTGAAGCTCTAATTCTTTGGCCACCTGATGCAAAGAGCTGACTCACTGTAAATGATCCTGATGCTGGGAAAGATTGAGGAAAAGAGAAGAGGACGACAGAGGATGAGATGGCTGGATGGCATCACCGACTCAATGGACATGAGTTTGAGCAATGGACATGAGTTGGAAGGACAGGGAAGCCTGGCATGCTGTAGTCCATGGGAGTCCCAAAGAGTCAGATACAACTTAGCAACTGAACAACAATCACAATAGTTTCTACTACTGGGTTGTAATGAGATTTAAAGTTGCTGATATTTGTAGGATGCCTAAAATAGTGCCTGGGTACAATGTAAGGGCTATATTACCAGCTCTGATTGGGTCATAAGTCCCTCCCTATGTCCTAAGTGTTTTTGCTAGGTTTGGGACTTTCTATCCAAACTACAAAGATCCGGAGTAGTGGAAGGATGGTTTCTTTTAAGAAATTTGGAGTGCCTTTACCAAAGGCTGGGGAAAAAGAGGCCAGGTCAACATAAACAATACATTTACTATAGGAAAGCAAATTGTTGCTTGAGACCTAAGGTTTTCTCACACAAGTAATACATGAATTTGTGTGCATTGTTTCTAATTATATATAGGGATAACCTGAGAGGATTTCTGTTTATGCTTGTGATTGTTAAAAAAAGCACAAACTTTTTATTTGAAAATATAACTAGCATTTGACTAGCACTTTACTGAACAAAGTATTTTCACATGTATTAGCTATTTAATCCATGCAATAGCTCTGGGAGAGTAGGTTTTATTAGACTTTCTTAATGGTAACAAACTTTGCAAGCAGAAAATACAGATGGATGCAAATTTTACAAATAGTGGTACTGGTATAGCATTCTACATTAGTCTCCTCCTGCGTTTTATGCACTGTTGGTATCCACATATAACCATTTCTTTCATTCAACATATATTTATTGAGCCTTTGGTATTTATGAGGCATCATCCTAGGCACTTGGGAAACACAGCAGTGAACAAAACAGACAATACTCGCACTTCTTAAGTTTACATCTAGTGGGGTATGGGCAGACAAACCATAAAATAAAGAAGGAAGAAGTGTTATATAGTAAAAGTAAATAGGAAAACCAGATGAGGAGTACATAAATGCGTTCAATTTTATAGGCAGTGGT
This sequence comes from Nanger dama, assembly GCA_917880005.1. Taxonomy (NCBI): domain Eukaryota; kingdom Metazoa; phylum Chordata; class Mammalia; order Artiodactyla; family Bovidae; genus Nanger; species Nanger dama. The sequence goes on along the minus strand of CAKJTW010000003.1, from coordinate 18,920,521 downwards.
CAGTTCAGTTTGTCCTCTATTCTGGGTTTGCAGCTCTCCTGAACAAGGGTAACAGTTCCATTTCTATTTACCATACTCTCAGCACCAGGCACTCAAGAGACAGTAACTTTATGAATGTGATGAATGTGAAGTCGCTCAGTCGTATCCGACTCTTTGCGACCCCATGGACTGTAGCCTTCCAGGCTCCTCTGTCCAGGGGATTTTCCAGGCAATAGTACTGGAGTGGATTTCCATTTCCTTCTCCAAGGGATCTTCCCAACCTAGGGATCGAACCCAGGTCTCCCGCATCGCAGACAGATGCTTTACCATCTGAGCTACCAGGGAAGTCCACAGTAACTTTATATTAAATAAATAACTTCTAAGATGTAAGCAGTTAGGAAACACAGGCCTCTACTAGATACTGATCATACAATCCATAAATTGAATAACCTAATCATCTGTGATTTAATTAATCTAATCACTGAAGTTCTATGGGTTAACTACTATTACAGGCCGTTTTTAGGCATTTCAAACATATTTTAGCCGCCTCTGGCCCTACCAGCGTGAAAGCTTTCCTGTTTGTGTACGTGCGCACTTTTTCAAAACCACAGCCTTAGCCACTTATCTCTTGGTATCAACAGTAGTTTTCTAGGATTAACACTTGGGGTTTCTACTGAGGAGCTGGGTGAGACCCAGTAATCAGCCCATTGAACTTCAATGAGCCACAAAGCAAGGTTCTAACCCCCAAAACACAAACTACCGAAAGCAGGAAGCCCTCTTTACAGTCCTCACGCAGAGTCCAGCCGGAACCTTGACCTCAAGATGGCGTCGCGTAATCATAAGATTCAATCAGCTCCAATCAAAAATGGAAGAGTGGGTCGTAAAAGACGGCTCAAGACTTTCTAGCCCTCATCTGGCGCTCCATCTCTATGGTGATTCGCCGCTGCGTGGTGATTCAGAGCCAAGAGTGAAGACTATCTATACGCGCTCTTCTCTATGATCCTCCTCCCCACGCCCCTGGCCGCAGTGCACGCCGGGCACTAGGAAGACCTCCAGAAGACGCTCCCCGCGCAGCGCGGCGGTGTTTTGCGGCCTGTGCGAGTAGGCGCTTTGGAACCAGTCTCCTGGATAGCGGCGCGCAGAAACCTCGAACTGGTGGAGCCCACTCGTAACCTGGAGCCCGGAAGACCGCGAAGACAGTACCATTTCCTCAGCGGCGGGTCAGTTCACGCCTCAGAACGGGGGTGGAAACCGGGAGACTGGGTACTTCGGCTGGGGGGCGGAGGGAAAGCCTGGGAGGCTGCGAGAGGGCCGGGGTGGGATGGGAATAAGGGGACGGGGGGCGGGGAGTTGGGTGGGGGAGGGGACGGGCACGAGGCTTGGGTTTCTGCACTTCTCTAAGGCCTGGAGAATCTGTGGGCCTAGCGGCAGCCGGTGCAGGCCAAACCTACCGGTGGAGGCTTCCTCCTTGCATTGTCGCCCACTTTTCCTTTCCTTTCCACGGCTCGCCACAGAGTGGCCTCGGCCCATTCTGGGCTACGCGTTTGCCAGAAAACGAGCGGTCGCCCCCCGGGGAGTCCTTTCCTGAGATTTCTTTCAAGCCTGAGCCTGCGGAAGCTCTCCGGTAGATATTCCGGGCCGAGGGTACAATTGCTCCAGACTCTGCCTAGAAGCCGGCCAGCACCCACCCTTTTTAGCGGGGGTGGGGTAGGGGGGCTGGCCACCGTCTGTTTTCTTACCCTTCCTCTCTGGTCATCTAAAGCCCGCCACCAAGTGAACTGCCCTCTCTCCCCCCGTCCCCCCCCCCCACCCCCTTCCAACTTAATTTAGCTGCTGCCCAACTTTTCTAGCACCCTCCTGGTTGGTTTGCCTGTCTTAAGATTGTGATGAGTGTTGTGGCCCTGCCCCCTTTGCTCCCCTGGAGGTTTCAGTAAACTGTCTTCATTGATTCTAGGAGAGGTCTAACCTCCACGTTAGAATGTTACTTCGTTCTCATCCTTCTATGGTCTTCATTACTGCTTTTACAACACGTTTTTAGAACAAGTTCTAGGAGTATGAAAATTATTTTGAAGTTACGTAATATGGTTTTTACATTGCCACGGAAAAGCCATTTTGATAACTGGGCAGAGTGGAGTGGACCAGGAGAGAGGAAATTGGGCTTCTCTTGCACCAGACTCCTCCTCTTCTTGTGAAGTACTGTGAATTGGATATTTGGCAGTAGTGTATAAGCAATTTTTATATCGTTTTGAGAGCTTTACTTTCTAAAAGGTAATTTCCAAAATGTTGAGAGGGTGGCAAGGCAAACGGTCAGTAATAGTTCCTCACGTTTCAAGTGGGATACTGTGCTGTTTTAACACATTTAATTTTTCTTGAAGCCTTGGTTTTCTTCACCTGTAAAATGAAGATTATTAATGATATCCACCTCATAGGTTTTGGAGTTGGGAATTAATTGAGAAAAACGTATGTAAAATCCTTAGTGCGATAACCAGGTAACATAGTAAGTGCATATTAACTGATAGTGTTTGTTGTGTTTAAGAATTTTCGCTGAAGTGCAGGAGCCTATCCCTGACTTAACATTTCTTCCAGTGTAGCCTGGATAGAGTTGTATGAAGTCAGAGTTAATCATTAGTATGTTATTATTAGAGTCTTTACCTGCGAATTGTATACTTTGGGATAAGTTAGCTTCTTCATCAGTAAAATAATATATTTTACGCTAGGTAATTTGGGAGGCTAAATGAGTTGACCTACGTTGAAAGCTTTTGTAAACAAAAGTAGATTAAAATTCGTTAATATTTTCATGACACTGGTAACCCCAGAAGATGAATTATTTCCTTTTGGCTACCTGCAAGTTAGCTGTATTTCATATACTTTCTTCATTTACACATAATGTAGAGAAAAATTATATTGACTGTTAGAGTCTTTACCTGCGAATTGTATACTTTGGGATAAGTTAGCTTCTTCATCAGTAAAATAATATATTTTACGCTAGGTAATTTGGGAGGCTAAATGAGTTGACCTACGTTGAAAGCTTTTGTAAACAAAAGTAGATTAAAATTCGTTAATATTTTCATGACACTGGTAACCCCAGAAGATGAATTATTTCCTTTTGGCTACCTGCAAGTTAGCTGTATTTCATATACTTTCTTCATTTACACATAATGTAGAGAAAAATTATATTGACTGTTTCATTCTGTAGAAACAAAAGTAATCACTGACTCTTAATATCGTATAAAAGCATGCTGTTTATCTTTTAATTTCTTGATAGTTCTTTCTGATACTGCTACTGACGTTCATAAGAGAATTTTGATTCCTCAGTTTTTTTAATATAATTTTTCCTAACTTTTTTGAATTTTGAAACTCGAGAAAATAAAAAGAACATATTTTCACTGAGAATTACTGCTATCGCTTTTTAACTTTTTATTTTGACATAATTTCAAACTTAAAAAATGTTGTAAGAATAGTACAAAGGATTCTCAAATATCTTTCACTCAGATTCCCCAAATGTTAACATTTTACCTGTTTGCTTTATCTTCCTCTCCTTTTTTGTCTTCATAGTTTTCTTCAGAAATCTTTGCTAGTAAGTTGCAGATGTGGTGTCCCTCTTAACCCCCAGAATACTTAAGTGTGTATTTCCTAAAAACAATTACATTCTCTAAACAACAAAATCAGGAAATTAATATTGATACAATGTAGTCTACAGGTCTTAATTTGGTTTTGCCTGAAGGAGTCTGGAATTGGTATTGGTAATTTTTTAAAAACAGCTTATTACGGTATAATTGACATATAAAACACTCATTGGAATGTACAATTCAGTGATTTTTAGTATATGTGCAGAGATGTGCAACCATTATCCCAAAGGCGCGCCTTTTTTTGTTTACTGAGTCCCTTCCTACTCCCACCGTAGCTCTAGACTACCACTGATCTCTGTTGAGTTAGGCTTGCCTTGCTTGCTTGGGCTGGGACAGTCGTCATCCATGGTACCTTGCAGGCTGTACGCACAGCAGGAGACAGTGCATGCTACTCTGATTATCATTCAAATTTAATGTTGGGCCCCTGGGTTGGTTTCATAACTACCCATGACTTAAAATTTTCTCTTTCAGAACTAATGAAAATAATGTTAGAAAAGAATCTGGCACATAATTGGAGCTAGGCGTTTTATGGAATAAATGAATAAGTTGTATATGAGTGTTTGCTGAGGAGGATCTGTTGGTTCATTTGCTTCTTAACATTTTAGAAATTTGTCCTGATGAGGTTAGCCTGTAAGTCTATATCCCAGGAGAAATACTTTGTTTCTGTCAGGATAAATCTAATGGGTGAATGCATATAAGCAGTAATGGTATTCTTAAGAGTACAGAAAAAGTGGTTTAAAGGTGAAAAAGAAAAGCAGAATGTATAGATAAATCTTCTTTAGAAGTTTATTTTGTTTTGGGGGAGGACCAAATTTATTGAGATAAAATTTATGTACATTAAAATGCATCCATTTTAATTTCAGTCAGTTTTGATGAATACATAAACCTGTCTGACCACTGCCACAGAGATAGGAAACACTTCCAACATAGGTTCTTGTTTTTGTTATTTTGGGCCATGAAGTTTCATCCTTGGAGGATAAAAATGTTTTGAAAGGGCTTCCCTGGTGGCTCATAGGGTAAAGCGTCTGCCTGCAATGTCAGGAAACCGGAGTTCGAGTCCTGGGTTGGGAAGATCCCCTGGAGAAGGAAATGGCAACCCACTCTAGTACCCTTGCCTGGAAAATCCCACGGACAGAGAAGCCTGTTAGGCTACAGTCCATGGGGTCGCAAAGAGTCGGACATGACTGGGCGACTTCACTCACTCAAAAGTGAAGGTACTTTTCAAGTATTCTTTAAATGCTTTAAATTTAAAGTATTCTTTAAATAATTTAAGTCATTTCAGTGCTGATAAAATAAGCTCCTCATCTCTGTTAAACCCCACACACAATCCCTTGGCAATTGACTACATTCAGAATAGGTCTAGAAACCAGTAACGTGTCACCACTTCATTACCACCACCTGTTCTAGGCCACCTCTCTTGTCTGGGTTATTTCCGTAGTCTCTTACTTTTCTACCCTTGTTCTCCTCCAGTCTTAACATAGGGGCCAGTGACACTGTTAAAATAAAAGTCAAGTCAAAAACCTTTCAGAATAAAACCCAGTATTTTTACAGCGGTGTACAAAGCGTTACATTCTTTCAACTCTCTTCCCAGCTCCAGTTTGCGCCAGTACTGTGCTTCAGCTGTTGGCCTTATTCATGCAAACACACCTCAGGTTCTTTGTATTTGCAATTTCCTTTGCTTGAAAAGGGCTTCCCTGGTGGCCTAGAGGTTAAAGCATCCACCTGGAATGCTGGGGACCCGGGCTTTGATCCCTGGGTCAGGAAGATCCCCTGGAGAAGGAAAATGGCAACCCACTCCAGTACTCTTGCCTGGAGAATCCCATGGAGGGAGAAGCCTGGTAGGCTACAGTCCATGGGGTCAGTAAGAGTTGGACTGGACTGAGCGACTTCATTTTCACTTTACTTGAAAGGCTGTGGCCCGCAAGATAGGACTTCCTGCCTCATTCTCTCTGCAAGTCTTTAAATGTTGCCTTCTTGGCGAAGCCTGATCACCTTGTTTAAAGCATTCTTTAGCTCTCTTCCTTATTTCATTCAAAAAGTACATACCGACTTTGAATATCTTTATAATGTATTGTAAGAGTATTACAGTTTATCAACTACAGGTAAAAATGATACACTTTGCTTATTCTAAAAGTTTATTCTCAGTCATTTTACATACACCAAAACATACCAAAAAACATTTCTATGTTGAAATATGTGGTTGATACTCTCCTTTTAGGATGTTTAAAGTGAACATTAATAATTATCAGAGATCACCAGAAATGTTTGTTTCTGAATTTCCATAGGGGGGGCCATTATCTTATTAAGAGTGCCTTCATCTTTGAAGTTCAGCCTCTGAATAAGCAAGTTTTAAACAGTTCCAAATAAAAGGAAATATTCTGTAGAAAAATTGGAGTGAATGAAATGGGTATATTGCATAAACTAAAATGTAATCTGGTTAATTCTTAGCAGAATGAAAAGACATTTGAAAACTGAAAAAAATAGTTTAAACACCAAGAACATAGAAAGTTTTTTTAAAAGTAGTACTTGCATTTAAATTTAATACTTGGGGGAAAAGTGATTCTAAAGATGAATTCATGGTTCTATCTTTGTAACCATTGTGAGGCTAGGTGCTTGTCACTGCTTGAATTGTACCCACACATGGTAATTTAATAAATTCATTTAAAGAGTTTCTTAGAGTTTATTTGTTTACTGATTCATTCATTGAACAGGTATTAATACCAACTGTTCTAAGAAAATGCTGAGATAGAGTATTATAATGCTAATATAAGAGCTTTTATAAGTAGGACAGTAGCCCTCAATGTTTTAAAAGGATACACACTCCTGTCCCCTTCCATATAGAATATTTATTTTTGTTTTGGGCAAAAAGTATTTTTAAAAATCATTTAAAGATTCAACACATTTGCAGTCTTAAATTAGTTGCATTCATGCCTACTATTTTAAGGCATTTCCAGTAGCTTACTTACTGATATATGGCGTTATTCTAGGTATTTATTTTACCTGTAAAGCTTTCTGAATGAGATTGTGTTCACCTGTGGCTGTTTCATGTCAATGTATGGCAAAACAAATACAGTATTGTAATTAAAAAAATAAATAAATTAAAAAAAAGAAATTGAAGTTTAGATTTTATAGAATATTTCAATATCCTAACTTAAGGGAAAACACTGAGGAAGAATAGCTATGAAGATGAAGGGCATGCTTTTTAAAGAAATGTCTGATAAAGGAGTAAAAAGATACTCAATCTTATTAATGAGTAGGGAAATTCAAGGAAAAATGAGAGTATTTTTTTTACCTATCAGATTGGAATGATGGTGCGGATATAAGGAAGGGGCATACCTAGATACTCTTGGTGAGAATATTAATTTGTACAGTAGGTTTGGAGGAGGATTTGGAGGTAAAGTGTAGATATATAATAGTACTGATCTGTATTATTGAATTATTTGGCACAGGTGCTTAGAGTTATATGTCCATTATGTCCGAGAACATTTAATATTATTTATCAGAGGTAAAATAGGGACATAACCATCCATGTTGGTAGATAGTTGTATCTATATAGTAATAGTTTACTGCATTATAAAGGATGGAGTAGAAGTTGATGACATGAAGAGATGTTAATAGTGAGGGAGAAATGTACATAACAATACACTATGATTATATTGCTTGCACAAAAACATAAATGATTATATATTAGTTTGTGTAGAGAAAAGTGTTTTAGAAGAATACAATGATTCATACCAAACTTGGGATTAGGAGCAAGGAAGTGGAAGACATGCACTTTTTATCCTCTCTTTTCTGAAGGATGAATAAAACAATATATAAAACCCAGAAAAGAAAATAGTAGAGAAAAACATTTTTTAAAAGCTTTAGATAACTCTGGATCCCTTGTTAACAGAGTATGGGTAGGGGAGTTTTTCTAAGGATAAAACAAAATGTCCTATTAATCAAGTCACTACTTTTAGCTGCATCATTAATATCAGGTCAATCCACTTATTTTGGTGCATGGAATCTTACTAGAACATTCTAACATCATTTTTCTAAACTTTTCCCAGTAGTTTTGAATACTTGAGTACGTTGACAAAAATACTGACAATATAAAATTTGAGAGTAGGGAAAGTCTTAAGTATTTCTATTCAATAGGGAAGAGACACAAGTTTCTTTTAAGTGATACTGGTGTCATAAATGAAATGAAACAGTTCAGTGTGTTCTTGTATTTTTAAAAATCAAATACTAGCATCTGATTCTTGAATTTCATCCATTCATTGAATATCATTCAGGAATGGTAAAGAGGTTTGCTTTAAAGTTTAAGAAAAATTATCACTTTTTTTCATTGTCATAAATTGGATATTTTCTTTATATTTGAATGATTACAATGGGACCTGATACTTGGAGGTCCCCCCCGCCCCCACCTCCCCAGGTTTGTAGAATGTCACTGAGACATTGATTTGTCCTTCAAGAACTGGCCAACACTGAATCAACAAATACTGTGTGACTTTGTTAATTTAGTTTTCAGGATGCATAAAAAAATGAATGGTTCAGAACACTTAAAAACTGTTAGATATTTTCCTGAATTCTGAATTTGGTTTAAAAAGATTCATTGATGTTTGGTACTTAATTTTTGGATATTAACTGAACCTCAAAATTTTTTTCTTCCTTTATATGTATTCCCATATGATTGTAGGAGTCTATCCTGAACTTAGATCGTGTACATTTTGGGAACTTATTTTAGAAAAGATCTAAGGTTAAAAAATTCTCAATGGACAGACAGAGAAAAGAGGGTCTTTGCCAACTTCTCTGGGTAAGAAACTTCAGAATTTTGCAGATACTCTAAAAATGAAGGCCAAGAAACCAGGCATATCAAATTGTAAATGTTTGAAATAACGTGATTTGCCATGATTTCTTTCTTTAGACTGCTGCAGTAAGAATGTCTTTCCCCCCTCATTTGAATCGCCCTCCGATGGGGATCCCAGCACTCCCACCAGGGATCCCACCCCCAGTTCCCTGGCTTTCCACCACCCGTGCCTCCAGGTAAGTTTGTGGGTACTGTTGCTTTTGTAGTTGATGACAGTGTTGTGTTAGTTTCTGGTATACAAGAAACTGATTCAGTTTCTTGGATTTTTGTGTGTGTGTGTTTCAGTTTTATGTGTATATGCAGGCACACACATACTTGTTTAAAGATTCTTTTTCATTATACTTAAGATACCGAATATAGTTTCCTGTGCTATACAGTAAATCCTTTTTATCTGTTATATATATAGTAGTTTATATTTCCTGATCTCAAACTCTTATTAATTTTTCCTCCCTGCTTGCTCTTTTGGTAACCATAAGTTTGTTTTCTGTCTGTAAGTCTGTTTGGTAAATAAGTTCATTTGTATCATTTTTTTAGATTCCACATGTATGTGGTATCACTTGATGTTGTGTTTCTCTGATTTACTTCACTTAATATGACAATCTCTGGGTCCATCCATGTTGCTGCAAATGGCATTATTTCACTCTTTTTATAGCTAAGTAATATTCCATTGTAAACATCAGTATATACTACATCTTTATTCATTCATCTGTCGATGGCCATTTAGGTTGCTTTCATGTCTTGGCTATTGTATATAGTACTGTTGTGAACATTGGGGTGCATGTATATTTTGAATTAGAGTTTTCTCTGTATATGCCCAGAAGTGGGATTGTGGGATCATATGGTAGGTCTGCTTTTAGTTTTTAGGAACCTCCATACTATTTTCCGGGGCTTCCCTGGTGACTCAGTCAGTAAAGATTCTGGCTGCAAGGCAGGAGTCTGTCTGCAGTACAGTAGACCTGGGTTTGATCCCTGGGTCAACTAAACCACAACAACATACTATTTTCCATAGGGCTGCGCCAGTTTACCTTCCCACCAATGATGGTGTTTTTTTTTTAATGTGTCCTTATGTGTGAGTATTGGTAGAAACTCTGCCTGTTAGCATTCTAGAAATGTGATGTCTCATTTTCCTGTGGTGGGAGTTTTCATTTCTGGCTGAGTATCAAACTCATTTGGGAAATTAAAAATCTTTACTTAAATGATAGGTAATACATTTATACCAATCAAAAAGGTATACAGTGAAAAACTTTTCTTACCTTCCTATATAATTTATTACTATCCCCTTACTGAAACGCAAAAACAAAACAGGGTTATTACTTTCTTCTTTATCCTTCCAGGTATTTTTTGGTTCCTATTACAAGCCGCTCTAAGTATATATTTTTCTATTCCATTTGTTTTTGAGTAATTCCTTTAACACAGATAATTTAGTAACATCGTATTCTGTTTCCAAAGTTCTATCAAAAAGCTTCCTCTATTCAGTGTTTTATAAAGTAAAAAAGTTTTTTTAAGTCCAACACCAGCCTACTGAATCAAATCCTTAGAAATTAAGGCCCAGGAATGTCTTTTTAACAGGTTCACAGGTGATTCCTAAGTATCCATTTAAGCACAGTTAAGAGAACCCACATTTGAGAACTGTTATCTTGAGATTTATAATTAGCATTGCTTGACTCACTTTTCCTCTGGTTTATGAGTGGTAGTTCAGATTTTTTTTAATAGGATTGAAAGCATTTTGTACAGATACAGTTTCCCTTATGAAAGATAGTATCTAAGAGTTCTCCTTACTTTGCACGTTGGGAAGTATTTTCATTTAACATAGAATCCATGTAATTCAGGCTGAAAGCAACAAATGATCTTGTAAACCAACTAGAAGTATTTCTTTTTAGGAAAGCTTTACATCTGTGACCTGGCTTTAACCATTGGATTATCTGTTTGAAATTACAGTGTTTACTAAAGAGCTTGACTGTTGCAGAATCAAAAGTACCTTGCAATTGCCTAATTTGATGGGTTGTTAATTCATAACATGTACATTACAAAGGCTCAGCTTTGGGGGCCTCCTACCCTTAGGTCAAGTACACAGCTGTGTTGGAGTAGATGTGAAAAGCCACAAGATAAATATGGAATTTTTCTGGAATATCATTTAAAGCTTCAGCAATTTGAGGGTAAATCATAATTTAAAAAAACAACTACTTATGCATATACATCGTGGAGTAGAATGTTGTACAGTTTTTAAGACATTTATGCTTGTAACTGGCTGTTTTAAGCTGTTCTTTTAGATAATCATGGATATGTATTTGTTACCCCCTTGCTGCCAGGGACATGGTGGGAGAGCTTGAGTACTATCAGTGTATTATTCCATGTAACAATTAATGAACTATAGTCAGTAACTTAACTGCCCTGTAATAAAGGAGTTTGTCCTGAAAAGAGGGATTAAGAAAATAATGTTAACAGAAATCTGAATAGTTATCAACCATCAAACATTAATTTCTTGAGAAGGATAGTGTCCTGAGCCACTTTCATTTGGGCATCAATTTTTGAGGGGTTCTTTATTTTTTATTAGTCTCATAATGTCTTATTTTCTAGTAGTCTTTCATAGTAACATACTTTTAACAAAGTCTTTGTGTTACACAGTTACAGGGAAGACTAGATTACTTCCAGTTTGTGAAGAAAATTTAAGGCATTGAAAAAAAGCTTAATCACTTGTTCAGAATCAGGAAAGGTGATGATGAAAAATCGTTTGTTTCCTTACCAGTTTATTGTTTTTATAGAAGAAATTTTAAATTCCTTTTAATTTAAAAAAAAAACACATACTAAATGAATTGATAACTGTCCAGAATTTTGTATTCATTAAGGCAGTAGCAGGTTCTGGTAGTCTTTTTGCTTCATGAGTATTTTTGTTTTTAAGTTTATTTAGATAGACCAATCTGTAAAGTACATTTGGTTTTAAATAATATCTTATTAATATCTCATTTTTATTAGCCTTATATTTCCTCTTAAAAGAACTATGAAGGTATTTATTTTAATGGCATGTACTTGATATAGAATATATTCTTATGTATATAATTATATTCTTAAGACTCATTTTGCTTCTTTTTAGGGACCCCAATGATTCCTGTACCGATGAGCATTATGGCTCCTGCTCCAACTGTAAGTATAACTTTTAAGGAGGAATTACAAGTATTACTGCTTTTAATTGAATCTAAACAATTTGATAAACTCAGATAAATTATTTTAAATGTTTAAGTGAATAATAGGAAGAAAGCATTTATATCATACTAATTTAAATATTATTTTTTCTCAACTATAGTTGCTCCTAAAATAATGCTCCCTAAATAAATTATTTTGTTTTTGTGATTTTACTCTTAATTCTCTAGACTCTTCATATACTGTTACTTCAGATTTAAACATTGACTCTTCCATCAGTCCCTTATGTCTTGGTCCTTGAAAGTAGGAGATGTGATCTGACATATCTGATTTCTTAAAAGAAAAAAATGAAGAAATGATCTAGTAATTTAAAATTTGAAATGAATTTTGAATATATGTTTACTTTTGCTCTGACATACCTGATTTTTAGCTTCTTCAAAACTTTTTTTTTCCTCTGTCCCCTAGTATGATACCGTCAAGCTTTCTTAAATTTTACTGAAACCCTTCCTCTGCTGAAGTTTTATTATTCCAGTCTTATGTCTTGAACTTTAATTCTCCACGTTCATAAAAGCTTCTGTACACTCTAAGCATCTTAGTTAAGAATGCTAGTATACTGTAGAAAGAAAGTGAAGTCGCTTAGTCATGTCCAACTCTTTGCGACCCCATGGACCGCAGGCTACCAGGCTCCTCTCTCCGTGGGATTTATCAGGCAATTATACTGGAGTGAATTGCCATTTCCTTCTCCAGGGGATCTTCCCGACCCAGGGATCAAACTCCCGTCTCCCGCATTGTAGACAGACGCTTTACCATCTGAGCCACCAGGGAAGTCCTCAAGACTAGTATACTATAACATGTGATTAAATGATAACCCTCTTAATGTTTATTTAACCAGAATTCTTTGAGTTAATTAGTAGAATACAGGGTTTAAATTGTAATTCCTCTGTGAGGGAGATTAGGTCGCATTACTTTTAGCTATTTTTGTTTTTTTTTGACTTGTGGGTTTTGAAGAGAGAGGAAAGTGTTGTTTATATTAAAAGGGTAGTGAAATAGGAACTTGCTGTGAGGCAGACCAAGGGGGCAGTCCAGCTTTTCTTGCATTGGACCTTCGTTGGAAGACATGCACTGGGAAACCTCCACGTGATAAGTACTCTTATCCTCCTGCATTTCAGCCTAGGAAAAGGCAGCTCACCACTTCAGTGCTGACTGTACATGTTTTGCTACATTCAATTCCAAATAAAGATGAGTAAGACTACTTGGGAATTTGAACTTTATGAAAGGAAAAATAAGAGAGTAACACAAGTAACTGAGAAAAGGTAAACCGAGAGTGTGGGGAGAGTGCTATGGGAATATTTGAAATTCTGCAGGAAAATTAGCAGGGATAATTGGAGTTTCCTTTATACTAGTACAGAGTACAGTAGGTGAAGAAATGTGTGGGTATATTTGAAAACTTTAAATGATTTTTGATGTCTGAAACATAAAATTTCTACCCAGGTTTTTTTATTTGGTCATCCAAGTTGTGTTTAAAAGAAAGGTAATCCAATAGTGAGTTTCCCTGGTGGCTCAGTGGTAAGGAATCCGCCTGCCAGTGTAGGAGATGCAGGTTGGATCACTGATCCAGGAAGATCTCCTGGAGAAGACAATGGTAACCCACTCCAATATTATTGCTGGGAAATCCCATGGGCAGAGGAGCCTAGAGGGCTACAGTCCTTGGGGTTGCAAAAGAGTTGGATATAACTTAGCTACTAAACAATAACAGCAAAATCTAATGGTGACACTTTGCTTGTCATGAGTAAGTTGTATTAATGAAAAATGTGCTTTGAGAACTTTATATTAAATATATATTAAAAATATTCCTGTAGTAATACTACATATATAGAACCTGTCCTTTATGTTTGCTACTTTGAAATAGGTGTTTTGGGACTTCCCTGGTGGTCCGGTGGTTAAGGCTTTGACCTTCCACTGCAGGGGCCACGGGTTCCATCCGGTTGTGTGTGGGAACTAATTTCCCACATGGTGTTTGATGTGGCTAAAAAGAAAATCTAAAATTGATGTTTTACCCTAATGTTATATTAAGCATGACAGCAAATTTAATTGCAAGTTCAAATTTTACTGTCTTTCTTCACTTTAGGTCTTAGTACCTACCGTGTCCATGGTTGGAAAGCATTTAGGAGCAAGAAAGGATCATCCAGGCTTGAAGGCTAAAGAGAATGATGAAAACTGTGGTCCCACCACTACAGTTTTTGTTGGCAACATTTCTGAGAAAGCCTCAGACATGCTTATAAGACAGCTCCTTGCTGTAAGTTAAACTGTTTATTTTTCATTAAAATTTTTTTGTGTTATTTGAGACTTAAGAAAAATCAGAGAAGACTGAATTATTGTCTCTTTTATGTTTTGAAAAGTTTTAATCCTGCAAAAAGTTGAATAAATAGTGAACACCTTTGCAACACATTTTGCCACATTTGTTTTCTCTCTCTCTCTCTCTCACACACACACCCCCTCAGTTTTTTTCTGAATAGTTTGGGAGTAAGTTGTGGCATTACATTTCACCTCTGAATACTACTTATATCTCCTGTGACCAAGATACTGTCCTACATTTTTCACACTTAGGAAATTTAAGGCTGATTCAATATTGTTAATTAAAATACAAAATAGCTCATATTTAATTTTACCAACAGTTTCTATAATAGGTGTTTTTTGTTTTTGGTCTATAATCCAGTCAGGGATGTGTATACATTGCATTTAATTGTCATGGTTCTTAAGATAGCTTCTTTATTATAGAACAGTTCCTGCCTCTTTTTGTTTAACTTGATTTTGTCTTTTGTGATAAACTGATGTTTTGAAGTGTCTGGGTCTTTGGCAGGGTCTCACCAGATTTGAACTGATTGTTTACCCATAGTTAGATTTAGAGTGAGCATTTTTTAGAAGAATGGGCTATATGTGATGGCTGTTCTCAGGTGTAGCACAGGAAGAAACACCATGTCTCTTGGCTCCATTTTTGGTGTTATTAAGTTATTTGGTTAAGGTGGTCTGATCTCTCCATTTTAGGATATCTTTTCTCCCTTTGTCATTAGTGAGTAACCTCTGGGTTAATATTTTGAGACTGTATGAGTTCTTTTCTTTAGAAGCCTTTGGAACAATGATTTTAACATCTAGTGGTGATTGATTGCCTCCCTTTAAAATTTTTATTCTATATAGTCAGTTTTTTTGACTTGGTCATTGATTTCTTTTTTGTCTTAGTTTTAAAATTCATTCTGATGCTACATGCACATTTTAAGTGAAAGAATACTGACTTTTTAATGAAAAATAATGGTATCCATACTCATTCCTTCCATAATCTCTACTATGTCTTAGAGAAGTTATTTAAAAATTTTTTCCTTCTTCATTTTATAAGTAATGTACATTATTGCCATTTCTGTTTTATAAATCATGTTATCTTTGCATTAAAAGGTGTTCAGAAAAAAAAGGGATTTAGAAAATAAACATGAAACTTTGCTTTGTCAGATCTTAGTATTTTGTGATGCTGGCTTTAGATTTTTATCCCAAAGAAACAAAACATGAAGGTCCTAATTCTCATTTGTGTCTTCCACAAAGGTAATAACCAGAGGGAATCCATTATCCTAAACTGGGTGTTTAGGATAAACTGGGTGTTTATCCTGACCATATTTTTTTACTTTAATTACATATTTATATTCATATTTATACTCATATTCATGAATGAGTTTAAATTCTGCATTCCTCCAGTTTGCTTTTTTTGGCCCAACATATACCCAGCTCGAGTTTGTTCACTTTTTACTGCTATATACCATTGCATTACAGAGATATGCGATAAGTTGTAAGATTGTTTATTGATGGTCATATGGATCATTTTCACTTTTTGATATTATGTTTTGCTATGTTATTACTGGTAATATGTCTTTCTAAGCGAACATGGAAGTGCTCACTTGGCAGCACATACTAAGTGAACATGAGATAAATTGTCATGTATTCCCTTGAAGTGGAATTTCTGTCATTGGGCATGCTTATCTTCACTTTTAAAGATAATGCCAGTTTTCCCCCAAAGTAGAACATTGGGAGGACATTTTATTTGTTTTATTTCTATTACAGATGTATTTTTAATTTTATTATTACTTATTTATTTTTGGCTGTACTGAGTCTTGATTGTTTGGCGTGGGCTTTCTCTAGTTGTGGCGAGTAGGGAACTACTCTTGGCTGTGGTGTGCGGGCTCCTTGTTGCAGTGGTTTCTCCTGCTGAGGAGCACAGGCTCTCGGTGTGCGGGATCAGTAGTTGTGACTTGCGGGCTCTAGTGCAGGCTCATCAACTGTGGCGCGTGGACTTAGCTGCCCTATAGCACGTGCGATCTTACTTCCCTTATTACGGATTGAACCTGTGTCCACCCACACTGGCAAGCAGATTCTTAACCACTGACCCACCAGGGAAGTCCTTGGAGGACATTTTAAAAAACATGTTTATTGAGATATAATCCACACACCATAAAATTCACCCCTTTATAGTGCACAGTTCACTGGCCTTTAGTATATTCAGAGAGTTTTGCAAACATCACCACTGTCTAATTCCTGAACATTTATATATATATAAACACTGTACCCATTAACATTGCTTCCCATTTTCTCCTCCCCTCAGCATCTGGCAATCACTATTAAACCTGTCTCTGTGGGTTTGCTTGTTCTGTGCATTTTATGTAAATGGAATTTTAGAATATATGGCTTTTTTGTTTTGTCTTTCACTTAGCCTGATGTTTCTAAGATTCACCTATGGTGTAGCTTATTAGTGAAAATTTGTTCTTTTTTATGGCCAACTAATACTCCATTTAATGGATATGCTCCATTTTGTTATCCGTTTATCAGTTGATGGACAACCAGTTGTTTCCACTGGGTTGTTGTGAATAATGATGCTGTGAATATTCATGTACAAGTTTTTATGTGGATATATGTGTATGTTTTCAATTTGAAACATCCCTTTTGAAAACTTGTTGATGTATGTGTGCAGCAGAGTGTTTTTTAAGATATCTTTGAATTCCTGAATTTACCTCTTCTATTTCTCTTTCTACTTTTAAGACTTTACTTGGATGTCTGAGGAACTTTGATTGTCCATATTTAAGAGTTAGGGATTAAAAGACTCGTATACATAAGCTTACTTTGTAAAATGTTGGGCATCCCTGTAGGGTAATCTGACTGGCAGCCAGAGGTTTTAAATTCCGTGGAGTGTTCTTTGAGGTGGATTGGTTTCTCTAGAAAACTTCGTTTTATGCCTAGTAAGTTTATGATTGACTGCCTGTATGAGGTTGCAGGTACAAGACTGACTTCAAGCATTTCTTATACCTTTACTTTCTTCCCTTCTTACTCTTGTAATCTCATTTGTATTTTCATATCTGATGCGCCACATCCCAAGCTTGTTTTGTTCACTTTCTTCAGATTGTTGCTGTTCAGGCTCTCTTCTCTAGTAGTGGGGAAAGGGTAATTGCTTGAAGCCTCTGAGACTTTGATTATTTCATATTTGTATTGTCAGGCAGTAACTTATTTTTATTCAGCTTCACACTTCAGCCCAATTCTCCACACTACCTTTCGCCCCGGTTTGGATACACTAGGTTTTGTATTGATGGAATCAGTTAGCCTAATTTTTTTCTTTCTTATCAGTATCTGCTTCTGTACACACTGGGAGTCATAGCTTTCTTTGCTTTCCTGAATGAGCTGTTATCCATCCATTTGCCTTTTGTCTTTTGTCTTTGCAAAATTTTGTTGAATTCTGGTGCTATTCTCTCACACTATGTTTGACCTTACGGTATTTTGTTTTTATATGTATTTTGGCTGCACTGTGAGGTATGTGGAATCCTAGTTAGTTCCTTGACCAGGAATTGAACCCATACCAACTATAGTGGTATATAGTCTTCTAGGGTAGACTACCAGGGAAGTTCCAATTCTTTGACTATCATTTTAGTAGTTTCTCTGAACGAAGGTGTGAAAAATCCATGCATTTCTCAGCTTTGACAGACAATCTTTAGTTATTACTTTCCACAAAACTTTTTTAAACCTTCTAATTTTTCTTTAATAATTAGAAATAAACTTTGTGAGTAAACAAAATGTAATAAATATCCCACACTTCAGACAACCTGCCCCATTAACATTTAAGAGTATTTCTGATCATTTATGGAAATTTTTTTCTTTATATAATTAAAAATCTTACTGTTGGGACTTCCAGTGGTTAAGACTGAATGGTCCAGAGGTAAGAGACTCCAAGTTTCTAATGCAGGGGATACAGATTCCATCCAGGTCGAGGAACTGAAGAGCCCACATGCCTTGGGTGTGGCCAAAAGAAAAAGCTTACTGTGTATCTGCAATTTCATGTCTCATGATATATGTGCATCCCATATCAAGCATTTCCCTGTGTCTCTAAAAATCCTTTATAATATATACATGTGTTTTAAAACAGTCTTTATGGACTTACAGTATTTACTTGAATTTATTATAGTTCTAACTATTATAATATTTGGGCATTTTGGGTTTATTTACATGTATTTGTAAGATAAAACTGAAATGTCTAATTTATTAAAAGATGGTTTTCTGGAAATGAGTCAGTAAGAATTGATATTTTCCTTTAAAATGACTTGTGTATTTTATTCATATAATAAGCTTGTGGGAATTGCAAAATTTAGTTGCTGAGAAGACTTTTTTGGCTTCTGTTTTTCCTAAGCAGGAATATAATTATGTTCTTATTTTGCATTATAACTTGAAGTGGTAAGGATCTTTTTTGTTTTCTTTTAAAGAAATGTGGCTTGGTTTTGAGCTGGAAGAGAGTACAAGGTGCATCTGGAAAGCTTCAAGGTAGGTTATTTTTTCCTTATTTATTGAGATTGTCTCAATCTGCGAGTATAAGTTAGGTTTGCATTTGTTCTCATTGTCGCTAAACCTGGGAGAGTACTGCTATTAGCGCTCTGTCTTCACTCCTACTGGAATAAGGACTAGAGGCAACTGGGAAGATGTTGGCTGAGAGGTGAGATTAGATAGTGAAAAAGGCTAGCAGGACGTAGGAGAGGGGAAAAGTTAGACTAACTGGTTTCTTATTACTTTAAAAAGTTCTTCTGTTTCAGAGCAGGAGTGTATGATCTTGATGGAACAATTCAAGAAAAAAGAAACAGGACTTAGGAAGGAAGTGTAGAAGAGATGATGAGATGACCTGTTAGTCTTAAAAGCAAACTGTTCTTTTCATACTAGTTGGCAGAAACACCTGTTTGATATACATTCTTTAAACACTATTATTATGGAAAAATTCATACATATATAAAATGGGCAGAATAGTGTAAACTCTTATGTACTTGTTGTCTAACGTTTTAACATTTATTAGGTCATGCCATTTGAGGTTAACCTGTACCCTGTCCGTTTTCTTTTTGTATTATTTTTGTACAGTACTGAGCACCAGGTCATTTTGTCTATAAATATTTTTATGTGTCTAAAAGATAAGTTTTTTAAAACTTAATTTATTTTAATTGCAGGCTACTTTACAGTATTGTAGTGGTTTTTTGCCATACATTGATATGAATCAGCCATGGGTGTACATGTGTTCCCCATCCTGAATCCCCTCCCACCTAAGATAAGTTCTTTTTAAAAAACATACCTAAAATGCAATGATAAGACCAAAGGAAAAAAACATTTCTTCTAATTATTCTCAGTATTCAGATATCCAGCATTCAGTCAGTATCCAGTCCATGATAAGATGTCCAGCTGACTCATAGTCTTTTGACTCAGGATTCATGTAAAATCCCTGCATTGCGATTGGTTGACATATTTTTGAGACTCTTAATATTTTTAGTTCTTCTGTTTTTCTTCTTTCTCTTGAGATTTGTTGGAGAAACTGGGTCGTTTGCCCAGTAGTGTTTTCTCAAGTTTGGATTTGCTGATTGCAGCTCTAGTAGAATTATGTGCCTTGCATCTCTGTCCACTGCATTGTAATGTAAACTGGTTGGTTGGTAGTTGTAGCTTGTCAGTTCAGTTCAGTCGCTCAGACGTGTCCGACTCTTTGGGACCCCATGAATCGCAGCATGCCAGGCCTCCCTGTCCATCACCAACTCCCCGGAGTTCACTCAGACTCACGTCTGTCTAGTCCGTGATGCCATCCAGCCATCTCATCCTCAGTCGTCCCCTTCTCCTCCTGCCCCCAATACCTCCCAGCATCAGAGTCTTTTCCAATGAGTCAACTCTTCGCCTGAGGTGGCCAAAGTACTGGAGTTTCAGCTTTAGCATCATTCCTTCCACAGAAATCCTAGGGCTGATATCCTTCAGAATGGACTGGTTGGATCTCCTTGCAGTCCAAGGGACTCTCAAGAGTCTTCTCCAACACCACAGTTCAGACACATCAATTCTTTGGCGCTCAGCTTTCTTCACAGTCCAACTCTCACATCCATACATGACCACTGGAAAAACCATAGCCTTAACTAGACGGACCTTTGTTGGCAAAGTAATGTCTCTGCTTTTGAATATACTATCTAGGTTGGTCATAACTTTCCTTCCAAGGAGTAAGCGTCTTCTAATTTCATGGCTGCAATCACCATCTGCAGTGATTTTGCCCCCCCACCTAAATAAAGTCTGATACTGTTTCTGCTGTTTCCCCATCTATTTGCCATGAAGTGATGGGACTGGATGCCATGATCTTCATTTCTTGAATGTTGAGCTTTAAGCCAACTTTTTCACTCTCCTCTTCTACGCTCATCAAGAGGCTTTTAGTTCCTCTTCACTTTTTGCCATACGGGTGGTGTCATCTGCATATCTGAGGTGATTGTTATTTCTCCCGGCAGTCTTGATTCCAGCTTGTGCTTCTTCCATCCTAGCGTTTCTCATGATGTACTCTGCATAGAAGTTAAATAAGCAGGGTAACAATATACAGCTTTGACGTACTCCTTTTCCTGTTTGGAACCAGCCTGTGTTCCATGTCCAGTTCTAACTTTTGCTTCCTGACCTGCATTTAGGTTTCTCAGAGACAGGTCAGGTCTTCTGGTATTCCCATCTCTTTCAGACTCTTCCACAGTTTACTGTGATCCACACAGTCAAAGGCTTTGGCATAGTCAATAAAGCAGAAATAGATGTTTTTCTGGAACTCTCTTGCTTTCTCTGTGATCCAACAGATGTTGGCTTTTTAATCTCTGGTTCCTCTGTCTTTTCTAAATCCAACTTGAACATCAGGGAGTTCACGGTTCACGTATTGCTGAAGCCTGGCTTGGAGAATTTTGATTATTACTTTACTAACATGTGAGATGAGTGCAATTGTGCGGTTGTTTGAGCATTCTTTGGCATTGCCTTTCTTTGGGATTGGAATTAAAACTGACCTTTTCCAGTCCTGTGGCCACTGCTGATTTTTCCGAATTTGCTGGCATGTTGAGTGCAGCACTTTCACAGCATCATCTTTCAGTATTTGAAATAGCTCCACTGGAATTCCATCACCTCCACTAGGCTTTGTTCATAGTGATGCTTTCTAAGGCCCATTTGAATTCACATTCCAAGATGTCTGGCTCTAGGCGAGTGATCACATCATCATGATTATCTTGGTCATGAAGATCTTTTTTGTACAGTTGCTTCTGTGTATTCTTGCCACCTCTTCTTAATATCTTCTGCTTCTGTTAGGTCCATACCATTTGTCCTTTATCGAGCCCATCTTTGCATGAAATGTTCCCTTGGTATCTCTAGTTTTCTTGAAGAGATCTCTAGTCTTTCCCATTCTGTTGTTTTCCTCTATTTTCTTTGCGTTGATCCCTGAGAAACGCTTTCTTATCTCTTCTTGCTGTTCTTTGGAACTCTGCATTCAGATGCTTATATCTTAAATTTGAGTTTGTCTGTTATTTTTGTTGATGCTTTTATATGTAAGAATTCTAATTAGGAGTTTCTTCCATTAGTTATATTGTTATTTTTTTAATGGTAGCTATTGTCAGTGAGTAGTTGATTGATTCACTGGGCGGTTGCCAAATGTAACAGTCTGTTTGGAAGAATTGTTACTCCTTCATTGAAGAACAAATCATCATTTGTTAGTAGAATACATCCATAAGGATAAACTTCCTTTTCCATGTACCATATGGCTACTTCGAGATATAATTTCTGTAAAAAAAATGGGATAAATGCTTTGCTTCTTTAATTTTTCAAAAGAGTGATCTTATGTTCTTAGCATCCTCTAACAGTGACTTTTAAGACCTATTTTGAACTTCTAGATTGACGTATATTTAATTTGTTGTTATATTTAATATAGATTTATTGTCATTATCCCTAGTGAAGCTTAAGTTGTCTCAGGTTGCCTCTGGAAATTGGGTCTTCAGTGATTTTTGACCCAAACCTAAATGTCTTTGATAGCTTCCTTGTTACCTGGGAATAAGATATTCAAAGTTCAGCTAGTAGTTTTTCTGCCCAAGACTTGGGATCAGCCATTTCTCAAGAAGCTCTGGTTCTTTTTAGTGGGAAATTGTTTTCAAGAATATATATGGAAATTGGTGCACTCACTGTAACCGTTGTTTGATCTTTACTTTGCCAATGAGCAGTAATTCAAATTCAAGCCTAAAAGATTTTTACCTAGTCTTTCTTGTCGTATGTCTGTTTCTTTTCTTCCACACTTAGAATCCTAGCTTCAACATTGGGGCTGAAAGACTATTCAATAAATATTTTTGTTACTGTTATCATCTCACATTTCACATTCAATAGTTTCAGACCAATAGCACCAATACTGTCATCAATAATATGCTTGTTGACAGGTCTTTTTTTCTTTAGGATATATCCCACTTAAGTGTATGGTCAAATTTTCTGTTTTAAAATCACTCAACATGTGGTTGTATCACTAAGTATAAACATATTTGGATTCATTTAATTTTATTTTCAATGTTTGCCCTTTTAAATTAAATTTTGTTTTAATATCTGTTTATTAAAAATCATGAAAATGAGACCAGCTATTAAAATGAAACAGACAGAAGAATTAGACTAGTAAATAGAATAAAAGATCAGTAGTTTTGTAGTTTAACCTCTCTGAACTGAAAAGTGCTGTATTTAGTTTCAAGCAGCCTTCTTGCCTCTCTGTAGCTGTGAAGAAATTGAGGATGGAATGAATCCATGAAATAATTAAAAGAATTAATCATGAAATTTGCTATTTTGCTGAGTATTTTTTCAGCAGTTTTAATAAGTAGCATTTTGCCTGATGGGAATTTTTCTTCCTTTCCTATTTTTGTTTTCTCTTTAAAAGAGAAATCCATGTCAAAGGTAACTGAAGGAAAAGAAGGAGTGATGAAATAATCTTTGCATAATAATGCTTTGGTCTCTAATGATTTCAGTTTTCCATAAATATTTTTCATCTTTCATAATTGTTTTGATATCTTACTAAATTCTTTGTATCCTTTGCTAGCCTTTGGATTCTGTGAGTATAAGGAACCGGAATCTACACTCCGTGCACTCAGGCTATTGCATGACCTGCAGATTGGAGAGAAGAAGCTACTTGTTAAAGTTGACGCAAAGACAAAGGCACAGCTAGATGAATGGAAAGCAAAGAAGAAAGCTTCTAATGGGGTATGTTTTCTATATTGTCCTCTGAAGGCCAACTGTGCTTTTTCAGTGTAAATGCTTCTCATTATGAATGAATCTAATACAGGGCTTCACAAGATCATCAAGAGTGTGTTTTATATATAGTTATTTAAGTCTTTTATCTACCCATAGTGGGTGGATGACTGTTGGTTTGCTTATTCCAGGTTGGGATGAAGGTAGTAAGGGAGGCTGGACAAGGTTAACTTGCCAGAGAAAACACTGGTACAAACTATTCCAAACAGAGCTAATTCATTAAGACAGCTTTGTAAGTAAGTACAAAATATATTTCAACCTACAAAACTTGTATTAGTTGCCCTTTAGAAGTACACAGGTTCTGAAATGAATTAAAATAAGTCTTATTACTTGTATCAGGTGGTGGTGGCTCTCTTAAATGAAGCTAATGTAAAGGAAATTTTTGTATGTTGTGTTGTAATATATACATTACTACTCCCTCTCAACAAAGCGAAAAGATAGCTAAAGCCTTAGTGTATATTTCCTTGTCTTCCCTTCCTAGTTCCTTTTGACATATCAAGTTGAATGAATCCAGAGTAGATTCATTATTACCTCTCTATCACTATCAAAACAAAACAGCCTTTTGGTCTGTTGAGGCTTTTAACTGTTATTAAAAATGGAAGTAGCTTTCTTAATTCCGTCATTCCCGCCTTTACAAAAACATTGTAAAAGTATTCATAAAAGCAGAACAACCTCTAAAGAAGACGTTAAATACAACCCATAATTCTATCATCATTAGTAACCACCATAGACATTTTTGTTGCATATTCTTCCAGGCATTTTTCTCTAAGGTATAAGACATTAAGTGTAATTATGTCAACCCCTTGCTCATACATCCTTAATGGTTTTGAATTTCTCAAAGTATGAAGCCTATATTCTTATCATGGCATCCTAACCTTGGTCCCATCTGCCTTTCTGGCTTACTGCATCAATTCCCTTCCATGTGTCAGTCATATATTCCTACAGACTCCTTTGTGGTTTGATGTCCTTGTTGCCCATCTGAGCTCCCTGTTGAAATTCTGTCCACATTTAGTTTAAATGTTGCTTGATTCATGTAATTATCATGAGTCCTACCCTTGCTTCCTCTCAGGCAGAATTAAATCCTTTTTAATATAAAGCAGGATTTTACTGGTATGTTAGCCTGCTTTGTAGTGTATTTTGTTTGTATCGCTCTCTCATACCTTCTTATCCCCTGTTTTCATTCTCATATCCTGCATTCACTGATTATAAGGTAGGGCAATAAGTTCACAGACTATTTTTTCATCTTGTACTTCCACAGAACCTGGGTCAGAGTCTTTATTGCCCGTGATGAGAATGGAGTGAATATTTATTGTAACAGTTGCATTTATGTTGCTCACCTGATCATCTTTACTGTCTTTACCTAGCTGTATAAGGAATTAATACAATTTACACTTCAGAGAAATTGTATTTTATTTCATATCAGCACTATTGTCTGTCGTACCCCTAAAATCTTAAAAAAGCCAATGGTCTTAGATTTTCCTTGCTGGGATGCATATTTAAAATAAAGCATGGATACAGTGCTTTCAAAGTTTTTTATGTAATTCCCCTAGACTCATTATTGTACTCTGCTTGGTCATTTGTGAGGTGGTTTAAATTGTGGCATTTGCAAATAGTGTGTACCGATCATAAAGTAAATCACTTCACTGTGTGTTTATATAAATGAGGAAATTTATAATTTTGTGACTTCATTTTGTAATCACTGTTAGTAAGAGGAATGACAATTGATATGTTTATATTTTTCCTCAAGTATGGAATTGAAGCTACTTCTAATAAAAATGGAGCAGTTATTTCAGATAAAATGAAATTTAAAAAATTAGCAGACCTGACTTCTGGGTGCATTTGGCATGGTTTCCAGAGGTATTAAAGTCATAAGACAAACATGGCATAGTGTTGCAGAGTTAATACTAGTAAAATGAAGACAAATAATTCTATCAGACAAAATTTTTTTCAAACAAGTAAATACATTGTCATGATTTTTCAGGGTAAATGTGAAAGTGTATTTGTTCTTTATCTTTTATTGATTTGTTAGAGAAATTTAGAAAACAGTGATTTGAAGTAGAGGATATGAGAATGAGACATTGAGAAACATGTGTGGTACCTCATCCATTTTCTTGATTCCCAGGCAGAAGAAAGAACACGATTAGTTGTATAGTTCTCTGATTTAAAAAAAAAAACATGAATTTGTCTAGAAAGATGTTTTTCCTGATCCAGAATTTTAACAGGAATTATGTGCCTTGATTAGTAGTGCTATTAAAAGCTTTTATTTAGATTTTGCAGAATCTGTAGAAAGAACTTTTTTACCTCTAGTAAAATTATTTCATTTGAGGTAGCAACACTGATCTTAGTGTTTGTCCTGTTGTTTTACCTCTTGTTCAGTAGTAACGGTTTAGGACTAGAGATACCTGCGTAATCATCAGAAATAGTGCTTGTTTACCACACATTCAGAATTGACTTCCAAGTATTGAAAGTACAAATAACCTTTGGAAAGAGCTGCCTACTTTACGTTTTTTAATTGAGGTTAGATCAGATACTGCAGGTAGGAACTCCTTACATTTTTGTCTGGAAATTAGTGTGAGTGTGGAGGTCAGTGCCAAAGAGTGGGCCAAGTGGAGTTTTTACCTAACTCTCCAACTAGTAGCCTTACTATAAAAGCTTTTCATTTCTCTGGAAAGAGCCAGATAGTTGGGATATGTAAACATCTCAGATATTCAATCTATTTCTTTGTTCATTACTGCACAGCTGAACCCTTCACTTTTTGTTGCTCAGTATGCTTTCTGTTTCTGAAGTGGAAGAAAAAATGAAGTCAGGAAGTTGTCTGTGGTTCAGGACCCAGAAGTAGAGTTTAAGTTGAAACTGAAATCAACTTTTCCTCCCAAGACATATATTGTCATTTTTGTTTTTCTTACATTAACAATTGCTTAAGAGATAGGGCTCATAAGCTTTCCTTCTAAAAAATGTACATTTTCTCTATAGATCAAAGGGTGGTAGTCATTTGTAATGTAGTGTGAACTAGTTCATTCCAAATGCTTTACTTATGTTTAGCTATATTAATATTTAAGTCTTAGCTTAGGATGAGTGGTAGTAGGGAATTTAGGGGCTATGAATATTTTTAGATTAATAAGGCTTTGGATTTGTAACTCCACCTCTATCCTTATGTTTAAAAGAGCATGGAGATGTAGAGGGTTCATGGAAACAAATTGAGAATGTGGGTAAAATGCTAAAGACAGATTGGACTTTGTCTCATGAGGTTTATTTTCATAATAAAGAATTTAGATCGCAACAGCTGAGGGTTGATAAAAATAGTTGTATGTGTCTTCAGGACCTGAGGTTTCAGTGACAGGTTATGGTGGTTTAATTCTTTTCCTTTTAAAACTTTTGAAGACGCAGAGTATTGCTGAAGGGATTTTAATGAAAGCTGCATAAAGACCTTATTGTTATATATCATTGTTTTAGAATAAGAGAGGACCGTATCGCCAAATTTTAGTTTACAATTTTCTTTATTATGAAAATAATTTGGTACATAATATAAACAATTGAATTACTCTCCTTGGTTAAAGCATTGTATCTTTATCCAAGATGCCAAGTAGGTGGTTGGCTATAAGAAAATTAGATGAAGAAGCAGGTTTGAGAAAGTAAAGAACTCAAGAGTGGTTAGTTACCACATTTAAGGACTTACATGAACATTATCTATATCATAACCTATATCTGTGGTCTGTTATCCTTCTTCCTTCTTTTATATTGTTAAATACTTAAGGGAAAGTTATTTCTTTCTTTAATTTTGAAATTTTAACCATCTAACATAGTGTCTTGCATATAGTAAACTCAATAATTTGAGCAAATTAAGAAATAAGTGCATGCTGAAGAAGTATCCATTGGGGATAGCTTTCAGAATGCTGGTGGTTATAAAATCACGGCTCAGTTACATGAAGGAGCCACAAGGCATGACACTCACCTTGAAGAGAGATTAGAGCATTGTGACCAAAAGCCAGCATTTGTCCAGAAAAGCAGAATTCTTGTTTGTATCTGAAAATTTGCACAATATGTTTACTAAGTATATATGTAGTTTTAAGTTACTAAAGTTTTTTGTATACATAAACCTTTATTTTCTTTGTCATACTTTTTTGTTGCTTCTTTGTCATACTTTTCCTCCTTCCCAAGTTTTAAGAAGAGAAGAGGGTAATGAAATTATCTGGAGTTTGAGGTCATTCTCTAAACTTTTTCATTTGAACTTGGATTAATAACTAGGAGCTTTAAAATAAAACAGAAATAAGAACAGTAGGGTAATGGAAACCAGTCATTTTTTTCCCACATGGACACAGGTAACAATTTAGACTTCGTTTAAAAAATAGTAAGTCTTGGGAAAGAATTCCCTGGTGGTCCAGTGGTTAAAACAGTGCCCTTCTACTGCTGAGGGGGCCTGGGTTTAGTCTCTGATTTAGGAAACTAAGATTCCCACAAGGCTTGTGACCCAGCCTCTTCACCCCAGCCCCATAGTCTGTCCTTTATTTGTGAGAAGTAGTACAACATGAATTTGTTTTTATTTTTCATTATGTTATGTTCACAAGTCATAGGGAGAAAGATGCTCACATTTAGAGTTGATTGCTTTTTAGTTACATGAGTTTTTTAAATGGTATTCCTACATTGCAGAAAGCAGAGGGGGGGAAAAGAGAAGCCATCATTTCAGCTCCTGGTCTTCCTAATATTTATGTTTTGTTGTATATAACCTTTATTGTATATAGTTTTATTTGTTTAACCTACATATGTTTTTGGTTATTGTTTTATATATTTTTTACTTTATTTTTATATATTTATTATATTGTATACTATAAATATTATATTTACATATGGGTTCTTAATTCCCTGACCAGGAATTGAACACACATCCCCTGCAATGGGAGCATTGAATCTTAACCCCGGGACTGCCAGGGAAGTCCCTGTTTTTGTTTATTTAAAATGGTGGCTATCATAGGTACATAAAATTGTATTTTGCTTTTTCAACGTAGTTAAGTTTTCAACACTAGAATGAGTTACTCAGTAAATATCATTTAACTTGTGCAAGTATTGAGAAAGAGGATCTGAAAAATTGTGAAAGCTTTTCAGATGTGTAGTACGCTAACCCTGTGATTTAGTCTTCTGTTGCTAGTTAGGGATCAGAATGTTAGATATCAAGGGACCAAAGAAAAGAAAATGATAGAGTACAGTGTATCTAAGGAAAAAAACATGCAGTTTAGTTTTGTGAAGTTGGGAGTAAAGCTAAGTCTGCATTTAATAGGACTACAGAGATGCTTTGGAGAAAACATGTTTTTTGTTTTGTGTACTAACTTGTTTTGAATGATTTTGATTTTCTTGTTTGATTTTTCCCCCCTTTCCCATCTCCTGAATCTGCCTTGTTTGTTTTTTTGTTGTTGTTTTTTAAGAATGCCAGGCCAGAAACTGTCACTAATGATGACGAAGAAGCCTTAGATGAAGAAACAAAGAGAAGAGATCAGATGATCAAAGGGGCCATTGAAGTTTTAATACGGGAATACTCCAGTGAGCTCAATGCCCCCTCACAAGAATCTGACTCTCACCCCAGGAAGAAGAAGAAGGAAAAGAAGGAGGACGTATGTGTTACTGATTTATGCAAGCAGAATCATTTCTATAATTTACATTT
This sequence comes from Nanger dama, assembly GCA_917880005.1. Taxonomy (NCBI): domain Eukaryota; kingdom Metazoa; phylum Chordata; class Mammalia; order Artiodactyla; family Bovidae; genus Nanger; species Nanger dama. The sequence continues at coordinate 18,891,681 of CAKJTW010000003.1, read as the reverse complement.
GTGCTTTCATTACATTCCAACTTATGAGGGGAAAATAGAATGACTGGCATTTATAACAATATACTGTTAAGGCTAATTTGACCGTGTTTTATCTTCCTTTTTTAAAACCAAAAACATTCCTGTTTTTACATTTTTGAAATGCAGTGACATGGAAGCTTGTGTTTATTTTTGGATTCATTAAGTAAGGGGGAAAAGGACAAATTTGAGTGGATAGAAATTAATATTAAAGAGTGAAGTTTTTTTCCCTCCTTTTGCCACAGAAGAGCTGGCCTTGTTTTGCCTTACTCCCTAATTATTTTTCTCTGCTCCAATCGGGATACCAGATCTTGTTCACTGAGGATTTTGACCTATTTTCAAATTTCTTAGCCACTTTTCCTTATAAACCACGTTTCATTTTACTCCATCAGCAGTAATGCTGTTGGCTTTATAAATGGAGTACTATGAAAGACCAACGCAGATGAAAACTTCCTCTCCAGTATTGTGTTATCACCCACTTTTGTCAGTCTAAGCTAATTGAACAGTAGGGAATGCAGGTTGAAAGAAAATGTTTGATTTTCTTGGTTACTTTCATTTGGATATACTTAACAAATTATGGGGGAGTTCTTTAAACATATTGGAGGTATATTCTATGAATGGATTTTATATGCCCTGGAAAAGTAGTGCTCTGAACATTGTGAATTAATATCAAGGCATTTTCACAGTTCATACTGTTCTGGATTTCATTGCCTTATTAAGCCATCGTCAGCTTTCTTTCTGATACATCAGATACATTTTTATTATTTGGCTGCTTCTTGCTAGTGAAGTGCCAATCATTGGAAATGGTAATTGGTAAGAGTCCATCAGGTATAGGGTAACAGAGACCTGTGGAGTTTGTTCTTCCTCTTTCCCCTTTAATGGCAAAGGAGAAAGTACCTAAACACCTTTTATTTGAAATGGTTTGAGGTGAGAGAGTAAAAAATTCTGCTCTGTGGCAAGGTAAACTTTGTTGTTTTGATTGTTCCCTCTCTCTTGGAAAGGATGAATAGTCTCACATTGATAGTGTGAGATCCTCCTTATTCCCCTGGTTGGGGGTGTTGGAAGGAGTGGAAGTGGTAGGTGATAGATTGAGTGAAATCTCTGTTGTTATCAAGTAATTTAAAATCAAGAAAGTGTTATAGAAATCTGACATTGCTTATAGTGTAAACATGTAGAAAATTGTTTTTCAGAGTCATATGAACTGTTTGTTTTAATCTTTGTGGATTTTTCCGCAGATCTTCCGCAGATTTCCTGTGGCCCCACTGATCCCTTATCCACTCATCACTAAGGTTCGTTTACATCTGTAAAGTAATAAGCTTCCAACTAAAAAGAATAAATTAAAAAAATGTCTACTGCTACTTGCCAGATGTGTGATTCATGTCTCCTTTACTATTTAACTTAGATTTGTTACTATATAAGGTCTTTTTAATTTACTCCTGTGCTCTGTAAAGCCTGTACAGAATATCTAGCCTTTAATTTCTATTTGTATCAATGTAGATTGATCTTTATTCATTCCTACCTGTCCCCTCTGTTTTTTAGGAGGATATAAATGCTATAGAAATGGAAGAAGACAAGAGAGACCTGATATCTCGAGAGATCAGCAAATTCAGAGACACACACAAGGTAGTATTCTTGTTTTTTTCACTTGATACCAATCTAGACTTTTTACAGAATCCAAAGCAAACAGACAAAAAAAAAATCAACCTTACAGTAGAATATGATTTTAAATGCTTTTTTGTCTAGGTTTAATTTATACTTAGATAGAAACAAAGAAACAGAAGACCAGTGCCATATTAGAGTAGTCCTTGGCATATTGTATGTAGATTTCTCAGTTACTGACTACTCTGCAGTCATCTCACTTTAATATGAATAAAAGCTAGTTTTATTTTTAGATTTCAACATAAACATCAAGGACAGATTTAAACAGTTCAAGGGGGCAGCAGAATAACATACACTGTAGTGTATTTCTGGGGGCAGTTATTTAACTTAATCTTAGGAAAACCTTTTCTTTAGAGCTGAGATTAAAATTTAAGATTATATTTGTGTAGATTTAAGTTGAGAGGGGGAGATTTTAAAAAGTAGGTCAGTGGTTACCAGACTTACCAAATTTTAGATGCATGGAAGAACTGTAAATTCCCATAAAGCTAATCTATTCATTGACCCCCACCATTATGATAGAGATCATATGGTGACTAATGCAAGATGAAACTCTCAGCTTGGAAAGTAACAAGGAATAGGATGTAAGTATGAGCTTCTGTTTTTATTATATTTATGGATGCCCCCTCAGAAAAATATGCAAAGGGGTAACTGGCTTGGAAATGGAGATTTATGCATAGTAAATCCCACTCACGAATTTTGCCTATTGAAAGCTTCTCTCAATGACAGTGCATCTGTGAGTGTTCACTGGTATAGAAGGTGATGCTTACGGACAGTGAAATGCAAACACTGCGTGAAATGTATTTTGATGCTGGAGATAAGATGTTACTGGTTCTTACTCCTAAGATTGAGTGACCTTTAACTCAGTGAGATGTTAACTGTTTATTTTTTATTTTATTTAATCTTATTATTTTCTTATAGCTTTCAAAATCCCTTATTGACAGTTAATGTCATAGAATCAATGGTGCTGAATGCATTATCCTGATGCTGAGCCTTAGCTCACATACATAGGACTTTTTCAGGAATTAAGTATGTCAAAAAGCACAAATGTAGATTTCCCAATTTAGAGTTAAAAAGTTAGTCTGTGGGAAGTCATTTTAGAGGTATATTAGGTTCAGTACTCAAATTCAGGGTCTGTGTAAGCTTGAAAGCGGTATACAGTGTGTGTGTGTGTGTGTGTGTGTGTGTGTGTGTGTGTGTCTGTGTGTGTGTGTGTGTGTGTTGTGTACTAAATCAGGGCTGTGAAAGCGGTATACAGTGTGTGTGTGTGTGTGTGTGTGTGTGTGTGTGTACTCAAATTCAGGGTCTGTGTAAGCTTGAAAGCGGTATACTGTGTGTGTGTGTGTGTGTGTGGTGGTTTGCCCCCCTTTGTTGTTATTTGTTAAATCCTGTGATGTCACTGGTAAAGTATGAAGAAATAATGTTTTAAAAATCGATTGCAAAGATATTTGCTTCAGAGTTTGAGAAGCTGTCAGGCCTTTGATTGCCTTACACGTATTTCACTGTGGGGAGAGAATGTTTTGAATTTCTAAAATGTGCTTTAAAAATAAAATCAAAGTGAAAAAGAAAAGCTGTTCTTTTTATTGGGTGGTACGGTTAAAAGGGATATTTGAAACTCCAGTAACAAAAATTGAGCTCAGTGAACCTTTGCATGTTTTGGTATGAGTTTATTAAATAACCACAGACTGTCAGGGTATCAGCGTGGCAGGGGGCGTCCATTTACAGCACGGACGAGTCTGAAGAGAGAATAAGGTAAGATTTATGTTTTTTTTTTTCTGTCCTTTCCTCTTCATTATTTCACTACTTTCTTAAATCTTTTAGATTCATTTCATTTTTTCTTTCTCCAGTCTGTGTTAAAAATATATATATGTGTGTATTTACTTACTGCATATATATTATAAAATCTTATAGAATTATGTTTAGTATGGACCAGATTCACTCACTTTCTCATTTACTTAGAAGAAAACTTTTGAAATGAGTTCTGAAACAAATTATTTAATTAAATGGAACTGTACATTTAAGAAATAAGTGGTATACTCATTAAGCAAAAGTAGAACAATTGAGGGAATCTACCAAAAAATTATTTTTGGAAGAGCTAAAATAATCTGTAAGTATTATCTCAGAAATAAACAAATTTCTTTTAAGTGTATGATACTGAGGTAAGTTTCATATAGTATAGCCTCATTTTATGATACATTTTAAAAATTTCATCAGACGACTGTTTCAGAAATTAGAATTTGCCCATTTAAATAGTTTATAGTTTCTGTCCTCTTTCTGCCATTTCTTTTCTCTTCTCTTTGTAATTTCAATGTATTCAGTGTTGGCTTTGCCTCCATTCCATTTTGATATAGACTGGCACCACAGCTGAATATATTGATTTCTCATGCATTAGCTTTTCTTTCATAATCCTCTGTCAGTTCTCTGATCCATGAGCGAGAGAGAAAGAGTATAACAGGTAAGATTGCTTTTTTAAAGTTGTTTTAAATGCTTTACATGACTGAGAAAAGAAAAAAAATGCACATTTTATTGTTGTAATTTAAATTTCATTTCTATGACACTAAACATGAAAGCAGAGGAAAAATGTGTTTTGTTTTTGTTTTGTTTTCCCTGTTTGGGCTTTTTTCCCCCTGAGTTTGTGTAGAAACTGTGTGGTACACTGGTAATCTTGTCAGGATACAAACTTGGTCTGACTTTGTTATTTGGTTTATTTGTGAACCATGTACTTGCTCTTCCTCCCAGAAGCATAGCTTATAGGCAAGGTTAATCCAGTGTTGGCGATCCATGTCCTAGCACAGCATCTGTAAGTTAATATGCAATCATTCCTTCCAAGGATGGATTTATCACTGTTGATATATTTCATTGTCTTATAGGCATAATGGGTATAAAATATATTGCTTTGAAATTAAGCCAGAAATTAATCTTATTAAAATACTATGATTATGTACCTTTCTGCTTGAAGTGAGTGATATTCAGACTTTTGTATTTGGTGGGCTGTCCATCTTGTAATGGTGGGAGTAAATGTTTCCATACGTGATAGGGCAGATAATGGCTGAATTCACCTTGTCTTTTGGAGGGTGGGCAAATCAGAGGGCAGAAGACTAGTTGCATTCCAGTGACCTTACTCTCTTCCCCCACCTTCCCCTTTGAAATGCTCAACTAATAATCCTTAGGTAATATCTGGGGTTATAGTTAGCAATAGTTATCCCATTGATTTAAAGAAATTCATAATGGGAAGAATTACATGTTAGCCAAGTGATTGTATTTCTAGAAATTATTACAAACCATCACATTCCTCACGGTCATTTTAGTTATTACGTAAATCATTGAGTGGTCAGCCACACTTGACACAATCTCCCAGCATCCAAGATTGGAGATTCCTGGTCTGTGTAGAGTATATGGTTTTGCACGAAATCTGTCTAGGCTTGTGATTGCTTCAGTTTAATTTGTCAAATAAAACTTGTAGTATTTAATATTGAAGTACCAGTGGTTTGGTTTTGTTATTGTTGTTCCCAGTAATGGGCATTGCGCCGGGAAAAGTCTGAATATTGGAGCTATAGAGTTAACTCTAAAAGTACTTTTATTGGTTTCTAGAAACTGGAAGAAGAGAAAGGCAAAAGGAAAAAGAAAGACAGGAAATTGAGAAAGAACGGAGAGAAAGAGAGAGGGAGCGTGAAAGGGAACGAGAAAGGCGAGAACGGGAACGAGAAAGGGAAAGAGAACGTGAACGAGAAAAGGAGAAGGAACGGGAGGCGGGAACGAGAACGGGATAGGGATCGTGACCGAACGAAAGAGAGAGATCGAGACCGGGATCGAGAGCGAGATCGGGACCGCGATCGAGAACGGAGCTCAGATCGGAACAAGGATCGGAGTCGATCAAGGTAAGGCTGTATGAAGTTACTGTGTGCCTGATAGCTTTAATAGAATTACAGGTTAGTACTCTGGGGCCATCTACATTGATGTGATGAGAGAACTTCCTGAGCCGCAGAGCATGCTTGGCTTGCTGTCTCACACATGTGTGAAATATTGGTTCAACTACCAGTTTTCAACTTTGGGTTAGTTTTTGTGTGAAGCCAGTTTTTTTACTCAGAAGTAAAATACACCAGTCGTTCTCCTATAGGCATGTTTCCCTTGGTCAGTGGGCGTTGCCTTTAGTCACTAACTGAGGTCTCCTGTGTGGAAAATCAGCTCTAGTTGCACTGATTTTACTTTCTGGTGTTTATTTGGTCCCATTTACCACTGGTTGGTCACCTTACCTCCCAGACAAATTAGTTTTTTCTTGATGGTTCCTAGTGATTTCACTTCTGTTTTATTTAAAATTTTCTAATCATATAGATTTCCTATGGGCCATCATCTCCATTCTTCAGGAATGAGGAAGAGCAAAAATGAACAGAGAAGGGAGTGACTAAAAGGAAGCAGCAGAAAAAGGGAAGAGAGGAAAGTTCAGTTTTTTCCCAAGCTAGTTTTCAAATATACATTACTTTGTTGAGATATTCTACTTAATTGTAGCTGAAACGAGGTCCACCAGTTACTGAAATTCAGTGCTTTTTAATCTGTAGTGGGCATTAAATTCCATCCTCCCCTGGAATAACCATCATTCTCTTGAATAACCACTGTTAAGGTTTGACATGTATAAAACCATGGTTTTATACTTTTTATACTTTTACTAAGTTACATTGTTTCATATATACATGTATTTGTATTTGCTTAGAATCCACGGCATCACAAATCTGCCTTTGGTTTTATCCCTCTGAATTAAATGCATGAGAACTTCTTACTGCTGAAAGATGTATAGTTAACCCTTGAACAATGCTGGGGTTAGGAGTGTCAACTCTGTGCAGTTAGAAATCTGAGTATAACTTATAGATGGCCATCTGTATACACAGTTTTTGTGTCTGTGGTTCTGTGTCTGTGGACTTGGCTCACCTCGGATTGTGTAGTACTGTAGTACTTGTGGCTGAGAAAACACCACTTATAAATATGTATGTGCATGCTCGGTTGCTCAGTCATGTGTGATTCTTTGTGACTCCATGGACTGTAGCCCAGCAGGCTACTTTGTGCTTGGGATTATCCCAGCAGAAATACTTACTGACCCAAGGATATAGAACCCGAGTCTTCTGTGACTCTGGCATTGGTAGGTGGATTCTTAGACACCGAGCCACCTGGGAAGCCCCCATATATAAGTGGACCTGTACAACTCAAACCGATGTTATTCAAGAGTCACCTGTAGATCTGGTTTATGCATGCAGCATGCTGGAATGCTTTTTGCTTCATACTGTTGCCATTGTCTGTATTGGCTTGATCACTGCTGAAGTTGACTATCTTGTATCATGTTCATCGGCCCTTAGTATTTTTCTTATTCCAGATTTTTTTTGTTTGTTTTCTGAGATGCTGATAAGCATTAACATCAAGTTTAGAATGTAGTTCAGAATTTGGGGCTAGAATTATATTCTGTGTCTTTCTGGCTTGTATGAGGAGTTTACAATTCTGCAGAAACCAAATGCTAAATTCTGGCTTGTGAGTTTGTCTCTTATTTCATATTGTCCTCCCTGGTTTCTAAAAGAAAACACAGGAAACTGACTGATTTTTACAATCTTTTATGTAGAGAAAAGAGCAGAGATCGTGAAAGGGAACGGGAGAGGGAAAGAGAAAGAGAGAGAGAACGGGAACGAGAACGGAACGTGAACGAGAGAGAGGCGAGAAAGAGAACGGGAGCGTGAGCGAGAGAAAGACAAGAAGCGAGATAGAGAAGAAGATGAAGAAGACGCATATGAACGAAGAAAACTTGAAAGAAAGCTCCGAGAGAAAGAGGCTGCCTATCAAGAGGTAAATTTGAGGGAATGCTTTTATTTATAAAAGTTGGTACTTAGTAGGTTAGTCAAACATTTCCAGAACCTTTTGTATACATTTTTAAAACTTCTGACAATTTCTCTTTTAGCGCCTTAAAAATTGGGAAATCAGAGAACGAAAGAAAACCCGAGAATATGAAAAAGAGGCTGAAAGAGAAGAAGAAAGAAGAAGAGAAATGGTAATTTTCTTGTTTAAAAATAAGTGGTTTTTCAGATAAAAATCAGAGCAAATCATTTAAGTAGAAGTGACTTTATAATTAAAAAGTATCATCTCACAAAAATCTGAGCTCCAATGTAAATAATATTTCAAGTGAAGTTGAGACAGTTTTAGTACACCAAGATGTTTCTTCCTCCTATTTTTCTTTTTTAAAATATTTATTTTTAATTGATTGATTGCTTTACAATATTGGTTTGCTTTCTGTCGTACATCAACATGAATTAACCATTGGTGGACATATTTACCTTTCCTCTTGAGTCTCCCTCTTTTTCCTCCCCCTCTTGACTCCTTTTCTTCTGTTTTTCATATTTTGGCTTCCTATAAACTAAATTATCATTTGGTATATTGTCAAAGTAAAACTGTTATAGAATAATGTATAAAATGAGGATTTATAGAAATTTCTTTTATTTAAAAATCTGCAGCATTTTTTATTTTGAAGAGAGTTTTAGAGGCTTTGATACTCTGTATCAGTGTAGTATATTTGGGTGAAGGAAACAGTCTTATGAGAAGATCTGTTTTTAGAAATCAAAATTACTGACTTTAGTATATAGCACTTAATGAGTTATTGTTTTTCCTTATGTTACTATATTATCTTTCCTTTTAATTACATTATAATAATGAATCTTATTTTTTGCATTTACACTATTTGATAAACTAATAGTGAAGCAATTGGCATAGGTTAATGAAGTAAAATGATGAAAAGATAATATATTTTATCATAGTATTTGCTTCTGTAGTGTGTTCCATATGTTCTGTCTTTGCCAGAGATTCATGAAAGTTTCTTTATCTCCAGTTTGGAGTCTGTTCTCCCAAAAAATATCATTAAAGTTAGGAACCTTCTTCAAATAGCTTTTGAACATGAGACATAGATGGAATTTTTATAAGTAACCGAAGGGGTGCATACAGCAATTAGATAGTATGGGTTTTCTGGATGGCAGATCTTTTAAATTCCTAGAATTATTAAAGTAATTTTGATTTCCCTGGGTTGTAGCTCCCATTCTATAATTTGTTCTTAACCCTTAGTTTAGAAATAGAGAATAATATAGTAAAAGACAAAATACTTTTAAGAAGTGATTCTATTTCCTATAAGCAAATCTGAAACCTGTCTAGAGAAAGGTTTCCTATTAGTAATTTTTTGTTGGGAAGCTTAAAACCTCCAGTTAGAAAATAGTTACTTGTCGATTGAAAAATGTTCAAGGAACAGAAGTATGTAGTATAAAAGTGAAAATTTGTATTCCTCATGAGAAGTGACTTAAGTTAATATTTTCGTACGTAACCTATGGACCTTCCTGTGTTTTATTTAGATATTTGTAAATATGGTCATTACTACCTGGCAATCTACTTGCATTCATTTGGAAGGTTTTGTGTTAGGTCCTGGGTGTATATGAATAACTAATACTTTGTACCCTTTAAACAATTGGATAGTATTGTCAGAGAGATGAAGTAGTTACTGTACTGTGTGTGTGTGTCTGTTTTGAGGTATGATAAAAGTGTGTTTACAATATTTTGGGAGGGAAGTACAGAGAAAGCGATTAATTTTGTCTGTGGGAAGGAGTTGCTCATGGATAGATGGTTAGATTGGGGAAGTTTTTCTCGTGTGTGTGTGTTGAGGGGGTAGTCTTTATAGTGATAATATTTGGACTGGATGAAATTATTAATGTTTTACTATAGACAGGAATCTACATCTGCTTTTCATATAGATATAATAGTTGTTGGGCTTCCCAGGTGGCGCTAGTGGTAAAGAACCCACCTGCCAACGCAGAATATGTAAGAGCTGAGGGTTCCATCCTGAGTGGGGGTGATTCCCTGGAGGAAGGCTTGGCAACCCACTTGCCTGGAGAATCCCCGTAGACAGAGGAGTTGGCAGGCTGCAACCCATAGGGTTGCAAAGAGTCAGACATGACTGAAGCGACTTAGCATGCGCACATAAAAGTTGTTAATATAGTAGAGATGTAGGTTATAAATACTAATTTTAAAATATTTTTATATCTGTATATAATGATTAAGTAATATTTCTGTGAAATATAATAGTAGTTGTATTTAAAATTCCAAAAATAAAAGCAAGAAGTTTCTGTACTTTGATGTTTTGTGTACTCAGTCTGGCATTACCTTTAGATTGATATAAAAACATGATTTAAAATTTTAATCCTTCATTTCATAAAAACTACTACTTGTGCCATCATCTTCCTGTAAATGAAAGTGTAAAATATTCTTGTCCAGTTATCAGATTCAATAAGATAACTTTTAGTTTTGTTTCTCGGTGTTCTCAGGTTTCATTAGAAAAAAATTACTATGAAGATTATAATATACACAGAAAATTTTGTAGCATACTCTGTGGTTTCCATTTTATAGATAAGTTCTAAATCTGATTTGCTTTGTAAAAAGATTTTACCTATTCTTAATTATTTTTGGCTGTGCTGGGTCTTTGTTGTTGCACATGGACTTAGGTGCTCCATGGTATGTGGGATCTTCCTGGACCAGGAATTAAATCTATGTTCCATGTATTGCAAGGCAGGTTCTTAATCACTGGACCATGTGGGAAGCCCTGATTTGCTTTCAAGAATAAAAGATTTTAAAAATCTAATGTTATTTACATTTAATATATGCAGTTTATGAAAATTGAAAAGTTCAAGTGGTATGGATAAGAAAAATTTGTTCCCAAGAAGGGAGGAAATGTAATTTAAACTGTTTTTATATTAATTTTCCACACTTTGTCCTTCATTTCTTCAAGGCAAAAGAAGCTAAACGACTGAAAGAATTCTTAGAAGACTATGATGATGATAGAGATGATCCCAAATATTACAGGTGAAGAAGCCTTGCTTTATGAACTCACACTATCAGTTTATTATTAGTTGTATTTTTGCACTAGAGAGTGCAAGTTCACTCAGTGGAGTGAGAGAAAAATCTTTGAATTCTTCTCGTAATTACCCTTATAGTCGATAATGCTGTTTTTCAGGGGTTGGGGCATGTTGCAAAAGAATTGACAATTTTATGGATCTTCTTTGGAAGGAAGTTCATAATAGTATTATAACAGATGAACTTTTCTTCATTCATTTTAAAGAACTTCAGTTTTTATAGCAAATTTTAACATGCCTTCATGATTGTCTAATGTGGTCTAGAAATTTTTGTCTTCGAGGATTTCTGGAGTGCTACGTAGTAATATGAGTCCCCTCTCCCCTACCCAGTTACTCTACTATTAGGATGTGAGATTTTTGAAGCCTGTCTTTTCTCATCTCTTCCCATGGCTTTTCTTGACTTCTCTCATTCTTCTAACACTTACGGCACATGGTGAAGTTATTTGCTTTGTTCTATTCCCTCCACTCCAAACTACCGTTTCCCTAAGGTTATGGGCATTGTTTTGATTTTTTTCTTCTCACTTTCCTGAAAGAATCTAGGCATGTAGTGAATGCATTTAATATGTATATTTTAATACACTGTAGGCAAAATAATCAAAACATTGGAGCAACACCTTGAAAGAATGCCAAGGGTTTGACTTTGTAGAAAATGCAAAATAAAATTACTGAATCATAAATAGCAGTACATTATTTCTGAGATGTAATAAAGTGTTAGATAGAACCTCTGCTTTGTCTCAATTATGCCCTGCTTCCTTCTGTGATTTTTTTTTTTCCCCCACAAGGAGAGGAACTCATTTAAATTGTACGCACATCGCTTCTTGGCCTTTTGGCTAAGATTAAGTGTAAATTGAACACACAAAACTATTATTAGGGATATTACTACTCCTTGTATTAATGTTTCACAATTTGGCATCCAAGAAAACAAATTATGTGTTGTAGAATTTCCCCTGTGGAATAGGTATAAGATGAGGGCATTCTTCCCTGAGAAAGCTACTTTTTTTTTTTTAAACCTGTTTTAGGTACACATTTAGAATGACTTCATTCTGAGGCATGGTGATATGTGACAAGACAGTGCTTACTTACTAAGCATTAACCTGTAGAGAGCATGCTTGTCTTGGGTGTTTTACAGATAGAGAGCATTAAGACAGTCTCCAGTCTCTTAGAATGCAGCTTTTAGTATGGAAAGAAATTGCTTTTGGAGATAACTGTGTGTAGTAGTTGCTGACCTTGAGTATTAAAAGTAAGGCCTCTTGTGATATGCTTTTGCAGAGGAAGTGCTCTTCAGAAAAGATTGCGTGATAGGGAAAAGGAAATGGAAGCAGATGAACGGGATAGGAAGAGAGAGAAGGAAGAGCTGGAGGAAATCAGGCAGCGCCTTCTGGCAGAAGGGCACCCAGATCCAGATGCAGAGCTCCAGCGGGTAAGATACATCCAAAACAGTATTCTTTTAAGACTGTCACATCATTTTAAGCCAGCCGACTATGATGAAGTTTATAAGGGGATTGTTTATTTTCCATGCATCTTGCTATTTTGGGGGAAGATATTAGTACTTATGCAAGTCATCGATATTAGTTGATTTACAGCATTATTTTTAACATCTTCCATATGTCTATTCCTTCCATATGTCTTTTTTCTGTGAAGTGTTACTTGTTAAGTGAGTGTCTTAATGTAACTGTATTTACGAACTTGTCCTTCCCTATATGTCATCTGATAGTAACTTTTGTAGTTCTCTTGTTGCCACCTTAAATACTTTGATTCCAAAATAAAGATGTTTTCGTGAACAGCTTGTCATTTAAAAAGGGAAAAAGGAAAACTCTGTCGTAGGACATGGCATACCAATTCTTGCTTTTAAGAATAGTATGTCATAAAAGTTTTTACTCTCAGTGTATCATGAATCTAATACTGTTAGTTCTTCATGTCAACTTAAAAAAAAATCTGTTATATGCTACTAACAGAAACCTTGTCTTAACATGTCTGTTTTATTTTTCACAATGAAATAATATTTTTCCTGTTAATTAAGTACTTAACATGAGTAAATAGAAACTTCAGACAACATAGAAGCGAGTAATGAAAAAGTGATTTCTTACCTGCCAGTTATAATCATTTTAAGTGTCTGGTTATTTTAAAAATGTTTTCACACATGTATACATATACCTCTCCCCCCAAGCTTTGTAAATGGGAATATAAAGCTGTTTTCTAATTATGTGGTGTTTTCTAATGTACTTTTTTTATTTTTAAATTTTTATTGAAGTATGGTTCATACACAGTATTATATTAGTTTCAGGTGTTTAGCAGTTTGATATTTATTGTACATTATGAATTGATACGCCTAGTAACCAAGTAACTGTCTGTCACCAAACCAATATTGTTATTATAACAGTATTGACTATATGCCTTATGGTGTATGTAACGTTCCCCATAAGTTTTTTTAATAACTAAAAGTTTGCACCTCTTAATCCCCTTCATCTATTTTGCCTGAACCCTCTGGCAGCCACCAGCTTGTTGTCTATATGTGTGAGTCTGTTTTGTTTTCTAATGTGCTTTTGTATCAGGTGTAATCTTCTACACAGAATTTCTTCCAGTTTTAGCCTGTGTATCTTTTATCTATTTATGGCTATGCTGGGCTTTCTCTGGTTGTGATGAGTGGGGGCTACTCTTCAGTTGGGTTGTGCAGGTTTCTTGTTTTGGTGACTTCTTGTGGCTTGTGGGCTCTAGGTCAGATGGGCTTAGTTGCCCCTTGGCATGTGGGTTCTTAGTTCCTGAACCAGGTACTGAACTCATGTCTCCTGCATTAGCAGGCAGATTCTTTTTTTTTCTTTCTGTTAAACAGTGATTTTATTGCTTTAGTACAATACACGAATTTATGCAACCAGGGCAGAGGCTGTGGATGACTCGTATTTCCAATTGGGGGTAGGACTCATTTGGTCTTGCAGTATCGAGCCAACTGATGAATATGGCTCTGTCAGAATCAGAAGAAATTTAGCATCTTTATCCTTTCGGTTCCTCTCCAGATGCTTTTGAACAGCAACAGCTTTCTTAATTAAATGACAGAGATCCTCAGGGAGATCAGGAGCAAGTCCTTTGGACTTAAGAATTCTCAAGATTTTGTTGCCTGTCACAAAATGTACTTGTGCAACACCAGGAGAGTGTCTCAGGATCACACCGATCTGTGAGGGAGTCAGGCCTTTCTTGGCCAGTTTGTAGATCTGCTCCTTCACATCGTCAAAAGTGAGCTTCAGCCAGGTGGGGACGCTGCAGTGGTAGGGCAGAGCTCACTGGCACAGGCCCTTCCCGGAGTGTGCATGCGACCCCTGATGGCAACGACGTGGTAGCAAAAGGAGAGAGAGGGTGGGAGAGCCCAGCAGGCGGATTCTTAACCACTGGGCCATCAGGGAAGCCCTGCCCAGGTGTCTTTCTTTCTGTACCTTCATCATCATGACAGTATTTTTAGTATTTTAGATCCTTACCATTGTAACATTTAGGTTGAGGAACGTTATTATGTTTTAATTCTCTAAGTACCAGTGGGTTTGAGTGCCATGCAGATTCTTTAGTGGTCATTGTACTTCCTTGTGAGTTGATACATGGGGATACGCACAGACTTCAAATTTTTTTGTAGTTCACGATACATATTTTTACTTTTTTTTTTCTGTTTGTTTTCATGCTCAGAAAACTTGCTGGTCTATTCATCCAAGTTTTTAGAATACTCTTATGATGGTTATACTTTATTATATTTTGCAGCTGCAGGGGGAGTGTTCATTTTGGTATAGGACTTTGACTTCAGAATTCTCTCTCTGTGCCACTTCTTCCTTTTCCTATTTGTGACTGTTCCTTCGGCCATTATCAAGAAATAAAAAATGATTATATATGACTAGGCTGAGGGTTTGAGTTGCCTCTTCTGTATTGTCTGTATTAGTCTAAAATTTTTGATTGTAATTTCTTTAATAAAAATATAAAAAGGCTTCTTCACTTTGAATTAGCTATTAGCAGTTAACCTCTGTTTTCTTTGAAAAGTGGATATACGCCACTGAAGAATGCTAATATATGTGAAATACTAAAAAAAAAACTTGCAGAGTACCTAATATATGCTGTGGATTTACAGATTCTGATTTTAGAAGGAGGCAGTGTTTTATTCCTAGTGAAAAAGAAAAATAGAGGTTTTGTGAAATGAAAATAAAATATAGAGCTGGTTGAATTGAAGATCAGTTCAGTTCAGTTGCTCAGTCGTGTCTGACTCTGCAACCCCATGAATCACAGTACACCAGGCCTCCCTGTCCATCACCAACTCCCAGAGTTCACTCAGATTCACGTCCATCGAGTCAGTGATGCCATCCAGCCATCTCATCCTCTGTTGTTCCCTTCTTCTCCTGCCCCCAATCCCTCCCAGCATCAAAGTCTTTTCCAATGAGTCAACTCTTCGGGCTCATTTCAGTTAACCAGGTTATTTTCTGGGTTTTTAGATGGAACAAGAAGCTGAGAGGCGCAGACAACCACAGATAAAGCAAGAACCAGAATCCGAGGAAGAGGAGGAAGAAAAACAAGAAAAAGAAGAAAAACGTGAGGAACCCATGGAAGAGGAAGAGGAACCAGAGCAAAAACCTTGTCTCAAACCAACTCTGAGGCCCATCAGTTCTGCCCCATCTGTCTCCTCTGCCAGTGGCAATGCAACTCCCAACACTCCTGGGGATGAGTCTCCCTGTGGTATTATTATTCCTCATGAAAATTCACCAGATCAGCAACAACCTGAAGAGCATAGGCCAAAAATAGGACTAAGTCTTAAACTGGGTATGTTAGCATTTTTTTCCTTCCTTTTTTCCTTCATTTCCCCACCCCCTTACAAGTACCTCAATTTTGCCTTAAGGAAAAAAATAAATATGCGCTGCTTGGTAGGTAGATAGAAAAAGATTATTTAAAAATGCCTTTCTAGCTCATAATTGTTTTCATAGTTCTACTAGTGCTCCTATATCTGCAGCTGCCTCGAGTTCTGAGAAGAAGAGAAAAGTTAAATTTTCTAGCACTTGTGAGTAGTGAGTTATTTTTTACAGTTGGGATCATTCTCTGAGATTTGTGGAAGTACATTTACACTGCATTTGAGGGATGATGGGATGTATAATGTAATATTTGAAAATTAAGTTTCCATGCTAATACGGTGTTTTTACTGTAGGTGCTTCCAATAGTCCTGGTCAACCTAATTCTGTGAAAAGAAAGAAGCTCCCGGTAGATAGTGTCTTTAACAAATTTGAGGATGAAGACAGTGATGATGTACCCCGGAAAAGAAAACTGGTTCCCTTGGATTATGGTGAAGATGATAAGAATGCTGCCAAAGGCACTGTAAACACTGAAGAAAAACGCAAACATATTAAAAGTCTCATTGAAAAAAATCCCTACAGCTAAACCTGAACTGTTTGCTTATCCCCTGGATTGGTCTATTGTGGATTCTGTGAGTAGCAAATTGTATTTCATCATTTTATTGCAAGTTTTTGGTTCTGAATATAGCACATAAACTCATTTTAAGGAGGGTGATAGTGTGGCTAGAACCTTGACTTGTGCTGTGCTTAGTCACTCAGTCCTGGTTCACCCTTTGTGACCCTGTGGACTGTAGCCCACCAGGCTCTTCTGTCCATGGGGATTCTCCAAGCAAGAATACTGGAGTGTTTTGCCGTGCCCTCCTCCAGGGGATCTTCCCAACCCAAGGATTGAACCCAGGTCTCTTGCATTGCAGGCAGATTCTTTACCGTCTGAGCCACCAGGGAAGCTCAGAGTCTTGAGACTCAGTCAATGATAACACATTATTGTGAAAAGTCTTAGTGGTACTTTCATAAATTAGAAGCAAATAATTGTATCCTTATACATACTTGTTTTACTTCAACTTGTGAATGATCTTACTCCTCTATATTTTAGCTTTAAGAATAATTAAGAGATTATATAGGCTTTTTAAGTAAGTGTAATAAGAAGCTCTTCAACTTAGTGTCCATGCTTTATTTTACAGATATTGATGGAACAGCGAATTAGACCATGGATTAATAAAAAATCATAGAATACATAGGTGAAGAAGAAGCTACATTAGTTGACTTTGTTTGTTCTAAGGTTGGTTTTTTATTCTCTCCATCTCCAAATATTTGTTACATACTTTAAAATGTTAGAGACTTTCTACATTGGATTTTTGTTGGGCCAAGTCATTGATAATTTAGTTTCAATTACAAAATTCATGGATACTTAAGTATACCCCTCTATACAATTTGAGACCCCACACTAAGTGCTTTCATTTCAGAGGGTAAAAGGAGACAGAATTGCTGGCTTCTACCAATTTTGCTCTCTCTTTACCCCGAGAATGCCTTGTTACCAACTTGTTGTCTTAATGGTTAGAATGTTGCTGAAGTACAGTTGAGGTTTAGTGAAGACAACCAGTTGCTTGTGTCAGCGTTTTGTCAGTCATCATTCTTTGTAAAGAAGCAAAATAGTGTCCTTCAGCATAACAGTGGTGTTAACTGACTGATTACTGTGTGCAAGGCTTCTTTCCTGGCAAGTCCTGTGTTAAGTATTTTCCAAAACTTTATTTTCTTTAAACCTCCCAAAAATCTTAGGAAGTTTAAGTTTCTAACAGTGTCCCCATTCAGTACATGAAGAAATTGAGACTTGGGGAGAGATTGTGTCTTGACCATGGTTATATAATAAGCAGCAGGGCCAAGCCTGTAAAAGTCATGCTCTTGACCACCAGGAGACACCTCATCCTTTCATAGTCCTCTGAAGGCCCAGTCTTATCTTTAATAAGATAGTTACAGTAGAAGCACTGTATTTCTACAAAGGAATAGCTAATCGCATTTTAGGGAAATGCTATTTTTCTCTCATTATTGCTCCTTTAACATCAGGAATAGCAAATTATCTTCCACTTGTAATTATTGTAGCATAAACATTTGTAAGTCTGGGTTTGAATTAGAAGACAGATATGTAGTGATTAAGATCTTAGGTTTTGGTGTCAAACTTTCATTGAAAAGAAGGAGATTCTGGAAATTTAGAAATGTATAGAAGAATTCTTCAGTCACAAGAAATTTTCATACTAGTTTGAGGATACACTAAAAATCTTCTTATCGAATTGTTAATGTTTTATTTTCAAATTGACGATTTTTTTTTTTTTCTATTAGGTTATGGCTCATAGTTCACCTCAGAGCATTTTAGATGATGTTGCCATGGTAAGAGACAATTTACTGTTATTTATATTTTAATTTAAGATCAGTATAATCAAACTTGCTCCTCTGAATTTGATAGAATTTCTATTGGTTCTAGACTCTTTATAGGACTGAATTAAAATTTGAATATGCATTAAGAGGTTAAAGGTATTCACAGTAAGATATCATTAGACATCAGTAGAGTTAAAGTTTTCTTTATCAGTCTCTTCCTTCACCTCTCTTTAGTGTTTGTGTGTGTAAATATAAATTCTGAATCTATTTTATACATTTAGAGATTTATTAACTCTTAACTAGGTAGAGCAATGCGCTTAAAAGCACAAAAAGATGGAATAACTACCCTTAAAGAACTAGCAGGGAAACAGGTGTATCAATATTGATACTACAACATACTTAATATAATGGGTATATGTAAAGAAATAATGGAGGCAGAGGAGATAGAGCAGTTAGGTGTTGAGGGTAGTTAGAGAAATCATCACAGAAATTACCATCTAAACTGAAGCTTGAATATTGTGTAACTCTTTTGTTACTTGATTTGTTACTTGAACAGTTATCTGTTGGGTTGGTAGTAGTTCAAAGAATACAAGTGATGAATTGGTCCAGATAACGGCAAGGTGCAGAGTATGGCCATGGGAGTTTCGGGGGCAGAGCAGATGTCATTGTTTAGAGTATCAACAAACTTGAAGCTGGGTTATAACACATAGAAATTGAAATTGCTGCATGTTGGGACTGGTATTGGAGAGAAATACAAGAACCAGCTGCCGTAGCGCTCATTTAGTGTGGATGAAAGACTAGATATTTCCTAGACAGCTGCTGTTGGAGTGAAGGGGTGGTGTCATGAGGTCTTGTGAACGTCAATGGAGATGCTGTTTATGAGGAGAGAACCAGTGAAGATCCAGCAACTTTCCCTCTGTTGTGGAGACTTAAAGTTTTGAAAGTGAGGAACTTCCTCAGAAGGCCACAAGACTGTCCGGGTCCTCAGGGGTCACATTAGGTTTTTAGTTGAGGATGGTTAGCATAAAGTGAAATAAAGTCTAAAGGGCTGAGTGGGAATGTAGCAATGGGAAGAACAGCCAGAGAGGAAGAAATGTCAAGCATGGTATGAGATGATAGGTGATTGGGGAAACTTCTATTTTGAGCTACACTTAAAGTTGTCAGGGAGTGGCATAGGGGGGTTGCCTAACCAAAAGGAGTTCTAAAGTCAAGATTATTAAGTGTTTACGCATTCATGATGTCTAAAGCCAGATACATTAATTTTCTGTAGCCTAGCTAGCCTAATGTATCTATTTAAAATTCCTGGGGGAAAATTGTGAAAAGCTTTTGGTTTTGTAATGCTGAGCCTCAGGTAAAAGGAGAAATGTAAATAGATCCTTAAGGATAGAATGTCCTTGACCTTCCAGCCTTTCTTTATAGTTAACCTTTGGGTAAAGAGAGGGCTTTGTAGTTACTCCTGAGTTAAGGAATTAAAAAAAATCGGAATTCCCTGGCAGTCTAGTAGTTAGGACTCCACAGTTTCACTCCCAAGAGCCCAGGTTCAGCCTCTGGTTGTGGAACTAAGATGCCACAAGATGTACAGCCAAAAGAAAAAAAAAAAACAGTGTTCTGGTTTGCCTTTCTTTTGGTGAAGATGACATATGTCATCTTTTGACATATCAAGATATGACTATTTTGATCGGTTGAAATAGTTTGATTTGGGGAATATAATTAAACTACCATTTAAACACATTGTTTTTTGATTATTTTCTGTTTCAGTGTTGATCACAGTGGGAGGAAACCAATTGGGCTAGTGTTGTCAGCTCATTCTGGTGATAGCTCATGGACCCTCTAATATTTCTTGAATAAATGAGATTGAATGTTCAGCTCAAATAATATCTTGTTCTTATTAGCAATCTTTCTCACACTGTACCTTCACTCATTTTACATAAGCTAATGAACTTTGGCTGCATTTTTGTGCCTATATTATGTCCAGGGTACAATTCCATGTTAGTATTGCAGCAAAGTTTCTTTTTCTTTTTTGATTGTGGGATCCCAGGGTTGAATCCACACCCTTGGCAGTGAGAACAAGTATTCCTCTAACCCCTGGACCTCAAAGGAATTCCTGCAGCATGGTATTTTTAAATTATAGGTTAAGTCTAGCTCGTGGATGTCTGATTTAAGCTCTTTTTTTTCATCACTGAGAAATGCAGGGAAATTTTTCAGAAAAATCAAATTTCTGGTTTGTGTTAGGTACTTAGTGTACTAAGCACTCTTCAAAGCACCTTGTACATAGTGTCTCTTTTAATTCCCATAGTAGAACCAGTATGACATAGCTACTGTATCCTCTGTTTTACAGATAAGAGAACTGAGGCTCACTGTAATTAAGTATCCCAACCAAGAGCATGTAACTGGTAGGAGGGAAAAGTGGGCTTTGAATCCCAAGTAGTTTTAAATTTATTTATTTTAATTGGAGGTTAACTACTTTACAATATCGTGATGGTTTTTGCCATACATTAACACTGACCCCAGGTACACATGTGTCCCTGCCATCCTGAATCCCTATCCACACCTCCTTCCCCACCCTAGCCCTCTGCAGGGCAGCAAAGGAGGCACAGATGTAAAGAAAAGATCATTTGATTTGCCAAGGGGAAAGGACCTTTTATTTATTCAGTAGTCTTGTGTCCCTTGGGAATGACAATGTTCATTTTGTCTACTGTATCCCAGATAACTATATTAAAACGCTATACGTGTATTCTCATTTAATATTTCAGTGTCACATGTAATAAGGGCTCAGTAAATGTTAAGATTGTGAGGTTCTTGGGGAGAGGGTGAGATACTCTGTACTAAGTATTAGGTGATTATATAACTAATTTGTCTGAATGACTATATTCTTTATAACAAGCATGTGGTTTCCTTAGGAAATAGTTATTCAAGACATGTATAAATAAAGTAAATGCTTGTTGGTAGAGAAAAGCGGTTTTTATTCCATTTGCCTGTTGGGAGATGCTGGTGATTGCATGTAAATGGCTTTTTTGTTTTTCCCTTTTCTAGGTACTTGATGAAGAAGCAGAAGTTTTTATAGTCAAGATGTGGAGATTATTGATATATGAAACAGAAGCCAAGAAAATTGGTCTTGTGAAGTAAACTCTTTTACATTGAGTTCCATTTCAGATTTCTTCTTTCTCATCCTTCAAAGGACTTTAATTTTTTTTTTTGTCTTCAAAGACATTTGTGAGATCTGTAATTTTTAATGTAGAAAATGTGAATTTTTTGTCCTCTAATTTGTTGATGCCGTGTGTATTCCCTTGGTTGTAAAGACATCTGAATCCTACCATGGTTCTCTTTATACTCACCAGGTACAAATTACTGGTATGTTTTATAAGCCGCAGCTACTGTACACAGCCTATCTCATATAATCTTGTTCTGCTGATTTGTTCCTTGTAAATATTAAATGACTCCCCAATTCTTATGCAGAATTGCACTTAATATTGAACTGTACTGTACAGGCACCAACATGAATGATTTTAAATTGAAAAAATAACCAGTCATACCTATTACCCTTACCTCCTTGATCAAAAATGGCAGGCCCTCATGATGGCATGAGATTCAGTGTGTGAAAATTAGCAGACAATCCATTCCTACTGTATCTCTGTATGAATGTGTTTGTGTGAGTGTATGTATAAAAGTCTTATTTTTCCTAGTTTGCTTTTGAAATTTCCCTTAAACATTTCCTAACTCAAGAATAGAATTGTAAAGGAAACATGGTATTGTGCCAATCCAGATGTCTGGGATAATTAGGTTATTACTCTCCCAGAGCATGGTATTCTTTTGTGGCAAACAACAGTCTATTGAATGAAATGGGTTTTTCTGTTGATGGCTGGCTGTGTCAGCCTCTCCTTAAGGGAGTGTGAATCATAGTGGTTTCCCCCGCCTGATGTCATTGTTCAGAAATGAGGCAGATCCTTAGAATCTGGAGAGCTTTATTTTATGCATTTTTTTGCACTTCATTGATGCTTAGTTTAATTTTGATGTACCCCTTTGTTTTAAAAAAGAAAGCTTCATTCAGAAACCATAAATGAAAAAAATCTTAAAAAAATTATCAAAAGATAAAATTAGGCAATTTTACAGGCTAGAAAACATTTGATAAAATACTGTAGCAATTTAGCTTGGCAATTTACAAAGTTTACATCTAATTTCTGAGGATAAAGTAAGTCATTTAAAGCAGTTGCCACTCATTTGTGTCTGTCAGGGGTTTATATCTTGTATGTGTGTGTATATGCAGGCACACACCTTGTTTACTTCTCTGCTCATCAGCGTTCAGAACTGTACTGATCATGTTCTTAGAGATATACATGAGGCTTTATTATAGATCAAGACTTCACCAGGGAGCAAAATAACCCAAAAATGTACCAAGTTTTAAACAGTTCTTAACAGAAATTAGGTGCAGCTATTCCCATGTCTGAGTATTTATTTTTAAAAAGATTGAGGGGGTGTGTTTAAAAAGAAAACATAAAAGGTATAACTGAACTTGAATTACAAGATTTTTTTTTTTTTACATCTTAAGAGGACATTTGAAAACACTGTTCTTAACATTGAACCATGATGTGCATGGTTCCATTATGTAAATATATCAAATATTAAAAATGTATATATTTGATCTTGGGGACTCATTCTTTCAGAGTCTTGTTAAATAAATGGCATCATGTTGTAATTATGCAGTGCATACTAGAAACTTAACTTGAAAATATGGGCTGAATTTTTGATGGACTGGATTTTTGAGTTTTAGTACCTGAAGGTGAGAAGAGGCCATTTTCTTTATTTTGGATTAGTCTAGACATCTATGGAGATATAGCCCCTTTTAGTGTTATAATATTTTAAGTTGTAGTTTCTTAAGGGAAAGTTTTAGAAACATGTTTCTTGTATTTACAGACTAATTTGCCAGTCTTTTCTCAGATTTATCCCCCAATGTAACTCCTTGTTCGAGCAGTTTATTATGCCTCTCTATCTTCTCTTACATATTACTGCTTCTGAGACATCATATTAGGTTGGTTTTACTTAGCCAGCATTAGCATGGAAGTTTATTCAGGAAGATTTAATTTTCCTTGCTTTGGTCTCTTCTGCTCTTTCAATCATATTTACCTTAAAAGGGCGTGAAGTTCTTAGGGGTACATACCATATACAGCATAATACCTCCAGTGAGATTGGTGTCAGGATCCCAGATTTATATATTAACATTTCTGCAGCAAATGATCTGATCTGACTGATCATTGAGTTAAAGACTGCTACATTAATTGTTTAATGTCAGTTCAAGTCAGATTTTGCCACCAAGCTTAAACTTCAGGATCTTCAGAATTTTTCAGGTTTGTATGTAAAGAACCGGACATGTATAAGCATAAGAATAAGCTGGCACATTCTAGTGTCAGTAATATTATACTTAAGAAAATTTTTACTAAATCGCTTGAACTTTCTGGGTTGTCTTTACCATTTGTCCATAGATTAATTTCAAATTGGAATCCTTAATCTATATATTGCCCCTTCAAGTTGTTATAAAATTACATGAAAGTCTTGACAGCCATTCTGATGTGGCAGCTATGAAACAAACATCCTTTTTCTTCATTTGACCTTGTAAATAAAATAATTTTTAAATGTGTACATCTGTCTACAGGAAGAAAGTGGTTTTTCCCAAACTTTAGCATGCACCTAAGTCACCTGGGGGGTCTTGTTAAATTGCAGGCTTAGCAGGGGCTAGGGTGGCCCTGAGACTTTGCCTTTCTGATCAATTCCCACATGTTGCCAGTGCTGAGTGACATAAGGACTACTTGATTGGCAGGTCAGTGTCAGTACTGGTATTTTGTCCTAACAGACTGCATAAAGGCAGCTTAATTTTTTTCTTTTTTTATTTTTAAGTATATCTTAAAAACATTTTTTGAGGCAAATGATAAATGATAGTTATCATTTATGTTAATAACATAAAAGTAATTTCGAAAAGGATGCCCAAGAATAGCTCCAGTATTCTAGACTTTATTCCCAGCCAGCCCCAGAACATCTTAGAGAACATTATGTTGTTACTCATTTCTGAATCTTATCAGAGCACTTTCTGATCTGTGATAGTAGAGGCTGATGATTATTTTGTGGAGAGTGCAGTTTCAGGTACTAATCAGGCATGGATTGTAGATATGGTGGACAAACTGAGAAAATAATGAATTCAAGAGTCAAATTGGACTGAACACTGTTACCATTTTTTTCTCTGATATGAAGAAAATTTAAATTTACATAAATGCAAGCAGGTATACAATGTATATATGAAGCTTATTTACCCAGCTCTTTCATATAAGTTCTATGAATGTTTTCACTTTCTAGCCAAAAACTGCTGAAAGGTTTTATGTCAAAATGGTTGTACGTTTTTCCAAGTCCCATTTCAGCCTTCTATTAATATGAAATTGAGGAACTGTTTTGCTTAGCAAAAGATGGTGAAATTGATTTGTGAATGCCACTAGTTATAAAAAGGTATTAGAAGGAATTCCAAAATAGACTGTTTCAGGAAGAAAACTAGGAAATGTACAGGTTTTTTTTTTTTTCACACATATTTTTAAACCCAGGAACTATTACATTCATATTAGAAACCAAGGTGAACTTGGCATATAGTATTTTGATAAACCGTTAGATTTTTTGAATTGTGGTTGTATTAAATTATTGAAATCTTTATTTGCATTTGAATGTAATTTTCATCTTCAAAGGTCCTTTGCCTTTCATTTTTATTACTTGACTCACGAAGACTAAATTAGGAATGGCAATCTAAAATATCCAGGAAGAAAATAATTTTTGTATATAAAAATGAATAAAAATTCTTTTCAAGCCATGTTTAAATGACACTCCACAAGTCTACCTACTCTGCCACATCATGTATTAGTTGAATAAACGACTTCTAGATTCCCTTGCACAGAGTAGTAGTTAGATTATTAGGTAACCCTTTGTCTTTTTGTGTATGACATATTTGCCATTGAAGCACACTTAATATGTGCCATTCATGTTTTAAGCTAGATGGAGTGATAGACATAAATAAGGCAAAGTTCCTCTAAGCTGACAGTCTAGTGGTGGAGAAAAAATGAGACGATCACGAATAGATACACGATGTACACTATATGAACTGTCAGGCTTGATGTGCTGATTTCAAGGTCAGGAGGCAAGGGATAGGAAGTTTCTCAGCAGAGGTGGTAATATGTAGACCTTACAAATCAGTCTTTTCCTTTTTGGCTGTGCTTCATGGCACATGGGATTTTAGGTTCCTGACCAGGGACTGAATCTGGACCCTCAGCAGTGAAAGTTGTAGAATCCTAACCACTAGGCGGTCAGGAAATTCCCCAGATCCCACAGTCTTAGCTACCCACTGGAACAGTGGTACAATGTGCTCTATGTGGATATCTGGAGAGCCTGGATATTGGATTATAATTCATGGTATAGGTCTGCACTGTCAAGTTTAATTCATTAAAATTAAAAGTTTTCAATTACACTAGCCATATTTCAAGTATTCAGAAGTCAAGTGTGACTATATTGAATTTTAAAATGTAGGGGTTTTTTTGCAATATTCATATTTAAAGGTCCTCGGCAGCCATATTTAACTAATGGCTACCAATATTGAATGGACATTGCAGATTAAAGATTAGTATTCTGATTGCAGAAATTTATTTTCAATAGGTGTGGTCTTGCTAATAGCCCTCTAAAGGCAGAGGAAAGTGTTAATAAAAGTTCTCATAGAAAGCATTTTTAGCAAATCTTTGAAGCAAAAATATTGTGAATTTTAAATAGTTCTAAACAATTTTTCCTGTTTTCTTTCTTGTCACAAAAGGAAAAACTAGTAAACACTTCATTTAGAATCTAGAAACCATGAAGATTCATTTTTCTTCCTTGTCAATTAAAAACTTTGTTACCATGGGTGGAACAGCTAGACGTGAAAGTTTCATTTTGAGTATATTCTTGAGGCAAAGTTGTCTTCTTCATAAAGGAGGTCCAGATTTTTTTAAGGAAATTAGATTTAATAAAATATTGACATTCATACAGAATTTAAGACTAAAAAATAACAAGATGATTAAGATAAAGCCAACCCTTCGTTTTGAGCTGTTTGAATTTAAGGAGCCAGGTCCTACTTTACTCCCATAGCAAAGAAGGCAGTCATGTATAAGTAGACAAACTTATGTGGGAAGGGTTAATAAATTGGATTGCTTTGCCTTGGAATTGATAGTGTAAAGAAGTGGCCTTGACTTTTTGGACTAGTGGCCGCTCTAACTATTCTAGCTTTGAACAGCCCCCTCTCCCCAAGTAGTTCTAACAGGGTTGGCATCCTGAATTAACCATCTGCTTATTACTGATTTTTGCCACCTTTTTTTCTTTTTTGTCATTTGTTTCTTCATTCTCCCAAGTTCAGACATTTCTGGGGAAAATATAAAAGCACAACTGCAGGTAGTCTGGACCTTCTATTATTTTTCTCATTCTTTTACTGAACTTCACTGCTTAACCACAAACTGCAGTTTTCATTGTTCTTAAATTTCCAGTGCCAGAACTTCCCTGGCGGTCTAGTGGCTAACACCGTTGCTTCCACTGCAAGGGGAACAGGTTCAATTCCTGGTTGTAGAACTAAAATCCCACATGGTGTGTGGCACAAGAAAAACAAACACAAAAAACTTCCAGGGCTATCTTAGGTAGGTGTGAATGAGTGAAAGTTATTTGATTCCCCTCCTTACTTAGCCAATAATCTCACATTAAAAAATCTTAACTTTTATTCAGGCATAGTCTCCATTTCCAGCTCTCCATTTTATGATATGCATCTTGAACCTTCGCTTCCTATTCAGAAGACCTCCCCCACTCCACTTGTCTCTGATTTCTACCTACAGTTTGCAATTTCTTGAGCCTTGCTCGGGTATTTTCATTATCTTTCTTCCTTCGGTCTGGAATAAGTTTTGAAAAACACAGGAAGTTAATCTTAGGTCCTCCCTTTTCCTTTTCACTACACTCGAGATTCCATAAACTAGCGTACAGTTTTATGTGTGCTTCACATTTCTTACAGTGAAAAAGTGAAGTCGCTCAGTCATGTCTGACTCTGTGACCCCCCATGGACTGTAGCTCATCAGGCTCCACCCATGGAATTTTCTAGGCTAGAGTACTGGAGTGGGTTGCCATTTCCTTTTCCAGGGGCTCTTTCCAACCCAGGGATCGAACCCTGGTCTCCTTCATTGCAGGCAGATGCTTTACCATCTGGGAGAAGGCAGTGGCATCCCACTCCAGTACTCTTGCCTGGAGAATCCCATGGACGGAGGAGCCTGGTAGGCTGCAGTCCATGGGGTCGCTACTAGCTGGACACGACTGAGCGACTTCACTTTCACTTTTCACTTTCATGCATTGGAGAAGGACATGGCAACCCACTCCAGTGTTCTTGCCTGGAGAATCCCAGGGCTGGGGGGCTCCTGGTGGGCTGCTGTCTATCGTCTGTGGGGTCGCACAGAGTCGGACACGACTGAAGCGACTTAGCAGCAGTAGCAGCAGCTTTACCGTCTGAGCCACCAGGGAATCCCAATGTTCTTAGATCTCAGTGTTTTTATCTTAACTGGTGACTGGTGATAATCCCAAATGAGACTCTCCCCTTGTCAGAGGCTACACCATAGTTTACATCTTGACACTGGGTGTTTGCTCTCTATTGGGTCTCTTGCTCAGTTGCTAAATCGTGTCCAACTCGTTGTGACCCCATAGACTGCAGCACCAGGTTTCCCTGCCCTTCACTATCTCCCGGAGTTTGCTCAGATTAATGTCCATTGAGTCACTGATGCTATTTAACTTACTCATCCTCTGCCACCCTCTTCTTTTGCCTTCAACCTTTCCCTGGGCTGTCACTTTAGCCTTGTTCCTCTAGTCTGTGGGTTCTTCAGTGCTTTCTGGGTTTCTATACACCTTAAAAGGTAAAGAAATACGGAATACTGGATGAAAATTTATCTGTAGTCCAGTTATTCTGCCAGTGGTTGCTTTTTAAATCACTTCTATTTCCTTTTTTCAGGAATGTGTTTTGCCATATGCATAAATGTCTATTAAAGATCTGTTTATTAATTTAACAGGGTAAGAAATTTTGTTACACATAATGTTTATATACAATTTTAATCGCATTCTGTGGTGGCTGAACTTTGCTGTTAATAATACTCCATGAATATCTGCACAAAGTATTTGTTTGTTCCTAAGATAGTTTGCCAGCATTTTAAGACTTTCTGCTTACATCCCAGGTTGCATTCAGAGAGATTGAACTAGTTCACAGATAGATGGGTTTTAGCCTATGCTTGTTTAACAAATGTATAGAACTGTTTTATGTGCTAGGCATTGTTCTCAGCACTTACATGTGGACAAACAGGCAAAAATTCCTACCCTTGTGAAGTTTGAGGAGGGAAGTGGGAGATGAGAACTTTAAAAATTTTACTTGGGGGTGTCCACCTTTTCATTTCACCAACATTCCCTGTTAATGGAAAAACAGATGCTACTTTGTTCTTAAATATAAAGTTGTGTGTAAAACTTATTTAAATCCATTCATGTATTGGGATGGGGAGGAGAAAGGAGTTGGGGATTTATGCTTTAGGAATACGAAGGGTTATCTTGGGAAAATTTGAGAGAAATAAAGTCTCATTTGGCCAGGTGCTGTTACTGATTTCATTTTCAGTTTTCTGATTAACTGCCTGTGCATTTGAACATTTCTCCATTGTTCACCTTTGCTTTTACATGATAGTAAGGGGACAACAGAGGATGAGATGGTTGGATGGCATCACCGACTCAATGGACATGAGTTTGAGTAAACTCCAGGAGTTCGTGATGGACAGGGAGGCCTGGTGTGCTGCAGTTCAGAGGGTCTCAAAGAGTTGGACACAACTGAGCAACTGAACTGATGCATTGTTAAGGGGCTTCCCAGGTGTCCCCAGTGGTAAAGAACCTACTTGCCAGTGCAGGAGAGGTAGGACATGCGAGTTCCATTGCTCAGTTGGGAAGACTCCCTGTAGAAGGGCACAGGCAACCCACTCCAGTATTCTTGCCTGGACAGTGCTGTGGACAGAGGAGTCCCATGGCCTACAGTCCATAGGGTCGCAAAGAGTAGGACACAACTGAGTGACTAACACACACAGGCTTTCAGATAAGTGTATGTGTGTGGTCTGCTACTTAAGGAGTTAGTTATTGGTACTGTTTTTATAGCCATCTGAATGGCAAGTTGGCAGATGGCAAAAATCAAAGGACCATAGGGCAGATCACTGTGCACCAGTTACTATGTAACATTTGGATATTAAAAAATGAGACAGCCATGCTTTGAAAGCTTACTATCAAGGAAGATAGGTTCTTAAACTTGGAACCCAAGAATCCCAGATGATGTTTTTTAAAATGCAGTTTCTAAGGTTCTCAAAACCCATCAAAAATCTTGATTCATTAGGAAGGGGGTGGAGGGCACAAGAGGAGCTCCCCCTTGCCTGAGGTCAGGGGCGGCTGTGCGAGCGCAGGAGGGCCGAGAGGACCTACTACACGTTCAAGGTCAGGAGGGGCGGCATGAGGAGATACCCCTCATTCAAGGTAAGGAACAGCAGCTGTGTTTTGCTGGAGTAGCTGTGAAGAGAGAACCCACGTCCAAGGTAAGAGGAACCCAAGTGAGACGGTAGGTGTTACGAGAGGGCATCAGAGGGCAGACACACTGAAACCATAATCACAGAAAACTAGCCAATCTAATCATATGGACAACAGCCTTGTCTAACTCAATGAAACAGCCATGCTGTGTAGGGCCACGCAGGATGGGCGGGTCATGGTGGAGAGGCCTGACAGAATGTGGTCCACTGGAGAAGGTACTGGCAAACCACTTCAGTATTCTTGCCTTGAGAATCCCATGAACAGTATGAAAAGGCAAAATGATAGGATACTGAAAGGGGAACTCCCCAGGTTGGTAGGTGCCCAGTACGCTACTGGAGATCAGTGGAGAAATAACTCCAGAAAGAATGAAGGGATGGAGCCAAAGCAAAAACAATACCCAGCTGTGGATGGGACTGGTGATAGAAGCAAGGTCCAATGCTGTAAAGAGCAATATTGTATAGAAACTTGGAATGTGATGTCCATGAATCAAGACAAATTGGAAGTGGTCAAACAGGAGATGGCAAGAGTGAACATCAACATTCTAGGAATCAGGAAACTAAAATGGACTGGAATGGGTGAATTTAACTCAGATGACCATTATATCTACTACTGTGGGCAGGAATCCCTTAGAAGAAATAGAGTAGCCATCATGGTCAACAAGAGAGTCTGAAATGCAGTACTTGGATGCAATCTCAAAAATGACAATGATCTCAGTTCGTTTCCAAGGCAAACCATTCAATATCACGGTAATCCAAGCCTATGCTCCAACCAATAATGCTGAAGAAGCTGAAGTTGAACAGTTCTATGAAGACCTACAAGACCTTTTAGAACTAAAACCCCCAAAAGATGTCCTTTTCATTATAGGGGACTGGAATGCAAAAGGAAGTCAAGAAACACCTGGAGTAACAGGCAAATTTGGCCTTGGAATACAGAATGAAGCAGGGCAAAGGCTAATGGTTTTGCCAAGAGAATGCACTGGTCATAGCAAACACTCTCTTCCAACAACAGAAGAGAAGACTACACATGGACATAACCAGATGGTCAACACTGAAATCAGATTGATTATATTCTTTGCAGCCAAAGATGGAGAAGCTCTGTACAGTCAGCAAAAACAAGACTGGGAGCTGACTGTGGCTCAGATCATGAACTTATTGCCACATTCAGACTCAAATTGATGAAAGCAGGGAAAACTGCTAGACCTAAATCAAATCCCTTATGATTATACAGTGGAAGTGAGAAATAGATTTAAGGGCCTAGATCTGATAGATAGAGTGCCTGATGAACTATGGAATAAGGTTCATGACATTGTACAGCAGACAGGGATCAAGACCATCCCCCACGGAAAAGAAATGCAAAAAACGCAAAATGGCTGTCTGAGGAGGCCTTACAAATAGCCTCCTATTTGTAAGAGAGGTGAAAAGCAAAGGAGAAAAGGAAAGATATAAGCATCTGAATGCAGAGTTCCAAAGAATAGCAAGAAGAGTTAAGAAAGCCTTCCTCAGCAATCAATGTAAAGAAATAGAAGAAAATAACAGAATGGGAAAGACTAGAGATCTCTTCAAGAAAATTAGAGATACCAAGGGAATTTCATGCAAAGATGGGCTCTATAAAGGACAAATGGTATGGACCTAACAGAAGCAGAAGATGTTAAGAGGTGGCAAGAATACACGGAAGAACTGTACAAAAAGATCTTCACGATCCAGATAATCATGATGGTGTGATCACTCACCTAGAGCCAGACATCCTGGAATGTGAAGTCAAGTGGGCCTTAGAAAGCATCACTATGAACAAAGCTAGTGGAGGTGACAGAATTCCAGTAGAGCTATTTCAAATCCTGAAAGATGATGCTGTTAAAGTGCTGCACCCAATATGTAAAGTAGTGCTCAAAATTCTCCAAGCCATGCTTCAGCAATACGTGAACTTCCAGATGTTCTAGCTGGTTTTAGAAAAGGCAGAGGAACCAGAGATCAAATTGCCAACATCCTCTGGATCATGGAAAAAGCAAGAGAGTTCCAGAAAAACATCTATTTCTGCTTTATTGACTATGCCAAAGCCTTTGACTGTGTGGATCACAATTAACTGTGGAAGAGTCTGAAAGAGATGGGAATACCAGGCCACCTGACTTGAGAAATCTGTATGCAGGTCAGGAAACAACAGAACTGGACATGGAACAACAGACTGGTTCCAAATAGGAAAAGGAGTACGTCAAGGCTGTATATTATCACCCTGCTTATTTAACTTATATCCAGAATACATAATGAGAAACGCTGTGCTGGAAGAAGCACAAGCTGGAATCAAGATTGCCGAGAGAAATGTCAATAACCTCAGATGTGCAGATGACACCACCCTTATGGCAGAAAGGGAAGAGGAACTAAAAAGCCTCTTAATGAAAGTGAAAGAGGAGAGTGAAAAAGTTGGCTTAAAGCTCAACATTCAGAAAACGAAGATCATGGCATCTGGTCCCATCACTTCATGGCAGATAGGTGGGGAAACAGTGGAAATAGTGTCAGACTTTATTTTGGGGCTCCCAAAATCACTGCAGATGGTCATTGCACCCATGAAATTAAATGACGCTTACTCCTTGGAAGAAAAGTTATGACCAACCTAGATAGCATATTCAAAAGCAGAGATATTACTTTGCCAGCAAAGTTCCGTCTAGTCAAGGCTGTGTTTTTTCCAGTGGTCATGTATGGATGTGAGAGTTGGACTGTGAAGAAAGCTGAGCGCTGAAGAATTGATGCTTTTGCACTGTGGTGTTGGAGAAGACTCTTGAGAGTCCCTTGGACTGCAAGGAGATCCAACCAGTCCATTCTAAAGGAGATCAGTCCTGGGTGTTCATTGGAAGGACTGATGCTAAAGCTCAAAGTCGAATACTTTGGCACCTCATGCCAGAGTTGACTCATTGGAAAAGACCTTGATGTTGGGAGGGATTGGGGGCAGGAGAAGGGACGACAGAGGATGAGATGACTGGATGGCATCACCGATTCGATGGACGTGAGTTTGGCTGAACTCTGGGAGTTGGTGATGGACAGGGAGGCCTGGCGTGCTGGGATTCATGGGGTCGCAAAGATTCGGACACGACTGAGCAACTGAACTGAACTGGAGGGCACAGGGATTTACAATTGAAGTTAGCTTTTAGCTTTGATTGTGGTGCCTCTGATTTCCTTTGAGAAACGCTGTGGAAATAGGTCCTGTTAGATTTAACGTACTTGTCCGGGAGAAGCACACACTAGGTCTAGTTTACGTAGCAATCTAGGTCCTCAGCTCGGGAGCAGCCTCTAATCTGATAACCTCCTCCTCGCGCTGGCGCCCACGGGGACGGGGGGTTGGTGAGCCAGGGCCAGAGTCAAAAGCCCGACTGGAGTGTGAGGTCTCCCGCCTCAATCGCCACCACCGGAAGCTCCACCTCCTTCCCCTGGGACCCGCCCCCTCTGCCGCTGGGGCCCCCGAAGGCCACGCCCCTCTGCGGGCGGGTCTCCAACGAAGCCTGGGCCGGAAGTGACGACAGCAGTGAAGCCTTTTGGGTGGGGCCTGGGTCATCAGCACCAAAGGCCGCGATTTCACATCGGAAACAAAACAGCGGATGCTGGGGAAGGAACCTCGGCTGCTAGGGTCCGGTGGTGATTGCGGAGAGGAAAGGGTAGGTGCCCGAAGGGGAGTTTGGGGTGACAGAACGCGCCTCACATCCGGTGCCAGTACGGCCGGCTGCGGGCAGGGCCGGGCCCTTTGTCGCCGTCCGGGCCGCGGAGCCGGTGTCCTCGAGGATGAGGCGCGGGGCGCGGTCTGACGGGGAGCGAGGAACCCCATGTGGGGAACCAGGAGGGACTGCCCGTTTCTCGGGCGCCGGGCACGGCGCACAGTCCGGTTGAAGAGAGTCCCCCTCAGCCTTGATTTGGAAGTACTGGTTTTCCGAAGACAGCTCTGGGCGCAGGTGCTTTGGGCGGGGATTGACCGTCTTGCCTGGAGTTGAAGCGAGAGAAAAGAGGAAGCGCCTTGTGCTGGGTCTTGTTGAGCAACTGGTGAAACTCCACGCCTCGTCCCCCTAGTGTGTCCTTGTCCAGGGGAAGCGAGTGGCACTCGGCTAATTTCCTTCTGTCTGAGTTCGAGGCGGAAAACACCGGGGTCTGATGGTTTTGCCTTAATCTGGACTGTCGCGAGGCTTTGTCCAGTGCTTTGCCTGTATTTTAGATACTTGGCTTTTTGATCCTGCAGATTCCTTTCAAATAAGTATCTGCTTCTCTGGTAGAAAAGCCAACTTAAAGATTTAAAAGGGTTGTTTGCCTGCTTTGGACAAGAGGAAATAAAGCGTTCAAGGTTTACTATGGGAGATAAGAATGGCAGGGAAATCACTATATGGCAGAGCACGTTGTAAAGTCATACGTATTCTTTCAAGTTTGAGACAGGTGGAGATTACATCTCGTTAACGGCATCTTGTTACTTGAGTTATGTTTCACCATGGAAAAGGTTTCACCCTCAGAGCTGAATTGAGGAGGGCATTATATCAGAGGGTGTACTACGAAAGAGCGGCACTCTAGATCCGAAGCGTCCGGTACCCAGTGTGCACTTTAAATCACTCTTAGGAAGGAGGATAAAAACAGGAACGAGATTGGGAGCCGATTGCATTTGGCTGATTCAGTCACCTGCCAAAGCCAGTTTCAATTCTCCTTTAACTTATTTACAGAGTTCTGCCAATGTAAACCCCCTCCCACTTCCATTTAGTAACAAGCCCTTAACAGTGAAAAAGAAGCTTATTTATTGAGTGCGTGGATTTCCTCCGTCCTCTCTCCAGAGATAAGTAGATGATAAAAGCGGCACCTATCATCTCTTTTTACATTCGTTGGCTCATCTTTCTTGGGTAAATAGTTATCACAGCTCTGGACATACTTTCCTCTGAGTTGATATGGTCTGGTGCTGAATTTTAAGTTAGTGGCTGCCTCTGGTCCTAGACTGCTGCCTGAATTTCCATTTGGGGAGAACTGGAGGATTGGAATTGGTCTCTGAGAATCATTCCAGCAGGAAAGATAGAAAGTTTGTGTGTCAGCAAGGCTTTTGTGGTCCCCTTCCCCTCCCTCACAAAGGGATCCAGGTTCCCTCTGCTTCTGTTCTCCCACTACTTTACCTCAGATTTCAGGGAGAAACTTGTTTCTTTTGGATGTATTCTGAAAAATTAATAGTGCCTCTCCTTTGTGTGATCAATTCCAGGCAGATTTGGAAGGTGTTTTGAGCTTTGCTCTTAATAAATTTTGTGACAAGAACTTTACCTTAGGTACGTAAGGTCTAGGAGAGTGAGAGATTTGAGGTGACTTTTGCATGAACTGAGTGGGATATAATGAAAATTTGGCCTTTGGTGGTGACAGAGGTTTAGAAAGGAGGAAAAGTATGAAGAGGATATGACTGGCCAATTGAGAAGCAAGGAGTAAAATGTGAAGTTGACTAGGAGGCTTTGTTTAGAAAATGGGGGAAACAATCATAGGAATAAGAAAGCTAGGAGAAAAAGAGAGTCTGGAAAAGGAGAAATTGATTTGGAAGTATCACTTTTCAAGTGCCAGTAGTTGAAATATCCCGTGGACAGGCCTGGAGCTGTAAACATGCATCCCTTAAATAGACTTACCAGTTGATTTTGGAACAGTGGAAGCGAAGCCTGAGAAAAGGAGGGGGACAAGGAGTCCCAGGCAGAGCCTGCTGCTGCTGCTAAGTCGCTTCAGTCATGTCCGACTCTGTGTGACCCCATAGGACTGCAGCCCACCAGGCTCCTCTGTCCCTGGGATTCTCCAGGCAAGAATACTAGAGTGGGTTGCCATTGCCTTCTCCAATGCATGAAAGTGAAAAGTCAAAGTGAAGTCGCTCAGTCGTGTCCAACTCTTAGCGACCCCATGGACTGCATCCTACCAGGCTCCTCCGTCCATGGGATTTTCCAGGCAAGAGTACTGGAGTGGGCTGCCATTGCCTTCTCCTAGGAACACTTATAATGAGAGGGTGGAAGAGGATAAGGAACCAGCTGAGGGGAATGAGTGGTAGGAGGAGAAACTCCATGATGCAATGTCACTAAACTGAGGAAGGGAGGGAAGCTTCAGGAAGGAAAAGATTGTCAGGGATTTTCAGTATTAAGCCTGTTTGTCGGAGAAAGAACTGAAGCTTTAGAGCAGCACTGTCCAATAGAAACATCATGTGAGAGCTACAAAGGTCAGTTTTAAGTTTTCTGATGAGCAAATTTTTTAAAGATAGAAATAGGTGAAATTAATTTGAATGATGTATTTTATATAACTCAGTACAGCTGAATAATTTTATTTCAACATGTTATTAATGTAAAAACATTCTTCTCTGTCTTCCCCTCTAGATAGTAAGCGCCTCCAGAGATAAGTAGATGATAGAAGCGGCACCTATCATCTGTTTTTACATTCGTCGGCTCATCTCCCTTGGGTAAATAGTTATCACAGCTCTGGACATACTTTCCTCTGAGTTGATATGGTCTGGTGCTGAATTTTAGGTTAGTGGCTGCCTCTGGTCCTAGACTGCTGCCTGAATTTCTGCGTGACCAGAAGCATCATCGGATGCACTAGCACCCCTCGTACCTACCAGTGTGTGGTTGTGTAGAAGAATCCCAACAAGTGTTTGTTGATTAAAGAGTATTAATGTTTGATTATGCCTTGTACAGTTCCTTAAGGTGATCTAAGCGAACAAGAGAATGCATTGCTGAGAATAGTCAATGATTTACAAATTAACTGTGAATAGTCCTTTTCTTTGTTAAAGATTAGTTGTGTTCTGCCATTTCCACAACAAATTTTCCACAGTGACTCATTGTAATTACATCTTCCATGTAGAGTTACTGAAATGAAATTTGAGAGGAAAAGAATCTCTTTAGCTGTATAAGTAATAATACAGGACCATGGTCCCATATCCACAGTTCGCAAATCCAAAAGCTCCTAAATCATTTGACGGCAAACTCTAACCTGAACCTCTTTATGCATTTGCCTCTTGTTGCAGTGCAGGAGACCTGGGTTCGGTCCCTGGGTTGAGAAGATCCCCTGGAGAAGAGATAGGCTACCCACTCCAGTATTCTGGCCTGGAGAATTCCATAGACTGTATAGTCCATGGGGTCGCAAAGAGTCGGACACTACTGAGCGACTTTCACTTTGAACTTTACAAAATCCAAAAAATATATAAATTCCAAACCTGTTTAGTCCTAAGAGTTTTAGATAAAGGATTTTACGTTTATGTCTTCGTTCATTTTTTATTGCACCTTCTGAACCCACATAACCATTATTATTTAAATACAACCATGATAACTCTACATAGCAGACCTCCCCCGAACTCAGTGCCTTAGAGCGTTAGCTGGCAGCTAGGGCAGTTCTGCTTTGCCCTTCTTGTTCTGGGCCCCAGGCTGAAGGGCCAGTGGCTACCCAGATAAGTTCTTGAGGGGGCAGCAGAAGTACAGGAAGATAGGGCCCCCTGCACAAGCACAGTTTTAACTGTTTGTGCTCCATCTGCCAAGATCCCATGACCAAAGGAAGTTGTCAGATTGAGCCCAAAGGCATGGAGTGGGTAGTAGACTGCACTCACCTTGAGGCCAAAGCAACTCACAGAACCAAGCTCAACATCCTTTCTTGGGCATGTTGGGAGAGAGAGTGAATATATGCTGAATAATAATCTAATCTACCACAAATGGTTCACAGTAGAGTGGGAAGGAAGAAAGCAGCGGGGAAATCCCCAAATTAGATGTATCACTATGCTTGCTCTTTTTAGGGCCTGTCACTTTCACGAAGCCTCTTGTGGGACTGGGGAGATTGTTTGTTCCCTAATCTCTTAAAATTGAGAGTCTTTCTAGGCTGTATTCCTGATGTTTTAGATTAATTTTAAGTTATTAATTTTAGTTTGTTACCTTGGGATTTAGTGAGAGACAGAAACATACTTTGCTGTTGGTATGTCCATTAATGAATTTTTAATAAGCTGGTTTTGGGGATTTCAAGCATTGGTCCTGTGATACTTTTTTTTTTTCCCCTGCCCCCAGCCCCCTGTGATACTTTTTAAAGTGCTGATGGATAGAAGGTTTTCTGGTTAGATAGATTTTTCTGTTCAGCACATCTGAACTTCAAGATTATCTGTATTCTCCTGGGACTTTTAGTTTTTGTGTATAATAGAAATTACAGCTGCCAATCAGAAAAGGATTTCTTTTCCCTTTTATCTGATTGAGTAAGTGTTTTGAAAAAAGGAAATGAATAGCAGTGAATTCAAGTGTTATGCTTTATCAGCCTCAGAAAATCTTTAGCAGATGGCCAGAGAGAGAAAACACCAAAATCTACTTACATCCCTACTCCCACTCCCTCTGCAATTCAGGTCATGTGAAAGATCCTCACTTCCCAACAACTGTCTTTTCTTGTTCTCAGGGCACTGTTCGTAATGTTATAAGGTCCAGTAGTGTCTTTTTGCCACGCTGCTGGGACAGTGGGTCATTGGCCTTCTCCATGCAGTCATCAATTGTTCTCAGCTGTTACTGGCCCAGAATCAAATCTAGCTTTGCCTGCCTCTTTGTACCAACAATGTTTGTTTGTTCTCCAGGGCTGACTGGAGACCTAGCTAGTCCTGTTGCCTACTTCCACTTCCTCCTGCTGCTGCTGCTAAGTTGCTTCAGTTATGACTCTGTGCGACCCCATAGACGGCAGCCCACCAGGCTCCCCTGTCCCTGGGATTCTCCAGGCAAGAACACTGGAGTGGGTTGCCATTTTCTTCTCCAATGCATGAAAGTGAAAAGTGAAAGTGAAGTCGCTTAGTCGTGTCCCACTAGTAGCGACTCCATGGACTGCAGCCTACCAGGCTCCTCTGTCCATGGGATTTTCCAGGCAAGAGTACTGGAGTGGGGTGCCATTGCCTTCTCCCCTCCACTTCCTACTGAGCTCCATATAACGGGTAGTTCTTCCAGGAAGAGTCACCCTGCAGCACTGTGATCTTTAATGCATTGGTGGAGGCATGAGCTTTCTTCAGGTGAACTGGCAAAAGACCCGGGCTGGGTGGGTATCAGAATATTTGGCTTCTGGAATTGCTGTTACTTGCCCTATAATTGTACACCAGCAGATTCTTTCACCTTTCCTTAGCCTTAGTGTTTTACATGTAAATACAGATGTGTCTTAAATACAGTTGTCCTTTGGTGGGGGCCAGGGATTGAGGACAAGTGCTTTTAGGACTCCCACTAAGCCCCACCCCATGGCTAACAGAATCCTTGGATGCTGAAGTCCTTTATATAAAATGGCATAATATTTGCATATAATCTATATACATCCTCCTATATACTTTAAATTATCTCTAGATTACTTATAATATCTAATATGAATGAAAACACCTTTTCCAGTCCTGTGGCTACTGCTGAGTTTTCCAAATTTGCTGACATATCGACTGCAGCACTTTCACAGCATCATCTTTTAGGATTTTAAATAGCTCACCTGGAGTTCCA
Source organism: Nanger dama (assembly GCA_917880005.1). Lineage (NCBI taxonomy): Eukaryota > Metazoa > Chordata > Mammalia > Artiodactyla > Bovidae > Nanger > Nanger dama. Next base: position 18,852,856 of record CAKJTW010000003.1, on the reverse strand, counting down.
TCACCTCCACTGGCTTTGTTCATAGTAATGCTTCCTATGGCCCACTTGACTTCACACTCTAGGATGGCTGGGTCTTGATGAGTGACTACATCATCGTGGTTTTCTGGATCATTAAGACCTTTCTTGTATAATGTTTCTGTATATTCTTGCCATCTCTTCTTAAGCTCTTCTGCTTCTGTTAGGTCTTTTCTGTCCTTTATCATGCCCATCCTTGCATGAAATGTTCCTTTGATATCTCCAGTTTTCTTGACGAGATCTCTAGTCTTTGCTTTTCTACTGTTTTCCTCTTCTTTGTCTTGTTTGTATAAGAAGGCTGCCTTATCTCTTGCTATTCTCTGGAACTCTGCATGCAATTGGGTATATCTTTTTCTTTCTTATTTGCCTTTCACTTCTCAATTAGTCAACTTTTAAAAATCTAGAAGCATAGGTCAGAACCTTTGCTTTCAATACTTTGAGAATATTCTGCTGGAATCCACCTCCCTTTTGGGTAAGCTAGCATACATGTTGTCAAACTCTAAATATAGGTTTACACCTTCAAAAATCTATTTGACTTTTCAAATAGAAGAATATAGGAATGTGCACCGATCATAGGTATAGAGCTCAGAGAATTTTCAGGTTGATACCTCTGTGTAACTAGCACCCAGATTAAGAAATAAAACATTACCAATAACTCCAGAAGCTTCCTGTGTACCCCCTTCTGGTGATCAGTTCCCATGAAAGTAACCATTGAGTCTGCTGTTAATTTTAATTCATTTTATTTTTAAAATAATTTTATTTATTCATTTTCTTAAAACAAATTAATATATATTTTAAGCAGAATTATCTCATTATATAATTACATCTTTTTTAGTTGATATTAATTTGCAGTCTTTTGATCTCACGCCAGCTTACTATGGGCACATAGTAGGTTGGAAGGGAGGCGAAAAGTGGGCACAGTATTTAAAAGCATGTAGGATAGGGACTTCCCTGGTGGTCCTGTGGTTAAGTAGTTGTGCCTTTACTGCAGGAGACATGGTTTTGATCCCTGGTGGGAGTATTAAGACCCCAATGCCTCATGGCATGGCCCCCAAAAAATACATGGGACAGAAAGGAAAGCATACCTTGATTATGAATTTGTCATGATTTAAATGATCCAGATAGAGGTGATAAGGATTAACTGGAAGTCGATACCTTTACTAGAGGAAAAAGTTGTTTTATGTGGTTTTTTATGAAAAAAATTATTAGAATAAGAAAGCAGAATAATATTTAAAGGATAGAAGATCCTGAAATGAAATGACATTTTATTTTTATTTTTACTTTTATTTAAGTATGTACATGGTAATGTTTTAGACACTCTAAATGAATTAGAGTATTGCTTAGGTATGCAACCATTTTTTTTTCTTCTGTATTTCTGAAGACTTTCAATGAAAAGCAAAGTTGAAGTCCTAAGGAATTGGCCAATGGACATTCAGGTACCTAGACAGGTACATGGGTGGGTGAAGTCTGGAAGATGGAGTAATGTGTGTGAGCAAGGCTGTGCGAGGAGGCAGAGGAGAGGCTGGGGGTCAGGAGTCTGCTTTTGGTCTTGGTCTGCCCAGTTGAATGCTTTTAAGCAAGTCACTGAAGTTGGGTCCCCTTCTGTTTTTGTAAAATAAATATGTTACCTACTTCTGCCTTGGAGCATTGTGGTAAAGGAAAAAAATGAGATGATAAAAGAGAAATTAAAAGCACAAAACATAATTTTATGGTGCTATAAATTAAGGTGGATCAGAAAAGGAATGTTGACAAGAACATTCTTTAAGATCATTTAGCACCCTTTGCTCTAGATCTGAAATCATTAGATATGATAGTGATTGAAAATATTCGGTTTCTCACATAGATCTACTCATTACCAAGAAGTAACTTGAGCTGACAAAAGTTTGTCAACTGAAGGTCTTGGCATAGTAATGCATTTCTGGTTTACAAATTAGTCTTGTAAGTGTTTAATTGGTGTGAATGGATTTACTAGAACTTAACCAACTCTTGGTAACCCAGTAAAATCTGTTCCAGACCTAATCCAGGAGCTAGCAAGTGACAGCAGCCTGTGAGGTCCTTAGAAAGCGTGGCCTGGAGGAAAACACGTGAAAGAAAGTTATTTGTGAAAGTGTTGCAGAATAAAAGTGTAATTGTAATGCACAAAAGATTGTTTTCTTTTTCCCTTTTTCAGAACCCCAAGAGGCTCTGTTTTCTGTGGAAAAGTTTATCTGTACAGTTGCTCCAATGACAGAGTTACCTGCTCCCTTGTCCTACTTCCAGAATGCACAGATGTCCGAGGACAACCACCTGAGCAGTACTGCACGTAGCCAGGTACAGTGTCAACCTCTGCAACTACTCTTTCAGACTGTGGATTCATTGACCACCCTCCCTCACCTCCAGGAGAGGCACAGGACTGAGCAGGCTTTATCAGCTTTACCAAATTTACATATTTGCGGAACTTCAACTACGGGAAGGCACTGTCCCATTTGGTGCAGGGGACGCAAGGCTGCGTGAGTCTTGATTGTTGATACAGTTCCTCCCTGGCTCAGACATCACCTCCCTTTCTGATGCCTTTTCCAACTTCCCCAGCTGTTTATTACTCTACCTAGCTTGCTCTTACTCTTCTGTGGGCTAAGTACATTTTATTTGCATTTAGTTTTTCAGTGCCTGCCCGGCCTGGTTCTTGACGGTGCGACGGTGCTCAAGTGAAAGAAGGATGAATGCAGGGCTGAGTGTAGCAGTCCTGGGAGAGGTCAAAGGAGAAAAGAAGGAAAGGGATGTAATCTGTGCATGGGACACAGGGACTCGGCGGCTCCACACACAGGCCAGAGCTGCCTGTTCCTCTGCTAGCTAATCATTACATGTTGAAGGCAGAGTCCACAGATGGCCTCTGAGATGGCTGGGGCGGCGGTGTTATTTTTAGAGGTGGAGCCAGAATGGGGGAAAAACACAAGGCCAACTCAACTGTAAACCGTACAGGCTGCAGGGGGTGGGGAGCAGGGCCAAACTTTCCTCTGTGTGAACCCGAGGGCAGAGCCAGTGGTGGAAGGAAAGAGGTTCTGGATCAGGAAAGAGAAACTTCCTCCCAAGTACTGAATATCTGAAAGAGCATGGACTGTCTCATGGGCTAGTGTGTGCATGTCACTAAAAGCAGCCACAGAGGCTGGAGGACTATCAGCTGGATCTGCAGAGAGTTAGTTCACGGAGTGAGCGGTGAACTATAGCACTGGTGGCCAGAGATGGAGAATTCAGTTAAGGGTCAAAATGTGGGAGGAAAGCTTCCCAAAGTAATCTCCGTGGGTGCTTAAGATTTGAGTGGAGCCACCTGGGAAGTCATGACTGGTGGAAGAAGTCACACTAGTGGGAGAAGAGCTGTCCTACAGTGTCAGTCGACAGGGGCTCTCTCTTAGGATATCGGCAGCGGGTCTCGCTGCATCAGAGCAGTCTAAACAAGTGAAGTCAATTTAAGATGAATATCGAGGGGAGCCCGAAAGAGAACACCTGAGGGATTGCTGGGGTGGAAGAGGGGCTCGAGCCCCTCGTGTCTGGGTGGATGGTTAATAAGGAGTGTTCTGACAATACACTTGCTCCACAGCTGTGTATCAGCAGCTTGACTTTCTCCTTTTGCTGTTCCCTAGGAATGGCCTTTTGAAAAAGTTAGACTGGGCTAGATTAGAAGGTTCTTGGGGTACAGCTGTGTAAGTTTGGATGTTGCAGACTTTGTACTCATTTTCAAACTGTTAGAGAAGAGAGAAGAAAAGTGGGAATCGCAGACTTGGGTCTTCTTCCTTAGCCAGAGCTGCTCCTGTTATATCTGTTTCACATACCGATCTTCCATGGATCCCTTTGAACAAAAGATTCCACAGCTAACCAGTTAAAGGTCACTTGTCCGCCCTCAGGAGATGAAACCAGCCTACTGAATGTCTTCAGTGTGCTGGACACATACTTGGTGCTCTCACAAACATCATGCAGCTTTAAGACCTGGCATTTTAGGGACATTTATCATAAATGAGCAAGTTTTCCTTCTATCTTCCCCTCCTTTGAAAAGCTGCTCTATTAAAGTACTTATCTATACTACTCTAGAGTATACAAACATGCAGTTTTACACTAGCTATTACAGAAGGAAAAGAAAATTCATTTACAAAGATTTTTGAAGTGGAAAAGAGTAAATAACTTCCTTACAAACTAGGTAAATAGGTGAATTATCCTTTCCTTTTAAAAATGAAAATCATTGTATGTTTTTCAATTAAAAATAGTCTTAAAGGGACTTCCTTGGTGGTCCACAGATTAAGACTAGGCACTTCCAATGCAGTGAGTGTGGGTTTGATCCATGGTTGGAGAACTAGGATCCGTGTGCTGCATGGCATGCCACCCCCCCAAAAAAGTTTAAAATAAATATTCAGCAGGCCTGAATATGAAAATAAACTTTTCTATATCTTATAAAGACAGACTGAAGTAAACTATATTAGAAATTTCTGTGTAGTCCAGCTAATGTTCAGCTGTTCCATTTATTGTTTTAATGTCCATACCATAAAACTCCACCAAGGAAAAGATGGGTGATTTTGGTGATTTTCCTCTTTGTTTTTCCACGTGTTCAATAATACAGTAATCTCATAGTTTAAAAAGAAATGTATTTTTAAATAGGAAAATTTTTGGATGTGAAGGAAGGTCACAAGAGGAGAATATGCTAGGTGGAGAAGATCTGTGGAAAGGAGCAAAAGCCTTCAAGGTGCTCATAATGACTGACTTAACGAACAGTAGTGGGGAAATTGGAGCAACTGATGTCAAAGAAACCAGAAAAGCCTGATAGCCTGAGGTCTTGGTAATTGGAATTTATATTCTGTCCTTGCCACTGATAAAAGCTTCAGTTGTGTTTGTCAGTTTCCATTTAAAAGACTGAAATGTTTACCATGCTTTATAAAAAGGATTTGTAAAAATACCGACTTTTTGGACTTAAACTTTAAGCAAGCTTTCATTTTCTAGAAAACTAGCCCATATAAAACATCTTAATTCCTGCTTGTAACAAATGAGAGGAGTTAAATTGTTCTCACCTTTTCAGGTTTAGAATACTTTACTTTTTTATGTTTGTTAGCCCTGCTAGGTTATAAAATCTCTAAAGGCAGAACCTTATTCATGTTTCTGAACTGACTCTCAAATTTAATCACCAAGTGTCTCTAAACCAATTCAGTACAAATCTCCCGGTCAAAGAGCAAAGAGATTTTTGGGTTTTTCTTACATTAGCAAGAGAAAATTTAAAATTTTGTTTCTGCAAATAAAAATGCGAAGTGAATCTCAGATGCATAAGGACTTCATCTTTTGTGTGAGAGGGTGCCCTGGGTGCCCTGTTCTCTGGACCCACTCTTTGGCCATCACATCACTGCTCCTGACACCATGTCATTACCTACACTGCTGTCACCATGTGGGGCAGAGCTCCAGTTTTATGTAGAACAGCTGTCACGTGATAGTTTGGCATGTCACGAGACCAAGTGGAGAATCCATTTTATTTATTTCTATCTCAAGAATGCACGTCCTGCTTCAACCAGAAATGTTCACTGCTTTCCATTAGTTTACGCACCACCTCTACTGGAAGCTAGAGTGGACCTCATGTTTTTGCTGTTGGTTGGCCATGTCTAGAGGGACTAGAGACTGGAAGGTAGACTGACTAAATAAGTCCAGTGTTTTTGACGAAGGGCAAAGCTTGTAAGCTGTTAAATAACTGAAGTTCTTTGTTTTCTATTTAATTTTGGCTGCACTGGGTCTTCATTTGCTAAGTACTTCCCTAGTTGTGGGAAGCACGGGGCTACTCTAAGTTGTGATGAACAGGCTTCTCATTGCAGTGACTTCTCTCATTTTGGAGCTAGGTGCGAGGGTTTCAGGAGTTGTGGCACACAGGCTCAGCCCCATGGCCTGTAGAATCTTCCTGGACCAAGTTGGTAGGTGGATTCTTGACCATTGAACTGCCTGTTAATTTGTAAAGTTTTATTTTCTGGTGCAAAATTTTGATGGGTAGAGTTCATGTTTTGATTTGATGTAGACTTACATCCCTTATCATGGATTAACTGAGGCCTTTTTGCTTTTCTGAGATACAAAGAAGTGATTTTTTTTTTAAAGTAAGTCTAAAATTCATTTATATCGTTAATTAAGGCTTTTAAAATATGTTACAGCAGTGATTTTCGAATTGGAGTCCCCTGGAAGAATTGTTAAAACAAAGTCTCTGGCCCAAAACCCAGAATTCCTGATTTTGTAGGTCTGATATAGGGCCAGAGAATTTGCATTTCTGACTACTTCCCAGATCCCACCAATGCTTCTGGTCCAGCAACCATAATTTGAGAGCCACTATATTTGAATAACGATTTAAAGGGAAGGTGACCTTAGAGAAAAACAATTAGATTTATAAATTGAATATTCAATATTTTAATTCTCATTAGTTTATTCTGACCCAAATTTTCTAGTCCTTAAGGCAATTAATTGTCAACAGCCTTTTTGATTTAGAGTAGAAGGATAAAAAAATCAGTTATTTGCCAACTAAAAAGAATCCTTAAAATAGAAATTCATTAAAAGGTCAATAATAATTCTCTGTGTAAAGCAATTGCTGAGGAATACATGCACATTGTTACCTTCAGCTCTGCTAAATTTACAACGTTAAAATGTGTCTGGTCTTTATAAACAAGGTCATTTGCAGTATCTTTTCTGAATTCAAAAGACTAAATTCAGAGAACTTTATTAAGTTATTAGCAAATCATAAGCTGGTAAAACTAACCCTCTCATTTTCTAGATGATGATAGGTCACTTTTTAAAGTGTGATAAATCTTATGAAATTAAACAGAATGCAGACATAGAAGATGTTTAAAGTTGATTAAGTACTTGGGACCTTGAGGAGGAAAAAATAAGTGAAAAGAGTGATCTAAATTTAAGCTAAATCAGGTTCACAGGCTTAGTCAGCCTTTGGATGATGATGTTATTGTACCGTTTATGGTAATTAATTTGTTTTCCCTCCCATTCATATCAAAATGAAGTAAAGAAAAAGAACTTAAGATCTTGGGGTGACCTCCAGAGAAACATGCTTGTTTTTGCATGAGAGTAAAGTCAGAGGTCTTTGGCACAGATCTTAATAGTTTGTTTTTTTTTTTTTTAAAGCTTTAGGTTCAAGCCACATACAACAGCACCATAAATGTGTAATTTTATCTCTCACCAGTTATGTCAGCTGTTCAGGAAAATGACAGCCTTCCTTGATGATGGAGTACTGGTTAAAGTGCTGCTGCTGCTAAGTCACTTCAGTCGTGTCTGACTCTGAGTGACCCCATAGATGGCAGCCCACCAGGCTCCTGTTAAAGCGCTAACTCTGGGCAATTTCAAAGCTTGGGCAGGTGCTGGATAGAATTCTGCATGCTGTTGGAAACATTGTGTATGCTTAATAAATATTTTCAAGTTTTCCACTTCACTTGCCAATTCTTCAGTTCAGCTACTCTTCTCATTTTTTCTGCAGTGCAGGCTTAGGAGCCTCACATTTCTAATTGTGGAAATCCAAACAACATCTAGGGCTTCCCTGACAGCTCAGCTAGTAAAGAATCCACCTGCAATGCAGGAGGACCCCGGTTTGATTCCTGGGTCAGGAAAATCCGCTGGAGAAGGGATAGGCCACCCACTCCAGTATTCTTGGGCTTCCCTTGTGATTCAGCTGGTAAAGAATCTGCCTGCAATGCGGGAGACCTGGGTTCGATCCCTGGATTGGGAAGATCCCCTGGAGAAGAGAAAGGCTATGCACTCCAGTATTCTGGCCTGGAGAATTCCATGGACTGTATAGTCCATGGGATTGCAAAGAGTCAGACATGACTGAGTGACTTTGACTTTCAACAGACAACTTTCAAACAATATCTATGAAGTCTTGCTGCTACTGCTAAGTCACTTAAATCGTGTCCGACTCTGTGCGACCCCATAGACAGCAGCCCACCAGGCTCCCCCATCCCTTATTGGTACTTTTTAAAAAAATTTATTTTTTAAGATACTTTTATTTATTTATTTATTTATTTATTTTTGGCTGTGCTGGGTCTTTGTTGCTGTGCCGGCTTTTTCTTTCGCTGTGGCAAGTAGGGGCTACTCTCTAGTTGCAGTGCTTGGATTTCTCACTGTGGTGGCCTCTCTTGTTGCAGAACACAGGCTCTAGGTGCATGGACTTCAGTAGTTGCAGCATGTGGACTCAGTAATTGTAGTGTGCAGCCCTACAGCATGCAGGCTTCAGTAGTGCTGGCTCATGGGCTTAGTTGCTCTGCATCTATGTGGGATCTTCCCAGACTGGGGATCGGACCCGAGTCTCCTGCATTGGCAAGTGAATTCTTATCCACTGCACTACCAGGGAAGCCCTTTAATTTAGTTGGAGGATAATTGCTTTACAATGTTGTATTGGTTTCTGCCATACAACAATATGATTCAGCCATAAGTATATGTACATCCCATACAACAACATGAATCAGCCATAAGTATATGTACATCCCCTCCCTCTAAAACCTCCCTCCCATGATACTTATTTATTTAAATAAGTATGTTAAGTAAATAACGTGAAGATTATAAATATATCAACTTAATGGAATACAGTGTTAATTTTTATGGGAATGTATACATGAAATACTATTCAATGAAAAAAATAAGATTAAGTTTTCCTTATTAAATAATCTAAGTTCATATTCAGCAATACAGAAGAAAAAATTTCAGTGTGGCAAAAACTGCCATGAACAAAGTCTAAAAACAAACTGGGCAAAGGCTTATATAACTAGTAACAGATATATCTTAATATATAGAGAATCCTTATGAAGTTAAAAGGGACATAACCCAGAAACAAATTACTAAAAGGTATGAGCAAAAAAAATCTACTTTTGCCTTATTGACTACACCAAAGCCTTTGACTGTGTGGATCACAAAGAACTGTGGAAATTCTTAAAGAGATGGGAATACCAGACCCTGCTTCCTGAGAAATCTGTATGCAGCTCAGAAGCAACACTTAGAACTGGACATGGAATAATAGACTGGTTCCAAATTGAGAAAGGAGTATGTCAAGGCTGTATATTGTCACCCTGCTTATTTAATTTATATGCAGAGTTCAGTTCAGTCACTCAGTCGTGTCCAACTCTTTGCGATCCCATGAATCGCAGCACGCCAGGCCTCCCTGTCCATCACCAACTCCCGGAGTTCACCCCAACTCATGTGCATTGAGTTGGTGATGCCATCCAGCCATCTCATCCTCTGTCGTCCCCTTCTCCTCCTGCCCCCAATTCCTCCCAGCATTAGGGTCTTAAGTACATTATGAGAAATGCTGAACTGGATGAATCACAAGCTGGAATCAAGATTCCTGGGAGTAATATCAATAACCTCAGATATGCAGATGACACCATCTTTATGGCAGAAAGTGAAGAAGAACTAAAGAGTCTCTTGATCAAAGAAGAGAGTGAAAAAGTAGGCTTAAAGCTCAACATTCAGAAAACTAAGATCATGGCATCCAGACCCATCACTTCATGGCAAATAGATGGGGAAACAGTGAAAACAGTGAGAGACTTTATTTTGGGGGCTCCAAAATCACTGCAGATGGTGATTGCAGCCATGAAATTAAGAGATGCTTACTCCTTGGAAGAAAAACTATGACTAACCTAGACAGCATATTAAAAAGCAAAGACATTACTTTGCTGACTAAGGTCCATCTAGTCAAGGCTATGGTTTTCTAGTAGTCACGTATGGATGTGAGAGTTGGACCATAAAGAAAGCTGAGCACTGAAGAATTGATGCTTTTGAACTGTGGTGTTGGAGAAGACTCTTGAGAGTCCCTTGGACTGCAAGGAGATCCAACCAGTCCATCCTAAAGGAGATCAGTCCTGAATATTCATTGGAAGGACTGATGCTGAAGCTCCAATACTTTGACCACCTGATGCGAAGAGCTGACTCACTGGAAAAGACCCTGATGCTGGAAAAGATTGAAGGCAGGAGGAGAAGGGGATAATAGAGGATGAGATGGTTGGATGGCATCACCGACTCGATGGACATGAGTTTGAGTAGGCTCCAGGAGTTGGTGAAGAACAGGGAAGCCTGGCGTGCTGTAGTCCATGGGGTCGCAAAGAGTTGGACACAACTGAGTGACTGAACTGAACTGATGAGCAGTATACATATATGAAGGAGGAAAAAGAAATATAAATGGTAATAAATATATGAAAAGATTAGTTGATCAACCTTACTAGTAATCAGAGACATAGAAATGAAAACCTTTGTCTTTCGCCTTTCAGTGAGCAAGGCTTGATTCTTACTGCTACTGAAGATATGGGGAAATAGGCACTCTTCATTTGATGTTCATAGGAGTTAAAAGTTTGTCTTTATTTGGAAGCAGGCTGTCAAAGAGTCTGCTACATACACATGCCTTTTGGAGATTATCTGGCAATTAACTCTAAAAATGCATACACTAGACTTCCCTGGCACTCCAGTGGTTTAGACTCCGAGCTTCTGCTGCAGGAACATGGATTTCGTCCTGGGTAGGGGAAATTCCACATGTCTCGAGGTACGGCCAAATAAATAAATAAATAAGTGCATGTACCTTTTGACCAAGTATGACCACTTCTTGAAACTTATCCTATAAAAACATTTCCATTAAAGTACCAGGAAGTATAGACAAGAATATTCTTTAAAATATTATTTATAACTGAGAATTTTCAGATAATCTGTCTTATGGTTTACCCAATCAGTATTATAAGGTAATGGAGAATAGTAGGATCTTTTGACTAAACTGTCTGAAGTAGAATCTCAGCTCTGGAAAACTCTTAGATGTGGGATCTGTCTAAGCATCAGTTTCTTTCTCTGTTAAATGAAGTTTAGAATATTAATTCAGTTTTATAAGGATTAAATAGATGACTCACCTGAGCTGCTTAGCAGAGTGTCTCACACATACATAGTCAATAAATCTTAGCAATTATTATTGTAGTTATTTCTGTGCTGCTACTGTAATGTTATTTTTTAATTATTTCTTTTGCTTCTATAATGTGTAAGTTGAAGTATATTGGCAAAGCAGATTGCAGAACATGGCTATAAAAGTATCTGAAAGTATGTCAGTCAGATTGCTCACCTGTTCATGCTGTGGAGCAGAGATTCGGGAGGATGCTGAGTTTCTGTTTATAAACACAAGTTGATAACATTTTTTAAAACTTCTAAAAATGTTTATAAACTTTTATTTATGGTATTTTTTTAACTACAGAAATAAAACTAAAAGCCAAGGACAGGCAGGTAGTAAACAAGGTTTAAAAAAAAAACCCAAATGGGCAAGCATTCTCTATTAAAAAATACCTTCCCTTCCCCCCAACACAGTCAAAAACACCTCCACAATCTTTGGTGCCTGAGAACTACTCTCCCTGCCTGAGGGTCCACATGTGTTCTGTGGTTAGACTTGTACATGTTCTAAGTGAGAGAAGGGAAAAAGAATTAAAATGAAGCCTCTGACTTCACAGTGTAGGAGCTTTAGGGAATGTGGCTTCATAGGAACTCACTGCCCACATACTGGCCACTTCCCATAGGACCCCACCCTCCCTGAAACTTAAAACGTTTGTATAGTGAGTGAGTAATCCTGCCTTTGCCACTGAAATGAAACCATTTATAATGGCTACAACACTGGTTTTTCTGAACCTTAAAAATAGTCTCAAAGGGCAAAACTGAAGGCAGTAAAATGATCCTTGGTTGCCAGAGCATAGCGGGAAGGGAGGGATAAATAGGCAGAGGGTTTTTGGGACAGTGAAACTCTTCTGTATGGTACTATGGTAGACGCATGTATTGGACATTTTTCAAAACCCAGAGACTATACCAAGAGTGAACCCTAAAGTAGACTATGGATTTTAGGTGATAATGTGCCAATGAAAATTGGTTGATTGTGAAAATATACCACTTCGGTGTAGGATGTTGGTGGGGAAGGTTGCGGGGGGCAAGGGGTATTGTGATGGGAACTCTCGGTACTCTGCTCAGTTTTGTTCTGAACTTAAAACTGCTCTAAAAACTAAAGTTTTTTGTTTTCTTTTAATTAATAAAGAAATGAGGACTTCCCTGTTGGTCCAATGGCTAAGACTCCAAACTCCCAATGCAGGGGGCCCGGGTTCAATTTTTGGTTGGAGAGCTAGATCCCACATGTTGCAAGTCTGACCTGGCGCAGCCAAATAAATCAGTAAAGTTTGTTTGTTTGTTTTTAAAAAGTGAGTTACCAAGCCACATATACAAAGAGGCCTTTATGCTCTTATCTTTTAGAAATATATATTAACACTAAAATATTTATAAAGGAAATGATAGGTCTGAGTTTGCCTCAAAATAAAACTAGGGGCAAAGTGGGTGGGGATACAAATGGAATAAGATTTAACCTTGACATGACATAATTGAAGGTCAGGTGCACAAGTGCTTCCCAGGTGACTCAGTGGTAAAGAATCTGCCTGCCAATGCAGGAGATAAAGGAGACACATTGGAAGGATCCCCTGGAGGAGGAAGTGGCAACTCACTCCAGTATTCTTGCTTGGAAGGTCCCATGGACAAAGGAGCCTGGTGGGCTTCAATCCAGGAGGTCGCAGAGAGTTGGACACAGCTCAGGGACTGAGCACGCATGCAGAGTGCACATGGGGCTTCAGTATACACTTTTGACATATTTAACTTTTTTCCCACATGGGGCTTTATTATACACTTTTGACATATTTAACTTTTTCCAGGGGCTTTATTATACACTTTTGACATATTTACTTTAACTTTTTCCATAACTAAAAAAAATTGGTTTTAATCAGCCTTAAAAATAACGCTAAGTTGTCATTCTAGTATTTAGCCAAGATTTTGCATTTTGGAAATCTCTTAGTACTTCTGTCACTTTCTAATATGACAGTTTTCAAAGGACCTACACACCTCTTCACCTCTTTGTGAAAAAACACTTAAGAAAAACAGCTTTATTGAAGAATAATTATCACATAGTTAATTGCACATATTTAAAGTAAGTATACAATTTGATCAGTTTTGACATACATGTATACCATGAAACCACCACTGCAGTCAAGATAATGAATATAACCATCACCTGTAAGTTTCCTCTTCCCTGTAATCTCTCCCTCCTATCCCTCCCCAACTGCTCTCTTTCAGGCAACCACTTACTAATGTTTGTCACTGTATTCTAGTTTTCATTTCCTAGAATTTTATATAAATGAAATCATACTGTACATAACTTTTGTAAGGCTTCTTTCAGCATAATTATTTCAAGATTCATCAGTGGTATAGCATGTATCAATAGTTCCTTTTATTGCTGTGTTGCATTCCATTATATGGATATACCACAGGTATTTTTTTTTAATCCATTCACTTGTTTATGGATGTTTGCATTGTTTCTGGCTTTGGGTTATTACAAATAAAGCTGTTGTGGACATTTATGTACAAATTTTTGATTGGACATATTGCTTTCATTTATTTTGAGTAAATGCCCAACAGTAGAATTTGATCTAGTGTAGAAAGTGTATATTTAACTTCTTAAGATACTGTCAAACAGTTTTCCAAATTGATTGTGTAACTTTGCACTGCACTGGTGCAGTAACTTTGCACCAGTACAAGGGATCCAGTTCCTCCAACATTCTTGCCAACGCTTGGTACAGTCTTGTCAATTTTTTAGCCATTCTAGTAAAGGGTACTAATATCATTGTAATTTTAATTTACATATCTCTGAATAATGATGTGAAGTGTCTGTTCATCTGCTTGTCTTCCTAATATCTTCGGTGAAGTATCTGTTCAGATGCCTTGCTGGGTTTTTAAATTGGGTTGTTTCTTTTCTCTTTCTTTCTTTTTTTAGGAGGTTTGGGGTTGTTTGTTTTCTTACTGAGTTTTATATATTCCAGATACAGATCCTCTGTGATATATGTGATTTGCAAACATTTTCTTCCGGTCTGTGGCTTGTCTTTTTATTTTCTTAGCAGTGTATTTTAAAGGGCAGGAATAGATCCGTATAAATATTGATGAAATCTCTTTTATCTATTTTTTCCTTTTTGGGTCTCTTTTTTTTTTTAATCTTTGTTTCACTCAAGTTCTCAAAAGTTTTTCTTATATTACCTTCTGGGAACTATAGTTTTAGGTTTTGCATTTAGGTCTGCATTGTGAGTATAATTTTTTGTATATGGCATGAGGTATGGATCAAAGTTCATTTTTTTCCAGTTGGATATCCAGTTGTTTCAGCAGCATTTGTTGAAAAAGCCTATCCTTTGGCAAAAATCAGTTGTGCATATGTGTCAGGCTGTTTCTGGACTCTGCTTAGTCTGTTTGTGCCAGTATACCATTTTTTTGAGAACTATAACTGTATAAGATGTGGCATTAGTTCTCCAACTTTCAAAGTTGTTTTGGACATCCTCCTGTATTTCCCTTTTTAAAAATAAATTTTATATATTTAATTTTGGCTGTGCTGGGTGTTTGTTGCTGCACAGGCTCTTTTCCAGTTGTGGCCAGAGGGAGCTACTGTCCAGTTGTGCACAGGCTTTTCACTGCCAGTGGCTTCTCTTGTTGCGGAACACAGGCTGTGTGGCGCACAGGTTTCAGTAGCCGTGGGACGTGGGTAGGTTCAGTAGTTTCGGCTCTGTGGCCCTAGAGCACAGGCTCAATAGTTGTGGCTCAGAGGTTTAGTTGCTCTGCAGCATGTGGAATCTTCCTGAATCATGGCTGGAACTCATGTCTCCTGCATCGGCAGGCAGATTCTTTACCACTGACCCACCAGGGAAGCCCCTATTTCCTATATTAACTTAATAAACAGCTTATATAGAAAAGCTGATGGAGATAGCATTGAATTTACAGATCAGTTGGTGGGTGGGGGGGGGGGGAGGAGGGAGAATGTTGGTAGAATTGACACTTAGCAGTTTTTGAGCCTTTTAATCCATGAACACACAGCATAGCTCTACAGTTATTTAGGTCTTAAAAAAATTTATTTTTAATTGTGATTAAGGACATGAGATTCCGTTTTTAAAATTGTATGTATTTTAAAAATTTTTGGCTGTGCTGGGTCTTTGTTGCTGTGTGGGGGCTTTTTCTAGTTGTGGTGAGCAGCGGGTGCTACTCTCTATTTGCAGTGTGTGGTTTTCTCCTTGCAGTGTCTTCTCTTGTTACAGAGTGCAAGTCCTAGGGCACTGACTCAATAGTTGTGGCGCATGGGCTTAGTTGCTTTGCAGCTCATGGGATCTTCCTGGATTAAGGATTGAACCTGTGTCCCCTGCATTGGCAGGTGGATTCCTAACCACTGGACCACCAGGGAAGTTCCCATCTTAACCATTTTTAAATGTGCAGCTCAGTAGTGTTAACTATATTCACATTATGGTGCAATAGATTTCTAAAACATTTTCAACTTGCAAAACTAATACTCTGCACCTGTTGAACAGGATAGCCCCGTTTCCCTGTCCCCAGAGCCCCTAGCAAACACAGTTATACTTTTTTTCAAGTTAGGCTAATTTAGATACTTTATATAAGTGGAATCATGCAGTATTTGTCTTTTTGTAACTTGCTTATGCATTTCACAGTATAAAGTCCTCAGGGTTCATTTATGTTTTAGCAAGTGACAAGATTTCCTTGTCTTTTAAGGCTGAATAGTACTCCGTTGTACATATGTATCACATTTCCTTTATCCATCTATCGTTGGACATTTGAGTTTCTTCTTTCTCCTGGCTCTTGAAAATAGTGCTGCAGTGATCATGGGTGTGAAATACAATATCTCTTTGAGATAGTGCTTTCAATTCTTTTGGATCTGTACCTGGAAGTAGAGTTGCTGGACCATATGGCAGTTCTGTTTTTAATTCTTTGAGGAACCTGCATCGTTTCTTATCGCAGCTGTACCCTTTTATGTGCCCATCCACAGGGCACGAGGGATTCAACATCTCTGCACCCTTGCTAATACTTGTTATTTTCTGAGGAGTTTTTTGATAGTAGCCATTCTAATGGGTGTAAGAGATGTTATTTTAGTTTTGATTTGAATTTCTCTGATTAGTAACATTGAGCATCTTTTTGTGCTTATTGGCCATTTGTATATATTATTCTTAGAAATGTCTATCGAAGTGTCTGTTCAAGTCTTTTACCATTTTAAAATCAAATTATTTGTTTCTTTGTTGTTAAGTTAAGGAGTCTTTTATATATTCTAGATATTATACTGTTCGTGGGGTTCTCAAGGCAAGAATACTGAAGTAGCTTGCCATTCCCTTCTCCAGTGGACTACATTCTGTCAGACCTCTCCACCATGACCCGCCCATCTTGGGTTGCCCCGCAGGCATGGCTTGGTTTCACTGAGTTAGACAAGGCTGTGGTCCTAGTGTGATTAGATTGACTAGTTTTCTGTGAGTATGGTTTCAGTGTGTCTGCCCTCTGATGCCCTCTTGCAACACCTACCATCTTACTTGGGTTTCTCTTACCTTGGGCGTGGGGTATCTCTACACGGCTGCTCCAGCAAAGCACAGCCGCTGCTTCTCACCTTGGACGAGGGGTATCTCCTTACCGCCGCCGTTCCTGACCTTCAGTGTTGCATAGCTCCTTTAGGCCCTCCTGCACCCATTATCAAATATATAATTTGCACATATTTTCTTCCATTCTCTGGTTGCCTTTTACTCTGTTTTTTTTGATGCACAAAAGTTTCAAAGTTTGATGTAGTCCCATTTGTCTATTTTTGCTTTTGATCTTTAATTTCTTTTAGCAATATTTTATGATTTTTCAGTGTACACATATAATCAGGGTTCCCCAAGACCATACTCAGGTTCAGTGATAAACTTGTAGAACAACCCACAGATCTCAGAAAAGCTGTTATACTCACTGTTACAGTTTACTGCAGTGAAAAGACAGATTAAAGTTAGCAACAGAAAAAGGCACAAGGGCAAGGATCTATGAGACACCAGGCCCAAGCTTCCGATTGTCTTGTCCCAGTAGAGTTCTGCAAACAAATGCTTAATTCTCCCGGGAGCAGTGTGAGACTGAATTCTCCCAGGAGCAGTGCAGAGAGTACTGCTCACCAGGAAAACATACTTGAGCCTGGGTGTCCCAGAGTTTTATTCAGGGTTGGTCATGTAAACATGGCTGGACATAGTTCTCTAACCCCTCCTAAGGTCAAGCAGATACCATGTGGCTCAAGATTCCCACTGTGGATCAGATTGTTAATGTGACCCAAGGCCTCATGTAAACAGAAACAGTCTTAATAGGCAGGCTGTTCAAGGACTTAAAGGTTATCTCCTAGGAGCCAGGCCAAATCTTTCTATGGTGTATGCAGGTTTTGGACACCCCTGACCTGCTGAGTTAATCCTTTATAGTACAAAAGCTCTTTCACATCTTTTCATCCTTCAGGTCTCAGCTCAAATGTCATGTCCTCAGAAAGATATTCTGTGGTCACATTACTTGAAAGTCCCATTCTATGTATTTATCACATCACCCTATTATAGTACTGTCCTGATCTGTAATTATCTTGTTTATTAGCTGTCTTCCCCTGCTTGAAATCAGTTCATGAGGGCAGTCTTGTTGACTGGTACGTCCTTGTACATAACTGGCATTCACTGTTTTTTAAATTTAAAAGTTTTAACTAAAACAAAGTACCATAAGCCAAATAGAAAAAATGACAAAGGATATGAATACTTAGTTCATTTTAAAAAATGATCATTTTTTCCTAAGAAACATAGAAGTTAAAATTAAACTGAGATCCTGTATTTTAATACTCTATCAGTTTGGTAAAAATCCAGGCATCGCAAGCTTACTATGTAGACAAGGGCTTGTTGAAATAGGCACTCTCCTGCATTGCTTAGTGTGCTATTTGGCTGTATAAATCAGAATTTGAAGTGAATATATACTTTAACCTTGTACTTCAGTGAAGTTATCCTATTAATATACCCCTTGATGTGTGAAATAACTTCACTGCAGTGATGTTTGAAATGGCAAAAAGTTGGAAGCAAGTTCGGTGTCCATCACTAGGGGATTGGCCTAATAAATTACGATATCTTCATTCACTGGCAGTGCAGCTGGTTTTTTAACAGAATAAGGATAGTCTTTACTGACATGTAGAAAACTTTCTAAGATAGTTTAAAAAAGAAAGCATTGTACAGGACAGTGCATTTCTTGTGCTACCATTTCTGTGGACAAGGGGAATGAGAATATGTATTTGTATTTGCTTGTATATGAATAAGGAAACTTTGAAAGGATTTGCTGAGAACAGTGACCAGTGGTAACCTGGGGGTTAGGAAACTGAGAGTTAAGTGGAAGGTTTTTTTTACTGTATGCTTTTTTATACTTATTGAGTTTAGAATCAAATGTGTATTTTGCCTCTTTAAATAAATTGTATTTTTAAAAAGACATTAATTATATAGTTAATTTTTAAAGTAGTATCCAAAGTATTATGTGAAACAGTGCTCCAGTATCCTGTATCAGCTCTGAGGGCGGGGTAGGGTGGGGTCACCAGTGTTCACTATAAACCAGAATATCCAGTACCCTTAACAAGCATGTTATGATTGCCTCTTTCATGCTAGGTTCACCCAGTTAAACAGCTCACATAGCCTTATAGGAGAGCTGTGGTGCCATAAAAGAGTTTGGTTTTGAAGTGAGAAATTTGAATTTGATTTTCCTACCTCTGCTGTTTTCTGACTATGAAATTTTGTATCAGTTGCTTTACTGTTCATCTACCAAAACCTTCCAACATATAAAGATAAACAAGATGAAGTGAGAGTGCTTTTAAATTATATAAGTACTTTATATAACTTATATAATACTAAATTACATAAAATGCTTTGCAAATACTATATTAAGAGAGCTGTTATTACTTGCATTTAGTTTATACTAAACATTAATCAGCCCAAGTTGGCCATAATTGTATTGCTGAATATTAGCCACAACTGCAACGTTCTTAGCATATGCACAGTCCCCTCCTTCTAAGAGAGCTGAAGTGTGAATTCCCTCAGCTCTCCTGCTTCTCAGCTATCTACCCCACTATGCCCCTGTTGTCTAGAGCCCACCTTCCTCATAACCCTTTTCTTCCTAGTGAACTTCAGTAACTTGTGTTCAGCAAAAAGTATCTTTCTTGGTAGGTGGTATGTATTTTTCTGTCTTTTTGTGCTTTGTAATTGTTTCCTTTCCACTCTCGTAGGCCTGGAGTCTTTATCAGTGTTTCCTCCATGAGGTCAAACTGAGGCAGACAGCACCAGTGCCTTTGTAAGGCCAGCTTTTCTCTCTTCTTCCATTCCCCATCATTTATCCCCTACCCTGCTTCATTAGTTATCATCTCTGTGTTTTGTATCATCAACATTTTCCTCTAATCCTCACTCTATACTTTGACCTGACAAGTAAGCTCAAGTCTCTGACATCCCTAAAATAACTTTTTAAAATTTGAATCTCCTCTTTTGTCCATTTTTGTTCTTTTTTGGCTTCAAGGAATAATTGCCTTTAATTTTTCAGTTTCCATTCATTCCCTAGTCCGTTACGATTTACAGATAACCTGCTGCTTAAGCTTAGGAGTTACTAACACTTCTCTCCTTGGTGGTCATCTCACTTTGTTTTTTTCCTTCCACAGCTGTTGTGTTACATTAATGACCAACATATCCATCTATACTTTCTCCCTGAGGTTTCATCCACTTTCATAGATATAGAAACTAATGGCTTCCTTCAACTCTCTTCTGAGCTTGAAATGCACCTTTTAAAATTCTCTCTCTTCACCTAACTAAAATCTCTCTCCGCTCCTCTAGCCTGCTTATCTTCTTGTGCTCCCTGTGGCCATCAGTGCTATCACCACCTTCCTAGTCCCTTAAGCCGAAACCTCCAGAGTCCTCGTTGACTCCTTCCTGACCATTCGCGTGTAATTTGCCACAAAGCTCTGTCATTCGCTTCTGAAGTATTTTTCTCACACCTCTCCTATTTTCTATCACCACTTCAGCAAGTTTGTTAAAAACGAAACATAATCTGATGTGTCACTTCCTCAACCTTAGCAATTTTTATGACTTTTTTTGTTGCCTACAGGACAAAGTCTAAAGTCCCTGGCATGGCAAACAAGGTTCTTTACAACCTGTTCCTAACCTTCCTTTTCCTGCCACTAGCCCCGACCACCCTGTTCTCAGCCACCTCAGGAGTACTCATAGGTTTGCTGCATAGGTCTTTGGCGCAGTTGACGTTGTCTCTGCCTGGAGCCCATTCACCTTCCATTCTTGAAGGTTCTATTCAAGAAGTGTATCTTTCATGTTTTTCTTTTTGCTTTAAATTTTTATTGACATATAGTTGATTTACAATGTTGTGTTAGTTTCAAGTATATAGCAAAGTGATTCAGTTATTCATATATACATAGTGATTCAGTTACACATATATACATATATGTATTTTTTATTTTCATATTATTTCCCTTGTGGTTAATTACAGGATATTGAATATGGTTCCCTGTCCTATACAGTGGGCCCTTTTATTTTATTCTACCTTATGTTAGTAGTCTGTTATTTGCTAATCTCAAACTCTTAATTTATCCCTTCTCTATCCTCTTTCCCCTTTGGTAACCATAATTTTGTTTTCTATGTCTGTGAGTCTGTTTCCATTTTATAAATAAGTTCATTTGTTACCATTTTAGATTCCAAATATAAGTGATGTCATATATTTGTCTTTCTCTGATTTGCTTCATCTAGTGTGATCATCTCTAGGTCCATGTAAGCTGCAGGTGGCGTTATTTCATTCTTTTTTACGCCCAAGTAATATTTCAGTGTGTGTGTGTATATATGCCACATCTTCATCCATTCATTTGTTGATAGACAATTAGGTTGCATCCTTGTCTTCGTTATTGTAAATAGTGCTGCTGTGAACATTAGGGTGCATGTATCTTTTTGAATTAGAGTTTTATGCCCAAGAGTGCAATTGCTGGATCATTTGGCAACTCTACATTTAGTTTTTCAAGGAACCTCCATATAGTTTTCCATAGTGGCTGCATCAGTTTACATTCCCACTGTATGTTGCCTTTCTTGATCATAAAATAGTTCTGTAGCACTTTGTTCACATCTCTAGTGTTTCCGTAATATTAAAACTATCTTATGAGCTTCTAAGGATAGCATCTAGATCTTTTTCATTTCTGCTGTAGTGTTACAGCAGAGTAACTGAAATATAGGATGGAATGAATAAATTGAAAGTCAAGTGAAAGAGAAAGCCTGCAGTAAGTCTGCAGAGCAGTCATGTTGTCTTGTGAATGACAGATTGAGAGGAGGTTAGCTTGATTTCTGTAGTCGAGCACACCTGGGTTCAAACCCTCTTTATAACACAAGCTGTGGCTGTTTCTTTGCCTGGAAAGTGGTGGTGGTAGGTGGTTGTGAGAGTTAAATGTCAAAGTACGTATCAGGATTTCCCTGGTGGCCTAGTGATTAGGATGCAGGGCTTTCACTGTTTAGGGCACGGGTTCAATCCCTGGTTGGGGAACTAAGATCACACAAGCCTTGATGTGGAGCCAAAAAAAGGCACATATTACAATCCCTGGTACCGCTATTGTCAAGTATGTAATATACTTGGTTAAACTCTATAGTCAAAAATAAGATACAAGATACAAGGTGTGTCTTCCTAGGAGCTTCCTGTCTTAACCAGCTGATTGCCTCTTGTCAGCAACGGTGAGTGTCAGTCTACTTGCATATCCTGTTTCGTTTCTCTGTTGTTTTTCTCCTATTTTCTATTATTTTTATTTTGTTGTTGTTAATGCTCTTGAGATTCATTCTACCCTTCACAAAAACTGAATTTTAGATCTAATAATATCAAAAAGGAAATTGAACTTAATTAGGCAAGGATAGATCCAGGATAAGGATATGGTAAAAAAGTGATGTTTAGAACTAGAGAAAAATGGAATCCACTTTCATTCCTTCATTCTTGCATTTATTGTTCCCTTCCTCGATGTGGGTGGAAATGGGTTTGGAGAGCATCAGAATTAAGGCCTAGTTTCTTTCTGTAAAGGTTTTTGTTTTTGTTTTTAATTGAATACTGTTTTGAGATAACTGTAGATGATAAGAAATAATACTGACAGATACCCTGTATGTCACTACAAAGATTTCTAAGTCTTATTAATAATGAAGATGAGATAGTTCCTTGTATAAATGATAGGAAACTACAGGTAAAAAAGCATTTCATGATTTTAAAAAGGTGAGAGTACTCTGCTTGGGGCTGCAGTAAATAAAGAAGGCTTCATGCAGATGTCATTTTTAAGTCAGAAATTCCAAAAAATGAGTACAGTTGTATTGGAGTTAAAGCCAGATGAGAGGGGGTACCTGGGTTCCTCCGGTGGACAGTGGTTAATAATCTCGACTTTTAGGCTGCCTACTTCTTGTAAATTGATTCTCTCTTGCTTTAAGTTTTTAGAAACTTATGTAATAATGGGCCTGTTGTTACCCTGGGATCTAATCATTACATTTTCTGTTTTTGATATAGAACACTTTGATTTTCCTGGGAGTCTGACTTACTGAAAAATCTCTTCCTGTGCTTTTAGAATGACAGTAGAGAGCGGCATGATCACGGCAACGAGAGGCGGAGGCATGGCAACACTGAGTCGGTATCCAATGGCCGAGCCCCCAGCAGCTCACAGCAGGTGGTGGAGCAAGAGGAAGAGGAAGATGAGGAGCTGACATTGAAATATGGCGCCAAACATGTGATCATGCTGTTTGTCCCTGTGACTCTCTGTATGGTGGTGGTTGTGGCCACCATCAAATCAGTCAGCTTTTATACCCGGAAGGATGGGCAGCTGTACGTATGAGTATTGTGGGTTGTTATCCTCAAGGCCAGTCTAGCTGTCCTGCGTAGCGTGTCATCATCACCTTGAAGACCTCTGACCTCTGCACTGAAGGGCCATGAAGGCTAGAGAGTCCATCCGGTCTGATAACTGGAAGCAGATGATGCTTTACGTAGAGAAAATAAAGCTACAGAGTTATATTTTTTATGTAGCATCCCTAGATGAGGCTCAATTTATTTGGAATTGAGCAAGTAAAGAACTGAGTAGTGATTTTAGCACCTCAGGGCCATTGGGCCCATTGTTCTCCCTGGAATGTTTTTTTCCTTTTCTAACTTTGGTAGATTAATTCCTATTATCCTTCTCATCTTGGCTGAAAAATAACTTCCATGATCCTCCTAAAAGAATTAGGCCCTTCCCGGTATTCTGTCGCAACCTGTTCTTTCTTCACTTGTCACGATATGCAAGTGTATGTTTACTTTCCTTATTTAATGCCTATTTTCCTTCTATACCACGAGGACTATGAGAGCACTTTTATTTCCAGGGTGAGGAGTGTAATAAATGTTTGGCAAAAAAAAAAAAAAGTTCAGTGAAAGAGTGAAGAAGGAATGCAGACTGGCTCTGAAGTGTTTGCTGAACGCCACGCAGATTGTCTGGTGCTGTTGGTGTCTGCCCTTTGTCTCCAAGGAAAATGCTTTGATTCAGATGCCACCTAGTTCTGTCTCTGGGACCCTGTTGGGCTCAAGATGTTTTAAGTGAATTCTGAAATTGGCAAGTGTCTGGAAAACTCTGTGGGGTTCTGAAAGCCAGGCTTTAACCTTTTGAGAGAAAGGCTAAGACAGTGAGTGAAGAGCAGGGCTTGGAGACAGTTACCAAAGGAAGTTGGGGAATATTGTCTCTGTAAGTTAAAGTTAGGTTTGGCTGCATATTATAGAACCTGGTTAGCAAGCTATGCTCCACAGGCCAGATCTGCCTGCCACCTCCCTTGGTAAATGAAGTTTTATTGGAACATGGCCGTGTCCATTCATGTATGTATTGTCTTCGGCTGCTTTCATACTACAAGGGTAGAGTTGAATGGTTGCAGCAGAGACCGTATGACTCACAAAGCTGAAAATATTTACTCTGTACTCCTTTACAGAAAGTTAGCCGAGCCCATTATAGAAAATCAAAACAGGGGATTCCCTGGTGGTCCAGTGGTTAAGACTCTACGCTTTCACTGCCGAGGCCCAGATTCAATCCCTGGTCAGGGAACTAAGATCCTGCAAGCCGAATGGCACAGCCAAAAAAAAAAAAAATTTTAAAAACTGGTTTGAGTGATACACATATTTTCTTGTCTCCCACAGAATAGTGAAGAGGTAGTAGTTCAGACTGTACAGTGCTTTCTTTTCACCAAGGACTAGGCTTCTTCATTCCTTTTTTTTGGCTTCTGTTGTCTAGGTTATTTCGGGTCCAGTATTGGTGCTGGAGCCTCAGCCTTCATTCAGACAGCAGGAAGGAACGGAGGAGAAAAGGACATAGACATACCTCTCAGCAGAACTCACTCCTCCCTTAAAAGTTCCACAGACCACATCTGCTGATAACTCAGTGGTCATTACTTATTCTTGTGGCTGTACGTAACTCCAGGGGAGGCAGAAATAAAGTCGTCTTTTGAAAACATTGGTACCTGGAATAAAAGTGTTTTCATATGAAACAAGGGTAGATTGGATATGTGACATTATCTCAAGACAACTTTAGTTGTAGTCACCCTACAGATAGAAGATAATTATCCACCATTTTACCTTCCTCTTAGAACCACTTGTAGTCTGGGTTTATGGCGGAATCTGGTAGTACTTGAACAAATCACAGATAAACTGTGGAGAAAACATTTCATGAGGTAATTATTTCCGTATAAAGCATCCACTAGATGGAGCCAGTGTCTGGCGCACGTGGGTCCACCTCTATTTTACCCATCTCCTTTTATTTTGAAGAGCTTATTTTAGCATAAAGCTGCTTTTCTTAGGTTAAAAATTCTTGGTTAGATTGATGAGCTGAAAAAAAAAAAGTGTTCCATAAGGTATCAGTTAAATCTGGGAAACAAAACTGGTTTTGGAGAGCGTGTAGTTTAAAATCTCCATTAACCCCTGGGGCTTTTGTTTTATTACAGAATCTATACTCCATTTTCAGAAGACACGGAGACTCTGGCGCAGAGAGCCCTGCACTCGGTTCTGAATGCAGTGATCATGATCAGCGTCATTGTCGTCATGACGATTTTCCTGGTGGTTCTATATAAATACAGGTGCTACAAGGTGAGCACGAGATACAGAGCTTTGCTTTCCATCATCTTTTTTTTTTCTTTCTTTCCTAATTTTATTTATTTTTGGCTGTGCTGGGTCTTTGTTGGTGCGTGGGCTTTTCTCAAGTTGAGGCGAGCGGGAGCTACTCTAGTTGAAGCGCTTGGGCTTCCCTGGTTGGGGAGCGTGGGCTCCGGGGCATACCGGCTTCCGTAGTTGTGCCGCAGGGGCTCAGTAGTTGCGGCTCCCAGGCTCTAGGGCACAGGCTCCAGTAGTTGTGGCACATGGGCTTGATTGCTTCACGACCTGTAGGCTCTTTCCGCATCAGGGATCAAACCCATGTCCCCTGCATCGGTAGGTGAATTCTACCACTGCGTCACCAGGGAAGCCCTCCACTATCATCTTTATTTTATGGCTGGATTGTCCTGTCACCTGACTCGGTCTAATAAAGAGAAAGGTCTTATATTCTAAAACTAAGTTAATTTTTAGTCTCCCCCACCTCATTTGTGGAACAAAAAGGCATAAATGAAAAATAAATGTTATCATAAAATATCACAGTCTAAATGGTTTTAACATTTTGATTTGCAATATACTTAGGACCTTCCAGAAGAATATATTCTAAGACCTTTGTGAATTCCCTCATTGACAAATAGCACTATATGATATAATTGTCCCCATAAAATATTCTATAATCACAGAAAATCAGATTTGCAGCTTGAATGCATGCATGCTCAGTTGCTCAGTCGTGTCCGACTCTTTGTGTGACCCATGGAACGTAGCCCACCAGGCTTCTCTGTCCATGAGATTATCCCAACAAGAATACTGGAGTGCATTGCCATTTCCTTCTCCAGGGATTTTCCCCACTCGGGTCGAATCTGAGCCTCCTGAGGCTCCTGCGTTGGCAGGTGGGTTATTTACCACTGAGCCACCAAGGAATCCCCTTCAACTTGAGAACAAAGCAGTGAAACCACCTTCAGATGCCGATGTTGAACTCATTGGTGACTGGCTGAATTCCCGTCCATTCCCTTACCTTCTCTCCTGCAGGAACAGGAATTTTTGCTTGGGAAATAAAGGCAGGGGCGGTTATACAGGGAAGAGACAGGCCCAGACCTCCCAGCCTCTGCTCCCTGCCTCACGCTACCTAAGTAACTTGAGGGTGAATTTCAGCTGTATGGCACATGTTTCAGATTCATGCCTCAGAAAAATGACAAATTATTACAGATCATGAACCTTTAGGCTCATTCTGAAATAAATAGTAACTATTCAAATATTCTACACGCTTTTACTTCTGTATTTTCTATACTTCAGTATATTCTTTAACATGGTTAAAATCAAATGTATAATCAGTATATGTCCTTTTTAAAACTATTACTTTGGCATAAGCATTTTCCCATATTATAAATTCTTTGAAAATATGTGTAATGACAACATAATATTTGACTCAATGAGTGTATTGTCATTTACTTCCCCTAATTTGGACATTTGAGTTCTTTCCAGATGTTCAGTATCCTAAAAGCAGTAAATGTCTTTATGCATAGGGCTTTTCAGTTGTTCAAATTATTTCCTTAGGGTATAAGCCCAGGCACAGAATTTGTGGAGCAAATTGTCTACATATTTTTGGCTGTCTTGGTATGCAGAATTTTGTTTTCAAATTAATAGTATCAATTTGTACTTAACACTAGTGGTGAATGGGGGCTGTCTTACTCTACTTTCACCAGCATTGAATTTTTAAAAATAACCTGTGCAGGGAATTCCCTGGCAGTCCAGTGGTTAGGACTCTACACTTGCACTGCAGGGGGCATGGGTTCAATCCCTGGTCAAGGAACTAAGATCTCACATGTTGTACAGTGTGGTTAAAAATACATACACACACACACACACACACACACACACACACATTTATATATATATATAGTACAGTGTGAACCCCCCCCCCCCCCCCCCCCCCCCCCCCCCCCCCCCCCCTATATAATCTATTCTAACCCGAATAGGCAAAGCAAAAATGTCTTAATTTGCTTTTAGTTGATTGATTATTAGTGAGATTGAATATCCTTCACTATTTACCTTTTCACTGTTCACAGACTTCTAAAATTATACAGAGTTTAACCTTGTTTGTTGAGTGGGTGAAAGTATTAACCTAAGTGATGACCATTTACAGTCTGACATCAGAATCTGGAGATTGAAGACAAAAGATATGATGTGACAGGCAGTCATCTACAATCAGGCACCCAAAGAGCAAATGATGTAAAGCCATTCCCCTCCCACTGCTTAAATGTGCTCATGTCTCAGTTACTTTTAATCTTTTTTTCACTATATACAATTTTGTGTACATAAAAGTGTCTACCTGCCAGTTCCATTTCTCTGCTTTATTGGACTCTCTTTGTGACCTGTATCTGGATTGTGTGCTACTTTTGTTCTTCGCATGTCAGTGGGAGTCCCCTAGGGATTTACATTCTTCTTTGGTGTTTGGAAACCTCTTTTTGCTTCTCCAGCAGGAACTTAGAGGGCTTCTCATCTTGCTAAAGCCCGCTTAGGTTGTGTTGAGTGCAGGTGGAGGAGGACAGTACTGGAGGGAAAAGGTGGGTAAACTTAGCCCTGGCTTCATGGTATTTCTGATTCCCCAGCCTGTGTACTGGCAGCGTGCATTCGGTCTAGATTTTATAGGTATATTTGGTAGGAGAGGCAGAATGGAATGGGCTTTTTACTCCTTATACAGAACCTATCTCAAGGTATTTTTGGTGGTTTTGTGCATCTTTTAGTTAGTGCTTCGTGTTAGTCTAAAAGTTTATACTTGGCTGGATTTCCACGTTCACCCATTCACTGGTGGTGTTTTGCTTTGCTTTTTAAAATGCTTATGTCTTGGCCAGCCCAACCAATTCTATAGCAACAAGTTGTTTACTTTAACTCTTGGTATAAAAATAAAAGGAGCTTTTGAGTCAGAAATTCAGAAACTTGCCAGGACCTGTTTGGAAATAAGCCCTGAGGATTTGTCGTATCAGGAGTCGGTTGTGCAATGTCTTTGAGAAGCACAGGAGCTGAAAGACCAAACAAACCTTAAAAAGGAAGAACTGGAAAAGGCACTTTAATTATTTATTGTTTGATATAGATGAAGCCATACAGCTTACTGAAGTCACATGATTTCTGGCCTAGATA
This sequence comes from Nanger dama, assembly GCA_917880005.1. Classification (NCBI taxonomy): domain Eukaryota; kingdom Metazoa; phylum Chordata; class Mammalia; order Artiodactyla; family Bovidae; genus Nanger; species Nanger dama. Next base: position 18,824,746 of record CAKJTW010000003.1, on the reverse strand, counting down.
GTTCAGTGTTTAGAGGAGATCTTTGCCATGCTGTACTGAATCAGGGCTCATTTATTTCAGAGCCTGTAGCTCTGAAACAGGAAAGCTGAACTAGGGATTTTTGCAAGATGAGAAAGGCCTGTTTTACCACCTGATGTTAAGGGGAGGTGTTACTTAGTCATCAGAAGAGGCTTTGAATTCAGGTAATAATTCAGAAAATCATAACATCCATGATTAACCTAGTAAGAAAACCATTACAGTCATTATTGCAGGCAGAGGACTAATATTTTTGCAGTATGAAGAGCACTTACAAATAATTAAGAAAATTATGGATATCCTAATAAGATATTTTAAAAACCCAAGAAGAGAAATTATGAAGGGAATCTAGATGGCCAGGAGAGGAAAAGAGAGAGGGGTGTATGTATATTTTCTCACTAGCAAAAATATATATATTAAAGTAGCAAATTAACATTTAGCGTATTGACTTGGTAAAAATTAGTCAGGACTTAATTTGCGGAGTCACTAAGCCGGTATATATCAGAAGTCAGTAATTAGAAATGTCTATACGCTTTAATTGTGTAATTTTGCTTTCATGATTTATCCTAGAGAATTTAAAATGCTGAAAAATGTTTGCATACTAGATATTAATCCTAGCATAAAATATAATTGGAAAAGAAGGAAAACCCCACAGATACCATGCATAAGGCAAAAATTGTGAGCTCATGAATATAAGTAAACTATTATTGAGGCATTTAAAATCTATATTTTCAAAAATTTGGTGGAATGAGAATCTGTAATAAAAATAAAGTTTTTTAAAAGACAGAATGTAAACTCTTATATTACATGATTCTAATTTGTTTAAAGGTCCTTACATATGCAGACAAACATGTCTGTAAAGGAAAGGTTAATATAAACTTTGGTTCTCAGTGGTCAGTGGAAATTGTTTTTTTCTTTTAGTGTTTCTATATTTTCTATATGTCATAAGTATATATTACTTTGTATTCAGAAAAATGCTGTTTTTTTAAAATAGCATTTCATGTTCCCTTGCTCCTCCCCACATAAAACAAGATTAAAAAAAAAAAGAAAGGTGAGGATTCCTAGTATGCAATATTTACTCTCGCCCTTAATTTGGAGTTTAATATGGAATATCTATGTACATCTCCCACTCTTTAAAGTTTTTTGTTTTGTGTTATTTTATATGGGGCTTCCCTCGTGGCTCAGCTGTAAAGAATCTGCCTGCAGTGTAGGAGACCTGGGTTCGATCCCTGGGTCGGGAAGATCCCCTGGAGAAGGAAATGGCAACCCACTCCAGTATTCTTGCCTGGGTAATTCCCTGGGCAGAGGAGCCTGGCAGGCCTATAGTCCATGAAACTTTGATTATTTCTAAAGCTGGCTTGTGAGTACAGTGGGCTAGGATGCATATAGAAAAATTCATTTTTGCTTAAGCTTTATTGTGTTCTTTGCACATGAAATAAAGAACTCCCTTCCAAATATTTTGCTAAAGTTGAAGTACTTAGAGGGAAATGTACAGGTGTCTTCAGTTTACTTTGATACATATTAAAATGGACTCATTGGGTGGAGAGATGGATAGCAGTGTTACAAAGCAAGTACAGCAAATGTGAATGGTAGAATTTAGGTGGCAGTGGTTCACTGTGCATTTGAAAATTTTTATAATAAAATGTTAGGGGAAGTTTTTGTGGAAGAACACCAGAAATTAAATTTATTGTATTTGGATAGTAAATTTAGAATATTTAACTGTTGAAGGAATACCAACCTTCATGATGGAAAACCACTCTTTTGACCTTTTCCCAAGTTGTAACATTTTATAAAGTTGTTTTAAAGAAAGGCAGAGAGACTTTTTAAGAAATCTTTTCTTTCAAAGGATTTAATAATCACATGTCACCTTGAATGATCAAAACAGAGCCAAAAGAGAAAATGAAGGTAGATTCTAATGTTTACCTTTAGTAACAACTAGATTTTGATAACTTAGAGCTGTATAATTGGAACAACTGGATCTGGGAGGTAGGGGTGGAAGATTTTTTTCTTTTAAATGGAGACAAAATATTATTCTTGATTTGAAGCTTTTCTTTTTCTTTTTATAATTTTATTTTATTTATTTATTTATGGCTATGCTGGTCTTCAGTGCTGTGTAGACTTTTCTCTAGTTATGGAGAGCAGAGTCTATTCTTTAATTGCAGTGCACGGGTTACTCACCTAACTGCTCAAGCTTCTCCTTGTGGTGGCTTCTCGTCTTGAAGCACAAGCCCAGGCTTCAGGAATTGTGGCACATAGGCTCAGTAGTTGCGGCTCCCAGGCTCCAGAGCACAGTTTCAGTTAGTTGTATCACAGGACCTTAGTTGTTCCAAGGCATGCAGGATCTTCCCGGACCAGGGATCAAACCTGTGTCTCCTGCATTGACAGGCAGATTCTTTACCACCAAGCCGCCAGGGAAGCCCTGGAGCTTTCTTTTTATTTCTTTAAGGTTTAATTTGATTTTTCTGGTTAAGAGATACATTTGGAAAAGTTGGTGGTTAAGTAGCTTCTTCTGTCATAACAATAAAATTCATTGAAAGAATAAAGTTTATTTTGGGTGTATCTACCTTAACATAATTTTACTTTTGGTTAAAAATTATTTGACAGTTTATCATATTTCTCCATTCTGTTTTTAAAACCAAATGTACTCATCACATAAAATTACCATAAATTTTTTTAAAATCTTCTATAATAGATTAATCAAGCTCTAGGGACTTTTCCTGGTGATCCAGTGGTTAAGGCTTCATGCTTCCACTGAGGGGGCATGGTTTCTATCCCGGGTTGGGGAACTAAGATCCTGTATGCTGTATGTTCAGTTCTGTTAAGTTCAGTCGCTTAGTCGTGTTCGACTCTTCGCAACCCCACCGACTGCAGCACGCCAGGCCTCCCTGTCCATCACCAACTCCCGGAGTTTACTCAAACTCATGTCCATTGAGTCAGTGATGCCATCCAACCATCTCATCCTCTGTCATCCCCTTCTCCTCCTACCTTCAATCTTTCCCAGCATCAGGGTCTTTTCAAATGAGTCAGTTCTTCGCATCAGGTGGCCAAAGTATGCTATATGGTTAGGCCCAAAAAAATAGTTGATTAAAAATCAAGTTCTGATTCTGTCTCTCATTTTAATATGCTTTACATGAGTTATATGGACTAATATTTATATAGTGCTGAATGAATTCTGTGTTATGATGGACTGACATATAAGCATTATTAATGAACCAAGTAAAATAAACATAGCATACTAATAGTGAAATCTCAGATACTGAATATTTTTTGTTCAAATGGTTATATAATTGAGAAGGCCTATTTTCTCTGTACAGTTAATGTATGTGTACACTGGTCACTTAACTGAATTTCTGATTTTCAGTTTTGTGACTTTGATTTATCAGTTATTTTATTTATTTATTTATTTTTATTGTAGGAATACATCAGAGTTCCTCTATTGAAAATATTGCTCCTTTAAAGTATAAATGTTAACTGTAGACTATTGATACCTTTTCTAATTGAAGTCTAGTTAATTTATAAAATACTTTCTTGTTGCTTATCTATTTTAGACATAGTGGTTTGTATCTCTTAATCACATACCCCTAATTTATTTTTTAAAATTTTTATTAGAGTATAGTTGATTTACAATGTTGTGTTAGTTTCAGGTGTACAGGAAGATGAATCACGTGTGTGTGTGTGTATGTATGTATGTATGTATATGTCCACTCGCTTTTTCTAGGATTCTTTTCCCATATAGGCCATTACAGAGTATTGAGTAGAGTTCCCGGTGCTATATAGCAGGTTCTTATTAGTTGTCTATCCTGTGTGTAGTAGTGTGTGTATTGTCAATCTCAGTCTCACAATTTATCCCACCCTCCCTTTGTCCTTTGGTAATGATAAGTTTGTTTTCTACATCTATGACTCTGTTTTGTAAATAAGTTTATTTGTAGCCCCTCTTGTTTTAGCTTCCACATATAAGCAATATCATATGATATTTGTCTTTCTGTGTCTGACTTACTTCACTCAGTATAACAATCTCTAGGTCCAGGTCCATTCATGTTGCTACAATGACATTATTTGGTTCTTTTTATGGCTGAGTAGTATTCCAGTGTATATATGTACCATGTCTTCTTTATCCATTCCTCTGTTGGTGGACATTTAGGATGCTTCTGTGTCTTACCTATTGTAGACAGTCCTTCAGTGAACATTGGCATATTCCTAATTTGCACCCCCACTTCTCATTCACCTTTGGTAATCACTGTTTTTTTTTTCCTTTATCTGTTTATCTGTTTCTGTTTTGCATGTATTCATTTGTATTATTTTTTAGATTCCACTTATAAATGGTATCATAGAGTATTTGTCTTTCTCTGACTTATTTCATTAACCCTAATATTCTCTAGGTCCATCCATGTTGCTGTAAGTGGCAGAATTTCCTTTTAAGGCTGAGTAGTATCCCTGTGTGTGTGTGTGTGTATGTGTGTGTTTATGTATACTACATCTTCTTTATCCATTTGTCTGCTGATGGGCAGTTGGGTTGCTTGCATATGTTGCCTGTTGTAAATAGTGCTGTTGTGAACATAGGCGTTCATGTATCTTTTCAAATTAGTGATTTTTTTTTTCTGGATATATATCCAAGAGTGGAATTGCTGGATCATATGGTAATCTTAGCTTTTGAGGAACCTTCACTTTGTTTTCACAGTGGCTGCACCAGTCTCCATTGCCTCTGACAGTGTACAGAAGGTCCCTTTTTTCTACATCCTCCCCAGCATCTGTTATTTGTGGTCGTTTTGATGATAGCTATTCTGACAAGGATGAGGTGATACCTCATTGTTGTTTTGATTTGTATTTCTCTAATAATTAGTGGTATTGAATATCTTTTCGTGTGCCTGTTGGCCATTTGTATATATTTGTTGAGAAAATGTATTCTCCCATTTTTTTGATTGGGCTGTTTGTTTTTTTTTTTTTTTGGTATTGAGTTCTGTGATTTGTTCATATATTTTGGATATTAACCCTTTGTAAGTCATATCATTTACAAATATTTTTTCCCATTCTGTTGTCTTTGATAATTTATTTTGAATTTATCTTTTCTTTTAAAATTTTACCTATTTCTAAAGGAATGAAGGTCTCTATGTATGAAATTTCTATTTTGTGAGTAGTTCAGCACCAACTGTTACAAGTATTTACTGTTCCTAGAGTTGCTTCTGTTTTGGTATTTGAAAATCATAACATATACAGAAATAACATACTATTTTTGAAATAAGAACTTTGGATTTTTTTTTTTTTTAGGTTGCGGGATCTGTTAATTATATCGAAATTCTTTTCTAGGTCATCCATGCCTGGCTTATTCTTTCATCCCTGTTGTTGCTGTTCTTTTTCTCATTCATTTACTTGGGGTAAGTGGTGAACTATTTGGTCTGTTTTTCAGAAATTAACTGTTTGGACTCTATAACTGTCACTTAAAGAAATGTTCTTTGTTGATGAGTTATTCTTAAATTATTGTTTCCATGTATAGATCATCCTTAGTATGTATACAACTTGATAATATTATCAATAAATTCAGTTCAGTCGCTCAGTTGTGTCCTACTCTTTGTGACCCCATGGACTGCAGCACGCCAAACCTCCCTGTCCATCACCAGCTCCCAGAGTTTACTCAGACTCATGTCCACTGAGTCGGTGATGCCATCCAACCATCTCATCTTCTGTTGTCCCTTCTCCTCCTGCCTTCAATCTTTCCCAGCATCAGGGTCTTTTCAAAAGAGTCAGCTCTTCGCATCAGGTGGCTAAAGTTATTGGAGTTTCAGCTTCAGCATCAGTCCCTCCAATGAACACCCAGGACTGATCTCCTTTAGAATGTACTGGTTGGATCTCTTTGCAGTCCAAGGGACTCTCAAGAGTCTTCTCCAACACCACAGTTCAAAACCATCAATTCTTCAGTGCTCAGCTTTCTTCACAGTCCAACTCTCACATCCACACATGACCACTGGAAAAACCATAACCTTGACTAGGCGGTCCTTTGTTGGCAAAGTAATGTCTCTGCTTTTTAATATGCTGTCTAGGTTGGTCATAACTTTCCTTCCGAGGAATAAGCATCTTTTAATTTCATGGCTGCAATCACCATAGGGATTTGCTTTTGTTGATCTTTATTTATAATAAGAACTTAAAGAACTCAACACTGCAGTTAATTCTGTCTTTTTAGTAAAGCAAATTTACTGTATTCTTTAGTATAATTATAAATCATAATATTAATGCATTTCAAACATGTATAAAGATGAATTAATTGATTTTCAAACTTTCATTTTTTTCATCAATCTTTTTTCTTTCATCTGAAATCTTACATGAGAACTACACATATAACATAGAAAAAGTGGAGCTGCGCTTTGAAGAGAATAGAGAGGCTCGGAGATTTGCCCACTTGGTCTTTCTCTCAGCCCCAGTAGCAGAATGCAGGTCATTGCACTAGCTCTTAAATTAGGAACAGAAACATTAAATGTAAAAAATAAACTAAAGGGTTAATTCTTTGGTAGTGGCAGGAAGAATGACCACAGACCAAAGAAATCAATGTGAGAGTCTCTATGAAACAGGTTATTTTTTTGGAAAAAGCTAATTGCCAATACTGACCACTGAGTGATAGAAAACCTAAGTATAACAAAGAAAAAAATACAGAAAGCTGTTGAAGAGGTTCTTATACATCTCCACCAATAACAATAATACTAGGCTCAAATAATTTCATAGGAAAATTCTATTAAACCTTTAAGGAACTGATAATTCTAATACTGTTTTAACTGTTCCAGGACATAGAAAAAGCAGAAAAGCTTCCAGATTCTTTTTAAGAAGCCAGAGTAATATTTATACCAAAACCCCATAAATAATCAAGAAAAAGGAAACCGTAGACCACTCCTGTTTATTGATGCCAAAGAATAACTCAGTTCAGTCGCTCAGTCATGTCCAACTTTTTGCAACCCCATGGACCTCCCTGTCCATCACCAACTCCCAGAGATTACCCAGACTCATGTCCATTGAGTCGGTGATGCCATCCAACCATCTCATCCTCTGTCGTCCCCTTCTGCCCTCAATCTTTACCAGCATCAGGGTCTTTGCAGATGAGTCAGCTCTTCGCATCAGGTGGCTAAAGTATTGGAGTTTCAGCTTCAGCATCAGTCCTTCCAATGAATACTAAAGGACTGATTTCCTTTAGAATGGACTGGTTGGATCTCCTTGCAGTCCAAGGGACTCTCAAGAGTCTTTTCCAACACCACAGTTCAAAAGCATCAATTCTTTGGCGCTCAGTTTTCTTTATGGTCCAGCTCATATCCATACATGACTACTGGAAAACCCGTAGCTTTGACTAGACAGACCTTTGTTGGAAATGTAATGTGTCTGCTTTTTAATAAGCTGTTTAGATTGGTCATAATTTTTCTTCCAAGGAGCAAGTATCTTTTAATTTCATGGCAGCATTCACTATCTGCAGTGATTTTGGAGCCCAAAAAATAAAGTCTGTCACTGTTTCCACCCATTAAGTAATGGGACTGGATCCCTTGATCTTAGTTTTCTGAATGTTGAGTTTTAAGCCAGCTTTTTCACTCTCCTCTTTCACTTTCATCAAGAGGCTCTTCAGTTCTTCTTCACTTCTGCCATAAAGTTGGTGTCATCTGCATATCTGAAGTTATTGATATTTCTCCTGGCAGTCTTGATTCCAACTTGTGCTTCCTCCAGCCCAGCGTTTCTCATGATGTACTCTGCATATAAGTTAAAAAGCAGGGTAACAATATATAGCCTTGACATACTTCTTTTGCAATTTGGAACCAGTCTGTTGTTCCATGTCCAATGGAACAACCAGTCCATGTTGTTCCATGTTGTTACTTCTTGACCTGTGTACAGACTTCTCAGGAGGCAGGTCAGGTGGTCTGGTATTCCCATCTCTTGAAGAATTTTGCACAGTTAACCACAGTTTGGAATTTTTTTGTTTTTGTTGCAAGTGCTGGGATATCTAAAATACTGTGAATGGCTGCATTGTACAGCTGTTTCAGCATTTGCTTTGACATTTCTAAATGGAAAGATCATCTTTCTGCATAGTCTCCAGAATCTAAAGTTTGCACTTAAATGACTGCCTTCTTTCTCCTCAGTTACCTGTCTTCTATATTTGTATCTCTTTACTTTAAAATGGAGTTTCCTCCCACCCAAATTAAAATGGTGTTTTCTTCATGATAAAAGTGCTAAACATTGATTGTGAAAAAAGAAAAGAAGAAAAGTTAAGAAATTTCAAATTCCTGGCATCTAAAGCTATGTCCTGCATCTTTTCAGGAATTATTATATTGATCTCTTGCTCTCTCTTCTCATACACTATTTCACGTAAATAAGATCATGGTTTTTTTTTCAGGCAACAATATGTCATGCCTATATTCCATGTTTTGTGTATAAATATATGTATAAAATGCATATATTTAAATGGACTCACTAAATTTAATTTTATGAAAATAACATTGTATGTCCTAAGCTCTAAACTTTATTTTACATGTTTCATTTTTTTTCCAGTTTCAGATACTGCAAGGATTTCCTGAAGTACAGAATAGCATTTTAGGTGTTATATAGTCCATGGGGTCGCAAAGAGTCAGACACGACTGAGCGACTTCTCTTCTCTTCTCTAGCAATCGAACAACAGATCATCTCATATAGATACAAAATCATCTTCTCTATGGCCTTTTTTTTTTCTCTTTAGTTTTTGTACTTATTTTTACAGCTGTGGCTGTGATACTTGTTTCCCATTTTTATGAATGATACAAGTATCTGTTTAATTTTTTTCAGGGAAGTGTTTAAAACCTATAATGTTGCCATGGACTACATTTCTGTTGCGCTCCTGATCTGGAATTTTGGTGTGGTGGGAATGATCGCCATTCATTGGAAAGGTCCACTGAGACTCCAGCAGGCATATCTCATTATGATCAGTGCTCTCATGGCCCTGGTATTTATCAAGTACCTCCCGGAATGGACCGCCTGGCTCATCTTGGCTGTGATTTCAGTATATGGTAAAACCCGAGACTGACATTTTGTTCATCACAGAAATACCTCCTGGTGTGTTTTCCTTCCTCTTCTAGTTATCTTGACTTAGGGAAAATAACAGTAATATCCCATAACTTTTCAGTAAATAATCAGTTAGCTATAATATCTTTTTCATATAAAGATTTCAAATCTTTTGAAGTTGAGTCCTTTAAAAATGTTTTATTATTGCCTCCAGTTTAACTCAGGGATGAGTTAATGGAAGGATCCATAGACTCATCAGGTTGTAAGACTTAGATTCAAATCCCATTGCTACCACTGACATAAATGACCTCAGGAGCTCTTTGGGATCAAATGAGTGAACAAACAGCGGTGGGAGTTTGTACCCTTTATGGACAGCAGCGGAGCTATGTGTGATGGAGCTCACTGGAGAGCTGTGCTTTTCATGTCTTAATCCAGGCATCCTTAATCAAAGAATGGGATCCAAGTTCAGCTAACTTGGGATCCAATTTAGCCGAACTTTAAGCAGCCATCCTATTTTGGCCTATTTGTGTGTTTTTACAGACCCTTGAGACTTTGCCAGTAGTCTAGCCACCTGGTTCTGCCAGTGGTAACAACAGCAGTAGTTACTTATTCAAGGTTTCCCTCTTTAGGCAGAGTAACTGAGACAATCTCTTGCATCATAGATAACAAAGATAGAAATCAAAGTTATACATGTCTCTGTACATATTAAATCCACAATGCAGACCTCAATTTGGAGTTCCAGACATTCTAAATAATACAATGCTGAGCTCTTGAACAAGGTGTGCAGTGTAACTTTCACCTCCCTTACAGTCTTATGATATAGCCCTCACAGGGCACCATTATGACATACTAGAGCAAGTTAAAACTTAATAAATAAAACATCAGGGTGAATCATAATAAAGAATCTGATTCTGTTTTTGATACTAAAAAAAAGCCATTTCTGGTAACAGACTGCCTGGATTCAAATCCAGACTCTTACTCCTGTAATTTATTGGGTATGTTACTACAGACACAGCACACTCAACAGTGGAGTCTTAGTTATTATGAAGATTAAATTGAACAATGCATACAGTAAATATATACAGTATCTACCAGTAAATATTAGCCGTTCCTCAAAAATATATAATCTTGTGAAGTAAGCAAGGTTGTTGTACTTATTTCACTGCAAAAGGCCTGAAGTTTGTAAAGGTAAAGTATTTACCAAAGCTTACACCATTTGATCTATAATCTGAGTCCTAAGTCCCGTATTCTTTCTAATACAGTACACTGTTTCTCCCCATCAATCCTCTGTTTCTTATATACATATACAAATTATCTCTATGGACCTTTGAGTTCCTCTGAAATAAGAGACTTTGTGTCTAATATTTAGAGTAATGATTCATAATTCCATTTTCATAAGATCTCAAGATGTCTCAGTCAAAAAGGTTTTCTAAAGCTTTCAGATGTCCAAGCTGGTTTTAGAAAAGGCAGAGGAACCAGAGATCAAATTGCCAACATCCGCTGGATCATGGAAAAAGCAAGAGACTTCCAGAAAAACATCTATTTCTGCTTTATTGACTATGCCAAAGCCTTTGCCTGTGTGGATCACAAGAAACTGTGGAAATTTCTGAAAGAGATGGGAATACCAGACCACCTGACCTGCCTCTTGAGAAACCTATATGCAGGTCAGGAAGCAACAGAACTGGACATGGAACAACAGACTGGTTCCAAATAGGAAAAGGAGTACGTCAAGGCTGTATATTGTCACCCTGCTTTTTAACTTCTGTGCAGAGTACACCATGAGAAACACTGGGCTGGAAGAAGCATAAGCTGGCCGGGAGAAATATCAATAACCTCAGATGTGCAGATGACACCACCCTTATGGCAGAAAGTGAAGAGGAACTAAAAAGCCTCATGATGAAAGTGAAAGAGGAGAGTGACAAAGTTGGCTTAAAGCTCAACATTCAGAAAACCAAGATCATGGCATCTGGTCCTATCACTTCATGGCAAATTGATGGGGAAACAATGGAAACAGTGTCAGACTTTATTTTTCTGGCTCCAAAATCACTGCAGATGGTCATTGCAGCCATGAAATTAAAAGAAATTAAATTTCCTTCCTCCTTGGAAGGAAAGTTATGACCAACCTAGACAGCATATTAAAAGCAGAGACATTACTTTGCCAACAAAGGCCCGTCTAGTCAAGGTTATGATTTTTCCAGTGGTCATGTATGGATGTGAGAGTTGGACTGTAAAGAAAGCTGAGCACTGAAGAATTGATGGTTTTGAACTGTGGTGTTGGAGAAGACTCTTGAGAGTCTCTTGGACTGCAAGGAGATCCAACCAGTATATTCTAAAGGAGGTCAGTCCTGGGTGTTCATTAGAAGGACTGATGCTAAAGCTGAAACTCCAATACTTTGGCCACCTCATGCGAAGAGTTGACTCACTGGAAAAGACTCTGATGCTAGGAGGAATTGGAGGCAGGAGGACAAGGGGACAACAGAGGATGAGAGGGGTGGATGGCATCACCAACTCGATGGACATGAGTTTAAGTTAACTCCGGGAGTTGGTGATGGACAGGGAGGCCTGGCGTGCTGTGATTCATGGGATCACAAAGAATTGGACATGACTGAGCGACTGAACTGAAAGCTTTCAAAACAAAATTAATTTAATTGCTCTGAAAATAAGAGGTTTACCATTTAGCATTTCTGTACAACAAAGTGTGTTGAAAAACCAAGATAGTTACAGAGTATTAAAGTTTGAAACAGGTTGAAAAATCTCATTATTTCAGAGCATGGCAAATTCCCCTTTTCTCATCCCAACAAATCAAAGTGGAAGCAGTGAGACTAGAGATTTCTGTGCGTTTGTGTGTTTTATTATAGCCGTGGTACTAGTAGTGTACAAGAAGATATGACCACTTCAAAGTGTGAGATTTATTACTTAAATGCATCTGAATGATAGTGATGTCAATGCAGGTGATCAGATCTTCCTTTATGAATTTACCTATATCTGTTTTACATTTTAAATGATTGAAGTTATTTTCTGTATTTCTATATTCTGAATTTTCATGATACAGTAAATGTAAGAAAAAATTGCAGTTTTTGAAGAAGAGAAGGTGGTAGCATCAAGAATAATTTATGCATTATTGCTTCCTCGTTTTGATTTGCAGTTTTTGTAAGACACTTTTTAGCACCATATGTATTCTGAGACCTAAATACTTGTGAAGTGCTTTTGACAGGATAACTGAAGAAATGCTAAACATTCTCACACAGAGGTTTATTAGTTATTTTGTTGAAATTTACTGCCCTCTTATTTCAAGTATTCCTAAGTAGTACATATACTATTTTCAAAAGAGAGGATCCCACTCTTGATAGCAAAAAAAAAAAAAGAGGAGATGCATCTTTTCTCCACTGTTCTTCATATTTTGAAAAAGTTCAGTCATATCCTCTCTATTAAATCCCTCCTAAGCTGTAAAACTTCAGTTGGTGGTTCAAAGTTATGTTTAGTTTGGAAATGGCTTGTCCTTGTTTCTGCTTATTGGAAACTGACAGCTGCTCTAGAATAATTCTGTCTTGTGATTATTTTTGCCTATTTTCTTTCAAACTGGGAAGACTTTCTCCTAGAACCCAAAATATACTATAAACTAACCAAATAGCAGGCAAATCAAAAGCAAAGGTCTCTGTGTGGTGGTGTGTATTTGTTTAGATTGTCTCCACCTCCCTCCCCCGTCAGCTTATCTGCTGCTTATTTCATATTCATTCAATATCTTTCTTGTAGGAAAAAAAAATTAAACCTTTTCAGTTGGTTAATTCTTCCCTAACACACTCATTTACAAGCTTAGCGAATACATTTTTCAGATGTCATTTCTATTTTTCTTCTTCTAGATTTAGTGGCTGTTTTGTGTCCAAAAGGCCCGCTTCGTATGCTGGTTGAAACAGCTCAGGAGAGAAATGAAACTCTCTTCCCAGCTCTTATTTACTCTTGTAAGTATTTCAGAATGATGTTAAATTAGTAAACAGCTTAGAATTTATAAAGATTCAAATGCATGTAATTATGATCATTATCATGGTACATTTTCTTACCTTAAATGCGTAGCATTGGTGGGACTCCTGCAGATCTCTGTTTCCTTGCAAATTATTATCTCCTATCTGATATTGATTGAAGAGAGTTTTCAGTATGTGTGGAGATGGAAGAAATATTTAGAGATTGGGGAGCCAGTATTCTTACTTAAAATCTTATTAGTTAAGTATTGAATATTTGTGATATACATATATTGTAGGTGGCTCTCACACTAGTATGTTGAAAAAATTATATTGTTCCTTCACTATGGGTTGGCCTGTGTTTTTGGTTTGTTGTAGAGTCATACTCTTCCAAATCATTCATTATGTATTTATTGGTCATTGACCTGATCTGCTCCCACAGAGCACTGTGGAGGATATAAAGATGGTTAAGATGCTTTGCTTTCCCTCAGAGTGCATTTGCTTACATCTTTTTTTTTTTTTTGACTGTGTCATGTGATTTGTAGGATCTTAGTTCCCTGACTGGGGATTGAACCCACAACCTTGTCAGTGAAAGCGTGGATTCCTAACCACTGGACTGCCAGGGTATTCCTCTGCTTACAATTTAGAAGTGAGATAAGGCAAATAGATAAACAGCATTCAAGGCAGACTGTTACCAGATTCAGAAGGAATAGGAAGTGCAGAAAGAGCTCAAAACAGGGAAAATCTGAATGGAGAATCATGGAAGGCTTCATTGAAGAGATAGCATTTGGATTGACCCTTTTAAGAGTGGATTGGCTTTTGGCAAGCGCAGATGGAAGAGTCAGTTTCAAAAGTGGGCTTGTTGCAAAGAATGACTTGGACTCCTGCATTGCAGGTGGATTCTTTACCAGCTGAGCCACAAGGGAAGCCCAAGAATACCGGGGTGGGTAGCCTATCCCTTCTCTTGCAGATCTTCCCGACCCAGGAATCAAACCAGGGTCTTCTGCATTGCAGGAGGATTCTTTACCAACTGAGCTATGAAGGAAGCCCCACACATTGGAAGCGTAAATATGGGGCATCTTTTTCAAGTTTGAAGTGTTCAAGTTGACTAGAACATGGAGTACAAAATGCGGAGAGTACTAGGAGATGGGTTTGGAAAGGCACTTCGGGCAAGATCCAGGATAGGTTTGAATGACTGGTTTAGATCTTTGTATCCTCTTCATGATAGCTTGAAAATCATAGAAGATTCTCGAAGAGTAATGTGATCAGAACTGTGCCTTTGTAAGCTTGCAGCTTTGGGCAAGATGAATGGGAGGGAGTGAGAACTGAGATACTGGGAAGCATAACTAAGTGAATATTGCCATTATCTAGGTAAAAAATGATGAAAGTCTGAATTACAGAATGATGATGACAGTCAAGGGAAAGGCCTCAGTGAGAGCTTTTGGGGGTCGTTTCAGTTGTTCTTAGTGACGAGTGAGAGAAGTTTAAAGCCTAAAAGAAGGATGATGAAAAAGAGAAGTTTTTCTTATTTGAGAAATCTGTGTAGTGTTGCGTGTGGCCCATATCTAATTTTCTTGGCAGGATCTGTGAGCCACCTGGGGAGAAGTTTCCATCATGAGTTCATAAATGAAGTACCAGTGCAGAGGGAAAGGTTGGTCATAGAGATGCAGAATTGAAGAACACCAATATAGAGGTAGTAGTTGCAGCTGTGGGATTAGATGGGTGATTCAAATGAAAAGAGGAAAGGACACCAGAAATAGATCTTTCTCATCTACTCTGTTTAGAGAGTGAGAAATGAAGAGGGAATAGTAAAGGAAAAAGAAAATATCAGAAAATTGGGAAAATCAGCATTTTTCAGGCTCCCCAGGTGGTACTAGCTATAAAGAACCCGCCTGCCAATGCAAGAGATGTAAGAGACACGGGTTTCTTCCTTGGATTGGGAAGATCCGCTGGTGGAGGGCATGGCAACCCACTCCAGTATTCTTGCCTTGGAGAATCCCATGGACAGAGGAGCCTGGTGGGCTACAGTTCATGGGAGCGCAGAGAGTCAAACACGACTGAAGTGATTTAGCACACATACATGAAATGTCTGTATAGTTTTCTCTTATATACAGTAAAGGGTATTTTTATTGACGGACATTTAGATCATTCCCATCGCAAACAGTACTTGCAGAGAACACCTAGAATTTGTGAATACTGTTGTATACATACATTTGTAGAAATGTAATTGCTAGGTCAAGGGATGTGTGCCTTTAAATTTTTTGTTTTCAGCTACACTGGTCTCTGTTGCTTTGCGTGGGCTTTCTGTAGTTGCGGAGCACGGGCTCTAGGCCTCAGCAGTTGCAGCACACAGGCTCTAGAGCCTGGGCTTAGTAGTGGTGGCACATGGGTTTAGTTGCCTTGTGGTATGTGGAATCTTGGACCAGGGATCAAAGCTGTGTGTCCTGCATTGGAAGGTGGGTTTTAAACCACTGTACCACCAGGGAAACACAGAGGAAGGAAAAGGAAGATAGAAAAGCAGAAGATAGTGAGATATATAGAGAGATCAAGTTGGGAACACATGTTAGTTGACCTCCAGTCATTCTTGTGACCTTGATTTTAGGTCATTTGTGGGACGTAGAGAAGGTGGGAATTGCGCTTGTAGTAGAAGTCTGGTAAAGTTTTAGAACACCTAGTGTCTGAAACGCAAGGATCTTTCTCTTACTTTTTTTCTGGTATAAATGTATTACCACATTCTTACTGTGTTTTTCAGCCAAAAAGAACAGACAAGGCTTTGAGCATCAATATTTTCCTCTTAATGAGCAGTTGGGTGTAAGCTTCTTCTGTGTTATTCCTGGAAATTAAAATCTCTCTATATATATTTGATATTTGTGTGTGTAGAATGTCACACCAAATGTTAATAGTGAATGCTAGGAATTTAGACTAATGAATATACTTGTAAAAGTATAGAAGTATGTTCACTGAAGCAATGCTTCTGTTAAGAGATAAGTGGAAATAACTCATGTCTATCAAGGGAACACTTTCAAATAATAGGTCCATTCCTTTCAAAAAATAGGTCCATTCCTAAAATGGATAGTTGTGCAGCCATTTGTACTCCAAAAGAAAGAAAATAAGTCGGTGTATTTCTAATTTTTTTAATGTCAAAGATTATATATTAATATATATCAAAAGCAAGATTTAAAACAATATATGCAATGTCCTATGGAAGGAGTGGGGGAAAGGACCAAATATGTATGGATGTGTGTGTGTAAAATCCCAATGATACATTTCAGAACTGATGATACTAGTGTTTACCTCTAGAAAGTGGGATTTAGAGATTTAAGACAGCTTTTACTTTCTTCCTTATATCTTTCACTTCTTGTAGAGTTGTAATGCGATACCCATTATTTTTTAAAAAGTTAATTGTGAATGTCAAAGTGAAGGGATTGTGAGTTTTAAATGTTTTCTTAGTTTTAGAAATTTGCATTGTTCTGCTGTTGTATCTACTGTTAGTACTGCTGTGTAACAAACCACCTCAAAATTTAGTCCTTCACAGATAATACTCACTCAACATCACCTGCAGATTAAAATTTAGTGCTTTACAAATAATACTTGTTCACCACCATCAGCTGCAGATCAGTTGGCTCAGCTGATCTTACTTGGCCGTGGGTAGCTCTGCCCTGGTTGAAGGCAATGGCAACCCACTCCAGTACTCTTTCCTGGAAAATCCCATGGACGTAGGAGCCTGATAGGCTGCAGTCCATGGGGTCGTGAAGAGTCGGACACGACTGAGCGACTTCACTTTCACTTTCATGCATTGGAGAAGGAAATGGCAACCCACTCCAGTGTTCTTGCCTGGAGAATCCCAGGGACAGGGGAGCCTGGTGGGCTCCTGTCTATGGGGTTGCACAGCGTCGGACACGACTGAAGTGACTTAGCAGCAGCAGCAACTCTGCCCCACGTATTCCCCCATTCCTCCTTGGACCAGCAGTTTAGCTGAAGGTGAAGTTCTAGTGTTTGGAGGAACAGGAGGGCAGCAGGCCTGTTAAGGCCTAGGCTCGGTATTAGCACACTGTCTCCTCTGCCCATGTACCATCAGTTGAAGCAAGTCACATAGCTGAATCCCTGGTCAGAAGGAAGAAAACTGCATTCCAGCCTCAGTGAGGCCGAGCAAGAGTGGTGCAAGAGGGGTGAAGAGGTTGTTCAGTTAGCCGTGACATTAAGCTTGTATGTTAATTTTATACTCAGAAAAAGGATTTACTCTCGTTTTTAAGAAATCATTCATATATAATATTTTTAAAAACTTGAATCTGTATAACAATCGATGCTGAGATATTTTTGCAGTAATTCCACATATATAGGAAAGCATAAGCATAAACCTTTAACTCCTGTGTAAATTAAATAGGTTTTAGAAGGTGTTCTCATGAAATACTGTATCTTTACTGAACATTTCATAAATCATTGAGCTTGAGAGGTGTCTTTTTAAAATAGAATATACAAAAACAGCAATATTAATCAGTACTTTCCCCCTTGAAATGGATATATACATGAATATAAAAAGTTTTAGGTTGGTTCTCCCAGTTATTTGTTTTTTTTTTTTTTTTGCAGTTCTTTTTTTATTTTTATTTTATTTTTTTTTTAATTAAATTTATTTATTTTTAAAATTACAATACTGTATTTGTTTTGCCATACATTGACACGAATCAGCCATAGGTGAACACAATCTCCTAATGCCAAATCCCCTCCCACCTCCCACCCCCATCCTCTACTTGAATCATCCTGTGCATCAGCCCCATGCATCCTGCATCCTACATTGAACATAGATTAGCGTTTCGTTTCTTACGGGAAAATATACATGTTTCATTGCCATTCTCCCATACCATCCCACCCTTTCCCTCTCCCTCAGGTCCAAAAGTCCACTCTATACCTCTGTGTCTCTTGTTGTCTCACATGTAGGGTCATCATTACTGTCTTCTAAATTCCATATATATGTGTCAGTATACTGTATTGGTGTTTTTCTTTCTGGCTTACTTCACTCTGTATAATCGGTTCCAATTCCATCCATCTCATTAGAACTGAGTCAAATTTATTCTTTTAAGGGCTGAGTAGTATTCCATAGTGTATATGAACCACAGCTTTCTTATCCATTCATCTGCTGATGGACATCTAGGTTGCTTCCATGTCCTGGCTATTATAAACAGCGCTGCAATGAACATTGGGGTACATGTGTCTCTTTCACTTCTGGTTTCCTCAGTGTGTATGCCCAGCAGTGGGATTGCTGGGTCATAAGGCAGTTCTATTTGCAATTTTAAGGAATCTCCACACTGTTTTCCATAATGGCTGTACTAGTTTGCATTCCCACCAGCAGTGTAGAGGGTTCCCTTTTCTTCACATCCTCTCCAGCATTTATTGCTTGTAGACTTTTGGATCGCAGCCATTCTGACTGGTGTGAAATGGTACCTCATTGTGGTCTTGATTTGCATTTCTCTGATAATGGTGATGTTGAACATCTTTTCATGTGTTTGTTAGCCATCCGTATGTCTTCTTTGGAGAAATGCCTATTTAGTTCTTTGGCCCATTTTTTATTGGATCATTTATTTTCTGGGTTGAGCTGCATAAGTTGCTTATATATCTTTGAGATTAGTTGTTTGTCAGTTGTTTCATTTGCTATTGTTTTCTCCCATTCAGAGGCTGTCTTTTCACCTTGCTTATAGTTTCCTTTGTTGTGCAGAAGCTTTTAATTTTAATTAGATCCCATTTGTTTATCTTTGCTTTTATTTCCAGTATACTGGGAGTTGGATCATAGAGGATCCTGCTGTGATTTATGTCGGGAGTGTTTGCCTATGTTCTCCTCTAGGAGTTTTATAGTTTCTGGTCTTACATTTAGATCTTTAATCCATTTTGAGTTTATTTTTGTGTATGGTGTTAGAGAGGGTCTAGTTTCATTCTTTTACAAGTGGTTGACCAGTTTTCCCAGCACCACCTGTTAAAGAGCTATCTTTACTCCATTGTATATTCTTGCCTCCTTTGTCGAAGATAAGGTGTCCATAGGTATGTGGGTTAATCTCAGGGCTTTCTATTTTGTTCCATTGATCTATATTTCTGTCTTTGTGCCAGTACCATACCGTCTTAATGCTGTGGCTTTGTAGTAGAGCCTGAAGTCAGGCAAGTTGATTCCTCCAGTTCCATTTTCTTTCTCAAGATTGCTTTGGCTATTCGAGGTTTTTGTATTTCCATACAAATCTTGAGATTATTTGATCTAGTTCTGAGAAAAATACTGCTGGTAGCTTGATGGGAATTGCATTGAATCTGTAGTTGCTTTGGGTAGTATACTCATTTCACTATATTGATTCTTCCAAGCCATGGCATGGTATATTCCTCCATCTATTAGTGTCCTCTTTGATTTCTTTCATCAGTGTTTTATAGTTTTCGATATATAGGTCTTTAGTTTCTTTAGGTAGGAATATTCCTAAGTATTTTATTCTTTTCGTTGCAATGGTGAATGGAATTGTTTCCTTAACTTCTTTTTCTACTTTCTCATTATTAGTGTATAGGAATGCAAGGGATTTCTGAGTGTTGATTTTATATCCTGCAACTTTACTATATTCACTGATTAGCTCTAGTAGTTTTCTGGTCGAGTCTTTAGGATTTTCTATGTAGAGGATCATGTCATCTGCAAACAGTGAGAGTTTTACTTCTTCTTTTCCAATTTGGATTCCTTGTATTTCTTTTTCTGCTCTGATTGCTGTGGCCAAAACTTCCAGTACGATGTTGAAGAGTAGTGGTGAAAGTGGACACCCTTGTCTTGTTCCTGACTTTAGGGAAATGGTTTCAATTTTTCGCCATTGAGGATAATGTGAGCTGTGGGTTTGTCATATATGCTTTTATTATGTTGAGGTATGTTCCTTCCAGTCCTGCTTTCTGGAGAGTTTTTATCATAAATGGATGCTGAATTTTGTCAAAGGCTTTTTCTGCATCTATTGAGATAATCATATGATTTTTATTTCTCAGTTTGTTAATGTGATGAATTACATTGATTGACTTGCGGATATTGAAGAATCCTTGCATCCCTGGGATAAAGCCCACTTGGTCATGGTGTATGATCTTTTAATGTGTTGCTGGATTCTGATTGCTAGGATTTTGTTGAGGATTTTGCATCTATGTTCATCAGTGATATTGGCCTGTAGTTTTCTTTTTTGTGGTGTCTTTGTCAGGTTTTGGTATTAGGGTGATGGAGGCCTCATAGAATGAGTTTGGAAGTTTACCTTCCTCTGCAATTTTCTGGAATAGTTTCAGTAAGATAGGTGTTAGCTCTTCTCGAAATTTTTGGTAGAATTCAGCTGTGAAGCCGTCTGGACCTGGGCTTTTGTTTGCTGGAAGATTTCCTGATTACAGTTTCAATTTCCGTGCTTGTGATGGGTCTGTTAAGTTTTCTATTTCTTCCTTTGATGCATTTATATACTCTTCCCCAGTTAAGGGTATTCAGTATGCTAAAGGATCTTACCCTTAGAAACCTGAGCTTTTTGTTTTCTGTGTCCCTCATTTGGACAGGAAAAGAGGCACACCTCTTTGATAACTTTTCAAAATACAAAGGTAATAATTCCTTGAGGTTGACCATTATGTAAAATTTTTCTGTTTTCATATCATTTTGGGAAGTTTTTAGATTATGTTGAATTTTAATTTGCTAATTTTTCAGTTGATCTAAGATGTTTGGTGTTAATCCAAAAAATTGGAAAGTAGGTGTTTAAGGTATTACTTTAGTGATATTAATTCATTCAATATATATTCTGTTCATGATAATTTACATCAGGGGTTAATAAGCTACTGCCCATAACCAAATCTGGCCTGTGGCCTGTTTTTGTACAGCCCTGTAAGCTAAGAATGGTTTTACATCTTTAAAGAGTTAATGAAAAAGAAAAGAACAAAGAAGAATATGTGACAGAGGCCAGATGTAACTCATAAGCACAAAATGTTTACCATCCGGCCCTTTCCAGAAAAAAGATTGCTGACTCCTGATTTCTGTAGTTATACCGAGTATTGGAAGAATTTGCAGCTTTATCTTTCTGTACTTGTATAAAGAAAGAAAATCAAATAAATACTTTCTGCCTTTGCTGCCAAGAACGCTACTGAAATTTGTAAACCCTGGTGATCACCATATATCCTCTTCATTGGGTTTGGGTTTAGTTACAGTGAATTGCCTGCCTAGCTGATATTGACTAATCCAAGTTATCCTGTAATGAAACTTGTCTGACCTCAGAATTACAAAGCTACAGTGAATGAGTAAGTGCAGCTATTACAGGATTTTCATTCTCTTTGGTTATATATTTCTTTCATAAGGTATTCAAGAAACCTTAGAGTATTAGGCAAATAGATAGAATTATAGAATCAGTGACAAAATGCCAGAGAAACATGGATGCCAAGTGGACAGACTGAATTGAGTTTGCTGCACAGTTTTGGTTTCTGCTGTCACCCAGAGTAGCACGTGTCTGTATGTATATTTGTATTATTGTTGGTATATCTTCAGGATAAATTCCCAAAAGTATTATTGCTGGATCGGAGAGTTAATGTACATGTAGTTTTGTTAGAGGTTACCAAATTCCCTTTCATGTTTCATTGTACCTACAATGTGTAAGAGAAGCACCATTTTAAGAGTATTCACATTGCCTCTTATTTAAGGTGTGATGAGAGAGTGTGCGTGTATATCTAGATCTATATAGGTATATTAATATATATGTGATTTTGTGGAAGGGACATAGAGAATAGAAGGCAATTGACTATCTCTTTATTGCTTTTAACCTTTTTTTCCGTATTTCCTGTGCATAACACAGTTTAGCATTATTGAAAATCCCCAAAGTGAGACAGAATATGAGGGAACTTACTTGTATCTTTTCAATTATAACAATTCATTTGATGCTTTGTGAGCCTCTGTTTTTCCTCTAATTTAGTTTCAGTAAGTAGTTTTCCTCAGTGAATTCACACTGTTTTAGAATATTTAACTAGTCCAGTTGTTTCAGTGGAAAATGTTCAAGTTGAGGCTGTGATTTTAGAAAGGTTCAAAAAGCTCTATTTTCAAACATGTAAAAATGATGACTCCTTGTCTGACAAGATCAGAGTAACTTAAATATAATTTGATTTGAGATGTGATGTTTATGCTAAGAAGATAAAATATTCCAGATAGACATGACTTTCTGGAGGAGAATAATAATGACCTCAGTTCAGTTGCTCAGTCGTGTCCGACTCTTTGCGACTCCATGAATCCCAGCACGCCAGGCCTCCCTGTCTCTATCACCATCTCCCGGAGTTCACTCAGACTCATATTCATCGAGTCCGTGATGCCATCCAGCCATCTCATTCTCTGCCGTCCCCTTCTCCTCCTGCCCCCAATCCCTCCCAGCATCAGAGTCTTTTCCAATGAGTCAACTCTTCGCCTGAGGTGGCCAAAGTACTGGAGTTTCAGCTTTAGCATCAGTCCTTCCAAAGAACACCTAGGACTGATCTCCTTTAGGATGGACTGGGTGGATCTCTTTGCAGTCCAAGGGACTCTCAAGAGTCTTCTCCAACACCACAGTTCAAAAGCATCAATTCTTCGGCACTCAGCCTTCTTCACAGTCCAACTCTCACATTCATATATGACCACTGGAAAAACCATAGCCTTGACTAGACGGACCTTAGTCGGCAAAGTAATGTCTCTGCTTTTTAATATGCTATCTAGGTTGGTCATAACTTTTCTTCCAAGGAGTAAGCGTCTTTTAATTTCATGGCTGCAGTCACCATCTGCAGTGATTTTGGAGCCCCCCAAAATTAAGTCTGCCACTATTTCCACTGTTTCCCCATCTGTTTCCCATGAAGTGATAGGACTGGATGCCATGATCTTCGTTTTCTGAATGTTGAGCTTTAAGCTAACTTTTTCGCTTTCCTTTTTCACTTTCATCGGGAGGCTTTTTACTTCCTCTTCCCTTTCTGCCATAAGGGTGGTGTCATCTACATATCTGAGGTTATTGATATTTCTCCCAGCAATCTTGATTCCAGCTTGTGTTTCTTCCAGTCCAGCGTTTCTCATGATATACTCTGCATATAAGTTAAATAAGCAGGGTGACAATATACAGCCTTGACGTACTCCTTTTCCTATTTGGAACCAGTCTGTTGTTCCGTGTCCAGTTCTAACTGTTGCTTCCTGACCTGCACACAGATTTCTCAAGAGGCAGGTTAGGTGGTCTGGTATTCCCATCTCTCTCAGAATGTTCCACAGTTTATTGTGATCCACACAATCAAAGGCTTTGGCATAGTCAATGAAGCAGAAATAGATGTTTTTCTGGAAGTGTCTTGCTTTTTCCACGATCCAGCGGATGTTGGCAATTTGATCTCTGGTTCCTCTGCTTTTTCTAAAACCAGCTTGAACATCAGGGAGTTCACGGTTCATGTATTGCTGAAGCCTGGCTTGGAGAATTTTGAGCATTACTTTACGAGCATGTGAGATGAGTGCAATTGTGCGGTAGTTTGAGCATTCTTTGGCATTGCCTTTCTTTGGGATTGGAATGAAAACTGACCTTTTCCAGTCCTGTGGCTGAGTTTTCCAAATTTGCTGGCATATTGAGTGCAGCACTTTCACAGCATCATCTTTCAGGATTTGAAACAGCTCAACTGGAATTCCATCACCTCCACTAGCTTTGTTCGTAGTGATGCTTTCTAAGGCCCACTTGATTTCGCATTCCAGGATATCTAGCTCTAGATGAATGATCACATCATCATGATTATCTAGGTCTTGAAGATCTTTTTGTACAGTTCTTCCGTGTATTCTTGCCACCTCGTCTTAATATCTTCTGCTTCTGCTAGGTCTATACCATTTCTGTCCTTTATCGAGCCCATCTTTGCATGAAGTGCTCCCTGGTATCTCTGATTTTCTTGAAGAGATCTCTAGTCTTTCCCATTCTGTTGTTTTCCTCTATTTCTTTGCATTGATCGCTGAAGAAGGCTTACTTATCTCTTCTTGCTATTCTTTGGAACTCTGCATTCAGATGCCTATATCTTTCCTTTTCTCCGTTGCTTTTCGCCTCTCTTCTTTTCACAGCTATTTGTAAGGCCTCCCCAGACAGCCCATTTTGCTTTTTTGTATTTCTTTTCCATGGGGATAGTCTTGATCTCTGTCTCCTGTAGAATGTCACGAACCTCATTCTGTAGTTCATCAGGCACTCTATCTGTCAGATCTAGGCCCTTAAATCTATTTCTCACTTCCACTGTATAATCATAAGGGATTTGATTTAGGTCATATCTGAATGGTCTAGCAGTTTTCCCTACTTTCTTCAATTTGAGTCTGAATTTGGTAACCAGGAGTTCATGATCTGAGCCACAGTCAGCTCCTGGTCTTGTTTTTGTTGACAACAGCTTCTCCATCTCTAGCTGCAAAGAATATAATCAGTCTGATCTCGGTGTTGACCATCTGGTGATGTCCCTGTGTAGAGTCTTCTCTTGTGTTGTTGGAAGAGGGTGTTTGCTATGACCAGTGCATTTTCTTGGCAAAACTCTATTAGTCTTTGCCCTGCTTCATTCCACATTCCAAGGCCAAATTTGCCTGTTTCTCCAGGTGTTTCTTGACTTCCTACTAGGCTGGGAGATTGAAAGGCCCACTGTGGAAGATGTTGAGGCAAACACAGGTTAGGAGGAGTTGTAGTTAGAAGGAGTTGAGCAGTAGCAGCCCTATTTCAATAGTGAAAAAGAATCTTCCTTCTGGTTACTTTTCAGGGACTGTAAGTGATAATGAAAAGTTTTATTATAGCAGCTACACTTTGAAGGCCACAATAAACATCCAGTTTCAGAATATTTTCTTTGATCTACTAAAATCAAAGGAACCTTTTGTGATTTTTAATATGAATTTACTTCTGATTGTTTCTCTGATTTGTGTGGAGAAATAAGAGCCTGCTCTCTGTTTGTGAGCCTTCCTTCTGTGTTCCTAGTGTTTACCTGGACTTTTGTCTTTCTCAACAGCAACAATGGTATGGTTGGTGAATATGGCAGAAGGAGACCCAGAAGCCCAAAGGAAGGTATCCAAAAACTCCAATTACAATGCACAAAGTAAGTGGCTTTTATTTTATTATTTCCTGATTTGGGGGATCATAGTCATCTTATGAGTTATGAAGCAATGATTTTAAGTACTTTCACTGGTCATGAACTGTTTTGAGAATCTCCTGGAAACTGTAGTAACACCCAGCAAACACAGATAAATAGTTAAATTCACATGCTCCAAACCTGACAATCAGCCTAGGTTAAGAATTTCTACCATTAATACCAGTATGAAAATGTTCAAGTTGAGGCTATGATTTTAGAAAGGTCTTAAGCACTATCTTCAAATACGTGAAAATTAGAGCTCCTTGTCTGACAAGGTCAGGGTAACTTAAATATAATTTGATTTGAGATGTGATATTTATGCTAAGAAGATAAAATATCCAGATAGACTTGACTTTTAGAAAAGGATAAAAATAATGACCTAGGATAGGAGATTGAAAGCCCCACTTGTGGACACTACAGAAGATGTTAAGGCAAACACAGGTTAGGAGGAGTTGTAGTTAGAAAGAGTTGAGGAATAACAGCCTGATATCAATAGTCAAAAAGAAAGGAAATTTTTTTTTTTTTTTTTTTTTAAAGAAAAACAGGACTAACCTTATGAGGAAGCAGACAAACAATGGCAAAATAAAAGTTAGAGAAAGGGCTTTAATTGAGATGCCATTTGTCAGGAAAGGGAGAATTCGGGTTTTATAGAGAAAAGAAAACTGCTGATTTAGCATTTGAGTAACTGGAGGTGGACACTTTCAACTGGCAATTAGTATTTGGGACCCAAAGATATTTGGCCCATTCTGCAGTGACCGAGGTAGTAAATCAGGCTGGGATTAGACCAGCTATAGACCTGGTAGAGAAGTGGGAAACGGAGGAGACAGTTGCTCCAGGTCTGGATATTGTGTTAACCTTGTTAAGTTAGATTAGTTACCTGTGAGTGTATATGAGTTTGAGTGTATTTTTGTACATCAAGATTTTATTCTTTTGACAAGTGTAGATTGAGTACCTGACCATGTGCCCAGTATTTTTCGGTACTGGGGATAGGGCACTGAATCAGAGGTCCTGTTCCTGTGAGCTTGTAGCCAATTTGGGGAGACACACATGTTCACCATACAGTTCATTCAGTTTGTGATAAGCTCTACAAAGGAAAAGTGTAAGTTGCTATCAAAGTCTATAGTGGAAGACTCTCATTTATTCTAGAAAGTCGGAAGGTTTCCCTGAGGAAGTGATAATAGGAGATGGCCAGCTGAAGAGTGGAAGAACTTTCCAGAAGGGGAAGCACCATGGGCAGGGACCTTGAAAGGAGGAGGAGCTGGACGAACTCGCTTAGCGGGAATGCACTTGGTGATTTGGGTGGGCACTCTTCATTGCCGTGGACTCTTCTCAGCACACCATGTGGCATGTTTTACATGCCTGGCCCCTCACTCATCCACTAAATGCCAGGAGTGGTGTGGAGGTTGCAATAACCAAAAACTACCCCATCCTAGTTATTTCCAACCACCTCGTGTAAGGGAGGTGCTACCCCCAGTTGAAAACTAGTGTGTTATGGGAACTAGAAGTTAGATTGGAACAAAGGGGTATAGGTCTGTAAGAGGAAAAAATAATAGAACTCAGGGGTTGTATGTACCTTAAAAAAAAAAAATCAAGATCCAGCACTATGAACATGTGGTTTATAATTAATTATAGAGGTAGATGCCAAAATAGCCAAAGCGGTTGGAAGTAGGATGGGGATGAGGAGTAAGGAAGGATAGGGCAGGGACTGCTGTTTTTATTTCTAAATCTTACACTTTTATGATTTTATAAACAAGCTCAGAGAAGATTCAGGTTTTATGGAGACCTAGGTAAGGAAAAAATACAAATTAAAAATACAAAATTGCTAGAACCTCTCTCAAAAAAAAAGTCCATGCAAGTAAGAAGTGTAGAAGCTTCATTTATTCTTGGTAGATGAATGAATTTGAGCATCTATTACTTGTATAAAAAATAAAATAAGTGGGAAAAAATATTATCAACTCCACTTATGTATTTTAACTCTTTTGACGTATGGAAGGTTCTGGAGACAGTCATGTTATACTCACCATTTTCAGTCAGACCTAGTCATGATAACAAAATGACTAGCCCGTAAGAAAATTCCCTTGCTCCTCCCCATCCTCCACCCTCTAGTCATGGTCTGCTTTTATGACTCAGTCACTGGAGCCAAGGGTGGGTGCCATCAGTTAGCGAGTGCCACCAGCTGCAGAGATCAGAGCAAATGTTCTCTCACGTGACCAGAAGTCTTGGCTCATTTTATGACTCGATAATTATCAGGGGTCCGAGTTCTTTCCCGCCTTCCTGCTCTGCCGTCCTTACATGTGGGCTTGGTCCTCGGCGCACTGCTCCTCATGGTCACAAGATGACAGCTGCAGTGCCAGGCATCATATCCAGATAAGACAACATCCAAGGGAACGAGGGGCTGCTTGTGGCTTCCTTGAGTCTCATAAAGAGTGAACAAGTGTCCCCCGCTTTCCAGCAGATTTTGTCTCATCACACATTGGCTGGTACGAGCCCCACAGCCTTAGCGTGTTCATTGGAAAGAGGAAGGGTGGGGTGACCACGCTTAGCTCGGACTGAACAGAATTAACCACCAGAGTCATGGGTGAGAGGTGGAAACCCAAATAAATCATGACTCTGCCCTCAGGAAGTAAGGGGAGAAATGGCTGTTGTGGAAGCAACCAGCGGGCATTGAAATAAGCCTTGATTTGTTGTTTAAGGGCCAGCCAACTCACCTAGTTACAACGACAGGTAAATTACTGTTCCCATGTAATTTTCTTAAAGGTATAAATAGAATTTTCCAAGTATTACAGCTGCGATATCCACTTTTTCTTGAAGGCACGGAAAGTGAGTCACAAGACCCAGTAACAGAGAGTGACGATGGTGGCTTCAGCGAAGAGTGGGAAGCCCAGAGGGACAGTCGCCTGGGGCCTCATCACTCTACGGCTGAGTCGCGATCTGCCGTGCAAGACCTTTCCAGCAGCATCCTGGCCAGTGAGGACCCAGAGGAAAGTATGTGCCTTTCTCTACACTGGCAAGTCATGCGAGTCCTGAGTTTTTAAGGTGCTGCAGTATCATACTCTTCCCAAAATAACATGAATCAGAGTGTTCCAGTCTAATTCTAAACAGCAGTGCAGTTTTTACTGAGAAGTAACAATAGTTGCTGCTTTTCTCATAGTTAAATTTATTAATGGACCAAATTCTACCCCTCAGATTTTTAAAAATTATCCCTTAATAATTTAATATCCTTGACCTTGGGCATTGATTTTGTAAGGTAAACAAATTTTTAAAAATATTATTCCAATTAAACTTTAGGTGTACAAAAATGTCATTAATATATTTCATTCTTTGCTCCACAGAGGCCTATGAATTTAAATGTTTTGCCCTTTTACATTGTTCTTACCCTTTGTTGGCAAGCACTGCGTTTTATTAATTCTGAAGAAAATCAAAGGGATTTAGGTTCTGACAGTAATGTAAAAGTTTGTTCAATGTCTGAGGCGTGTAATTGCTCAGATTCAGGTCAGCACTCGGGGCTTCTTAGGATATTAGCCAGTAGAGCCCACTGGTTAGGGGTCAGTCACCTCCTCACTTGGTCTTAGGTGATTTACTGAATAAGAAGAGATTAGCACATTTCCCAACCAAGTTACCTCAGTGTTTTCATTTTCACAGAAGTGAAACTCTTGATTAAAACATACAGTATTAAGTAGTTTGAAAGAAACAGACACCTAGGTTCCTTCTCTAGTCACTATTAATTGTGACCTTGACATTGTCCTTTAGTTTGAGCAGAACAGTTCTTATAGCTCACCCTTAGTCTTTTACCTGGGTTAGAACCTGGGCAGATCTGTGACTGTGGTGCTGGGTAAGTTTTCCAGATGTTAGAGTCAGCTGCAGCCTGCACCTTTCGCACTCCTGGGAAACCAGACGCAATCACCTCTTAGCCAGGCTTGAATTTAATCTTTGTTGGTATTGCCTCGGCCTGCAGAGTTACCACTGTAATTAGGTTGCCTCTTCTGTTCTGTCTCTTCTTTTCTCAGTGATGTGTAGAAACAAAAGAAGTCAGTAGTGTAGCCATTGAGCATGACAGCAGTGGGATTCTCATGACTGCTTTTCCTACTTAAAGAGTCTCTCTCTCGATCATCTGTATCCTTCATCAGTAACTTTTTCTATTTAAAGGAAAACCCCAAAATTGTCCCTTCCACCTTCAGATTAATGTTTCATTTATCTGGGACCAATATAAACTAATAATTGACATTCTTTTTCTCTTCTAAGCATCCACCACACACATAACCATCTCTTCATTAGTAGTTTATTCTGCACAAGTAAACCAGACTTGTGGTTACTTACAGAAAAGTCTCAGTTTACAATAGAATTTGATATGTGTGTAAAGACATGTGTGTCTTCCACTATCAGAATCAAAATTTAATTAGAAAACTGAACACTGAGAGTTTTTAATTAGAAATGTAAAGCATGTTTATTCAGTGGTTGTATTGGAAGTGCAGAGTCCTAACCACTGGGCCACCCAGGAATTCTCCTGAGTCTATTTTAATTTTGCTAATAAAATATACCTACATTTCTCTGTCCATTGAAATGACTTCTGTGAAGCATAACTATAGCATTTGCCATAATATTATTTAAACAAACATAAGCCAGTATATGAAAAATGAGGTGATAATTTTAAGCTTGATCGGTACTTTGTTTTTGTTTATTTTTTGGTAAACCTCTGTTGAGACATAACTCACATATTATACTATTCACCCATTTAAAGTGATGAAAGTGAAAGTTACTCAGCCGTGTCTAACTCTTTATGACCCCATGGACTATACAGTTCATGGAATTCTCCAGGCAGAATACTGGAGTGGGTAACCTTTCCCTTCTCCAGGGGATCTTCCCCAACCCAGGAATCGAACCCAAGTTTCCTGCAGTGCAGGCAGATTCTTTACCAGCTGAGCCACAGGGAAGCCCTACATTTACAGTGATGGCCTTAATATATTCACAGAATTATTCAGCCATCACCACAGTTGACTTTAGAACAGTATCAGTACCCCATAAAGAAACCTTACACTCTTTACTATTACCTCGTCAATCCCTCTTCTGCCTTCCCCTTTAAAAGTGTGCAATGCAGTGTTTTTATTATAGTTGTATAGCCATTACCACAAGCTGATGTTGGAATACGTTCGTCACTTCAGAAAGAAACCCTGTACTCATTACTCCCGTCCCCCAAAAAACCAACTAATGTACCGTCATAATAGATTTGCTTTTTCCAGCCATTTCAGCTAAATAGAATCATCCAGTATATGGTTCTTTGTACTGATTTCTTTCACTTAGCATAATATTTTCACGGTTTATGTTATAGTATGTGCTGGTACTTGTTTCTCTTTTTTTTTTTATTCACTTTTGGCTGTGCTGGGCCTTTGTTGCTGGTTGAGCTTCTCTCTAGATGTGGTGCCAGGGCTTCTCATTTCAGTGGCTTCTCTTGTTGCAGAGCACGGGCTCTAGCACATGGGCTCAGTGGTTGCGGCTCCCAAGCTCTAGAGCACAGGCTTAGTGGTTGTGGCACACGGGCTTAGTTGCTCCCCAGCTTGTGGGATCTTTCCAGATCAGGGATCAAACCCATGTCTCCTGCATTGGCAGGCGGATTCTTCACCCCTCAGCCACTAGGGAAAGCCCTTCATTACTTTTTGTAGCCAAATAATATTCCATTTTAAGGATATGTCACATTTACCGTCCATTCATCATTTAATGGACTTCTAGATTTTCTCCATTTCAAGCTATTAGGCATATTGTTGCTGTGAATGTTCATGTACCTGTCTGTGTGGACATAGTTTTTATTTTTCTTAGGTTTATACCTACAGTTAGAATGCTGGGTCATATTTAACCCATATTTAACTCTATATTTAACCTTTTGAGGAACTACCAGGTGGTTTTCCAAAGTGTCTGCACCATTTTGCATTCCCACTAGCACTGTTTGTATGTTCCATTTCTTACATATCTTCACTGATACTGTTTCTTATCTGTCTTTTGATTATAATCATTCTAGTGAATGTAAAGTGGCATCTCATCAGGGTTTTGATTTGCCTTTTTCTGATGGCTAATAATGTTAAGTACCTTTTCGTGTGCTAAAGTTTGTATTTGTTTCTTTTCGGCTCTGCTGGGCCTGTGTTGCTGCACTTGGGCTTTCTCTAGTTGCAGCGAGCAGGAGTACTGCACAGTCCTGCTGTGCCATGCACAGACTTCTCATTGCAGTGGCTTCTCTTGTTGCAGAGCATGGGCCTGAGTTGCCCTCTGGCATGTGGAACCCTGCCAGAGCAGGGATCGAACCCGTGTCCTCTGTATTTGCAGGCATATTCTTAACCACCAGGGAAGCCCATCATCTGCATTATTTTTTAAAATTTATTTCTATAGCTTTTTCCTTCCCTGAAGAACTTGGTTTCTTTCAGTTAGTTTCTTATAGCACTATTTAGAATCAAGTCTTTTTAAGGCTATCATTTGTTTAGCCACTGTGTGTGCCAAGAACTTTTCTGTATTATTTTTAACTCAGATACCAACCTTGTGAAATAGCTCTGTAATCCCCATCTTGTAGCTGAAGAATTTGAGGGTTAAAGAATGAGTTGGGCTCTTTTGCACACTTGAAACTGGTGGAAGTATTCATCATTCTGGGAAGGTTAGCAAGTTAAAGGATAACTGACTCTAATTCAGAGCATTGAATTTCACGGGTCATATGGTTTATTTTGTGCATTAAAGAAGACTTCACTCTGACTTCCACAACTTAAAAAGAAATGCTGGCTACTCAGTAAGATCTATTAACCAACACCCCACTCCTTTGTCACACACATTTGGAGCAGACCCTGCTTCTCAGGGCTTTCAACTCCTGTCTTCCAGAAGTATCTCAGGCAACAGAGCTTTAAGACCAGGATCAAACTTCAGTTGGCAATAGTTACTTAACAACCAGAAAGGTAAAACCAAGTTGTAAAGCTTAATGGGTTACTGTAGACCCTCAAGTCAAAGAGTAGTTTTGAATCCAAAGTTTTGAAAAGAACTTGAAAAGTTAAAAATAATGTTTGACAATAGAAAATCTAGGACCTCTGCATTTCTGTGTAAGTTTTAGGAATCCGCTTTGTTAATTTCTATAAATTGATTCTAAAATTTATTTGGAAATGTAAAGAACTTAGAATATCCAAAACAATTTTGAAAGAGCAGAAAAAAGGTGGTGGACTTAAGCAATCTGATTTCAGTGAAAGCTTACTCTAAAACCACAGTAATCAAGACAAGGACAGGCATATAAATCAATGAAACAAAACTGAAAGTCCAGAAGTAAACCTTTATGGTCAGTGATTTTTTTTTTTTTTACAAAGGTGCTAAAGTAATTCAGTGGCAAAGGGATATAATCTTTTCAACACAATCAAAAGTTAACCCAAAATGTGTCATAACCAAAAATGTAAATGGCAAAACTATAAAACTTGTAGAAGAAAACAAAGAAAAACTTCATGACCTTCGGTTGGGCAAAGAGTTCGTTAATACAACAGTGATACATAGAAGAAAAAAATTGATAGGTTGGACCTTGTCAAAGTTTAAAACTTCAAACGATACCACTTAGAGAAGAGATATTTAGGAAATTCCCTGGCAGTGGTTAGAGCTCTGTGCTTTCACTGCTGAGGATGAGGGTGCAGTCCCTGGTCAGGGAACTGCAATCCCACAAGCCACATGGCACAGCCGAAAAAGAGAGAGAGAAGAGGTCCCTATACTCATATTCATAGCACTATTCACAGTGCCCATGAGGTGGAGGCAGCCTAAGTGTCCCCTGACAGATGAAGGGATAAACAAAACGCAGTGCATACATACGACGAGGTATTGCTCAACTTCAGAAAGAAAGGAGCATCTAACACATGCTGCAGCGTGGATGTTCAAGGCATTATGCTAAGTGAAATAAGCTAGTCACAGTAAGGTGAATACTCTATGATTCCACTTAAAGGAAGTACCTCTCTCTAGTAGGCAGACTCGGAGACGGAGAGTGGAATGGTAGTTTCCAGGGTCTAGAGGGAGAGAGGAAGGAGTTACTTAATAGGTACAGAGTTTCACTCCTGCAAAATGAAGAGTTCTGTTGATGGATGGTGGTGATGGTGGCACAACAGTGTGAATGTACTTAATGCCACTGAACTGTGTATTTAGCCACGTTAAAAAAAAAAAAAAGATAGTGTTAACAAAAGCAAAGGGGGACTTCCCTAGTGGTTAAGAATCTGAGGACACAGGTTCGATCCCTTGTCCAGAAAGATCCCACATGCTGAGTGCTGCAGCTACTGAAGCCTGCACTCCTAGGACCTGTGCTCTGCAACAAGAGAAGCCACCACAATGAGAAGCCCAAGCACCACAGTGAAGAGTAGCCCTGCCTTTCCACACTAGAGAAAGCCTGTGTGCAGCAACGAAGACCCAGCACAACCAAAAATAAATTTTTAAAAAAAAATTGGGGGACTTCCCTGGTGGTCCAGTGGCCAAGACCCCATGCTCCCAGTGCAGGGGGCCGGGTTCGATCCCTGGCCAGGGAACTAGATCCCATGTGCTCCAACTAAGATCCAGCAAAGCCAAATAAAAATAAGTAAGGGTTTTTTTTTTTAAATTAAATTTTTTAAAGTAAAAAGAGCCACATACTGAAAGAAAATATTTGTAAATCCTGTTAAAGAATTTGTAGTTAGGATATAAAGAGAATTCTTACAACTCAGTAATAGGAAGCTATTTTAAAAATAGGGTAATACTTTTAATAAACATTTCCTCAAAGGAGAAATATAATGGCTAATAAACACATGAAAAGATACTCAACATTATGATTCAGAATGGCTTTAATCAAAAAGACAGCAACACCAAGTGCTGGTGAGGACTGAAGAAACCAGAAGCATTGTGCACTGCTGGTGGGAATGCACAGATACAGCCGTCATAGAGAACAACTTGGCAACTTGTCAAAAGGCTAAACGTTAATTTACCATATAACCCAGCAGATCCACTCTAGGAATCTCCCCAATGGGAATGAAAGCAGTCTGCCCACACAAAGATGTATGCACTGATGTTCATAGCAGCATTATTCATAATAGCCAAAACAGAACACAATCTAAATGTCCATCAACTGGTAATGGATAAACAAGATAAAGTATATCCATACAACAAAAAGCTATTCATCAGTGAAAGGGAACAAACTATAGATACATGCCAAAATCATGGATAAACCTCAAAAATATGTTAATACAGATGGCCAACAAGCACATGAAAAAGTGTTCAACATCACTCATCATTCAGTTCAGTCGCTCAGTCGTGTCCGACTCTCTGCGACCTCGTGAATCCACAGCACACCAGGCCTCCTTGTCCATCACCAACTCCCGGAGTTCACTCAGACTCAGTCCATCGAGTCAGTGATGCCATACAGCCATGTCATCCTCTGTCATCCCCTTCTCCTTCTGCCCCTAATCCCTCCCAGCATCAGAGTCTTTTCCAATGAGTCAACTCTTTGCGTGAGGTGGCCAAAGTACCAGAGTTTCAGCTTCAGCATCATTCCCTCCAAAGAAATCCCAGGACTGATCTTCAGAATGGACTGGTTGGATCTCCTTGCAGTCCAAGGGACTCTCAAGAGTCTTCTCCAACACCACAGTTCAAAAGCATCAATTCTTCGGCGCTCAGCTTTCTTCACAGTCCAGCTGTCACATCCATACATGACCACTGGAAAAACCATAGCCTTGACTAGATGGACTTTTGTTGGCGAAGTAATGTCTCTGCTTTTCAATATGCTATCTAGGTGGTCATAACTTTCCTTCCAAGGAGTAAAGCGTCTTCTAATTTCATGGCTGCAGTCACCATCTGCAGTGATTTTGGAGCACCCAAAAAATGGAAATCAAAACTACAGTGAGGTTTCACCTCATACCAGTCAGAATGACCATCATCAAGAAGTCTACAAATAATAAATTCTGGAGAGAATGTGAAGAAAAGGGAACCTTCCTGAACTATTGGTGGGAATGTAAACTGTTGCAGCCACTATGTAAGAATAGTATGGAGGTTCCTTAAAAACTAGTTACCATATGATTCTGCAACCCTACTCCTGGGCATATATCTGGAAAAGACAAAAACTCTAATTCACAAAAGATGCATATACCCTGATGTTCATAACAGCACTATTTACAGTAGTCAAGACATGGAAGCAACCTAAATGTCCATTGACAGGTGAATGTATAAAGATGTGGTACATATATACATGATGGAATATATTCAGCATACAAAAGAATGAAATAATGCCATTTGCAGCAACTTGGATGGACCTAGAGATTATCATACTAAGTGAAGTAAGTCAGAGAATGATAAATATGATGTGATATCACTTACATGTGAAATCTAAAAAAATGATACAAATGGGCTTACTAACAGAACAGAAATAGACTCACAGAAAACAAACTTGGTTACCAAAGGGAACCTGTGGGGTGGGGGATAATTTAGATGTTTGGGGTTAATGGATACATAGTATTATATATAAAATAGGTAAACAAGAACCTACTATATAGCGCAGGAAACTATCTTCAGTATCTTGTAATAACCTGTAATGGAAGATGATCTGTATATATATATATGTGTGTGTGTGTGTATAAAACTGAATCGCCTTGTACACCTGAAACTAACACAACATTGTACATCAATTCAGTTCAGTTGCTCAGTCGTATCCGACTCTCTGCGACCCCGTGGACTGTAGCATGCCAGGCTTCTCGGTCCATTACCAACTCCCGGAGATTGCTCAAACTTGTATCCATTGAGTCGGTAATGCCATCCAACCATTTCATCCTCTGTCACCCTCTTCTCCTGCCTTCAATCTTTCCCAGCATCAGGGTCTTTTCTAGTGAGTCAGTTCTTCGCATTAGGTGGCCAAAGTATTGGAGCTTCAGCTTCAACATCAGTCCTTCCAGTAAATATTCAGGGCTGGTTTCCTTTAGGATTGACTGGTTGGATCTCCTTTCAGTCCAAGGGACTCTCAAGAGTCTTCTCTAACCCCACAGTTCAAAAGCTTTAATTCTTCAGTGCTCAGCTCTCTTTATGGTCCAACTCTCACCTCCATTTCCATACATGACTACTGGATTTGACTAGACAGACCTTTGTCAGCAAAGTAATGTCTCTGCTTTTTAATATGCTGTCTAGGTTGGTCATAGCTTTTCTTCCAAGGAGCAAGCATTTTTAAATTTCACAGCTACATTCACCATCTGTAGTGATTTTGGAGCCCAAGAAAATAAAGTCTGTCACTGTTTCCATTGTTTCCCCATCTATTTGCTATGAAGTGATGGGACCAGATGCCATGATCTTGGTTTTTGAATGTCACTATACTTCAATTTTTAAAAATTGTATTAAATGAAAGAAGCCAGTCACAAAAAAACTTCATGAGTCCATTTCTATGTGTCTAGAAAAGTCAGATTTATAGAGTTAGAAAGCAGTTGCTTAAGGCTTGAAACACAAGTATTTAAGTGGGGTGATGGAAATGTGGTAGATTATGGTGATGGTTGCACAACTCCAAGTTTTTACAGTCATTGAATTGGTGCATTTTATGAAATAAATTATACCTCAGTGAAACTTTTTAAATAAAAGAAGATGATACCTATCTCACAGGGCTTCTTGTGAGGATTTATTTGAACAAATGCCAGGTACAAACTAGGCAATAATAGATGGCAGTTATTATATACTGTCATTTTTTATATATAACAGCAGCATCTGCTGTTAAGACTGCAGAGTCAGCCCTATAGCATCTGAACCTCCCATTACAGAAAACCAAAAAAAAAGGGGAAACCTAATTAAAGCCTAACTTTGTATAATATCATTTACTGACTTCTCATTCAGTGTGGCGGAGAAGGCAATGGCAACCGCCACTCCAGTACTCTTGCCTGGAAAATCCCAGGGAAGTAGGAGCCTGGTAGGCTGTAGTCCATGGGGTCGCTAAGAGTCGGACACGACTGAGCGACTTCACTTTCATGCATTGGAGAAGGAAATGGCAACCCATCCCAGTGTTTTTGCCTTGAGAATCCCAGGGACAGGGGAGCCTGGTGGGCTTCTGTCTGTGGGGTCACACAGAGTCAGACACGACTGAGGCAACTTAACAGCAGCAACAGCATTCAGTGTGGGATGGGGAGGGGGCACATTTTTAAATTGTAAAGTCATAGCAAAGAGTGACAAACTTTTATATTCATAATCTTTCCGTTTTAGGAGGAGTAAAACTTGGATTAGGAGATTTCATTTTCTACAGTGTTCTGGTTGGTAAAGCTTCTGCAACAGCCAGTGGAGACTGGAACACAACCATAGCCTGTTTTGTAGCCATATTAATTGTAAGTATGCATTGATTAAAACCTGTTAGAACTCCTTATCTCAAAACTCTGATTAAAAGGCAGTTCTTTTAATCCCAGCTTGGTTGAGTGTTTCAATCACCTGGGGAGCTTTTTAAAAACACAAATAATAGGACCTCACCTGAATAGTTTCGCCATGTGGCCACACATTGAAATCACCTGAGAGCTTTTAAAACAGTGCTCCTCTGCCCTGAGATACTATTTAATATGTTTTAATTGTGTATTTTTTTAAGTTCCCCCAGGAAATTCTGGTAAGCACTTCTGACTAGGAACCACTGCTTCAAGCCTGGCAGCATAAATAATTATGTAGAGAATTAGATCAGTCTTAAAGGGGTAAGCAGTTCCTCACTTAGTGCAGGCTTGGTGCCAGTTTTGCATTTAACACCACAACCTGCAACATACAGTGTCCTTTGGGCAGGCAATATGAGGCAAGAAAAGCTAACATAGTGCCTGATCACACATAGATTTTGCTTATAGAGTCACAGTGTGAGCCTGAAGCTTTCAGAACTGTGATTTTAAGTAACTCATAAGATATTTCTTACTGTTTTTGCTGGAGGTGTGATGTCTCATGTATATGTATATGTATGTATGAGTGAAGTTGGATGAGAGGTTAGATGAGAGCCTTTACTTATGTATTTTGTGATAATATTTGTGAGTTATCTTGATAATATGACTAGTTAGAATTTTCATTTATTTCTCTTTTGAGGTTAGTTTTCTGGATATGTTTTAGTGTCTCAGTTAACTAGGGTAAAAAATGGGCTGTATTATATAGCTACTCTGTGTTTACAAGAAAACATTATACATTTTATAAACAAACGTTTGTTGGTTTATTCCATGAGCACCTCTTTGCCTCCAGACAGCATAAAGAATATTCTTCACCTCTGGGATTTTTAGCCAAACTAAACCTACAGTAGCCAAGTCAATATTTTAGATAGAAATTTCAATATTGTTCATTTGTTTAAAAAACCATTTTGCTTATTTTCAGATTCCATTCCCTACCTAGAATTAGGGGATGAAATACCAATAATATATGGATAATAATCTCTATTGTGAAGAAAAATAAATGTTTCCAGATTCAGTGAAAAAACTTTTGTTCTAAAATTTAACCTCAAAGGATCATATGTTCAGTTAACTAAATTAAGACCAAGATTTGTGATTGATTTGATTTGCACAGAATACTTGCATAATTATGTCTGAATTTGTGTTTTCCCCCCTTCTCCACAGGGTTTGTGCCTTACATTATTGCTCCTCGCCATTTTCAAGAAAGCATTACCAGCGCTTCCAGTCTCTATCACCTTTGGGCTTATTTTCTACTTTGCCACAGATTATCTTGTTCAGCCCTTTATGGACCAGTTAGCATTCCATCAGTTTTATATCTAGCATATTTACAGTTAGAATCTCATGGATTTTTCTCCTTTGACTATAATAAAATCTGGGGAGGACAAAGGTGATTTTCCAGTGTCCACATCTAGCAAAGTCAAGATTCCCAGCTGGACTTTTTGCAGCTTCCTTCCAAGTCTTCCTGACCACCTGCACTATTGAGCGTTGGAAGGAGGTTTCTACAGAAAACGGTTTGAACACGTCATTGTGGTGAACTAAGTCCCTCAATGCAGAAACTACCAGATTTGAGGGACAAGGACAAGGCAAAGCCATGGGCCAAAAAGTTGCTGTGCTCCCACCAGCAGGTTGACCTGTGGTCACAGGTGGACTTTACCAACGCTGCAGACTCTCAGGACTACCATTACCAGAAGGTTAAATGAAATGGTTTAAACCAAACAGGACTCTTCATCTTAAGCTACATATTGAAAATCAACCTAATAAATCTGTATTGAATTCTGAACCTTTTCAGGAGATACCATAAGGAGAGCAGGCACCAGCAGCAAAATAGAAAGATGGGAAGGGACTCAAACTTTCAGCCTTTTTGCTGCAGACTTACCATTTTTAAATGACTTTTTTTCACCTGAGTCAAGTCAGAGGTATAGGTTGATTTTGACACTTCTCAAGCACTGAAGCTCATTACTATATGTGGCTGCCATTTCTTCCCAAGGCCAGTCTGAACTTATTTGAGGTTACTTTATCTTAAAAGTCTTAACCTCAGGTTCAAATTCAGTAATTTCTGGAAATAATGGGACTATAACTCAACAATTGCCTATCACCCTTAGGTAAATTCTGGATTCTCCACCAAATTCCTAATTTGTAGGCATATCGGGAGGTTCACTTGCCCCCAGTGCCTCCCTCCTCCGCTCTCTCTCCCTTTACTCCCTCACGAGCACTTGTCCTGTGCAGTGAATAAGACAGCCCTGTTGTGGTAGCACATGGTCCAGTTGTCACAGGATTTTGCCCTTTTGTGGCACAAAGAATGTGTCATGAGTCAGTGCTCTCAGCCTTGCTGTCATAATTTCTTCAATAGCAAAATACAGTGTGTGCCCAAAGACAGTAGAATTAAAGAGTAAAATTGCTCGTGAAGCACTTTTCTGTCCTGACTTTTTCCTTTCTTTCTTTCTTTTTAAACTTCAACCCATTGTCTCTTGATAGTAGGTCGTAATTTGAGCCAATAGCCAAAAGCCAGTAGTTTATAAAGTTTACGACTCAGTTGTATCTATACAAAGCTTGAAGAACACCGTTATTTCCCTTGGTGAGGTGAGGGAGAACCGAGAGTCTGGAGGAGAACCAGCTGCCGAGAGAAGAGAGGAGAGGCCCCCAGCAGCCAGTGGGACAAGATGAGGCCAAGTCCCGTCAAGGAGAGGATCCGAGCAATTCCTCAGGCAGCTCAAAACGGGTGTTCTGCATTTCCCCCTTCCGCGTTACCTTTCATTACAGTGTACCTCTGTGAGAGCCGGGCCTCCCGAGTTCAGCCCCTGAGCAGTTTAGTTGGACAATGAACAGAAATAGAGTCACCGGCTGTGGGCACATGGCACCTCTGGATGAAGCTTTGCCAGGCACACCCCTTCTACCACAGCCAGCCCTCAGCCATGGCGACCACACCCCTGCTCCTACCACTGCCAGCCCTCAGCCATGGCGACCACACCCCTGCTCCTGCCACAGCCAGCCCTCAGCCATGGTGACCACAGCCCTGCTCCTACCACTGCCAGCCCTCAGCCATGGCAACCACACCCCCTGCTCCTACCACTGCCAGCCCTCAGCCATGGTAACCACACCCCTGCTCCTACCACAGCCAGCCCTCAGCCATGGCGACCACAGCCCTGCTCCTGCCACAGCCAGCCCTCAGCCATGGCGACCACAGCCCTGCTCCTACCACTGCCAGCCCTCAGCCATGGCAACCACACCCCCTGCTCCTACCACTGCCAGCCCTCAGCCATGGCGACCACACTGTGAGCATTTGTGTAGAACGTGGTTTCCCTCTGAGGCTGAAGAGAGGCCACCTCTCTCTTAGCTTCCTGATGCTTTGTCTCCAGCTCTCATTTGACCTGCTTTGGGTTCTCTGTGGAGTTTCAGTTTAGTTCAGCTGCTCAGTCGTGTCCAACTCTTTGCGACCCCATGAATTGCAGCACGCCAGGCCTCCTTGTCCATCACCAACTCCCAGAGTTCACTCAGACTCACTTCCATCAAGTCGGTGATGCCATCCAGCCATCTCATCCTCTGTCATCCCCTTCTCCTCCTGCCCTAATCCCTCCCAGCATCAGAGTCTTTTCCAATGAGTCAACTCTTTGCGTGAGGTGGCCAAAGTACCCGGAGTTTCAGCTTCAGCATCATTCCCTCCAAAGAAATCCCAGGACTGATCTTCAGAATGGACTGGTTGGATCTCCTTGCAGTCCAAGGGACTCTCAAGAGTCTTCTCCAACACCACAGTTCAAAAGCATCAATTCTTCGGCGCTCAGCTTTCTTCACAGTCCAGCTGTCACATCCATACATGACCACTGGAAAAACCATAGCATTGACTAGACGGACCTTTGTTGGCAAAGTAATGTCTCTGCTTTTCAATATGCTGTCTAGGTTGGTCATAACTTTCCTTCCAAGGAGTAAGCTTCTTTTAATTTCATGGCTGCAGTCACCATCTTAGAGGATTTGTTTTCTGTTGTGGAAAATTTCTTCTAAGAAATTAACTTTAGGAGTAATGTGCCAGTACTACCCTGTTCGTAAAAACTGGCTCCTGGGCTGTGAGAACTGCAGGGAAAATTAGCTCTGCCAAGAAAGTTGGAGCTTGAGAGTAGCTTTTGTCATCTCTCTTTTTTTCCTTTAGCTCCCTTTCCCCAAGATACCATTTTTCTCCTCAGATATGTGGCAACATGGATATTCTCTCCTAGGAGGACACAATTCAACAAGCTACAGCAAAGCCACCTGAACTCCAGTATGTGACTTGAAGCAGTCTTGAAGGGAGCCCTGAATAGTTTATTTGTGTGAGGCTCCCCAAATGTGCTATGCCTTTCATGAAGGGTTTACCTTTGAAGAGGATATGTGGTGTGTGTGATTGTGTTCAGATCCGTCCTGTGTGTTACTGGCCTATGTAGAAAGATTGCAGTGGACCTGTCACTTTCTGCAAGACAGAGCCACATCTCAGCACAGAGAAAAGAACATCTTATTTCTTCTAATTGCCAGTCTTAGATGCAGAACTTTTCCTTTGAACCTTCTTCTTAAAGTCAAGTCAGTGTCTGCAATATCAAAATGCTAGTCTTCCACCATGAAAAATAGACACCAGAGAAAACAGCAATTCCACTGAAGATGTGCCCTCATACATGGGCGAGGGTTGGCTGTGGAGCCAGAACCATTGACAAAGCATGACCAGCCCGGCTGAGCTGCTTTATAAGAGGGGGAGGGGAGTGGGAGGAATGGCGACCCCTGATGTCTACGTCTGACTGGCCTACACAGAGTGTTTACATACAGAATGTTGCCATAAACCAGCCTGTGGAAATTCCAACCATATTTGGAGGATTTGTAGAGCATTTTTTCAAAGAAGAAGTGCTCGCTTCTCTGTTTCTGATTCTCACCAGGTGAGCGTGCAGTCTTGGATCACAGGACTCATTATAAATGACTAGACTTTGATCAGAAAAAGAACCTTTCCGAGCAACGTGGAAGAAAATCACAAGTGAACAATTTATTGATTGCACTATAGAAGCAACAACTGACAAGGTGGTGTTTTTACTTTTAAATTCCAGGATCTCCATTTTTCCTTGGTTTTAAAAACCTTCCTTATGTTACAAACAGATAACGTGTTTAGTCCTTGGCTTTTACTTGGCCTCAGCAGACTTTATATGTGTAGTTTTAATCATAATTTGTAGAAGGTAAGACAGAGGTTAAACCAGCACATAAGATCTCACAGGGCCAGACATCTCAAGGAAGCCTCTGATCCTGACCCCCAGGGCCTGGCCTTTCGTATTCGCCTGTTTATGATCTAGCCCTAAAGAAAATGAGCTCAGAAACCAGTCGGAAAGGTTTTGTTCAATGTCTTCCCTGTTTCTGGCATGGTGCTGGAGTCTAAGGAAGCAAAAATGACTCAAATGTATCCTCAGTGTAGCTGCAGTCTCTTGTTTTCTGGTGAACACCATTTTAGCTTCTCTAAAATACTGTCTACTTGTCAAAACCCTTTTTCATGATTACTGTTATTGAGGGCTTAAAAATCTAACAGAGGTGACCTCATTCTTCCAGAAACCAGTCCTTTCAGTAAAATTCCTTTTCTCTAAATTTGCATTTGGATAGTATAAAATCCATCTGATCTGATGCATCTGATCTGTCGTTTTCAACACCAAGGGTGTCCTGAATGTAGGAGTTTGAGAAGAGACTTGATTTTAAAAGTCCCCAGACACAGGAGACTTAATACAGTGGGTTTAGCTCTTCACAACCCTCGTTGAAGTTATAAAGCAAGGTGTCCCAGCAAGACCACTATAGCACTCACATTCCAGGTCATCTGGATGGCACTGTCAGAACTGCCTCTCTGCACAGAACACGTCAGATCTGTGCATTGAAGGTCATCGGCCTGGTGCGGAAGTGAACTCCCCTCTTGAATGTCAAAGCTGTTTCCCTGGACCTCTGACAGCTTCAGCATCTCCCTGAGGAAGTAGTTGGGTCCACCATGGACCCTGGGATCTGGTGCTAGCACTTCAGCCTGGCCTATGTAGCAGGAAAGACTTCCCAGGAGGCAGTTTTCCTTTAAAAACAAGTAAGCATTGCAAAAAGACAGCTTCCTAGTCAACGGTGTAGAGCAGTGCGTACAAGACTGTTGTTTTCATCATGCAGTCGAGATGCCGGGTGTGAGTTTCTGTGGGATCATTGACCCTCAGGTGTTCATTGCCTGGCTTTTGCTTCTCCAGACAGTGCTTTGTAGACGATTCAGACGGACTGCGAATATATCTTTTCAAAGTGAAGTGAAAGTGAAGTCGCTCAGCCATGTCTGACTCTTTGGGACCCCATGGACTGTAGCCTACTAGGCTCCTCTGTCCATGGGATTTTCCAGGCAATAGTACTGGAGTGGATTGCCATTTCCTTCTCCAGGGGATCTTCCTAACCCAGGGATCGAACCCAGGTCTCCCGCATTGTAGACAGATGCTTTACCATCTGAGCCACCAGGGAAGTCCTTACCTTTCAAATTCTTGGTAAGATATACTTTTGATAGATGATTGCAGGTTTTCCTGTTGTTTATCAAGTTAATAAAGACTGCATGACTCCAGGTGTGCTGTCTCCTTACATGAAAGTTCTCCTGGGTGACTGTGAGAACTCCAGCCAGGATCAGGAAGCAGAAGCACGCATGCATTGCTTCCATCCTTCGCTCATAAATCAAGTCATAACAGACTTTCACAGGCCACACCTCAGAAGGGTACTATAGTAAGTCTTATTTATGAGAACTCTTTAATTGTTTTTAATATGTTTCTGAAAAATATTTTTCTAGAAAACATCTGATTCAATGTAAAGACCGTCAAGATAACTTACAGGATGTATGTTGTACATTGCAGAGATTTTATAAGCCAGAGGATTATCTTTTAAAAAAATATTACCTAGGTCACGTGATGGAAAACAATATTACTTTTATTGACTTGGTATAACATGTTGTCCAGTCACTCTACAAAGCCTTTTGTTTCTACAAAGAGAATTCCTTACAGAATGTTGGGAATTACTGGTCAAAAATAAGTCTGTGGCAGGAAAAAGCCTATTGTCTTCAGAAGAAGCAGAGAAGGGGTGGATGAGTTCCTGGGTACATTGGCCAAGGGCATCAAAGAGCAAAGAAGGTGTTCTTCCCCTCCTGTGGGAATCAAGCATCATTGGTTTTCTGAATCTTGTAGGCAGTGTCTCTAGAGCCTGCCAGAGAAGCGTCATGATTTGTCCTCACCAGCTGAGAGGTATCTGATTCTTAGGGCCCCTGACAATGGTGCTCTTGCTGAAAAGGAAGAATGACTCAAGCAGATTAAGAAGCAGGGGTAATGAGGCTGGCTTTCCTGCATCACTAGGTAGGTACCACAGCTTTCTGTGGCCCAGCCCTTCTCCCTGGGAATTCTGTGTGCGGAAGTCGGGGAGACCCTGCCTACCAGTACTTAGGATCTGGTTA
Source organism: Nanger dama (assembly GCA_917880005.1). NCBI lineage: Eukaryota > Metazoa > Chordata > Mammalia > Artiodactyla > Bovidae > Nanger > Nanger dama. Next base: position 18,779,882 of record CAKJTW010000003.1, on the reverse strand, counting down.
AAAGTGAAATGGTAGCATGCTTGAGTACAAGCAAGCACAATATTTACTGCGTGGTCTGAATGGGAATGCAGGGTAAAGGAAGGATCCACGAAAGACGGGTTAAGGGCAGAGTTCTCTAGCAACATAACATTTGAACCGAGTTTGGGAAGAATCCGAATTGGCAAGAAGACAAAGAGCATACACGAAAAACAAAATCAGGAAGAACGTGGGAGATGCCCGAAGATAACTGGATTTTGAATTCAGGTGTTGGTTTCCCAGAGGGAAACCTAGTTTGCTAACTAAATCTGTTTCCATATTTACTTAGACTATACCTCCTTCAGTAAATGACTTGTAGAAACTGTGGAGGATGATGACTGACCTACCACAGGGACCTTTCAACAACAGAGCCTCTTGTTCTTGACAGAAACTGATTCTCTTAACGTGGGCTGGCCCTTCCGTGCCTGCTATGCTGTGCCCTCCAAAGGAGGGAGACAGAAGAGCCTCAGAAACCAGGTTTGTAGGAGGCTTTAATTCTGAGGCTAGAAAGTGAAGTACTCTCACTGCCTCAGTTTGTCTTTTTTTTCCCCTTTTAAAACTGTTTTCATTTTGTGGTAACCCAAGGTCAATTCCTTTTCCAAAAGGAAAGGATTTTGTTACCCTTTTTACCATAGAACACCACAAGGTGAACTGAGGGTAAAATTCTGATTACATTTTTTTCTTGTGTAGCAGAGCTAGTCAAGAGCCACTAAATTCCAAGATATACATACAGGGATGATTTAAAAGTGGAAACAACACTAGCAGCTATATAAATGTATTTATACTAAACCCAAGGAGATCAGTCCTGGGTGTTCACTGGAAGGACTGATACTAAAGCTGAAACTCCAGTACTTTGGCCACCTCATGCAAAGAGCTGACTCATTGGAAAAGACCCTGATGCTGGGAGGGATTGGGGGAGGAGGAGAAGGAGATGACAGAGGATGAGATGGCTGGATGGCATCACCGACTCGATGGACACGAGTTTGGGTAAACTCTGGGAGTTGGTGATGGACAGGGAGGCCTGGCGTGCTGCAATTCATGGGATTGCAGGGAGTCAGACAACTGAGGGACTGAACTAAACTACCTGAATTTAAGTGAGTGTTTTAAGGGTTGGTACCTCCTCTCCTGATGTGGTTACCACATACCTGTCAAGGAAACTGAAGAGTTTTGTTTTGTTTTTGAACTTTTATCTTTCGCTTAGATTATCAGAGATTTTGTCCACCAAGAACTGAATAACTCATTAGGAAATAATTTTTCTATCTACTCACTGGATCTACGTACATCTGCCATAAGATACAGTAAATATTTAATGAGATGACTGAGTTTTAACTTGCTTGAGCCAGATAGATGTGAATGTGTGATTCCTTCAGATTTTCTGAGATGTTAAAAATGACCTCCATGCCACCTTCTGCCATTGTGGTATCTCCTTGGGAAGTCTTGTTTCTGAAACCCCTAACCCCGCCTCCCTGCCCCTTTCCCTCCCAGTTCCAGGGTCCTCTCTGGAATAGTCCAACAAGAAGGTCATCCAGTTTGGAAAGGTCCTCAGGCTTGAGTAACATTCCAGTGGGAGAGAAAGGGCATTTTTATCCTGGGTAGCCTGCATGGGGGTCTGAGGGCAAGGTCTGTAGACTCCAGGAGGGTGTCGGCGTTCACGCTGATTTCCTCCATGTCTGTGCTCTCTAAGGCAGGACTGGGAGAGCTGGGCTAGGCTTCACTTCTGTTAATGTGGCTACTCTGCCTTCTTGGGTTACTTCCTTGGCATTTGGAGCTGGGTTCCATGGCAGTTTATTAAGGCCTTCAGCTTTGGTGGGAACCTCTGGTGGCTCAGAAAGTAAAGAATCTGCCCACAGTGCAAGAGACCTGGGTTCGATCCCTGGGTTGGGAAGATCCCCTTGGAGAAGGGACTGGCTACCCACTCTAGTATTCTTGCCTTGGAAAATTCCATGAACAGAGGAGCCTCGGGGGCTTCAGTCCATGGGATCAAAAACTCGGACATGACTGAGTGACTAACATTTTCACTTTTCACGTTCACAGTGCAGCCAGCCATCCTAGGGGTTAATGTGCTATCGGTGACCTCACCCCTTTCACTCTGGTGATGTAGGATCCTGCCCTCTAAGTCAGGACACCCCTCTGGTGTCTGATGGATACATGGCAGTGAGCACAGAGCCGCCCACCCTCGGGAGCGATAGGGACCCAGTTCCTCTCACTATCCCATCATTCTTTGGAGAATTCTTTCTAACCAACAAGGGTTAGAATTCCCCCTTTCCTTGCTTGCGCAATAGAGTCATGACTTAAACCAGTAAATAATAAAGTCATAGACTTCTTACAAGTGATTATGCAACTTTTGTCATTAAAAGAAATGATTCACCAAGCTAAACCAAGCATTTGTTAATTTCTGGATAAACTGATTCTTGTTTTCAAGTCAAATGCTCTGGCGAATGTTTCCATGAAGGGAGGCAGGTGATCTGGCCCAGAGTGGCCCTGTTGCAGTTGGAGCTCACCAGGGGCCAGGCCTAGGAGCTGGCTCTGCCAAGCTGGCGGCCGAGTGGAGTGGCCAGCAGCCATCTGGACCCCCCTCCCCGTCGGCCCCTGGGTGTTTGGAAGGCGCTGCCTATCTTCTTGGCTGCTCTCCAGCCTTCTGGCAGGAGAGGCCTGGCCACCCCCTCAGAGGGCCCCAGCCCCTGCCCCCCAGGACTAGAGACAAGTCTGGCCTCGTCTCCCCACTGGGATCTCAGCCAAACCAGCTGTTTCCCGCAGCCCCTCCCTGCGCCTCTGCCCAGCCAGTTTCTCACAGGACAAGCCCCTTGCTCCCAGACTGTGTTGCTCCAGGATTCTGTCTCTGGCTGGTGAGGGGCCAGGACCTGCTTCTTCCTTCCATCTCCCTGAGGGCTGATGTTCCTGTGACCCGCCCCAGTCTCCCCAGACACCCTACACCCTCCTTTGTTATTCTCAGAGCAGACAGCCTTTGTTTGCAGACTGGCTCTGGGACAGGGAAGCCAGCAGAGGAAACTGTCTCATGCACCCCTGATGCCTCTGAGCAAACCAATGTGGGTACCTTCACTTGGACCACAGAGGTGTGCCTTCCAGCCGCTCGAACCCTCCCACACCCCAGGGAAGGGGACGAGCTGACCGAGGTGGTAAGAGGGAGCTGAGTGCATGGGTTCACCCACCCATCTGGAGCTCCTAGAAATGACTCAATGTTTGCTGAATAAGTGAAGTAATGAGTGGATTAGGGGGTCCACAGGAGGGGAATTCCATGCAGAATGATACATAAACAAGGCACATGTGTGGGAATGTGTTTTAAGTAAGAACAAACATGAACCACTTTTGCCCTTGTTTATAAGGCTGTGCAAGAGATTCTGAAGCCTGCGGTCAGTTGGCCTTATCCGCTTAAAAGACCCAGTATTTACAAATAGATGGTCAGGGTTGAATCCAAACAGGATTCCTCCCCCAGGGCACTTTTGTGACATCTTGAGAAACCTATGGGTTTGTCCCCAGTCAGTGTCGCCACATTGAATGCAGGAGGAATAAGGCACAGTATGGTTCTTGATGCTTCTTCTTACCCCTCATTTAACACAAAAGCCCCAGAGAAACGTACGTGCCCCTAAAACCAATGTCCATGGAGCATTTACTATTGACGTGCCCACACCCTCCGCAGGGCCCATCACAAGCATTGTCTCGGGCCTCCTCCTCTCACCGGTGAGTAGGGTTATCTTCATTTCACAGGTGAGAGAATGGAAACGTCGAGAAGATGAGTAACAGTCGCAGACACACGCGGCCAGAAAGTGGGATAGGCTGCCCCTGCCCTGGCAGGTCTGGCGCCAAGGCCTGTGCTTCTTACCTCCAGGACTAGGGCACTGTAACTTGGAGCACCGCTCTGTGCCTCTGGTTTCTCTCCTGTAAAATGCAGGCAAGTTTTCTCAAATTTTCTAACTGAAGTTGCTCAAGCAACAGAGGATCATGAGGGACCCTGCAGGTCTAGAGCACAGTCCAGAGTGGCAGCCACAGGCAGCAATGTCTCCAGAGTTTTAAGAAAATTAAAGTGTTAGTTTTATTTCACAGTGCATTTTGTTGTTTTATTCTGGTGAAACATCCATGACATAAAATTTACCATCTTAATTTTTTTTTTTTTTTTTTTGCTGAACTGCATGGCTTATAGGATCTCAGTTCCCTAACCAGAGATTGAACCTGGCTCACGGCAATGAAAGCCCAGAATCCTCTAACCACTAGGCCACTAGGGAACTCCTTTCATCTTTTCTTAAAAAATATTTGTTTGGCTGTGCTGGGTGTTAGTTGCGGCAGTGTGTGAGATCTAGTTCTCTGCCCAGGAGTTGAACCCAAGCCCCCTGCAAGTCCCTTCATCATTTGTTAATGTATAGTTCAGTGGTATTTATATTCAAAATGTTGTGCAACCGTCACCACCATCCATCTCCAGGACTCTTCATCTTGCTAAACAGAAACTATATCTGTTAAGCACTAACTCCCTATTCTTCCCCTACTCCTGACCCCAGCCTCTGGTGACCACGATTCCACTTCCTGTCTCGATGAGTTGCCTTATCTGTGTGCATGCTCAGTCGCTTCAGTTGAGTCTGACTCTCTGCAACCCCCATGGACTGTAGCCCACCAAGCTCCTCTGTCCATTGGATTCTCCAGGCAAGAATACTGGAGTGGGTCATCATGCCCTCCTCCAGGGAAATCTTCCCAACCCAGGGATGGAACCCATGTCTCTTAAGTCTCCTGCATTGGCAGGCTGCTTCTTTACCACTAACGCCACCTGGGAAGTTGCCTTCTCTAGGTAACTCATAGAAATGGAATCACACGATGTTTATCTTTTTGTTTCTGGCTTATTTCACGTAGCATCATATTCTCAAGCTTAATCCACGGTGTATGTCTGTGTGCCTATTTTAATACAGAAGTAACCACACTACCCCCTTATCTTTAAATAGCATTATACTCTGAAAGAGGAGTCCAGGGTAACAGGTCTGAAATGTACTGGTTAGAGAAGCACAGCAAGAAGATGAAAGTTACTACTTTCCCCTCCGTAAGTTGAGTGTTGGAAAGGCTGTTTCTGAATTGCAGGGCGCTGCGTCTCTGACTTTGGCACAAGGCACAGACATCACTCAGTTTCTGGGTGAGAATCATCCAAATACAGCAGCTGAAGCAGCAGAGGAGGTGAGAAGTGCCCTGGGAGAGAAGTGGAGTGTGACCAGCGGGAGAGGATTTTAGGAGTCTTAGCTGCTGGCCTCTGGGGGTCCCAATCCAGGACCCCTCCCTGGAAAGCCCACAGGGACAGCAGGCACAGAGTGAGGAAGGCCCAGCCCAGGTCAGGACCACACCCAGAGAATGATACCCCTCGCCTGCTCTCTGCAATGAATGAGGCACCGAGGCCACCCTGCTCAGCCACGATACACCAGCTGTGCTCCAGAGGCCAGGCCACCCATAAGAGGCTGGAGGGACCCTCCAGGCCTGTGCCCTGGGGGCTGGCCCACACTGCAGCCCACATTGGCTTTTAGGGGCCTAGGGCAGAGCCCCTCCCCTTCAGGGAAGCAGCTGGTGGGCGAGGGGGTCCCCTCACACCAGCTCCCTGCACTTCTCCGGAAGTTCAGGCAAGTGGCTTCTCTGGAGGAGACTGTAGCCCAGATTCTTGCTGTGTGTGTGTGTGTCATGTGGAAGGAAGAGGATGAGATCTTGAGAACGGAGTGGCTGTGTGGGAGCCAATCAGGACAAATTTTCTGGAAAACTCTTCCTCCTTTTTGTTGCTCTCGGGGTCTTCCACCCCGGGCAGTGTCCTGCCCACACCCCCAGGGTCTTCAAAGGCCTCCCCCTCCCCGTCCCTGTCCCAGGACCTGGGTTCAGGCCCCAGGGCACAGAAGGACGTCCCAGGAATTCAGTTCTTTGTCTCTGGATGGCCCTTGTGTCGGCGGGTCAGGGGACTAGTAATTCTGTCTCTGCTCTGAGGATACAACTCCCTTCCAAGCTCAGGCGGTGTCTGACAGCCCCGTCAGCCACAGTAAGCGTTGCCCCTCTCACGTCTCACTCCTGGGGTGGGGTTGGGGGTGGAGTGGGTGCAGACGGGCACTTGAGGGCTTGAACATTCTCCTCCCCACCCCCAACTTTGAATGACTCCAGCAAGAGAAATGGATACATGTGTTGGAGGGTGGGGAGAAGTAGAGACAGAAAAGTCCTCAGATGTGAAGTGTTCCTCTCTCCTGTTGGATTCCGGGCGGGCTGTAGCACGGGCTGCGTTTTGTTTGGCTGTGGTGGGTCTTCGTTGCCAAGTGCGGGCTTTCTCTAGCTGTCGTGGGGTGTGGTGCGCGGGCTGCTGTGTGGTGGCTTCTCTCACTGTGGCTTGTGGGCTCTAGAGGGCTCAGGCTTCAGGAGTTGCGGTGCGCGGGCTTTGTTACCCTGTGGCATCTGGGATCTTCCTGGACCAGGGATCAAACCCATGTTTCTTGCATTGGCAGTCAGATTTTTAACCACTGGAGTGCCAGGGAGGTCTGGTTGTGACTTTTTTTTTCCTTTTTCTTATAGTTTTAGTTTTTGTCTTAATGGTTATGTGACCCATCACAGTCTAAAGCCAGCAGATCTGACCATCTTCAAATCCACTGTACTCAAGAAGCTGAACTGGTCTGAGTCACATAGTTGGCTTGCCAGGTTGCTGGAGCAGTATTGACATTGTCCCGAAACAGTTTTTAGGTGTAATTCAGATTGTCCTTTGCAAAGGAGATGACCAGCATTTCAACAGTGTGTCTTCCTGGAAGGGGAGATTCTGCTATATCGTCTTTGTCTGCACCAAAAGATTTCAGAGGAACATGGACACATTTCATGTCCTACTTCTGGTAAGTAGACCACAATTTGACTTTGGGGTTCTTCTGCATCAAAAAGTAAACTGTAGTTACAATGTCCTCAAAGTCTTCTGGTTCAAAGAATACATCAGATGCAAGAATAATGTCTTGTGGTGGTAGAGCCAGAAGATCCCAAGATACACGACCCCAGGTGAGTCCTACAACATGGACCTGAGGCAGATTATTCATTTGGCAGCTTTGCCAACAGATTTCTAGGCAGTGAGGCAACTCTAAACTGTCTGACAGTATAGCTTCAGCACCACATTTTTCAGCCACAATTCCTGGAAGGCTCACTCCAGCACCAGCCCCTAAGACAGCCTTGCCTGGCAGAGCTCCTCTGTGAAACCACAAATACTGGGCCAGGACCACAGCACAGGGCCAAACATACATTCCATATTGAAGATGCAGGACCTGCGGGACGCATACCTCCAGTATGGCCCCCTCATCTCCCAGACCCAGCCCCTCCGAGAACCGAAAGCACTGGGCCCGGACCACTTGCCCTCGGAGGCCACCCTCGTCCAAAGAGGAGTTAGTGGCCTCCGTGTGGGCCAGGAGCAGGGGAGGCAGCCGGGCCGCCAGGCTGTCAAGCTGCACGCGCGAGGCTCCCGGGTCGGCTCGGGCCATCTCCCCAGCACACGTCAGGTCACTACTACCCGACAGCAAGCGGAGGAAGCACCCCTCGAGCGACAAAACGACCACACGGTGAGAACAGACCTCCACACCAGGCAAAGGAGGCACAGAGAACGGGTGGAGCAGGCGGCTAGCCGGCCGGAAGAGAGCCAAAAAATCTGGTTGTGATTTTTATAGTGGAAATATTTGAATATTCAGGTTGTAAGATTTGTTTTATTCTAAGGTAACATGCAAGGGTAGAAGGCAGCGTCCTACTAGAAGGTAGGGCTTCCACTGTGGCTCAGCTGGTCAAGAATCCTCCTGCAATGCGGGAGGGAGACCTGGGTTTGATCCCTGGGTTGGGAAGATCCCCTGGAGAAGGGAAAGGCTGCCCACTCCAGTATTCTGGCCTGGAGAATTCCATGGACTCTATAGTCCATGGGGTCCCAAAGAGTTGGACACTTTCACTGGAAGGTAAACTCCCCAAGGGCAGGACAGCCTGTGTGTTGGCGCCCATGGCTTGGGAGAGTTGACAGCGCAACCCTTTGTTTAGTGACACTGCCTCAGTAGCTTGAAAATGTCCGTGGGGTGTTTACACCATGGAAACAGATCAATGCTACAAAGCAGTGCTTTTTGTGCTCCAGGGAGCTGGTGGTTAAATGTTTATCGCCACTAGATGTTTATTCTCCCCAGCTTCCAGCAGAGTAGGCACTCAGGTATTCAAGGAATGAGTAAATTAATAAACCACCACCCAAAGAGCAGAAAGGAGAGAAGCATTGTTCTCTAAGTTCAGGCTAACCAAGTGCTGGTGCCACATTTGTTCTCCGGGCTAACCCAGCGCCTGAACTCCCATCTGGGGGACCTGCCAAGTCTTGTTTTCCAGGTCCTGGAGGTCGGGTTGCTGGCATGCTCCTGTTGGGGCTAGAGTCTGCAAGGACCATTTGAGGCTTTTTCTGGGGGCAACGAGGGTCTGTGTTGCCTTAAAGTGGCGGTAGCAGCAGTTAAGTGACCAGCGGGATGTCCTAACCAGCACTGGTCCCAGGCCATGATCTGTGACCACTTCTGTGATTCCAGCCCATTTCTGTGCCGATTCTCCAGCTTCTTGTCAAGTCTGTGAGCTCCCAGTGTCTTTCCTCTGAAGAACTTTTCTCAGTTAGCTATGTCCTTTTCTGTGGTTTGTAACCAAGAGCCCTGTGTGTCAGGTCAGGTTGGACGCACAAGAGATCTACTGGGGGAAAATGCAGTGAAGATAAACAGAAGGGATCAGGGCAGAGAGAGCCTTCAGAGAGCGGTGTAGACCTGAGGTATGGCAGCAGGAGGTTGTCAGTCAACTGTGTTTCCTGCACCACTCTCTGGAGGAGCACTGTGGAGCCCTGGGGCAGGGTCCAAAGATGAAAAGCACAAACCCCCTGCCCTTGCAAAGTTCACAGCTTAGAGGGTGGAGGAGAGACAAATATGTCACTGCAATAGTTCACAGTGCTAAGGCGAACCCTGCATCATTGGAGTGCAGGTGGGTGGAAGGAAGCTTCCTGGAGGAGGTGCATCCTGGGAGCTCTTGGAGTTTTGCCATCTCCCTCCTCTCCTGCTTGTGATCCCAACCCAGCCTCACAGAGAGGTCTGGCCATTCATTACTTGGTTGTGTCCCTGGATCTGCAATCTACAAGGATGACCAAGATGTAGGGAATCCAGGATAGAGGTGGAAGGAACAGGGGACAGAACGGACCCACTCTTATTGAGCACCTAGTAGCGGCTTTATAGAAGCCAGTTACTTCCCTTCTCCACCACCCTCCATGTGAGGCTCAAGTGAGCCACTGAGACTTAAGGAGGTGACATGACTTGCCTTAGTTCACACACAGTGAGAGGCAGACCTCCTTCTGCCACCCCAGGCTGCAACCTAGGGGGTGACACAGGACCAGGGCAGAGGGGGGTTTACTAGGGGAGAGGCCTTACACTTTTTTTCTGGAATCTTCTTTCTAAACCACCATGTTTTTGTGCACACCGTTCTTTTTATTGAACAAGGACTGTGTGTGCTGGGCCCTGTGGTCACCAAGTCCCTCTGAGGTGGTGGAACGTGAGGCTTAAATTAGGCAAGTGCTTGCCCGAACCAGGAACGGCCAGAGCCCGGCTGGTGGGTCCAGGGACCTACCTCCCCAGCCTCTGGGTCTCCTTTGCAGCTGAAGTGTGGGGTAAGAAACCTGGGCGTCTGAGAAGAAGGGATCAGAGAGGAAAACCAGAAACAGATCAGGAAGGTGCTTTGACCACCCACCCCCACAGGAAGAGAAGCAGCTGCCTCCCACTTTACAGGGACCTTTGACCAAGCTCAGAAAATTCCTGGCTAAGGCAGGCAGGGGAGTGGGGCTTTTGAATGGGAGAAAGGATTTTTCTTTTCTAGAGAGGTTTGGGGTACTCCCACTTCCTTTTCCCACCAAGCTTTGTGCAAGAATTCACACAAGTCCCCAGGGGCCCCAGCTGCACAGCTGCTGCGTCTCCTCTCTTCAGGGATAGGTAAGTAATGGGCCAAATTTAACACGCTTGTGTTTTACTAAGCATTTTGTCTGAGCATCTGTGATGGTCCAGGGAGATGAGTTGCTGGAGCTGCAGGTCTGAAGAGGGGGTAAGCTCCCCACTGGTGATTTTTCCCTGCTCTTCAGGAGGCCGGTGGGGGGTGGGGGGATGACCAACAGCTGGGCTGGGAAAGGGGCTGCAGGCAGAAGAAGATGAGGGAAAAGGAGCCAACCTCTTGATCGCCCACCTCCTACGTGTCTCAGGATCAGGGCTAGTTTTTGAGGATAGGTGATTTCCAGTTTCCAAGGCAGAGATGGCAGACAAGACAGAGTGCCTTGGTTAAGAAAGACAACCAGGAAGGAAAATTAGCTCCTACCTTCCTAGATCCCAACTAGTGCTGTGAGCGCAAGTGACAGGGATGCGCGCAGGCTCTACCGTCAGGGGCCTCAGCCCTGACTTAGGGAGACTCCGAGCCTGCAGGGTGTTGCACCAGAGAACTGCAGCAGACAGAGGTGGAGATTGAGGAAGCAGGGGGCCACCAGCTGCCTGAGGTGGTGTGTGGAAGCCTCTAGAGAGGATGATGTTGGGCGGATCTTGAGGGATGAGTAGGAGTTTGCCGGGTCGGAGGGGGTTTGGCATTGTAGGCAGTGGGAAATGGTGGCTGAGAGGTAGGAAGCAGCAGCTTGTGTGTGGAGAAACTGAGTCGAGGGAAGCATAGAATTCAGGGGCAGAAGACAAGCAGGCGGCTGCACAGAGGGCTGTGTTGCTTACGGTGGGTGCGGAGGAAGGATGGCACAGACCGGAAGACTTGGGTGCAGAGGAAATGGGACTGGTGCCAGCACCAAATATGAAGGGCAAACCAAGCCTTGGCACAGACCCAAAGGGACGGAGGCCCTGGGCATCGCAGGTCAGCGGGGATGGATGACAGCTGAGCTGGATGAGGGGGAGATGGGCGGGGAGGAAGCCCAGCCTCCGCCGGCGTTCCAGGCTACCTGCCGACCTTCCAGACTGGGCGGGGCGGGCACGACGGAGCGGTCCCGCGGGCCCTCCGCGCCCGAGGCTCCTGGAGACAGGTAGGAGGCGGAAGAACAGTTCCCGAGGGTCCGGGGCGGCTCACCTCAGGGCTGCTGCAGGAATTTGCCCGCCCCAGCTCCCGGGGATAGCAGTGTCGGAGGAAGTGGGGCTCCTGGGAGGAGACCTGCCTCCCGCTCTTCGCTGGGTCGCCGCTCCGCGCCTCGGGCCCTCGGGCCGGGGTGGGGAGGTCGCAAGGGAAAAGGAAACCTCGGAGCCTCAGAGGGCAGAGGGCCGGGCTGAAATAGACGCAACCCCGGGCGGCCCACGCCAACCCTCCCGGCTCCTCTGCCCTTCCCTCCGTCGGATGCCGTTCCGGAGCAGAGGGTCCTGGAGACCGCGCGCCCCTCTTCCTTGGTGCTGCCTCGGCTGTGGCCCTGGAGCGCCCGAGCCGGGTGCCGGCCCGGCTCCTCACGTCGGAAGCCACCCCTCTCCGCCTCGGGGGCTGCAGCGGGCCCATTCCCCCGCGGGGCGGGCGCAGGGGACATCCTCGCGTGGGGACTGGGAAGGGCGCGCGGGGACCCTAGACATCCGGCGCGCGTCCGCAGACCCAGTCGGCGCGCGTCCGCCGCTCCCAGTAGCAACTCTTTTAAGTTCTTTTCTCCTGTCCTCCCTGCTGTTTCTCCTTTGACTGCGTTCGTCCCCGCCCAGCGAAGGCAGTCTCTGCTTCAGAGAAGCAGCATCTCCGTCGTTAGCCCTAGCACGAGGTTTCCCAGGCACCCCAGCTTCCCCTCGTGCGCGCGGCTTTTCCCCGAGGGGTCGCAGAGCCCAGGCCGGGCCGCCACCCCTCACCCCGCCAGCCCCGGGAACTCCCGGTTTGCAGTGAAAATGATGCCTACGTGAATCACTCTTAGTACTAAATTAACGCAGCATAGATGTGCCAGTTTATATTTGGTTGAACTTGGCTTAGTACGCTCTATTTTATTCTTGTAAACTGAAGTCATTTTATGCTTAGGAAAAATTAAAGAGAACCATGGTGGAGTTACAGATTTTAAAACTTAAGCATACAAGTCAGTACTCGCTTAATGTTTGCTACTGAAAGGGGCACATTGTGTATGTCATTCTCCAGCACGGTGACATGTACACACTTGCACACGTACTGCGCACACGCACCAGACTGCACTCTCAGTGGATACTGCACTCGCACACGCCAAACCACACAGGCATTTTGTACACACAAACAGGACACTGCACACATGCACACACTCTGCACTCATTTTACACACGCCCACACCCCCACGCACCGGCTTAGGGAGGCTGCTTGTGGAGCTTCTCCGGAGCAGAGAAATGCTGCCTTGGGTTTAAAGTAAGATACAATCAACATTTTCAAAGCATTTAAGCTTTTAAAGTACCTGCAGAGACTTTTAAAAAACGTCTTTATTTACGAGTTTTAAAACAAGTGATGTAATGGTTTTTAAAAAAGGATCTCTTGGTGAATGAAAACAGTGAGTCTGATTGCTTTGAATCTGAACTTCCGACTTTTAACCAGTGTTTTTAATCTTTCTTCCCTCTGAAACCCTGAAAGAACTTTTAGAACTTTTAGAAGCCAGTTGTAGACAGGCCTGCCCTCCCTCACTGTATAAGAGCCTCCGCTGCGCCCCACGGCGTCCCCTCCGCCCTCTGCGGTGTCCGGGTCACCTGTGGGCACGTGCGGGGGAGGGATGGGCCGCCACATCTGTGCTGGCCCGGGAGCCGGCGGGAGCGCGGGGCTCCCGTGGGTGGGGCGGTGCCTCGTCCCCGCCCTGCCCGCTCCAATCCCCGCCTCTCCCGCAGGCCCGGCCGAGATGCGGCTGCTGCTGCTGCTGCCCCTGCTCCTGCTGCTGGGCCCCGCGCCCGGGTCCTCGGTGAGTGCGACCCTTCCTTCCGCCCCCACCCCCGCCCAGCGTCGCCGCGGGTCGGAGCCCCCGACGGCTGGAGCCAGTGGCCGCGGCGCCATCCCCAAGAGAAGGCCACTGTCTGGATGGTGGGGCGGGAAGAGGCGAACCCTCAGCCTGAGCGCCTTCAGAGACGGGTAGGACCTTGCAACCTCTGGTGCCCAGAACTTCCCGTCTGACTTTGGGGCATAGTTCGCAGAATTGGCAATTTCTAGCAGCCCCACCCCCTCCTTCAGAATGTTTTGGGCGCTGCTAGTGCTGCGGAGGTCCGGAGGGGTGGTCTATCAGGGTGGAAGGAAGAGGGGTCCTTGCTGGCACCAGCCAAGGAGCAGGGCCAAATGGCCATCCTGCTAGACGTCTGCCACCTGCTTATTGACCACACTTCTCTGCCTCTCAGTGGGCGCTATTTGGACCTAGAGGTCTGGGCTGCCAGGCCCATTCTCCACGGCCCCTGGGGCTAGCATCTAAAGCGGGGCTGTCCAATAGAACCTTCCGAGATGATGGAAATACTCTGCATCTGTGCTGGCCAATGAGATAGCCACTGGGTTCATGTGGTTACTGAGCACATGAATCTTATTTGATTTTTAAAATTACTTTTAACTGGCTGAGTCTTTGTTGCTACGGGCATGCTACTCTCCACTTGCCGTGCATGAGCTTCTCACTGCGGGGGCTTCTCGTTGCTGAGCGCAGGCTTCAGGGCGCACAGGCTTCAGTGGCTGTGGCACTCAGGCTCAGCTGCGGCATGTGGAATCTTCCCAAACCAGGGATCAAGACAGTGTCCCCTGCATTGCTCAGGCAGATCCTTAACCACCGGACCACCAGGGAAGCCCTTATTTGATTTTAATGAACATGAACTTAAACAGCCTCATGTGGTTAGTGGCTACCGTATTAGTGAAAATTCAGAGTGGATACAGGAAGACAACCGGTGATCACAGTAACTGTTTCATTACCAGGGGCCTGAGGGACAAGGCTTCCTGGAGAACCTTACCTGGGTTCCAAGGAGGTACAGGGGAATCTTCTAGGATCACAGGCCCCACCTTGGGGGAGGGGACCGTGTGCCAAGCTGGGCTTGTTCCTGGAGCTGCTCCTGCCCAGCTTTGGCCGTGTTGACGGGATGAAGGGCACAGATTCCATCGACCCCTGGAAGAGGGCTCCACGGGGGAGGCTCACAGCCCTGCCTCCTGAGCCCCGCAGGAGGACCCCTGAGAACGGACCCACACTGTTCACTGCTTTGGGAGAGGGGCAGGGTGATGCTGTCTCTGTGGAAATGTGAGTGAAAGCTGAGAAGTCCTCCTCTAGCCAGGGGGCAGACAGGGGTGGGAGTCAGCAGTGGGCAGCGGGTTTGGCGTGGGCCTCAGTCAGAGCAGAGAGTGGGCTAGGAGCCCCCTTCCTCACTTCCTCTCCACCACCTTCCGGCGTCCCCAGCTCACCCCTGCTAGCCCATGGCCCTTGCCTCAGTGCCACACCCTGAGGTCCTCCACGCAGGCACCACGGAGGTCCCAGCTCAGGTGGGGGGCTGGAGGGGGGCATGGTGACAGTGTCGGGACATGGGGGTGAAACTCAAAGCCACCTCCTAGCAGCTGTGTGATGCAAAGCAGCTCATCAGATCTTAGACCCCTTTAAACTGGAGAGTAATGATGCCCAAGCACAGGTTGCATGCAGGTGAAATGAGGGATCTGAAGTAACCTGGGACCTGTTAGGCGCTTTCTCCCTTAGAAACACCTGGGTACTGGGGCTGGGACCTCCCCTTACCCGCTCCACTGTCTAGGGGAGGGTGTGGCCCAAGCTGGTTCTAGCTGAGTGCAATACCCATGGCCCAGGCTGGTTCTAGCTGGAGGTGGGACTGTTCCATGGCCCAGGCTGGTTCTAGCTGGCTGTAATACCTACTCCCCTATAGCCCAGCCTGGTCATAACTGGGGGCGAGACCTCCCATAGCCCAAGCTGGTTGTAGCTGGGGGTGAGACCCAACCCCCTCCATAGCCCAGACTGGTTGTAACTGGGGCAGGACCCCCCTGCCCCCCCGCCAATGACTCAGGCTGATTCTAGCTGTGTCGGGACCCCCTCCCCACCTTCCCCAACCTTTCACAGGATCATTCTCAGTGCTGACAGGGGTCAGCTTGAGCAGAATGAATGGTCAATTAAGGAGGAGTAACACATCACACCTCTCACTGTCCCCTGCCCCAGGGTGGTCAGGGGAGGCTTCACAGGGGTCTTCCAGTCTTCTTGCTTCTGCTCTGTTCCCACTCCCACCCCGGCACGTTGGGCAGGTGATCCCACGGGAACAGTGCGGCAGGAAAGGGGGCTTCCTGAGTTGCCCAGGTAGGAGTTGGAGGAGGACCCTGAGTTGGTGGGGTGCAGAAGGCAGCAGGAGGCAGGTGAGGACAGGCCCAGGTGAGGGTGGACCGGACCAGCTCATTCTGGCTTCACACCATCATGCTGCTCGTGGTTTGGGTAATTACAGAGAAACGAGATGCATCTGTGCTGCTCCTGGCTGAATGTGCTTCCCTTTGCCAGACTACAGGACAGGGCTGGCTCCAGGATGCCTGCCCCACCCCCATCCTGACTGCACAAGGTGGCTGGGTGGCAGGGGCACCCCTTGTTGCCTTGTGCACACCAGTAAGCCCAGCCTGGTGGCAAGCAGGGTGGATTGGGGAGGCTCAGGCCTCGTGCTTCAGGAGTGAGACTGCTATCCAAACAGGCCTTGGCCAGAGCTAATTAGTAGCCAGGACGAGGCCGGCAGGATAAGAAAGCAGCAGTTCTCGTGGACCGCTTCCAGAATTCTTACGTTATAGGGATGAGTCTTCCCTGTTAGCTCAGGTGGTAAAGAATCTGCCTCCAACGCATGAGACTTGGGTTGGATTCCCTAGAGAAGGGAATGGCTTTCCACTCCAGTATTCTTGCCTGGAGGATCCCATGGACAGGGGGAGCCTGGTGGGCTACAGTCTATGGGATCGCACTGAGCTGGACAGGACTGAGCGACCAACACTTTGACTTTTTACAGTGATGAGTCTGGGGGAGGTGCTTATCCCTGGAAAGTCACTCTCTACCCCCAACACTCAATACCTTCCCCTTTAAAATAGGAACTGATCAAGTAAATTTCAGTTTAAATTTCACCGAACACTTTTATATCCTTGTTTTTAAAAGCTTGGAGATCTGGCCCGCTTAGAAGTGAAGGGTAAATGATTTGAAGAGTGAAAGCTCAGACTTTGATCTACTTGGCCCTTCCTTCTTGGTTTTGTATGTGGTTCAGCAAACGTGTGTGAGTTGTTCTGATTCAGGGTTCATAGTTTTATTATAAACCAAGGATAACTAGATGTTTGGCACCAGGGCGCTGTAAGAGTGCTGGGCGTAATCTGCACGTGCACCTCCATCCTCACCTGAGATCCTGGGATGGGGCGGGAGGCTCACTACGTGAGGAACAGCTTGCTTTTCCACATGAGAACTTGAGTTCTTTCTAGGGAAAATGGCAGGGATTGTTTCCTCTAGAGATTATTATGTTGTGATGCCCTAAAATAAAGTCCCCTTCAAACAAACAGGACATACTTCCAATCCACATTTTGCCTCCCAGCAAGTAAGCAAGTTTAACACCTGTCCAGCTCCTCAGGCCTCATCCAGTGTCCCCTTGGTTCCCCAGGTGAGGTTGGTGGGAAGCTGGTACAAGAGCAGAGGCCTGGAGTGGAGCCAGCCTGCTGTTATGTCCACTTGTCCTGAGTGGCTCCCTCTCTCTCTCTGCCTCTTTTCCATGCACCGGGATGATCAGGCTGTTCTGTGGAGTAAATGAGACAATATGTGTGTAGCATGTGGACTTCTGAAGTCAGCTGCAGGGTACCAGATCCTTCTGGTGGGCATCTGTATCCATTAGGATTATTTTCCTGTTAGAGTCCCAAATGACAGTCCTTCAACAAAAAAGGCCTGATTCCTCTCTCATAAACACGCATGGTCAGAAATCTGGGGATGTTCTGTCTCACCAAGTGCTCCAGGATTCTTGTACCTTTGCTTCAGTGTTTGAAACTTCTGTTCCTAAATTACCACATAGTTTTGAAGGGTGCTCCAATTCTAGCCATCACATCTGATTTCCAACCAGCAGGAAGGAGTATAGGAGGACTAAGAAAAAGGACAAATTAACACGCAAGCTATCTCTTAAGGAGATTATAGGCACTCTGTTTTATTATGCTTTATAGCTAGTGCTTTTTTTTTTTTAACAAATTGAAGGTTTGTGGTAATGCTGTGTTGAGAAAGTCTATCAATGTCATTTTTCCAATAGCATTTGCTCACTTTGTCACATTTTTGAAATTCTCAAAATATTTAAACTTTTCAATCATTATTATGTTTGTTATGGTGATGTTTGATTAATGATCTCTGATGCTACCATTGCAAAAAGATTACAACTTGCTGAAAGTTTGGGTGATGGCTAGCATTTGTTTAGCAATAAAGTACTTTTTAATTGAGGTACATATATTATTTTTAATGCTATTGCACACTTAATAGATTCTAGTATAGTACAAACAACTTTCACATGTACTGGGAAATTCCCAAAGCTGTGTGATCTGCTTTATCACAATATTTGCTCTATTTTGGTGGAACCAAGCCTACAATATCTCTGCAATATGCCTGTACTGGAGACCGCTAGAAAGAAAATCTCACTCAGTCATGTCCGACTCTTTGTGATCCCATGGAATGTATATACAATGCATGGAATTCTCCAGACCAGAATACTGGAGTGAGTAGCCTTTCCCACCTCCAGGGGATCTTCCCAACCCAGGGACTGAACCCAGGTCCCCACACTGTGGGCAGATTCTTTACTACTTGAGCCACTGGGAAGGCTGGCACCCAGCATCTTTCATGTGCATCTCACTGACAAGAATTTAGTGACATAGCTGTGGCTGGCTGCAGGGAAACCTGGGAAACGATCTTGGGTGGGAGGGCAGCCAGCTATCCAGCTAGGAGTCAAGGGTTCTCTTAATGGGAGAAGGAGAGGATGGATACTGGGGGACTCCTGGGGGCCCCTGCTATAGCTTGGCAGGAAGCAATCACCACCCCATCCTAACACACACACACACACACACACATGATTAGATTAAGTTCTTACTAGGCCAGAGCTACAAAAACTGGTGCTGCAGGGTCGGGTTGTGGGGGGGGGGGGGTGGCATTCCCTTGCACACGTGGAGCCCATCCTATCTGATGACACGCCGTTCCTCCTGCGCTTTTATATCTCCCTCCTGGGAGGGCTTGCTCTGCTGGTCCAGGGGTTTCATTCAAGGGCATGCTTGTAGACATCTTGGTTCTCAGACCAGACTCTGCCCAGCCAGGGGATGTCACGGTCAGACACGATCAGGGAAGAGCTCTCTGCCCACAGCTTGCCCACTGTACTGGGCACATAGGGGCTGCTGGTGGAGGTGGCATTGACAGATGGGAAGGCTGGGTTGGCTCCCAGCTCCTTATGGTGAAAGCTGGCTTATTCCACAAATGAGGACGTTGGGGTGCCTGGGGGAGCAGCAGTCCTGAAGGCTCAGCTCTAGGAGACACCGTCTCAGGCTCCTTGCAGAGGAGGGCAATGCTCCAAAACTAGGGGTGTCAGGGCAGCCCTGAGCACTCCTATGGGGGCTCCAAGCGCTGACCCCCCACTGCTGAGCGTGTCCTCCTCCAGGCTCCTCAGGTGAGGCGGCAGAGTGACACCTGGGGCTCCTGGGGTAATTGGAGCCCCTGCAGCCGGGACCTGTGGAGGGGGCGTCAGCTTCCGGGAGCGCCCCTGCTACACCCAGAGGTAGGAAGGCGGGGATGGGCCAGCTTGTTAAAAGAGAGCAGGGGCGGGGGGGAGCTGCTGGGTGTCCTGGGCCAGTGCCAGGGCCACAGGGGCAAAACCTACTACACGACAGACTTGCTCTGGGAGCAGCATCAGTGGGGAACTTGAAATCGAGTCATTTCTGCATCCTGACACTCTGATTGCAACGACAGCCTTGTTTCAGGGGGCTGGTGCTGCTCCTGCTTCACCCACCCCCGAGGCTCTAGCTTCTCCGGCAGCGCCAGCAGGCCTAATAGATTCTTGAATTAACGAATAATCCTCCAAAATTCCTAACGTGTGCAGTTCCTCTGCCGTCAGCCCCTTCTTCAAGTACAGATGTTTCTCATTCTAAGTGACTTATTAAGCTCCTGCTGTGTGCCCTGCACTCGGAGTACCATAGGGTGCGAGAGGTGATGACACTCTGCCTGCCAGGGGTTTAACGGTTCCTGAGAACTTTGCCTGAAGAGGCAGAGAAGACACTATTCTAAGTGTCTGATCCACATTTACTCCTCTTAAATGGCCGAATAACCTTACCAAGTGGGTATATATATTGCATCTTATTGCATCTCCAAGGACAGAATTTGAGTCTTCTCTGGGAATATGCTTTAAGAGGTAGAGTGGCCCCGAGTTAGCAAAGCTCTAGGCTAGTTAGCCTTCTGAGTCGGGCTTCTCCCAGGTCTGCACACAGGGCTCATTATATCTGCCTAAGGGGATTCCGGAGGAGCCTGGGAGGCTGCAGGTCATGGGGGTCCCAAGGAGTCGGACACGACTGAGCAACTTCACTTTCACTTTTCACTTTCATGCATTGGAGAAGGAAATGGCAACCCACTTCCAGTGTTCTTGCCTGGAGAATCCCAGGGGCGGGGGGAGCCTGGTGGGCTGCCGTCTGCGGGGTCGCACAGAGTCGGACAGGACTGAAGTGACTTAGCAGCAAGGGGGATTTGGGAGCCCCTCCTCTCCTGCCACCCCTCTGGCCCAGCAGTGCCCATCCGGTAGTTTCACCGCAGCTGGGGGTCGGGGGGTGGGGGGGCTTTGTGGGAGAGACCCAGGAGGGGGTGGTTGCTGGGTTGTGGGGTTTGGCTCTTCCCAGTGCTCTCGCCCTGCAGGAGAGATGGGGGCTCCAGCTGCGTGGGTCCCACCCGGAGCCACCGCTCTTGCCGGACGGGAGGTAAGGTACAGGCCCTGGGGGTGGAGGACAGCTCCCCAGACCCCCTCCGCGGCTGACATACTGGCCTTGGGAAGACCCCCACCCCCCGCACGTGGGTGCGTGGCAGTCGCTTCCTCACCCCCGCCGCCTGAAATGATACCTTTGCCTCCTTACCCCAAGCCCCCTCGCTGGAGGAGAGGGGCGGGGGGCGACCCCACCTCCCCGAAGCTGCAGCAGGGGCTGGGGGAACCGCCCCCGGCCTCCCCGGGGCCCAGCGGGACAGCGGACTCCAGCGGCAGGCCCACAAGCCCCCTCCCTCGCCCCCCCTCCCCACAGAGCTGCCCCGACGGCGCCCCGCGATTTCAGGGCGGAGCAGTGCGCGGAGTTCGACGGCCGCGAGTTCCAGGGCCGGCGCTACAAGTGGCTGCCCTACTACGGGGGTGAGTGCGCCGTCCTTCGGGCGCCCTGCTGCCCCACCCTGCGCTCTCCTACGTTGGGCTCCTTCTTTGGGGAATCTCTTTGCTACACTGACTTTGCATTTCGCAATTCTCACTACCATATTATGGTGCTCAATCGTTCAGTTCTGTCCCATTCTTTGCGGCCCCATGGACTGCTCTGCCCACGAAACTTTCGAGGCAAGAAAGTTGGAGTGGGCTGCCATTTCCTCCTATTCCAGGGGATCTTCCCGACCCGGGGATCCAACCGATATCTCTGGCGTCTTCTGCATGGCAGGCGGATTCTTTACTGCTGAGCCACCTGGGAAGCCCTCGCCATATTCTAGACGCGTTTTCAAATACATTTAAAGAAAAACCTCCAGTACTCCCAGCAGAGCACAACAGTGGTGACCATTCTGAGGTTTTTCCGTCCTTTCCCCCTGGGTATGCAACGTTTCAGGCCAAGCCTTGGCCAGTTCTGTGCAGTTTTGAGCCGCCTTTTGCTTGGCCTGCTCCCTGAAGCCTTCCTCACTGGCAGGAGGCGGGGGCAGGGGTGGGTTGTGGGGGTGGGGTGGGGTTGAGACCCATGCCCAAGTTTGGGCAAACTGCAGGCTGAGCTGCCTCGGGGCTTGGTGTGGCAAGAGCTCATTTACTCAGAATCTCTGGGGCTGGAGGCAATGCTCTGGGTAACTTTGAGGAGGGTATAGGTCATTAATTTTTAGAGCAATACAGTTCAAGAAAAAAAAACAAAAGAATCACTAACATGGTGTAATTAAAACATTTTCAATGAGTCAGATATTCTGTAGGCTAATCCTTCCCAGGATAAGTTTACACTGCTCACTGTAGATGACTCCTGGAAACTCTCTGGCACTCTGGATTCCGAATCAGTGAATCTTAAGTCTTGTGTGTGCTGTGGGCTGGGGGAGGGGTCTTGGCTAGAGGTGGAGGCCCCAGTGGGGTAGTTTGCATTCATTGCTCCTCCTGGATCCTAAGGTGAAGGTATGTTGAAGATAATTTGCTAAGAACCAGAACCGACTCATTGGAAAAGACTCTGAGGCTGGGAAAGATTGAGGGCAGGAGAAGGGGGTGACAGAGGACAAAGTGGTTGGATGGCATCACCGACTCAATGGACATGAGTGGGCAAACTCCAGGAGATGGTGAAGGACTGGGAAGCCTGGAGGGTTGCAGCCTGTGGCGTGGCAGAGTTGGACACAACTTAGCAACGGAACAACAATGAAACATTACAGAAAAATTAGAACAGAGGAAAGTTTAAAAAGGGTTGCTGAGGGGTGCCTTCTCTGTGGTGGAGGTGATTACAATCCTATTAGCACTCCTGGGCTATTCAAATAAATAAATATAAAAACTGAAACAAGAAAATTACTTTAACCCACCTTTTTCATAGGATTGCTGCTTGTGTTTCTCTCTAGCTCCTTTCACATTACTTTCTCTCTCTGTTTATGTATTTGTGATTGTTACATGGTATCACTTTGCATTCTGTTATAAACATCTCCCCACATTACTGGTTGGTCTTCATAATCACAGTTCTTAATAGCATAGTCCATAGGTGTAATAATCTAGTGATAGTAATTAAAGAGTAGCTGATACTCAGACTATTATAAATAGTAATGCTGAGATAGACCTCTTCAAGTGTCTAGCTTTTTCCTAATTCTAGGATTTTTCCCTCGACTTGATTCCCAGAGGTGTATCCACTTTATGGAGAAGATCCTTTCCCCCTGTGACGGTGGTGGGATTTTGAGCCCCTGGTGGTGTGATGGTGTAGGACTTCCTCTCCCTGTGTGTGTGTGCACACACGTGTGTGCCCTGTTTCTGGCCCCTGCCCGACTTTGCTGTTGCTCACACAGGCCTTGAACCTTGCTCAGCCTCTCAACTTCCCCCTCTTGCTTACTGCAGCCCCCAATAAATGTGAGCTGAACTGCATCCCCAAGGGGAGAGCTTCTACTACAAGCACAAGGAGGCCGTTGTAGATGGGACACCCTGTGAACCTGGCAAACGGGACATCTGTGTGGATGGCAGCTGCAGGGTGAGTTGTCCCTGCCACCCCCACCAGCTGGTTTGGGGCTCATTGCGGATGTCCCCCTGCCCCTGCACCAGAGGCTCTCCTGACCATCTGCCTTCTCAGGACTAACTTCTAAGGTGCCTTGCTTCGCCAGTGTCCTGCGGCCCTCTTACCTTTGCCCTTTGAAAACTCAACAATAAGAGGAGGCCTCTGGGTGGCAAGTTGGAGAAGCCGAAGTAAAAGTGACTTAAGGGGGGAAAAAAACCCATTGAGGGAGGCGCTGGCTGGCTGCAGGGCCTGGCTGATGCTCTGGAAAATCTCTCCTCCCTTGGCTTTCTTCTCCTCTGGGTCCACTGAGGGTTGGCGAGTTCTTCTGGTGAGCTGTGAAGATGGCCCAGCAGCCCCAGGCTTCGGTCGTCCCAGCCTGGCTGCCCGCTGGGGCGGGGGCGCTGTTCCCAGGAGTGCCAGCAACCCGCGGTTGCCCCTGGCTTGCCCTCACCCGGGGCTCCCCTGCGCGCCTTGAGCAGAGCGTACAGCCTGCTGACCAGCGCGACGCTACTGCCCGGGAGCTGGCCACACGCTGTGGGAGAGAGGTGGCTTCCGAAGGAGAACGAGGTGCTGTTGCTGGAGAAGGGGACGCGGGTGCCGTGCGGGCAGGAGAGGTGGATAACCAGCTACCGGCCAGGTTCAAGGCTTACTCGGCGGCCCTGGCCAGCGAATGGCTACCGCGCCTCCTGGACTGGCCGGGCGGCCAGGGTTCCAGTCTGGCTGTGACTGTGACTCCCCCGGGTCTCTCGCGTCTCCTCTCACCTCCGCCTGGCAGGTCGTCGGCTGTGACCACCACCTGGACTCGTCGAAGGAGGAGGACAAGTGTCTGCGGTGCGGGGTGACGGCACGACCTGCTACCCTGTCACGGGCGTCTTTGAAGCCAATGACCTCAGCAGAGGTGGGGTCCTCGTGGGGTCTGCAGACGGTTCAGACCGGGGTCTGTCCCCTGCCCCTTCCTGGCATCTTGCTCGCTGACGCGGCGCCGAGATGGTGTGATCTGGTGCTCCAGGTCATGAAAGGCCTGAGGTCACGCCTCGGGGTGGAGGCCGAACCCTTGCCCAGGAGCCTGTGGGCTCAGGCTAGGATCTCCTCCGGCCTATCCCGTGATGCCTGGGCGTGTCCCCCCCTCCCCCCCGCCGTCCCCATCTGTCCCCTCCTTTCCCTCCCCTCCCCTCAGTTTGGGTGCTTCATCCGTCCAGCACCTGTGCAGCCATTTCCTCCTTCAGAAACACTCTTTCCCAAGCCCCCCGCCCTGCTGTGTCCTACTTGGCGACCCCACCTGTGCGGCTGGGCACTGGGCAGCCTCAGGGCCAACTCCTCCTTGTGGCTGGTGGGCCCAGAGTGTCTCTGCCCCTTAGGCTACAACCAGATCCTCATCGTCCCCATGGGGGCCACCAGCATCCGCATCGAGGAGGCAGCCGCCAGCAGGAATTTCCTGGGTGAGGACAGTTTTGGGGTCCGAGGCAGGGCAGTCGCCATGGCAGGGCGGTAGGTCCTCCTTGGCAGCTGACTGGGGTGCTCCCCTGGTGCAGCGGTGAAGAGCATCCGTGGCGAATACTACCTCAACGGACACTGGACCATCGAGGGTGCCCGCGCCCTGCCCGTGGCCAGCACCCTCCTGCACTATGAGCGGGGAGCTGAAGGGGACCTGGCGCCCGAGCGGCTCCACGCCCGCGGCCCCACCTCGGAGCCCCTGGTCATTGAGGTGAAGGGGTGGCGGGCACCTGGCCCCCAAGAGGTGGGAAGGAGGGCTTTGGGGTGAGTAGGGTGGCCCCCTGGCATCCAGCCTCAATGGGGACCCTCCTGCACAGCTCATCAGCCAGGAGCCCAATCCAGGCGTGCACTTCGAGTACCACCTGCCCCTGGGTGCCCCCCGGCCCGGCTTCAGCTGGAGCCATGGCTCGTGGGGCGACTGCAGCGCTGAATGTGGTGGAGGTGAGGGCAGTGGCCTCGGTGGGGGGCGGCGCGTGGCTGTGTGCAGGGCTCGGCTCCCTCCTGCAGGCACTCCAGCCATGGGAGGGAGGTGGACAAGTTGATGCAACGTCTGCATGTCACAGGGGGCCACCTTGGGGAAACCCAGGAGTGGAGGGACTCCGACAAAGGGCCCCTACCTTAGCCAAGCAAACCAGAGGGCTTCCTGGAGGCAGTGGCATATCCTAGGACATGGTATTCCTTTGATGGTGGAGGGTGGGCCTGGAGCCAGTGACCAGGTGTCAGAGAGGGGCCCCATCACCCACAGATAAAGCTCTCTGAGCTCAGACATGGTGATGGCCACCTACCCAGGGGGGTCACTGAGGCTCAAGCAGGTGACACTTGGAATGTGTCCAGAAGGGAGGCTGGCCCACAGAATGCATTGGGCGAATGTGGACTGACCGGCTGCCTGCCGTGGCCTGGCCTCTGCAGGTCAGCAGACCCGCCGGGTGTTCTGCACCATGGATGACGAGGTCTACCCTGAGCACCTGTGCCAGCCCCAGCTGCGGCCAGCTGACCGCCGCCCCCTGCAGCCTGCAGCCCTGCCCGCACACCAAGCGGTGAGGCCCTGCCCGCCCCTCTGCCCAGGCAGGGCCCAAGCTCTTCGGTGGGAAGGGGGTGGAGGCCCCTCAGCTGTTTTAGGTGTTGGGAAAAGCAGGAGACTGGGGACTCCTGATAGCTGCAGCTGGGTGGGGGAAGAGGCAGGGGGGGGGCCTGAGCATGAGACCCTGGGTGGCTCTGTCCACCCTTGTGAGCCCACACAGTGCCCAGAATGTCCAGGCTGATGGCGGGGGGTGGTGGTGGTGTGGGTACCAGAGGCCCCATTGGTGTGAGCTCGCAGGGAATTGGCAGATGCCAAGGAGGGGACCAGGGCTCGGACTCAGGGGCCTGAGGGCATCGGCGATGCCTTTGTTTGTGCACCAAGGACCTCTTACCTGCACCGGCCCAGAGCGTGGGCACCTTGCTGGGGCCCAGCATGTGTGCAGGAGCAGGTAATCCTCGGGCCACTGGCTCCCTGCAGGGCTGTGCCATCTCCCACCCGGTGGCCTTGGTGGCAGGCAGCTGGTCTCTTGGGATGGTGGTAGGCTTGGCTTTGCATATGCGGTGGGGTGGTCCTATCATCCAGGTCCTGGGGCCCAGGGCCGGGAAGGGCCGCTGCACATGTGCCTGAGCATGGCCCCTCGGGGAGATGCCCCCCTCCCGCTAAGGTCAGACCTGGAGGGAGTAGAGTCTGGCTGGGGTGATGGTGACCCGGTGAGAAGGAGAAAAAGGGTCCATGTGAGGACAGGAGCCCTGGGAGGGAGGGAGCCAGGCTCCGTGTTTATGGGGACCTGGGCACACTGGTGGGAATGGTGAGCAGGGCTGGACCTAGGCCTCGGGCAGGGCTCTCTGCTCCTCACTTGGATGGCCTGATGCTCAGAGGATGGGCCGGGAGGGGGGTCCCCGCTCCACTCCTGGGCGCCACCCCTATGGGTCTGGACCTCAGACCAGACCCAGCTGCAGGGCCCACCTCACTGTGCTCCTGCTCTCCACTAGCTGGAAGACGGGGCCCTGGACGCTCTGCTCGGCCTCCTGTGGGGGCGGCTCCCAGTCCCGCTCCGTCTACTGCATCTCGTCTGATGGGGCCAGTGTCCAGGAGGCTACCGAGGATGCTGAGTGCGAGGGTCTGCCTGAGAAGCCCCCGGGCACGCGGGCCTGCAACCTGCATCGCTGCGCAGGCTGGAGCGTGGAGCCCTGGAGCGAGGTGAGCCCAGCCCCTCTGGGACGGGGAGGCCATCAGGAGCTGGGTGGTGGGCCTGGGTGGCGGGCCTGGGTGGCCACCAGCAACTCTGAGAGGCTTGTCATCTTTAGGGGAAGCGGCTCCTGGGAGAGAAGGGACCTGCCAGGTGGTCCCGGAGGCTGTGGTCAAGGCTGGGGCTAGGATCCCTGCTCCAGTGCTATTCCTCCTTCTTGAGGGTCCAGGGCGGGTGGGAAAGGAGCCTGGCACATTGTTTGAGGGGCCAGGGAGGGGCTGGGGCTGCTGGTCACTGCTTCCGGCCAGCTACATGTGTAGCAGTTGCAGATAAAGGAAAATGCACTTCAGCCCAGTGTCCGTCACTGTGGTTCAGGCTGTGTGACCTCAGGAGGGTGACTTGGCCTCTCTGGGCTTGGGGGCCACAGAGCGCTGTCTGCCCTCCATGCCGGGCTGGTGGGTCCCCACCTGGGCAAGGACCAGCTCCTGCTGACAGCCTGGTCCTTACAGTGCTCTGTCAGCTGCGGTGTGGGGGTCCGGAGGCGGAGCGTCACCTGCCAGGGTGACGAGGGATCTCTGCTCCACGCCACGGCCTGCTCCTTGGAGGACCGTCCCCCGCTCACTGAGCCCTGTGTGCATGATGACTGTCCCCCTCAGTGACCAGGCCTGGCAAGTGGGCGCCTGGGGTCCAGTGAGTACTCCCACGCCCCTTCCCTCCTCCCCTTCCCTCCTCCCTTCTCCCTCCTCCCCCTTCCCTACTGTCCAGTCCTGGTCCCTGGGTCTGACTACAGGACTCAAGCATCCTCCCCTTGCCCCTGCCTTATGGATACCCCCCAGCCTGAGGGTCTCTCCCCCATGCGGTATGTTCTCTCTCGCACTCCCTCCCGGGGGTCCTCAGTGCTCCAAGAGCTGCAGCTCGGGCACTCGGAGGCGCCAGGTGGTCTGTGCCCTTGGGCCCCCAGCCGCTGTGGGAGCCTGCAGCCATCCAAGCCCACGGCCGTGGAGGCCTGCAACACGCAGCCCTGCGATCTCCCTCCAGGTGAGGATGGGAGGGGCAGCTGGAGCCTGGCCCGGCCTCTGGCCCTGCCGGCAACCTGGCCAGCACCTCTTGCCCTTGCGCCTTTGCCTGTGCTCTCAGCCCCCTGGACCCCCCTCCTCTCAGGTCTCCTGTGTGAGGCCTTTGCCGCCCACAAAGGCCAGCTCTTGGCAGCCTCATCAGGCAGCCGTGTTCCCCCACCCCCGGGAGGCAGCACCTCCCGCTCACACCCTCGAGCTCTCTGCCGGTACACTTAGGTGCTGCAGGGGTTGTTAGGCCTACTGGCTATAAGCTTCCTGAGGGCCAGGTCCGCTTCCTTCTTCCTGTTTTGTTGTTCATTTCCTCAGTCAGGTCTGACTCTTTGTTATCCCATGGACTGCAGCACACCAGTCTTCCCTGTTCTTCACTATCTCCCGGAGCTTGCTCTCCCTGTTCTTCACTATCTCCCGGAGCTTGCTCAAACTCATCTCCATTGAGTTGGTGATGCCATCCAACCATCTCGCCCTCTGTCGTCCCCTTCTCCTCCTGCCTTAAATCTTTCCCAGCATCAGAGTCTTTTCTAATGAGTCAGCTCTTCCCATCAGGTGGCCAAAGTACTGGAGCTTCAGTCTCAGCATCAGTCCCCCTAATGAGTATTCAGGACTGATTTCCTTTAGGACTGACTGGTTTAATCTCTTTGCAGTCCAAGGGACTTTCAAGAGTCTTTTCCAATACCACAGTTCTAAAGCATCAGTTCTTCAGCACTCAGCCTTCTTTATGGTCCAACTCTCACATCTGTACATGACTACTGGAAAACCATAGCTTTGACTATACAAACTTTTGTCTGAAAAATGATGTTTTTGCTTTTTAATATGCTGTCTAGGTTGGTCATAACTTTTCTTCCAAGGAGCAAGTGTCTTTTAATTTCATGGGTGTAGTCATTGTCCACAGTGATTTAGGAGACCAAGAAAATAAAGTCTGTCACAATTTCCATTGTTTCCACATCTATTTACCATGAAGTGAGGGGACTGGATGCCATGATCTTTGTTTTTTGAATGTTGAAGTTTAAGCCAGCTTTTTCAGTCTCCTCTTTCACCTTTATCAAGAGGCTCTTTGCTTTCTGCTATTAGGGTGGTGTCATCTGCATATCTGAGGTTATTGATATTTCTCCGAACAGTCTTGATTCCAGCTTGTGCTTCATCCAGCCCGGCATTTTGCATGATGTACACTGCATGTAAGTTAAGTAAGCAGGGTGACGATACACAGCCTTGGTGCGCTCCTTTCCCGATTTTGAGCCAGTCTGTTGTTCCGTGTCTGGTTCTAACTGTTGCTTCTTGACCTGTATACAGGTTTCTCAGGACTGTGGGAAGGTGGCCTGATATTCCCATCTCTTGAAGAATTTTCCACATTTTTTTTTGATTCACACAGTCAAAAGCTTTAGCATAGTCAATGAAGCAGAAATAGATGTTTTTCTGGAATCCTCTTGCTTTCTCTGTGATCCAACAGATGTTGGCATTTTAATCTCTGGTTCCTCTGTCTTTTCTAAATCCAGCTTGTACATCTGGAAGTTCTTGGTTCATGTACTGTTGAAGCCTAGCTTGGATTTTGAGTGTTACCTTGCTAGCATGTGAAATGAGTGCAATTGTGCAGTACTTTGAACATTTTTTGGCATAGCCTTTCTTTGGGATTGGAATGAAAACTGACCTTTTCCAGTCCTGTGGCCACTGCTGAGTTTTCCAAATTTGCTGGCATATTGAGTGCAGCACTTTCACAGCATCATCTTTTAGGATTTGAAAGAGCTCAACTGGAATTCCATCACTTCCACTAGCTTTGTTCGTAGTGATGCTTCCTAAGGCCCACTTGATCTTGCACTCCAGAATGTCTGGCTTTAGGTGAGTGATCACACTATTGTTGTTATCTGGATCATGAAGATCTTTTTGTTTGTATAGTTCTTTGTATTCTTGCCACCTCTTCTTAATATCTTCTGCTTCTCTTAGGTCCATACCATTTCTGTCCTTTACTGTGCCCATCTTTGCATGAAATGTCCCCTTGGTATCTCAGTTTTCTTGAAGAGATCTCTAGTCTTTCCCATTCTGTTGTTTTCCTCTATTTCTTTGCATTGATCACTGAGGAAGTCTTTCTTATCTCTCCTTGCTATTCTTTGGAACTATTCTTGCTGTTTTTCTTCCTGTTTCTATCCCCAGGGAACCTAGCTGGCACGTGGTTGATCCTCAGTAAATGTTTGTTGAAGGACTGAGTGCCGAGAGGGAGGCAGTCCAGGAGAGATGTCCTTCACGTTGCCTCTGCCTTCACACCCCCCCTTCAGCCACCATCCTCACGGGAAAGATGTCCCAGTCCTGAGGAGCTGTAGGACAAGGGGCACGCAGGCCATCAGGTTACTTGATTTGAGGAAGTGTTATTGGGGGAAGGTGTGGGCTGGGGCTGCGCAGGGGTGGCCGGGGGTGTGGCCTTCTGAGACTGCAGAGAGGTGTGTTTGGCCCTCACGTGCCAATGACGGGGAAATGGTAGGATGCCAATGGAGGCACGTGGCAAAGTGGCCAAGAACTGGTGGCCCAGAGTCAACGGCTAACTGGGTTCAAATCTCCCCTCCATTGCTGACCAGCCGTGTGACCCTGGGCAAGGGTCTCTCCTCTCTGATCCTCCGCTGGCCCAGCTGTGCAGGGGGTTAAGGAGACTGACTTTCCAGGCTCGTGGTGATCTCTTGGCATAGTACCCGCGCACACAGTGCTCCATAAATGAAGTTGTTGTTCATTCGCTCAGTAGTGGACTGCTGTTTGTGACCTCATGGACTGCAGCACGCCAGGCTTCCCCGTCCTTCACCATCTCCCATAGTTTGCTCAAATTCACGTCCATTGAGTTGGTGATGTTATCCAATTTGGTGATGTTGTCCCCTTCTCCTCTTGCCTTCAGTCTTTCTCAGCATCAGGGTCTTTTCCAATGAGTCAGCTCTTTGCATCAGGTGGCCAAAGTATTCAGCTTCAGCATCAATCCTTCCAATGAATATTCAGGGTTGGTTTCCTTTGGGATGGACTGGTTGGCTCTCCTTGCAGTCCAAGGGACTCTCAAGAGTTTTCTCCAGCACCACAGTTCAAAAGCATCAATTCTTCGGCGCTCAGCTTTCTTTATGGTCCAGTTCTCACATCTGTATGGAGGGGGCGGGTAGCAGTAGTGGTAAGGCCCTGTGGGGCCCTGGGCTGGGCTCCTGGGCCTGGCCTTCGGGCTACACGCGCAGGAGGTTCCTCAACCCTTACAAGTCCAGCTCCCTCAAGCCACTTGGTGTCCTGGGACCCTGGACACCTTCCTGGGAGGTGGCCCGAAGCCTGCCCCAAAGAGGCATTTACTCAGAAAGGAAGGAAACGGAAGGAGCGCTTTAGGCCAGGGTGAGTTGTGAAAGGAAGAAACCTGCATTGCTATTTTTATAATTATAGAAATAATTAATGTGTGTTCATTCTGGAATGTTTGGAGAAATTAGAAACGTAGTATATGTGGAGAAACTTAGATTGGCCTTATCCCAGCTGTTACTGGATAAATCCTTAGTGTGTTTCCTTGTAATGTATCTGTGATCTCTGTTTCTGCTTCCCCCCCAGTGACATTTGGTGTATGAACATTTTCATCTTGTGATTTCTAGGGGCTCCACAGAAGTCCACTTGTAGATGAGAATTTAGAATTTCTGTGGTTCCTACTTTTTTGGATACTATAGTGCGATAGTGCTTACTGGGGCTTCCCTGGTGGCTCAGAGGTTAAAGCGTCTGCCTCCGATGCAGGAGACCCGGGTTCAATCCCTGGGTCGGGAAGATCCCCTGGAGAAGGAAATGGTAACCCACTCCAGTATGCTTGCCTAGAGAATCCCATGGACAGAGAAGCCTGGTAGGCTACAGTCCACGGGGTCGCAAAGAGTCGGACACGACTGAGCGACTTCACTTTCATAGTGCTTACTGGTGAGTTCCCTGGAGGAGGGGCTGAGTGTCCAAAGAGGGCTCCCCTTGAGCGGTGGGCGTCTGAGAGCCAACACACTGGACAGTTCTGCTTCCCCTTCTTTCTAGAGCCGCACACAGTAGAAATAAACAAGCCCACGTCATTAAAAATTTTCTAAGAGCCACATTTTAGAAAATAAAAAGAAACAAGTGAATCTGCATTTAATAATATGTTTTATTTAACCCAATAAAATATTTTAACCTGGAATCAATATAAAAATTGTAGGATATTTTATATTCTTTTTTTCACAAGATTTTTTTTTTAAGGTTTGAAGTCCACTGTATAGGTTACACTTATGACACATCTCAGTTCAGACACTGGAATCAACTGGTGTAGCTGGTCTCAATTTAGAGGTCACGAGATATCTGAAAAAGCAGACTCACCTACCCAACTTGTCCCAGACATACTGAAGCCTCTTCCAATAAATTAATCAAGTGTTAGTGTTTAAATTGTAAATTTAATTCTGATTCAACAAAATTTGAAACTCAGTTTCTCGGTCACTCTGGCCCCATCTCCAGTGCTCAGTAGCTGTGAGACCAGTCAGGAGCCAGGACTGGCACTGGCCCAGGGTGGGGTGGGGGCTTGTGACAGGTCTCTTCAGGGGAGTGTTCTTGAGGCTGGGAGGATGCCGAAGGCTTCAGGCCTCTGGCTATGGCTTACATTTGTCTGATAGGCTCAGGGGAGCCGTTGAAAGTTTGGGGGCTCGAAGTGACACCATTAAAGATGGTTAGGACATTTGGTCCCTGCCTGAGGGTCAGGCTGAAGTGGAGAGAGTGGGAGCAGGCTGCAGGCATGCAGGCTCAGAGTTTGAGCAACGGAGGGGGTGGGCGCTGGCTGGCATAGCCTGGAGCCCCCTGGCGTGTGGGCAGGGACCCCAGACCCTGAGTTACAGCCTGAGCTGATGGCAAGAGAGAGTCATAGGAGTCCTCACGTGTGACAGAGGCAGGCTGGCCTTGGCGGAAAGTTGCCTTCCCAGCCGCAGAGGGACAGCCGGAATTCCCAGGCTGACTGGGGACCGTGAACCCACGGCCAAATGTAGACAGGAGACCAGAACCAGGGAGAGAGTTTGAATCAACCTTGTCTGAGTTTGTGGCCGAGGTGGGACGGGCAATACATGGAAAACAAAGATTTGACCACATATCTACTGGAATCTTCCAACTCTATTATTTTTAAAAGTACTCTGGGACTGGTGAGATGTAGTTCCCATGGAGATGGACTTTTCACTTTTTTTTGTAACTTTGTTTGACTATGTAGTGATATGTTTATTGTGGAAAATTTGAAAAACACTTAACAAATAGAAGGAAGCACCCCTCTCACCCAGCCCCCTGGCAAAACACACACACAGAGCATGCAGAGCCTTTCACCGTGAGCATTTTGGGGTTTTAATGTATTTTATCCAAGTAGAGTTGATTTACAATACAGTGCTAGTTTCTGCTGAACAGCAAAGTGATTCCGTTTTTAAGATATATATACACACACACATCCTTTTTGTATTCTTTTCTCTTTTGCTTCTGTGGTGGCTCAGCGGTAAAGAACCGCCTGCAATACAGGAGTTTCAGGAACACAGGTTCAGTCCCTGGGGTGAGGAAAATCCCCTGGAGCAGGGCATGGCATCCCGCGCCAGTATTGTTGCCTGGAGAATCCCTTGGGGTCACAGAGAGTTGGACGTGACTGAAGCGACTTAGCACACCTGGTCTACCGCGGGATACAGCAGGGCCGTGTTGTTTATCCATCCTCTGTGTAGTAGTGGACATCTGCCAACTCCGCACTCTCACCCTCCTCCTTGGCAACCATAGCTCTGTTCTCTGTGTCGATGGGTCCGTTTTGTAGTGAGCTTTGACCATATCTTGCTAGTATTATTTGGGGCATCATTTTTTAAAACTCCTGTTGTCCTCTTTTTATCTACAGCCTTTTGCATTTTTTTCTGTAACATTTTGTGATGAAAAATCTTTTTAAAAACCTTATTGAGGTTAATTATCATACACAATAA
Organism: Nanger dama; assembly: GCA_917880005.1. Lineage (NCBI taxonomy): Eukaryota > Metazoa > Chordata > Mammalia > Artiodactyla > Bovidae > Nanger > Nanger dama. The sequence goes on along the minus strand of CAKJTW010000003.1, from coordinate 18,746,831 downwards.
ACTTCACCTATTCTAATGGTACAGTTCGTGATGTTGAGTAAGTTTGCCAAGCTGGACAAGAGACGAGGAGAAACGTTAATCACACAGGAAAGATTAAGAGCTGTGTGTACCTGCCATCAAGTTCTACAATTAATGTTTTGTTGTAATTACATTTTCATCATCTACTCTCTATCTCATTTATCAATTCAGTTTTTAATATGGAATTTTTTATTGAGGTGAAATTCAATAACACACAGTTAACCACTTTAATGTGTACAATGTGCTCTTATTTGTTTTCAAGGTTGTATGACCACCAGCTCTCTCAGTTCAGTTCTGTCGCTCAGTCATATCTGACTCTTTGCGACCCCATGGACTGCAGCACGCCGGGGCCCTCCTGTCCATCACCAACTCCTGGAGCTTCCTCAAACTCATGTCCATTAGTCGGTGATGCCATCCAACCATCTCATCCTCTGTCGTCCCCTTCTCCACAATTCTCACCACCCTGTAAAAGTACCCTGTACCCGTCAATTAATCACTCCCCATTAACCCTGGTCCTCTTTGCTGGTAGCCAGATCGCTGTGTCTCTGTGGATTTGCCAGTGCTAGATACATCAAGTAAAGGAATAGCATACCTTTTGCATCTGGCTTCTTCACTGAGCAGAATGCTTTTGAGGTTCGTCTAAGTTGTGGCATACATCAAGACTTCATTGCTTTTTATGGCTAAATTGCAGTCAGTCGTGGATGTACCCAGTTTGTTTATCCGTGTGTCTGTGGATGGATATTTGGGTTGTTTCCACCTTTTGGCTTTAGTGAATAATGATGCTATGAATATTCACGTAGAAGTTGCTGTGTGGCTGTCTGTGTTCAGTTCTCTGGGTTTATACTTAGAAGTGGACTTTCTGGGCTGTATGGTAACCGTGTAACTGTTCTGAGGGACTGCCAGGCCGTTTCCCCAGTCTTTACCATTCTTTATTCCCACCAGCAGTTGCATGAGGGGTCCATCCTCATCCTCGCCGACCCTTGTTATCTCGGTCTTTCTGATTAGAAGCATGCTAGTACCTGTGAAGGGGCGTCTCCTTGTGGCTCAGGTTTGCGTTCCCTTAATGGCCAATAGTGTTGAGCATCTTTTCACGTGCTTATCGGCCATCCCTGTGTCTTCTTTGGAAAAGTCTTATGTTCAAGTTCTTTGCCCATTTAAAAATTGGATTATGTTTTCCTCAATCCAATTAAAAATTTTTGTGTTACCATTTTTTATGTTGTTGGGATCAAACATAAATTCTCTCTTACATGCAGCTTTTCTCTTCGCTAAACACGTGACATGGGCGTTTTCTATATGACGAGAGACTCTTTTGAAACCTGGGAAGGGTGTTGACAAAACCACAAGTCTGCTGCCCTTCACTTCTGCTCTCCTGGGTTTCCCGGGTCCTGCCTGAGTGGTGGAGTGGGAGCAGATGTTGGGGGTGTGGCCTTCCCCCTGCTCCCTGACACCCCGGCTCCCTGCAGAGGTCCCCAGCATGCTGGAAGTGCACACCAGCCCCAGGGATCCCCGGATGTCTTTGGGCCCATGGGAGGCCTCTGCCTCAGGTGAGAAGCTTGGTGGAAGCCCCCAGCCCCGGGGGCCCTTGAGATGGACATTGAGGGTGGGGGCAAGTGGCTGTTGGGGGAAGGGATGTGGAGAGGAGGGTTTGACATGGACAAAGACGGAGGGTGAGGAGTCAAACAGAGACATCATGGATCTTTTGTTTCCTCCTCTTTCTAGATTTCAGAGACCAGTGGTGGGCACCCCAGGAGCAGCCCTCGGTGCGGGGTAACCCCAGAGGAGACCAGAGCCCACCCCTGTCAGCCCCAGGCCCTGCCCCGTCTCTGCAGCTCTCTTCATACCGGCAGCCTCTGCGACCGGGCTCGGGGCCCCGCGACTGCAGACAGAGCTCCCACGGGTGCTGCCCCGACGGCCACACCGCGTCCCTTGGGCCACAGTGGCAAGGCTGCCCTGGGGCTTCCTCGTGTCAGCAGAGTAGGTGGGTGCCTCTCCCCCTCCCCAAGTCAGAGAGGGAAGGTGTGTCTTCAGGGGGTGTCTGATGGGCAGGGCAGGTCTCTGCTCAGAGCGGGTAGGGTGGGTTAGCAGAGCTCAGGAGCGGGACTCCAGGGCTGTTGTGTCTGAGCTGCCCAGTGTGGGCAGCACTGGGGACTTGGCTTCCTCCCACTGAGCTCCCTAACCTGCTGGGGTAGGGAAAAAAGCCCCCTGCTCTCTCTGCAGAGGTCAACCTGTTGAGACAGCCTGAGGCTTGGGAAGGCAAGTAGGGTATGAATTCTAGCTCTGTGATCCAAATGAGGCTCCTGTTCTCTCGGGCTGGGGTGCCAAGGGCCACGATTCTGGAGTCAGCAGCTTGAGGGTGAGTCTCAGCTCAGCCAGCGACCCAGCTGTGTGACTTGGGGCAAGTTACTTAACCTCTCTGATTCTGGCTTTCTCTGCTGAGAACTGGGAACCGTGACAGCCACGACTGGGGCCGCTGTGGGGATGGACCAGATCACGGGGTACCTGGCCCACAGGCGCTTCGAAACATTCCTTCCTTCGCTTCCTTCCCACCTCCTGGTTGGTGGAGGGGAAGTAAGCCCTGAGCTCCTTTGACCCCTCTGCTGCCCCACCTCCCAGCTGCCTCCATTCTGTAAAACCTCCCTGGGAACCTGGTGTCTGGGGAGCTCAGGTGACTTTCCACCTTTTTGGTTTTGTGGTGGGATATGTGAGTCAAGGATCTGTTGATTATTAAGGGTTTAGCTCTGCTTATTGTCTTCCTGTTGCCGTCTCTGAGAGCCCCTACTTGGTGAGTGGATGTGACAGAGACTTGGGTTCGCCACATGGTTTGCCCTGCACGCAAGGGCCCCCTATCTCCCCACGGATCCTCACCTGGTTAAGCCTCCTGGCTCAGGGAGCCTCAGAGCTTGGATCCTGGGGTGCTGGAACTCAGGTTCCCTGGTGGGGCAGGGGTCAGGGCTGTGATGTCTTTCCAGGTTTGGGTGCTGCCCTGACGGGGTGACCGTGGCTGAGGGGCCCCATCAGGCAGGCTGCATGAGCTCTTACGGACACGACAACTCCGGGGGCAGGCCAGGATCGAGAGTAGCAGCCTCTACGGTGAGTGTCTGCTCAGCCCAGGGCCACGAGTCCAGCCTGCAGGCCTGCTCAGTGCTGCTGTGACGTGGGCTCATGGCAGCTTTGACCTTGAGGAGGGAGGTCCCTGAAGCTTGCTGGCCTGGCTTGTCCTCTCGAAGGCACAGACTTCCGTGACAGGCCCGGGCTGGGTGTTCGTCTGACCTTCTCCTGGATATGATCTCCAGGGCTGGGGTTCTGCTCTGTGGGGTCATAGTTTTCTCTCTCTCTCTTTCTGCCATCCTCACCCCAGCAGCCTGGAGCCACACCTCCATCCAACTTCCCAATCCTGGGCTCTCTCCCCAGGTCCCCAGTACCCACCGGCCCCAGGCCCAGCAGCATGAGCCCAGCGAGTGCCGGGCCTCCCAGTTTGGCTGCTGCTATGACCTCGTGGCCCCTGCAGCAGGCCCCCTGGGGGAAGGCTGTGTGGGCCAGCCCAGCTCCGGTGAGTGGCCCATCCTCCACGCCCTTACTGGGGAAAGGCTCTCACCCCACTCTGCTCGCTGCCCCGCCTTCCTCCTGGCTGGCTTATCACTCATTTCTTCCACCAACACGTCCTGGCACCGGGCAGGCGCCGGGCTGGGGAACGGTGCTGGATTGTCCTGCCCAACAGGACACCTCACCCCTGAGTTTGCACTCGTGGCCGCCTGGCTGCCTGTGGGAGCTGGGAGCTTGGTCAGTGGGGAGTCCATGGAGAAGGAAGACCTGTGCTGCCCCTTGGTGCTCAGCCCCCTCCAGAGGCAGAGGCCAGGGCTGGGATGGATAGGGTGCCCACCCTGCCTGGGATGCGTCCTGGAGGAAGGATCGTCAGGTGGGAGCACAGTGCCCATGTGGAGCTGCCAAGGACCGTCCCGGGGATGCAGAAGTCATGGGGCAGAGTCTGCAGGGAGCTGGGCACCTGGATGGGGGGCCTTTAAGTAGGGGGCCTGGAAGGTCACATCTGAGTGTGGAGGATGGCTAGACTGGTAGTTGGAGAAGGTTCTGAGCTGCTGAGGGGCCCAGGAACAAGGGTGGGGCCCTCCCTGGCTGTCTTGGCAGCCTGTGGAGGCTCAGGCCTGGGTATTCCTTCTGCATGAAGCACGTCAAGGGTTAGCCCTGGGGCTGCTCTGTGTGCGCTGGGCGGCCTGGGTCGGGTGGGAGGAGCATGAGGGAGCCCATCCAGGGAGGTTGCAGCCCTGACCCTCTGCAGGGCTCCAGCTCGGGGGTTGCAGAGCAGGCTGGTTCTGCTGGGGTTGCAGGGCGGTGAGCAGAGTCTGTCCCCGGAGCCCATCAAGGGGCCCGGCGGTAGTGCGGATGTGCGCTGAAGCCGGGGAGGGCCTCGCTCCTGAATCCTGGGCCGCGTCTGCAGCTTCCCTACTGGGTCGCGGTGACCTGTGTGCCTCCTGCCCCCCCAGCGTACCCCGTGCGGTGCCTGCTGCCCAGTGCCCACGGCTCCTGCACTGACTGGGCTGCCCGCTGGTACTTCGTCCCCTCTGTGGGCCAGTGTAACCGCTTCTGGTGCGGGCGGCTGCCACGGCAATGCCAACAACTTTGCCTCAGAAGAGGAGTGTGTGAGCGCCTGCCGGGGACCCCAGCCCGGGGCCGGGGCCTCTGGCCAGAGCACCCACGGAGATGGTGGCGGCAGCGGTCCTGGGGGGCCAGCAGGAGGCCAGCCGGCACGGGCTGGGGCCCGTGGTCGAGAGAGGACCCTTGCCTTCTGGTGGCCTCCCGCAGGGAAGACCAAGAGCCTGGGCCGGGGGTGACGGACCACAGACAGGCCTTTGGAGAGGGGCCCTGGGGTCAGGAGACTGGGCCCAGTCCCCCAGGACTGAGTGGAGATGCAGGACGACCAGCGCCTCCTTCCCGTGGGTCCTCCTACAGGTGAGGCCCCCTTCCCCAGGTGGGACGGGGATAGGGACCCAGGCAGGCCAGGGGCTGAACCTTTTAGGGCTAAAACCCTGAGATCAGCTGGGCCTCCCTCCACCTCTCACTTGGAGGGCTTTGCTACCGTTGTTCCACAGGTGGGGAACCTCAGGCTTTGGAGACATGAGGCTTGCCCAGGGCCGGGTGGATGGTGGTGCCTGAATTCTCCGGCAGATCTTGCTGGTATGGCCCAGGGCCTGTCTGGTTGAAGCTTAAGAGCTTCATGACCTTTGGCAAGTCATCCAGCTTCCCGAAGCCTCAGTTTCTCAACCTGTAAAATGGTGATATGATCTCATAGGTCTAGTGTGGATCCCGTTTGTTGTCACTCTTTGTGTCATATTAATGAAAGCTGGGAAGATTAAAAACAGAACTGTGAATTCCTGAGGGATCAGGCGTGTGTGCAGTTGCCTGGCTGCTCCTCTCCCAGGCTCTCCATCCTGGGCCCTGCGCCTGTTCTGTGCTCATTATTTTGGGCTGTGCTTTTGTGCGGGGTTTTCTCTTCCTGCAGCGAGCAGGGTCTCCTCTCTGGTTCTGGGTCGCGGGCTCTGGGCATGCGGGCTTCAGTAGCTGTGGCTCATGGACTTAGTTCCCCTTTGGCATGTGGGTTTCTCAGCTCAGGGATTGAGCCTGTGTCTCCTGCACTGGGAGGTGCTTCTTAGCCACAGGGCCACAGGGAGGTCCATGTTCTGTGCTCTTGTGGGAACAAGCTGAGGGTACAGTGCCTGTATTTGGGGGTGGGGTGGGGGTGGGGATTCTTGATTCCACAGACTTCTGGAGCATGGCTGCCATGAGAAGTACCTCTGGTAGTTCCATGGGTACCATGGGGGTACCTCTGGTACCCATGACGGGGTACCAGGCTTTCTGTGGGGACGCACTGATGAAGGGATAGTCCCCAATGCTGGCCCTCGTGTGACTCTCTGTCCCACCTTCCCAGGATCACTCTGGCAGGCTCGGACCCCTCCGTGGTGCAGGCGGCCCTGGGGCAGTTGGTGCGGCTCTTCTGCCCAGAGGACAGCTCCCCGGGTCCCCACTCCAGGTGGCAGAAAGACGGGTGGCCCGTCTCCTCTGACAGGTGGGTACAGCCAGCCTGCTCCCCGCCTAGCCCCTCCGATTCCCAGGGATGGGAGGGTGAGAGCGCACGGGGCAGGCCCCTCTGGTGGGAGCCAGGCTTGCTGTTGCCTCAGGACACAGCGCTCAAGCCCCCTCCCCGTCCTCAGGCACCAGCTGCAGCCCGACGGCTCCCTGGTCATCAGACCCCTGAGGGCGGAGGATGCGGGCACCTACAGCTGTGGTGACCCCGGGCCAGACCGTCACTCTCAGCAGGTCCAGCTGCGCATCACAGGTCTTGTCCCCACCCCACCACCTCCCTTGGGTTCTTCTGGGCCCCAGGGTGGGGGGGTACCCGCCAGGGCCCCCCCACCCCGGAGGACTAGGGCAAGAAGCAGTCCGCGGCATGCTGGCGGCTGGGCCCCCACGCTGCAGGTCGCCTGGGGCAGGCGTCTTGCCCCATGTGGCCCTTGCTCCCTGTCGGTCCCCCGCCAGCCTCATGGGCACCATTCCTCCCATCCGCTTCTCCCCACAGCTGACCCCTTGCTTCTGGCCTCACAATAGGGGGTGACATGGCCATGCCTTCTGAGGCTGAACCGAGGCACTTCCCCGAGACCAGGCACCCAGCCCAGGACCACAGGCCTGGGGACCCCAGCCGCGGGGTCCCCGCCGTCGCCTCACACCCGTGGCCCCTGACCAGGTGTGGTGCTCAGCACTGTCTGCCAGCCGCCTGGCCCACTGCGGGCCGGGGTTGGGGGAGGGCGAATGGACAGTCCCCAGGCCGGCGTGTGCTGTGACCAGGCTTGCCGGCAGCCTGCTCAGGGCTCTGGGAGGGGAGGGTGAACATGGCTCCCGGAGCCCAGCCTCTGAAGCAGGGATGGGGAGTCCTGCCCACCACCGTGAGCACTGGGGAGCAGAGCCCGTCCTGGCCCCAGCCTCAGGAGCTAGAGGGCTGAGCCGGCCTTGAAGAAGGGAGTTTACAGAGCGGGTGGAGAGGGCTGGAGGGGCCCACGTCAGGGACCTGGTGCAGGGTGGGCAGGATGCAGAAATTCTGGTGGCGGAGGTGAGAAAGCCGGAGCTGGCTTTGAGCCCGGGTCCCAGATATTTGTCGATGTCTCCCAACCAGAACAAAGGGCTGAGGCTGGAGAGCGGAATCTGGTCAGGTTTGTGGGGAGAAAGGGCCCATGAGGCCGGGTAGGGGTCCCGTCCCCAGGCAGGAGGGTGGTCAGGGGGAGGCAGCGGCAAGGAGCCCTCTCCCAGCTGAGTGATGCTTGCTCTGCAGGGTGCGTCTGGACCGGAGCCAGCCCGGGGTGCTGGACGCCCAGCTGGGCCAGCGGGTCCGGCTGACCTGTCGTGCTGAGGGCTTCCCGCCCCCGACTATCGAGTGGCAGAGAGACGGGCAGCCTTTCTCCTCCCCCAGGTTTGCTCAGCTCCCCTTCCCTGTCCTGCCTCTGGTCCCACCCCATCTGGGCAGATGCCATCCCCGGTCAGACCTGAGCGGGATCCCAGGGCCTCTCGAGAGACGGGGTTGCTAGGCGGAGGGCTCCTTGGGCAGACCATGCTGGGATCTCTGGACCATTCCAGAGTGTGGCCAGTGGACAATCGTAAGAAGCCAGCCAACAGGTGACGGCCTGTTGGGAAGAAGTGGAGGCAGACACCTTTCTGGCTGTAATCGTAAGAGCTAACATAGTAGGCCCGTGCTGAGGCTTAATCTCTTTCACGTGATGTGCAGAAGAGCTAAAGGGGTGCTGTTTTATCCACATGACGCACAGAAGCTTAACACCACCCAGCTCCTAAGGGACCGAACCAGGACCAAAACCTCGAAACCCAAACCAGAATTATTTTGTATCTGAAAACTTGCAATGATCTGCTTGTTGCCAGGTTTTAAAGTCAGGCGTCATTAAGTAAATGAGAGTGCCAGCAGCAGGAGGGTGGTCAGACCCCGCTGACTGGCAGGGCCCACTCAGCCTCTCACCAGGGGACGGAGACCCTGACCCCCCTCCCACGCACCGGGAACCTTGGGATGGAGCCACCTGACTGTGCTTGGCGCCCCCAGACACCAGCTGCAGTCCGACGGCTCCCTGGTCATCAACCACGTGGCTGTGGAGGATGGAGGCTTCTACATGTGTGTTGCGTTCAACGGGCACGACCGGGACCAGCGCTGGGTCCAGCTCCGAGTGCTGGGTGAGGCGCAGCCTGAGTGGGCGGGCGCGTGTGGCCAGTGGCCTCAGGGGTCAGGAGGGGCACCGTTGGCGTGCCGTGGCTGACAGTGCCCTCCTCCTCGGGCCCAGGGGAGCTGACCATCACAGGGCTGCCCTCCACGATGGCGGTGCCGGAAGGGGACACAGCCAGGCTGCTGTGTGTGGTGCCAGGAGAAAGTGTGAACATCCGATGGTCCAGGTGAGGCTCTGTTCCTGGCCCTCACACCCGAGCTCTACAAACCGGGGGGCGGGGGTCCATCTTTGTGCAGAATGTTGCTGCAGCCTGCACCCCTCCCCTCATGTCTGCTCCTGCCTCCTGGCCTGGTGCCAGGGAAGGGGCTACAGCGCCCTCCTCCCTTTATGGGGAAGCCTCAGGACCGCTCTCTTCTCTGCTGGTTGGGCTACACACCAGAGCCTCTCAGGCTCGGCACTGTCGACGTCTTGGGCTGACGCTGTCGGGGTGCGTTGGGGGATGTTTAGGTGCATCCAGCCTCGGGGTGCCTGGAGCACTCCCTCCCACTTCATGGCCACAGAAAGTCTCCAGGTGTTGCCAGATGTCCCCTGGGTGGCGGATGCTCTGCTGGGCTGAGAAACACTGGGCTCCACTCAGCTCTGGCGGCTTTGGGTGGCCTTTTACCCCAAGTCTGCTGGGCTTTTATTCATTCAGCAAACAGTTTGATGCCCCCTTCCTCCTTGCAGTATGTCAGGACGAGGCTAGGCACTGGGGATCCTGGGGGTAATCTGAGCACCCCCGACACTCCAGGCAGGAAATGGCCCAGTGTCCCCCAGGCTCGGAGGAGGTTTGTCCTGAGTGTGTCTGGTTCAGTGGGAAGGCCTTCTCCCGGCCCTAGGAGAACCAGCTCAGCAGCCCCAGGGGCCTGCAGGGTCTCCCAGCATCCTCTCTTCCAGGAACGGGCTGCCGGTGCAGGCTGACGGCCACCGCATGCACCAGTCCCCCGACGGCACGCTGCTGATCCACAACCTGCGGGCCAGGGATGAGGGCTCCTACACGTGCAGCGCCTACCGTGGAAGCCAGGCTGTCAGCCGCAGCACTGAGGTGAAGGTGCTCCCGCCGGGTAAGGAAGGCCCACCCCAGGCAGCTGCTTGTCTTTGGGAGCTGGCTGTGTGCGGCTGGTCGCGGAGGGCACGGGCTCTGCAGTCGGAGGGGCTCTGCCAGCTCCTGGTTGTGTGATTTTGGGCAAGCCAGTCGTCATGTGGCCTGAAACAGCCCTGGGAGGGAACTGCCAGGGCCTAGCTGCACTGGTTGGCCTGGATGGTCACGGCTGTAGCACCTCACCAGGACCACGCAGGGCGTCGGGCCTGGCTGCCTCCTGTCTGCCAGGCTGAGCGTGGAACTGGCCAGGTTAGAGGTTGCAGTCTGGTAGAAATGTTACTTAGTGAGCGGGCCTGACGGTGGGCTTCCAGTTTATGAAGACAGGGACTGGGAACCAGCCAGGGCCCGGTATCACCAGGTGCTCAGGCTGAGTGCATGTGTGTGAAGGTGGTACCTTGGTGAAGGCACCATCCTGCAGGGGCCGCTTTTCACCTCAATCGTGCCCAGCAGATAGATCTCTTGTCCACATACTTACCAAACTTACAAGACTTGAGACAGGCCAGAGTGCAGGTTTAAGTGAGAAAGATCGCTGTCAGGGGGCCCCACATGGACTTGTCTGTGATTAGGTAGAGGTGTGTCTGCATGGGAAGCCAAACTAGAACCAGAAACTCAACTGACGCTGAAGTTTGGTAGGGCTCCTAATGATGCGTGGTCACCAAGATGAAACGGTGTGATGGGACTGCCTCCAGGACGGCACACTTAGGGCCTCAGTCCGGCCGCCTTTCTTCTGCCCCCTGTTCGATGAGTGTTGGAAACCTGAGACACTTTCTTTGGGGGAGGAGGGCACCTCTTAAGGAGAAGCTATCTTCAACTGTGTTGGTTCCGTCAGTTAAGCTGTATGTATCTGCAGTCACCCATTTAAGTTTTTGTGGCATTTCACTGCTTGAGGCTGCCTCACTGCCCTGTTCATGGTTCGGCGGCGTGCTGGAACTGCAGTGTTAGTAAGGGGAGGGGCCTTGGGCTGGTCCCACTCTGAGGACGGCTTGCAAGCTTGCTTTTTCTTTTTTTCTGTATTGGTAATTGCTTTGCAATGTTGTGTTAGTTTCTGCTGTACAACAAAGCGCTCTCAAGCTTTTTACCTAAAGGTCTAGGGTAAGAAACAGAAAATACTGTAAGGTTAAAACATGGGGAGTGGGTGTCACTCACACTTTTGGAATGGGAATGCCCCAGTGGCGTGCTGGCCATTTTAGCCATGATTACTATGTGCTTCAGTTGCTATCATTAACTCCAAATGAGACAGCAGACACGGAGAGCTTATGTAACCATTAAGTCCCCTGGCTGCAAGGGGCAGAGCCAGAATGGTACCCAGCCTGCACCATCACGCCTGGCACCTGCTCACCTCTGGGTGTGATGAGCCCAGGAGCTACGACGGCTGAGATTAAGTTGATAACCAAAGTGACGATTGTTAAAAATAAGCATAAATGGCTTGTTCTTTATGTAAATGTAGGTAGTTCGTACTCTTGTTACACTGATGAGCCAAGCCTTCTCACAAAGCCGTTGGCTGCTCAGGTGCTGTCTACTAGTTGTATCTGGGGGAGGGCATGGAGGGGGGGCCTTCTGCAGCCCTGTGAGGTGACTTTGGGGAGCTGCTGTCAGGCCTAACTAAGCAAAGCGGAGCCCTGAGAGCCTCTCCCAGAAAGAAAAGGGAGGTTAACTAGACAAAGCGACTTCAGTCCAAAGACAAAGCAGCGGAATCAAAGTCCCACAGTGCTTTATAAGTTATGGACGCGCCAAGCAGCTTCAGAAGGGAGGCGCCCGGCGCTTTGCGCTCAGTGTCGCATCAGCGCCACCGCTCACAGCCTGTCCATCACTGGCCTGACAGACTCTGCTGTCTCTGGGGGAAGTGGGAACAACTGGAAAGCTGGAGAGCTAAGTGACTGAGCTGGGGCTACTGAAGGCACAAACGCTTGAGTGGGAGGAAACCAGCAGTGAGAGAGAGAAGACCGCTCTTGCCAGCTCAAAACTGTGCTTGGGGCTGACCCTACTCTCCTTGTCCAGAGGCTGCGGCCATATATTCATGCGGCTCCTCAGGTCTCAGTAGTCAGAGCAGGGGGTTAACTTCCAGAGATGTTTAATCAGCTGGAGAGTCAATATCTGGGGGTCTGTGATGGGCTGTGCACTGGGGCGAGCGGTGGGGGTGGGGGAGAGCTACAAAAGGATAACAGGAGGCCCACTGCACGCCGAAGCGGGGCCCAGGGCAGTGAAGACCGTGTGCCCTCAGCCGGACACACAAGTGTTACCGGGATACAGTGACCGGCATCATTGAGAGCCCGGCGGTTACAGCGCTGCTCTCCTTTAGAGAAACGACATGGCAGGTGAGTTTCCAGCCACACGGAGCTTTCTCACCACCTTCTCCCCCCCCCCGTGTCTCGCAGTGCTGGCCGCCCAGCCCCGGGACCCCAGCAGGGACTGTGTCGACCAGCCGGAGCTGGCCAACTGTGACCTGGTCCTGCAGGCCCGGCTCTGCGGCAACGAGTACTACTCCAGCTTCTGCTGCGCCAGCTGCTCCCGTGTCCGGCCGCCCACACAGCCCGTCTGGCAGCAGGGACACAGCTCGTAGCGCTGGGGGAGGCGGCTCTCGGTCTCCCCTCTCTGGCTGAGGAGGGAGTTCTCCTCCGCAGGCACTGGCCTGGTCAGAGCCGCCCCCCCGCCGTGGAGGGCCAGCAGCAGCGGTCCCAGCAGTGTCGGCCGTCTCTGACCCAGCCACCAGCGCCTGCTGGGTTATCAAGAAGCGGCCTCTTGTTTGCAATAAGGACACCTTTCACTTGACAGTTTCTCTCTCTGATTTGTTATGCAGGATCAGCTCACTGTGTTTTTAAAGCCAGCTACCAGGGTTCTCCCTTTGCTGAAGGCTAGGTGGGGAGGTGTGTCCTGTCTGACTGGAGAAGGTAACCAACTCCTGGTGTGTAAGGGAAACATTCTTTGCTAGGCCTAGGTCCCATCTGGGATCCAGATGTGGTTCATCACTCCAGTCTCTCTAGCCCTTCCTAGGGAGTATAGCGACCAGCTTTAGCTCCCATCCGTATGGTTAATAGCACAAAGTTGGTGAAAGCCCTCAGCAAAGTGGGGAGATAATGAAAACTAAAAACCAGGCACAGTACCAACAGGATAGAGGGACCAGTGGAATGGAGGGCGATGTTAAGGGAAGAGGAAAGTGGTTTCAGAGTTAGGAGAGGTCATTCTTCCTCTCTCAGCCTCTTTTAAGGCCCTGATGAAGAGAAGAGGCCTGGTTTCAGTGAACTTCCAAGTTCCTTTCCACTTTAACCGTCTCCCAATCCCCCAGAGGACAGGCTGGGCCTAGTAACAGAGGTCTTTCTGGGACACAGGAAAAACCAGCATTACCAGGACAGGTGATTTCTATTACCAACACTCTAGCTGGAAAGGAAACAATTGCTTCATGGGTGAGTGAGACTTCTTGGTCTACCTCATTCAGCAACAGAAACATGGGCAGGGACAGAGGTCTTTTTTTTCTTTCCAGTTTTAAAAACCATTGAGGTGCATCCCCTTCCATGTACCATGGCTGGTTTGGCTATAGAAATTGGAAGGTAAGGGCTACTTTCTGGGACTCCACAGTTCTCTAGTTAAATCACTATTTGTCAGATTGGTGGCACACTCCAGACCTCAGCTAGCTCCTGGAACTAGTCAGAGTGGTGGGGTATGGTGAGAGTAAAACTCAGTCTAGACGAGTGGTTCTCACACTGGGAACTTCTTCAAGAACTGAGGCTTGGGGTCTACTCCCTGGAGATTTTAATTGGTCTGGAGTATGAGGATTGGATATTGGCTGGATATGAGGATTTTTAAAAGCTCCCAGATGACTCTCATACATATCCACGGTTCAGAGTCACTGCTGCAGCCCAACTTCTCAAAATGTGAGTCTTGTTAAAATGCAAATTCTGACGACTAGGTCTGGGCTGGGGTGGAGGTTGTGTGTCTCTACACAACCGCGAGGTTCAAGCCTGCACTCGGAGCAGCAAGAACCTGACATCAGAGATGTGCTCAGGAACGACAGGAGGCTCGAGTATGAATACAGGTAGACACTTTAAGAGTATACTAGCCCCAGTGAAAGATTTTCTAGCCATCACACTTGAGATGTGCGGCAGCAGCAGAATGCAGAGAGGACAAGACCACAAGGATCTGAAACTCATTTGCTAATAGAGCAAACGGCAAAGAACAGCTCTTCATGGCAAAAGCTTCTACCACGAACATTTATTTTTGTTAAAGCAGATTATAAATTCTCATCAGTACAAATATATATATAACTTACATTTGATTGTAAGGCCAACGTTCAAAAGTAAAAATGAGATGGGATCTTACATTGTTACCAGAGGTCAAGTGGCTACAACTGGCAACAGGATGTTCGGCTCACCACAAGTGGGATGGACACACACACACACACGCAGTGCTAACAAGTCTAGGACCTCCATCCCCACAAAACTCGTGGGAACAAAACTTAAAAGGACAAAACAAAACCCACCAAGACCTACATGACAAACCAACACGGTATCCTGCGCTCCCGTCTCATGGATATGATTACATCATTGTCACCTTAGTGTTAAAGGATTAACATAAGGAAACTGCAGCAGTATAGAAAAGACAAGACATTCTCTATTTAGATTGAACCCATTAAAATAATGACATTACAGGTGTAAAACCAGGACAATACTGCTTGCTATTTAAAACTACTACCTAGCTGACCGTGCTGGTCATAAGCATGATTGTTGTTGCAGTGTGCTAAATGACACCAAGTGAGCTAGGGATCCCACCTGGCACTTCCAGCCCTTCCTCTTTTTTACTTCAATAGGCATCAATGATAAACCAATCTTATGTACAATTTCTTACAGCTAACCCTTTTACCTTTGGCAAGATTACTTACAACGCATACAACTTTTTAATAGTGAGAACTATTTAAAATATTCTAAATGCATAAAAATAAAGATTTTGGCTTTTTGATATATATAATATTTATTCTTACTCAAAATGGAAGCTCAACTTTACCCCTAAAATACAGCTCTGCTGGGCAGCTCCTGACTGGCCCTGCTGGGAATTCCAGCAGCACAGCCTGCCTCTCGTCCCCAGTCCCAGCACAGGCCACCCTGTTCTCGATCTTTAAGAAGGCTAGTGCTGAGAGAGCAGGTAGGTGAAAGGCCTGAAAAACTAGGAGATTGTTTGGCTTCCCCTTGTGTTTTATGTTCTAGTAAATGTGCTTTCAATACAGATTCCTGTTCAGATACTTCTGCCTCTCTGCTGCCAGAGACTGGTAAGGGGCTGAGGGAGGCGGGATAGAGGATGACAGCTCCCTGACTTTCTTAGTCTAACTGCAAAACAGCTCTTCCCTAGGAATGGGTCTCTCCACTTTTTCAATCACCCCCTATCCACATGCTATGCCTGGACATGCCCTTGGGGACCTTTGGGATTAGTGAAAAGCTTACTGGTTGGGAATGCAAAGTCCCCTTTGCTCCTCTGACCTCCACCCCTGACCCAGGCCTAAGTACAGACAAAATACATAAGCCATAAGGACTGCTTAAAGTTCAATTTCAAAAGTCTTCTGTAAATCACTGGAGAAAGGGTTGGTGGGGGAGGGGTTAGTACGCTGCTTGGACTTGCTTTCCAAGGCCGCCCACTGGGCCTCGAAGGGATCCACCGTGCAGGTGCCTGCAGGAGCCTCAGTCTGCTTGTCTCCCGAGGCCAATCTGCTGTCGTCTACGCCATTGAGAGCTGCAGAACCGCTGAGGTGCTGAGCAGGAGGCTTACAGAAGGGACTGGCAGTAGCACTGCTTGTCTCACACTGTGGGAATGTCTGCTGCTTGACCAGGCTGGGAGACTGATGGGGCTGGGCAGCCTGTGGGTGGCCTGCGGTGCCAAACACGTTGGCGACCATCTGGGAGGGAGTGATGCCCACCACGGGCACGTTAGGGGCTGGATAGGTCATCCCGTTAGCCACAGGATAGGACTGGGCAGCGACAAAGGCTGGCTGCAGGGGTGGGACCATGCCCACTGGCACGGGCTGAGAGGTGAGGAATGTATTTCCTTGGAAAGGTGGCACTGGCTGGGAGATGGCAGAGGGTGGGGGCGGCTGGAGGACTGGCTGCAGAGGGGCAGCTGAGGCCTGGGGCTGCTGAGCCCGGACGCTCTTGGACACCTCCTCCAACCAGCGGTCGGCCTCGGAGGGAGTGCGTCTGTGACCAGCCTGGAAGAGACCTGGAGAGACAGCACCGGAAGACTGGCCCCACTCGGTCCCTGGAACCAACAAAAGGAAGAGAGGGAAGAATCAGGATCTTCAGGGGCTTTTTTCTTCACTGATAATCTCCGTTATTTGAATAATCCTAACGTGGAACAAGCACCCCAGGGGATGGTCTGTGGTTTTGGTAGGTGGGAGGAAAGTCTCTATTACCAGCTGAGGTTGTTTTGTGGGAGGACAGGGAGAACCCAGGAGACCTCAGCCATGTGTCTGTGGTCTACCTCAGCCATGTCTAGAAGCTGCCAGAGATGGCTCAGCTGCGCAAAACCGAAGCTGCTGGCAGGCATCAGAACCCTGCCCCCACTGGTGTGGCTCATCTATGGTCCAGAAACCAGCTTGCACATAGCTGAGGTGATTCACTTTCTGCTCTAACAGAATAAGAATAACCTGGGACTTGCTGCCCGCCTTCCAGACACATGTCTTCCTGGTGAACTGCTTTTTTGTAGCCTCTTTTGTAGGCCTGCTGTTGTAAGAGGCAGAGTTGTCTCTTCCTACAGGCATGTCCACAGATCCAGAGCCAGACACAGGCTCTTGCGAGGGAGGGCCCAGGAATCTGTGTCTTATGAAAGCTCTGTGGGTGGCTCTAGGGTCCTAAGAATTATCAGTCTCACCTCTAAGAGCTCCTCTCTGACACCATCCTTCCTTAATAGTAGTTTATTTCCAAAAGGGATCCCACTTTTCCTAAAAGGACTCCTTCCTGGTTCCCACTAAGGTAAATGGTTGATTTTCAAACCAAGATCACTTATCTGATCCCAGAATCCTCACCACCATCTGTGGTCACCTTACCCGAATGTGTAGCTGCAATTCCCTTGTTAGCAGCATCAGGGCATAGGCCCAAGGGTTGGTTTCACGCACAGGCATTGCTACGGGTGCTAGAGCAGGAGGGGCTGGCTTAGCAGCAAGCACATGGGAGGCTGAGTCAGTGCCATTAGCTACAATGGGAGCAGACAACATTGATGGAGTTAATTCATGCAGGGTGTACAGGTGACCCCTTGGAGCTGGGTCAGTCAGGCCAATATGCAATACTGGTGGAAAGATAAGACAGAAAATTTGGTGTGGGATAACCATGCCATCTGCAATGAATACACAAACCTTTTGGCAAAGATGGAATCAGAGGCTGTAATTAAAATGGGTGTACTGATAAATGACTCTTTTAGAAAAACATGTTTATGGGGAAAGAGGTAATGAAGACTCAAAAAACAATTTCAAATTAAGTTAAAAAGAACTGCTTTGTATTACAAGCAGCAAAAATCTATTCTAGACATAGCTTAGCCTTTGATAAAGTGTCACCTATCACTATTTCAAAAGGTCAGATTATGCCAACAGTGGTTAATGCAGTCATCCTTGCTATGTGCTAGGCACTACTCTAATAGTGCTTTAGTGTGCATCATCTCAAGCTCCACTATCCATGGGATTTTCCAGGCAAGAGTACTGGAGTGGGTTGCCATTGCCTTCTCCGATCATCTTAATAAATTCTCTCAAAAACCTCATATTACAGTTGAGAAATCAAACTTGGTACGTGTTTTCATTTGCTTAATTTATAATTTGCTACAGAATTAATTTCATCTTTTTAAAAGACTTTTTCCCCTTCAGTAATGTTTGTAATGTCTTAAGGCACTTACTGTTGTTTCCTTTCTCCCTTTAATAAAATCCAGTCCTTGCTCCTTTACTCCAGATGGTTATCCCATCAGTTTCTACTCCTTTGCCCAGCTCTCTATACTTGGTAAAGAGCAGACAAGCAGGCACCTTCTCCTGCCTTATACCATAATCATTCTCTCTTTAGGACTTGGCAACTACGCTTATCGCATTGGTGCTATTGACCCAGAGCTTGCCTAAAAGACTAGCTTATCCAAAAACTGCGAGTCCTCTAAAGGCAGGAAAAGGACTATATTCTATTTATAGTTTTGTATACTCACTACCCTGTAAATAGGCACAAAGTCAGCTGAAAGTAACAGAACTATATTCAGAAAGACTTGGGTTTATATCCTGGCTGTGTGATTTGGGCAGTTTACTTAACCCTGCTGAGCCTAATTTTCCTTATCTGTGATGCCTATCTCAAAGGACTATTGTGAGGATTAAATGAGATGAGGAAAATGCAAGAGTCCTTACCATGATGTACGTGGCAGACATGGTGCTAAGTGTCCAATAAATAGTACCTATTATTGTTGGCAGTATAAATATCTGTTAGATGAAATGAAAAGCCACCTGATGCATATGAATATTAAGGTTTTGTTTTGTTTTTAAAGAGACTCCCTCCTGGAGGAAAAGCATGTTGCAGCTTTTCAACAAGGTGCAGGCAAAAACGTCTGCACAGCAAAACTTCTTCTGAGCTCTCTCCCAAAAGAAATGAAGAAAGATCAATTATATAAGCTCAAATTCTAACATCTGTAATTTAAGTTATATAGGCTCTTTGTTGACCTTTGAGTCAATCAGTTCAGTTCAGTCGCTCAGTCATGTCTGACTCTGCGACCCCATGAATCACAGCACGCCAGGCCTCCCTGTCCATCACCAACTCCCGGAGTTCACTCAGACTCACGTCTATCAAGTCGGTGGTGCCATCCAGTCATCTCATCCTCAGTCATTCCCTTCTCCTCCCCCAGTCCCTCCCAGCATCAGAATCTTTTCCAATGAGTCAATTCTTTGCATGAGGTGGCCAAAGTATTCGAGTTTCAGCTTCAACATCAGTCCCTCCAATGAACACCCAGGACTGATCTCCTTTAGGATGGACTGGTTGGATCTCCTTGCAGTCCAAGGGACTCTCAAGAGTCTTCTCCAACACCACAGTTCAAAAGCATCAATTCTTCAACGTTCAGCTTTCTTCACAGTCCAACTCTCACATCCACATATGACCACTGGAAAAACCATAGCTTTGACTAGACAGACCTTTGTTGGCAAAGTAATATCTCAGCTTTTCAATATGCTGTCTCGGTTGGTTATAACTTTCCTTGCAAGGAGTAAGCGTCTTTTAATTTCATGGCTGCAATCACCATCTGCAGTGATTTTTGAGTCAATACTATTAATTCAGTATCTCTGAAAACAACTTTTACTAATTCTTCAATGCCACAAAGACTAGTTTTAGGATACTTGTTATAGAAGATGAAGTGAAAAGCCAAGAGAAGTGCGTTTTTCTTTACAGGACTCTTGTGAAAGGGCAAAGACTAGGTGAGTCCAGTCTTGGCACCATAGATGTTTTGGGCCTGATTGTTCTCTGTTGTGAGGTGGCTACTGTGTACATGGAAGGATGTTTATGGGCCTCCGTGGCCTCCACTGGGATGTCAGTAGTAACCACCCTCTGCCACACCACAAAACCCAAAACATATACAGACAATGGATGCTAAATTTTTCCCAAGGGGGCAAAATCACCCAAGCTTTCTTTACTGTGGTAAAGAAAGCATGAAGCTAGAACCAACTCTGATGACTGCTGTTTCTGGAGAACTGGTTGGGTGCTTTGTCTCTTAACAGTTAAGTAGCAAATAAAGCAGTGGGTTGGGACTACTGATGCTCCTGACAGGATGGAGTGAAAGGAGGGCAGGCACATGCAGAATGCAGACAATCTCAGGCAACAGGAAGGGAACAAGGACACTGTGCACGGGGAAACGTAACGAGCCTGAGACAGTATCAAACAGGGAAACGCAGTGGGTCTGACCAGACCTTGGGAAGCTCAGGATGCCAACTTACACTAGTGATCAGTGTCATAAAAGAATTAGCTTCAAAGCGAGTCACAGGCTAAGTAAGCACCAACCTTGAAAGGCAGGAGAACCTGGTGCCCCCACTGTCACTGGTTTGGTCATTGGGGCGGATGAGAAGGGATCCTCGGAGGGTGTGCTGAAGGCATTGGTGATCTGTGAGCACAGCGAGCTGATGCTCTCTGCTTCGCCGTCTACCTCTGGCACTGCAATACAGACAGAAGATGGCTCCAGACAGAAAAACGGAACAAGTCTGGAACAGAACAGTGTCACGTGAGGTGGCATTTTACACTGCCTCTGTTATTTGTGGAAGAAAAGACTCAACTGTCAGGTGGGGCTATAAAAGCAACTTGAAAAAACTTACCACTATTCACTAGCTTTTTACATGAGAAGATACAGAATGCTAACAATTCCTGTACTAAGGCCTACCTTCGTCCCTTGCAAATCCCCAGATTTCTGTATTTCCTCTCGTGTGTGACACTGTTGAAAACACACTGTTCTCTTTTTGTGCCAGTGAGATTTTTCTAGAAGACACATGCAACCTGTTTGTCTTCCAACCAGGTCCCAAGCCAGTGATGTGAGTTAAGTTTTAGAGGCCCCCAGTGACTCTTCTGAGAAAAATGGGCTAACGGCAGGGGCACCAGTGGGCACTCAGTCCTTTTCTCCGTCATAAACTATGACGGTGTCATCACTGTCATTTTTCTCCAAAGTGTTAACATGAAAAAGTGAACTGAGGTCCAGGACTCTAGAGGCTTTGTTCTTAATGTTGACTCTGGAATACTTCTATATCACGGAGAAAGCTAAGTATACGTGTTGAAGCTCTGTCTGCTCAACTGTGAAAAGAGAATAATGGTTTTGTTTCCCGCCTGCTCCAAAGGGAGATTGAAAATGAGGTACTTGAAGCATCTGGAGTTTTGGTTTTTATAGGAGTTGAGCGGGGGGGGGGGGGGGGGGCAGACCCTCAGTAATGATCTAGTTTAACTGTTCTTCAGGCCGAGTTTTATCCATCAAAGAACCTAAATCTCTGTGCTTTTATGCCACCAGCAGTGAGAGTGCCCTATTGAGACACGGCTTCCTCAGATTCTGTTATAGCACTGGCTCAACATGTCTGAGTGCAAAGTAAAATAGGGCCCAATAAAAGCACTGACCGGATCTGACACTTAAGCTCCGGATCTTATGATGAGGATAGAGCTACTGGGGTTGGCTCAGCTGTCCAGAGGCCACACAAAGGCCTGTGTGACAGCTCTGAAAGGTAATGAATATGTGTGAGCAATCCCACTGTCTCTGATGAACAACAGATCTTAGATTTATACAGGAGACCCATTTAGAGTTTCCTCCCTATGGAGCCAACCAACCACAAGGACAAAGAGAACTTATCCATTTCTTCTGGTACATCTGACAGTGGTGCTATTTAACTGGATGTGTTTCCAAAGCCTTTTAAATTAACTCCCTGCTGGGTCCCAAATGGCAGAAGAAGGGAAACTTGAGACCCTTGATGTCTGAAAGCAGGTACACTTTCATCAGGACAAATCACAAACCGTGTAACTTGGACTAGGAATTCCCATCATGGCTCTGTTAACCTACTGCTGAAAAGAAATGAACAACTCCCATCTCTCTCCGTGAACCTCCATTTTCTGCCAATGGGAAATGATACAAGATATGCACAGCCACCAAACAGCCTCAGAAGAGGGGTGGACAGTTTGGTGGGATCAGGGACTCCACTGGAGGTGGTGTGATGCTTCAGTGCCTGAGCCCCGGGGAGTTGGGGATGCCGTGTTACCTGTGTGTTTTATGGGGAAATCAGTCTTTCTCTGCATAGTGGAAGGCAACTCATTGATGCGCAGGGACAGTTGGCGTTTAAAGGGTGACATCTTCTGGCTAAGAGCAGGAAATCCTCGGAAAGAGCCTTGGCGAGCAAGTTGTTCAATTGGTGCATGCCGGCGTGGGATGGCGTGAGGATTGTTCATCTCCAGAGAGGCAGTAGCATCCAGAGTGGGAGAGGTGGGAGAGGATGGGGAGGTGGCAATGTTGCCAGGGGCCACTGACGAACCATCAGCTGTCTTATCTGTATCAGCTCAAGAAAATAGAAGAATGAGGACCTTAGGGTAATGTCTTCAAATAATTTGAGCTCATACCACTGAGGAACCCCAAGAACCTCCTAGGTCATTTTACCCATCTACTTCCCTATGTATCTCAAAAGACAGGTTAGAAGCAGGGCTCAGATCTCCTGTTTTTCAGATAAATAAAAGGTTTAATGATCTACTACATGGTGTCACATGGTAAAGCTACTATTCCCATGTAGTAATTAAAACACTGAACAAAACTAAACAAAACAAAACCCCCAGTACCTATGAACTCTTAATGTGAGGTCTTTTAAGGAACAATGGTGTACTGTTTTCAATGTTTGTTTGCTTTCTGGCCGGTTGGGGGAACAGAGGACTTTAGGAGTGGCAGAGTCAGAAGGGTCTAAACAAACTTAAGTTTGATTAGATGTTAAGTCATAAAGCAGGCAAGGACAACAGACTCTCTTGAAGAAAAGCATACAGAAGTCAAATTTTAAATTGGAGTAAACAAATTCAAGACTGTTTCCATGTGAATACCTGCTGTATCACACTCTCATTGTGGTCAGTCTCTACTCCCTCCCCCTCTGCCCCCACAATCCTCTGTAGATGCTAGGACTCAAGCATTTTGGCAGTTGTTGTATGTAGCAAAAAGTATTATTTGGTGGTATCAAAGAATATGCTTCTGGTCTTAAAATCACTGAAGCACATTAAATAACAGCTATACACATTCATTTGTCTAGTTAAAATAGCACTTTTTTGTTGTTGTTATTTGGTATCCTGGCAGAAATGTCGATAAGAAATGAGAAAATCATAATCAATACTTTAATTTCAAATAAAAACGTATTTTTGGGGGCTTAAAAATTAAAAGCTGTTTGGGTATTAGATTAATGAATGCATGCTAAGTCGCTTAAGTCGTGTCTGACTCTTTGTGACCCCATGGACTGTATCCCGCCAAGCTTCTCTGTTCATGGGATTCTCCACGCAAGAATACTGGAGTGGGTTGCCATGCCCTCCTCCAGGGGATATTCCTGACCCAGGGATTGAACCCATGTCTCTTAAAGCTCCTGCACTGGGAGGTGGGTTCTTTACCACTAGTGCCACCTGGGAAGCTGATGTTACCTAAAATGGCAGGTTTAGAATTAAAAGAATATAGTAAAAATTAGCAAAATTATACTAATGTATATTTAAACCAAACTTTTTAATTTAAAAATACTCCTTGTTTTGGGTTTCAGCCCACGTTATACACAAGAATGCAAAGCACTTTTTCCCTAAGCCCTAGCACTCAGTTCTAAAATACACTGGACTCAACTTCAGACGACAGCCTCCTGAGTAACCTGAATGTCTGGATAGGCATTTTTGCTATGCTGCCAAGTGTACCTTAAAAAAACTCACATTCTGCAAAACCACACACTAAAATTAATGGGGCTATGGAAAAAATAGTAAGGAGCCAGCTTCTCAAAAACCTGTGGCCTTTTTTCATGAAAGCACTGAACAGTCATAATCTAATAGAGCATCACTGAGATGTCTCTGCCTGCATTTCTACCTGGCATCGCCATCTGTGGGTCCTCTGCAGCCTAAACCTGGGACTTGCACTTCCTTCAAGATGTCCTTGATAGTATTTGGTTTTCATAGAGATGAGATGTATCAGAATTTTAAAAAAAAAAAAATCTGTTTCAGGATACAGGTTTTCCCAATTTTGCTTTTAAATGTCTTTGCAACTTCCTCAACTGCACTCTCAGCTTCCCCAGGTAGTTAAAATTAATGGATAGAGCAAATACTTTGAAGCCACTAAACAAGCCACTCTGTTTACATTTTCAGCTTTGTTCCTAAGGTCTTCATATATTGCTAAGAGCTCTCTATGCCCCTGACAGCTTCCAAATATTAACCTGTTAGGAAAAGCTGTTTAAAATAAACACACATTGTACCTTTCTTGGCATCTTGGATTTGTCTCATAATCTCTTCTCTTTCTGCTTGCTCAGTGGCTGTGGTGACACGGAATGATCCTTCTCTCGTGAAAGTGGTCCGACTGGCGTCGAAAGTAGCAGTCACTCCACATTCCTTTTCCCGCTTCTGCTTACGTTCTAAACAGGCTGCAAAGGCACAGCCTACAGCATGGCTCAGCCTCTCACCCTGTACATAACAGAAGGGTTAAAGACATTTTCAGAGTTATGGTGCCAACAACTACACATTAGCTGGACCACAAATAAGTCTGTTTTCGCACAGGCAAAATGTTAGGAACTCCAGCTTATTAGATTTTAGTGTATTAATATGCCAAATTAATCTAAATGAATAATACCTTACGTAATGCTATGACCCTCTACTGCAGCAGGTACCGGGTAAAGTGGCCATCGGTAACCTGGGCCCTGTCAGCAGCCACCGACACTTTCGTATTAGTCATAGTCAGGTCCCAATGTCACTTGTGTTGGCTCTGGCCATCAGCTGAGAAGACACTGCTCAAAGTTCCAGGCCCTAAGTCTTGACACCCAAACCTCTACTTGCCATGTAGGGGACTAACAGGAATATTTACCATGCATTTCTAAGCAACAACTGGAAAGACAGGGCAAATTTCAGAGCTTAAATTTACTGCCAACATGTCTAGGAACAAAAGGCACAGACTTAAAACTTCAGATAAATACATCTCCAGCGATGAAAAGGAATCAGGCACAGGAAAGCTGACCCTTCTCAGTTTTCCTTTCTGAATGCTCTTCTCTTGCCCTGTTTGGGCCCTCAGTGCCTACAGGCTCTCTCCCATACTGCCTCTTTTTTTTTCACCTCTCTCAAACCCAACTCTACTTCCCAACCACACACAGGCAAAAATAAAACCATGTTTTCAGCTACATTTTTGACTTGGAATTAAACAGATAAACCTGAATTTTTGGTGTGTGGGAGGAGAGGAAGGTTTGTGTAAACTAAATATTGTTTTAAAGATGCACTGGATTATCCAGAGTAAATTTAATAAATTTAATGGATTCTTTTTTTTTTTTTTTTAATCAGGGTTATCTGTATTTTAAACACTATCCCTAATTGTGGAATAAAAGGGTTAGAGGTGATACAATAACTGCTGGCATCTTGTAACAGTGAGGAGAGAGATCTAAGAACAGGGAACTTTTTGTGGAGTTTCCAAGATCATACCATGTAAGCAGCTGCTGCTACATATGGCTCTGAGTAAGTAATTTCACTGCATTTTATATGCCAATATCAGATACCATAAGGAGAGGTAAATATCTGAGACACTTTTGCCCCTAGGATTTCACATGATGGTAAACTGTAAAGTCTCATTTATAGACTGACAGACTCATTCTTTGTGAATCCACATGAGTTTCCATGTGACTACTTAGTAAAGTAGGATGATAAATGGGTAGGCATAGAAGCATGAAATAGGAGAGAGAGCAGAAAGAACTTTAGAACCCATCTGCATTTGAGCACAGCTCTAGTACAAGGACAGAGCTATAGGCCAAAGAAGCTTACTATTTCTGCTAGGCTTTATGGCAGAAGTTCCTGAAGACAGACTTGCCCTCAAGCTCCGTCCCACTGAGTAAAAACTCTAGGGTGGGGCCCAGCCATCTAATTTAATGAGCTCTCCAGGTGATTCTGATACAGAAGAACCACTGCTTCATACCAGAGTCAAACAGCCTGAGGGCTATGATTTGACAACAGAAAAGTGAAAGTGAAGTCGCTCAGTCTTATCAGACTCTTTGAGACCCCATGGACTGCAGCCTATCAGGTTCCTCCGTCCATGGGATTTTTCAGGCAAGAGTGCTGGAGTGGATTGCCATTTCCTTCTCCAGGGGATCTTCCCGACCCAGGAATCGAGCCCGGGTCTCCCGCATTGCAGGCAGACGCTTTACCATCTGCGCCACCAGGGAAGCCCTGACAACAGAATGGTTTTTAAATATAGCAAAACTCTTCAGATTTTACAAGTGCAGTGATAGCAAAATACACTGCTTTGTGACTTACGGTCTGAGAGACAAAGGAAGAAAGTGTAGTTTAGTTACTTCAACCCATTTTCGAAGGACTTGTGTCAAATCGAGGAGGAGCAGCTTTAACAGTATCAGCCACCATTTTGGAGCAGTTAGCACGTGCCAGGTCCTATGCTAAGAGTGCTTACACTTGTTACCTAATTTAGTCTTCACAGCTGTTATCTCCACATTATAGAATCGGATACCAAGACTTAGAGAATGTTAAATAACCTGCTCAAATCCCACGGCTAGGAAGAACCAGAAATAGGACTGGAACCTCTATCTGATTCGGAGCCTGAGTTTCTAATACTTGTTTTTACAATTGCTTTTTCAAAAGCTTTTGGTCAATATTAGAATATGACCACGACTTCCCTTCCAGGTTAAACCTTGGCAAGAGTTCACTGAGTTGTAGGCTTTATGAATAGCTACCCTGCCTTACTCTGTTTGGACTTTCAAAAATTCAGAAATTACATACTCAATGCTATACTATAATTAAGATCATCATCACCTAAGAGACTCATTTTTCATATCAGTATTTTGGGTAATTGAAATGAAAGATGACAAATTTGATTATTCTCTACTTTTAAACAAAACCAAAAATTCTACTGTGTAACAATTTCTAGCACAGCTCACTGTACCATAATTTAGTATTTCAATTTTTTTCAATTAAAAATATACTCCAAACTCAGTTCTTGTGGTAGAGTCTTTTTGCAAATGAATTCATAAGCACTTTTCTTCTACCCAGACAAATTAGCAAATACATGTAAGGATCTTGAAAACAGTTCTAATAATGAAAAGTTTTCTATGAAGTTTAGCAGCCACCATCACCGGAGCACTTTTACTTTCCTTTAATGATCTTGGATCTCAGCCAATCATCTTGCTCTGTGAGTGGTAGGTTTACACCAAGAGTGTGAACTACTTGAATAAAAGGAGTCAAAGCAGGCTCGTTTAGGCACTTACAAGTACTGTAACAGCATATACTTGTTAAAAATGTAGTGGAAACTGGCTGAGCCAACCTGGAAGAAGCTTGGTGACTGTGGCTAGTCGTGATGCAATTCAGGCTACTGGACTCACCGTGTCCTTGACAGCCATGAAGCAGTGACAGATCCAGCGCCGAGTTGTGCCATCGCGGCATATGTAAGAGAAGGCCCTATCAAAGTTCCGATCTGGGGCACAGAAAGAAACTTTTTCTATTGTCTGGTCAACTATGAGGTCCTAGAAAAGGGAAACACAAAGTAACAGTGGACTTGAGAGGTCAATCAAGTTTCTCAGAAGAAACACAGGATGTTCATTTCACAACACAGAATCCCTACATCTAATGCATCAAGGCTGTAGAAAAGCTTAATCTGAGCCAGAAGTTGGAAAACTAAGGATCTGACCTAGAAGAGATCCCCAGAGACACTCTCCACAGATGTTTCTTTCCCTCACTTCATCTTCATGTTCTATAATACACATGCTTGCTGATTCTAGTTTTATGATGGTAAATTCCATGTTCAATTTTACAGTATATGTCAAATAAATTTAATCCAATCCCCATATAATTTACATTCAATAACATAATTTCCAGAACAATTCTATTAACTTATCATTTAATTTTGAATACCACTAAATGGCACAGTATATATATAATGTAAACATCACACAAAATGTTTTTTTTTTTTTAAATACTGAGGCTCTTTGGGGCTTCTGTATGATATTCCAATGGCCTAAAATCCCTAGATGCTGAGGTGGTGGCTGGAAGTGCTGAAGCATACAAACAAAATGACTTTTATAAAGCATGAGAATTCCTGTTGCTCCACAAACTTGCCAATCATTTAAAAGTTCTGCAATTCTGTTGGCTCATTCTAATTTTATTTTACATAACCTTGATTACTATACATTTCCTCTTCAGTATCTCTTGCTATGCAGGAGTTACTGATACAGTTTAAGCAGGAGCCCTTTATCGATCATTAGCATTTTTGCAATATTTCTTCTCTGCCCATGATGGGTACCACAGTAACAAGTCATTCATTCCTATTATTCACTGTGGGGAGAATTAATTAATTCCAGTGCTACAAGTAACCACCAGGGGGCAACATCACTTTCTAGTAATAACTATTGTGTAGATGTGCTGCCGTCTATGGGGTCGCACAGAGTCGGACACGACTGAAGTGACTTAGCAGCAGCAGCAGCAGAGCAATTAAAGATATAGATAGTCTCCATATACAACAAATTTCATCCAAAGCACGAATGAAAACTATACAAGTTCTTAAAAATAAGCTAATTAAAATAATAGTTGTTTCCAACTGTAATGTACATTCAAGACCACCAGTTCTCTTAAAAAAAAAGTCAAAAGAATTAAAATGTAGCTAAATTAAATCACTTAAAGTATATAAGGTAAGCTACCCATGAAAACTATTCTTTGCCTGCTAGGTTTTCTTCTCCTTCAGGTGACATCTGAGTTTTTGTTTTTTTAAAACTGCCTTCTGTTAAAAATTTTCCAGATTTTAGGTCTCTTGGAAAGCTTTAATTAATGATTAAATGTATGTGTATAAGTAACACCTTATGCTCCCTAAGGGCAGAGTCTATGTCTATTCTTATCTAGGTACTTGGGATCATTTTTTTTCTAATGCAAAATGCTATATATATTTAAGATATTGTGTGGACCCTTAAATAAATGTTAACTCATATGAGCAATTTACTAGTCCTTAAGATTTCACTTAAATTGAGTCTTCAGTTAAATAGTAGGTTAATGAGTTCAAATATAAGTTACTAAAAATAGTGTTTTATTAAGGAACAAGAAGAAACTTTAGATGTGGTCTATTTTTTTAAAAATGGTGGCAAAAGGCCTATAATATTTTACATCAAATTTGTGGGGGTAAACTTTTTTTAATGTGTCAGAACAAAAACAGAACTCAGATCTTAACATTAAATGCAAATATACTGTAAGCTAAACATGCTGTATCATGTAGAACAAAATGCTCAGAGAATTCTATTCTTCATAAGGTAAATGAGTAACTAAATTGGTTTTCTGAACATTAACCAGCCTCTCAGAAGATCGTACTTTGGACAAAGTGGAAGGATATAGAGTGACTACAACATCTTAATGGCACTGTTTGATCACAGGGATAAAAGAAACATATGAACAGTAACATTTAAGCTTATGAAAGTTTTACCTTAGTTTTTTCATCCACAACTCTGAGTCCATCTGCTGATACCCACAGGACTGCCTTAACAGCTTTCTTTCCAGTCTTTTAAGAGAAACCAAAAAGAAGGGGGTGGGGGAGACACACACACATATATAATATTAAAAAAAAATAGGTCATATTCCATAGAAAACACTGACTTCTGCCTTCCATAAGTCACAAGTACAGATGGAGTCCAAGGTTCAGGAGGGGTGCCCAAAGCCAGATACTCAAATCAAACTGCAGAAACATTCAAGAAAAAACAAGCCAAAGCCATTATTTTAGAGACACAAAGCAAAACAATAAGGTGAAATTAAGTAAAGGGTAAGGAGGACAAACGGAATAAAAACCAGGATATCACATTCCATAAAGGGCAAAGAATAAGTAGATTCTTCACCCATTTCAAAACTTAACCACGAAAATCAAGAGTTAGATAAATATTAAATACATAAGGAGTTACACCACAAGTAGCTTCTGCGAGTGTATTCAGAGTAGAAAGAAATAGGTAAGTCTAAATTGAGATGCTGGCCATTCTACCATACTTTGACCCCAATGTGTATGGCAGTGCCCTTGGTCACCTGAAATTTTCATGTTAAAAACCCAAGAAATCTTCATGATTCCTTTAGCAATCTTTAAAAAGCATTACTTATTCTCCCAGGATTAACACAGAACTGCTTTAGTTTTTAATTTGACTTTAAATGCAGACAGACATTTTGGGGACATAGAAGGATTAAAAAACCTGGAAAAATATTGTCATTATAAATTCCTTTTGCTGGCTGAGAAAAGGCTTTGGCACAAGTCACGTGAGAACAAGCTGATGAAAGATTTCTCCTGTGATGGAATGAAAATGGGACAGGGGAATTTGTAATAGCAATTTAGCAGCTTCCTTTCTTTTCACCTGCTCCAAGGATACAAACAAAATAAAAGCAAAGTGAAGGCTCAGAACAGGTATCAAAACATCATAAGAAAGTATAGATCAAAAGAAATCTGGTACTACTCTGGGAGGGACAAAGGAGGATAAAGAAATGTCTACCATTCTCCACTTTACATGTCCAAGCCCAGCACTCCTCAATAAAGCATAGCTTTATTTAAGTGAAATGTGTAATCCACTCTGGTCTCCATCTCCACCATCACTTCAAATCTGATGAGAGCCTATTACATACCAGGCAATAGAAATACTTGAGTTCACAGTCCATTGAAAGGTAACACTCAGATAAAAAATAAATAGTACAGTAGTAAGTGCTCCAGCTTCCCTGGTGGCTCAGACAGTAGAAAATCTGCCTGCAATGCAGAAGACCTGAGTTCAGTCCCTGGGTTGGAAAGATGCCCTGGAGAAGGGAATGGCTACCCACTCCAGTATTCTTGCCTGGGAAATCTCAAGGACAAAGGAGCCTGGCAAGCTATAGTCCATGAGGCCACAAAGAGTCAGACACAACTGAATGATTAATGCTTTCAAGTGCTATAGTAGAGCTGAAAACAGTTTGTAACAATGTCAGAAACAAGGCATGGTCAAATCTATTTGTGGAATTAGGGGAAGGCTTTTTAAAACTGAAGACTGAATTGGGTACTAAAATAATTTTTCTAGATGCCCCAGGTAGGTGTGGGAATGCAGGGAAGTAATAGAGGTAGTAGACATCCCAGGCAGAAGAAACAGCAGTATAGGATATGGAAGCAAACAACAGAGCAAATCTCGGCCCTATAAATATTTCAGTGCAGCCTGAAAGTGGGGAGGCACGGTGGGATATAAAGAGCAGGAAAGACCTAGACATGGAGGACTGTGTATGCCTGCTAAAGAATTCTATCTTAATTCTATGAGCACTTAGGAGCTTCTAAAAATTTTTGAACATGATTAAACAGATTTGCATTTTTAAAATATCACTTTGGCAGCACTAGAGAGAAGTTGGAAAGAGACTGATAGGAGGCAGAAATACCACAAAATTCTAGCTGAGAGAAAATGAGGGTTGAGCTCTCTTGGGTGAGATATAGGGCTGGAGATGAGAAGTCTGAAACGGTGAATCTAAGAGAAATGTTGAAGACCCCTCTCTGGTTCCTGGCTTGGGTAACTGGGTGGAGAGGGTACCACAAACTAAGCAAACAGAAGAGATGCAGAAGCAAGTTTGAGAGGGGGAGACTAGGATTCCAGTTTTAGATAAGCAATGTTTGAGATGTATGTGCAACATCCAGGCAATTGGATATACAGATCTAAATTCAGCAGAGAACTCTTAAGATGGAATTTTAGTTTTGGGAAACATCAATTGTGGGAGCAATATGAGGGCCAAGGACAGGAGAGAATATCAATAATTAAGAAATTGGGAGACAAGTAATGAAATATCAGTAAAGGAATAGTGAGGAGAATGAAGAGAGATTAGCATCACTGAAACCAACGAAGAAGAGTTTCGAGAAGTAATATGTGGTCCAAAATGTCAAATGTTGTAAAATGACCAAGTAAGGGAAGATGTGAAAAATGTCCATTGGATGTAGCGATGAGTAAGACACCATGAAGCGACAGAGGTTGAGGCAGCTGGTTATTTTTATGTGTCAGATTGGCTAGGTTATGGTTGCCCAGTTGTTTAATCAAACACTAGCCTACATGTTGCTACAGAGGTATTTTGCAGATGTGATTAACATTTACAACCAACTAACTTTAGGTAAGGATTTCCCAGGTGGCTCAGTGGTTAAGGTTTGACCTCTGGGTCAGGAAGATCCCCTGGAGAAGGAAATGGCAATCCACTCCAGGATTCTTGCCTGGAAAATCCCATGGACAGAGGAGCCTGGTAGGCTATAGTCTATGGGGTCGCAAAGAGTCAGACATGACTGAGTGACGTCACTTTCCCTTTCCCTAGTGACTGAAGATCAGCAGCAACTTTAGGTAAAGGTGATAACCCTACCCTTGATGATATGGGTAGGCCTCATTCAGCCAGCTGAAGCCCTTAAGGGTAAAAACTGAAGTTTCTCTGAGAAGAAATTCTGCCTGAACTTCCAGCCTATTGGTCTATGTGTGTATAAACATAGAGAGACAGAGAGAGGAGGGAGGGAGGGAGAGAAACAGACGGTGGTTCTGTTTCTCTGGAGGATCTACTAAAGTGGAAGTCAGACTAGAATGGGTTGAGAAGTAAATGATAGGCAAGAAGAGTCTACATATATTAAATACTTTCTTTAAAAAAGCTTTCCTTCAAAAAAGAGCTGTACAGCAACAGAGGACAGGCAGAAGATCAAGGGAGGTCGTTTAAAAATTGTGGTAAACTAACGTGCCTTATTAGAAATAGAATGGATTTTGGTGTAAGATAAGATACAAGTCTGAATTCAATGCCACTATTCATAAGCTAAGGAAGTTACAGAGTCCTCTGAGTTTCTACTTCCACATCTGTAAAGGATCTGTGGGGTTGGTAAAAGGACCAGAGTTATATAAAGCACCTGGAATTTAAAGAGGGCAATAAACAATTAGTGTTCATTTATCATTACATTAATAAACTTAAAAATTTATCCCAACAACAAAGCTTCTTGAAAGAGTAAGATACACTTTCAACAACGTCAACAAATAAATGCTTATTTGCTGAATGACAAAAGCTGGTGGAAAGATGGGAGATTAAAGTCCCAAGAGAAAAGTAATGTAGAGAACAAAGTCGTCAAGGAGGCGAAATAGGAAGAAGCCAGAATACAAATTTTAGATGGGAAGGGAAATGTCCCTTCCTTGAAACAGAGGGATAGAGTGAAGCCAAGTAGAAATGAAGACAGATTAGTAAAGGAGTGAGTGACAAGTTGAGGAAGTTTACTTCAAAGAGCCACAAATTCATCTGATCAGGAGATGAGAAAATCTACTTTGCTAGGGAGAAAAAGGTAGGCAGATTTAAGAGCGTACAGACTTAAACAGTAGTATTAGGGCAGTATATAGTACAGCAACTGCACAAACTCTGGAACCAGGCTGTTGTCTGAGTGTGAATTCTGGTTCTGCCACTTATTAGTATGACCAAAGGCAAATTACTTGACCTCTCTATGCTTCAGATTCCACATCTGCATAACGATGTTAATAGTGTCACATACCTCATGGGATTATGATGAGGATTCAATAAACAAACAGATAAACCCATCAACAACTATAACTGCCCATATTTAACCAATGCTTAGGTTGTATTAGAATAGCAAGGAGAGATAAGAAAGACTTCTTCAGTGATCAATGCAAAGAAATAGAGGAAAACAACAGAATGGGAAAGACTAGAGATCTCTTCAAGAAAATTAGAGATACCAAGGGAACATTTCATGCAAAGATGGGCACAATAAAGGACAGAAATGGTAGGGACCTAATAGAAGCAGAAGATATTAAGAAGAGGTGGTAAGAATACATGGAAGAACTGTACAAAAAGATAATCACGATGGTGTGATCACTCACCTAGAGTTAGACATCCTAGAATGTGAAGTCAAGTGGGCCTTTGAAAACATCACTATGAACAAAGCTAGTGGTAGTGATGGAATTCCAGTTGAGCTATTTCAAATCCTGAAAGATGATGCTGTGAAAGTGCTGCACTCAATATGCCAGCAAATTTGGAAAACTCAGCAGTGGCCACAGGACTGGAAAAGATCAGTTTCCATTCCAACCCCAAAGAAAGGCAATGCCAAAGAATGCTCAAACTACCGCACAATTGCACTCATCTCACACGCTCGTAAAGTAATGCTCAAAATTCTCCAAGCCAGGCTTCAGCAGTACATGAACCGTGAACTCCCTGATGTTCAAGCTGGTTTTAGAAAAGACAGAGGAACCAGAGATCAAATTGCCAACATCCACTGGATCATGGAAAAAGCAAGAGACTTCCAGAAAAACATCTATTTCTGCTTTATTGACTATGCCAAAGCCTTTGCCTGTGTGGATCACAAGAAACTGTGGAAAATTCTTCAAGAGATGGGAATACCAGACCACCTGACCTGCCTCTTGAGAAACCTGTATGCAGGTCAGGAAGCAGCAGTTAGAACTGGACGGGGAACAACAGACTGTTTCCAAATAGGAAAAGGAGTATGTCAAGGCTGTATATTGTCACCCTGCTTGTTTAACTTCTATGCAGAGTACATCATGAGAAATGCTGGGCTGGAGGAAGCACAAGCTGGAATCAAGATTGCCGGGAGAAATATCAATAACTTCAGATATGCAGATGACACCACCCTTATGGCAGAAAGGGAAGAGGAAGTAAAAAGCCTCTCGATGAAAGTGAAAGAGGAGAGTGAAAAAGCTGGCTTAAAGCTCAACATTCAGAAAACGAAGATCATGGCATCTGGTCCCATCACTTCATGGCAAATAGATGGGGAAACAGTGGAAACAGTGTCAGACTTTATTTTGGGAGGGGCTCCAAAATCACTGCAGATGGTTATTGCAGCCATGAAATTAAACGATGCTTACTCCTTGGAAGGAAAGTTATGACCAACCTAGACAGCATATTAAAAAGCAGAGATATTACTTTGCCAACAAAGGTCTGTCTAGTCAAGGCTATGGTTTTTCCAGTGGTCATGTATGGATGTGAGAGTTGGACTGTAAAGAAGGCTGAGCGCTGAAGAATTGATGCTTTTGCACTGTGGTGTTGGAGAAGACTCTTGAGAGTCCCTTGGACTGCAAGGAGATCCAACCAGTCCATTCTGAAGGAGATCAGCCCTGGGTGTTCTTTGGAAGGAATGATGCTAAAGCTGAAACTCCAGTACTTTGGCCACCTCATGCGAAGAGTTGACTCAGTAGAAAAGACTCTGATGCTGGGAGGGATTGGTGGCAGGAGGAGAAGGGGACGACAGAGGATGAGATGGCTGGATGGCATCACTGACTGGATGGACATGAGTTTGAGTGAACTCCGGGAGTCGGTGATGGACAGGCAGGCCTGGCGTGCTGCAATTCATGGGGTCACAAAGAGTCACACACGACTGAGCGACTGAACTGAACTAGGTAGTATTTAGTATTTTGCTGGAAGGTAAGCTCCATGAAGGCAAGGGTTTTTTTCATACTTACTGTTCCCTGCTGTATCTTTAGAACTTAGAACAATGCCTGGTACGGAGAAGGAGTTTAAGAAGTATTTGTTGAAGGAATAAATTTGCTAAATATCTGCTATAGGAAGAGGACACAGTTAAATCAGTGACATATAAGGCTGCCAAATGGTACTGAGAATCCTGTGTCAGAAATCTGAACCTGCAATTTCATCACTATGTTCACTGTGCAACAGTAGCCTACAGCGCAGCATCTGATGCGACAGACAGAACTACTTCAAGGCTGGGAGACCGAAGGTGGGAGAACTGAAAGATCGTTTTAGAATGGGGCTGCTCCCTATTCAGTCTCGTCATCACACACACAAGGGAATAGTTGCTTGGCCCAACTAGACTTCTATGAAAATATGTCTGCTTTTTGAGGTGTGTCTTCAATCTTTATGGTGTTGCACTAAACGTATCAGTGAAGCATTGTATTTGTCATATTTCATAGTTTCTGACCACTCTAAATGGATGAAAACAGATAATATGAATTTTTCCACTTGTTCATACATCTGAGTGCCAGTTCTTGGATGCCAGTAGAGTTTGTCACATTACAATTACATCAATAAGGGATTGAGATATTAACAATCAAAGACACACCTGCAGCTGAAATTAAGTCAAAACTTCCTCTCACAAATTCTATAGTAACAGTGCTTCTAAACTATCCGTCAACTTTTTAGTGTTTTTCATTCTAGTAACATAAACTAAGATTCCTAGTCACTTTTTA
The DNA here is from genome assembly GCA_917880005.1 of Nanger dama. Classification (NCBI taxonomy): domain Eukaryota; kingdom Metazoa; phylum Chordata; class Mammalia; order Artiodactyla; family Bovidae; genus Nanger; species Nanger dama. Next base: position 18,711,613 of record CAKJTW010000003.1, on the reverse strand, counting down.
GAAAATGATGAAAGTCACAGAGAGAAGATGAAAGTTTTCCTTTTGTTTGCCCTGAAACTGTCTACTTAAGCAAATTATCTTAGGAGATAAGGTTAAAGTTAGCTAACCACGGGACTAAAAAAAGAGATAACCCAGAATAAGTACGAAATGTAGAATACACATACATCTTAGTTACATACACAACCCGTGAAAAGACTACATAATACTTCAGACACTAGTAAAAATGTGACAGGGGTAATGTATATATGAGAATTAAAAATTATTTTATCACCATGGTTCCAGTGCTTTACATTTTAAAGATAATTTCAAGGTAATAGGTAGAATTCACACTGATTAGCGTCAGTGCATAAAAAAAAATTTTATAACAAAGAGAAAACTGTTTATTATTCAAGGAAAGAAAATGGGTCTAATATGAACAGAACTTCAGTAACTGAGAATTTAAATTGGTGGAATCTAAGAACGAGCAGGCTAGCCTATAAGTGAAAAATGTCAAATTAAGTATAATTTTCAAGTAACCACTCAACTCTCTAAATATCCAAGTTAGAATTTTAAAACATTTCCCTTCAGTTCAGTCACTCAGTCGTGTCTGACTCTTCGCAACCCCATGAATCACAGCACGCCAGGCCTCCCTGTCCATCACCAACCCCAGAGTTCACTCAGACTTACGTCCATCGAGTCAGTAATGCCATCCAGCCATCTCATCCTTTGCGTCCCCTTCTCCTCCTGCCCCCAATCCCTCCCAGCATCAGAGTCTTTTCCCTTAAACACCTTTTATTACGGGTAGATACAAACCAGTACAGAAATTAAGCAGACTCTGACATTGGAGAAAAGGACAGCAGGAAATCAGTTGATTACAAATTGCTAAGTCAGGAAACTTGTACTTGCAAGTAAAAGAAATGCACAAGTAATCTTAACATGAAAATACTAGTGAAGAAACAAACAGGTTGCAAAAATGACATGAAAATAGTAACTAAATAAGCTCAGTACACTCTAAGATCATTTCTCCTAAATATCAAAGCTACTCATAATAAAAAGCAATGGAATAACTAATTACAATAAAGAACTGCCCATCTACCTACTTATGTCCAGCTGCCTGTTGTTTTTTAAAGTCAATACCACTTCAGAAAGTTTTTTTCAAGGATGGAAATCATAAGTTGGTAGGGTTCTCAGGATGTGGACAGATCCTTACAGTCACTCTTTTGTTATACATATTGTTGTTATTTGGGGAAGTACCTCAGATCTCCAGTTGGAGAATTAAGTTTCTAAACTGTTTAAATCACAGATTAGGAAATTTTCTGTGAAGGACCAGATACCAAATAACTACAGCTTTGCAGGCCATATAGTCTGTGTCAACTACTCAAGTCTGCTTTGCTGCGCAATATGTAAACAAATGGACATGGATTTGCAACAATATAATTTTATAAAAGGGTTTTGGAAGGATAATTCATTATACTGAAATATTAGATCTGTTTGGAATGGCCCCTGAATTCTTTTTCTTTTCTATTTTATAAAACAAATGCCCTTATATCCCACTAGTTTATTACAGTATAATATTAATATTATATATATATATAAATTATTATATTAATTGAGACCTGAACTCAGGTGCAGTCCAACTCTAAAGTTCTGCGATTTCCAAAGCCAACAATGAGATAAGAACATGCAATTAATCAACATAAATAGAAGTAATATTGGGGGCAAAATAATTGTGCTGGGAATACGATAAGAATAAAAGGTGTTCTAATGTAAGCCAAAGCAAAGGAATGCCATAAAGACACACAGAAGCATAATTTGGCTTAGCTATGAAATGTTAAGAAGCAAGAGCAGCAAAGAAGACCAATTTGGGCAGGAAGATTAGAGCAAGTCACTCTTTCTGAGCAACAGTGATTTGCCATTCTACTGTGCAGAGCTCTTTTTGCTACACACCAAAGAGGTCTTCAAGGGTACCCAGTATGTAAAGAATCTCTGGTCAGTCTTTCTGCCACACCTACACACAGAGATAACCCAGTCATTATGGTGTAATAACATATTAGCAAGCAACCATGGCACAGAATGCCTTGTAATGAGTGAACAAGATGACTTCTTTTAAAAAAAATCTGAGAAGGGCCTTCAAATCTATTAGATGACATTTTAATTTCTGAACAGACTGTAATGAACAAATTTTGTCTTAAAATTCCAAGATACAGTACGTATCTTCAAAGGAAAGAGCAGTAAAGAAAAACACAACTTTCTATAGAGTTTGAGACTGGTACTATCTCCAATGGCTACTTTATTAAAAATACAGTAACTTTTATCTTGTACTTTCCTAAGTGAGAAGGGCCTTTAAAGGCTTTCAGGAAAAAATAAGGATGATAACATGTCATAAACCAAACAATAAAACAGATTTTTTGAGGCAATTGAGCTCTTCCAGTATGCCGAATCACTTTTTGAGGGGAAGAAGAAACCTAGAACAGAAATTATTCTAATATTAAGTTCATATTTCAAACATATATAATAGAAAAAGTGGAAATTCCACAGCGACCTAAAATTTAACCTGTCTGAAACCAAATTCATTACATCTCTTCTCACAGTGAAAGACCTCCCACCACCGTGGTCGTCTTTACCATAAACTTAGGTCTTGCCTTCTGTCTCCTTTCATATATGCCTAGGGTGAATGAATGATCTGGAGCAGGTTCTCTTCACCCCAGTGGCTCTGTTAATGCTGCTCCTTCTATGCCTTTCTCTTCTTAGTTTAACTGGAACTAATAGTCTTAAGTCTCCACCTTAAGTATCATCTCCTCTCAGAAGCGTTAAACACAATCGCTTGCATTCATTCTCCCTCTCTGTTCCGGCAGTACTTGTTATTGTTACACAATTTGCTAACTTTTTTTTTTAACCTGTCTGGTTTTACTACAGGGTGAACTTGCAAGCAGTGCATTTGTCATTCACTAAGTCAGACATTTTGGAGTAGCCATTATGGACCACATACTATTCTAGGCATTAAAGATTCAGCAGTGAACAAAACAGGTCTGTCCACAGAAAGCTTATGTTTTAGTGAGGAAGAACTAAAAAACCCAATTAGTAAAATGCATGAGTCTGAGGAAGCTCTGGGAGCTGGTGATGGACAGGGAAGGCTGGTGTGCTATAGTCCTTGGGGTCATAAAGAGTCGGCACAACTGAGCAACTGAGCTGAACTGATGCTACAACAGATGGTGATAACTTCTATCAGAGGAAAATAAAACTAGGAAGGGGGACAGTCAGTGTTTATATATGGAAGAAGGTGGTATTTGAAATTTAAAATAAGGTTCTCTCAGTGACTGCCTCAATGAAAATGGGGCATTTAAGCAAAGAATGGGAAGAGATGAGGAAGTGAGCCACACACATATCTGGATGATGAGTGTTCCAGATTAGAGGTTACAGCAAGTGCAAAGGTCCTAAAGTGGAAGTATACCTGGTATGCTCAAGGAAGAGCAGGGAGGCTAGTATGGTTGAAATACAGGAAGCACGAACAGGAGAATATAGGAAAAGGGACAGAGGGAATTCATGTACAATGGCCCACTAGGCCCAGAAGACTTCGGTTTTTACTCTGGGTAGGTCAGGAAGCTACTGGAGGACCCAGCACCATAGGGGAAACAATCAGATCTGTCTTAAAAAGATCACTCAGACTGATAACTTGAGAACAGATGATAGAGGGATAATGATGAAAGCAGATTGAGTAGAACATTAATACAATGATTCAGGTGAGCAGAGGAGCTGCCATGGACCAGGGTAGTGGTGGGGGTAGTCAGACAGGAACTGCTAACAGGATGATATAAGGTAAAAGAGAAAGAAGTCAAGATCAGATCCAGAATTGTGGTGAAAGCACAAGGACTGGGATGGGAAAGACTAGGGAAGAGTAGTCTGGGGGAAAGCTTTAGAATTTGGTTTATGACACATTAATGTGAAATGCCTTAGGGTGAAATGTTTGATGCTAATGTACTGACACTTGTTCATATAGCAAGCTATTCTGTACACTTTGGTTGTATTTATTAATTTAATCTTCAGAACAATCACATGAAGTTGAAATTAGTATTATCCCTTTATATTTTTGTAATAGATGGGGAAGCTGAGGTACAAAATGGTTAAAAACATCTCCCAAGGTCACAAAACTAATAAGGAGCTGAGCCAGGATTAAATAAACACATGTACATCATCAGATGGTCAACACCGAAATCAGATTGATTATATTCTTTGCAGCCAAAGATGGAGAAACTCTATACAGTCAGCAAAAACAAGACCAGGAGCTGACTGTGGCTCAGATCATGAACTCCTTAGTGCCAAATTCAGACTTACATTGAAGAAAGTAGGGAAAACTGCTAGACCATTCAGGTATGACCTAAATCAAATCCCTTATGATTATATAGTGGAAGTGAGAAATAGATTTAAGGGACTAGATCTGATAGATAGAATGCCTGATGAACTATGGACAGAGGTTCATGACACTGTACAGGAGATAGGGATCAAGACCATCCCCATGGAAAAGAAATGCAAAAAAGCAAAATGGCTGCTTGAGGAGGCCTTACAAATAGTTGTGAAAAGAAGAGAAGTGAAAAGCCAAGGAGAAAAGGAAAAATATAAGCATCTGAATGCAGAGTTCCAAAGAACAGCAAGGAGAGATAAGAAAGCCTTTCTCAACAATCAATGCAAAGAAATAGGGGAAAACATTCTGTTGAAAAGAATGGGAAAGACTAGAGATCTCGTCAAGAAAATTAGAGATACCAAGGGAACATTTCATGCAAAGATGGGCACAATAAAGGACAGAAATGATGTGGACCTAACAGAAGCAGAAGATATTAAGAAGAGGTGGCAAGAATACACGGAAGAACTGTACAAAAAAGAGCTTCCAAGACCCAGACAATCACGATGGCGTGATCACTCACCTAGGCCAGACATCCTGGAATGTGAAGTCAAGTGGGCCTTAGAAAGCATCACTATGAACAAAGCTAATGGAGGTGATGGCATTCCAGTTGAGCTATTTCAAATCCTGAAAGATGATGCTGTGAAAGTGCTGCACTCAATATGCCAGCAAATTTGGAAAACTCAGCAGTGGCCACAGGACTGGAAAAGGTCAGTTTCCATTCCAATCCCAAAGAAAGGCAATGCCAAAGAATGCTCAAACTACCGCACAATTGCACTCATCTCACACGCTCGTAAAGTAATGCTCAAAATTCTCCAAGCCAGGCTTCAGCAGTACATGAACCGTGAACTCCCTGATGTTCAAACTGGTTTTAGAAAAGACAGAGGAACCAGAGATCAAATTGCCAACATCCACTGGATCATGGAAAAAGCAAGAGACTTCCAGAAAAACACCTATTTCTGCTTTATTGACTATGCCAAAGCCTTTGCCTGTGTGGATCACAAGAAACTGTGGAAAATTCTTCAAGAGATGGGAATACCAGACCACCTGACCTGCCTCTTGAGAAACCTGTATGCAGGTCAGGAAGCAGCAGTTAGAACTGGACGTGGAACAACAGACTGTTTCCAAATAGGAAAAGGAGTACGTCAAGGCTGTATATTGTCACCCTGCTTGTTTAACTTCTATGCAGAGTACATCATGAGAAATGCTGGGCCGGAGGAAACACAAGCTGGAATCAAGATTGCCGGGAGAAATATCAATAACCTCAGATATGCAGATGACACCACCCTTATGGCAGAAAGGGAAGAGGAAGCAAAAAGCCTCTCGATGAAAGTGAAAGAGGAGAGTGAAAATGTTGGCTTAAGGGTCAACATTCAGAAAACGAAGATCATGGCATCTGGCCCCATCACTTCACGGGAAGTAGATGGGGAAACAGTGGAAACAGTGTCAGACTTTATTTTTGGGGGACTCCAAAAATCACTGCAGATGGTTATTGCAGCCATGAAATTAAAAGATGCTTACTCCTTGGAAGGAAAGTTATGACCAACCTAGATAGCATATTGAAAAGCAGAGACATTACTTTTCCGACTAAGGTCTGTCTAGTCAAGGCTATGGCTTTTCCAGTAGTCATGTATGGATGTGGGAGTTGGACTGTGAAGAAGGCTGAGTGCCGAAGAATTGATGCTTTTGAATTGTGGTGTTGGAGAATACTCTTGAGAGTCCCTTGGACTGCAAGGAGATCCAACCAGTCCATCCTAAAGGAGATCAGTCCTGGGTGTTCATTGGAAGGAATGATGCTAAAGCTGAAACTCCAATACTTTGGCCACCTCATGTGAAGAGCCGACTCACTGGAAAAGACCCTAATGGTGGGAGGGATTGAGGGCAGGAGGAGAAGGGGACGACAAAGGAAGAGTGGATGGCATCACTGACTTGATGGATGTGAGTCTGAGTGAACTCCGGGAGTTGGTGATGGACATGGAGGCCTGGCATGCTGCAATTCATGGGGTCGCAGAGTTGGACACGACTGAGCAACTGAACTGAACTGATATCAGATCCCCAGACTGTCCTTGACCCCTATGCTATACTGTTTCTAAGATGGAAATACCACTCTGGAATTTATGGGAGATGTCTGAAGATAGAAACTTCAAAATCATCAGCATAGAGATGGTATTTAAATCTATGACACTGGATGAGATCACCAAGGGACAAGCATAGGTAGAGAAGAGTCCACAGCCTGAGAAGTAGGCAGCAGTATAAGGGGAAATGAAGACAGCATGACCTCTTAACTCCAAACGCATAGTGTTTCAAGGAGTGGGAGGGATGGGCTATGTCAAATGCTGTTGACAGGTTGAGTACATAGAACCACTGGAATAATAATACAGATGACTTGACAAGTGATTAGGGTAAAAGTCTGATAAAGAGTGTTCAAGAGAGGAAAGGAGAGCAGAAACTGAAGGCACCAAGAAGAAACCTCCGTTTAAAAAGGTTTCTTTTCATGCTAGTGGACAATCCACTAGAGAAAGAAAAACTGATTACAGAGGATGAAGGATAGTGATACTGAAGTAAGAAATAACTAGAATAAGAATTTTGTGGAGGATCTGGCCTCAGCTAGGAATACAGACAGCTTATCCCTTGAATAGGAGGGAAAAGGAATATATATGCACAGATACATGTATGTAAGAAGATGTGATATTGTGTCTGAGAGTTCTCTTCCAGCTGATTCTATTTGTGCAGTGAAGTAGGAAGCAAGGTCACCAACTGAAAGAGAGAACAAAGTAAGAAATTCTGGAGATTTAAGGAAAAGGAAGGCATAGCCAAATAGTCATATGAAAGTGAGAATAAATAAATGGACTAAATAAATGGAGACCATCTTGCTCATATTTGATCTGGATAGCCTAGTACAGTTCCTAGTATGTTTTAGACACTAACTGTGACTTTAGCTTGAGAAGCACTGACTCTTTGAATACAAATTAAAAAAAAAAACTTCAAAGGTTAATGAGTTTGTTTGTTTAGTCTAGAAAAGATCAGTGTCCAGGACATTTGACATATTAGTTGATCATGTTACAAGAAATACTGAAACCAAGGATCAATGGAAATATTCTAATGACTCCTGGGATTGTCTTTTTATTTTCCTTCTTTAGAAATTTGTTATACTGTACTTCAAAATCAAACCCTAAAAGGTGCATCTACTAAGATATGAGAAAAGGTAAATTTTATAGTGAAAGGGCGTGGGAATTTAAAAAGCAGAAAGGAAGAAAAGGAAAGAGGCAGCAGATACTCCCTCACTTGTAGAGGAAAGGACCCAGAGTGGTCTAAGTACAATCTGCCATTAAGGAGAAAACACAGGAAATCTAAATAGAATGTAGATGTGAGCACACGGACTTAACGTGGTCATTTAAATGTTTTACTCTTGAGAATTAGTTGCAACCAATATAACTATGTGCTACTTTTCAACTACGTATTCTCTAACATAACCATTTCTAATGATGCCATTTAACAACTGTAATAGCACAAAAACTTGAAAAAATATATACCTGGCAGTACATTAACAGTATCTGTTATAACAGATATTACAATATTTTTGGTGATTTTTATACAGTTAGAGAAGTGGTTAAGGAGAAGGAGAGGGAAATGGCAACCCACTCCAGTATTCTTGCCTGGAGAATCCCAGGGACAGAGGAGCCTAATGGGCTGCCATCTATGGGGCTGCACAGAGTCGTACACGACTGAAGTGACTTAGCAGTAGCAGCAGAAGTGGTTAACCCCCTCCCCCAAATTAAATAATAGCCCAGGGAGGAGTTCACAAACTCAAATCCCCACAGGGTTAAAAGCAGGTAACAAAATGAGTGAAGCAGACCGTGAGGACAACAGAGAGCTACAGGGATGCGGCAACAGGCAACCAAAGGGCATAATGGCTACTCAGCTCCGCATACAATGTTAGCTGTTTTGCCAGATCTGCCATTCCTAAAATAGATATAATAGTTTCAACCTGAACGTTTTCAATGTTTGAAATACTGGCAACTAATTTAAATTTATGAACTGTTAGCAGGCCATACAATGTATGTTTGTGGGAAGCATTCAGGCCCTTGAGCAGTCTAGTGTCCCCTGCATCTGACATTTTTCCATTCGCTGTAATGAAAGCCTCTTGAGGAAAGCAGAGACCAACACTGGGCAGGAGAAGGCATGCAGCACTACGTTTCAGAAAACCTTGGTTTTAGGGTAGGTACTACCATTTACTACTAGCTGGGTGACCTCTTTGAGCTTGTTTATTCATTTGTAAAATGTAGTTTCATTAACTATCATGTCTAATTCACTGAACTGTTTTGAGTAGCAAGTTAGAAAGTAGATCAAAACACATCCCTAAGTATAAAGCTCTATATAAATACAAGTAGATGGTTGTGAGATACTAGAAAATATACACTGGTATTTGCCCCTGGTTCCTGGCACAGAGCTCCTGAAATCCTTGAAATTCCCCAAGCAAGAAGAACACAAAGAGCATCTCTTGTCCTGATATTTGTTCTCTGATCCCATTCCTGACACAAGGCTCCCAAAACCCTTGTAAATTCCTAAGTGATAAGAACACTAGGAGCATCTTTTGTTCAATGATACAATCCTGGGTGGGCTCCTGGATAAGAACTTGTCACCAGAACCACCAAGCCATGATGAGAAGCTTAGGATTTTCAGTCTTATTCCTCCATCCTCTAAAAAGGAAGAGGTGATGGAATTGGAATTAATAATCTATCATGTCTATACGAGGAAGCCACAACAAAATCCTAATAGTACAAGGTTCCAAGAGCTTCCAGGTTGGCAAACACATGCATATGGAGAAGGTGACATACTCCAGTTTCACAGGGACAGAAGCTCTTGCCCTTGGGGCACTCCCAGACTTTGCCTGGATGTCTGTCTCCATTTGGCTCTTCGTCGGTATCCCTTATCACGTCCTTTAATAAACTGGTAAATGTAACTGTTTCCTTGAATTCTGTGAGGAGCTGCTGCTGCTGCTGCTAAGTCGCTTCAGTCGTGTCCAACTCTGTGCGACCCCAAAGACGGCAGCCCACGAGGCTCCCCCGTCCCTAGGATTCTCTAGGCAAGAACACTGGAGTGGGTTGCCATTTCCTTCTCCAATGCATGAAAGTGAAAAGTGAAAGTGCAGTCGCTCAGTCGTGTCTGACTCTTAGCGACCCCATAGACTGCAGCCTACCAGGCTCCTCCGTCCATGGGATTCTAGCAAATTAATGAAGCCTGAGGAGGAGGTCATGGAAACCTCCAATTTGTAGTCAGAGACAGAAGTTATTACGAGTATCCTGGGGTCCAACTACCTGCAATTGGCATCTGAAGTAGGTGGGACCAGTCTTAGGAGATTGAATCCTTAAATCTGTTCGGTCTGACACTATCTCCAAGTAGACAGGGTTAGAACTGAGTTAAACTGTAGTGTCTCAGCTGATGTCACAGATAATTGCTTGGTGTAGGGGAAAAAAAATCTCTATACATTCGCTGACGACAAGTAAAGTGTTTTGTGTCAGTAGCAGAGACACAGGACAAAGACTAACAGGAGGCAGATTGAACTGAGTTTTTCTAATACAATGGCTTGAAAAAGAGACCTAACAGAGTGGCCTAAAAACATTTTATATCTTTATGTTCAGCGAGTTCCTCATAAAATGGTAATACAGATTTACTTAGCTCATGAGTTTCCTCAAACACATTAAAATTTAAAATCCTTTTCAAATGTTAAGGGCCATGTAATGCTTGCTAGTATTAATAAAACATTTATCGAGTACAGCCAAATACACTAGGAGCTGTATATAGTATTTTCTAAAAAGCTGAGGTATTCTTGGCTTTCTTAAAATAATGAGCAATTTAATGTAGCTAAGTTTAGAAAAAGATATTTCAGAGTCTTAGGTTTTTTCCCCCTTCTAAGATGTATGTAATCTTACAATGGGTTAATAATACAGACCTGTAAGACACCCAGGTTTATCTGTTCCTCATTAATAAAGCTTCTGAAAGTACTGCTTCCATTAGATGGAGGAACAGGGAGGTCAGGCCCCCGACAGGAACAGGACAGAGTATTCAGGTCCAGGACAACGAAGGGAAAAGCAGCAGCAGTTCTCCCTGGTCATCAGGGCTAATAATTCTTTCACCCATCTACTGTTATGCAAATATGTTTGGTGGAAACTCTTGATTACTGTTGGACCATTAAAATATACATAACATGAAGGCTAAGAAAGTGTCAAAATTTATGAGGAGCTGCACTAGATAAAAACTCCCTAACATACTGTTCTATGAGATTCTTCATTTTTAGCCTTCATCAAAACACAAATGACTGAGCAAACTCAACAAACCAAATCTCTTTCACCAGATGACTTCTTGTAGATTAGTGTTGAAAGTGAGTTAAATGATGGCAACTTGAAAAGTATAAAAGGCTCCAAATTCAAGAAAAGTTTTCATTTATAAGTAAATTTCTGGAAAGATTATGGGTGATGCTTTCCCCCACCTTGGTTTCCAAACTCTTTGAATGAGTTAACTGTAATTAAAAAAAAAAAAAAAAAAAACCTGTACGTAAAAATAAACTGCCTGGCCATAAAAATAATTCTCCCTGCAATAACGTAAGAAGTCTGTATTATATCTCTATGAGATGGAGAGGATCACTAAACTTATCCTAGTAATTATTTCATGACATATGAACTCGAACCATTATGCTGTACACCTTAAACATACATTGCTGTATGTCAATTATCTCTCAATAATTCTAAGGGTCAGTTTGATGAAAACAAAATTCTGTAAAGCAGTTATCTTTCAATTAAAAATAAGTAAATATTTTAAAAAAGAAAAAAGAATTCTAAGGGTCCTATTTGTTCACATTATGGGACAGATTAGTATCTTTTAAGAAAATCTCACTAGTATGATTTAAACATCTCTAGATAAATAAAATGTTATTTGAACCACTGGAAAAGACTTTTAAAGCTTTAATAATAAAGTAAATTGACCAGAGACAAAAATCCAAAATTAAATTGCTACCTTTAAAGAAGAAAAGTAGAAAAAAAAAAATGAGTTTTAGGAAGCTCTTTATTTACTAACATCTTTATAAGGTTAAATCTCTTAAACTTTGCTTGTAAATAATCTGGAAATAGAGTGATTGTATAGCAAAGTGATTTAACAATGTAGACTCTGAAATCAGACTGTCTGGGTTCAAATCCTAGACTCTACCACTTATTGTATCTGTGAATTCAAGCAGGTCACTTAATCCTCTGTAAACTTCAGTTTTCTCACTGTAAGACAGGAGAAAATAATAATTTCAGGCTTACTGTAAGGATTAAGTGAGATAATTCATAGTTTTCTTTCTCATACCATATAAATTTGTGATGCAGCAAAATGCAGTGAAAATAGCTAAGAAGCACGGTGTGACCCAGTTGTGACATTCGATGTACAATGACCTCATTATACACAGCAATGAATATTGTCGCCTGTGAACTGATTCTCACATGATAGCTATTTTTGTTCTTTAACATGATGCTATAACCTTTTTAAAAACGTACTTTAACATATTTTTTTATAAACCATATTAATATTTTCTACATCCTAGCATTCATAGATAAGACTGCTTTACCAAAGTAGATACATTAAAAATTGATCCCTTAGAAAATACTTAAAATTATATTTTAATTGGGTTCATGTTAAATTGCTTTGAGAAATTATATTTGGAAAAGAAAAAATGCTCCACCAAAAAAATCCGCTTAACAATCAGGATGCCTATTTATAAGTATCCAAGGGTCTACAGGATTAACTCTTTCTAGATATAGATCCCACAGTCTATGGACCTGTTAATGAGACTCACATTCTATGGACCCGTTAATCTGATTCAGGCTCAAAATACCTACTAAAAGTTTTACTGTGACATGTGTGGATACATAACATGAGTTTATATTTCAGACTGATAGCAGGTACTGAATAAACCATTCAATCTAAAATCCTTCAGACTTGTTTATTTAGTATAATGGTAGCTTAAACCAGAAGTGAAGTGGAAGTGTTAGTTGCTCAGTTGTGTCCAGCTTTTGGTGACCTCATGCAGCATGCCAGGCTCCTCTGTCCATGGAATTCTCCAGGCAAGAATTCTAGAGTGGTAGCCATTCCCTTCTCCAGGGATCTGCCTGACCCAGGGATCTAACCCAGGTCTCCTGCATTGGAGGCAGATTCTTTACCATCTAAGCCACCAGGAAGCCCAACTTAAACCAGAACATGTGGAGGGGAAAAAAGAGTTACAACTAAAATACTTAACTGAGAAGGAAATGGAAACTAATCATTTTAAAAAACTGGTCTTCTTAGGGACTTCCCTGGCAGGCCAGCAGTTAAGACTCTGAGCTTCCACTGTAGGGGGCACAGGTTTGATCCCTGGTCAGGGAACTAGGATGTGGCAAGCCATGTGGTATGGCCAAAAAGAAAAAAAAAATTCTTTAACAAAACCACCCAGTGAAAAATTAACTGTGATGGGATTTTTATATTTTATATTCACATAAACACATAAACTTTTAGTAATGTACACTGAGTTATAAAAATGACAGTTTTTTCTTATACCATCTCAGTCTTATTTTGTGGCACTTACTCAAAACTAAACAATAAGCTTAGACACAGAAATGTTAGAAATGTATTTATCTATTTTTGTACTGTCACCCTATATATTATAAGGAAATCTGAACACTGAACATCATTCTTTAAAAGCACCTACATAAAGAACATTACACATATGACATACATTTGATAGACTACTAATTAAGATAGTTTTTCTTAAGTTACCATCCCAGGTTAAAAACTACAGGATCCCCAAAGATAAGTTCACATACTTTACTTACTTCACCTGAAATTTAACTTAAATTGAGAAAAAGCAATAGCAACGAATGTAAAATTTGGGATACATTTTAATTTTCACTTGAATTTAGTATTTCTTCCTACTTCTCTGTCAATATTGAGCACTAAGTAAAGCCTATTTGTTCAAAAATATTCTAATATGAACAATTTTGCTAAATCAAATTAAATTTAACACCTAGTTTTGAGGAAGCAATTCTTTTTAACCTACTTGATTTATTTATTGGACTTTTCTAGGAATTATCAGCTTTAGTATCAACAAACACACAGGTAATATCAGACAGCAGCTTCCAGATTCATTAATTTCCATATTCCATCAAATCAATTCCTGTATTATAAAGAAACCAAAGCTGTACTTCTTTTTAAAAAATACATCAATGCTATACTAGGGGTGTAACTCCTTATAAAGCAAGGCACGAATGTGGCATTAAACTTACTTTTCCAAAGAAGCCTTTGAAGAACTTCCTTTCCTGGAGGAACAGGGGGACAAGTCGAGTGCTATTATTGTATGGGCTAAATGTCCCAGGGTTTCACAGCAATAAGCACACACAGAGGGTAGGTGAAGGGCAAAGTAGGAGAAGGGGAGGAAGTGAGAGTTTTAAAGAGTTATCCATACCAGGAGTGACAGGGAAAAAGGAAGGGTGCATGAAAATGCAGGGAAACATACTGTACGGCCTAAGAATCCACAGAAAGAGAAGAGATCAGAACCTGTATTCATGCAGAGCAACTAGTTACTTTAGCATTCTCTTTTGACGTTTAAAACAGATTATTCAAATTTGGCAGCAGAGAAAAAGATTATGATATACTGATTCAGTGAGATTTGCATTTAAATTTTCATAATAGTAAGTGGTAAATATATTGGTAGATATACATTTTTCAATTTAAAATCAGTGGTCTAATATGTGGAAGTCACCAATTAAAAAACCAGTCCACACTCAAATGATCACACAGTAACATTTAAAAATGCTACACTTATTATAAGTGTGCAGCGAGGATCCTTGTCAGACTTTTTCTTATTGAATTAAAGATGTCACTTAGAGAATTCTTACTAATGCATTAGGACTGATTTATATGTACGTATATGTTGATCAATTCACAGCAATCATAGGGAATTAACAGATATTTTCGATTTCAAACACGGAATAAACATCTATAAAGAACACAAGGCCAATGCTTTCATTGGAGTTGAGAAAACTAATATATTTGAGAACCAAACCAAGTCTGTGAGCCACAGCTGAAATCTGAGGAATACGGTCCTATTTTCTTTTAAAATTCTGTTTTAGAATAAAGAAATTTGCAGTGACAGTTATAACTGTATGTAGGTAAAAAGAGACAAGTGTCTGTGATCCCAGCACAAATTTTTAAGCATATACAAATTTTGAAAACTGGCCACCATATAAAGTCTGAAGAATTTGTGCAAAGTAGATGAGTTCTAATTCACCCAAACTAGGTTAATGTTAACATTTCTTAGTTTTGGCTGAACTGTACTTTTAAGCCTTTGCCTTTCATAACCTGTTATTAACAGTGAACAAATGCCTAGAAAAAGACAACTATACAGAAATTTGACTCTCTTAGATAATTTATCTAAGATGCTAGTACGGCTAGACAGTATCATCAACTCAATGGACATGAATCTGAGCAAACTCGGGAGATAGTGGAAGACAGAGGTGCCTGGCATACTGCAGTCCACAGGGTCACAAAGAGTCGGACGCGACTGAACAACAACAGATAATTTAAAATTCATTCAATATTCTCAAACACTAAATTGTTTTTCTCTAGGTTTTAAAAAATCACAAACAGCATCAAATATTTCCACAAAATGTTTTCAATTTAAGCTAGAAATATAATAAGGAAAGTGGGTAGTTACACAGTAAGACTAAACTTATTTCTGCTGCCAAGTTTGGTGACTCTAGTTTTGTTAGACTTTTAGGTAACCACCAGCTTTTAAAAGGTGCAGGCCATGTTAAAAGATTCACCATTCTTTAGGGACAGGAAGGTACCAGAAGAAGATTCATTAATATTTAATTTAGCTCCCAGAAAAGCTCCTGTTAAACATGGAGTTTGCCTTCTTTTTATAAAAGACCTCAGATGTTAATGAAAAAGATGACGTGCAAAATGCATCAAAAGACAGTTATTAGATTAGAGAATAAAACTAATTTAAAAAACAATTATGATTCTTTTACCTGCTAAAACAAGAACATATATTAAAACAAATATATCAAATAGTGAATAAAAAACCAACATATTAGAAACTGGTAGTGTAATGAAACTAGTCTAAAACCAAGACAGATGCGAAAGACATTTGCAGAGACAATGGGAAGAAAAGACATTTTAAAAGGTCATCTTGCATCAGTATCAAGCAAGATAACCAAAGGCCCAAAACACTTTTTATAAAACTGGTACTCCTCACTCTGCAACTATGTCATAAAGGCACTGAAAATGGGCAACAGTCGTTTTTGTCATTTATCTTATACAATCTACACCCCTAAGTGACTAAGTAAATTACGCCACAAAGTAAATGAATTGAAAATACTTTACCTAACTTTATGAATATAATGCAAAAAAATTAAACATATCTATGCTCTGAGAAGTATATGTTGTTTAACTACAATATCTTTTCATTTGAGAATATTAAGCATGTTGGTAACTTCTCATTGAAGTTAAAGTAATCCTAAATTTTAATGAATCACTTGGAAGCAAAATAAAAAAACTGTACTTGCAAATTATCCTGCTTCTTCAATCTTACACAAATTTAAAAAGCACTAGAACATTACATTTTTAGTTCAACCATCATTTGAGTGATAGGTTTAAGATGTTTGTTTTCCTATTTAACTGGTACATTTGAGCTACATAATTCTTTAAATTTTAAAACTTTTGGCATTCAAACTTGTTCCAGACATGCTCTTTCTTCTTTAGTCTGTAGGTTTGTACATTTTTATGTTTGCTTCCATTTGTTTGAAACTCTAAGAGGAGTATTTATCATCTATGAAAATAAACACATCTCCAGACACAGCTTTTGGCACAATATAAGCATCTGGCACAGTAGATCACAGATGTTTGTTAGATAAATGTTTGGTCAAAGGAGGAAAAAAGGTATCTAGAAATTTCTGTGTAGTAAAAATATGAAAAGACAAAAATCATGTATTTTGGCAGACTAACATGATATGATCCGAGGATGAGCAACATCTGAAGACTTCCAACTTTCTGCAACCGTTTCCATACAGCATTAGAAAGGGTATTAGTAGAAGGGGAAGTTTCACTGAGTATTAACAAATGGGAAACTGACACAGAGAGCTCAGCCTGGTGCTCTGTGACAACCTAGAGTGTTCAAGGAGGAGGGGATATATACATATATATTTATGGCTGATTCACGTTGCTATACAGCAGAAACCAACACAACTTTATAAAGCAATCATCCTTCAATTAAAAAGCTTTTTAAGTGTTCTTAATCTTATTCTCTTAGTGAACTTAGAATTATTTTGTTAAATAAGAGATTGAATTTAAGTTTCTTGGAAAACTGTATTATCTGCGGTTACATTTAATTTGGGAACATATTTAGGTGGACATGGCAAGTCTATACAACTATGAAGTTCCTTTAACATTAATGATGATTAAATGAAGAGCACAGATAAGACTAAGAAGGTATTCAAACATTTAAGAATTTAAATAACCAAAATCTGAGGTAAAGGGTATGTATGTGTATCTGTATATTGTTCTGGGTTGTCCTTTTTTTTTTTTTTTTTTAAGTTTTTACATACCATAATCAGTTATTTTTCTCTTCCTTTCCTTTCTATAATAGATTCAGATATTTGTTGGAAAACACAATCCACTTCGATGAATTGGTTGCTTCCTTGATTTTATATCTTTTATACTGAGGAATTACATATAAGAGGTCATATAAAATATACCAAAAAGCAGAAAAGTTTTGATTAAGCAAATTGAGGGGGAAAAAAAGCACTCATTCATTAGTAGCCAAACTTGTGGCAGCCTAGCATACCAGCAAACCCAAAGCAACAAGTATTTAATGCTGTCTGGGGCAAGGGCATGCAGAAGTAATGCTTAAAGCTTTCACAGCAAAGGCAGGAAAGGCCACACATTGGAGAAAAGGAAGGTTGTGAAAAGGGCTGTCAGAATCTAAGAAACACTATTCAAACCTGTCCAAACCATGAAGTTAACACCTTAAGCTGAACCTTTGTGAACTCTGAACTCCTTTTATTAAATACACAGGCATATGCCTGGGATGTATTCTATGGCATAATAGGCAATATAGACATTACTGATCCTTGAAAAGGACTCTCCACTTCAAGTTTGTGCAAAAGGCAGGGAAATACTTAATGTTAGAGGAGTACAAAGAAGGAAACTGGAGAGAGCAGTAATGATAGGAAGTCTCCCCAAAATAAACCTCACCAGCCATTAACAGATATCTCTGTTTTACGCCTTTTTTTATGGAAAGCTGTTTCCTACAGATTTAAATTACTAATTTATAACCCAGTTATCACAGTTAGGTTAAGTGACTGAAATAGTTTTACCCTGGTTTTAGAATATTATTCATCTATAAGAGTTCATACCACTAGTTTAACATGGGTTCTGAATTAAAACTATCTTTTAGATAATGTCTGGCCTACATTGAAGCAGCTGGTCATTAAAACTCCATCTTTGGATGGACAACATGAAATGCTCTTTATTAACGAGTGCACATCTTTTGCCTTAAAAGAAACACTGTTCTTACTGGAAAGTGGATCACTGTAATTTACTGAGCAAAATCTTTTGAGAAAGTGTTTATAGCATATAAATCAACACTGGCAACCATCAAATACATACAGCTTTCAGTCTTTTTACAGCATCTTCACAAATGTGCATTCCTCTTGATTCGTCAACTTCTACATGTCCAAGGTACTGTAGAAAGAAGAGAAGAGTTAGGGATATTGCTGTGTTTACTGAGTAGCTACTATATGATAGACATTATGTGGTAGAAAATTGAATACTAAAATTCCACTCAAGAAACTCATAGTATTACAGAACAGTTACGATAATGTAAGTTGACTTATCCTTGGTGTCCTCATATGAATGAGATTTAGAGTAAAGGTCACAAAGAGTTGTTAAAGGGAATAGGTGAAAAAGAACATGATAAGGAAAGGTAAATGTCAGGTTAACATTCAGGTAAATGTTATCTGAATCTAGTGCATCTGAGGCATAAAAGCTTGTGCTAGACACTGTATCTCTAGACATAAAAAATAATCCTAAAAAAAAACATGTGTGTGTGTATATACTGAAAAGGTACAAAGAAAAACAACAGCTATTCAAGGCCTGAAGAGATCACATACTCTTTTTATGGGAAGCACATAAGAGGGCTGAAAACTAAAATTTTAAGACAGTACATTTGAGCTTCAAAATATGTATAGAACTTGAAGAAGCTGTATGGGAAAGGCTGGAAAACTATTTTAGGCAGGGAGAATTTAACAAAAGCTATAGGTGTGGAATAGAATAACAATATATCAGCAAGTATTCCTCATCTGGCAAGATTATGAAGTATATGCAGCTATGAAACTTGAATACTGGAAATGAGTCTGTACTGAACCCCAGAGACAATGGAGAGCTAAAAGCTGTTTTTTTTTTCCCCGCAAGGTAGTAATATTATTCTTAAAGCTCAACATTCAGAAAACAAAGATCATGGCATCCAGTCCCATCACTTCATGGGAAATAGATGGGAAACAGTGGAAACAGTGTCAGACTTTATTTTTGGGGGCTCCAAAATCACTGCAGATGGTGACTGCAGCCATGAAATTAAAAGACACTTACCCTTTGGAAGAAAAGTTGTGACCAATCTAGACAGCATATTCAAAAGCAGAGACATTACTTTGCCGACTAAGGTCCGTCTAGTCAAGGCTATGGTTTTTCCTGTGGTCATGTATGGATGTGAGAGTTGGACTGTGAAGAAGGCTGAGCACCGAAGAATTGATGCTTTTGCACTGTGGTGTTGGAGAAGACTCTTGAGACTCCCTTGGACTGCAAGGAGATCCAACCAGTCCATTCTGAAGGAGATCAACCCTGGGATTTCTTTGGAAGGAATGATGCTAAAGCTGAAACTCCAGTACTTTGGCCACCTCGTGAGAAGAGTTGACTCACTGGAAAAGACTCTGATGCTGGGAAGGATTGGGGGCAGGAGGAGAAGGGACGATCGAGGATGAGATGGCTGGATGGCATCACCGACTCAATGAATATGAGTCTGAGTGAACTCCGGGAGATGGTGATGGACAGGTAGGCCTGGCGTGCTGCGATTCATGGGGTCGCGAAGAGTCAGACACAACTGAGCGACTGAACTGAACTGAATTATTCAAATTGTATCTCAGTATGGGAATAGTCTTGGGTTAAAAAGTACAAGGGATGATGGCAATATCGCAAGTGCTCTTTTAAAAGGAAATTTAGAGTCTGGTTCTGGTAAGATGGGAGCAGACATGCCTTAACCTGTCCTGGCTTCCCGGTGGCACTAGTGGTAAAGAACCCACTGTCAATGAAGAAGAGACTTCATTGTCAATCCCTGGGTTGGGAAGATCCCCTGGAGAAGGAAATGGAAGCCCACTCCAGTATTCTTGCCTGGAGAATCCCATGGATAGAAGAGCCTGTGGCTACTGACTAGTCCACAGGGCCACACAGAGTTGGATACGACTGAAGTGACTTAGCATAGCACGGCATCCTGTCCCACGCTCTGAATGAAATCATAAAACCAGAATAGAATGCATGGAGCACCTATCTGAGATCTCTGTGAAGAGTGTAAGATAAATCAGAGAACATCAGAATTCAAGGTATTTCTGAACTGGCAGGGAGTTTACCTTCCATGCCCCTCCTCCCTCCTTTGGTCCCTCCAGCTTGAACTTTACACAGCCAGATATCCAAAAGGGAGTGCTATGGTACAGTCAGAACTCTGGGAAGAGCACTCTCTCTGGCTCAAGGACCAGGTATGCGAATACCTTATCCTCAAAGAGTATAGGAATCCCTACCCATTTATTAATTTATTTTTGTTCTTTCACAGCCCAGTCCCCAGGAAACCCTGTGGTGGTGTCAGTGGGAGCAGCAAGGGAAGCCTCCAAGAGCCACACACCTCTCACAGACTGTGATTCCAGAAAGGTGGCATCAACACCCCCAGTCCCTACTTCTGCTTTCTTACCCTCTCCCTGAACCTCCCACCATCTGGCCCTGGATGAAGGTGAAACAGTGGAATTAATGGGCACAATAACTAGAGCCCTAGGAAACACAGGCATAGAGAGTTTAAGTAACTTGCTCAAAACCATTCAGCCAATGAATGCTCAAACCCAAGCAGCCTGACCCACAATAGTCTTACAATGCTCACATACTGAATTTTTCATTTTTACTCCCATCTTTCCAATACTGACTGAATGCATAAAACCTACATAATTAAAATCAATTTATGAAACTGCTAGACTTTAGGTAACAAAATACCTGAGGTATCAATCATAAAGATCATAAACTAAGGGCAAAATAATTTAATGACTAAAAAATTGTAACTGCTGTAATTCTGAATAAACATAAAACGGCAAGATTCACTTTTAAGTGAATCAAATAATATATTCAGTTATATATGTTTTATATATTCACCTTCAGATTCTTTTTATTATAGGTTATTACAAGATATTGAATATAGCTCCCTGTGCTATAAGTAGCTTCTTATTGGTTATCTATTTTATATACAGCAGTGTGCATCTGTTAGTCCAACTCCTGACTTACCCCTTCCTTCCCCTTTCCCATTTAGTAACTGTAAGTACATTTTTTATGTCTGTTGAGTTTCTGTTTTGCAAGTTCATTTGTATCATCTTTTTTAGATTCCACATATAAGAGACATCATACATTTGTCTTTCCCTGTCTGACTCCTTCACTTAGTATGATAATCTCTAGGTCCACTCATGTTGCTGCAAATGACATTACTTCATTCTTTCTTATGGCTGAGTGACATTCCATTGTGTGTGTGTGTATATACCACATCTCCTTTATCCACTCATCTGCTGATGGATGCTTAGGTTGCTTCCATGTTTTGACTACTGTAAACAGAGCTGCTATGAACATCGGTGCATGTATCTTTTGTGTGTATGTGTGTGCATGCTTATGTTTTGGCTGTACCACACAGCTTGTGGGATTTTTGTTCCTCAACCAGGGATGGAACTAAGTGGGAGCGTGCAGTCTTAACCACTGCGCTGCCATGGAAGTGCCTGCATGTATCTTTTGGAATTGTAATTTTCCTCAGATATATGCCCAGGAGTGTGATCACTGGATCGTATGCTGATTCTATTTTTAGTTAGGTTTTTTTTTTTTTTTTTTTTAAGGAAACTCCATACTGTTTTCCATTGTGGCTGTACCAATTTATATTCTCACCAATAGTGTAGGAGGGTTCCCTTTTCTCCAAACCCTTGTCAGCATTTATTATTTGTAGGCTTTTTGATAATGGCCCTTCTGACTGCTGTGAGGTGATACCACTTTGTAATTCTGATTTGCATTTCTCTAATAATCAGTAATGTTGAGCATCTTTTAATGTGCCTGTTGGCCATCTGTATATCTTCTTTGAAGTAATGTCTATTTAGGTCTTCTACTCACCCTTTGACTGGGTTGTTTTTTTAAGCCCCCATTGGTCATATCATTTGCAAGTATTTTCTGTCAGTCCACAGGTTGTCTTTTGTCTGTGGCCTCCTTAGCTGTACAAAAGTTGCTAAGTTTGATTAAGTCCCATTTGTTTACTTTTGTTTTTATTTCTTTTGCATTGGGAGACTGATCTAAGAGAATATCGCTAGGATTTACACCAGAGAATGTTTTGCCTATGTTCTCTTCTAGGAGTTTTATGGTTGTCATGTCTAATATTTAAGTCTTTAGGACATTTTGAGTTTGAGTTATTTTTGTGTGTGGTGTGAGGGAGTGTTTTAACTTCACTGATTTATATGTGGCTGTCCAGCTTTCCTAACACCACTTCCTGAAGAGATTGTCTTTTCTCCAATATATTCTTGCCTCCTTTGTCAAAGATTAATTGACCATAGGTGTATGCATTTATTTCTGGGTTCTCTATTCTGTTCCACTGATCCATATGTCTGATTTTATGTCAATAACATGTTGTTTTAACTACTGTTAAACAACTACTATTACTGTGGCTTTGTAGTACTGTCTGAAGTTGGGAGGGGGTCAAGGTTAATGCCTCCAGCTTTGTTCTTCTTCCTCAGGATTGCCTTGGCAATTCTGGGTCTTCTCTGGTTCCACATAAGTTTTAGGAGTATGTGTTCCACTTCTGTTAAAAATGCCATAGGTAATTTGATAGGAATTGCATCAAAATTTGTAGATTGCTTTGGATAGTATGACCATTTTAACAATATTAATTCTTCCAACCCAAGAGCATGGGGTATCATTTTTTTCTTGGAACTGTCTTCAATTACCTTTATCAATGTTTTACAGTTCTCAGCATGTAAGTCTTTCACCTCTTTGGTCAGGTTTACTCCCAGGTATTTTATCTTTTTTGATGCAATTTTAAGCAGGATTTTTTTTTTTAACAGCTTGTTCTTTCTGCTATTTCATTGTTAGTGTAAAGAAATGGAACAGATTTCTGTATGTTAATATTGCATCCTGCACCTTGCTGAATTCATTTATCAGTTCTAAAAGTTTCTGTGTGGAGTTTTTAGGGTTTTCTATATAAAGCATCATGTCATCTGCATATGATGACTATTACCCTCTTCCCTTCCAATTTGGAGAAATAGAGATTTCGAAGTGTTTCCAAAAGATTTTATTCTATCATCTTGATCAACTCAACTGGTCACATACGGTATTTATGATGGGGGTGGGGGAGTGGGAAAGGATAGAAGACTTGATGAAAAGACTTGGTAAAAGAAGAAAATAAAAGTTATCTCACATGGACTGACTCAGTCACATAATCTATTTTAGAAATGTGGAGATGGAAATCAGCCTTGTGTCTATGAGAAAAACATGCCAATTGAAAAAACATTATTAAAAAGGTCTCTTTTCTCTCTGAGACACTACCTCACTGAAGAACTGCAGCTGATTTATGGTTTAATGGCTAAAATATTTGACACTGCGACTTCTTTTGTCTGTATGCCTTTTCCAAACTCCCTCTGAGTCAGGGACTTTTATTCCCAAAAAATGTAGCTTAGAAAAACTAGTATGCAGAATTTCATTCTTGGATGAATTACATCATTTTTCATTTTCTTGGGGAAAAAAATTAAAAAGTAGATTATCTCTCTGCTTTCATACTGTTATCCATGAGAAGAATTGCAGAGCTCTGATGTGAGAGACTACATAGTCAGCAGTTCTCAACATTAACAAAAAGTGACAGTCATTAACTTATAAGAAGCTATAAGGTACATTACCACATACACACAGCCTATGTTATAGGCAAATACAGGATGCAGATGTGCACAACATACATCAAACTTTGTTTAGGGGCTTTAATCAAAAGAAGTAGCTAAATTAAAATGGACTATTTTTTATGTATAAATTTGGAGCACAATTACATTTGAACAACTGATCTAAACTAAGTAGATATGGGCATTCCCCAGCAGTCCAGTAGTTAGGACTCCGTGCTTTCACTGCTGAGAGCTGGGGTTCAATCCCCGGTCGCAGAACTAAGATCCCACAAGTCACTCAGCACAGCTAAAAGAAAAAAAACTAAACTAAGCATATGGGTTAAATCTAATCACTTAAATTTAAAGCTTAAAATAAAGGGATTAACAAAACTTCCCCTTCCAAATGAGACACCAGATGTCAAAAAAGTTAAGTGCTTTAGACAAAGCCATATAACTGGTAAATTAACAAGTGATAAGTCTAATAGTACTGAAAAGTACTAAACTACATGCATAGTCAGTGTGCCCTGCTACTCACCTGATTTCACCTCCACTTGTGCCATCTGCTCTAAACACACTGGACTCCTTGCTGTGTCTCCAACATACCAGGTTTTCTCCTGCCCCAGAGCCTCTGTACTTGCTGCCCTGCTGTCTACAATCTGCTTCTTTAGATACCTGAGAATTTGCTTTCTTTTTTGGGGTCTTTGGTTAAAAAAAAAAAAAAAAAAATCACTCTTCATGAGGGCTTCCCTGACAATACTATTTTAAATCTCACCCTCCATTGCCCTTCCTTAACACCTCATTCCCTTTTTATATATTAGGTACTGTGTATATATTTGTTCATTGTTAATATACACTAGAATGTATGCACTGTGCAAAGATTTTGTCCGTTTTGTTCCCTTGTGTTCACAATGCCCAGATGTCTGCAACACAGCAAGCACTCAGTGAGTATCTTTTGACTATGTCAACAGGTTATTGGACTCACAGAGAAGGAAATGTAACACACTACTTAGTGCCATCTTAAACAATAATAAGTCATAATAATGAAAACTTTTACAATAAACTCAAGACAGAAAGACAATCAATGGTGTAGGACAGAATGCAAATGTTACAAGCTATATAAGGTTAAAAAGAAAAGCATAGCTGATATAAGTTTGAAGGCAGGAGAACATGTCACAATTTATGTTAAAACCTTATCTGAAATATCTCATTGCTCCAATGCAAAGACACATTTTTTTTCAAATTTCTAATGTTTCAGAAAGAAGAGCAAATTATGACATATCCAGTAGTCATGTATGGATGTGAGAATTGGACTATGAAGAAGGCTGAGCGCCGAAGAATTGATGCTTTTGAACTGTGGTGTTGGAGAAGACTCTTGAGAGACCCTTGGACTGCAAGGAGATCCAACCAGTCCATTCTGAAGGAGATCAGCCCTCGGTGTTCTTTGGAAGGAATGATGCTAAAGCTGAAACTCCAGTACTTTGGCCACCTCATGAGAAGAGTTGACTTGGAAAAGACTTTGATGCTGGGAGGGATTGTGGGCAGGAGAAGAAGGGGACAACGAGGATGAGATGGCTGGATGGCATCACGGACTTGATGAACGCGAGTCTGAGTGAACTCCGGGGAGTTGGTGATGGACAGGGAAGCCTGGCGTGCTGCAATTCATGGGGTCACAGAGTCGGACACAACTGAGTGACTGAACTGAACTGAGCCACTGCCAGCATCCTAAGCAAGCTTATATGTGACTATAATGTATCTGTTCAACCAACTGTCACTTCAGTTGATTTATTTCATTGGTATCATACATGATTGAATATTGAGTATGCAGAAGACTGTCACACTCAAGCTGTAAAATTGTAGCGACAGAAAATATCTCATCTCCTGGGATGAAAAATCAATTAAGGAAAACACCCAAAAATGCAGATTAAAAACTTCAACATTCAGTTGTTAATCTAACCAATAACAACAAGAGCAGCAGCAAATATTTACTGTGTACTCACTATGTGCTCGGAGAAGGCAATGGCACCCCACTCCTGTACTCTCACCTGAAAAATCTCATGGACGGAGGAGCCTGGTAGGTTGCAGTCCATGGGATTGAGAAGTCGGACATGGCTGAGCAACTTCACTTTCACGCATTAGAGAAGGAAATGGCAACCAACTCCAGTGCTCTTGCCTGGAGAATTCTTGAGAGGGGGAAGCCTGATGGGCTGCCGTCTGTGGGGTCGTACAGAGTCAGACAAGACTGAAACGACTTAGCAGCAGCAGTAGCACTATATGCTAGTGGTGTGTTTTCAATATAATGTATCTACTCATTTAATTTTCATGTGTGCTAAGTTGCTTCAGTCCTGTCAGACTCTTTATGACCCCATGGATTGTATCCCATCAGGCTCCTCTGTCCATGGGATTCTCCAGGCAAGAATACCGGAGGTGGATTGCTGTGACCTCCTTCAGGGGATCTTCCTGACTCAGGGATCGAACCCACATCTCTTACACCTCCTGCATTGGCAGGCAGGTTCTTTACCACTAGCACTACCTGGGAAGCCCTAACTTAATTTTCATAACCTATACTAATTCCAGTTCCCATTTTATAGATGAAAAAACTGAGGCACAAAGAGGTTAAATAATTTCTTTTTAACATTTTTTATTGACATACAGTTGATTTAAACTGTTTCAGGTGCAGTACAAAGTGATTCAATTTACACACACACACATATGGAAGCTTCCTGGCCTCTCAGCTTCCCAGGTGGCACTAGTGGTAAAGAACTTGCCTGCCAATGAAGGTTAGATGTAAGAGATGCCGGTTTGATCCCTGGGTCAGGAAGATTCCCTGGAAGAGGGCATGGCAACCCACTCCAGTATTCTTGCCTGGAGAAGCCCATAGTGCCTGGCAGGCTGCAGTCCATGGGGTCACACAGAGTCAGACACAAGTGAAGTGACTTAGTGCATGCATACACATCACACACACATAGATTGTTTTTCAGAATCTTCTCCCTCATAGGTTATTACAAAATACTTAGTATAGTTCTCTGTGCTATACAGCAGGTCCTTGTTGGTTATCTTTTTTATATTAATATATAGTAGTGTATATATGTCAATCCCAAACTCTTAATTTATCCTGTACCCACTTTCCCCTTTGGTAACTGTGAATTTGTTACCTATATCTGTGCTTCTACTTCTGTTTGATACATAAGTTCATTAAAAAAATTTTTTTTAAGATTCCATGTATAAGCAATATAATGTTATTTGTCTTTTTCTTTCCGTCTTACTTCACTTAGTGTGATTATCTCCAGGTCCATCCATGTTGCTGCCAATGGTTTTATTTCATTCTTATCTATGGCTGTGCTGGGTCTTCATTGTTGTACATGGGCTTTCTCCAGTTGCAGTGAGCGGGGGCTACTCTTCATTGAAGTGCAAGGGCTTCTCATCACAGTGGCTCTTCTTGCTGCGGAACACAGGCTCTATGCTCGCAGGCTTCAGATGTTACAGCACACAGGCTTCAGAAGTTGTGGCATACAGGCTGAGTTGCTCCGAGGCATTTGGCATCTTCCTGGATCAGGGATTGAACCTGTGCCTCCTACACTGGCAGGCGGATTCTTATCCATTGTGTCAACAGGCAATTTCTCTTTCTTTCTTTTTAATTTGGCTGCACCAGGTCTTACCTGCAGCACATGAGCTTTATTTGTGGCATGTGGAATCTAGTTCCTTGACAAGGAATCAAACCTAGGCCCCTTGCATTGGGAACATAGAGTCTTAGCCATTGAGCCAACCAGGTAAGTCCCTATTTCATTCTTTTTTCTGGCTAATATTCCATTGTATATACATACCACATCTTCTTTATCCATTCATCAGAGGGTAAGTAATTTTTAAGAGAGATCACACAGTTAATAGTAACTGGCATAGATCAAACACAAAGTCAGGTAGTTTGGCTTAAAAATGCACTTTTACAAAAGTCTAGATGCCTCTCCAGAATTTTATTACAGAGCTACTAAAGCACAGGAAGCAGGAAAGTGACATAACTATATTTACAATTTAGAAAGATCACTACTGTGCACTAAGACAATAGTTTGGAAGGAAACAAGATCAAAAGCAAAAAAAAAAAAAAGTCAAGAGCTCTTATAATGGTCTGAGGGAGAAAACAAAGATGAAGACTTGATTAAAACAGTGGCAGCAGGAAAAAATAACAAAAAAATGAGAGGATAGTGAAGATCATATACAATATAGTGACTGTGACTGACACTGTTAGTTGCCTCCATGACAGTCATCCTTTCAACTGGTTTCCCTGCAAGAAGAGCTTGCCTCCTAGGTACAGGCTGAAAATACCAAATAAATGTTTTCTTGACTTCAACTATAGATTTGACTTGATTCCACCTTAGCCAATGGAAAGTAATGGGAAGTCTCCATGTATCTGTCTGTAAAGAGCCGTCCCATTCTGATACAAAATGCATTTGTTCCCTCAGTCTTTACCATTTGAAAATAATGAGCGAGGACATAATTCTGTTTATTAATAATATCTTTTTAAATTAGCAGATAGAATTGTAAGACAAGCTTTGAAACCTACTTTAATCACTACTCTAATATTATTACACTTTCACAGGTATTAGTATATTTTAAAACACATGGCAGAGATCAAACCAGCTGGAGCTTCATTTGACTGATGTCTGCTGTTAAGTCACTTCAGGCATGTCCAACTCTGTGCGACCCCATAGATGGCAGCCCACCAGGCTCCCCTGTCCCTGAGATTCTCCAGGCAAGAACAGTGGAGTGGGTTGCCATTTCCTTCTCCAATTCATGAAAGTGAAAAGTGAAAGTGAAGTCGCTCAGTCATGTCCGACTCTTAGCGACCTCATGGACTGCAGCCTACCAGGCTCCTCTGTCCATGGGATTTTCCAGGCAAAAGTACTGCAGTGGGGTGCCATTGCCTTCTCCGGACTGATGTCTAGTAACTGCATTTCTATTTTGAGTAATTGCATAGTCTGTATTGCTTGTTCTCTAGAGTAGCTATGCCAGTCTTCAAAATTTAATTCTATAATCTCTCTCTCACTCTTCTACAGATGCCTTCACTTCTTATTTCTTTGAGAAAATATATCGTTAGAATAGAATCTCATCAATTTCAGGCCACCAACACCGTAAATTTAAGTGCACTTTCTCTGTTTTCCACCTTTGCTACTATTAAAATAGAACCAGCATCCTTCCTCCCTCTAGAACTAATCCACTCTCTCCATGCTTCTTTGTGGAGACCTTTATGCTCAAGTCTCTACCATTTTAAAAACAAAATTCAACACAAAATCAAGCCACTGGTGATTTACACACTTTAAATCAGCAAACTTCACTTTATGCAAATATCTAATAAATCTGTTTTTAAAAAATCAAAACGAAATACACACACACAGTTTTTCAACTTCACATTCCTTTTGTTACTCTGCCTTTCTAGTTTCCTTTGAAGACAAATGTCCTGAAAAACAAAATTTAACTGCCTTACTGAGATATGACTGACATACAACAAAACACACACATTTAAAGTATACAATCTGCTGAGTTTTTAAATCATATATATAACTGAGAAACCATCATCACAATCAGCCATTATCACCAAAAGTTTTCTTCTACCTCTTGCAATACTCCCCTCCCACCCCCCCCCTTGAACCCTTCTCCCATCACATAACCTTGTCTGACAAGCTTCTGGGATTAGTAATCTCTAGATTTGTTATCTCTGTATTTTGCATCCGTCCACTCAACATAGATTCCATCCCCATGACTCCAATCTAAATCACCAACACCTTCAGATATTTAATGAAGTTTCATTTCTTACTTGATTTCTTTACAGCATTTGACTACTTTTTTCTTCCTTGAAAATCTTGGTGTCTGAGACTACATTATCCTAGTTTCTCGTCTCTCTGGCTGCTCATTCGTATTTTCCTTTGAAGATACTTGTTCTTTCTATATTTGTCCCAGGCCGCCTTCTCTTCTCACTCAGGCAATCTCACTGATATATGATTCTAATGATGATTTATATATAGCTATATATATATTATTGGAGGATTCCATATTTGCCAACTCACCTACTCACTAAAATTTGTAACCTCAAAATCAAGGCTCATGGTGCTTTTGGTCAGTTGGGATCTGCATGTGCAACTCTCATATGTACCTCAATAGGAACTCATCTCTAGCCCCAAATATGTTCTCCCTCAGCAAGCATGCCCACCACCCTACTAGCTGCCTACATGGGAAACTTTTCATACCAATCATAGTTTAGAATTCATGGTTTCTAAGGCAAGCCCAGATATCATTTGCCCAGTTTGACTGAGAAAATGTATCTATCTCTAGGTTATAGGGGAAACATTTCAGGCTTTGATTCTCCCTTCCTACCCTAGGTCACCTGCATGTAAGTGTGTGGGACAGGGTGGGACCGGATGGAGTTGGAAGGAAGGCAGGTAAGGGAGGCACACACAGCAGAGGAGCTGAACATCTTGAAAGGATTTCAAAAGACCATTTGGTAAAGACCAAACAAAAACACTCTAAATAAGCCGCCCTACCTGTGTAAGATATTGTGTGTGCATGTTAAGCTGCTTCAGTCATGTAAGACTGTCTGTGACCTTAAGGACTGTAACCTGCCAGGCTCCTCTGTCCATGGGATTTCCCAGGCAAGAATACTGCAGAGGGTTGCCATTTCCTCCTCCAGGAGGTCTTCCCGACCCAAGGACTGAACCCATGTCTCTTATGCCTCCTGCACTGGCAATCAGGTTATTTACCACTAGCACCGCTTGGGAAGTCCTTCTAAGATATAAAATTTATATCTTCTCTGCTTTCCTCTAAAATACATCCCAACCAGCAATTTCTTACCACAAATGAGAACTACACAGAAAGATGTTGAGCCTTACAAAGACAGAAATATAGAGCAATGGAACAAAATAGAAAGCCCAGAGATAAATCCACACACCTATGGACACCTTATCTTCGACAAAGGAGGCAAGAATATACAATACATTAAAGACAATCTCTTTAACAAGTGGTGCTGGGAAAACTGGTCAATCACTTGTAAAATAATCAAACTAGAACACTTCCTGACACCATACACAAAAATAAACTCAAAATGGATTAAAGATCTAAACGTAAGACCAGAAACTATAAAACTCCTAGAGGAGAACATAGGCAAAACATTTTCCGACATAAATCACAGCATGATTCTATATGACCCACCTCCCAGAATACTGGAAATAAAAGCAAAAATAAACAAATGGGACCTAATTAAACTTAAAAGCTTCTCTACAACAAAGGAAACTATAAGCAAGGTGAAAAGACAGCCTTCTGAATGGGAGAAAATAATAGCAAATGAAGCAACTGACAAACAACTAATCTCAAAAATATACAAGCAACTCATGCAGCTCAATTCCAGAAAAATAAACGACCCAGTCAAAAAATGGGCCAAGGAACTAAATAGACATTTCTCTAAAGAAGACATACAGATGGCTAACAAACACACGAAAAGATGCTCACCACCACTCATTATCAGAGAAATGCAAATCAAGACCACAATGAGGTACCATTTCACACCAGTCAGAATGGCTGCGATGCAAAAGTCCACAAGCAATAAGTGCTGGAGAGGCTGTGGAGAAAAGGGAACCCTCTTACACTGTTGGTGGGAATGCAAACTAGTACAGCCACTATGGAGAACAGTGTGGAGATTCCTTAAAAAACTGGAAATAGAACTGCCTTAGGACCCAGCAATCCCACTGCTGGGCATACACACCAAGGAAACCAGAATTGAAAGAGACACATGTACCCCGTGTTCATCGCAGCACTGTTTATAATAGCCAGGACATGGAAGCAACCTAGATGTCCATCAGCAGACGAATGGATAAGAAAGCTGTGGTACATATACACAATGGCGTATTACTCAGCCATTAAAAGAACACATTTGAATCAGTTCTAATGAGGTGAATGAAAATGGAGCCGATTATACAGAGTGAAGTAAGCCAGAAAGAAAAACACCAATACAGTATACTAACACATATATATGGAATTTAGAAAGATGGTAATGATAACCCTGTATGTGAGACAGCAAAAGAGACACAGATGTATAGAACAGACTTTTGGACTCTGTGGGAGAGGGAGAGGGTGGGATGATTTGGGAGAATGGCATTGAAACATGTATACTATCGTGTAAAAAATGAATCGCCAGTCTAGGTTCGATACAGGATGCTTGGGGTTGGTGTACTGGGATGACCCAGAGAGATGATATGGGAAGGAAGGTGGGAGGGGGTTCAGGATTGGGAACTCATGTACACCCGTGGTGGATTCATGTCAATGTATGGCAAAACCAATACAGTATTGTAAAGTTAAAAAAAAAAAAAAAAGATACTGAGCCTTATTTATCTTACATAAAATACTTTAAAGCTATGTATTTTATAGCCAATTAAAAGTGCTTCAATTAACTTTACTATAATTATTTTAACCTCTCAGAATCCTATAAATGAGGTTTAAAAAAATATATATATATATATATGTGCTAAATAGGATACATGCTCACAATAAAAAAAAAAAAATACCACTAATTTCAAAGGACATATATTCAAAAGTGAACAAATCACCAATTCTTTACTACCAGAGATCTGAATTACCTGTTTCTTCTTACAGATATTTCTTACATATATGTGAGCATATACATATTTTCTTTTCTTAAAATTATTTATTTATTTATTTATGGCTGCACTGGGTTTTAGTTGCAGCACATGGGTTCTCTGGTTGTGGCAAGTGGGCTTAGTTGCCCCACGGCACGTGGGATCCTCATTACTCAACCAGTGATCTAATCCACATCCCCCACATTGGAAGGTGGATTCTTAACCACTGGACCACCAGGAAGTTTTAATTTTTAAAAATTTAACTATAAAAAGAATCATTCCATATAAACTGTTCTATACCTTGCCTTTATCACTTCATGATACACTTACAATATTCTGCATAAGCACATGCAGAGAACATTTTTCAGTATTTCCTGTATCAACAATCACCACCTCTATCAGTCTGGGACAAGATACTAGGTATTCTCTTTAATACTACTCCTTTTCATTCCTAGATGCAATCTGTTTCCAATTCCTACTGCCTCAATTATCTTTCAATTTATCTTTCAATTTACTTTTCTTTTCATCTCAGCAGTCACCACTCTAGTCCAGCCTACCATTATCTACCCTCTGGATTAGTAATCTTTCACCAGATTCTTTGTAACCACTATGTTGTTGTTCAATGGCTCAGTCATGTCTGACTCTTTGTGACCCCATGGACTACAGAACGCCAGCCTTCCTTGTCCTTCACCATCTCCAGGAGTTTGCTTAAACTCATGTCCATTCATGAATTGGTGATGCTATCCAACCATAACATCTTCTGTCGTCCCCTTCCCTCCTGTCTTCGGTCATCCCCAGCATCAGGCTCTTTTCCAATGAGTTGGCTCTTCACATCAGGTGGCCAAAATACTGGAGTTTCAGCTTCAGCATCAGTCTTTCCAGTAAATATTCAGGATTGATTTTCTTTACCACCACGGTTCAAAAACATCAATTCTTTGGCCCTCAGTCTTCTTTATGGTCCAACTCTCATATCCATATACTGCTGGAAAACCACAGTTTCCAGACTACTGGAAAAACCACAGCTTTGACTATACAGACCTTTTGTCGGCAAAGTGATGTCTCTGTTTTTTAATAATACACCGTCTAGGTCTGTCATTGCGTTTCTTTCAAGGAACAAGCATCTTTTAATTTTTTTTTAAATTCCATTACTCTAGGAGTCCCAAATCCTTAACATGACCTACAAATCTTTGCCCTACTTCTTTCCTGGTTCATCTAAACTTCCGATACTATAGCTTTCCTTTAGTTCCTTGATATCATTCTTTCCTTCCACCACCAATGCCTATGTACATATACTTTCCATCATTCTGAAATGCTCTGTCTATCTTCACACCTAATTCATTCCTACTAAACCTTTAGATATCAGGTCAAACTTTACTTTCTCAAGGAAGCCTTCCCTGATCCTATAGTATGGGTCATGTTGTTTTGTTACATGTTTTTAGAGAACCAGATTCCCTTTTAAAAAGCACTTATCTCAAACAAATGTGACCTAGTTAAACTAAAAAACTTCTGCACAGAAAAGAAAACCACAGATCACAACAAAAAAAGACAACCTACAGAATGGAAGAAAATATTTGCAAACAGAATGACCAACAAGGGGGCTAATCTCCAAAATATACAAATGGCTTGTACAGCTCAATATCAAAAATCAAACCACCCAATCAAAAAATGAGCAGATGACCTAAATAGACATTTCTCCAAAAAGACATACAGGTGTCCAATAGCCACATGAAAAGATGCTCAACATTGCTAGCTATTAGAGAAATGCAAATAAAAACTACAATGAAGTATTACATCAGACTGGTTAAACTCAGTTCAGTTCAGTTGCTCAGTTGTGTCTGACTCTTTAAAACCCCATGGACTGCAGCACACCAGGCTCCCCTGTCTATCACCAACTCCCAGAGCTTACTCAAACTCATGTCCATAGAGTTGGTGATACCATCCAACCATCTCATCCTCTATCATCCCCTTCTCCTCCTGCCTTCAATCTTTCCCAGCATCAAGGATCTTTTCCAATGAGTCAGTTCTTCGCATCAGGTGGCCAAAGTATTGGCATTTCAGCTTCAGCATCAGTCTGCCCAATGAACATTCAGGACTGATTTCCTTTAGGATGGACAGCTTGGATCTCCTTGCAGTCCAAGGAGTCTTTTCCAACACCACAGTTCAAAAGGATCAATTCTTTGGCGCTCAACTTTCTTTATAGTCCAACTCTCACATCCACATATGACTACTGGAAAAACCATAGCTTTGACTAGATGGACCTTTATTGGCAAAGTAATGTCTGCTTTTTAATATGCTATCTAGGTCAGTCAGTTTTTCTTCCAAGGAGTAAGCGTCTTTTAATTTCATGGCTGCAGTCACCATCTGCAATGATTTTGGAGCCCCTCAAAATAAAGTCTCTCACTGTTTCCCCATCTATTTGCCATGAAGTGAGAGGATGCCATGATTTTTGTTTTCTGAATGTTGAGTTTAAGGCAAATTTTTCACTCTCCTCTTTCACTTTCATCAAGAGGCTCTTTAGTTCTTCTTTATGCCATAAGGGTGGTATCATCTGCCTATCTGAGGTTATTGATATTTTTCCCGGCAATCTTGATTCCAGCTTGTGCTTCATCCAGCCTTGCATTTTGCATGATGTATTCTGCATATAAGTTAAATGAGCAGGGTGACAATATACATCCTTGATGTACTCCTTTTCTGATTTGGAACCAGTCTGTTGTTCCATATCCAGTTCTAACTGTTGCTTCTTGACTTGCATACAGATTTCTTAGGAGGCAGGTAAGGTGGTCTGATATTCCCATTGGTTGAAGAATTTTCCAGTTTGTTGTGATTCACACAAAGGCTTTGGCATAATCAATAAAGCAGAAGTAGATGTTTTTCTGGAACTCTCCTGCTTTTCGATGATCCAATGGATGTTGGCAATTTGATCTCTGGTTCCTCTGCCTTTTCTAAATCTGGTTAATAGCCATGTCAAAAAGTCTACAAATAATAAATGCTGGAAAGGGCACCAAGAAAAAGGAACCACTCTACACTGCTAGTGGGAATGTAAACCGGTGCAGCCATTATGGAGAATAGTATGGAGGTTTCTTAAAAAACTAGAAGCAGAGCTACTATGTGATCCTGAAATTCCATTCCTAGGCATATATAAGGAGAAAACTATAATTCAAAAAGATAAACACACCTTAATGTTCATAGCAGCACTATTTATAAAAGCCAAGACATGGAAATAACCCAAGTGTCCATCGATAGATGAATGGATAAAGAAGATGTGATATATACACAATATAGAATATTACTCAGCCATAACTTAGCGTTACCAAAGGGGAAAGGGAGGGGAGGGGAGTTAGGAGTTTGGGATCAAAATATGTACACTACTACATATGAAATAGATGGAGAAACAGTGGAAACAGTGTCAGACTTTATTTTTGGGGGCTCCAAAATCACTGCAGATGGTGACTGCAGCCATGAAATTAAAAGACACTTACTCCTTGGAAGAAAAGTTATGACCAACCTAGATAGCATATTCAAAAGCAGAGACATTACTTTGCCAACTAAGGTCCGTCTAGTCAAGGCTATGGTTTTTCCTGTGGTCATGTATGGATGTGAGAGTTGGACTGTGAAGAAGGGTGAGTGCCAAAGAATTGATGCTTTTGAACTGTGGTGTTGGAGAAGACTCTTGAGAGTCCCTTGGACTGCAAGGAGATCCAACCAGTCCATTCTAAAGGAGATCAGCCCTGGGATTTCTTTGGAAGGAATGATGCTAAAGCTGAAACTCCAGTACTTTGGCCATCTCATGGGAAGAGTTGACTCAATGGAAAAGACTCTGATGCTGGGAAGGATTGGGGGCAGGAGGAGAAGGGGACGACTGAGGATGAGATGGCTGGATGGCATCACAGACTCGATGAATGTGAGTCTGAGTGAACTCCGGGAGATGGTGATGGACAGGGAGGCCTGGCGTGCTACAATTCATGGGGTCGCGAAGAGTTGGACACAACTGAGAGACTGAACTGAACTGAACATATAGAATAGATAACAACAAGGACCTACTGTATATATAGCACAACTAACTATATTCAGCATCTTATAACAACCTATAATAGAATAGAATATAAATAAAGAATGTATAGCTGAATCACTCAGATGTACACTTGAAAACAACATAACATTGTGTATCAGCTATATTAAAAAAAAACTTTTTGAAAAGAGAAATAAAGTAAATAAAAAGCACTTATCTCAGTCTGTAATCATGTATTAGTAACACAGATATCAAATTAAAGTCTCTCTCCCATAAGGAGACTATAAACTCCACAGAGTGAGAACTATGTCTTATTTGCTTACCACTTAACATCCGTCTGGCACATAGAAGGAGTTCAAAAAAATTTATAAATGTGTGAAGATAGATCTACCTTATTCTTAAGTGTCAAAGAATTCCCCTCAACAGATGTCATAATTTCTTTAGTCTCAGAATGATGTTTAACTGAGTTTCCAGATTTTTATTATTATAAACAAATTGCTAGAATGATCACTCACGCCAGTATATATCTATAGATGTAATTCTCAAATGTAAAATTGTTAGTCAAATGAAAAGTGCATCGAAACTTTTAACTGATATTTTCCAAATTGCCCTCCCATGAGGTTGCAAAGTATCCTCCAAGCAATCAGCAATGTGTAAGAGGACCCACTTCAACATATCAGGTTGGCCAAAAAGTTCATTTGGTTTTTTCTGTAAGATGTTAAGGAACCCAATACTTAATACTTTATTTGTATAATCAAAATGAATCTACCGTTTGGCTGGGTGTGGGGCACTAGAGAAGAGTGTTAGGTTTTATGTAAGAGAGGTGGGGTTGTTTTTTTAGTCTTAATATCATACTAACCACTTAAAATTAAACATTAAGTTTATTAGTCCCATAAAAGTTTCAGCAAGTTAAGTTGCATAGACAAAGCTAAGTGGAAAATGTTTCATCATTGAGACTGTGGAAAATTTGTGTATTTTAACAGTCACGTATTAAGTTCCCAAAGATTCTCAAAATCACTTTTCCAATCATATTGACCATCTGAGGCTTTAGTCCAGTTTCATGCATAGTACCAAGGCAGTAAAAAGGAGGAGAAAAATAAAATATTCACACATAAGAATATACAAAAAAATCGAGAAAAATGCTAACACTTCAAATTAAAGTTTCTTCTTCAAGATATTAACATTTTGGTGTAGTTCCTTCTATTTTTTTCCTCCTCACACATCTCATAGCATCAGTTCAGTTCAGCTGCTCAGTCATGTCCGACTCTTTGCGAACCCTTAATTGCTTCTTCTCACTAAACAGTGTAGCATGCTCATTTACTTCTTCTATGACCTTAAATACAGATGATTCTTCTTCAGTCTCAAGTAGCAGTAACAAAAAGCACCTACAAGGCACCCCCTTCTCTAGATCTTCACTATGTTCTTAACCTCTTAAAGCTTCCATTTTCTAAAGTGACAAATGAAGGCCTTAGTTTAAATGAACTCAATTAAAAGTTACAAGATTAAGGATACCACTACAATAGTGTAAAGTAATTAGCCTCCAATTTAAAAATAAATAAATAAATAAATAAATAAATAAACATCTATTCAAATAGAAAAAAAAAAGATTAAGGATAAAATCCCTTTTAACTCTTCTGATTTAAAATTTTATAGAACATACCAGGCCTGTATTTAAGAAAGCAGATACCCACTTCCTTTGTTCCACCATAAGTAAACATGTTCTGTTGAAAAAACTTGATTCTTGCTAATTCAGAATTTTTAGGTATTTCAGGATTAGTATTTTCATCAGAAGTGGTCTTATTTGTAGTGATTTCAGATTATATACCAGAAATTCTTATTTAACTATAATGAGGAGGCTTCCAGTGCAAGATGGTAGAATAGAAGGACGTGTGCTCATCTTCTCCTGCAAGAGCACCAAAATTGCAACTAGCTGTTGAACAACCATCAACAGGAGGACACTGGAAAAATACTAAAAAAGATAATCTACATTCAAAGACAAAGAAGAAGCCACAGAAAGATGGTAGGAGGGGCACAATCACAATAAAATCAAATCCCACACCCTATGGGTAGGTGACCCACACACTACAGAACAATAATTCCAAAGAAATTCTCCCACCACTGTGAAGGTTGTAAACCCCACTTAAGGCTTTACAGCCTGGGGAATCTGACAAAGGGACTGGGAATCCCCAGGTACTCTGGTCTTGAGAGCAACTGGATTTGATTATAGATTTCCTTGATTACAGGATTTATTTTTACAGTCAAAAAGACAAGCTAACTGTGGAAGCTAACTGTGGCTCAAATCATGAACTCCTTCTTGCAAAATTCAGACTTAAATTGAGGAAAGTAGGGAAAACCATTAGACCATTCAGGTATGACCTAAATCAAATCCCTTATGATTATACAGTGGAAGTCACAAATAAATTCAAGGGACTAGATCTGATAGACAGACTGACTGAAGAACTATGGACTGAGGTTCATGACACTGTACAGAAGGCAGTGATCAAGAGCATCCCCAAGAAAAAGAAATGCAAAAAGGCGAAATGGTTGTCTGAGAAGGCCATACAAAGAGCTGAGAAAAGAAGAGAAGCTAAAGCCAAAGGAGAAAAGGAAAGATATACCCATTTGAATGCAGTTCAAAAGAACAATTGACTGGTTCCAAATTGGGAAAGGAGTATATCAAGGCTGTATATTGTCACCCTGCTTATTTAACTTATATGCAGAATACATCACAAGAAATGCCGGGCTGGATGAAGCACAAGCTGAAATCAAGATTGCTGGGAGAAATATCAATAATCTCAGATATGCAGATGACACCACCATTATGGCAGAAGAGCCTCTTAATGAAAGTGAAAAAGGAGAGTGAAACAGCTGGCTTAAAACTCAACATTAAAAATACAAAGATCATGGCCTCTGGTCCCATCATTTCATGGCAAACAGATGGGGGAAACAATGGGAACAGTGAGAGACTTTATCTTTTTGGGCTCACAGAATCACTGAAGATGGTGACTGCAACCATGCAATTAAGACACTTACTCCTTGGAAGGAAATTTATGACCAACCGAGACAGCATATTAAAAGGCAGAGACATTACTTTGTTGACATAGGTCCATCTAGTCAAAGCTATGGTTTTTCCAGTGGTCATGTATGGAGGTGAGAGTTGGACTATAAAGAAAGCTGAGCACTGAAGTACTGGTGCTTCTGAACTGTGGTGTTGGAGAAGACTCTTGAGAGTCCCTTGGACTGCAAGGAGATCCAACCAGTCCATCCTAAAGGAGATGAGATCAGTCCTGAGTGCTACACTGATGTTGAAGCTGAAACTCTAATATTTTGGCCACCTGTGCAAAGAGCTGACTCATTTGAAAAGATCCTGATACTGGGAAAGATTGAGGACAGGAGGAGAAGGGGATGACAGAGGATGAGATGGTTGGATGGCATCACCGACTCAATGGAGATGAATTTGAGCAAGCTCCAGGAGTTGGTGATGGACAGGGAGGCCTGGCGTGCTGCAGTCCATGGGGTAGCAAAGAGTCGGACACGACTCAGCAATTGAACTGAACTGATTGTGAAAACTGATAAACAAATCTTTTACTATTGTGATTATGTCACTATTACCCAC
This sequence comes from Nanger dama, assembly GCA_917880005.1. Classification (NCBI taxonomy): domain Eukaryota; kingdom Metazoa; phylum Chordata; class Mammalia; order Artiodactyla; family Bovidae; genus Nanger; species Nanger dama. The sequence goes on along the minus strand of CAKJTW010000003.1, from coordinate 18,671,793 downwards.
TTAATACTACTGTATCATGATTCATCAAGAGAAAAATAATAGAATTCTGTATCACCAAAACTAGGATCTATTAGAGAAACCTTTTAAAATCACTTTTTAAAACCTAGATGCAAATCAGAAGTATCTTGAAATTTTCTGAAAACTACAAATGCTCAGGTACTGCTTTTTTTCTCCAGAGCTCCAGATATGTTTCTAATGAGCAGACATGTTTAAAAACAACTGGACTATATGATGATCTTTTACTTTTATCTAGTTTGTTTCACTTTTTCTATTTCATATTCAGTGTTTGCATTTCATTTAGTTTATGTTCTCCAATTTCTTCCTCTTCTTGTTGATTGTTTTTATCAAGCTTTTATCAAGAGTAGCAGAAAAGCTTTTGTATACATATATATAAATATGTATAATATATATATTTTAGAAAACTTATGAATTTTTGCCTAACTAAAAAATTATGACATTTTGATTCCACTTGTTTGACTTAGTATAAACAGAATGCTAGATTTCTAATTAAAAAATAGATATGCAACAAGCAACAAAGTTTTACTGTATATCATAGGGAACTATAGTCAGTATCTTGTAGTAACTTATGGTGGAAAATAGTTTTGTATAACTGAACCACCTTGCTGTGTACCTGAAACAATATAAGTCAATAAAACATATATATTTAAAAATAAATAAACAGAAGGAGAAAAATCATATATTGTAATCTATTTTTCTTCTTACTAATTCTGTCATTGAAGCAGAATATAAAGAGATTAGCTTTTGAAGTGTTTTCTTTTAACTGTCCTAATTAATGGAATTTCATATACAATAAACTGTCAGTTCTTTTCCACATCTAGATTTATAGAAATGTGAGGTCTTACCTTGACTGGGAAGCTACACTTTCCAGTACGAACTCCTTCTTCATCTGTCTGCCACTGATGTGGACGACTGGCCTCTGGAACATAAACATCTTTCTTTCTCCTAAAACTTTGCCGTAGTTTATTCATTTTGATTTTTACAAGCTGTAAAAGAAATATGAAAAGAAGTTACTACCTTCTCACACAAGTTTGGATGAACTCCAGGAGTTGGTGATGGACAGGGAGACCTGGTGTGCTGGGATTCATGGGGTCACAGAGTCGGACATGACTGAGATTGAACTGAACTGAACCTTCTCACATATTTAAAGTTCAGATTACAATACTAATAAAAAACTATTATCCCAAATCAAAGGTTTTGTTTTAGGGGAAATGAGTAATTAACATACTTCCTTTTAGAGTAACCCTAAGTTCAAACAAACAAATCATTTCACTTTTTACAAAGACAATTATAGTACTAGTTCTAGTGAAACAACAATAACATCTTCTAGGATCTGGAGTTGTTATTCCAAGAACTTTCAAGCACTTTAACTGTAATAAACCAATGACTATTCCTACTAACCTACCTCTCAAATCCATTTTAACTACCAAATAAGGAAATCTGTACATGTAGGCCAAATTATAAACTGCCAACAATTTCTGAAAATATTCTGAGAACTTTTATCTTTATCAGGAAAAAATCATTCTGAAACACTGAAATTTGGGAATTTTTTGGTTTACACTACAGTGTTTTTGTTTTGTTACTGGAAGAGGCACTTCTCTAATGCTTTCAAAGGTACAGAAGAAATCACAAAACTATAGAGAAGGAAGACTTATCTAATAAGCAACAATGGAGCATTTAAGAGTCAATGAATAAACATAATGAATGTATCCTTTTATAGAGCAAATCTCAAAATCTGAAACCAATACCTTCAGTTTTCTGTTAAGGAGCATTGCTCATTTTTTCCATGAGGGATTTAAGCACCTCAACCAGCCTAAAAGAAGATCTTAATTGAGAAAATGATGTGACAAAGCTATATAAAGGAAACGTCTCTGCCAGGAATGTTAAATAACAAGGGATGGAACATTAATTCCCACATAACACCGATGAAAGACTTGAAAATCAAAGCCTGCATTCAGAGGAAAATCATTTTGTATTTTAAAGTGCATAATGCCACAGCAGAACTATTACCAAATTAGCTAATTCACACAGACAGGCTAATCTTACCACACATTTTCTTAAAAGGTAAAAATAAAGAGAGATGAATGATAAAATCTCTGGATTTTCTAAAATGAATTTATTATTTCTCAATTCAAAGTTGATTTATAGAGTAGGTAAAGTGAAAGTGAAGTTGCTCAGTCGTGTCCGACTCTTTGCGATCCCATGGCCTATAGCCTACCAGGCTTCTCCATCCATGGGATTCTCCAGGCAAGAACACTAGAGTGGGTTACCATCTCCTTCTCCAGGGGATCTTCCCAACCCAGGGATTGAACCCGGGTCTGCCGCATTGGAGGCAGATGCTTTAACCTCTGAGCCACCAGGGAAGCCCTGAGTAGGTAAGATGGATATTAAATAATCAAAGGACTGGATGGACAAAGGTAATTCATTCCTTTGCTTTAAGTAAGATCACTTATTCCTAAACTACTTTAAATGAGAGTCTATCTTAATCTAATAGACTTCCAAAAAGAATTCCTTAACCTTCCTTGATAATATATCCTGTTATATACTATATCACATTTCAAGAATATATACAAATACAAATATAAGAAAATAAAAATATCCATATCCTCGCTCAAGGTGGCACTCCAAGAATATTGAGACAAAAGTCTGTATGATGATGCCTTTCTTTTTCATTTCTTTCTCTTAGCAAAAAAGACCATACACTTACCCAGCTGGCCAAGTCAAACACCTGAAAGTCACCTCTACTTTTATTCTTTCTCTGACCAATAACTATGGATTTTATTTCCTTAGTATATCCTGAATTAATTTCCCCACCCACCACATAAGTTCTACTATCCTCATTTTTGCTTATATCATTGCAAAAGCTTAATAACTTAATATGTCTCTCTGCTTCCAAGAGAGGTCTACTCCAATCTGTTCTCCTGACTAATGCCAGAGTGCTTTCTAAAACACAAATCTAACCATTAATTACTCTGCTTAAAATCCTTCAATTGCTTCACATCACTTTTAAGGTAAAGTCCAAATTCCCAAGCATGGTGCAGTCTTTTTCATCTGGCTTCACCCACCAGCTCCACTACCCAAACTACTTTAAACAAGGCAAACTGTCTTTCAGAGCCTCTGTACATGCTCCTTACTCTGCTTAGAAAGACCTTTCTCTATTTGCTTCTGGTTCAGGTTTACTCATTTTCAAAGAGTCAGCGCAGTCTTCATAGAAGCTAGCATTTTTTCTGAAAAGCCCCTATCTGGTCTGGGTCCTTTCATTTCATATGAATCCCATGAATACCCTCTGCTTACCTCTATAACTGTACTCCTCAAACCTTATAGCAATTTTCTATTTCCTTTATGGAAGGTTGTATCTTATTTGTTTACACTTACTTGTTTAAATAGCATCCTTGCATTCTAAGACACTGCCTGTCATATATACAGCACACTATAAAGTTGAAGAAATGAAAGATACAATAGAACCCATCCTATTAGATGGTATTTACAAGGTAGGATAAATGTAGACAGTAAGACCAGAGAATCATCGATGTTGGAAGAGACTGCATTTAATAGTAGGCCAACCTCCCAATGACAAAGGAACTACGTGGACAACTTCCCTGAAAGGAAGACATCCAGTGAAGTGAAGTGAAAGTCACTCAGTCGTGTTCGACTCTTTGTGAGACCATGGACTATACATTCCATGGAATTCTCCAGGCCAGAATACTGGAGTGGGTAATCCTTCCCTTCTCCAGGAGATCTTCCCAACCCAGGGATTGAACCCAGGTCTCCCGCATCAGATTCTTTACCAGCTGAGCCACAAGGGAAGCCCAAGAATACTGGAGTGGGCAGCCCATCCCTTCTCCAGCGCATCTTCCCGACCCAGGAATCTAACCAGGGTCTCCTACACTGCAGGTAGATTCTCTACCAACTGAGCTATCAGGGAAGCCCTGATATCCAACCTCTGTCTAAATAGCACCAGTACAAATTTATTTGCTCTTTGTTGTTGTACCATTCTACTGACCAATAAAGATAACAGACTGGAAGTATCATCTGATTTGAGGGTCTAAATATCATGTCACTTTCAGTATTAAAATGGCTTGACATCAGCGTTTCTACAAAGAATTACGTTATCAGTGATTTTTGAACTATCCTTTAGGTAGCTCTAGAATTTACACAGAGGAGTCTCTGGTACCACACATATTTGGAAGGCAAGAGGAGGAGGTTAGAAGACTGACATAACTCTCAGGAGGGCTTTCAGTCCCTGTCACAGCTTCAAACAGACAAGCTTCTCTTTCTCTGACTTACATGTTGGGGATCCATGTTAAAGTTTAAGGAAAGGGTTTCAGAGCTGGAAATTTTTTGAAAATTAGTGATATATCTGTAACTATTCTAAAATGAACTTGGTAAAAGAAAATATATAATCATAATATCTTGCTTGCTACTTCTTAATGTATAACTACCACTGGCCTACAAAATAATCTAGCAATTAAGATAATAATTAATACAAGGGAGAAACCAAACATTCTATTTTCAGGTAACCTATGTATAATGATTTTGCTTACCAAAAAAAAAGAAAATGTTAATTCAAAGTAACGTTTACTACTGGTTCTCAATAAGGTTAAACTTGATTCCCAAATAAAATCATACCCCCTGTGGAAGTCCTGGTTGAATATAGGTAAAGAATATATTTTTCTAAGTATAAAAACTGAGAACAAACTTATTTTGTCCTACAAACTAAATTTTTAAAAAACGATATCCCCATTCTGCTAAATTTTCAGAGGTTACTGCGTACACTTAACTGCCCACATCAGGAAATCCTCTGGTTTATCCTCCTCATCTGTTTCTATCAATGCCTTTGAGGGCTTCCTCTACTTTCTCCCACCCACTGTAGATATTCCTCAAATATTAATCCTCCATTGGTATTCTCTTTGCATTATCACTCTTGGAGAAATAATCAACACAAACTATTATCCCAATTAGGAGCATTTCCTAATTGTACTCTTAACTCTTCCTCTCTTACTTAAATTTCTGTATTTAGGTGCACTGATACTGCCTCAGTCACATTAATTTAAAGTTAAATCATCACCTCTTATCTCCTATTCCTCTGGTCTTCCTCCTCTGACCCAATGTGTTTGGGTTAGTAGAAACTGAAAACTTACCATGTGCTGGGCCCTGTTATGAATGCTAGTGGATACAGAAATAAGACAACCAGCCTTTAGATGGCTCTCTCCCTTTATAAAAGGTTCATTTCTTCAAAACATGGAGAACGAAATAATAGCACTATATACAATATCACCTAGAAGGAGTCTAGGTTCAGGAAACATTTCCTATAGGAGACACTGCCTGAGTTAAGCTTTAAAAGAACAAAAACAGTCACATACTGTGGGAAGTAGGAGGGAAATGATTATTTCAGGTAGAGGGAACAGATTATTTCAGGTAGAGGGAACAACATCAACAAAACATAGATTCAGGAAATCTATGAATTAACTGAGTCAACATGATGTAATTGTGCTTCAGGAAAGCATTCTGCCCAAGATGATAAGACTGTAAGCCAAGAATTAGTTACACTTTGTCAGGAAAGTTTAACAAACTAGTCTATCTGGGCAAACAATTTGTGCATCAGGGCAAACAGTTCTCCTCACATGATAACAAATTGCTCTTCTTGCTATGTCCATTAATTTTAAATACTGTGTCGTAAACTTTGCCCATCCGAACTAGTTCCCCACCTTGAAGGACCTGCCTTAAACCATCTGAGTCCAGATCTCAAAACCCCAGAAATAACTTTTCTAACTTCCTCTAACTACCAAGACTCTATCATAGTGGTTCTCTCCCTTGCTGCAGTAAGTTTAATAATCTCAGTTTTGGTTGATCAACAGAATTCTCTTTGTGGAGAAAGTCAAGAGCAGGAATTAATTATAAAAGGTGAGGAAGAAAAAGAAATCAAAATATGACTCCTAAGTTTTAGGCCTTGGTAAGCCGGATAGAAGAATTCAGCGAACCGAACTGTTGAATTTGAAGGGTCTGTTTATCAGGCTGCCAGGTGGAGATGTGTATAAGCCTGAAGATCAGGGAAAAGACCAGGGCCACCATAGGCAGTTAGGATAGGTGAAACTTCTCTTGTGATGATCTCATTATTTTCCTAATTTTATTTAATCAGTTCAGTTCAGTTTAGTCGCTCAGTCGTGTCCAACTCTTCGCAACCCCATGAATCGCAGCACGCCAGGCCTCCCTGTCCATCACCATCTCCCGGAGTTCACTCAGACTCACGTTCATTGAGTCCGTGCTGCCATCCAGCCATCTCATCCTCTGTCATCCCCTTCTCCTCCTTTCTCCAATCCCTCCCAGCATCAGAGTATTTTCCAATGAGTCAACTCTTCCCACGAGATGGCCAAAGTACTGGAGTTTCAGCTTTAGCATCATTCCTTCCAAAGAAATCCCAGGGTTGATCTCCTTCAGAATGGACTGGTTGGGTCTCCTTGCAGTCCAAGGGACTCTCAAGAGTCTTCTCCAACACCACAGTGCAAAAGTATCAATTCTTCGGCACTCAGCCTTCTTCACAGTCCAACTCTCACATCCATACATGACTACTGGAAACCATAGCCTTGACTAGATGGACCTTAGTTGGCAAAGTAATGTCTCTGCTTTTGAATATGCTATTTAGGTTGCTTATAACGGTGTTAGTATATAATAAATAGAATTAAACCCAGCACACTCAAACATAAATAGAGAAATACACACCATATAATTGGCCAGTATGACTTGATATAGCCATAGCAGTGATAAGTTTTTGCAATGCTTATATTCTAGATAGTAAACATTCACTGTGCTGAGTCCCTTGCCTAGGATCCATTCCGTGACCTTCCACAACTAAGGGAAAACAATAGAATGGGAAAGACTAGAGATTTCTTTAAGAAAATCAGAGATACCAAGGGAACATATCATGCAAAGATGGGCACAATAAAGGACAGAAATGGTATGGACCCAACAGAAGCAGAAGATAATAAGAAGTGGCAAGAATACACAGAATTGTTCAAAAAGATCTTCACGACCCAGATAATCACGATGGCGTGATCATTCACCTAGAGCCAGACATCCTGGAATGTGAAGTCAACTGGGCCTTAGAAGACATCACTATGAACAAAGCTAGTGGAAGTGATGGAATTCCAGTTGAGCTATTTCAAATCCTGGAAGATGATGCTGTGAAAGTGCTGTACTCAATATGCCAGAAAATTTGGAAAACTCAGCAGTGGCCACAGGACTGGAAAAGGTCAGTTTTCATTCCAATCTCAAAGAAAGGCAATGCCAAAGAATGTTTAAACTACTACACAATTGTACTCATCTCACATGCTAGTAAAGTAATGCTCAAAATTCTCCAAGCCAGGTTTCAACAGTACCTGAACCGAGAATTTCCAGATGTTTAAGCTGGTTTTAGAAAAGGCAGAGGAACCAGAGATCAAATTGCCAACATCCGGTGGATCATGGAAAAAGCAAGAGAGTTCCAGAAAAACATCTATTTCTGCTTTATTGACTATGCCAAAGCCTTTGTGTGGATCACAGCAAACTTTGGAAAATTCTTAAAGAGATGGGAATACCAAACCACCTGACCTGCCTCTTGAGAAATCTGTATGCAGGTCAGGAAGCAACAGTTAGAACTGGACATGGAACAACAGTCTGGTTCCAAGTAGGAAATGGAGAATATCAAGGCTGTATTGTCACCCTGCTTATTTAACTTATATGCAGTGTACATCATGAGGAATGCTGGGCTGGAGGAAGCACGAGCTGGAATCAAGATTGCCGGGAGAAATATCAATAACCTCAGGTATGCAGTGACACCACTTATGGCAGAAAGTGAAGTGGAATTTCACTTGAAAGTGAAAGAGGAGAGTGAAAAAGTTGGCTTAAAGCTCAACATTCAGAAAACAAAGATTATGGCATCCGGTCCCAACACTTCATGGCAAATAGATGGAGAAAGAGTGGAAACAGTAGCAGACTTAATTTTTGGAGGGCTCCAAAATCACTGCAGATGGTGACTGCAGCCATGAAATCAAAACACTTGCTCCTTGGAAGAAAAGTTAATGACCAACCGAGACAGCATATTAAAATGCAGAGACATTACTTTGCCAACAAAGGTCCATCTAGTCAAGGCTATGGTTTTTCCAGTAGTCTTGTATGGATGTGAGAGTTGGACTATAAAGAAATCTGAGCACCAAAGAATTGATGCTTTTGAACTGTGGTGTTGGAAAAGACTCGAGAGTCCCTTGGACTGCAAGGAGATCCAACTATTCAATCCTAAAGGAAATCAGTCTTGAATATTCACTGGAAGGACTGATGCTGAAGCTGAAACTTCAATACTTTGGGTACCTGATGCGAAGAACTGACTCATTGGAAAAGACCCTGATGCTGGGAAAGATTGAAGGCAGGAAGAGAAGGGGGAGGACAGAGGATGAGATAGTTGGATGGCATCACCGACTCAATGGAGATGAGTTTGAGTAAACTCCGGGAGTTGGTGATGGGACAGGGAGGTCTGGCATGCTGCAGTCCATGGGGTCAGAAAGAATCGGACACGACTCAGCAACTGAACTGAACTGAAGGCCAGAGAACATTCTGATTGGTCATTAACAATGCAAGTCAGATTCTAAAAGTGCCATCTGTCTCGCACAGCTGTTGGCTTCCTCCAGGGTCCCCAGAGGGTTGGTCTGCCTTCATGTGCCTCTGCCTGGTCCTAGATAGGCACAGGAAGGATAGTATAACCACATCACCAGCCCTCCACCCTGTCCACCACGGTCCTACAGGCTGGCTCCATTGCCACAATGTTCCCCCAGTGAGATCTGGAATAGACTTGTTAGGGGAAACAGCACCTTTATCAGTGACACTAGCTGCCCCAGTAGTCAAAGAGACTAACTAGCTCATTAGACTGGATAAAAAGCAAGTGACAACAATATTTTGCCTGTAATAAAGCTACTTAAAATATAAAGACACAAACAGGTTAGAAGTATAATGATAGAAAACAATATACCATATTAATACAAATCAAAAGAAAGTTGGAGTGGCTATATACTCCCATTATAATAATTAACAGAATAAGTAGGAAGAAAATTAAAAAGGAGATGTACAGCAAGACTTGAGCAACAGTATCAATCAACAAGACCTGATTAACATTGATAGAACATTCTACCCAATGACAACAGAGTACACATTCTTCTCAAGTGCATATAGAACATTTACGAATATAGACCATATTCTGGGCCATAGAACAAATCTCAAATTTAGAAGGTTTCCAGTCATGCAAAGTATGATCTCTGACCACAAAGGAATTAAATCACCAAATATTTGGAAACTAGATAATGCATTTCAAAATAGCCCATGGGTCAAAGTAGAAATCAAAAAGGAATTCAGAAAGTATTTTGAACTGAATGAAAACATACCAAAATTTATGGGAGGTCACAAAAGCAGAACTTAGAAACTTACAGCACTAAACCAGTGGTTCTCAACCAGGTGTGGGGAGGAATCCTGTGCATGTGGCAGTACCTGGAGAAGACATTTTTGGTTGTCACTAGAGGAGATGCTACTGGCATCTCATGGATAGTGGCCAGAGATACTGCTAAGCATCCTATAACACATAGGCCAGCCCCTGAAAAGAAAGAATGTCCAGCTCAGAACGCCAATAGTGCACTACTGAGAGACCCTGCACTAAACATCTATATTAGAAAATAAGAAAGGTCTTAACTTGAAACAATGACCTTAGCTTCTACCTATAGAAACTAAAGGACAAAGAAATGCAAAGCAAGCAGAGAAAAAGGAAACAGTAGGAATCAAAGCAGAAAGCAGTAAAGTAGGAAAACATAAATATAGAAAAAGGAAACCAAAAGCTAGCTCTTGGAGAAGATTGAAGAAAAACTGATAAACCTATAGCCAGACTATTCAGGGGGAGAAAAATGATACAAATTACCAATGTCAAGAATGAGAGGATTTCTCTGACAGTCTGGTGGTTTAGAATCCTCCTGCCAATGCAGAGGACAGAAGTTCAATCCATGATCCTGGAAGATTCCACAATCTGAGGCGCAACTAAAACTGGGTGCCGTTATCTACCGACCCCATGAACTCTAGAGCCCATGCTCTGCAACACCACTGCAATGAGAAGCCCATGCGCCACAACTATAGAGGAGTCCCCACTCGATGCAACTAGAGGAAGCCAAAGGGCAGCAATGAAGACTCAGTGCAGCCAAAAATAAACAAATAAAAAGAATGACAGAGGTGTTATCTCTATAAGAGTCTATAGATAGTAAAAATAATAAGGGCATATTATGAACAAGTTTATGCCAATAAATTCAACTCAGATGAAATGGAAAAATTCCTTTCAAGGCACAAAATTTTATAGCTTATTCAAGAAGAAATAAATAACCCTTTGAAGCTGCAAGAAGAAATAGACAACCCTTTGAAGCTGCAACTCCAATACTTTAGCCACCTGATGCGAAGAGCTGACTCATTTGAAAAGACCTTGATGCTGGGAAAGATTGAGGACAGGAGGAGAAGGGGATGACAGAGGATGAGAGAGTTGGATGGCATCACTGACTCAATGGACATGGGTCTGGGTCGACTTTGGGTGTTGGTGATGGACAGAGAGGCCTGGCGTGCTGTGGTTCATGGGGTTGCAAAGAGTCGCACACGACTGAGCGACTGAACTGAACTGAACAGTCCTATGGGCTTCTCTGGTAGCTCAGCTGGTAAAGAATCTGCCAGCAATGTAGGAGACCTGGGTTTGATCCCTGGGTTGGGAAGATCCCCTAGAGGAGGGCACGGCAACCCACTCCAGTATTCTTGCTTGGAGAATCCCCATGGACAAAGGAGCCTGGCAGGCTCCAGTTCATGGGGTTGCAAAGAGTCTGACACGACTGAACGACTAAGCACAGCACAGTACAATAGTTCTATATCTGTTAATGAAATTCAATTTATAGTTTAAAATCTTTCCACAAATACAACTCCTGGACTAAATGGATTCACTGGTGAATTCTGCCTAACATTTAAGGGAGAAATCATACCAATTCTACAAACTCTTCCCAAAAACTGAAGAGGAGGGAACATTTCCTAAAGCATTCTATCAGGTTAATATTACCTGATACCAAAACCAAAGACACTATATATGGTTTTTAAATAGATAGACCAATATCTCTCATGAACACAGATACATAAATTCTAAGCAAAAATTTTGCAAATTAAACCAAACAATATATTAAAAATATATCATGACCACATGGAGCTTTTCTAATAAATGCAGGGTTAGCTAACATTTTAAAATGAATTATTAAGTCACCTTATTAGTAAGCTAAAAATGTCCTTGTCACTATGTAAATTTACAGCTTCATGATGAACTATACTTCTCCTTCTTTGAATTCATGAAAAGATTACATATTGAACTCAGTTTTTTTTTTAATGGGTTAAAACTCAACTAATTATAAACATATATTTCTTCTTTCTCTATCTCCCATAAAGAGCTTGTATCTAGTCCTGACTTCTCTGTGAATTCTAGTCTTGTATTTCCAACTCCAATTTAAATATCTCCAAATCCATTTATCTTCTTCCTTTCAAACAAACTCTTCTCCCTGATTTTTATATTTATACATAACACCTTTACACCCATCAAAGCTTTAAAATGACAACAGCATACTCTAAGGTTCATCTCTGACACTTTCTCATAATTGTTCCGTACAATGTTCATCAATAGATACTACTGGATGGGAACAGGTATCAGTTATCTCTGGTATTCAGCCATTCAGCACTTCTATTCCTAATTACCCTGGTAGAAAAATCACTTCATCCATGACCTCTGCAACAACCCCTGGACTCCAAGCCCTCTTCCCTCTAATCTTCCTACAGAGTTGTACCAGATTAAATTCCTAGAATTCTTCCTTGACTGTCTTCAAAATCCGTTGAATATTCTAAAATTTGATATCCAAGAGTCTGGCATTCAGAAGCCTCTACAATTTGAACCCAACATTGTCCAGCCTTATCTCCCAGTACTTCCCTGCATAATAAGATCAGGCCTTTCAAATATGCAATGGCTTTCTCACATCTTTTTTCTTTACCCTGTGTATTCTACTTGTAATATTTTACTTTCCTCCTCTTTCAACTAAAATACTATATACCAGAGTATGATAAAAAGCTGATTTTAAAATAATTTTATCATATAATAGATGTGACTTGTAAAGAACAGGAAAAACAGAAAAATCTGAAGAATGAAATACAAATGACCTGTAATCCCAAAGAGAAATAACCTACATCAACATTTCAGTTTTTCCTTTGTTTCTTCCTATGCATATATGCTTCCTATTTTCTTTTTACAAAAGAGAGATCACATGATTATCTTTCTTTCAGCAAGGAAAATTTTAAAATCTTCTATCCCTTTCAGAGTAACATGCTTTTATTTATAATCTAGGTCAATAATTCAGAGAGGTAAGAATATTATGCTATTGTTATAATCAAAATTTCATATTAAAAGACGAAAAAGGTTTCAATTTATTTGAAGACAAAATTTATTTTTCGCTCAGCATCTAATACATTTATTTTAATTAAAATTCACTTAGCAAGTATTCATTGACTGCCTACCATTCCAGCCTGCAGTAAACAATACAGAGCAAAACCTCTGCCTCTATGAAGGAGATAGACAGAAAATAACTAGCCAGATTATTCACAGCGATGTGCTGACTGACAAGATGCAACTGTTAAATTTTCAGCAAGTTTGTGAACTTGGTGTTAAACATAACCTTTGTTATAAATTAAATTATATAAACATAGTTATTTTAAAACAAAGATAAATACTAAAATCTTACTTCCTATTTTTTACATTACATTTTACTATCATCTGTGCTCTTGGTGCTATTGATGATTTTATATCTGTACGGTAGATATATTGCCTAATGCTGGGCTACTGTACATCTCTTCCAAATATTGTATTCAGTGACTTCATGTTGGTAACCTGAAATCAGCCACAGTGGAAATATTTACACTGTGAAATTTGGCAAAAACTATCAATTATTGCTTGATTTATTGTTTTGTGCTTGTCCAGATCTAAGAAACTGATGGAGAAAATGTTACAATGCAGACTGAACTTAAGTGTGTGGTGTCTAAAGCACTATCTTATGAATAGCACAAAATTTTGAGGAAATATTCTTCTACTATTTCAAAAATATTATCCAGTTCAGCAAAGAAGCCTCCCATGTCATTGACAAATGAGTGAAATTCTAACACACAACTTCATTGTTTCACTTTCAAGCAAAACTATCAACCATCATTCATGTAGGAACTATATCTGGAAAACTAATTGTAAAGCATTTACCTGAACACCACCAGCTCTGTGGTATATTAGAAGATGGTAAAAGCTATAGAGAAAAACATGAATAGGGTTAAGAGGGGGATTAGAAGTACTGAGGTAGGGATAAAATTTTAAATTAAGTATTATTTGAGTAAAGAATTGAAGTAGGTAAAAAGTGAGTCATGCAGTAAGATAAATGTTCCAGAAAAAGAAAATAATCAATGCAAAGGTCCTAAAGGTCTTGCCTAGAGTGTCTGACAAACAGAAAGGAGGTCAGTGTGTTCACTGCAAAACAAAGACAAGAGAATAGGAGAGATGAGACCACACGGGTAACACACAAGAAGTTAATAGAGAACCGTGTAGGCCAAACACTTCAATTTTCCTCTGAGAGAAATGGAGAATCACTGGATTTACATTTGGCAGCTGGTTTAAGAAAGGATTGAAGGGAACAAGAATGAAGCAGGGAGACAATAAGGAGACTATTATAATAATCTAGCAAATGACAGTAAACTGGCTCCAGACACTTAATACTAGAAATGCTTCTGAATCTTTTCATACCTGCTTTAGAAAATACACTATTTGATGACATAATATCTGTTCAGATTCAGAGTATTTTAAATGGGAAAAAGTGTATTAAATTCTACTGCTGGAATTAAAGACAGTTTTTAAACAAAGTATTTGGTTCAACTGTTTCAAATAGAAAATCTTATCTATAATATTAATCAAAGGGTCAGCTAAATTATCATACTTTCATGGTAATTAAACTCATTCTTGACAAGACATAGATTTATTGAACACTGCCTAAGTACATGAGTGTAAGGAGGATTACAAGCACACATGGTAATTTGCTCTACTGAGGAAAGAACAAAAAAGAACAAGAATAATAAGCATTAAGCATTTACCATGAATGGTACTTTAACAGGAGTCTACAGACTTGCAAGAAATAACTGCTCCCAGTCATAGGAAGCCCACTTCTATGGGAAGAGACAACTTGTAAGATCAGTTCCTAAATGCTACATATACACACACACACACACACACATATAATATACTACAAAAAATGGCAAAATACAACTCCAAATAAAGCAAAGCTTTCTAAATGATTCTCTCTAGAAAGTATCATCTGATTTGTTACATTCACCAACTAAGAAAGTTAAAGTTCCTAAAATAATCTCCTATGTATGGCCTATTCAGTCATTGTAGGGTATACTACTACCATGCCTTGAAACAAACAAAAATTCTCTAGTAAAAAGTAAAAAACAATAAATATGTTTCATACGGTAAGCTACAAACTGAAAATGGTCTTTCTTGTTGGAAAAACATAATAAAACTAAAAAGACCAAGAATTAGTGGAACAAAAAGTACCATTTCTAAAAATGGCTTATCAATGTAGCTCATGTAGTCAGGTTTATGGTTATAAAATTGGATTATTTTAATATTAAACCTTTATTAATACTTGGCCTAAAGCTCAACATTCAGAAAACGAAGATCATGGCATCCGGTCCCATCACTTCATGGGAAATAAATGGGGAAACAGTGGAAACAGTGTCAGACTTTATTCTGGGGGCTCCAAAATCACTGCAGATGGTGACTGCAGCCATGAAATCAAAAGACGCTTACTCCTTGGAAGAAAAGTTGTGACCAACCTAGATAGCATATTCAACAGCAGAGACATTACTTTGCCGACTAAGGTCCGTCTAGTCAAGGCTATGGTTTTTCCTGTGGTCAAGTATGGATGTGAGAGTTGGACTGTGAAGAAGGCTCAGCGCCAAAGAATTGATGCTTTTGCACTGTGGTGTTGGAGAAGACTCTTGAGAGTCCCTTGGACTGCAAGGAGATCCAACCAGTCCATTCTGAAGGAGATCAACCCTGGGATTTCTTTGGAAGGAATGATGCTGAAGCTGAAACTCCAGTATTTTGGCCACCTCATGAGAAGAATTGACTCACTGGAAAAAACTCTGATGCTGGGAGGGATTGGGGGCAGGAGGAGAAGGGGATGACTGAGGATGAGATGGCTGGATAGCATCACGGACTCGATGGACGTGAGTTTGAGTGAACTCCAGGAGATGGTGATGAACAGGGAGACCTGGCGTGCTGCGATTCGTGGGGTCGTGAAGAGTTGGACACAACTGAGCGACTGAACTGAACTGAACTGAATACTTAGGCCACCTCATGAGAAGAGTTGACTCACTGGAAAAGATTCTGATGCTGGGAGGGATTGGGGGTAGGAGGAGAAGGGGACGACAGAGGATGAGATGGCTGGATGGCATCACCAACTCGATGGACATGAGTTTGGGTGAACTCTGGGAGTTGGTGATAAACAGGGAGGCCTGGTATGCTTCAATTCATGGGGTCGCAAAGAGACGGACATGACTTAGCAACTGAACTGAACTAAAGAGTTTTTGGTCAGTAACTCTATAACACAGAACTTCTTCTTCATAGTGATTATTTACATTGGAATGGATTATTTAGAAAGACTATAAAAATCTCAATTTTTTAAAGTATAGTTTAAGGATTCTGGAAATTATATTTTATCTACTATAAACTGTGGAAAATTCTGAAAGAGATGGGAATACCAGACCACCTGACCTGCCTCTTGAGAAACCTAAATGCAGGTCAGGAAGCAACAGTTAGAACTGGACATGGAACAACAGACTGGTTCCAAATAGGAAAAGGAGTCCATCAAGGCTGTATATTGTCACTCTGCTTATTTTACTTATATGCAGAATACATCATGAGAAACCCTGGACTGGAAGAAGCACAAGCTGGAATCAAGATTGTCAGGAAAAATATCAATAACCTCAGATATGCAGATGACACCACTGTTATGGCAGAAAGTGAAGGGGAACTAAAAAGCCTCTTGATGAAGGTGAAAGAGGAGAGTGACAAAGTTGGCTTAAAGCTCAACATTCAGAAAATGAAGATCATGGTATCTAGTCCCATCAGTTCATGGCAGATAGATGGGTAAACAGTGGAAACAGTGTCAGACTTTATTTTGGGGGCTCCAAAATCACTGCAGATGGTGACTACAGCCATGAAATTAAAAGACGCTTACTCCTTGGAAGGAAAGTTATGACCAACCTAGACAGCACATTGAAAAGCAGAGATATTACTTTGCCAACTAAGGTCCATCTAGTCAGTGAGTGAGTGAGTGAGTGAGTGAAGTTGCTCAGTAGTGTCCAACTCTTTGCGATCCCATGGACTGTAGCCTACCAGGCTCCTCCTCCCATAGGATTCTCCAGGAAAGAGTACTGGAGTGGGTTGCCATATCCTTCTCTAGGGAATCTTCCTGACCCAGGGATTGAACCTGGGTCTCCCAAATTCCAGGCAGACGCTTTAACCTCTGAGGCCCATCTAGTCAAGGCCGTGGTTTTTCCAGTGGTCATGTATGGATGTGAGAGTTGGACTATGAAGAAAGCTGAGCATCAAAGAATTGAGGCTCTTGAACTGTGGTGTTGGAGAAGACTCTTGAGAGTCCCTTGGACTGCAAGGAGATCCAACCAGTCCATCCTAAAGGAGATCAGTCCTGGGTGTTCATTGGAGGGACTGATGTTGAAGCTGAAACTCCAGTACTTTGGCTACCTCATGGGAAGAGTTGACTCATTGGAAAAGATTCTGATGCTGGGAGAGACTGGGATCAGGAGGAGAAGGGGACGACAGAGGATAGGATGGCTGGATGGCATCACCAACTCGATGGACATGAGTTTGAGTGAACTCCGGGAGCTGGTGATGAACAGGGAGGCCTGGTGTGCCGCGATTCATGGGGTCACAAAGAGTCGCGCATGACTGAGTGACTGAGCTGAACTGAACTGAGGAGGATATATGCCATGTACCAGAAACAAAATATTAGTGCCCTAGTTTTAAAGAATTTCTAAAAATCAGTAAGCAAAACAAACATTAGTTTAAAATATCAACAGAAAATGGGCAAAACAGAACAAATACTTTACAAAGGAACAGAAAAGAGCCAACAATGTGAAGAAAATGCTCAACCCATCAGTAATCAGGAAAATGCAAATCAAGACATTATATACCAGTTTACATCTGTCAGTTTAGCAAATATTAAAGAATCAGATAATAAAATATGGGGCATCAAGCATTCATACCCTTATAGGAGCATAAACTGGTGCAACCATTTTAATAAATAATTTACCATTGTGTAGGAAAGTTACAAGAAGGTATACAAGATAGTGTCTGTACAGCATATTGTTTAGTATTTGTAACAATAAAATAGCAAACACTAGAATCTAACTATCCATCAACACAATAAATACAGAATATTCACACATTAGAATACCATGCAGAAATAAAAATAATACCTCAATTTAAACACTTTTAAAAATAAAAAATAATCAAGAGAAAACATAAAAGTGAATCATCTACAGTTGTAACAATCAACATGGATGAATCTTGTAATGCTGAGGGAGGAGGGAAGCTAATTATTAATGATTTCTTTAGATTAGAGTCTCTTGGCAAAAGACTCTTTATCTAAACTAAGGAAAGCTGTGAGTTTTATTTTTCAGCTATTCAGAATGGTACCCATGTTTTCAGATTTTAGTTTATATATCATTACATTCAGAACCAACTAATACTGTTATAACAGTAATTTTACCATTTTTTATAATTTTGGTATTTTTCTTTCTTAACAGGAAACTCGTAATTAAGTGTAAAGGTCAAGTTTTCTGAATGTGTCTATAATGTATGTATATCGTGTATGTGCTATATAGTGTTTGTGAATTTTTTTCCTAACAATGAGTTTTCTAAAGCACCGTCTTGTCCAATCTTCCTTATAATTTACATACAACAGGGGCCTAAGTTAAATGTGCAACTGTGACAACAGAAAAAAGAAAAGCAAACAAGCATAATTGAGAAAGGAAAAAACTCTGGAGAGACAAATCCCTACTTTCCTAAGAGTTGTAGCTCTCTAATGTCCTTACAAAAGCCTCTGGGTCATTTAAAATTTCCCTTAAAAAAATTATTTTCTTTTCTTCCTCTCTTTCTTTCCTTCCTTCCTTTCCTTCTCTTTCTTTCTTGGTCCATTTTAGTTTTTGGCTGTGCTGTGTGGCTTGCAGAATCTTAATTTCCCAACGAAGGACTGAACCTGTACTCTCAGCAGTGCAAGTCTGGAGTCCTAACCACAAGATGCCAGGGAATTCACATGTGGTTCATTCTGGATTGAGTTGGACAAATTAAATTTCAATAATTTTCTTTTCAGTAAAAGTGAGACATAGTACAGTTGATCAGTCGTGTCTGACTCTTTGCAATCCCATGGACTGCAGCATGCCAGGCTTCCCTGTCCAACACCAAATCCCTGAGCTTGCTCAAACTCATGTCCATCGAGTCGGTGATGCCATCCAGCCATCTCATCCTCTGTCATCCCCTTTTCTGCCTGCCTTCAATCTCTCCCAGCATCAAGGTCTCTTCCAAAGAGTCAGTTCTTCGCATCAGGTGGCCAAAGTACTGGAGTTTCAGCTTCAGCATCAGCCCTTCCAATGAATATTCAGGACTAATGTCCTTTAGGATTGACTTTGATCTCCTTGCAGTCCAAGGGACTCTCATGAGTCTTCTCCAACACCACAGTTCAAAATCATCAATTCTCTGGCATTCAGCTTTCCTTATAGTCCAACTCTCACATCCATACAAGTCTACTGGAAAAACCATAGCTTTGACTAGATGGACCTTTGCTGGCAAAATAATGTCTCTGCTTTTAATATGCTGTCTAGGTTGGTCACAGCTTTTCTTCCAAGGAGCAAGTGTCTTTTAATTTCATGGCTGCGGTCACCATCTACAGTGATTTTGGAGCCCAAGAAAATAGTCTGTCACTGTTTCCATTGTTTCCTTGTCTATTTGCCATGAAGTGATGGGACAGGGTGCCATGATCTTTCTTTTCTAAAGGCTGAATTTTAAGCCAGCTTTTTCACTCCTCTTGCACTTTCATCAAGTGGCTCTCTAGTTCCTTTTTGCTTTCGGCTTAAGGTATCATCTATCTATCTGAGGTTATTGATATTTCTCCTGGCAACCTTGATTCCAGTTTGTGCTTCATCCAGCCCAGTGTTTCTCATGACGTACTCTGCATATAAGTTAAATAAGCACGGTGACAATATACAGCCTTGCTGTACTCCTTTTCCAATTTGGAACCAATCAGTTGTTCAATATTCAGTTCTAACTGTTGCTTCTTGACCTGCATACAAATTTCTTCGGAGGCAGGTAAGGTGGCCTGGTGTTTCCATCTCTTTAAGAATATTCCACAGTTTGTTGTGATCCATACAGTCAAAGGCTTTGGCATAGTCAATAAAGCAGAAATAGATGTTTTTCTGGAACTCTCTTGCTTTTTCCATGATCCACCGGATGTTGGCAATTTGATCTCTGGTTCCTCTGCCTTTTCTAAAACCAGCTTAAACATCTGGAAATTCTCGGTTCAGGTACTGTTGAAACCTGGCTTGGAGAATTTTGAGCATTACTTTACTAGCATGTGAGATGAGTACAATTGTGTAGTAGTTTAAACATTCTTTGGCATTGCCTTTCTTTGGGATTGGAATGAAAACTGACCTTTTCCAGTCCTGTGGCCACTGCTGAGTTTTCCAAATTTTCTGGCATATTGAGTGCAGCACTTTCATAGCATCACCTTTTAAGATTTGAAATAGCTCAACTGGAATACCATCACCTCCCCTAGCTTTGTTCGCAGTGATGCTTCCTAGGGACCCCATGACTTTGGACTTCAGGATGTCTGACTCTAGGTGAGTAATCCCACCATCATGGTTACCTGGGTTATGAAGATCTTTTTGTATAGTTCTTCTCTGTATTCCTGCCATCTCTTCTTAATATCTTCTGCTTCTCTTAGGTTCATACCATTTCTGTCCTTTATTGTGCCTATCTTTGCATGAAATGTTCCCTTGGTATCTCTGATTTTCTTGAAGAGATCTCTAGTCTTTCCCATTCTATTGTTTTCCTCTATTTCTTCACATTCATCACTGAGGAAGGCTTTCTCATCTCTCCTTGCTATTCTTTGGAACTCTGCGTTCAGATGGGTATATCTTTCCTCTTCTCCTTTGCCTTTAGCTTCTCTCTTTTCTCAACTATTTGTAAGGCTCCTCAGACAACCATTTTTCCTTTCTACACTCTTTTCTTGGGTATGGTCTTGATATCTCCCTTCTGTACAATGTGATGAACCTCTGTTCATACTTCTTCAGGCAGTCTATCAGATGTAATCCCTTGAATCTGTTTGTCACTTTCATTGTATAATCATAAGAGATCTGATTTAGGTCATACTTGAATGATCTAGTGGTTTTCTCTACCTTCTTCAATTTAAGTCTGAATTTGGCAATAAGGAGTTCATGATCTGAGCCATGGTCAGCTCCCAGGCTTGTTTCTGGTGACTGTATAGAGCTTCTCCATCTTTGGCTGCAAAGAATATCATCAATCTGATTTCAGTGTTGACCATTTGGTGTTGACCAAAAAGTGAGATGTAAATTTTATAATTAAATGTAACTTATTTTTCTTATCCCTTAGATGTCTCATAATTACACATGTATGTATTTATATTTCTACAGTTCCCATCTCTACCCTCAGAAGGATTTTAGGTGACTTGCTTTCCACATAATTAAATTATAAAATAGTTGATGTATACAAAAGAATATACATATTCATATGTAGGTTATAGGACATAATGAAATAAAAACTAGTGTATCTTCTACTCAGCTTAAGAATTAGAGCATTACTAAACCTTCTGAAGCCCACACAAACCTTTGCTGATTATGTCCTCCTTTCTTTCCCCCAGAAGTAATAATGACCTTAATTATGTTTATCATTCTCTTGGTTTTCTTTCGTGTTTGGGGTTGCCATGCCCTTCTCCAGGGGGATCTTCCTGACCCAAGGATCAAACCTGGGTCTCCTGCATTGCAGGCAGATTACTTACCATCTGAGTCAACAGGAAGCCGCTAATTATATGCATATGCCTAAATGTTATTATGTTTAGTGTGGCATAGTTTTGAGAGGTAATGTGCGGGGACTAAGTGCACAGAATCTAGCACCAGGGAAATCTGCCACTTACTAACCATGTAATTGGGACAAATTATTTAACTTTTCAGTACCTGTTTCCTTACCCAAAAACACAGATTAAAAATAGAATCTATGTGATAGGGCTACTGTGAGAATGAAATGAATCATTATATGCAAACTGCATGGCATACAGTGCCTGGTACACAGGCGGTGTTTCCTGAGTGTTCATTGTTGTTAGTACTAATACCCAGAACTAGAACTACACAGTAAGCTCATACTGTGTTTGCCGCTGCTGCTAAGTCGCTTCAGTTGTGTCCGACTCTCTGTGACCCCATAGATGGCAGCACACCAGGCTCCTTTGTCCCTGGGATTCTCCAAGCAAGAATACTGGAGTGGGTTGCCATTTCCTTCTCCACTGCACGCATGCATGCTAAGTCACTTCAGTCATGTCCGACTCTGTGCAACCCTATGGACAGCAGCCCAGCAGGCTCCTCTTTCATGGGATTCTCTAGGCAAGAATACTGGAGTGGGGTGCCATTTCCTTCTTCATACACTGTATGGGAGGCACAAAAACACTGTACTGCAGAAACTTATTGATAGAACAAGCAAAGAGAATCTAAACCTAGGTTTAATTATACTGTTTCTAACGCTTTCATTTTACTGTCCTCTGAACAAACATGGTTGAATGTGAATATATACAATTTCACGGTATTTTTCATCACACACCTATTCCGGAATTCTAAAAGGAAAGTGAAAGTCAGTTAGTCATGTCTGACTCTTTGCAACCCCATGGCCTATACAGTCCATGGGATTCTCCAGGCCAGAATACTGGAGTAGGTAGCTATACCTTCTCCAGGGATCTTTCCAACCCAGGGATTGAACCCAGGTCTCCCACATTGCAGGCAGATTCTTTAACAGCTGGGCTACAAGGGAAGCCCAAGAATACTGGAGTGGGTAGCTTATCCCTTTTCCAGCAGATCTTCCCAACCCAGGAACTGAACCAGGGTCTCCTGCATTGCAGGCAGATTCTTTACCAACTGAGCTATCAGGGACAAGAAAAAAATGTTCTGACTGTACACCTGCTAACAACAATCTTAATAATAATAATTTGTTCCATCACTAAAAATCTAAGCTAAAAATGCCATATATCAAGTGATCATTTAAAGTATAACATTATATGGCTCAGTGGTAAAGTTGGCTTCAAAAACTCAACATTCAGAAAAGAAAACTAAGATCATGGCATGATGTCCCATCACTTCATGGCAAACATATGGAAACAGTGAGAGACTTTATTTTTGGGGGACTCCAAAATCACTGCAGATGGTGACTGCAGCCATGAAATTAAAAGATGCCTGCTCGTTGGAAGAAAGGCTATGACCAACCTAGACAGCATATTAAAAAGCAGAGATTATTTTGCCAACAAAAGTCCATCCAGTCAAAGCTATGGTTTTTCTAGTAGTCATGTATGGATGTGAGAGTTGGACTATTAAGAAAGCTGAGTGCTGAAGAACTGATGCTTTTGAACTGTGGTGTTGGAGAAGACTCTTGAGAGTCCCTTGGACTGCAAGGAGATCCAACCAGTCACTACTAAAGGAAATCAGTCCTGAATATTCACTGGAAGGACTGAAGCTGAAGCTGAAATGCCAATACTTTGGCCACCTGATGGGAAGAAATGACTCATGTGAAAAGACCCTGATGCTGGGAAAGATTGAAGGCAAGAGGAGAAGGGGACGATAGAGGATGAGATGGTTGGATGGCATCACCAACTCGATGGACATGAGTTTGAGTAAGCTCCGGGAGTTGGTGATGGACAGGGAAGCCTGGCATGCTGCAGTCCATGGGGTTGCAAAGAGTCGGACACGACTGAGTGACTGAACTGAACAGTGGAAAAGAATTCACCTGCCAATGCAAGAGATACAGGTTCAATTCTTGAGTCGGGAAGATGCCCTGGAGAAGGAAATGGTAAACCCACTCCACTATTCTTGCCTGGGAAATCCCATGCACAGGGGAACCTGGCAGGCTACAGTCCATGGGGTCTCTAAGAGTCAGACACGACTTAGCAACTAAACAACTACAACTATACCCCAGACAAAGTATTTTGGTTCTGCATTTTCTTTCCTTGATTTTTACTTTTTCTTATGATGTACAACTTGTTTTCAAGATTTAGAGTGATGGAAAAAACCTTTATATCTGATCAAGTGAAAAATGTAAGGAATCCTAGACTCTTAGCATGGCCTAAAGACTTAGAGGTAGGTCATCTAGTCAATCCCCTACTCAATCAATGAATCCTAAGAATTTTGGATTTCATGAAATATTGGTCTAACCAGCATAATGTGCCTAACAGAAAATAATTTATAACTTATTAAGTTGTATCACTAGCTTAGTGTTCCACTTAGGCCCTGAGCCAAACAAAAAGTAACAAAGTACAGCTTCATCACCAACAGGGAAGGAAATAGGTCCAATACTTAACCTATAGGGCTAATGAAGTTCATTTTAAAAGTTCATGGTCAGTTTTGTGAGAAACTTATGTTACAAACAGATGGAAAAGGAGAGAGAACAAAGAGTTGGTTTGTTTGCTTTTTAAATCTAGTTCTAAAAGGAAATATTTATTCAGTTTCTATATAATCTTAGGTGTCAGTACATTTTAAATTTGTTTGTATTTCACCTTGAGTTTATTAGTAAGTTTCATTTCTTAGAGGATCCTGAATACTGTATTGCCTAATTTTAGAAAACCCTGCCATCTATGACATTTTTAAAATTAATTTTTATTCAAGTATAGTTGCTTTACAAAGTTTTGTTAGCTTCTGCTGTACAGCAAAGTAGATCAGCTATATATAAGTATATATAGATATATCCCTTCTTTTTGGATTTCCTTCCCATTTAGGTCACCACAGAACACTGGATAGAGTTCCCTGTGCAATACAGTCGATTCTCATTAGTTATATATTTTACACATAGTAGTGTATATATGCCAATTCCAATCCTCCAATTCATCCCACCTCCACCCCTGGCACCACGTATGGTATCATGTTTGTTCTCTATGTCTGTGTATCTACTTCTGCTTTGCAGACAAGTTCATCTATATCATTTTTCTAGATTACACATATACAGTAACTGCTTTTCTACAGCATTTTCAAAGTACAAAATTTAAGAATAGATTAATTTTCAACAGCTAAAACTAAAAATTTTATCAGCTGTCAGACCAAAAGTTTAAAAACAACAAATGGAGTCTGGGCTGCCTGAAAGGCTGGTATTTGAGAAGCGATTAGTGTCACAGTTTGAGTGTTGATGCTCTCTAGACACTATTCCCCAGCCCTGATTCAGACCACATGTTCTTGACCAGGGCAGCCTGTACCCCCACAGGCTCTTCAGATTTAGAAATGCCCTAAGATTATGTTCAAATATGAATGCTCATGCTTCTGTGCATTTTCTGAGGCCAGATTCTTCAACTTTCTTTGGAATCTCAAAGGATTCTGTAACTATTAATCCTAAAAACTTAAGAAACACTTATTTAAACAGTATTCTATGATCCTTATCTATTACCTGACTATAATTTCAGATTTCTGCCTTGCTAATTTTCATCTTATCCACAAAATTCTTTCGTTTTGATACATGGCTTCTTTATTCACTCCTTAAAAATAATGGAAAACTAGAGCTTCAAAAAATAAGGAAAGACTGTCTACTAAAATTGCAGTCAAAGGTGGTTTCAAAAGCTGAACCTATATATATTTAAGAAACATTAAAAAAAAAAGGCTATCTCTTCTGAGAGTTTTTTCAGTTACATACCCAATTTTTTCTTTATCACTTGCCTTTCAATTGAGAAAACAATTGGTGAACTGAATTGGTGATTCAGCTATTCTTAACTTTATCTTTTAAGGTATAACTTCACAGATAAAAATATATATGACCATCACCCCTAATCCCATAACACATATATACAGAGACTGACTTCCTAAGATGCTGTTTCTTCAAAAATTAAACCTTTACTTATAGAACAAAATGATTTTGCTCTGATATAGCAAGGACTGATTTAGCAAGGAACATCTTGATGAAAAAGGGCAGAACTGCTGAGAATGCTAGCCTACTTTTTAACTGACTTTCCTCCTCTAAGCATCTGTCAAGTGTGGGATGAGAAAAAGGTGCTGCAATCTGGAGAGGCAGACTAGAATAAAAATATATTTGGTTCCAAAAATTTAAAAAAGAGAGACAGAAATGGCACTGGAAAAATGATGGAAATAAGGTTAAAAACAGTTCTGCTCTCCTTTTCTGACAAATAACTACAAATTATCTACACACATCATCTCTTCAATTCTTTAACCTTCTCCAATCTCTTTCCTTCCCCTCAAAACCCTCTTCCTTTATCCAAGCCAACAACAAGACTTGTAAATGTGCCTTTAATCTGTCCACTGCTCTCTACCTCTACCATAAAGGACCGTGGTCCAAGATTACTGCATCTCCTACCAGAACTAGCATAAGCCATTGACTAGTATTTATTCCAATTTCCTCGGCTGTCCCCCTCTGATCAACTGTGAACAAAGCATTCAGTGTAATCTTTAAAAATGGTTCAGGGCACTGAATAATAGTTTCATGGCTTCCCAATGCGTCTTCAAGTTAAAAAGTCAATACGGCATAACAACTAACACTGCTTGAGAAGTGCTCAGAACAGTGGCCAGCACTTCACAAATGCAGAGCAAACATTAACAGGTACAGCCCTCGCCTGCCTCTACCTCAGAGTGACACTCCTCTCAACCAACCAGCATTCTCTTCCAGTTAACTGCAAGATCTTTCCCTCTCTGGGCCTGCTGTTTCCCTCTGTCTAAAATGCTTTTCTCTCAAAAACTTCAAGAACACCTGTCTTCCATTCACACTTCAAGTCTCAACCTAAATGTTACCTCATTCCTAAAGCTTTCTTTTCTCTTTCTAAATACCATCCTCTATAATTCTTTTTAAAAATATCTCAGTATAGTTTATCATTTTTAAATTCTTATTTATTTGGCTGTGTCAGGTCTTAGATGAAGCACGGGAGATCTTTAGTAGTGGCACATGAACTCTTTGGTCATGGCACGTGGAATCTATTTCCCCAACCGAGGATCACCTCCTGCATTAGGAGCTTGGAGTCTTAGCCACTGGGCCACCAAGGAAGTCCCTGTAATTCTTTACTGTTAGTTAGTTCAGTCGCTCAGTCGTGTCCGACTCTTTGTGACCCCATGAATCGCAGCACACCAGGCCTCCCTGTTCATCACCATCTCCCGGAGTTCACTCAGACTCACGTCCATCGAGTCAGTGATGCCATACAGCCATCTCATCCTCGGTCGTCCCCTTCTCCTCCTGCCCCCAATCATTCACAGCATTAGAATCTTTTCTGATGAGTCAACTCTTCTCATGAGGTGGCCAAAGTACTGGAGTTTCAGCTTTAGCATCATTCCTTCCAAAGAAATCCCAGGGTTGATCTCCTTCAGAATGGACTGGTTGGATCTCCTTGCAGTCCAAGGGACTCTCAAGAGTCTTCTCCAACACCACAGTTCAAAAGTATCAATTCTTCGGCTCTCAACCTTCTTCACAGTCCAACTCTCACATCCATACATGAACACTGGAAAAACCATAGCCTTGACTAGACGGACCTTGGTCGGCAAAGTAATGTCTCTGCTTTTAAGTATGCTATCTAGGTTGGTCATAACTTTTCTTCCAAGGAGTAAGCGTCTTCTAATTTCATGGCTGCAGTCACCATCTGCAGTGGTTCTGGAGCCCAAAAATAAAGTCTGACACTGTTTCCACTGTTTCCCCATCTATTTCCCATGAAGTGATGGGACCAGATGCCATGATCTTCGTTTTCTGAATGTTGAGCTTTAAGCCAACTTTTTTACTCTCCTCTTTCACCTTCATCAAGAGGCCCTTTAGCTCCTCTTCACTTTCTGCCATAAGGGTGGTGTCATCTGCCTATCTGAGGTTATCGATATTTCTCCCGGCAATCTTGATTCCAGCTTGTGTTTCTTCCAGTCCAGCGTTTCTCATGATGTACTCTGCATATAAGTTAAATAAGCAGGGTGACAATATAGAGCCTTGACATACTCCTTTTCCTATTTGGAACCAGTCTGTTGTTTCATGAGCCGTTCTAACTGTTGCTTCCTGACCTGCATACAGATTTCTCATGAGGCAGGTCAGGTGGTCTGGTACTCCCATCTCTTTCAGAATTTTCCAAAGTTTATTGTGATCCACATAGTCAAAGGCTTTGGCATAGTCAATAAAGCAGAAATAGATGTTTTTCTGGAACTCTCTTGCTTTTTCCATGATCCACCGGATGTTGGCAATTTGATCTCTGGTTCCTCTGCCTTTTCTAAAACCAGCCTGAATGTCAGGGAGTTCACGGTTCATGTATTGCTGAAGCCTGGTTTGAAGAATTTTGACCATTACTTTACTAGCATGTGAGATGAGTACAATTGTGTGGTAGTTTGAGCATTCTTTGGCATTGCCTTTCTTTGGGATTGGAATGAAAACTGACCTTTTCCAGTCCTGTGGCCACTGCTGAGTTTTCCAAATTTGTTGGCATATTGAGTGCAGCACTTTCACAGCATCATCTTTCAGGATTTCAAACAGCTCCACTGGAATTCCATCACCTCCACTAGCTTTGTTCGTAGTGATGCTTTCTAAGGCCCACTTGACTTCACATTCCAGGATGTTTGGCTCTAGATTAGTGATCACATCATCATGATTATCTGGGTCGTGAAGATCTTTTTTGTACAGTTCTTCTGTGTATTCTTGCCACCTCTTCTTAATATCTCTGCTTCTGTTAGGTCTATATCATTTCTGTCCTTTATCGAGCCCATCTTTGCATGAAATGTTCCCTTGGTATATCTCATTTTCTTGAAGAGATCTCTAGTCTTTCTCATTCTGTTCTTTTCCTCTATTTCTTTGCATTGATCGCTGAAGAAGGCTTTCTTCTCTCTTCTTGCTATTTTTTGGAACTCTGCATTCAGATGCTTATATCTTTCCTTTTCTCCTTTGCTTTTCGCCTCTCTTCTTTTCACAGCTATTTGTAAGGCCTCCCCAGACAGCCATTTTGCTTTTTTTTTTGCATTTCTTTTCCATGGGGATGGTCTTGATCCCTGTCTCCTGTACAGTGTCACGAACCTCCGTCCATAGTTCATCAGGCACTCTATCTATCAGATCTAGGCCCTTAAATCTATTTCTCACTTCCACTGTATAATCATAAGGGGTTTGATTTAGGTCATACCTGAATGGTCTAGCGGTTTTCCCTACTTTCTTCAATTTGAGTCTGAATTTGGCAATAAGGAGTTCATGATCTGAGCCACAGTCAGCTCCTGGTCTTGTTTTTGTTGACTGTATGGAGCTTCTCCATCTTTGGCTGCAGAGAATATAATCAATCTGATTTCGGTGTTGACCATCTGGTGATGTCCATGTGTAGAGTCTTCTCTTGTGTTGTTGGAAGAGGGTGTTTGCTATGACCAGTGCATTTTCTTGGCAAAACTCTATTAGCCTTTGCCCTGCTTCATTCCGCATTCCAAGGCCAAATTTGCCTGTTACTCCAGGTGTTTCTTGACTTCCTATTTTAGCATTCCAGTCCCCTATAATGAAAGGGACATCTTTTTTCGGTGTTAGTTCTAAAAGGTCTTGTAGGTCTTCATAGAACCGTTCAACTTCGGCTTCTCTACTCTTCATTTTCCTTCACAGTGCTTTCTATTTTTAAACTAACTTTCTTTCTTTTTCTTGCTGTGCCCTGTGTGGCTTCTAAGGATCTTAGTTTCTCAACAAGGATCGAACCCATGCCCCCTACAGTAGAAGTGTGGAGTCCTAACCACTGGACCACCAGGGAATTTCCTTTAATCACTTTTTTTTGTTTCATCAGTTAAACTTCCGTGAATGTCATCAGATGACTAAACATCCATCCAATAAATTCTCTAACTTGCTTAATGTAGGAAACACTTGGCTCTGTTCTTTATATTTAAAATAATCTTAACTAATGTAGGTATTAATCTCTTCTCACCAAGAAGCTAAAAAACCAGTCACTAATATAAATGTGTCACAGTCTGTGCTATGATTCAGTATATCTACATACTTCCCGTAATTGTTAAGTACAACCCTGTGCCCAACAAAGTATTGTGCTAAGTGCTGCAGGAATAGGAGCCAGGATGACAAAATAAGGATTATTTCTTCCATTAAGATCTTGAATAATATACGCACAGGATGGGAGAGACAAAAAAAAAAAAAACATTTCAAAGCATTTCAAGTAGAGGACCAGGTAGGACAGAGTCATGGTATGTATGCAAAAATGTATATTTCATCACAGCTAAGATGCCATCAACTGACGGCAAGATATATCATTATTTTATGTTCCAAAACAGAAACGCTGCCAAAATTGTTAATAATTGTTCATTATCTGGGAAGGATTGGGGGCAGGAGGAAAAGGGGACAACAGAGGATGAGATGGCTGGACGGCATCACGGACTCGATGAATATGAGTTTGAGTGAACTCCGGGAGTTGGTGATGGACAGGGAGGCCTGGTGTGCTGCAGTCCATGGGGTCACAAAGAGTCGGACACAACTGAATGACTTAACTGAACTGAACTGTGAAATATCAAATGTAACATGCACCCCAAAATGACAGATACATCCCAATTCAAGAACGAAGAAAAAGAGAAGGGAGAAGAAAAGAAGGAAAAGAAAAAGGAGGAAGAGAAGGGAAAAAAAAGAAAATGAGTATTCTGTGATTAACACAAAAGTCTCTTTTTGAGACTTCCTCAAAACACCTCAATGATATGGAATATCAGTTCTTTGCTAAAGTTTGCTATCAGGAAAGGGAGAAAAAACAATCACTGAAAGGAGTGGTCACACAGCAACACTTTCTTTTGTGATTTTTTCATTTCCATTTGCCTCATATATCTTCACTTATTCCTTTTCTTTTTTTAAAATACAAGTCCTTTTATTTTTTTAGAGATGTTTATTTACTTATTTGGCTGACTCAGGTCTTAGTTGTAGTATACAGGATCTTTGTTGCATTATTATTAATGGACCACTTCTTTTTAAAAGCTAAGTGCAATGTAAGAATGCTCACTCTTTAACACTTGTCTTGAACACTACTGTACGCAAAGTCCTAACTAGCATAGAAAGGCAAGAGAAAGAAACTATGTAAGCACTGGAAAGAAAGACACAATCAGCTAAGGTGGCTGAACGGAGATCTATATACCAAAAAAGTTTCGAACAGTAAATTGAAAACGTTAAAAAAAAAAAAGAGGAAAAACTATTTTACTTTTTTTTTTAATACTTTATTCTACATTACAATACTGTATTTGTTCTGCCATACACTGACATGAATCAGCCACAGGTGTCCACGATCTCCCAATGCCGAAGCCCCCTCCCACCTCCCACCCCACATCATCTCCCTGAATCATCCTGTGCACCAGCCCCATGCATCCTGTATCCTGTATTGAACATAGACTGGTGCTTCATTCTTACAAGATAGTATACATGTTTCAATGCCATTCTCCCAAATCATCCCACCCTCTCCCTCTCCCTCAGAGTCCAAAAGTCCATTCTATACCCCTGAGTCTCTTTTGTTGTCTCACATAGATGGTCATCATTACTCTCTTTCTAAATTCCATATATATGTGTCAGTATACTGTATTCGTGTTTTTCTTTCTGGCTTACTTCACTCTGTATAATCGGCTCCAGTTTCATCCATCTCATTAGAACTGAGTCGAATTTATTCTTTTTAAGGGCTGAGTAGTACTCCATTGTGTATATGTACCACAGCTTTCTTATCCATTCATCTGCTGATGGACATCTAGGTTGCTTCCATGATCTGGCTATTATAAACAGCGCTGCAATGAACATTGGGGTACATGTGTCTCTTTCAATTCTGGTTTCGTTGGTGTGTATGCCCAGCAGTGGGATTGCTGGATCATAAGTGGGCTCTAATAGATGCTAGATTGGATGACATGAATGAGGTCTACTACAGCACTTCTCCAGCCTGACGATGCATCCCCAGAGGGCTTGTTGGAACCTGGGTTTGTTGGGCACCGCCCCCAGAGTCTGTGACTCAGTAGCTTCTGGGGTGGGGGCTCCAGAAAGTACATTTCTAACATATTCTCTGAACAGTGCTGATGCTGGGGGTTGGTGCAGCAGCTGGGGGCTGCCCTTCCTTGCGGTGCACGGGCTTCTTTTGCTGCGGAGCACAGGCTCTGAGCCCACAGGCTCCATAGTTGTGGCACACAGGCTTTAATTTTAACAATAATAATTAAATTTAAGAGAAGATTTGAGAGACTTATGAGAAAAAGAAACTATTGAAAGATATTTTTAAATATCTAAGGGGCTTTCCTAATGGCTCAATGGTAAAGAACCCACTTGCCAATTCAGGAGACACAGGTTCTAGCCCTGTTTCAAGATGATCCACATGCCCTGGAGCAACTAAGCCCGTGCCCCACAACTATTAAGCCTGTGCTCTAGAGCCTGGGGACTGAAGATACTGAGCCCACATGCGACAACTGCTGAAGCCCTCGCACCCCAGAGCTCATGCTCTGCAACAAGAGAAGCCATCACAGTAGGAAGTCTGTGCACCGGAACTAGACTAGCTCCCATTCACTGCAACTAGAGAAAGTGTGAGCAGCAATTAAGAACCAGAACAGCCATAAATAAATAAAAAATATCTAAATAGCTAGAAAGAGACACTATGTTTGAGGAGAGGAAGGCAAAAGAATAAGTTAAATGCACGTATAGATTAAAGCCTCTGAAATCTTGGGCTTGTATACAAAGCAAGCCCTGTTTTTAATAAGAGCTTTTGAACTTTTACATCACTTGACTCAAATTACTCCCTTTGATAGATAGTTTTGGAATTGGTATAAACTTACTAGGCACTAATTATAGGTATTTTACTTTACTAAATTGTAGCAAGAGTTGATATTAGAATTTAGAATTCTGTCAGCTACAAGGAATAAGTAAGAGTGAAGAGCACGTGAACAGTACATGGCTCAGTTCTGATTGAATGTGCTGTGGTCCCACTGGTTCAAAGCTCAATCAGTGTGCACAGTGTCCACAATGTAAGTTCTAATAACCACTCCTGCAAGTGATGAAACACTGCCAGCATTTTACACAACATGTAAAATTTTCATTCTTGATAATTATCCGTGAACACTGCCAAAACACAATCTCCTTAAGTCACCTAAAATCATAAACATTTTGAATACAAATTCCACTTACAAGAGGAAAACAGACAAAACATTCATGATACAATGGTCATATTGAGCTCCTATGAACCTGTATGTGGTCCTTATACATATAAGACTTAGAAGCAGTTTCCAAGTCAGCTCTACAATGGATCTGAATTTGATTAAATGAATGATTTTCTTTAGGTCTAACTTATTCAATTTAATTTTGGTTTATGTAGGTTTCATGTGCTGCTTAAACTTTGCTTTGTCCAAATTTCCTAACAGAGAATTAGAAATAATGATCATCTGTTTTACTGGTTGTTAGAAGATGATAATACTATAGTTAACATTTATTGAATGCTTACTGTGTGCCAGGCACCATTACAAGTGCTTTGTATGAAAAGTAAAGTCACTCAGTAGTGTCCGACTCTTTGGGAACCCATGGACTATAGAGTCCACGGAATTCTCCAGGCCAGAATACTGAAGTGGGTAGCCTTTCCCTTCTCCAGGGGATCTTTCCAACCCAGGGATCGAACCCAGGTCTTCCACATGGCAGGCGGATTCTTTTTCAGATGAGTCACAAGGGAAGCCCAAGTGCTTTGCATACTTCAAATCATTTAATCTTCACAACAACCCGTATCAGGCATATCGTATTACTATCACCATTTTACAGATAGGAAAACTGAGGTACAGAAAAGTTAAGTAACTTTCTCAGCGTCACACAAGTTAAGCAGAGCAAGTTAGTGATTCATACCCAGGTAGCTGTCTCCAGAGCCTAGACCCACATTACTATGTCATATTTCTTTTCACGATAGTTAAAACATACACAAAATTATTACAGATGAAAAAAACCATCAAAAATTATCAATAAGAGTTAAATGACAGTTAAGCAATATTAATATCAATACAACTTATCACAGGTTGATACTTCACAGCTCTTGCAAAGTTTCATGGCCATGATTAAGAGTTTTGAAATTGGACAGACCTGGCTCTGAATCTTGAATGTGCCCTTTACAAGCTGTGTGACTTTGGACAACTTTCGTAACTTCACCAAGCCTCAGTTTCCTCATCTGTAAAATGAGAATAATAAACATCTCACAAAATTGTTGTTAGTAACATAATTATTGCTACATTACATGGATATGATAAATCAAAACAAAACACAAATACACAAAATAAAATGAGGAGACTCAAAACTTCCCCTAGGAATCAGAGCTTTATTATGATGATATAACGAAGATGACCACTCCAAGTCATCACAGCAACTGTAAGGTCCACACACAAACAGAACCATAACCTCCTCTAATTAATAATAAATCACTCCTCTGAACAGCAGTCAAATGCCTACAGGTATATACACAGAGAAAGAGCCAAACAGAAAAGACATTGTTGTCTGTTGACAACAACTCCCATGAATCCCATTCTAGGCATACACTTTCTAAGACCAGTAGTATTAAAGGCGCCCAAAACAGGAAGAGGGGTGTCAAGAAGGGGTGATTCCCACCAATAGTAGAAAGGCATTTTCATAAGAGAAAAACAGAAGCAAGACACATCATCGAAATAGGTTAGAACTATCATTAACACTTAAGAATAATTGCGTCCGTTTACACTTGGTATTTTACACTAGTCAAAACAAATGAAACTGTCACTACTGCTGTCTTTAGAATCTCAATAAAATAATTTTACAATGAATAATGAGATCTCTATCAACATCTGCATTTGCCAATAATACACCTATCTGTTATAAGGTTAGGTGTTTCTTTGAAGGGGTGATTTTAGTAAAACAATACAAAAATCAATTTAAAATAGGAAAAATAGAAATTATACAAAAATCTTATAGGATAATTTTGTTAAACCAGTTCATCAATACTATCACCAAGGTGCAATTTTATGAATATTAGTTTAAATGTAAATTATATTATTAAAACAGTACATTACATAAAGATAATTATTAAAATGACTGCATTCATTGTAGTTCAAAGATTTAATAAAGAAAGAACTTCTATCCCCCAAAATACCCCCTTTTAACAAATAATGGCAAAAATGGCCTTCCATTTTTCTTAATAAAATTATAAAATGATCTGTCTGGAACAAAGGTCATTTAATTTTTACAAAGCACTTTAAAAATTTAGCTAAACAGGAAATGTTTAAGAAGTCCTTAAACTACCTATTTCATAAAAGTTTAAGGAAATGAACATAGGACATGAGATGCCCGAGGTTACTAAGCCATGACAAAAATCCAAACAAAAAAATCCTTCTGTTCTATATTCTAATAATTTGGAGTTTTTCTACTTGATCAGC
This sequence comes from Nanger dama, assembly GCA_917880005.1. Taxonomy (NCBI): domain Eukaryota; kingdom Metazoa; phylum Chordata; class Mammalia; order Artiodactyla; family Bovidae; genus Nanger; species Nanger dama. The sequence continues at coordinate 18,637,029 of CAKJTW010000003.1, read as the reverse complement.
ATTTGCTTTGCTACTTTCTCTAAATGATGAGAATAACTTTTGTCCTTTTCATGAATTCTACAAATCATTAATAAGATCAAGTCAGTTCAATCACAACTTAAGTATTTTAATTCAGGAATTTTTAGGTAAATTTTTTATGTAACTTAAAGAAAATTTGCAAATATCACTATTTACATTTCACCCCATTTGCTTTGTCAGTCTCTTTCTTCCTCACACATTTTTTTCTGAACCACGTGAGATTGAGTTGCAGACACTTAGCATTTTAGCCCTCAATATTTTTTTTTCATATAGTTTCCCAGGAACACAGACATTTACTAAGATAACTACAGTATACCTAACCAAATCAGTATTCTGTCAATGTTAAAATTTCTACTATATAATTACAGCCCATATTCAAATATCATTAACTGCTTCAAAAAATGTCTTTTAAAGCTACCTATTTCCCCAGTCCAGAATTCAATTCAGAATCATGCACTCCATTTAGTGGTAATGCCTCTTTTAGAATCCTACCAACTGGAACAGTTTCTCAGTCTGTGTCTTATAAGACTGATATTTTTAAAGAACACAGACCATTTACTTTGTATAATGTTCCTCAATTTAGGTTTGTCTGATGGTCTCTCATGTTTAAATTTAGGCTATGCATTTTTTGTAGGAATGTCACGAGTAATGTTGGGTACTTCTCACTGCATCACATCTGAAGCCACAGAGGTTACGCGTTCTATTACCAGTGATGCTAACTTTGATCCTTGGTTAATGAGTATCTGCCAAGATTCTGCATCGTGAAGTTACTGCTTTTTCTTTATAACAAGTAAATACATTGTTAGGAACGGTCTTGAGACTATGTAAATATCATATTCCTCATCAAACTTTACTCCACAGTTTTGGTACCTGCAGAGGATTCTTGTGTGAAAGTACTATTTTAATTGTTTCCAAACGGCCATTTTCTAATTCCAACAGTTCTATACTTATTAGCCATTTTAATGAAGAACTTTCCCTTCTCCCCAACTTAAGTCATTTATTCATTCACTTACTTACATGTGTATGGTTCTTATTTTTTCAATAGGTTATAATCTATAACTATCATCATTCATTTGGCCCATGGATGCTTCTCCACACTGGTTCTTGCTCCTTTTGACATACCCCCATCATTCTTTGACTACCTCCTTTCTTTCTGAAACAACAGTATATTCCAGACTCCTCTTGTACTTTCCCTGACCCAGTTCTTCCTGGAATCAGCCATTTCTCCAAAGAGCTCTGGTTTCCTTTAAGTGGAGAATGGTTTAGAAATAAGCATATAAGAGTTAGGTACGTGCAACTGCTTCAAGGCCTCTTAGCAAACAAAACTGGAATACAGACACACACATATGTGTATGCATATATACATACGCACACACATATGTACATGCATGCACATACATACACATATACCTATACATACAATTATACACATCCCTAAGAGAAAGATACATAAGTGTATACATACATATATGTATGTATGTATTTTTGTATATATGAATATATACATATGTATATGTATATATATATGTATGTATTTTTGTCTTTATATAAATAAATGTTAAAAATCATGAGTTCATAATTTCCAATTCAAATCCAAAATCACAGGATTTACTGGAGTCTTTTCTTCTATATACATAAAACTACCTTCTCCAACAATTGAAAAACCTGGCTCCCATTATCCTCAACATACTTATTCATTTGTTGAATACTAATATAGACAGAAAATAGTTTCAAAGTTGCCAATTCATACCATTACAAAAAACAGCCTACAAATTAGGGTTTGTTATTTGTTTACAGCTCTTTTGAGTTTCAAAGTACAGGATGCTCAAAAGTTCCTTGGGTTACTTATTTTCCCCCTTTAGTGTGGTTTTTTACTTATTTTTCCCCTTTCAGTGTGTTTATGCTATAAGCTGAAACACTTTAGATTTGTTTCTATTTACATTTTAGGGTTTTATCCCAACTTTATTGATTTTATTTGCTGACTTTTTGTTTCGTTTAGTATCTAAAAGGTTAGCATGATAATGTTCTCTGATATTCTGAATTGATGTCATATACAGTGTTACCAGGAATTCTCTCAACCAGTGGTTGGAATAGAGCTTTACAGTTTAGAAAGTATATTTCCCATAGGAAATGAGCCATTCTGTAGCCAATCACATGTATCTACCACCATTCCACTGAGGCCAGATGTTTTCTGGGAATTACTATTTCAAGATACAGAAAGAAGGATAAAATGAAATGGGTAACTCCAGCAACTTCATAGATCATTGCTTGCAAAACAGTTTTCAAATCATGCTAATTAAGATGCCACAGGGTGGAAAAGGGCAGGACCTGGAGGCAGAACTCCAGGCCCCTGCCCTGTCTTGAATTAAAGTTGCTATTGCTTTTACTAGTAGTATACTGAGCAACAGTCTGAGATTTTGTTCATCTAACTAATTCAACAAACATTTACTGAGTAACTATGTTGTCCCACACACTGTTCTAGGTGCTTCAGTGAAAAAAAGACTTCATGAGACTTAGAATTCTAGTTGTGGGAGAGATAAACTATAAACCTAAGGAAACTGTATAGTCACTTAAAAATAAAAGTTATAGAAAAAATTCAACAAAATAGTTTGCAATATTAGATAGCATGTTCAGTTTAGGTCTCAGTGAGAAAGGAAAGGTTACTTTTATATGAATAATATTTTAACCTTGAAAATCATGTAGAGAGAAGAGCAGATCAATTTTTCAGTTGGTGCTAAATTATGTCTTCAGATCAGAACATGACAAAAAGTCATGAAATATTTTCCTTCCTTCTTTCATTGAATCTTAGCCAATATTTAGATTGGTTTTTCTCAATCAAGATCCTCTACTTCGTAAGTAACTACATATTTCTCCTCAGTTCAGTCACTCAGTCGTGTCCGACTCTTTGTGACCCCATGAATCACAGCAAGCCAGGCCTCTCTGTCCCACTGAGTCGAGGATGCCACCCAGCCATCTCATCCTAAATCGTCCCCTTCTCCTCCTGCCCTCAATACCTCCCAGCATCAGAGTCTTTTCCAATGAGTCAGCTCTTCCCATGAAGTGGCCAAAGTACTTGGAGTTTCAGCTTTAGCATCAGTCCTTTCCACTTTCACTTTCACTAAACACCCAGGACTGATCTCCTTTAGATGGACTCATTTGATTCCCTTGCAGTCCAAGGGACTCTCAAGAGTCTTCTCCAACACCACAGTTCAAAAGCATCAATTCTTCGCCGCTCAGCTTTCTTCACAGTCCAACTCTCACATCCATACATGACCACTGGAAAAACCATAGCCTCGACTAGACGGACCTTTGTTGGCAAAGTAATGTCTCCTAGATTTTGGCAAAGGGCTTTTTTGTTTTTCCTTTTCTTTTAAACAATTTTAGTGGGAAATTAACTGAGGTAAAATCAGGGTTGTTAACCACTCTTTTAGAACTTTAAAGTACATTAATTTTTATCACATCCAAATACACTATCACTCCCCTATGTTTACAGTCAATAAAAGACTAAGATATCTAATCTTTCTCAGTTGTGCTATATCATACCACTCAAATCCTAAACAACTGAGTTTGAATCAGAATTATAATTTTATAATAACCACAGGTAATAGTTAATGAGCATTTACTATGTCCCAGCTATTGTCTTAAATGATTAATGTATATTACTTTATATTTCAAAACAACATTAGGAATGTTACGTGATAAGTACCATCAGTACCCTTTTTAGATGAAGAAACTGAGAAAAAGAGAGATGAAATAACCTGCTCAAGGTTTCACAGCATCTAAGTGACAGAGACAGAATTAAAAAACAGACAGTTTGTGCCATTAACTGTGTATATTAAACTGATTCTCAAAAATCCTTTCATAATGTGTTCTAAATTCCATCCTGTTAAATTTAACCAATTCAGTCTAAGGAGGGAAAAAAAATCTGACCTCAATGCTATCATCTAATATATATGGCTGTTTTTCAAAGCTTCAATTGAGTACTTGATCAGTATGCCATGAAGGGGTTAATGAAACTATTAATAAAAATGTAACCAGGAATAGTAGCGAATGAAATCCAACAATGTATAATAAGAATTATACACAACAACCAAGTGGGATTAATCTCAGGTTAGTCAAGGCTGATTCAACATTTGAAAACTATTTCATGCAATCCATCACATTAGAGGTTAAAAAGAAAAGTCACATGATCATATCAAGAGATACAGAAAAGGCATTTCACAAAATCCAACACTCATTCCTGGTAAAAACTCTCAGCAAACTAGGAATAGAGAGGAATTTCCTCAGCTTAACAAAGAACATCTATAAAAACTGACAGCTGACATTTTACTTCAGTTCAGTTCAGTGGCTCAGTCGTGTCCGACTCTTTATGACCCCATGAATCGTAGCACGCCAGGCCTCCCTGTTCATCACCATCTCCCGGAGTTCACTCAGACTCACGTCCATCAAGTCAGTGATGCCATACAGCCATCTCATCCTCTGTCGTCCCCTTCTCCTCCTGCCCCCAATCCCCCCAGCATCAGAGTCTTTTCCAATGAGTCAACTCTTCTCACCAGGTGGTCAAAGTACTGGAGTTTCAGCTTTAGCATCATTCCTTCCAAAGAACTCCCCGGGTTGGTCTCCTACAGAATGTACTGGTTGGATCTCCTTGCAGTCCAAGGGACTCTCAAGAGTCTTCTACAACACCACAGTGCAAAAGTATCAATTCTTCAGTGCTCAGCCTTCTTCACAGTCTAACTCTCACATCCATACATGACCACAGGAAAAACCATAGCCTTGACTAGACGAACCTTAGTCAGCAAAGTAATGTCTCTTCTTTTGAATATAATATCTAGGTTGGTCATAACTTTTCTTCCAAGGAGTAAGCGTCTTCTAATTTCATGGCTGCAGTCACCATCTGCAGTGGTTCTGGAGCCCAAAAAAATAAAGTCTGACACTGTTTCCACTGTTTCCCCATCTATTTCCCATGAAGTGATGGGACCAGATGCCATGATCTTCGTTTTCTGAATGTTCAGCTTTAAGCCAACTTTTTCACTCTCCTCTTTCACTTTCATCAAGAGGCTTTTTAGCTCCTCTTCACTTTCTGCCATAAGGGTGGTGACATCTGCCTATCTGAGCTTATTGATATTTCTCCCGGCAATCTTGATTCCAGCTTGTGTTTCTTCCAGTCCAGCGTTTCTCATGATGTACTCTGCATATAAGTTAAATAAGCAGGGTGACAATATACAGCCTTGACATACTCCTTTTCCTATTTGGAACCAGTCTGTTGTTCCATGAGCCGTTCTAACTGCTGCTTCTTGACCTGCATACAGATTTCTCAAGGGGCAGGTTAGGTGGTCTGGTATTCCCATCTCTTGAAGAATTTTCCAGTTTCTTGTGATCCACACAGTCAAAGGCTTTGGCATAGTCAATAAAGCAGAAATAGATGTTTTTCTGGAACTCTCTTGCTTTTTCCATGATCCAGCAGATGTTGGCAATTTGATCTCTGGTTCCTCTGCCTTTTCTAAAACCAGCTTGAACATCACGGAGTTCACGGTTCACGTATTGCTGAAGCCTGGCTTGCAGAATTTTGAGCATTACGAGTGCAGTTGTGCAGTAGTTTGAGCATTCTTTGGCATTGCCTTTCTTTGGATTTGGAATGAAAACTGACCTTTTCCAGTCCTGTGGCCACTGCTGAGTTTTCCAAATTTGCTGGCATATTGAGTGCAGCACTTTCACAGCATCATCTTTCAGGATTTGCAACAGCTCCACTGGAATTCCATCACCTCCACTAGCTTTGTTCATAGTGATGCTTTCTAAGGCCCACTTGACTTCACATTCCAAGATGTCTGGCTCTAGATGAGTGATCACATCATCATGATTATCTGGGTCGTGAAGATCTTTTTTGTACAATTCTTCCATGTATTCTTGCCACCTCTTCTTAATATCTTCTGCTTCTGTTAAGTCCATACTATTTCTGTCCTTTATCGAGCCCATCTTTGCATGAAATGTTCCCTTGGTATCTCTAATTTTCTTGAAGAGATCTCAGTCTTTCCCATTCTGTTCTTTTCCTCTATTTCTTTGCATTGATCGCTAAAGAAGGCTTTCTTATCTTTTCTTGCTATTCTTTGGAACTCTTCATTCAGATGCTTATATCTTTCCTTTTCTCCTTTGCTTTTTGCCTCTCTTCTTTTCACAGCTATTTGTAAGGCCTCTCCATTTTACTTAATTGTGATCAACTGGAAAATTTCCTAGTAAGAACATACAGGGAGCTCAAATCTGATGCTCTGTGACAACCTAGAGGGGTGGGATGCGGTGGGAGGTAGGAGGGAGGTTCATGTTCATATATGGCAGACACTAACACAATATTGTAAAGCAATTATCCTCTACTTAAAAATAAATAATTTTTTTAAAAAGAACAAGGAAAGATGCCTCCTCTCACCACTGCTTTTTAAAACATCACCCTTAGTTAACATATCATAACTGCATCCATTATGCTAGTTAATGGAGTAAGAGAAGGAGAAAAAGATAAAAAGAATAAGTATATTCTATATAAAACTTTGCATATTCTATATAAAACTTGTATTTTATATAAAAACAAAGTAAAAGTGTCTTTTCACAGATGATATGATAATCTATGTAGAAAATTCAAAAAGAATCGGCCAAAAAACTCCTGGAACTAATAAGCAATTAACTATAGCAAAGTTGCAAGATATAAGGTACAAAAGTCAATAAACCATCAGTAAAGAAGAATTTGAAATTAAAAATGATGTATTTTACATTAGCACCCACAAAATTAAATACTTGGGTAAAGTTTATGGCAAATCTAACAAAATACATAAAAGATCTTGAAATCTACAAAACTATGATTAACAAAATCAAAGATGAACTAAATAAATGGAGAGATAATCTATGTTCATGGATAGGAAGACTCAAAATTATCAATGTATCAATTCTCCCCTACTTGATCTATAGATTCAACACAATTGCAATCAAAATTCTAGCAAGTTATTTTGTGGAAACTGACAAACTCAATTTAAAATTTAAAGCCCCAAATGGACTCACGTGAATATTGTTAACTGATCTTTCACAAAAGAATAAAAGCACTATAATAGAGAAAAGATAGTCTTTTCAATAAATGACACTAGAACAAGTGGACAGCCACATGCAAAATAAAATTAATTTAGGCACAGACTTTACACCCTTCACAAAAACATTCAAAATGGGCCACAGAATGGGATGTAAAATGCTAAATTATAAAACTCATAGACGATAACATGGGCAAAAAAAATCTAGATAACTTTAGGTGTGGTAAAAACTTTAAAAATAGACCTAAGGCATGATCCATGAAAGAAATAACTGATGAGTTAAGATTTCATTAAAATTAAAAACTTTTACCCTGCATAAGACTGTCAAAAGAAGAGATTACAATCCACAGAATGGGAGAAAATATTTCCAAAAGGCACATCAGAAAAGGGACTGTTATCCAAAATACACAAAGAACTCTTGAACCTAACAACTCTATTTAAAAATGGGCAAAAGACCTGAATCTCAACAAAGAGGATATAGAGATGGCAAAAAAGATCATGATAAGATGTTCAAAATCATACGTCACTGGGGAACCACAAGCTAAAACGACAATGAAATACCACTGCACACATACTGGAATGACTAAAATCCAGAACATTGACAACACCATATTCTAGCAAGGATATGTAACTTTCACTCATTGTTACTGGGAATGTAAAATGGTATAGCCATTTTGGAAGAGTTTGGCAGTCTCTTACAAAACTGAACATACTATTACCTTACAATCCTAGGTATTTACCCAAAGAATCTGAAAAACTCCACACAAAATCCTGCACGATTATTTATAAAAACTTACTACACAACTGCTAAAACTTGGAAACAATCAAGATGTCCTTCAGTAGATCAATGAATAAATACAGTTAAATCACCCACACACAAACGAGTTCAGTTCTAAGAGCATTTTCCTAGGTCCAATTTGTTCATTAAGTCCAACAAAGTCAGCCTAAGTACCCAACTAACACAATCAGCTATACAGTACTGCATTATAATAGGTTTATAATACTTTTCACACAAATAATACATAAAAAACAAACACAAGAAAATAAACATTTTAAATCTTACAGTACAGTACACCCTAAAAAGTACAGTAGTACAGGACAACAACTGGCATACAGGGGCTGGCACTGGGTGAACACGCAAGAAGAGTTGTTGACTGGAGGAGGGAGAAGGGGTGGGAGATGACAAAGCTGAAGGATCCTCAGCTATAGGAGATGGAAGGCAAGCCGCAATTTTGACAATAATGGCAACTTGCCGGTTCTGCTTCCTTGCTGGATCCAGTTCTATTTGTGCCGTGCTAAGTAGCTTCAGTCATGTCCAACTCTTTGCACCCCCTATGGTCAGTCAGTAGCCCGCCAGGCTCCTCCGTCCATGGCATTCTCCAGGTAAGAATACTGAAGTGGGCTGTCATGCCCTCCTCCAGGGGATCTTCCCGACCCAGGGACTGAACCAGCATCTCCTATGTTTCTTGCACTGGCAGGCGGGTTGTTTACCACTAGCGCCACCAATTCTATCTACCCTCTTGAAAAAAACGACCCAGTGTCATCTTTTCTCATCACAGATGACACACACAGTAGCACTGGACTGCATTCAGAACAGCTGCTGCAACCTTTGTGGACTGCTCTACATTCAGGTCCTGTGCCTAAAAACTGACAGTGCCTCCTCAAACACAGAAAATCCTCTTGCCATTTCCTGCATTGTCAATCTCTTCAGTTCTTCAGTTACTTCTTCCTCTTGTTTCAAACTGTCCTTTCTCCATGCCTCCAATTCCATCAGGTCTTCATTAGTAAGCTCCTCCTGTTACACAGCAACAGTACTGTAGAGTAAGGTACATGAAAGCACAACCACTTATAGGGGATGCACACACGTGGCAATGTACACTAAACACATGAGCTAACTTATGTGACTGGACATGAGAATGCACATTTGCATCTTTGCAAGTCTGCAACTTGAAGGTTCGTATTACTGTAAACTGTGATACATCGAAAGAATGGAATAATATTCAGCACTAAAAAGAAATGAGCTATCAAGCCATAAAAAGATATTGGGAACAGGCCAAAAGACTTCTCTCTAGAATCAAGTGGGTTATGGAAACATACATGTTTGCCCTTTGTGTACAGAATTTTTCCCAGTTGTTAACTCACCTATCTGAACTATCGGGAGACCCACATTATGCATGGAGGGGAAGAAAAAAGTGAAAGGGATGAAGCAGTACAAACATCTAGTTAGAAAATATATAAGCTGCAGGGATGACATAAAGAACATTGTCAATAACATACAACATTGTCAGTAACTGTGTATGGGGACTAGACTCATTGTGATGATCATTTCATAATGTATGCAAATATAAAATGGCTATGTAATACACCTGAAGCTAATGTATTATGGTATGTCTACTATATTTTTAAGAAATCCATCTTTCTAAATCTTATCCAAAAACATGTCTCAAAAGAGTTATAGTTCCTCTTCTTATATTAGACAAAAACATCTATATGTTGCTTAATTCTTTCTTTTTTAATTCTGGATTTTTTAATGCACTTTGTGAAAAAAACTATTGTAGTTTCAACCAGAAAACTTATCTTCATTCATTCAACAAATTATGGATTGAGGACCAATTACAGGACAGATACTTTTCCAAACTATGGAATAAGGCAGAGAATGAAACAAAGCCCCTATCCTTCTGGTGTATTCTATTTGAGGAGACTATAAAAATAATAAGGAAACAAATATATAATGAAGAAAAATCAAGCAGGATGAGAGGAAAGTTAGGTGTTCAGATTGGAAGGCAGGTAGAAAGGAGGACTCTCTTTTAAATTAAGTAGTAACACAAGGCTTTACTCATTAAGCTACATTTGAACAGAAAGATCTCAATAGAGAGGTGGGACAGAACATTCCAGGTCAAAAGAACAAGTGCACAAGTATGGAGGCAGGTGCAGGAGGAACAGCAAGGAGATGATGTGGCTACAGCTCCCCCAATGAAGGGAGGGTAGAAACTGCAGTTAGAAAGAAAGTCAAGTGCTTCAAAGAGTTTAATAGGATAGTTGGTCTATTTACCAGGTGTAGGTAAATCTATTCTTCTATTCTTAACAAGATCAGCACCACTAGATGTTTCTGATCAGAGGAATGATGAGATTTATAAAGGATCATTTTGGCTACTGTAGGTAAACAGATCATAAAGTTGAAACTAGTTAGGTCTATTAAATTTCAGACTGCCTCAAGAACTATGGACGAAGGTTCATGACATTATACAGGAGACAGGAATCAAAACCATCCCCAAGAAAAAGAAACACAAAAAGGCAAAATGGTTGTCTGAGGAGGCCTTACAAATAGCTGAGAAAAGAAGAGAAGCTGAAGGCAAAGGAGAAAAGCAAAGATATACACATTTGAATGCAGAGTTCCAAATAATAGCAAAGAGAGATAAGAAAACCTTCATCAGTGAGCAATGCAAAGAAATAGAGGAAAAGAACAGAATGGGAAAGACTAGAGATCTCTTCAAGAAAATTAGAGATACCAAGGGAACATTTCATGCAAAGATGAGCACAATAAAGGACAGAAATGGTGTGGACCCAAGAGAAGCAGAAGATATTAGGAGGTGGCAAGAATACACAGAAAAACAATACAAAAAAGATCTACACGACCCAGATAATCACGATGGTATGATCACTCACCTAGAATCAGACATTCTGGAATGTGAAGTCAAGTGGGCCTTAGGAAGCATCACCACAAACAAAGCAAGTGGAGGTGATGGAATTCCAGTTGAGCTCTTTCATATCCTAAAAGATGATGCTGTGAAAGTACTGCACTCAATATGCCAGCAAATTTGGAACACTCAGCAGTGGCCACAGGACTGGAAAAGGTCAGTTTCCATTCCAATCCCAAAGAAGGCAATGCCAAAGAATGTTCAAACTACCGCACAATTGCACTCATCTCACACGCTAGTAAAGTAATGCTCAAAGTTCTCCAAGCCAGGTTTCAACAGTACGTGAACTGTGAACTTTCAGATGTTCAAGCTGGATTTAGAAAAGGCAGAGGAACCAGAGATCAAATTGCCAACATCCGCTGGATCATGGAAAAAGCAAGAGGGTTCCAGAAAAATATATACTTCTGCTTTATTGACTATGCCAAAGCCTTTGACTGTGTGGATCACAACAAACTGTGGAAATTTCAAGAGATAGGAATACCAGACCACCTGGTGTGCCTCTTGTGAAATATGTATGCAGGTCAACAATTAGAACTGGACATAGAACAACAGACCGGTTCCAAATAGGAAAAGGAGTACATCAAGGCTGTATATTGTCACCCTGCTTATTTAACTTATATGCAGAGTCGGCTGGGTGGAGCTACCCCTCATCCGAGGTCAGGAGCGACTGGGAGGAGACACCTGGCGCTCAAGGCCAGGGGTGGTGACCCTGAGGAGCCACCACAAGCCCGAGGACAGGGGCGGCAGCTGGGAGGAGCCACCGAGGCCAGGGCCAGCAGCCTAGAGGAGCAACCTGAGGAGCGGTGGCAGCACAGGCACAGGAGGGCCTAGAGGAGCCATCCCACACCGAAAGTCAGGAACGGCGGCGGTAAGGAGATACTCCTCGTCCAAGGTAAGGAGCAGCAGCTGTGCTTTGCTGGAGCAGCCGTGAAGAGATACCCCATGCCAAGGTAAGAGAAACCCAAGTAAGATGGTAGGTGTTGTAAGAGGGCATCAGAGGGCAGACACACTGAAACCATACTCACAGAAATCTAGCCAATCTAATCACACTAGGACCACTAGCACCACTAGCCTTGTCTAACTCAATGAAACCAAGCCATGCCTGCGGGGCAACCTATGACGGGTGGGTCATGGTGGAGATAGCTGACAGAACGTGGTCCACTGGAGAAGGGAATAGCAAGCCACTTTAGTATTCTTGCCTTGAGAACCCCATGAACAGTATGAAAAGGCAAAAGGATAGGATATCAAAAGAGGAACTCCCCAGGTCATTAGGTGTCCAATATGCTACTGGAGATCAGTGGAGAAATAACTCCAGAAAGAATGAAGGGATAGAGCCAAAGCAAAAACAATACCCAGTTGTGCATGTGACTGGTGATAGAAGCAAGATCCGAAGCTGTAAAGAGCAATATTGCATAGGAAATGTCAGGTCCATGAATCGAGGCAAATTGGAAGTGGTCAAACAAGAAATGGCAAGGGTGAACGTCGACATTCTAGGAATCAGCGAACTGAAATAGACTGGATGGGTGAATTTAACTCAGATGACCATTATATCTACTACTGCGGGCAGGAATCCTTCAGAAGAAATGGAGTAGCCATCATGGTCAACAAAAGAGTCCAAAATGCAGTACTTGGATGCAATCTTAAAAACGACAGAATGATCTCTGTTTGTCTCCAAGGCAAACCATTCAATATCACAGTTATCCAAGTCTATGCCCAAACCAATAATGCTGAAGAAGCTGAAGTTGAACGTTTTTATGAAGACCTACAAGATCTTTTAGAACTAACACCAAAAAAAGATGTCCCTTTCATTATAGGGGACAGGAATGCAAAAGTAGGAAGTCAAGAAACACCTGGAGTAAGAGGCAAATTTGGCCTTGGAATGCAGTATGAAGCAGGGCAAAGGCTAATAGAGTTTTGCCAAGAAAATGCACTGGTCATAGCAAACACCCTCTTCCAACAACACAAGAGAAGACTCTACACATGGACATCACAAGATGTCACCGAAATCAGACTGATTATATTCTTTGTAGCCAAAGATGGAGAAGCTCTATACAGTCAACAAAAACAAGACCAGGAGCTGACTGTGGCTCAGATCATGAACTCCTTATTACCAAATTCAGACTCAAATTGAAGAAAGTAGGGAAAACCACTAGACCATTCAAGTATGACCTAAATCAAATCCCTTATGATTATACAGTGGAAGTGAGAAATAGATTTAAGGGCCTAGATCTGACAGATAGAGTGCCTGATGAACTATGGATGGAGGTTCGTGACACCGTACAGGAGACAGGGATCAAGACCATCCCCATGGAAAAGAAATGCAAAAAAAAAAAAGCAAAATGGCTGTCTGGGGAGGCCTTACAAATAGCTGTGAAAAGAAGAGAGGCGAAAAGCAAAGGAGAAAAGGAAAGATATAAGCATCTGAATGCAGAGTTCCAAAGAATAGCAAGAAGAGAGAAGAAAGCCTTCTTCAGCAATCAATGCAAAGAAATAGAGGAAAAGAACAGAATGGGAAAGACTGAGATCTCTTCAAGAAAATTAGAGATACCAAGGGAACATTTCATGCAAAGATGGGCTCGATAAAGGACAGAAATGGTATGGACTTAACAGAAGCAGAAGATATTAAGAAGAGGTGGCAAGAATACATGGAAGAATTGTACAAAAAAGATCTTCACGACCCAGATAATCATGATGATGTGATCACTCATCTAGAGCCAGACATCTTGGAATGTGAAGTCAAGTGGGCCTTAGAAAGCATCACTATGAACAAAGCTAGTGGAGGTGATGGAATTCCAGTGGAGCTGTTGCAAATCCTGAAAGATGATGCTGTGAAAGTGCTGCACTCAATATGCCAGCAAATTTGGAAAACTCAGCAGTGGCCACAGGACTGGAAAAGGTCAGTTTTCATTCCAATTCCAAAGAAAGGCAATGCCAAAGAATGCTCAAACTACCACACAACAGCACTCATCTCACACGCTAGTAAAGTAATGCTCAAAATTCTGCAAGCCAGGCTCAGCAATACGTGAACCGTGAACTCCTTGATGTTCAAGCTGGTTTTAGAAAAGGCAGAGGAACCAGAGATCAAATTGCCAACATCTGCTGGATCATGGGAAAAGCAAGAGAGTTCCAGAAAAACATCTATTTCTGCTTTATTGACTATACCAAAGCCTTCGACTGTGTGGATCATAAGAAACTGGAAAATTCTTCAAGAGATGGTAATACCAGACCACCTAACCTGCCTCTTGAGAAATCTGTATGCAGGTCAGGAGGCAAGAGTTAGAACTGGACATGGAAAAACAGACTGGTTCCAAATAGGAAAAGGAGTATGTCAAGGCTCTATATTGTCACCCTGCTTATTTAACTTATATGCAGAGTACATCATGAGAAACGCTGGACTGGAAGAAACACAAGCTGGAATCAAGATTGCCGGGAGAAATATCAATAACCTCAGATATGCAGATGACACCACACTTATGGCAGAAAGTGAAGAGGAGCTAAAAAGCCTCTTGATGAAAGTGAAAGAGGAGAGTGAAAAAGTTGGCTTAAAGCTCAACATTCAGAAAACGAAGATCATGGCATCCGGTCCTATCACTTCTCAGGAAATAGATGGGGAAACAGTGGAAACAGTGTCAGACTTTATTTTGGGGGCTCCAAAATCACTGCAGATGGTGACTGCAGCCATGAAATTAGAAGACGCTTACTCCTTGGAAGAAAAATTATGACCAACCTAGATAGCATATTCAAAAGCAGAGAATTACTTTGCCGACTAAGGTCCGTCTAGTCAAGGCTATGGTTTTTCCTGTGGTCATGTATTTATTTGTGAGTTGGACGGTGAAGAAGGCTGAGCGCCGAAAAATTGATGCTTTTGAACTGTGGTGTTGGAGAAGACTCTTGAGAGTCCTTGGACTGCAAGGAGATCCAACCATTCCATTCTGAAGGAGATCAACCTTGGGATTTCTTTGGAAGGTATCATGCTAAAACTGAAACTCCAGTACTTTGGCCACCTCATGAGAAGAGTTGACTCATTGGAAAAGACTCTGATGCTGGGAGGGATTGGGGACAGGAGAAGAAGGGGATGACCGAGGATGAGATGGCTGGATGGACGTGAGTCTGAGTGAACTCCGAGAGATGGTGATGGACAGGGAGGCCTGGCGTGCTGCGATTCATGGGGTCGCAAAGAGTCAGACACAACCGAGTGACTGAATGAACTGAACTGCAGAGTACATCATGAGAAACACTGGGCTGGATGAAGCACGAGCTGGAATCAAGATTGCCAGGAAAATATCAATAATCTCAGATATGCAGATGACAGCACCGTTATGGCATAAAGTGAGGAAGAACTAAAGAGCCTCTTGATGAAAGTTAAAGAGAAGAGTCAAAAAGTTGGCTTAAAACTCAACATTCAGAAAACTAAGATCATGGCATCTGGTCCCATCATGTCAAGGCAAACAGATGGGGAATGCAGCCATGAAATCAAAAGACCCTTGCTCCTTGGAAGAAAAGCTATGACCAACTTAAACAGCATATTAAAATTAGAGACATTACTCTACTCTACTCTACTCTACTCTACCAAAGGTCCATCTAGTCAAAGCTATGGTTTTTCCAGTAGCCATGTATGGATGTGAGAGTTGGACTATAAAGAAAGATGAGCACTGAAGAATTGATGCTTTTGAAATGTGATGTTTGAGAAGACTCTTCAGAGTCCCCTGGACGACAGCAAGAAGATCCAACCAGTCCATCCTAAAGGATATCCATCCTGAATATTCATTGGAAGGACTGAAGCTGAAGCTGAAACTCCAGTACTTTAGTCACCTGATTCGAAGAACTGCTTCGTTTGAAAAGACCCTGGGAAAAGATTGAAGGGAAAGATTCTGGCAAAGACTGAAGGTGGAAATAGAAGGGGATGAAAGAGGATGAGATGATTGGATGGCATCACTGACTCAATGTACATGAGTTTGAGTAAACTCTGGGAATTGGTGATTGATTGACAGGGAAGTCTGGCGTACTGCAGTCCATGGGATTGCAAACAGTCAGACACAACTGAGTGACTGAACTGAACTGAAGCTAAACCAGGTGAGAGGTGATAGTGGCTTGGACCAGACTGATAGAAGTGGAGATAAGATAGGTCAAAGAGTTATGTGATCCACTATCTGTGCTCCTAGCTCCAGAAGAAACCACACCTGGAGAAGCAATTGCAACACTGTCACCAAATGAATAAATTCACAATACACAACAGTCATTTTCCAGGGCATGTTATCTTAAGATGTATCTTAAGAACGCAGGTGACAGGATTTTGCTGATTAATTGAACATTGTGAGAGAAAGTGAAGAATGAAAAATGAGCAACTCCAAGTTCAGAGTTGCTGTTTACTGAGACACAGAAGGATACAAGGTAGAGTAGGTTGAAGGGAACAAATCAGAAATTTGGTTGCTATGCCTGATAAAATGTAAAAGTTTACAAATGAGATAGCTATATGTTACATTCGCTTTTGAAAATGGCAAGCTTTAAACAGTCCTAATCTCCAAAACTGAATGTAACATCTGCTCCCTCTGATCACCACCTTTTTCACTGCTTAAGGCCTTTATTACTGTTTATGTATTGTAGTTATTGGTGTATATCATGTCCCATAGAGTTCAGATACCTTGAGAGCAAAGTTCATGGTTTATAGTTACAAAATAATTAAAAGTGAAAGTGTTAGTTGCTCAGTCTGACTCTTTGAAACTCCATGGACTGTAGCTAGCCAGGCTCCTCTGTTCATGGTATTCTCCAGGCAAGAATACTGGAGTAGCCATTGACTGGGTAGCCATTCCCTTCAAGGGTATCTTCCTGACCCAGAGATCAAACCCAGGTCAACTGCATTGCAGGCAGATTCTTCACCATCTGAGCCATCAGGGAAGCCCATAATAGTAAAAAGACCCATCATTTATTGAGCACATTCATCACTTATTGCACTCATTTATCATTCATTTATGGATTTATCATTCCTTTATTGAGCTCATGTAATTCTTCTATTATTGGTATTTAACACATAAGAAAATTCTGGTTCAGAGATATTATTCATGCTTCAGAGCTCTGCTCAAATATCACTTTCTCAAAGTAGCTATCTTTGATCACCCATATCATCTAAACTTAAACTCTATAGAACTAAAACTCGACAAACTCATAATACCTTGTTTGTCTCCTCTACTGTTTATCACAATATAAATAAATGTGTTTTTGGTAGCTCTCCTCCCTAAAGAAAATACGGTACATAAAGGCAGGATACTCAGACACCAAGTTGACCACAATGATTAATACATGCTTTAAATTGTTTATAATAATGCCTTATTATAAATTAATAATATTTGATAAATGATTTAATAACAAGTAGACACATCCATTACAAATAATTATAGAGTAGATTGTATCAGACCAGTTCTCTTGGCAAGAAAAACTAAAAATTGAATTTAAAAACAAAAAGTAAACAAGGAAGACAGCCAGGATGTGAGAAGACAAAATACAGGCAAAAAAAAAACCAAAATGCAGAGTTAAGCCTAACATGCTCCACTAATTTTTCCTCTTGAGGCAACTAGCTGCAAGCTAGAATGTTTGGCAGTCTCACAGACCTGCAGAGACAGAAATCAAAGTTCAGGGCTTATCAAGACAAGCAGGATTTGAGGGGCTAAGATTTCAGAGGAAAGGCCATCACAGAAAAGCGAGTCTGAACATGGGGTACTATTTTTGCTCTCAGGGTATATACTGAATCCTAACCTGTGTGGGGGCAAGAGGCCAAAAACCAAGCAAAGTGCCTATTTTAAAGCAAAAAGGTAAGTAGAACTTTTGGTAGTCTCACAATACAAGGAAAAGAAAAATTATAGTTCAGAGCCTGCCAAGATGGAGAGGCCCTGGCAAACATTGCAGAATTCTATTTGATACCTCTGAAGGACAGGACTAAAGGGAAACTGGATTTAAACCAACCCTTAAGAAGCCTAAAACAGAGCCTCAAGTCATCTCAAGCCTGTATTGAATCAAGGTCATCTGCTCCTACTTTTAACTATTACCAGAAGAAAATTAAATCCTCTCCAGTGGACAATATCACCATTAAGAGCCTCTATCATTTCTCATACTTAATGTTTGACATTCATTTTTTAAATTACTAGCAATCCTAGGAGACAAGACCAAATGACTGAAAGCCACAAGAAAAAGAAGACAAGAGAAAAAGATCAAAAGGGGATCTAGAAATTATTAGACACAGACTTTAAAATAACTGTGTTTAATATGTTCAGCAAAGTAAATGAGAATTTCACCACAGAAATGTAATCTACAAGAGAAAAATAACTAATTAAAATTCTAGAACTAAAAAATACATAATATAAAATTAATAATAAAACACATCCTTATAGCAGATTGGACACTAAATGAAATAGAAAACAGGTCAACAGAAAATATATAGATGAAAAACAGATGGGGAAAAAAGATGAAAAATACTGAACAGCATATGACAGATATTTAGGATGCAAAAAAAGATCTAGAAGAAATATGCCAAATCTGACAAAAGACATCAAGCTATAGACTCAAGAGTACAAATGAAACTCAAGCTCCTTAGATATAAAGAAAACCACCTAAAAGCCTTAATAAAAACATGAAAACTAAAGACATTACCTCTCTGACAAAAACAATGGAGTTAAAAGGTAATGGGATGATATATTCAAAATGGTCAAAGAAAATAACTACCAACCTGCAATTCTGTGCCCAACGAAAATGTCCTTTAGAAGTGAAGACAAAATAAAAAGTGCTTTCAGACAAAAAGTGAATATTCACTACCTGAAACTAATACAATATTGTAAATCAACTTAAGCTTCAATTAAAGAATTAAAAAAATAATTATCTGTGAAAAAAGAAAATAATCTCAGATAAAAGCACAGTAACACAGGAAAGACTCAAGAATATCAGAAAGAGAAAATGTGAGTAAAATTAAATAACTGAATTATTTAAAACAATAATAAAGACAAAAATAAAAACTCACAGAAACAAAAAACAGAAGGAGAATGATAAGTCAAATAAAGAGCTGTAAGGTACTTGTATTATCCAGAAAATAACAGCAGTAGACTGTCTACAAAAATGGCCAGTTATTTCTCCCATTCCTTATGCACACTCCTTTACAATATGACTTTGCTACTCTTCCTATCAAGATGCCATTCTTTCCATCAAGAGGAATTTGTTTTCTTTACCACTTGAATTTGAGCTCTTGCCAATGGGACATTAAAAAATGTGATATAGCAAAGACTTGAAAAGTGCTTGAACATTTCAATCTCTGCCTCTCTTAGAACTTTGAGTCATCATGTGAATGAACGTGTCTGCTAAAAAGACCACAAAAGAACAAACTCCCAACCCTACCCCGGCCCAAAGCTTGCCAACCAACATACACTTATATGAGGCTATTCTATAACATCATTTGGCCCCAGCCAAACCACCACCAGACTACAGAGACCAATATGGTCCAAGCCAAACTGCCAATTCATGAGCTATTAAACTATTTAAGCTACTAAGCCTTTTATGAAGTGATAACTAACTGATATAGAGCTAATACATGTAAGTACATCAGTGGTTCTCAAACAAGGCTGATTTTGCACTCAGGGGACATGTGGCAATGTCTGCAGACATTTCTGATTGTCACAACTGAGTGGGTGCTACTGGCATCTATTAATAGTAAGACCAGGGATGCTGATAAAAATCATATAAGGTCTCCACAACAAAAAATTATCCTCCCTAGAAAGTCAACAGTGCCCAGATTGGGAAGCAAAAAGTAAAGAATGACGGAATGAGGCAGCCTTTAGAACAATTCCTATCAAGAACTTTCTACATGATGAAAATGTTTCCTATCTGTGCTACCCAATACAGTAACCACTAGACACATTTGCTAGTAGGCATTTGAAATATGGCTATTTTGATGGAGGAATTACTTTTAAATTGTATTTGGCTTTAATTCATTTACTTTACATTTAAGCTAAATCAACTAGTGGCTTCTCTATTAAACAGCACAGCTTTAAAATTTAAAGCTAGTGATACTGAGAGTACTTAAAATTAGATTGGATAACAGTTGAAATGAGTTTGATAAAGTTAATGCCCATAGTCACTTGCTACAAATAAATACTCGAACATTCTTTAAGTGTCTGCCTGTAATGTGGGAGACCCGGGTTCGAGTCCTGCAAGATCCCCTGGAGAAGGAAATGGCAATCCACTCCAGCACTCTTGCCTGGAAAATCCCATGGACGGAGGAGCCTGATAGGCTACAGTCCATGGGGTCGCAAAGAGTCAAACACAACTGAGCGACTTCACTTCACTTCAGTATCTATAAATTCTGAAATGTATTACACTGATAAAACTATAACTGAAATTTTAAAATAAATTTACCATATCCTGCAAAAACAAACAATTATTCAGGAAATGCTGACCAACAACCTTAACTACAGAGCTTTTCTAGATTATTAGCATGAATGCCCTAGCAATTTTCTAGGCCTCTTTTTTTTAAGGTTTAAAGACATCTATAAAGAATTGCTACATTTTAGATGGCTTCAAATGGTACAAAATGAATAGCTTTTCATCAAATCATTTCAGGTAATTAAATATTCATTTACTCCCCTACAGCAATTCAGAATCCTTTTTCACCCTCTTCTCTACCCCACCCTATCCACAAGAGAAGGAAGAAGTTGATTCAATACTGGTACAATTCCATAGATTTTTTTAAACTTGTCAGCATTAAGTAGGTCAGTTTTCTGCTCTATTGGGTATTTTGGCAAAAGGTTTTCTTACTAGAATACAGTGGCTACTCTGCCTGGTAAGCACATACCACAAAGGAAAAAAGACTTTGAATAACTCTCCTAAGAAAAGCTGCCTAATCTCTAGAAGAAAACCCCTGAGTCTTAACTGAATACTACTAGGAAATTCTGACAACAAAACAAAACGGAAGTAAAGAAAATCAATTCAAAATTTGTTCTATAAAATGTAGTCTAAATACTTTAAAAGCCCTTAGTATCTAGCAATCCACAAAGATTCTGTTGGGACTCATATGAACTGTGGTGTTGGAGAAGACTCTTGAGAGTCACTTGGACTGCAAGATTAAACCAGTCAATTCTAAAGGAAATCAATCCTAAATATTCACTGGAAGGACTGATGCTAAAGCTGAAATTCCAATGCTTTGGCCACCTCATGCAAAGAGCTGACTCATTAGAAAAGACCCTGATGCTGGGAAAGATTGAGGGCATGAGGAGAAGAGCACAACAAAGGATAAGATGGTCGGATGGCATCACCAACCCACTGAACGTGAGTTTGAGCAAGTTTCAGGAGATGGTGAAGGACAGGGAAGGCTGGCATGCTGCAGCCCATGGGGTCGCAGAGTCAGACGCGACTGAGCAACTGAATAACAACATATATTATCGGCCCAATTCTAATTACTGAGATTATAAATCAAAGGAAAGGTAATAAATGATCATCTATCAGATGTTTTGTTAAGAAGTCTAATAGAAAAATATCTATTTCTGCTTTATTAATTGTACCAAAGCCTTTGACTATGCTGATCACAAATTGTGGAAAATTCTCCAAGAGATGGGAATACCAGAGCACCTGACCTGCCTCTTGAGAAATCTGTATGCAGGTCAAGAAGCAACAGTTAGAACTAGACATGGAACAATAGACTGGTTCCAAATTGGGAAAGGAGTACATCAAGGCTGTGTATGGTCACCTTGCTTATTTAAGTTAAATGCAGAGTACATCATGAGAAACACTGGGCTGGATGAAGCAAAAGCTGGAATTAAGATTGCCAGGAGAAATATCAATAACCTCGGATACACAGATGACACCACCCTTATGGCAGAAAGTGAAGAAGAACTGAAGAGCCTCTTGATTAAAGTGAAAGAGAAGAGCAAAAAGCCGGCTTAAACTCAACATTCAAAAAGCTAAGATCATGGCATCCAGTCCTATCATTTTATGGTAAATAGATGGGAAAACAATGGAAACAGTGAGAGACTTTATTTTGGGGGCTCCAAAATCACTGCAGATGGTGACTGCAGCCATGAAATCAAAAGACCCTTGTTCCTTGGAAGAAAAGCTATGACCAACCTAGACAGCATATTAAAAAGCAGAGACATTCATTACTTTGCTGACAAAGGTCTGTCTAGTCAAAGCTTTGGTTTTTC
Source organism: Nanger dama (assembly GCA_917880005.1). Classification (NCBI taxonomy): domain Eukaryota; kingdom Metazoa; phylum Chordata; class Mammalia; order Artiodactyla; family Bovidae; genus Nanger; species Nanger dama. The sequence continues at coordinate 18,615,072 of CAKJTW010000003.1, read as the reverse complement.
CAGTAGTCATGTATGGATGTGAGAGCTGGACTACAAAGAAAGCTGAGCACTGAAGAATTGATGCTTTTGAACTGTGAGAAGACTCTTCAGAGTCCCCTGGACAGCAAGGAGATCAAACCAGTCAGTCCCAAAGGAAATCAGTCCTGAATATTCATTGGAAGGACTGATTCTGAAGCTGAAACTCTAATATTTTGGCCACCTGATGCGAAGATTTGACTCATTGGAAAAACCCTGATGCTGGGAAAGATTGAAGGCAGGAGGACAAGGGAGTGACAGAGGATGAGATGGTTAGATGGCATCACTGACCCTATGGACATGAGTCTGAGTAAACTCTGGGAGTTGGTGATGGACAGGGAAGCCTGGCATGCTGCAGTCCATGGGGCTGCAAAGAGCTGGACACAACTGAGTGAACTGAACAGAAAAAAAATCTTATCACTAAAATGAAAATTATGGAAAACCTCTCCCTTGTAAGACATACTTCCTGTGAGGACTTTTTTTTCAAGTGAGAAATGACTGGTAGAAGCTTATTAGAATAAATGATTTATACATAATTATTATTTCTTTTAAAAATCAATATTGTCTATTGTGGGTCTGAAAACTCATTTTTAATCATTTGTAAATCAAACATTAAGGACGAAAACTGACAGATACACATTCAGTCAGCTGATTTATTTCGTATCAGACCAAAAGTTCCAACAGAAGCAAGATTACTATTCCCTATTATGGATAGTGATTCAAAGAGTTCCCCTAGTAGCCTAGTGGTTAGGATTCTGGGCTTTCTCAACTGTGGCTTGGGTTCAGTCCCTAGTCAGGAAACTGGGATCCCACAAGCCACAGTGCCAAAAAAAAAAAAAAAACAAAACAAAAAAAACAGTGGTTCAAACGAAAGAAAGGTCAAGAAAACTATTTACTGAATTTGTTTTCCAGAAAGTTTCAAGAATTTTGACAAATTCTAAAAGAAAAAAATGGAAATCCTGCAAGCTAGATCACATTGATAACTACGGAACACATTTAAGCTCACTAGGAATAAATGACATGAAAAAATAATGCATTGTAGCCAACATTCATGTTGCTGTAAAATATATTTACATTCACTTTATCATATTTCACTCACTGTTAGAAACAAAATTTAGAAATATACAACATTCCAGATATAATATAAATTTCAGAAAAAAGCCAGAAATTCACTCACATTCATCTTTACTTAAGAACTGAAATAAATGTACTGCTAGACCTTTTATTTTCTTAAAGTAGTTTCAGTCAAGAAGCTAGCCATTCTCTTCCCCAATGTCAGATGTTAAAAGTAGATAAAATAAAATTTATAGTAAATGAGTAAAATTTTAGAATTTGAATGTCAAAACATACAATGGCTATATAGAAAAAAATTCCCAATACTGGCTCCAAATCTAATAAAGCCTTCAAAATAAAGTACTTGCAGCTCATTGTCTATGTGGGCCAAGAAGAGTCACAAGTTCTTGCTGGGATCTTTTCCCCATTTTAACAGCTTGGCACCATTAGTAGCAACTTTCACAGCAAGCAAGTCTTCATATATTTTAAAGTGGTGTTTCAGAATGATGTAATGTACCAGAGGTAAGGAAAGAAGCCTCAACTAACCATTTGCAACAGGGATTAAAGGTAGGTACTCACCAACATAGCCATATGTGATGCTAGATGTGTTCTGCAGCAGGAAAGGCATAGTTTTTGTTTTTTCTGTCTCAATTGTTCTCTTTTTAAAAGTATAAATAACAAAAGGTATTTTATTGCTGACAATAATGCAGGTGAGCTGAGTTTTAGGATGTATAAAAGGATACAAACATAGCTAAAAAAGAAGATCTTTAGTACAGCTACTTTTCTCTACATGGAATAGAATCTAAAATGAAGTTGATGTAGACTTCAGGTGGGAATGGAAACCAATATAGCCTTTCTATAATTCAATCTGGCAATATACATCCAAGACTTTTAAATGAACATTTATCTAGGAATTTACCATACAGACATCATCACCTTAATCAGGTACACCTGCACACACAGTGCCTCTCAAGTTTTAGCATGCATCACAATCACCTAAAGAGCTTGTAAGACATAGCTGGGACCCAACAGAAGAGTTTTTGATTTTGTAAGTCTGGGTAGAGGCCAAGAATTTGCATTTCTAACAAATTCCCAGTTAACACTGATACCGCTGGCCCAAGAACCATACTGAGAACCACTGATACATAGAAATGGACTTCTATGAGGCCACTGAAAATGAAGTATATCTATACTAACATAATGTATATAAGCAGCAGTGTGCAGATAAAATGGCTCTGGATGGAAATGAGCAGGGAAGGGAAAGCCCTGATTTGTAGCATCTGCCAGTTTCTTTAGTTTAACTACTTCCACCATACCTAACACCAAGTTACCAATAATATGGACTTGCATAATTCTTTAATTACTGGTTCTGATGAGTTGATAATTTAGTAAAACATAATGGTCATAAATTATTGGCAAGTGAAAATTTAAGTTATGAAATTGTGTATATGATCCTATTAATAAAAATACACACGTGTGTGTATATATGAATTTGTACGTGTATGCATCATTTAAAGATCAGAACAATATAGCCATAGTAATAGCAATTACCTCTGTATTAGAGTATTAGAGATAATACGTAAGGGAGACAAATGATGTCTACGTAAAGAGATGCTCAATCTCACAATCAAAGAAATGTAAATTAAAATAAAATACTACTTTATTACAATCAGACTGAAGAGACTAAACAGATGGATAAAACCAAATGCTGGTGAGAATTTAAGGAAATGGGAACCCCAATACACTGCCGGTGGGAGCATAAACTGGGCAACCATTCTGGAAAACAATCTGGCAGTATTTAGTGAAATTAAGTATGTGTATGGATCATAAATCAGGAATTCCTTTCTTCAGTGTAGACTACAGAGAAGCCTTTGTACAAGTCAACAGGGGATATGTATAAGGAAGTTCACAGCAATTCTACTATATTAGTAATTTTTAAGCCACCTCTAGAAATCTGTTAATGTAGAAATGCACATAAAATGCAATATTATACAACAGTCAGTAGATATTAACTAGATTTACACATTATATTTAAATCTTAAAATAATGTTGAGCAAAAAAGAATAACTGAAATTCCCAGCACAAAATCATTATACCTAGTCCCAGAATTCAAGCCAGTTTCACCTTGCATAACCAAAATCTCACAACTAAATTGGGATGGTTTGGGAGAATGGCAATGAAACATGTATATTTTCCTGTAAGAAACGAGGCGCCAATCTATGTTCAATGTAGGATGCAGGATGCATGGGGCTGATGCACAGGATGATTCAAGTAGAGGATGTGGGGTGGGAGGTGGGAGGGGGCTTCGGCATTGGGAGATTGTGTTCACCTATGGCTGATTCGTGTCAATGTATGGCAAAACAAATACAGTATTGTAATTTTAAAAAATAAATAAATAAATAAAATAAAATTCATTTTGTTTTCTGTGTTTCCAACAGTACCCAGAAAGATGTTTTTATGTAATTATACAGCACCTATGTGTTGAACATCATACTGAAACAACATGAATGCATTTCTAAAGCAAAATGAATGTTATTATACAACAGGGACAGATACTATTTATTGACTACCCAAAAAGCCACTCCCAATCCTTCCTTCCTTCTTGCCTCTCACTATAGAGGCCAGTTAGAGGTGTCCATAAAACCCTGAGACATTAGCAGCACTATGAACAAGTCACTTCCAGGAAAGCTTTTTCTTGGCGTGGATCTTTTGCTGTCCTCTGTAACTGTGGGTGGGGGAACTGTGGCAGTTATCTTAGGACCATGAAGGCAAAGCAAATTACAAAGATATGGGGCCCAACACTGTTGAGTCACTGAAGCAACATGAGCAACTGCCTTTCCAGGCTTATGTAAGGAAAACAAACTTCTCTTTGTTCAAGCCTTGTAGTCAGATTTTCACTTACACTTTATACAATCCTTTTATTTCACCATATCAGAAACTCTATATAAGTAATAAATCAGCCTGACAAAGTTCTAACCTTCTGTAGGACTACTGTAATCAGTATCCGCTTAGAGTACTGCAAAAGTCTGAGCTGAGGGAAGAATGAGACAGAATAAGGATATAGAATCAACATCAAGACAGTATGGTACTGGCACAAAGACAGAAATATAGATCAATGGAACAAAATAGAAAGCCCAGAGATAAATCCACACACCTATGGACACCTTATCTTCGACAAAGGAGGCAAGAATATACAATGGATTAAAGACAGTCTCTTTAACAAGTGGTGCTTGGAAAACTGGTCAACAATTGTAAAAGAATGAAACTAGAACACTTTCTAACACCACACACAAAAATAAACTCAAAATGGATTAAAGATCTAAACCTAAGACCAAAAACTATAAAACTCCTAGAGGAGAACATAGGCAAAACACTCTCTGACATAAATCATAGCAGGATCCTCTATGACCCAACTCCTAGAATACTGGAAATAAAAGCAAAAATAAACAAATGGGACCTAATTAAACTTAAAAGCTTCTGCACAACAAAGGAAACTATAAGCAAGGTGAAAAGACAGCCTTCTGAATGGGAGAAAATAATAGCAAATGAAGCAACTGACAAACAACTAATCTCAAAAATATACAAGCAACTCATGCAGCTCAATTCCAGAAAAATAAACGACCCAGTCAAAAAACGGGCCAAGGAACTAAATAGACATTTCTCTAAAGAAGACATACAGATGGCTAACAAACACACGAAAAGATGCTCAACATCACTCATTATCAGAGAAATGCAAATTAAGACCACAATGAGGTACCATTTCACACCAGTCAGAATGGCTGCGATACAAAAGTCTACAAGCAATAAATGCTGGAGAGGGTGTGGAGAAAAGGGAACCCTCTTACACTGTTGGTGGGAATGCAAACTAGTACAGCCACTAGGGAGAACAGTGTGGAGATTCCTTAAAAAACTGGAAATAGAACTGCCTTAGGACCCAGCAATCCCACTGTTGGGCATACACACCAAGGAAACCAGAATTGAAAGAGACATGTGTACCCCAATGTTCATCGCAGCATTGTTTATAATAGCCAGGACATGGAAGCAACCTAGATGTCCATCAGCAGACAAATGGATAAGAAAGCTGTGGTACATATACACAATGGCATATTACTCAGCCATCAAAAAGAATACATTTGAATCAGTTCTAATGAGGTGGATGATACTGGAGCCAATTATACGGCGTGAAGAAGTAAGTCAAAAAGAAAATCACCAATACAGTATACTAACACATATATATGGAATTTAGAAACATGGTAATGATAACCCTGCATGCGAGACAGCAAAAGAGACACAGATGTACAGAACAGACTTTTTGACTCTATGGGAGAGGGAGAGGGTGGGATGATTTGGGAGAATGGCATTGAAACATGTATAATATCATATAAGAAACGAATCACCAGTCTAGGTTCGATGCAGGATATAGGATGCTTGGGGCTGATGCACTGGGATAACCCAGAGGGATGGTATGGGGAGGAAGATGGGAGGGGGTTCAGGAGTGGGAACTTATGTACACCCGTGGCAGATTCATGTTGATGTATGGCAAAGCCAATACAGTATTATAAGGTTAAAAAAAAATAAAAATAAAACAAAAAAAAGAATATAGAATCAAGAAGTTCTCTAGGCTCTGAATCGCACACAATGGAAGAGCCCAGACACTCAAATTAATCAATAAGAGTATTCATCAGGACAGTCATCTCCGTGAACAATAACTTAAGCCTTCAAGTGTCAAAGCAAACACCTGGAACATTAAGACTACGGTCCAAAAAAACTCATACTGTTAATATTCCTAGGTATGATAATGGTATTAGGTAATGGTACTATACTTTCAACATTCTTATGGATTTTAAAGTTCCATGATAAAAAGTAGGTGTTAATATTAATTTCCTCGTTTGAGTATTGTGTTTTAGCTATATAAGATAGCTGGATAAAGGGCACAGAACCTTCCTGTCATCTTTTACAACGTCTCATTAATTTAAAATTACATCAAAACAAAATGGAAAAACAAAAATGTTGGAAGAATTTCCAACAGTTTAGTAACAAACACTATAAAACCTGGATAGAATGCATGAACAGCTATGTGATGACTCTGGAATGTAAACATTACAGGTAGATCTGAGAAAAGCAACAGAACTTGCTGTTTATCAACGCACTTGCTGTAAGTTTAGCATTTTCCCTCCTCTAGTATCCCCCAGCCTGAACTCAGCACAGCCCAAAACCCAGAAGTGAACACAATGGTGGAGGCAGAGAGATACCGGAGAAACCCTCTAGCTCTGGCTCAAGGACAGAAAATAGGAGTGTTCAGTCATTCAGTCGTGTCCAACTTTGTAGCCCATGGTTTCCTCTAAAGGGAACTCCTCAAGTGCAAAGAAAGCAGGGAAATCACTAGGGTATTTTTTCATTCTCCTTTCCATACTGTTATGTCGCAGTCCCTAGGCATTCTGTGGGGGATGCAAAGCAACAATAGAAAAATCAGTTAGAAATGGAAGCCTCCAGGAGCGAAAACTCTTGAGGGGACTATTCCTCTCTGTTCAACAGAACCCTGCTTCCAAGTGGACAGGCCAAACTCCATTGTTTTTTCCTTTTCTCTCCCTGTTCTCAAGAAAATATCTCCACAAAGTTGTTTATGAGCTCTGAGCTCCCTCTCAACCTGTGAAGGTATGAATCTGATGCCAATTAACATAATATAACCTTTGAAAACAGAGAAAACAAGCAGACCTCCAACCAGATCCCTGAATGACCAGTGAGAGGAACACACGTGAGACAGATCTGAAAAGCACTGACAGAGCTGTGAAAACTGAATTGACATTGGAATCATAACCCATAGAATGCTAAAACAAAAAATATCAACATTTTCCACAGAAAGTAAACAAAACCTAGAATCTCATTATATAAAACTCAGATCGAATGTCCAGGATACAAACCAAAATTACTCAGCCTGAGAACCACAAAAATCTCAGCTCACATGGGAAAATACAACATTGATGAAGAGATGAACTTAGATATTGGAGTTATCCCAGAAGGACTTTAAAGCAGCTATTTTAAAAATGCTCAAATAAATATCACTCTTGAAATAAGTGTTAAATTAGAAATCACCAGCAAAAAAAAAAAAAAAAAAAAACAGAAGACAGAAGAACAAATAGAAATTTTAGAACTGAGGTTGTGAATAAGATTTCAATGTCCTTTGAATTAAAATATACTTTTTTTTTCTCTCCCAATTTAATGTTTTCCAAAAAATCAAACTACTGAAATATGTCTAGTCTAAAAAAATCAAACTGGAATGAAAACATTCAGAAACCATACACCTCACTTAATGAACCGGGGGGCACCTCCCTCCACTCTTCTTCCTCATCCTTAAGTAACCCCTCAACGTAAACTAACCTTTTTCAGACTCCAGCTTAGGTAAAATACTACTCAATCTTCAGGGCACAGATAAAATGCCATATCCATGAAGCAAGTAAGAAAGCAAGTAAGAATATTTCTCACCTATAAACTCAAGAAGTACTATAAGTTGCACACTGAAGTTTGGCATCTATGTAAGACACATAATTTCTTTTTATGGTTATTATAAATAACCTAATAGATCTAATAGATCTCTTCTAATAGATTTAAAATTCTTTAAGACCATGAAGTTTTGGCTCCCATTTCTTACCTACCTCAACATCGTCAATGAATTGATTAGTACAAATTTGTTGAACTTCAATTATTAAAAGATCTTTCAAACAAAATGTATGAGAGAACTTTGAGCTACATCAAAACTTTCAGCTTCTGTGTTTTAGTTTAGTTTGTGAATCAATATCTACAGAATGACAAATAATCTTTTGCATACAAAAAAGTGAAGAAATAACCATTTACTGTATAGCACAGGAAACTATATTCAATATCTTACAATAACCTATAATGGAAGACAATTTGAAAAAAATACATATATATGTACATAACTGAATCACTTTGCCTACACTAACACAGTATTGTAAATCAACTACACTATAGTTTTTTTAAAAAATGAAGAAACATGTAACATGGAAAGAGACATTTTCTTAATCCTTTTCTTATAAAAGTTTCTTTTAAAAGAAATATTAAAATTTAGTTCCCCAAAAGTCAGGCAAATAGAACACAAGGGAATTTAGCTATAACCTGTAAGAAAACAATTAAAACTGATACTTTAAAATGGGATTAACTTAAAATTGTAATAACCACATTCAACTTCAAAGAAACAGCTGTAATGCTATCAGTTACTGTAAGTAAGTGTTAGTAGCGCAGTCGTGCCAGACTCTTTGCAACCCCATGGACTGCAGCCCACCAGCCTCCTCAGTCCATGAGATTTTCCAGGCACGGATACTGGAGTGGGTAGACATTTCCTTCTCCAGGGGATCTTCCTAACCCAGGGGTCAAACCCAGGTCTCCCGTACTGCAGGCAGATTCTTTACCGACTGAGCTACAAGGGAAGTCCAAAGTGAAAGTGAAGTCGCTCAGTCGTGGCCGACTCTTTGCGACCCTGTGGACTGTAGCCCACCAGGCTCCTCCATCCATGGGATTCTCCAGGCAAGAATACTGGAGTGGGCTGGCCCTCAAATTTCTTAAGTATGTACAACAATGCCATACTATAAAACAAGAATAGAAGGTGATTATAAAATCAACTTTCCACTCTACCTTCCCAGAATCCAATTCAACGTCTATCCTTTGGCCTAAAAAATAAGATAGTTCACTACAAGTAAAAGACACCGAAATCAGTACTATGTGCAGTGGAAAGAGCATCCACTGTTTGGAATTAATCCTGGATTTAAATTCTCCTTCTGCCTTTCAAAGTCATTTTATCAGTCTAAGCTTCAGTCTCCTCAACTGTAAAACCATCTATCTCATCCAGATTAAAGGAGAAAATATATACATGGTTTAACATAGCATCTGGTACACAAATAAATGTAAACAGCAGTTGGTACTGTTATCATTTCACCACTTGCATAACCACAGAGAAAAAGTTCTTTTTCAGCTTCTCCAAACCACAGTTGTTCTGCTCTACATAGGAATTCTGCTTACTAATGAAAATCTTTAATTCCTAAAAATGATTCAGTATAAAGAGCCTTCTTTCTCTGTACCTGAGATCAAACTATCTGAAGCCCTTCTGAAGAAATAAACAGTACTTAAGACAGAAGTCTCAACATATCACCTTGATTGTCCTGAAACCTTTTCATTAACAACTGCTACTATCCTTTCCAACTAAATTAATGACCCCTTTGAAAACGCAAAACTCTGCATCTCCACTAGATAGTGTGGCATTACTTTTTTTCTTTTTTGAAAAAGACAAGGCTTAATTTAGAAAATACGGAGGGAAAAAAAAACAAACAGAAAATACGGAGGGAAGCTAGATTTCAAAATGATTCCAAAAATGATAAAATTAGAAAATTCTGGGAATTCCCTGGCAGCCCAGTGGTTAGGACTTGGCACTGACACAGCATGGCATAGGTTCAACCCCTGGTCAGGGAACTAAGATTCCACAAGCCTCAGGCAGCCACCAAAAAAAAGAGAGAGAAAAATTCTGCATCTAACAAGTAATTATCCAAATCTTGATAGTCTCTGGATTTAGGACAATCATATCAAGGGGGTGGGAGAAAGTACCCAAATACACATTTTTAAAAAGAAAAAATTTAACCTAACCTACTTAACAGGTCTTCCCTGGTGGCTCAGATGGTAAAGAATCTGCCTGCAATGCAGGAGACCTGGGTTTGATCCCTGGGTCAGGAAGAGATCCCCTGGAGAAGGAAATGACAGCCCACTCTAGTTTTCTTGCCTGGGAAATCCCATGAAAAGAGGAGCCTGGAGGGCGGGCTATAGTCCATGGGAACACAAAAGTCAGACCAACTTTGTGACTAAACCACCACCATAGGGTCTAAACTAGGATGAGACAAGTGAGGTACCCTAACATAGAATTTAACAAAGTACTTACTCTCAGGATCATGCAAGGGACTCCCCCATGAGGCTACTACGCATTCATTTATTCAACACATATTGGATGAACAGGCTATTCCTTGTCCTCAAGGACATAGCAGTCCAGTGAAGGATGCAGATACACTAATATATAATTGCAATTTAGTCTGAGAGTTGCTATAATAAAGGTAGATACTACCTACAGAGGTATCACAGAAGATGAAGTGGTTAAACTGGCTTGGGTGAGCCACGGAGCAGTTCAAAGAGGCAATTTATCTGGAGTTTAAATAATTTACCACAGTACTCCCAAGAGGCGAAGGTGGGCAGGAAACAGCGTTCTAGGCAAAGGGAACAGCTGGCAAAAGCTCAAAGGCAGAATGTATTGAAGGAACTACAAGGAATTTGGTGAAAATAAAAGGAAGCAGTGAGCTATAAAACTGAAGTGGTAGCTAGAAAACAGTTAAGAGCTTAGGCCCATAAGGTAGGGCTCCTTAAAGATCACATTTAGAAATTTATTTCACAAGCAGTAGGGTATAATTATGAGTGGTAAATCAGACCTGTGACTTAGGATAATTCTGGTTACTTTGTTTTCTGACTGTTCTGGACAGTGACCTCCAAATTTTTCGGATCCTGTACCCCATTACTAAAATATTTTTAGCGTATCTTTCAATGTGTGTGCATTTATACTATATCTGGATAATACTATAGTCACATATTAATCACATCAGTAAAACGGTTTAAAGCATGAGATGATAAATATAATAACACAAATATAATAACAGTCAAAAAGGAGAAACAATCTAAAGGTCTATCAACCAATGAATGAATTTTTTTAATGTGGTTTCGCCATACAATGGAATACTATTCAATAATAAAAAGGAACAATGCTGCTTGATACATGCTACAATATGAACCTCAAAAACATTAAGCTAGGGACATCCCTGGCAGTCCAGTGGTTAAGACATCATCCTCCAGTGCAGAGGGTATGAGCTCGATCCTTGATCAAGGAGCTAAATTCCATATGCCTCACCACAGCCAAAAACCAGAACATAAACAACAGAAACAATACTGTAACAAATTCAATAAAGACTTTAAAAATGGTCCACATCCAAAAAAATGTTAAAAAAAAAAATTAATCTAAGTGAAAAAGGCCAGACACAAGATCACATATTTTATGATTCCAACTATCTGAAATCTCCAGAAAAAGCAAATTTTTAAAATACAAAGTAGATTACTGACTACCTGAGGCTGGACATAGGTACAAGAATTAATTGCAAACGCATACAAGGAATTTAGCGGGGGGGGGGGGTGGAAATGAAGATATTCTAAAACTGAATTTTGGAGACTGTAGGTCAACTACACATCAAAAACAAAACTTATTTTTAAAAAAATCAAATTTGTAGTTACCAGAGGGAGGAGAGTGGAGAAGGGGAGAATTACATGAAGGCAATCAAAAGGCACAAACTTCCAGTTATAAGTATGTACTAGGGATATAATGTACAACATGATAAATATAATGAATACTGCTGTATGTTATAAATGAAAGTTAAGAGAGTAAATCCTAAGAGTTCTCATCACAAGGAAAAATTTTTTTTGTTTTAATTTTACTATGGGCTTCCTTGGTGGTTCAGTTGGTAAAGAATCCACCTGCAATGCAGGAGGCCTAGGTTCGATCCCTGGGCTGGGAAGATCCCCTGGAGGAGGGGCGTAGCAACCCACTCCAGTATTTTTGCCTGGAGAATCCCCATGGACAGAGGAGCCTGGAGGACTGCAGTTTTTCCTTTTGTAATACTATGAGATGACAGATAAGTTTCACTGAGAGTAAGAAAGAAAGTGAAGTCACTCAGTCGTGTCCAACTTTGTGACCCCATGGACTGTAGCCTACCAGGTTCCTCTGTCCATGGGATTTTCCAGGCAAGAATACTGGAGTGGGTTGCCATTTCCTTCTCCAGGAGATCTTCCCAACCCAGGGATAGAACCCGGGTCTCCCACATAGTAGGCAGATGCTTACCGTCTGAGCCACCATCCACTGAGAGGAGAAGGGGGCGACAGAGGATGAAATGGTCAGATGGCATCACTGACTCAATGGAAATGAGTTTGAGCAACTCTAGGAGATAGTGAAGGGCAGGGAAGCCTGGTGTGCTGCAGTTCATGGTATGGAAAAGAGTTGGATATGACTCAGTGATTGAACAACAACAAATGTACTGTGATAATCGCTTCATGATGTATATGAGTCAAATTATTATGCTGTATACCTTAAACTTACACACTGCTGTACTTCCTGGTGGCTCAGATGGTAAAGAATCCTCCTGCAAGGTAGGAGACCTGAGTTCCATCCCTGGGCTGGGAAGATCCCCTGGAGGAGTGCATGGCAACCCACTCCAGTATTCTTGCCTGAAAACCCCCATCGACAGAGGAGCCTAGTGGGCTACAGTCCATGGGGTTGCAAAGAGTCGGACGTGACTGAGCGACTAAGCACAGCACAGCACTTAAATGATATCTCAATAAAACTAGGGCCAAGTTATGCTTTCACTATCGTCTAAATATTTAGAGCATTATGTCTAAGAAAACAATGTACATACCTTAATTTAGGAATAATGTTAATCACTATCTGAGCCTTCAGAGTCATAATTTTTGCAACAATAACACCAAAGATCACTGATCACAGAACACCATAATAAATATAATGAAAATGAAAATGTCTAAAATAGTGTGAGAATTACCAAAATGTGACACAGAGACATGAGCAAATGCTGTTGGAAAAATGGCGTAAAGACTTGTTCCATGCAAGGTTGCCACAAACTTTAAATTTGTAAAAATGCAATTTATCTGCACAGCACAGTAAAATGAGGTAAGCATCTACTGTAATGTAAAAAGTAATGGAGGTATCTATGCAAAGTAACTTCCTAACAGACTAGGAAAGAAAGTTGGAAGAAAAAAGGCTGATTGGGGGCCTATCTGATAGTTGAAAGACACCACTAAGACCTAAATGCAAGACAGTGATAGTGAGAATGCAAATCAAGAGCTTCAACAATTCAACAACAATAAAAAACCAAACAATCTGATTAGAAAAAAGGTGAAGGACTTGAACAGATATTCTCCAAAGAAACTGTATTTGTATAAAAGTCAACAAGCACGTGAAAAGATGTTCAGATGGCTTCAGAAAGACCATTACTGAAAAACAAACAAGAGCTGGTGAGGATGTGGAGAAACTGGAACCTTTCTGTATTGTTAGTGAAAATGTAAAATGGTGCAGCAGCTATGGAAGCAGTATGGCAGCTCCTCAAAATTTTAGCAAAGTACCACAATTCCACTTTTGGGTATACACACAAAAGAACTGAAAGCATGGGCTCAAAGAGATATTTGTATACCAATACTCATAACAGCATTATTCACAATAGCCTAAAGGTGGAAGCAATCCAAGGGTCCAACAAAGGATGAATGGATAAATAAAATGTATTATACACAAACAATGGAATGTTATTCAGCCTTAAAATGAAAGAAACTGATACATGCTACAGCGTGTACAATCCTCAAGGACACCATGCTAAGTGAAATAAGCCGGTCACAATAGTATAAAGAGTATACAATTCCATTTACATGAGGTACCTAGAGTGATCAAATTTATACACAGAATATAGAATGTTGGTTGCCAGGGGCTAAAGGGAGAGGGGAATAAGGAGGTCTTTATTGGGTAGAATTTCAATCTTTCAAGATTTAGAGTTCTACAAGATTTAGGAGATTGGTGGCAAAATAGTGTGAACATATTTAGTACCACTGAACTGTACACTTAAAGAATGATTAATATAGGGACTTCTGTGGCAGTCCAGTGGTTAAGTCTCCATATTTTCAATGAAAAGAACAAGGGTTCAAGCCTTGGTCAAGGAACTAAGATCCCATATGCTACATGCAACCAAAAAAAGAAAAAGATTAATATGGTCAATTCTATGCTATGACAATCACTTCCCTGCCACAAATTCTAAATACTTTTGTTAAACGTTTCACTTCTACTACATTAGAAACCATCTTCCCAAATAATTCTCAAATTATTAAAATAAACAAGAAAAAAAACACCCATGTAGACTTTGAACAGAAATGATTAGCATTTTCTAGAAACAAAAAACCTAATTACAAATCTTATTTTTCATCTTGTTTATAAAGTTTTGTCTCTACTTTTGATTATAGTAGCATGCTTTGTTGATATGAAATAAACCTTAAAATTGATTTTACTTCTTCCTGTTTAGGCATCTTACTTTCAGTATATTTCAGTAAATAAGAGCACACAAAATTCTTATTGGACTCATACACCATCATTTCCTGCAAATATTCATCTTTTTCATTTATTACACCATGTTTATACTCTTTATCTTAAAAGTAATGCAAATCGTGGCAAATCACGTAGTTAACGGCAGATTCCATGCCATATGCTCTTATAATCTTCTGTTGATACTCTTCCCTTCAAGTGGTAGGGTTCGATGTCCAGCTACTCCTCTGAACCTGGGGAGACCTTCATGACTACCTCAACCAATAGAAGAGAGCAAAGTAACAGTATGTGACTTCCAAAAACTAAGTCAAATATGCCATACAACTGCACCTTGCTCTTTTGGGATGTTCTCTCTTGGAACCCAGCCAACATGCTGTGAGGAAACCAAAAAGTAAAAACAGAGGTCATATACAGGTGCTTTGGCCTACAGCCCAGGCCCCCTACCAACGGCCTGCATCAACCACCAGACACAAGAGTGAGCAAGCCTTCAAATGATTACAGCTCAGGGGAATGAGTTACCCCCTTTCCTCCAGCAACCCCACCTCATTCCACTTGTTAACAGACAAAGCTGTCCCCACCAAGCGAGCCTTATCCAAATTACAGATACACAAACAAAATAAATGACTGATAGGTATAAAACCAGTAAGTTTTGAGTGGTTTGTTACACAACAATAAATAAATAATACAAGTTCACAAATATAATCTGGAAAATACACAAAATGAGAAAGAAAAAAACTTTAATTAACCTAAATTTCACCAGTTAACATTTGACACATCTTTTACAAGCAAGAAAATCTTTTGCCCCAACCAAATAAGATTCCAAATGCTTTGTTTTTAATCAGCTTAAAGGGTTAAATTCTTAAAGGCAGTCAACTGCTTGCATCTAATAAGAAATAGGAAGGAAGACTATTAGCATTCATCCTACTTTTCTTATCCTGATTCTCTTTCACTTACCTGTCCTGAGTGAGGTGTCTGAGGATTGCTGGCCCACCAATATTCCAATCTATGGATGCAGATCAAGATCTTGGGTTGTAACAGCAGCTGCACTGGCCTTCTGCCTTGGAAGAAGTTGCTTAAGCCCCAAATCTGAAATTTTCAAAGAAAGAAAATGCTAAATATAGATGTCTTTTAAAAATCACTTATAATTCCATCTCTACAACTGAATAGGGGCTGTTAGAGTAGGGTAAGATTACATAGAAGTGAATCCACAGGTTTCACTAAAATGGATTTGGATAATAAGGATTTAATCCAGCTCTGCTTCTTAACAATTACAGGATTTTAGTGAAGGCACAAATTGTCTGTGCCAGTCCTGAATATCCATTGGAAGGACTGATATAGAAGCTGAAGATCCAATACTTTGGCCACCTGATGCAAAGAACTGACTCATTGGAAAAGACTGATCCTGGGAAAGACTGAAGGCAGGAGGAGAAGGGGGTGATAGAGGATGAAATGTTTCGATAGTATCAGAGGTTGAGATGGTTCGACGACATCACTGACTTGATGGACATGAGTTTGAGCAAGCTCCAAGAGTTGGTGATGGACAGGCAAGCCTGGTGTGCTGCAGTCCATGGGGTCGCAAAGAGTCAGACATGACTGAGTGACTGAACTGAACTGAATTGAATCTCATCATGTGATGAAGATTGAGGGGACAGGATCAAAATTTGGGGCTGAGAGTCAGAAGACCTGGATTTTAAGTTCAGTGATCATTCTGCCTTGCTTTAAGAACTTAAGATACTTCTCTAAGATACATCAACTCTAACAGGAGAAGACTGCATTTCTTGAACAGGTGCCAGCCATGACCAAAATATGGGTTTAAAGTTACCAAACTGTGCTTACTATGAAACCGTCCTTCCTACTATTTTGGTGTTAAAATGGTTTCTTTCATAAGATGATGTGATAGACAGTACTAGTTGTGTTTTAAATACCCTAAAGAGTCAAAATCAAAAGTTATAACCCTACATAAATGATCTAAAATTTTTAGAAATTCTACTGTCTAACATTGTTTACATGAATCAAATTCCTTTTACTTCTAACATTCTAAATATTCATTCATTACTCAATTTATATACCTAATATGTGACAAGTACTCTACCAGTGGCTGAGGAGCCCTAGAAATATTTCAGATTAATCTCTGCCCTAAAAAAATCTCCCAATGTAACAGGGAAATCAACACATAAACTTCAGATACAATTTAATGAATTAAGTCTTCAAATAGAGGTTTTGCACATATGACAAATATATAGGAGGTAGAATAGCAGAATGAATGAGTTTTTAAATAAGCAGGATTTTGGACTGAGTTTTGTAGTTGTGTAAGAAATTACCTCTGTGATCCTCAATTTCCATATTTGCAAAACAGGAATGATACAGCTACCACTGAGTTATGGTAAATAGATAAGATATTAAAGGCAAAGAGTTAATCCACCCAAAAGTTTGGCTTAATAAAATGATCTGGCACAAATGGAATTATTTCAACACCAATTTACGCTCAGTGGTACCTTTCTTTACCAGCCTCTAGACAACAGAAGGACATACCAAGTTTGCTCCATTTTACATTTCTAGCAAATAGTACAATGTCTTGTAAAGAACAGGCATCAAATAGTTTATAAAGAAAAAAATGACTTATTAAATGAATGAATTCTCTTTTTTCCCCATAGGAATTAAAGTTATAGTAGCTTGAAAGTAAAAATTCTTAAGATTTTTATTCAAAACTAATTTTAAGTGTATATATTAATCACCCAAACCTATGATATTGGAACCTGGATACGTATGCCTGTTTTGAAAAGCAAAATAAATTCACCATCAACAATGCCAATAGTCGTGTTCCTGAATAAAAAGACTAGCAGCAATTAATATTTTTTAAAAATATTCTTGAAAGTACTTATTTACCAAAAATTCTTCAAAACATTTTCCATGAATTATCTCACTTAATCCCGATAACAATGCTTATGAAATGGACTATTAATATAACTTTATAACTAGAAAAACTAAGGTATAAAGAAGTTTCTTTCAACATCACAAAACTACTAAGCAGAATTGATATTAAAAAAAAAAAAAAAAAAGGCTGCATGACCCCAGACTACTCTTTTATATTTTTCTTCAACTAAATAAAGAAAAAACAAAACACATTTTACCAGAACTAGGAACATTTGCTCTAATGACTTTTTAAAAAAATCACAAAAACACAAAAAACCCCACTAAACAAAGAGTTCTTTAGTATGTGTGCTAAACACAAACACATATAACACAGTCCGTGCCCCCACACACCAGTGCAGTAGTGTAAATTAACAAGACATGTCCTTTTATTCTTTTAAATTTAATTATTTCAATGTTAAGCTTATCTGTAATTTCTTTCTCATTTACTTTACATTTACATTATTTTTTTCATTTATTTTATATTTCAATTACATTTCCAGGTATTACCACATTGAGTTTTCAGAATATATAGGAATATATGGTTCTAACACAGAAGACAATGGCAACCTACTTCAGTACTCTTGCCTGGAAAATCCCACGGACAGAGGAGCCTGGTAGGCTGCAGACCATGGGGTCAAAAGAGTCGGACAAGACTGAGCGAATTCACTTTCACTTTTCACTTTCATGCATTAGAGAAGGAAATGGCAATCCACTCCAGTGTTCTTGCCTGGAGAATCCCAGGGACAGTGGAACCTGGTGGGCTGCTGTCTATGGGGTTGCACAGAGTTGGACACGACTGAAGCAACTTAGCAGCAGCAGCAGTGTATGGTTTTAAAGTTAAACTGAGTTAAAAATTGGAAGACATTGGAAACTTATTTATATGGACATCTACTTTCAGATAATTACATTATAAAAAACCTACAGAATAAGGAGAGTTGAAATTCATTTTCAATAGACGCTCTAACAAAACAATTTCAGATGTAAGTTGCATAATATAGTTTTAGCATACAATGTGTTTTACTTCATTTTTTCCTTAGCCTGATTCTAGAACAGACTATAATGCTTTTGATGTTTTACTTTCAGTTTTAACAATTATGTTAAAAAGAACTAAATACCAAAATAACAATAGGTGCAGCAAATGCTTTTTAAATATGCCAGAAATCGACTGGGTACGTAACTAGTAAAAACACATTACATGTAGCTCATTTGATCATAATGAACTAATACAATTAAAGGAACATTTCATATCTTTCTGCCTATATAACAAACAATAACTAACCATATTATACCTATTTTCAATGGAAACCAATATTACAATGACAGAAGCCATAATAAATTACGGGTGTTAGCAGTAATTTCCCAACATCTTCAGTCTGTAACAAATTAGGTGTTTATTAAAGAGGCTATATGAATATATATTACTTCTAAAATAGTAAAAGAATGGCGGGGGTGGGGGGAATGTAAAAACATAATTGGAAACACTAGCACTGTGAATTCACAGAACTAAATATAAGGCTGCTAGTTCAAAGATTTGGCTTGCCAAATTTTTTTCCTATGGGTAAATGTTTGATATCCACTGGGCATTTTACACCACCTCCAAGATTAAGAGTCTTCTGCTAATTCTATGAAGATAAATGAACTCCTAGGTTATTTATGTTCCAAGTAGCTAATACTAGAGGAATAGATCAGAAAAGGGCAACTTAAGCACACTTAAGCTTTATTCAGACCTGTAACAAAGAAATTTGACATACTTTCCAAATAGAATGTGCCTACAGGAAAAAAATACATATGCATATTAAAAAACAACAACCAGCATTTACTTTTTAAAAAACTAGAATCGCTATCCCAGTTAGAATAAGTAAAAGAGGAGAGAAAATCTTCCCAATTACAAACTAAGTCCTCCTAGTCAATACTTTACTCATAAATTTTATCTGACTAGATAGTTATTTTTATCATACCTGAAGATCCTGTCTTTCACCTCCTAGTATCTTTTCAAAGGTTTTAGACCCTTTAAGACCATCCAGCCTTAGTTCTAGATGCCATCCAAAAAAAAACAGATGTTGACTACCTCCTCAATACTCCCTCTTTATATATGAAATTAATAGCTCTTATAATTCCATTTCACCAAGGTCAAGTTCTGAGTGATGTGTTGCTCGGAACTCCAAGCCTACGCTGCATGGCCCCAAATCCCTCCTCTCAAAAAGGTTAACAGGCTATTCTTCTTTTTTCTTAATGAAATACTAACTCCTTGCTACTCAAACTGTGGTTCATAGACTGGTACCACAAGCAGCATCCAGAAGTTTGTTAGAAATGCAAAACCCCAGGTCCGACGTTGGACTTATTGGTTCAGAATCTGCAATTTAACAAGATCCTCATGTGATTCATACACACAGAAAAATTTGAGAGGCACTATCCTTGTTCACTCTTTTGGGTTTCTTCCTCCTGCTTTATAAGTTCCTCATTTCCTATCTGGCATATAAGGGACTAAGTCCTTTTTCTTTTAAGCATATTAAAACCCACTAAAATGAAATGAGGACTCTTTAGATCAGAGTTCTTTATAACCTTCATTTCATAAAAGATTATAAACTCCATGAAGCCAGGGACTTCACTGTATCCTCAAAACCAAGACAGTGACAGGCAAATATTTGTAGAGAGAACAAATTAGATAGCAGATGTTCCCTAAAGTCCTCGAACTCTTAACTTTTTGACTCTTGCATTTGCTATGCAAGCAAAACTCTAAGGCAAAGAAAGCTAAAATAAGAAACCATCTAAATTTGCAAAATGAAAACTATCCCACTTTAAAGGGTTTGATCAAGGTCACAAGCCAGGTTCACGATTAAGCCCATAAGGTTCAACTTGCATCAAATCATTATAAGTATAATTTTATTTCATTATTATTTGTTGTTGTTCAGTGGCTAAGTTGTGTCCAACTCTTTGTGACCTCATGGACTGCAGCAACTAGACATCCCTGTCCTCCACTATAACCTGGAGCTTGCTCAAGTTCATGTCCATTGAGTTGATGATGCTATCTAACCATCTCATCCTCTACCGCCCTCTTCTCCTTTTGCCTTCAATATTTCCCAGCATCAGGGTCCTTTCCCACGAGTTGGCTCTTCCCATCAGAGCTTCAGCTTTAGCCTAAGTCCTTCCAATAAATATTCAGGGTTGATTTCCTTTAGGACTGACTGGTTTGATCTCCTTGCAGTCCAAGGGACTCTCAAGAGTCTTCTTTAGCACCAATTTGAAAGCATCAATTCTTCAGCACTCAGGCTTTTTTATGATCCAACTCTCATATCCATACATGACTATTGGAAAAGCCATAGCTTTGACTCTACAGACCTTTGTCAGCAAAGTGATGTCTTTGCTTTTTAATATGCTGTCTAGGCTTGTCATTGCTTTTCCTCCAAGAAGCAAGCATCTTCCATTTCATGGCTGCAGTCACCATCCACAGTGATTCTGGAGCCCAAGAAGAGAAAAATCTATCACTGATTCTACTTTTTCCGCTTCCATTTGCCATGAAGTGATGGGACCGGATGCCATGATTTAGTTTTGTGAATGCTGAGTTTTAAGCCAGCTTTTCCACTCTCCATTATTATATTTTCACTCTTAATTATTATATTCCAGATCAAATGACTGTAATACTTGCTCTACATATACATCCTCCACTAACATCCAGGTAGTTAGCAAACTCATATGTCCAAAAGAGTTGAGCTCTTGGAGCTTAAAATGTACACAATGCTGGAAAGAATCTGTATATAAAAATTAAAGACTACATGGTATGATTAAGTTCTTTCAATCCTTATAAAGCTCACGTTGAAATCAAGAATAGAAACAAAAGAATAAAGGTATTGAAAAGGTTAAAAAGAATCAGGAACCAGATATAGCAACAAGATACAGAAAAAAACAGGATTAAAAGTAATGAAAGGTTTCAAGGAATGAGATATAGGCAAAAGCAGTTACAAAGACAAAGAAAAATACCAACTAATGACACATAATGAAAGAAATTTTGAGAACATGTAAAAAACTGCGGAATATCTCATGGAGTTAATGTACCATTTCTCCAACCTACTATAGCTTACATATCTAAATTAACAAGTACATATCTCCCGAATCCTTAAGAGATCAATAAAAAGTAAATTAGGTTCAATATGTACTTGTTTTCTATGGCAAGTAAGTATTGGTTTGGAAACATTTTCATCAATCTTTACGAAGATTTTCATTAAAAAAAAAAAGTTAAACTTTTTATTCTTCACCTGTCATTTATATTTCATTTTCCCAAACTACTTTCAATGTCAGATTTAATTCAAAACAGATCAGTTCATGCAAAGGTTTCTACTTCTACGAAAGTTTTTCTGTAAATCTCCCTTACACACACACACACACACAGACCATTAAATCAGGGTGAGCCACAACCACCAGAAAAAAGAAACCAAACAAACTGTAAAGGACTAATAAAACTGGCTATAAAAAGTAAAGCAGCTACACTGCAAAAGAGATTATGAAGAAGAAATAAGAGACAAAAATGACAAATTGAGGAAAGTACTTATATGCTTAGTATATAAGTTAATAAGAAAAAGTTAATAAGTTAACAAGTTAACAAGAAAAAGATAGGAGCAGAAATACATGAATATGCAACTGACAAAAGGAGAAACAAAATTGTAAGCATAAGATGTTCAACTTCACTAGTAATGACCAGAGATGCAAATTATTATCATCTCAGATTAACAAATTCTAAAAAGATCGATAATACCCAGTGTTTCATAAAGCATGGGAAATCTGACATTCCTATTCATTATTTGGGACTATATTTTTAAATAGTTTATAAGTATAAAAACTTTCAGGAAAACAATCACATCTCAAAATATGCCCATCCTTTGACCCAACAGTCTCACTTCTAAAAAGTTTATCCTAAGTAAATGGATGTGTGCAAATATGTCTGTACAAAGAGCCATTACACATGCCAAGCATATGCAGGTGTTCAGTAAATATCTGATGAATAAATGAACCATAATAGTGTTTATTACAGCAAGAACTGTTAACGATAGAAACATCTACAAATAAACCAGGACATATCCATAGTCTGGAACCCTATGCAGCCAGCCACTGCAAAATTATAGAAACAGACCTGAAATTATTTATTAAAAATATATCTATAATACAGATGCAAAAGAAAACCAGTAAAATGTATGTCCATTCCCACCCCCCCACACCGCAAAAAAAACATAGAATTACCATGAGACCCTGCAATTCCATTACTGAGAGTATACCTAAAAGAACTGAAAGCACGACTCATACAGATAACAGTACACCAATGTTCATAGTAGCATTAGTCACAACAGCCAAAAAATGGAAACAATACAGGTGGCCAGGAAATACTCAGAGTAGTCATATTCCTAGAGACAGAGAGCAGAATGGAGGTTGCTATGGGCTGCAGGGAGAGCAGCACAGAAAGTTAACCTTGAATAGGTACACAGCTTCATTTTGGAAGGTTCAAGTTCTGGAAATGAATGGTGGGGGTTTCACAATCATGTGAATATACTGAATGCCACTGAGCTGTATACTTAAAAATGGTTAAAACAGTAAATTTTATGTTACATATATTTTGCTACGAAAAACAATGCAAACCATACAGAACTTCTAGGCTGGAATGAATACAATGCCTATTTATTATTTTTGAGTCCTACAGTCATAAAAACAAGATTTTAAACTATATATACACACAGTTTTAGTGCTAGCTAAAACTATATATATATACACATACACACACACACACACACACACACACACACACACACACCCAACAGTAACTTGGTTATCCCTGTTAAGAGTCATCAAGAACAGTACCAAGTACAAATATTCTCCCTGTAAGATTCAAAGCATAGCTCTGTAAGTTACAATTCTAATAATTCTGCTGCTGCTGCTGCTGCTGCTGAGTCGCGTCCGACTCTGTGCGACCCCACAGACGGCAGCCCAACAGGCTCCTCCGTCCCTGGGATCCTCCAGGCAAGAACACTGAAGTGGGTTGCCTTTTCCTTCTCCAATGCATGAAAGTGAAAAGTGAAAGTGAAGTTGCTCAGTCGTGTCCAACTCTTAGCGACTCCATGGACTGTAGCCTACCAGGCTCCTCCATCCATGGGATTCTCCAGGCAAGAGTACTGGAGTGGGGTGCCATAATAACTCTAAATAACTATAAATACTGAATCAGAGTTAAAACATGTAGCTCTCTGCTTAACTTTATAATTACTTAAGATTAAAGTCAAATAAACAACTTCCCATGTAAATCAACTCTTTTCCTCTGCACCAAAAAAACATTCTAGCTATTTAGTCTGCAAACAGAATGAAGACTTTAAGAAAGAGGAAATACCTGAAGTATCTGAATATGTACTAGCATGCCACAAGAAAACTGAAGAATCAACTACTAAGATCTGAGCTTAAAAGAATATATAGTTTATGGTTAAGATAAGCAATAGGGGAAGCCAAGTCTGACATCACAGTAAATATCAAGGATAGAAAGCCAGAAGCAACCCAGCTCCTTGCATCCTCAGAGAATGGTGTAACACTGGGATAACTCAAAATATTTAGTTAAGGCATACCGAAGGAATTCATTTCATCAGGGAGTAGCAGGTACTTAAGGGCTAAATCCAAATTTAGTGCTAGCTGAAACTCTATAGAGCTCAAGAGCCAGATGTTTCCAGGTGTGGAACAGTCCTCCTGCTTAGCCAGCTACACTCTCACCTCATAAAATGCTATCCCTGAAACACTCTATAAGTAAAGGAAAGCCAGATCAACACACCTGTTCTCCAAAGGAAACCAAGTTAAAGACCCTGAACTGTGAAGTCATCTAGGGTACAGTCAGCACATAAAGAGAAAAGAGAAAAACAGGAATGCATCACATGTAATATGGGTGAATACTGATTCTCATTTTTCTGTCTGTGTAATAGTGGGTGGATCACTTCATGGCAAATAGATGGGGTAACAGTGGAAACAGTGGCAGACTTTATTTTGGGGGCTCCAAAATCACTGCAGATAGTGACTACAGCCATGAAATTAAAAGACACTTACTCCTTGGAAGGAAAGTTATGACCAGCCTAGATAGCATATTAAAAAGAAGAGACATTACTTTGTCAACAAAGGTCTGTCTAGTCAAGGCTATGGTTTTTCCAGTAGTCATGTATGGATGCGAAAGTTGGTCCATAAAGAAAGCTGAACGCTGAAGAATTGATGGTTTTGAACTGTGGTGCTGGAGAAGACTCTTCAGAGTCCCGTGGACAGCAAGGAGATCCAACCAGTCCATCCTAAAGGAAATCAGTCCTGGGTGTTCATTGGAAGGACTGATGTTGAAGCTGAAACTCCAATACTTTGGCCACCTGATGCAAAGAGCTGACTCATTTGAAAAGACCCTGATGCTGGTAAAGATTGAGGGCAGGAGAAGGGGACAACAGAGGATGAGATGGTTGGATGGCATCACTGACTCAATGGACATGAGTTTGAGTGAAGTCCGGGAGTCAGTAACGGACAGGGAAGCCTGGCGTGCTGCGGTTCATGGGGTCACAAAGAGTCGGACACGACTGAACGACTGAACTGAATAGTGGGTGGAGGTGGGTAGGGGTTGATCACCATCAAAAATGCTTAAAATTCACTGTTACAGAGAAATAGTTGTACCCGAAGACATAAGTAGGAACAGATCTGTAAAACCAACAAAATGGGGCGGGGGGAAAGTCTGTCTTGAGAAGAGATACACTGTGGTAACAGTCATACAATTCATACACACATCTGAGAAAATTAACCACAATTACACATATCTATATGAATGAATCTTTAAAAACATAATGTTGATTAGCCAAAGCAAACGAGGATATACATACAGCATGGTTCCATTTTGAGAATTAAATAAAACTAAATGAAAAATTTGTGAAATATATACAAATATGGTAAAATTAAAAGGAAGGGAATGATAAATAAATATATCCAAAACAAAATCCTGAATGATTTCATCCCTGGTAGAAAGACAGGTAGATAGAAATCAAAGAGAAATATATCAACAGCACTGGTAATGTTCTTTCTCTTAAGTTGGGTGGTGGGTTCACAGGTATTGATTTTATTATATGCTTTATTATTTACATATACAGCACCATATTCTTATTTATATATCAAGTAGATCATAAAGGGAAAGGAAAACAGAAAAGGAAGGAAGAAGGAAGAAAAGGAAAGAAGAACAGACATCAATAATGAAAACCAACATGGACCTCCTCTCTCACCCTGGAAAGGGCATATAGGCTTCCATTAAATACAGGTTCCATCCTGAAACTCCACTAAAACAAAAGTTTTTCATTTTGAAAGCATAAATCTGAAATGTAATGCAAGTAGGTAACTTACCTATCTTTGGTTTTGAAAGTTAATATAATGCCTAATGTAAAATAAGAAAAAAGTAATTTAAAAAATATTTTAACACATTAATGTTCCAATATAACCATCCTAGAATTTATATTAATAAGGAAATAGACACTTGCTCCCACACATAGAAATACCATGAACATGACAGTTACAAATGAAGATTGGCATAAATGATCTGTGTTGGGAAATCAAATACCATAAGCAGCAATGCCACTGATAATAAGATTTTCCAAAACAGTTAAAAACAACTCTTGTTTCTGAACAAAACAAAGTACAATTTGCCCTCCGTTTACTCAGCAGTTACATTCCTGGAAAATTCAATATCTATTAAAGCCAGGCAAAAAAACACTATGTGTTTAAATGTAAAACCAAATTAGAATCAGATGAGTACAAACAGGTTTTTCACCCATAAGAAGGTCTGGGGAAATGTTCAAAATCCATGCAGAACTGTCTTGTATCTTGTGGGATGTATGGCATTTGTTATTCCTGCTCACTGAATGCCAATGCTGTACCTACCCCACCTTAATCACTGTGGCAACCAAAAGTGCACCCTCAAAGATCCAAACACAACATGGGCAGGTACTGACCCCACTGAGAACCAGTGACTTCGAGAAAGGCTGGGTCCCAGTTTAGACTCTAGACAGGCCTTATTTTTCATGACATCATGAAGCTGAATGTAATGATAAAGTCTAACCATTTTCTACCTTTGGCAAAGGAAGAATCCTTACACAGTGAAGAAATTTACCATCAGGGAAAATATAAAGGCAGACAAAAACCAAAGGATATTCACCCTAAATAAAACTGATACTCAAATTGAAAGTTGGTATGCCATCCATACAACGGAAATTAAGGACAGTACTGCTGTTTTGGGCTTCCCTGGTGGCTCAGACAGTAATGAGGGAAACCTACGTTCAATCCCTGGGATGGAAGATCCCCTGGAGGAGGGCATGGCAACCCACTCCAGTCTTCTTGCCTGAAGAATCCCCATGGACAGAGGAGCCTGGCAGGCTACAGTCCATGGGGTCGCAAAGAGTCAGACACAACTGAGTGACTAAGCAAACAGCATTGCTATTTTGCTAAAAGACAAAAAACATCACAACTGAAAAACACTCTGTAACATTCTTAAGAGTTATGATATAGGTCACAAAGCATTTTATTTAATTTTAATATTGACAGCAATGCTATGAGACAGATATAATTGTTTTCTTTACAAGTAATTTGAAAAGAATAATCTCAACAGGTGAAAGTCAGAGCAAGTAAATTGACAAGAGACAGGACTTTAAATCCTCTGATTTCAAATACTGTGATCTTTCCCTCAAACTCTATCTGCTTCACAAAGGCCCAATAAAAGGCAATACAGATCAAAGGAAATTTGTCAGTCAATAACAAAAATGTCAACGGCAAAGGCTCAATATAAAGCTTTCATCAATTTTGATAGATGACAAACAGTTGTACTTATACTACACGTATCAGTTATTTCTCAGTAATTTTAAAATGTAAAAAGTCTCATCTCACATTGAAAAAGAAAAATAATTAAAAGTAAAATTTTAGCAATTATCATGATAAATAGTGTCTAATTATTTCCTCATATTGGAAAGATTCTGGATCAGAATCCTAATGAAACCTTTACTTAAATTAAGAATCCCAACACGATTCAGTTCAGTTGCTCAGTCGTGTCCAACTCTCCGCAACTCCATGAACTGCAGCACGCCAGGCCTCCCCTGTTCATCACCAACTCCCGGAGTTCACCCGAACTCATGTCCATCAAGTTGGTGATGCCATCCAGCCATCTCATCCTCCGTCGTCCCCTTCTCTTCCTGCCTCCAGTCCCTCCCAGCATCAGGGTCTTTTCCAATGAGTCAACTTTTCGCATCAGGTGGCCAAAGTATTGAAGTTTCAGCTTTAGCATCAGTCCTTCCAATGAACACCCAGGACTGATCTTCTGACAATTAAAGAGTTAACAAAATATTTTTAAAAACCTTTCAGTTTGGGAAGAAATACATAACCATTAAGATTTTATCAACTTAAGTAAAGTAGCACAAATGTAGTCATTAGATGGATGGATCAGTACTCTTTGAACATCTAAAGTTCACCTGAAAATGACAACCTGATGAGATGACATATTGAATTAGTTCTTATTATTCATGACTGGTAGATTAACTTTAAAACTCTAAATGGCTTTATGCCATGGTTCTTACTTGGTAATACAGTTTCATGTTTCCAAACACCAAGACACACAGAGCAGTTTACAATATAAGATAAAAATAAAAACAAAGGCATACTCAGGGCCTGAGGTAAGAGCAAGAAGGAAGTAGTGTGTCTTATTATTTATTTCAGTCAAAGAAATAAAATAAGATCATTTATTACCAAGCACAATCTCTCTAAACAGCAGAATAATCAATTCAGGATCCCCTTAAAAACAGTAATAGATGATAAGCTATCAGACTCATGCCTCCACTAATTCAAAGCCAACATCCAAGAATAGTTGACATTTCTATTTTAAAAGAAAAAAATTTTAATTTACGCTTCTGAATTAATGGGTAAACTTTAACAGACTAGAGTGAAGTCTTTAGGGGTTACAATACACAAGCATATGAAAACTAAAATACAAACTGGAAGTTTGTCTAATTAATACTTTATCCCTCTTTTTGTGCCTTTTTCCCAAAGAAGATTTTTACCTCAACATAACTATGGTTGTTGAAGCCAAAACCTGTACCTCAAAACCACCTTTCTTCCCCACTCATGTACACTTTTTAAAAACATTTACTTATTTAACTAATTTTTGGCTGTGCTGGGTCTTCATCGCTGTGCAGGCTTTTCTCTAGTGGCAGCAAGTGGGGGGTTACTCTGTAGTTGCGGCGCGAGGACTTCTCATTGTCATGGCCGCCCTTGTTGCAGAGCACGGGTTCCGGGCACACCAGCTTCAAGCAGCTGTGGCACACACACTCACTAGTTGCGGCTCCAGGGCCCTAGAGAACAGGCTCAACAGTTGTGGCACGTGGGCTCAGCTGCTCTGCGGATGAGAGATCTTCCCACAATCCATGTCTCCTGCATTGGCAGGTGGACTCCTCACCATTGAGACACCAGGGAGCCCCTCACATATACTTTCAACATTCCATTTTCCTGACTTAAAATCCACTCCATTACAATATCCATAATTTCTTATGATATCCACACAAACTGCACTGATTTTTTTTATTAGTAGCTAATGTAAAGTACATGCAATAGAGCTTAAAAGAATTATCAATTACTGGAATACCACAAAGAATACAGCATCTCAGCACTTTACAATATTGAAAAAGAATTCCAATTTCCCCTGAAAATTTTCCAATTCAAGGTTGCCAGGACATAGATTGAAATTCAATTTAAATGTTCCACCCAACTCGACACAGGGGTTTGTAAAATAATAATAATAAAGAAAAAATGAAAACAACAACAAAAAAGTCCTACCTCAAAGCCTCCATATATGCCATAACCCCCAGACACATTTGCTAAAATTTCAAATAATGACAGACAAGTGTTTGGGATAACTATATAGATACACAAATACACACACACACACACACACACACAAATACATATATGCACACCATAAATAGACATCTATCTAAATAGTGTGGATATATATAGTGCTGCTGCTGCTGCTAAGTCGCTTCAGTCGTATTCGACTCTGTGCGACCCCATAGACGGCAGTCCACCAGGCTCCACCGTCCCTGGGATTCTCCAGGCAGAACACTGGAGTGGGTTGCCATTTCCTTCACCAAAGCATGAAAGTGAAGGCACTCAGTCATGTCTGACTCTTCGTGACCCCATGGACTGCTGCCTACCAGGCTTCTCCGCCCATGGGATTTTCCAGGCAAGAGTACTGGAGTGGCACATGTATATAAATATACACACATACACACGCAGACATCTATTTGAGGAAGGCACGGCAACCCACTCCAGTATTCTTGCATGGAGAATTCCATGGATAGAGCCTGGCAGGCTGCAGTCCACAGGGTCACAGAGAGTGGGACACGACTGAAGTGACTTAGCACACACAAGCACATACGTCTATTTATCTATCCATACTATCTAAACACAGAAAACAACAAGAAATTCTAGGACTCACTGAAAATACAACAGTTGCCATATATGAAGAACTGACTTTATGCTAGGTATCATTCTAAGAATTTAGCCACAATGGTGTGGTCACTAACCTAGAGCTGACATCCTGCAGTGTGACCTGAAGTGGGCCTTAGGAAGGATTTACTACAAACAAAGCTGGTGGAGGTGATAGAATTCCAGTTGATATTTAATATCCTAAAAGATGATGCTGTTAAAAGTGCTGCACTCAGTATGTCAGAAAATCTGGAAAACTCACGTCAGTTTTCATTCCAATCCCAAAGGGCAATGCCAAAGAATGCTGAAACTACCATACAACTGCGCTCATTTCACATGCTAGCAAGGTTATGCTCAAAATCCTTCAAGATAGCCTTCAGCAGAACTGAGAACTTCCAGATATATAAGCTGGGTTTAGAAAAAGCAGAGGAATCTCATCCTGCAAGAGCAACAAGACTGCACCTAGCTGTTGAACAACCATCAACAGGAAGACACTGGAACCCACCAAAAAAAAAAAGATAATCCACATCCAAAGAAAGAAGCCGCCACAGTGGGATGGTAGGAGGGGCACATTCACAGTAAAATCAAATCCCATATCCACCAGGTGGGTGACCCACAGCCTGGACAACAGTATTACAAAAGAAGTTCCCACACTGCTGTGCTTCCCAGTTTGGAGATCTGACAAACGGACAAGAATTCCCAGGGAATCTGGCCTTGAGGGCCTGTGGGATTTGATTAAAGGACTTCCAGAGGACTGGGAGAAACAGATACTCCAGTCTTGGAGTACACAAACAAAATTTAGCACACACCAAGACCCAAAGGAAAGGAGCAGTGACCCCACAGGAGATGGATTCAAAACTACCTGCTAGTTCTGGAGGGTCACCTGTGGAGGTGTGGGTTGGCAGGGGCTCACAACAGGGGCAGGGGCACTGGAAGCTCCCCCTTTGGCATAAACCCTCCTGGAGTTCATCATTAACCCTAACATAGAGCCCTTAGACCCCAGGGCTGAGTCCCTTCAGGCCAAACAACTACCAGGGAGGGAGTGCAATCTCAGCCATCAGCAGATAATTGGATTAAAGCCTTACTGAACAAGGCCCTGCCCACCAATGCAAGACCCAGTTTTTCCCATAGCCAGTCCCGCCCATCAAGAAGCTTACACAAGCCTCTTAGCCTCAGCCATCAGAAGGCAGACAGAAGAACTGTCTCACAGTGGCTAAGGCAAAAATCCTATTTCAGAAAGTTAATCGTGATGAAAAAGCAGAGTTATGTCCCAGATGAAGGGACATGATAAAATCTCAGAAAAAAACTAAATGAGACGGGCAACCATCCAGAAAAAGAGTTCAGAATAATGATAGTGAAGATGATCAGAATCTTGGGAAAAGAATGGAGGTGAAGATTGAGAAGATGCAAGAAATGTTTACCAAACACCTACAAGAACTAAAGAACAAACAGACAGAGATGAATAATATACTAGAAGGAATCGATAGCAGAATAACTGAGGCAGAAGAATAGATAAATAACCTGGAAGACAGAATGGTGGAAATAGTTGCCACAGATCAGAATACAGAAAAAGAATGAAAAGAAATGAACTCAGAGACCTCTGGGACAACATTAAACACACCATTTGCAGTATAGGGGTCCTGGAAGGAGAATAAAGAGAGAAAGGACCTGAGAAAATATTTGAAGAGGTTAACAGCTGAAAACTTCCTTAACATGGGAAAGTAAACAGTCAACCAAGTCCAGGAAGCACAGAGAGTCCCAGGCAGGATAAAACCAAGGAGGAACACACCGAGACACATAGTAATCAAACTGACAAAAATTAAAGACAGAGATAAAATATTAAAAGCAACAAGGAAAAAAATGACAAATAACAAACAAGGGAACCCCCATCAGGCTATCAGCTGATTTCTCAACAGAAACTCTACAAGCCAGAAGGGAATGGCATGATATATTTAAAGTGATGAAAGGGAAGAACTTAAAACCAAGAATACTCTACCCAGCAAGACTCTCTTAAATTTGATGGAAAAATCAAAAGCTTTCCAGACAGACAAAAGTTAAGAGAATTCAGCACCACCAAGCCAGCTTTACAACCAATGCTAAAGAAATGTCCCTACACAGGAAACATAAGAGAAAGAAAAGACCTATAGAAAATAAACCCAAAACAAGAAAACTGTAATAGGATCTTACATATCAATCATTACCTTAAATGTAAATGGATTAAATGCACCAACCAAAGACACAAACTGGCTAGTGGATGAAAACATGTGCATGTATGCACTTCCACTTGCCACATCATTCTGTTTGACGCCACTGTCTGGCTATTGATTGTGAAAACTGATAAACATCTTTTCACAATCTTGATTTAGTTCAATTCACTCGCTCAGTTGTGTCAGACTCTTGGCAACCCCATGGACTGCAGCATGCCACACTTCCCTGTACATCTCCAACTCCCGGATCCCATCCTTTGTCACTCCCTTCTCCTGCCTTCAATCTTGCCCAGCATCAGGGTCTTTTCAAATAAGTCATTTCTTTGCATCAGGTGGCCAAAGTATTGGAGTTTCAGCTTTAGCATCAGTCCTTCCAATGAATATTCAGGACTGATTTCCTTTAGGACTGACTGGTTTGATCTCCTTGCTGTCCAAGGGATTCTCAAGAGTCTTCTCCAGCACCACAGTTTAAAAGCATCACTTCTTCCGCGCTCCGCTTTATGGTCCAACTCTCACTATTGTGATTATGTAACTATTACTCACTTAATACCACTATATCATGATTGGTTAACAGAAAGATAACTCTGTATCACCAAAACTACGATCTAATAGAAAAATCTGTAACAACTTTTTAAAATTCAGAATGCATATCACAATTATCTTGAAACTTTTTGAAAAATACAAATGTTCAGGTATTGCTTTTTCTCCAGAGCTCCAAATAAGTTTCTAATGAGCATTCACGTTAAAAAAACAACTGGGCTATATGATGATCTTTTACTTTTATCTAGCTTGTTTCACTTTTTCTACTTCATATTCAGTGCTCAGAATTCATTTAGTTTATGTTCCACAATTTCTCCATCTCTTTTTTTTAATGTTCTTTCTCAAGCCTTTATCAAGTGTAGTACAAAAACTACAGAAGTAGAAAAGTAGAAATATATATGTATACAAAAGATACCCTGAAGAAGGAAATGGCAACCCACATTCTTGCCTGGGAAACCCCACAGACAGAGGAGCCTGGTTGACTACAGTCCATGGGTCGCAAAGAGTCGACATGACTTAGCAACTATACAACATATAAATATGTATAATATATATATGCTAGAAAACTTAGAAATTTTGCCTAACTAAAAATATTATGACATTTTTATTCTACTTGTGTTACTTAGTATGAATAAACTGCTAGATTTCTCATTAAAAAATATATATGCAACAAGCAACAAAGGTTTACTTTACATCATAGGGAACTACAGTTAATATCTTCTAATAATTATAATAGAAAATAATTTCAAAAATATGATATGTGTATTTGTATAAATGAATCACCTTGCTGTGCACCTGAAACACTGTAAGTCAACTATGCATCAATAAAATATGTATGTCTAAAAAAAGAAGGCAGAGGAATCAGAGATCAAAATGCCAACATTCATTGGATCATGGAGAAACCAAGGGAGTTCCAGAAAACATCTACTTCTGCTTCACTGACTATACTAAAGCCTTTGATTGTGTGGATCACAACAAACTATGGAAAATTCTTAAAGAGATCAGAGTACCAGACCACCTTGCCTGTCTCCTGAGAAACACAGAAACCTATACATGGGTCGAGAATCAACCGTTAGAATCAGCCATTGAACAATGGGTTAGTTCAAAACTGGGAAAGGAGTACAAAAGGCTACATATTGTCTCCCTGCTTATTTAATTTATATGTAGAGTACATCAAGCAAAATGCCATGTTGGATCAATCACAAGCTGGAATCAAGACTGCTGGGAGAAATATCAACAACCTCAGATATATAGGCGATACCACTCTGATGGCAGAAAGTGAACAGGAACTAAAGAGCCTCTTGATGAGGGTGAAAGAGGAGAGTAAAAAGCTGGCTTGAAACTCAATATTGAAAAAACTAAGACCATGGCATCTGGTCCCATCACTTCACAGCAAATAGAAGGGGGAAAAGTGGAATCAGTGACAGATTTTATTTTCTTGGGCTCCAAAATCACTGCAGATGGTGACTGCAGCCACTAAATTAAAAGATGCTTGCTCCTTGGAAGGAAAGCCATGACAAATCTAAACAGCGTGTTGAAAAGCTCACTGTGTCAACAACAATCCATAGAGTCAAAGCTATGGTTTGTCCAGTAGTTATGTACAGACATGAGAGGTGGATCATAAAGAAGCCTAAGCACCAAACAACGAATACTTTCAAACTGTGGTGATGGAGAAGACTCGAGAGTCCCTGGGACTGCAAGAAATCAAACCAGTCAGCCCTAAAGGAAATCAATTCTGAATACTCACTGGAAGGACTGTTGCTGAAGCTGAAGCTCCAACACTTTGGTCACCTGATACAAAGAGCCAACTCATTGGAAAAGACCTTGATGCTGGAAAAGATTGAAGGCAACAGGAGAAGGGGGCAGCAGAGGATGAGATAGTTGGATGGCATCATTGCTCAATGGACATGAATATGAGCAAACTCCAGGAGATAGTGGAGGACAGAGGAGCCTCATATACTGCTATCCATGGGGTGGCAAATAGACACAACTTAGCCACTGAACAACAAGTAAAAGGCTTCTAGTCAAAATGGTACAGTAAATTCATCCAAATAACAATTAACATATGAAAGTATCAAATATATAAAAAACAATACATAGCTGGCTCAAAAAGTAATATGTCTCAGGCAGTGAGAAGGAACACAGGTGCAAAATGATGTGAGGCTGAAGCCAGGGGCCCACTGGGTTCCTGATCTATACAGGCAGAGGAAGCTGGGAGTTTGGCTTCCCTGGAGATCAGGGTCTAAGAGCACTCCATTTCAAAAAGAGGACTTATGAGAGCTAGGTCAGAGCTAAGGCTGCATAGGCCTCCCGTGTAAAGAAAATAACAGCCAACTCCACCTGGGGCTATGGCTGGCAGGAAATTATCCCTTGGAAGGTTGCAGGATACAGACACAGCTTCAAAATCAAGAAAGAAATCACCTGCTAGGTCTGTGATTGAGTCTGCAATATCCACAATATCAACAATATCTCTGAGGAGTAGGAACTATAAGCCTGGTTCTAGACCTGAGATCCAGTTCTAGATCTCAGATGTGAAACTACTATACAAGGAGGGAGGTAAACACAAGACAGACAATGAAAGTTAGCTGAGTCTCAAGAATAAAAAACAACTAAATCTGCTGTAACATTCTGAAGGATATGCCATTATCTATTTCCTGAATGTATAACTATTAAGACCATATCGCCAGGGCTTCCGCCTACATCTCAGTATTTATAAATCTTTATTACTTAAGGTAACAAGAAGGAGCCTAACACTCTTAAACCTTTCCTTACTTCCCAACAAACCAATAATAATTTTAAAAAGATTATTTTTTATGTAATGAAGTTACAAAAGTCAATTTCTAAACAGTAGTCCCTGAAACCCCAAAACCTAGCATCCAGTTTCCCACAGTTAAAGCAAAGTGTCTTTATAACTAAATTTGTTTGCTATGTCTACACAAACTTTCAAGTGATGTAGTATCTCTCAAACTTAGCCTTCCTATTATCAACCAGACACAGGATTTTCCTACCACTAGGAAGGGAGTGGTTTCCAGCTCAAAGATGACACAATTGAAAGGTTCTGAAAGGGAATTTAAAATAGTCTCTAGAAAAAAATAACTCAGAATATAAAGTGTTTTAGTAAAACAAGCATCAAATTAGTAATACACCACTTAATTTCTAGACCTGCCTCTGCCACTAATCAGCTGTGTGACTTTAGCTACCTAAACAAGGCTTCAGGTTCTTTATCTGTAAAGCAAAGACACTCTAAGTCTCTTAGGCTTTACTAATTATAACATTCATTCTTTTACACTTACAATAAGAATGTTTGCTAAATGCAAATTCAGCATGTACATGTTTCCTAGAGCTTCAAATAAGTTTACAAATACCAATGACGCCTGCCCACCACTCTACTCCCAAAGTTACATGAGCAAACTCTGAAAAACAAACTATATTTTCTTGAGATATTTTCCAAAATATCTTTTAATATGGTGACATTTTACATGCTAAAAGTTTAACTGAGGTAAAATTTATATATACTAAAATTCACTTTTGAGTGTGCACTTCTGAGTTTGAAAAACACATAGGCATGTAACCACCACCACAAATAAGATACAGAACAGATACAGACAATGTAGACTTCCCTGGTAGCTCAGATGGTAAAGAACCTACCCGCAATGCAGGAGATCTGGGTCTGATTCCTGGGTCTGGAAGATCCTCTGAAGGAGAAAATGGCAACCCACTCCAATATTCTTGCCTGGATAGTTCAGTGGACAGAGGAGCCTGGAGGGCTACAGTCCATGGGATCACAAAGAGTCAAACACAACTGAGTGACTAACATACACAGACAATTTAGAACACCACAAAAACTCCCTCCTGTCCTTTGCAGTCAAATTGTACCCCCACACACTGGCAACCAATAGTCAGTTTCCTGTCTCTTTAGTTATGTTTATTCTAAGATATCATTAAAATGGAATCATACAGTATTTTGCCTTTTGAGTCTGGCTTCTTTCATTTAGCATAATGTCATAATGTATCCGATACCCATTCATGCTGATGTATGCACTGCCAAATAGTATTTCATTTTATGAGTGTACCAAAGTTTATCAGTTCACCAGGTGAGGTACATGTGGGTTTGTTTCTAGTTTGGGGTATTCACATGTAGGTTTCCATAACTATAAGCTTTTATTTCACTTGAATAAATACCTAGGAGTGGAACTATTGGATCATTATGGTAAGTGTATGTTTAACTATATATTAAGAACCTCCAGTAGTCATGTATGGATATGAGAATTGGATCATAAAGAAAGCTGAGTGACGAAGAATTGATGCTTTTGAATTGTGGTGCTGGAGAAGATGCTTAAGAATCCCTTGGACAGCAAAGAGATCAAACCAGTCAATCCTTAAGGAAATAATTCATTGGAAAGACAGACACTGAAGCTAAAGCTCCAATACTTTGGCCACTTGATGTGAAGAGCTGACTCAGTGGAAAAGACCCTGATGCTGGGAAAGATTAAAGACAGGAGGAGAAGGGGATGACAGAGGATGAGATGGTTGGATGGCATCACTGACTCAATGGACATGAGTCTGAGCAAACTTCATGAGATAGTGAAGGACAGGGAAGCCTGGTGTGCTGCAGTCCATGAGGTGGCAAAGAGTCAGACACGACCTAGTGCCTGAACATCAAGAACCTGCCAAATTATTTTTCAAAAATCTGTATCAATAATGGCTTCCCAGGTGGCTTAGTGGTAAGAATTTGCCTGCTAATGCAGGAGACGTGGGTTCAATCCTGGGTCAGGAAGATCCCCTGGAGAAGGAAATGAAAACCCACTCCAGTATTCTTGCCTGGGAAATTCCATGGACAGGGGAGCCTGGAAGGCTATAGTCCATGGGATCGCAAAACAGTTGGTCACAATTTACATCTAGACAAATACCAAAAATGAGCATGTTTTTTAAAGATTTTAAGGAAAAGTAAGTTTAGATCTTATGTCACAAACTTCATAGAAAGATTCTAAATAGATCCAGATATTTACCAGAGGAAGTGTTTTCCTGTGTCCTATTTATAGAAAGTAGAAGTAAACAAAGGAAGTTAATTTGATAAGTATTATTCATATTGAGAAATATCTGTACTTACCAAATAGACAAAAAAGATATTTTAAAAACTTTAAAACACGTCATGTTTAAAATCACATTCAGCTCTATAGGTCATTAACTCTGTGCGCGTGTGTGCACGCGCACGTACTTCAATCTGGCTAGAATTCGGGTTTAAACTGTCTACTTAGAACGAAAGGTTCCAGGGATTTTCCTGATGGTCCAGTGACTAAGACCTGACACTCTCAATGCAGGGGGCCTGGGTTCGACCCCTGGTTAGGGAACTAGATCACGTATACCACAACTAAAGATCCTGCATGCCACAACTAAAGATCCCACCTGCCACATTGGAGATCAAAGATCCTATGTGCCACAACTACGACCTGGTGCAGCCAAATAAATAAGTAAATATTTTAAAAGAGAATAAAATGTTCCAAGTGGTTAAGTCTGCACAGATTCTGGTCATTTAGAACGTAAATGAGAAAGACAAAATAAAAAAATTTGATCTTCCCAATTCACTTGTTCAACTGGCCATCGGAAATAATTCTTAGTTCTCAATAAGAGAACCTGTTCATAACCCCTCTACTTTTTCCCTATCAATCTCCTGGTTTCACGCTGTTTTCTGTGTGGCCACACTGTGCAGCATGCAGTGTCTTAGCGCCTCAACCATGAAACAAAGCCGTGCCCTCTAGAGCGCAAGCTTGGAGGCTTAACCACCAGACCTCCAAGGAGTCCCTTTTTTTTTTTTAATCTAGCTTAGATTTCACAGTCCATCAAATATAATCACTCCTTGAACTCAATTCAGTGTTCATCAGATCTCTCTCTCCTTCACACTCTCCTAGCAAAACTCCAGCTAACTTTCTCTATGACTGCAGCAGAGCAATGGAATATTGAAGAAAATCATATATCCAGGCAAAATGGTTACTGTCATAAATTTACACTTAACAACCTCAACCAAGTTGGTATGCCTGACAAAAAGAAAAATCAAACAAACCAAAATATCAGAGTCTGGAGTGAAGAAAGGTTTATTGCAAGGACTGAACAAGGAGAATGGGGTGGCTCACGCCCAAGAGGCCTGAACTCCCTGATGTTTTCAGGGAAGAATTTTTATTAAGTAAAATTTACAAGGAAAGGCTATAAGGTGTGTGACCTTCTTCTGACTGGTGGTGATGACATAACAGGGTGGTGTTCCACAAATCTCAGTCATCAGCCTCTGGCTCCAATCAGTCTGGGGTCCACGTGCTTATGCTTTGACTGAAGTTACCACACTCCACTGGGTGGAGGACCTTAGTTTCTGCAGAACTCAGACAAAAGATGGATCTAAATGCTATGCACATCTCCTGGAGAGGAACCAGGACCCTGCCCCGTTGCTGCACTGTGCCTTCTTTCTGCATTTCTTCATCCCCTAAATAGCAACTGTTTGAATCTGCCCTTTGGAACACAGGAAAGGTTGAGCAGGCTAAAAGCTTTTTTTCTACAAAGAAGAAACGGGGACACACACAGGACTCTGCACCTGACAGGGCCCCACAGGGTCCTGTCCAGTTTCAATTTTGCTCTGAAAGTTCACTGGAGTTGCTGCTTTACACTTTTTCCTCAGTTCTTAAACATTTCTCCCTTTCTCCCCATTTCCTCCCAACTCTTTTGACACTTTTATTAAGAAAATGGAAGCTATCAGATGAAAGCTTCCTGTTCTTTCCACAATCAAATTTGTAACATTCCCCCAAACCGAAAGCAGTCATCTCCTGGTTGAATGCAACCTGCAATCAGAAGGCAAGGAAGCCTTAGTAATGCAATTAATAGAGGGCAGCCTTCTGAGGCACCAAGCAGGGAAGAAAAGGGCAAGAGTGAATCTGGAGGGACATACAGAGAACAACAAACACAAGATCACCAATCATTTCCATTCTGGTAATTCAAATGAGCACTAAATCTCTCCTCTCTTGGTTTCCATGACATGACAAATCCTGGTTTCCCCCTACATATATATATAGCTATATTTGGAGTTCCTTCAAGCTGAGAACCAGAGAGTTGATCTCACCCTTTCCTCACAGCTCTAAATTTCATCTATACAATGACAATTTCTACTAGCGCCTCTCCTTAAACTCCAGTTTCCAATATCCCAAAGTTATCATTTAGATGTCTCTTGAAATTTTACAGGTCCATAACAATGATTCTCATCCTCTTAAAAGAAAAGTTGTTTTCCCAGTCCTCTTTTATCTCAAATACCAAGCCAGAAATCTGGAATAACCCTTGAGTCTTTTATTCCTTTTTCTTCTTCACACATAACCAATTGGTAAATCTTAAAAATTCTAATGTTATCTTAAATCCATCTACTTCTATCTATACTTCCACCACCATTCTAATTGTTCTTCCTGCTTTCCCTCTTGCTCCCTTCCTCTACAATCCAATTATCAGATGGTAGCCATTAGGTTCTTTTTAATGTGTAAAGCACATTTATATTATCCTCTGTTTAAAATCCTTCAATGGCATGCCATTTCATTTAGAACAGTAAAACCTTCCTACAGCAACCTACAAGGCACTCTGCAATCTGGCTTCTTTATGTCTAACTTCATCTTATAAACTATTCTTCCTCACATTCATTAAGTTCCAGCCTCACTTCAGTTTCTCAAAACTTCAAGTTCCTTCCTGCTTTAGTCTTCCCACATGTACAAAATGCTCTAACCTCCAACTTTCCTCATGGTGGCTCCTCTGAATTCTTCATATCAACTTAAATGTCAACCCTAAGTGTGGCCTTTACCAACAAGATCAAAACTGGTTCCCCTATTATTCTCTCATAATAACATACTATTCATTATTTTCAAATGGCCATTTTTCTATGTATTTATCTATCTTCTTATTGTGCACCTCCTTCCACTATTCCATAAGCTCCATAAAAGCAGAGATTATTCAATTAGTTCAATTCCAACACTACTAAGGACACACTACACAAAAGAAACTATGACAGGAAACTGTAGGGCTTACAAAGAGCAAGTCAAAGTAACCAGGAGCCTGTTCCCAATAGGTACAGAATCTCACTGGGGGTAGGAAGAGGGGACAGTATACCTAACTATAATGCAAAGCAGACAGTATGCCATACAACGCTGCTACAAAGCGCTACAGAATCAAAAGAGAAAGAGATATAACATAGAGAAGGTGATGCATAAGAAAAGCCCTCATGTGAGGAGATGGCTCTACTAGGCTTGGAAGGATAATAGAGAAAATGCACTCAAAACAGACCAAACATCCTCAATGAAAAGACAAAAAGGGACAAAGTAAAGAGTATATGAAGAGAGGAGATTAAGAGCATGAGGAACTAGAGTTCAACTGCAATGTCTGACGATGGCAGTTAGGAAAAGGAAACAAAATTTTCAGTGTGTGATACAAAACTCAACTTTACCCACTATAAAATGCAAATATGAAGCATTTTCAAGTAAATGAAAACTAATGTTCTTTCCAGGTCTAAATTCAAAATGATGGAGCTTATACAGACAATTAGTTTCAAAGTAAAAGGTGCTCATAAAGCATATTTCATCAATTTCATGTGAAATTTATCATGATTTTTAAAAATGGCTTTAAACTATTTGTCTAAACAACAATTTTTCAAAAATCTTGCTTACTCTTTCCAAACTGTAATCAAAAGGAGTATGGAATGGGGCAGGGAGTTGAGGGGAGTATTCAAGATATTTAATACTAGACCCAGCTTAAATTTCAAAGTAATTTAATTAAACATTTCTACAAGGAAACGCCAAGTATTTTATTTATATTCTCAAAAGTCAAGAGTCATATTTTTACTGACATTAACTTGTGACACTGTTATCCATAAGCTTTATAGCATATAACTGGCTGTTGTTCATTTTACACATTCAGTATGAAGGTACTGATTCAGTTCAGTTCAGTAGCTCAGTTTTGCAACCCCATGAAACACAGCACACCAGCCCTCCCTGACCATCACCAACTCCTAGAGTTCACCCAAACTCATGTGCATCGAGTCAGTGATGCCATCCAGCCATCTCATCCTCTGTTGTCCTCTTCTCCTCCTGCCCCCAACCCCTCCCAGCATCAGGGTCTTTTCCAATGCGTCAACTCTTTGCATGAGGTGGCCAAAGTATTGGAGTTTCAGCCTCAGCATCAGTCCTTCCAGTTATCACCAGGGAAGTCTATTACAGTACTATACGAAAAAAAAAAAATCACAGAATTTTAAAGACTAACAGAAGAATCATCAAGATAATTTTAAAGAATAATAAAGTGGGAGAATTATGGTGCCTCACCATCCCAGATACCTAAATTTATTACAAAACTACAGTAAATAAAGACAGAGTGGTACTGGCTCAGGGATAGGCAGAGAGAGAGA
Source organism: Nanger dama (assembly GCA_917880005.1). NCBI lineage: Eukaryota > Metazoa > Chordata > Mammalia > Artiodactyla > Bovidae > Nanger > Nanger dama. Next base: position 18,573,248 of record CAKJTW010000003.1, on the reverse strand, counting down.
GGGTTAGGACTTGGCATTTTCACTGCCAAGGACAAGGTTCAATCCCAGGTTGGGGATTGAACCCACAAGTTGCCGGGCACAGCCAAAAAATAAAAAGATCCTTACTACAGATCAATGAAGAATGGATGCTACTCAGTAAGTGGTGTTGATACTACTTATTTTCTATACGGAAAAACTGAATTATATTCTTTGTATTATTCACTATAATTTTATTATTTATTTATTTATTTGGCTGTATCAGATCTTAGTTGGAGCACATGGGATCTAGTTCCCTGATAAGGGATCAAACCCAGGTCCAATGCATTGGGAGTAGTAGGGAAGTCCTTCGGTGTAATTTTTAGAATAATTTAAATATTTTGGCACCCCACCCCAAAAAAAAATCCACTTTACAGAGTATCTAGTCCAATGTCTTCACTTTTTTTTGGTGGGGGAGGGAGGATGCAGTATGTGGGATCCTAGTGGGATTCTAGTTCCTCGACCAGGGACTAAACCTTGCTTTGGAAGTGCAGCGTCTTAACCACTGGACCACCAGAGAATTCCTCAGTGCCTTCACTTTATTAAAGAAGAAAACAAAGACCTAAAAAATTAAAATGCAGCCAAATCACAGAGTATGATAACACAGGAATTAAAATGTATAATGACTTATGTATAATGTATAATGTATCTAATGACTTATTCATTCAAGAATTTACATTCTCTCATTTAATACACACAAAACGCTTCCCATCTAACCCAACTTCGAGTTATCCATTGTATCAACAGACACAAGTCAGAAGTGGAAGAAGCCACAAAAGATGTAGTGAAGGAAAAAGCCAATACTTCTTTTATCTTCTTCCATCTCCAAACCTCCTTTCAAGGAAACTGGCTAAAAATATAGCCCTCCACTCAAAGATTAACCTTGTTTAAACCCAAACAAATGACAAAGACGAGTTCAAAAGAAAAGTTACATGGGTCAGTATGCAAGAGGTTCAGAAAGAAAGAAATAATTTTAAGAACTGCGATTCTGGTGTCAACATATCATAAATATCTATGAGTATCAAGTATTTTAAATAGTACTGTTATTAGGCCCAACATTTTTCAAGCACAAATGCTATCAACCTCATATCTTACTTGGTTTGTTTCCAGAGGATGTTAAACATTTACATTTAGAGATTTTCACAAAGACTAGTTAAACAAACACTGCTGAGAACTGTCCAAAAATAGCTGCTCCAATTCCAAGACTCAATTTAAGGTACAGAGAGAAATGGCATCTTCTCTAGGAAAGCACTTAATCCCAGGTTACTAGGGTCGTCCACCATCTATTTATTCAGATAATACTTTCCTTCCATAAATCACCCTCCTGGGATACATGACAGGAGTACTGACAGTGAAGAAAGAGAGACTGGTGAAGAGTCAATTTGCAAACTTAGGAATCCCAGTTAAATTCTGACCACCACTACCACACACAGCATAAAGAATGCAAAATTCATTGCATTTGATTTGATTTCTTTAGCACTGAGGGTAAGAATATGAGTCCCCCACTTGCTCTATGATTTGTGGCAAGTTGCTTAACTTCTGTGCTTCAGATTCCTCAACTGGAAAGTAAGGATAATAACAGTACCTACTCTGGCAGGGATTAATATGAGGATTAAATTAGTGCATGTAAAGCATGTGGTGGCTCAATGGTCAAGAATCCACCTGCCAATGCAGGAGATCAGGGTTCAATCCCTGTGTTGGGAATATTCCCTTAAGTAGGAAATGGCAACCCACCCCAGTATTCTTGGCTGGGAAGTCCCATGGACAGAGGAGGGCTACAGTCCATGGGATTGCAAAGAGTGAGACATGACTGAGGGAGCTATAGCATAGAGAATGTCTTATTTTTATTTTCTTCAAATTGTGTTTCATTTCAAACTGCATTTTAAACAATCCCTAGTTGAAGATCATTTTTATTCTGAAAATAACCTCAGTTTTTTGTTTAATAACTCACTTGAGTTTTTTTGCCACAATATAAACTTTGAGAAATTTTTTCATTGGTTGCTTTTAAAAGACAAATAAATCCCAGGGTTTTACTGATACTCCTATGGAAACTCTTAAATGTAGCTGCACATATAAAAAATCTTTTATTATGCATTCTTGGTGCATGTTCATCTTGAGTAGAGTGCTCCTCCAGAAATTACCCACATATAGAAATAAGACTGGCTTTAAATGGTACTGTGATGGAAATGGTGTCTTAGATACAACCTGGACTTGAGGTAAATTAAATAGTTAACAAACTGTGGTTTAGAGAATGTTTCAATGATATATTATTTAAAAGGGTATATACCACTGCTGTAATTTTCTATTGGTTACAGTTTTCTTAACAATAAAAGTGTACAAAACAAAATGACTCTCAAAAACACGTTAAACAAAAGAAGCCAGATAAACAGTACATATGGTATTATTCCATTTATATGAAATTCAAAAACAGGCAAAAAGCAGAAAGTAGCTGCAGGGTAAAACTAAACTGAAAGGGCATTAAACAACTTTCACTGATCATTTATATAAATTAAGTCACAGCTTTGAATATTATCCTGCCTTGAATATTATTCCTAGGTTCCATGTAAAAACTGGAGCCCGCTCAGAAAACGAAAAATAAAGACAAAGAACAGTGATATAACTTCACTTAAAGGAGATACTTAAAGGCTAATGATCACATTTAAAATAGTCTACTAGAAATCAAATAAACACAAATTTAAGAAACCGGTTACTATTTTCTCCTTATATTAACATTTTAAATACTTTAAAATAATAACACTGCTGGCAAAAGTATCAACACATACCTCAGTCTCATACTGCTAAGGGGAATATAAATCGGCACAACCTTTCTGGAGGGCAACAATGCAATGTTCTGCTCTCCTGAAAGCTCTAAGAAATGTATAACTTGACCTAATAATTCCATTCAAATGTATTTATCTTAATATAGAAATGTGGACAAAGATTTAGGTTTAGCAATATTCACCGAAGTTTTGTTTATAATAATCGGAAATCAACAAGCAAGCTAAATGTGAACACTATGGAAACTGGTTGTATAAATAATAATGCATCCATTATTGAAATATTCTTCAGCTGTTTTAAACTGTTTCAAATTATTTTAATAAAATGTCTGTTAATGAAAGCAGCTTACAAATGTATGTACGCAGTAAAATATGCAATGAGGAAAATTAGAAACAATGTCATTAAAAAATATAATAGAGGCCAACATCATAGAAACTACTATTATATTTCATAACTGTCTGGATTTTATTGTAAGAACACCAGTGTTACCCCTCACTAACTACGTCTACTGGAGAGAGAGGAAAAAAAAACAACAGAAGGATAAGAACATTCGTTAAAGGAACACACTGATAAGTGTTATTTCAGTTATGAGCAGCCAACTCATTAAATGAAGTCAAAGTCCCTCAAGGTATGCTAACAAACCACTAACAAGAAAAAGTTACAGAATTCGACACAATGCAAATATATATCAATCATGCTTAATTTGAGCTAGGGAAAATAATTCCATGATTTAGTGATTTTCCACAGGACTGGGTTCTGCTCTTTTATAAAGCAACAAAAGGGAAAGGCAGAGCAAGAAGTCAAGCCAGCAACCAGATTTCCCAGGAAATTAGCTCTTACTTAGCAAAGTACTAGCCTCATATTCTAAAGAAACAGAACTCTACAAATAGAGATGAGACACGTAATATTTAAACACTCTGTAAAAGATGTATACTTTTCCCTTTGCTTGTAAGATCTCCAAAAGAGAATAATTAATGCCTCTTAAAACATAGGGAAAAACTTAAAAACCCAATTTAGAGTCAAATGTTCTACAAATAAAGAATAAACTTCTTTCAAAATGCTAAGTAATCTCACAAGTTGTAAAATAACTGTATTTTCATGATTTTTTAAATGAAAGAAAAATACCATGCTGTTTCTAACCTTCAACTAGGATTACGCAGAAATGGAAACTTTGATTCTGATATTAATTCTGAATTTTAAGTTTACCAAGGCTAATAAAGATACTTATAATTTCTCTATAATGTTTTCAACAGTCATTATAGAACATTTCCTTCAATCTCCAACTTAAAAAAAAAAAAAGCCTTACTACCTGATCTTCCCTCAGAAAAAGGCTATGTGGTAATAATCCAAAAGAGTCCTCTTAAGATAAAAAGGTAACAGAATAGGAGTTAAAGAAGGAAAAGATGTAACAGAAGCTTTTCTTCCTTTATGTCACATGTTTGAAACCTAACTCCAGTTTCCATTAATGGTCCAGCACTGAAGCTTCTGTAGAACTTTGTGCACAAAACTGCCCAGTAAGCAGAAAAATGGCAGCTGAGTTTCATTTAATACTCAAGTATAAAGTTAACGAAAGGATGAAATCGACAATCATATATTTAAGTCAGTGGGTTCATTTATAACCCATTCTTACAACTCTAAGCTGCTTCCCTCTGCCCCACTAGACCAAAAGGTCAACAAATTGCTATTCTGAAGAATTAGTAACAAAGCAGAAAAGTTTATTAAACTTTTCTAACAAGCCAATAAACAAAAGGTAATGGTCTCAACAAAGGGTGCTGAGGTAACTGGATAACCATAAGTAAAATAATTAAGTTGGGCCCCTTCCCCATACCGTACACAAAAATTAACTCAAAATGGAACTAAATCTAAGGGCTAAAATTTATATAAACTCTTAGAAGCAAACACAGGCATAAATATTCATGACCTTGAATTAGGTGATTGTTTCTTAGATATTATACCAAAAGTACAAAGACAGGGCTGTATCAAAATGAAAAAGGTTTGCGCTTCAATGGCCACCATTAAGAAAGTGAGAATACTAGTCATATTGGGAGAAAATATTTGCAAATCATGTATCTAACATGAGACTTGTATCCAGAACATGTATAAAAGTTTTCCATAACTAAAAACACAATAACAAATGACAATTCCATTTTTTAACATGGGCAGGAGATCCAAATAGGTAATATTTCAAAGAAGATATACAAATGTCCAATAAACCCACAAAAAAATTCTCAGTATCAACAGCCATCGGGAAAATGCAAAACAAAACCACCATGAATTATTACTTCACATCTACTAGAATGACTACAAAAAGACAGAGATAATAACAAGTGCTGGTGAGGATGTGAAGAAGTCAGAATGCTCATTCCCACTGCCAGTGGGAATGCAAATTATAGAAGCTTTGGAAACTGACTTAACACATGACCCAGCAACTCCACTATTACGTATACACCCAAAAGAAACAAAACCACATTCCTAAAACAAAAATCTGTACATGAATGTTCATAGTTTTATCTGAATAGCCAGAAACTGGAAACAATCCCATGTCTTATCAACAGAATAATTTTAAAAATTGTGAAAAAAAAATTGTGACACATATTGGAACACTGCTGTTACTGGTGCTGCTGCTAAGTCGTCTCAGTCGTGTCTGACTTTGTGCAACCCCAAAGACAGCAGCCCACCAGGCTCCCCCATCCTTGGCATTCTCCAGGCAAGAACACTGGAGTGGGCTGCCATTTCTTTCTCCAGTGCACGAAAGTAAAAAGTGAAAGTGAAGTCGCTTAGTCGTGTCTGACTCTTAGAGACCCCATGGACTGTAGCCCACCAGGCTCCTCTGTCCATGGGATTTTCCAGGCAAGAGTACTGGAGTGGGGCTACTCAGAAATAAAAGGAACACATTACTGATACACAAAATAACACAGAGAAACCAAGTTAACTAGACAAAGTGAAAGACACCAAACCTCCCTCTCAAAGAGTATACACCATGCAATTCTCTTTGCATAAAATTCTAGAAAATGCAAACTACACTGACAGCAGATTGTTATTCTGAGTGTGGAAAGGTAGAGACGGTTTACCAAAGGGTAAACCTTACCCAAAGGGCATAAGGAAACTTTTAAACTGATATATTCCTTATCTTGATTGTAGTATGTAAATAGATAAAAACCCATGAAACTGTATACTTTAAATATATGCAATTTCATTATATGTCAGTTACACCTGAATTTTGTAAAAGGTATATGCCATTTTGGCAGAAGAGAAGTTTCTGAAATGATACATTTGGGTAAGAAAAGGGTAGAAAAAGTAGGCTGAGAGCTTTCAGTATGATGCAGCTTTTTAAAAGTCAAAATATTAACCGATCCCTACATGGTAATACCTGAATTTTCAGCCAGAAAATGGAGGAGTCAAAATAACCAAGGCTATCTATAAATTCAGTCTAGCCTATAAAGTGAAAATTTTAAAAATTCATCTCAACATTTATTTGAATATACATATTCTTCAAATCAGGCTTCCCTGGTGGCTCAGACGATAAAGAATATGCCTGCAATGCAGGAGACCCAAGTTCAATCCCTGGGTTGGGAAGATCCCTTGGACAAGGGAATGGCTGGCTACCCACTCCAGTATTCCTGCCTGGAGAATTCCACAGGCAGAGGAGCTTGATGGGATACAGTCCGTGGTGTTACATGACTCTCAGACACGACTGAGAGACTAACACTTTCACTACACTACTTTCACTACTATTCTTCAAATTGGATGTAATTTTAGGACTCTGTAAACTAAAATGGATGGGAGTGGGAAACTGAATTCAGATGGCCATTACATCTACTCCTGTGGGCAAGAATCCCATAGAATGAAGTAGCCCTTATAGTCAACGAAACAGTTTGAAACACACCACTTGGGTGCAATCTCAAAAATGACTGAATGATCTTGGTTCATTTCCAAGGCAAATCATTCAACACCACAGTATCCAAGTCTATGCCCCAGTGCTATGAAGACTTACAAGACATTCTAGAACTAACACCAAAAAATGAAGTCCTTTTCATCATAAGGGATCCTAATGCAAAAGAAGGAAGTCAAGAGATACCTGGAGTAACTGGCAAATTTGGCCTCAGAGTATAAAATGCTGCACTGTGCTTAGTTACTGAAGTCATGTCCGATTCTTTGCGACTCCATGGACTGTAGCCCGCCAGGCTCCTCTGTCCATGGGGATTCCCAAGCAATAATACTGGAGTGGGTTGCCATGCCTTTCTCCAGGGTATCTTCCCACAACCCAGGGACAGAACCGGGGTCTCCTGCATGGCAGGCGGATTCTTTACCAACTGAGCCAACCAAGGAAGCCCAAGAATACTGGAGTGGGTAGCCTATCCCTTTTCCAGAGGATCTTCCCACAACCCAGGAATCGAACCAGGTTTTCCTGCATTGCAGATGGATTCTTTACCAGCTGAGCTACCAGGGAAGCTCAAAATGAAGCAGGGCAAAGACTAATAGAGTTTTACCAAGAGAACCCACTGGTCATAGCAAACACCTTCTTTCAACAACACAAGAGCTGACTCTACATATGGACATCAGCAGATAGTCAATACTGTAATCAGACTGATTTATTTTCTGCAGACAAAGATGGAAAAGCTTTATACAATCAGCAAAAACAAGACCTGGAGCTGACTGTGGATCATGAGCTCCTTATTGCAAAATTCAGACTTAAATTGAAGAAAGTAGGGAAAACCACTAGACCATTCAGGTATGACCTAAATCAAATCCCTTATGATTATATAGTGGAAGTGACAAATAGATTCAAGGGATTAGATCTGGTAGACAAAGTGCCTGAAGAACTATGGACGGAGGCTCGTACCACTGTACAAGAGGCAGGGACCAAGAAAAAGTAATCAAAGAAGGCTAAGTGGTTGTCTGAGGAGGCATTACAAATAGCTTAGAAGAGAAGTGAAAGGCAAAGGAGAAAGGGAAAGATGGGAAAGATATACCCAACTGATACAGAGTTACAGAGAATAGCAAGGAGAGATAAGAAAGCCTTCTTTATGTGAACAATGCAAAGAAATAGAGGAAAACAGTAGAATGGGAAAGACTAGAGAGCTCTTCAAGAAAATTGGAGATACCAAGGGAACATTTCACACAAGGACTGGCACAGTAAAGGACAGAATGTCAAGGACCTAACAGAAGCAGAAGAGATTAAGGAGGAGTGGCGAGAATACACATAATATATAAAATAACAAAAAATACAAGAAAGGTCTTAATGACCCAGATAACAACAATGGTGTGTTCACTCACCTGAAGCCAACAACCTGGAGTGTGAAATGAAGCAGGCCTTAGAAGCATTATTACAAACAAAGCTAGTGGAGGTGACAAAATTCCAGCTAAGCTATTTAGAAAAATTAAAAGATGACGCTGTTAAAGGGCTGCACTCAATATGTATATCAAGCAAATTTGGAAAACTTAGCAGTGGCCACAAGACTGGAAAAGGTCAGTTTTCATTCCAATGCCAAAGAATATTCAAACTATTGTACAACTGCACTCATTTTCACATGCTAGCAAGGTAATGCTCAAAATCCTTCAAGCTAGGCTTTGAAAGTACATGAACCGAGAATATCCAGATATACAAGCTGGATTTAGAAAAGGCAAAGGAACCAGAGATCAAACTGCCAACATCCGGTGGATCACAAATTAAGCAAGGGGTTTCCAGAAAAACAGCTATTTCTGCTTCACTGACTACGCTACAGCCTTTGACTATGTGTATCACAACAAACTGTGGAAAATTCTTAAAGAGATGGAAACACTAGACCACCTTACCTGTCTCCTGAAAAACCTGTATTAAGGTCAAGAAGCAATGGTCAGAAGTGGACATGGAACAACAGACTGCTTCAAAACTGAAAAAGTTTTGCCAAGGCTGTATATTGTTACCATGCTAATTTAACTTACATGCAGAGTGTATCACACAAAATGCCAGGCTGGATCAATCACAAGTTGAAATCAAGATTGCAGGAGAAATATCAACAACCTCAGATATGCAGATGATACCACTCTAAAAAAGCAAAGAAGAACTAAAGAGCCTCTTAAATGAGAGTGATAAAGGAAGAGGGAAAAAACTGGCTTAAAACTCAACATTTAAAATACGAAGATTGTGGCATCCAGTTCCATCACTTCATAGTCAATAGAAGGGGAAAAAGTGGAAAGAGTGACAGATTTTATTTTCTTGGGCTCCCAAATCACTGCTAACGGTGACTGCAGCCATGAAATTGAAAGACACTTGCTCCTTGGAAGAAAAGCTATGATAAACCTACTGCTACTGCTGCTGCTAAGTCGCTTCAGTCATGTCCGACTCTGTGCGACCCCATAGACAGCAGCCCACTGGGCTCCCCCATCCCTGGGATTCTCCAGGCAAGAATACTGGAATGGGTTGCCATTTCCTTCTCCAATGCACGAAAGTGAAAGTGAAAGTGAAGTCGCTCAGTCATGTCCGTCTCTCAGCAACCCCATGGACTGAGCCCACCAGGCTCCTCCCTCCATTGGATTTTCCAGGCAAGAGTACTGGGGTGGGGTGCCACTGCCATCCCCTATGACAAACCTGGTCAGTGTATTAAAAAGAGAGACATCACTTTGCCCACAAAGGTTCACATAGTCAAAGCTATGGTTTTTTCAGTAGTCATGTATGGATATAAGAGCTGAACCATAAAGAAGGCTGAGTGATGAAGAATTGATGTTTCAAATTGTGGTGCTGGAGAAGACTCTTGAGACTCCCTTGGACTGCAAGGAGATCAAACCAGCCAACTGTAAAGGAAATCAACCTTGAATACTCATTGGAAGGACTGATGCTGAAGTTCTAATCTTTTGGCCACCTGATGCAAAGGGCTGACTCACTGAAAAAGACCCTCATGCTAGAAAAGATTGAGGGCAAGAGAAGGGGGCGACAGAGGATGAGATGGTTGGGTAGCATCACTGACACAATGGACATGAGTTTAAGCAAATTCCAGGAGATAGTGAAGGACAGGGAAACCTGGTGTGCTACAGTCCATAGGATCACAAAGAGTCCCACTTAGCTACTGAAGAACAACTCTTCAAATATAAATGTATATGCATGCATACGTATAGATGTACAAAGTAATAAATGTTAAACATATATGTAAGTGTAAGGCTTCCCAGGTGGCGCTAGTGGTAAAGAACCTGCCTGCCAACGCAGGATACATAAGAGACTTGGGTTCGATCCCTGGATCACGAAGATCCCCTGGAGGAGGTGGCAACCCACTCCAGTATTCCTGCCTGGGATAATCCCAAGGACAGAGGAGTATGGTGGGCTACAGTCCATAGGGTTGCAAAGAGTCAGACACGACTGAAGTGACTTAGTACACAGTACACAGCACATGTAAGTATAATGCATATAGGTATTTAGAACTTACTACTTTTGTCTACAGATAATATTTGATGAGCAAATAGATTTGAGCTTTACTAACTACAGAAAACATCTACCCCTCAATCCAAAGAGTTGTAGGCAACAGATCAAGAACTGCTAATGAAGCTATTCAAAGCCAAGGAGATACAGTATTTAAGTATTATCTTAAATAAAACTTAAGTCTAATGAAAAATGTGTCTAATTGGTTCCTTAGCTACACTTCATAATCCAAAGGAATTTAGGGATTAGTTATAACAATGCTAATCTGGGTATACATAATTAAGAATTTACTATGACTGAATGGCAAAAATTACAGCTGATTTAAAATAAAGATTCAAATTTTTCCACAGGTTGACTGAACTAAAAATAAGACAACAGAGTCAAGAATTATTCAAGATTTCTTTTAATGTCTAAATGAAGTTTAAGTTTCATTGTTCAGTTTAATATATGATTCTTTCATAGTCCATGCAAAAAAAACCAAACAGAAAAATCTTTTGCCTCCTATCTGCTTCGTTCACTTTACCTCCTACCTGCAATACTGTATCCTTACAACAGTAGCCAAGGTTTGCTAAGTATTTACTATGAGCTGCTGCTGCTGCTGAGTCACTTCAGTTCAGTCGTGTCCAACTCTGTGCGACCCCACAGACGGCAGCCCACCTGGCTCCGCCATCCCTGGGATTCTCTAGGCAAGAATACTGGAGTGGGTTGCCATTTCCTTCCCCAGGGCATGAAAGTGAAAAGTGAAAGTGAAGTCACTCAGTCGTGTCCAACTCTTGGTAACCCCATGGACTGCAGCTTCCCAGGCTCCTCTGCCCATGAGATTTTCCAGGCAAGAGTACTGGAGTGGGTTGCCATTGCCTTCTCCATTACCACGAAGTTCAGTTCAGTCGCTCAGTCGTGTCCGACTCTTTGCGACCCCATGAATCGCAGCACGCCAGGCCTCCCTGTTCATCACCATCTCCCGGAGTTCACTCAGACTCACGTCCATCGAGTTCGTGATGCCATACAGCCATCTCATCCTCGGTCGTCCCCCTTCTCTTCCTGCCCCCAATCCCTCCCAGCATCAGAGTCTTTTCCAATGAGTCAACTCTTCTCATGAGGTGGCCAGCTTTAGCATTATTCCTTCCAAAGAAATCCCAGGGCTGATCTCCTTCAGAATGGACTGGTTGGATCTCCTTGCAGTCCAAGGGACTCTCAAGAGTCTTCTCCAACACTACAGTTCAAATCCATCAATTCTTCAGTGCTCAGCCTTTTTCACAGTCCAACTCTCACATCCATACATGACCACAGGAAAAACCATAGCCTTGACTAGATGGACCTTAGTCAGCAAAGTAATGTCTCTGCTTTTGAATATACTATCTAGGTTGGTCATAACTTTTCTTCCAAGGAGTAAGCGTCTTCTAATTTCATGGCTGCAGTCACCATCTGCAGTGGTGTTGGAGCCCAAAAAAATAAAGTCTGACACTGTTTCCACTGTTTCCCCATCTATTTCCCATGAAGTGATGGGACCAGATGCCATGATCTTCTTTTTCTGAATGTTGAGCTTTAAGCCAGCTTTTTCACCCTCCTCTTTCACCTTCATCAAGAGGCCCTTTAGCTCCTCTTCACTTTCTGCCATAAGGGTGGTGTCATCTGCATATCTGAGGTTATTGATATTTCTCCCGGCAATCTTGATTCCAGCTTGTGTTTCTTCCAGCCCAGCGTTTCTCATGATGTACTCTGCATATAAGTTAAATAAGCAGGGTGACAATATACAGCCTTGATGCATTCCCTTTCCTATTTGGAACCAGTCCGTTGTTCCATGTCCAGTTCTACCTGTTGCTTCCTGACCTGCATACAGATTTCTCAAGAGGCAGGTCAGGTGGTCTGGTATTCCCATCTCTTTCAGAATTTTCCAAAGTTTTTAAGTACTGTTAAATGATTTACACAAATTATCTCATAACTCTCAAAGCGATTTATTTTACAGATGAGAAAACTAAATTAACTTGCCTAAGGAAGTAGAGCTAGATTTGAACTCAGCCAATCAAAGTTAATTTAGTTGATAATATAAATTCAACTGGCAGTCAGAGTCTCCCCATCATTCAGTCAGTACATTTGTATCCCAGAGAATACCAAAATGATAAAGTCGTGGCTTCAAAAACTTTACAGCTTTATGAAGATTAAATCTAATATCACAAAATAAATTTTTTAAAAATCCTCACCAATATGTATGGTTTCTGAAATTAAGCTGGAATATCAAGGAATGGAGCATTAAGAAATCAACAGCTTTTGATAAAATATGTTAACATTTTTAGAAATGATGACCAGTCATAAAAAAAAATTTTTGGCCATGCTGTGCAGCATGTACAGCATGTTAGTTCCCCAAACAGGCATCAAACCCACATCCCCAGCACTGGAAGCCTAGAGTCTTAACCACTGGACTGCCAGGGAAGCCCCACCAGTCATATAAATAGATATTTACAGTTCATTTTCTTGCCAATATACCCAATACAGTATTTAGTACTATAATCACTGCAAGAGTAAGAAAGACTCTGCTATCATAGGAAAACATCCCTTCATACTACAAATAATAAATAATTTTCAAAAATAAGAATGGGTCTGGGAATTCCCTGACCATTCAGGAGCCAGGACTCAGTGCTTTCACTGCCATGGCCTAGATTCAATCCCTGGCCAGGGAATTAAGATCTTGCAAGCCACGAGAGGCAGCCCTCCCCGCAAAAGAATGAAAAAAAAAAAAAAGAATGAATCCACTCTTTAAAACAATTAACTATTCAAAAATTATGTTCACTGATGAAATTAAAATAAAGCCCGTAACATCATGAATGTTATGGAAATTATACAGCTGCTTTCATCAGAGACAATTTAAGAGATAATATAGCTTTTAACAGCTTTCTACATGTGAAAAAGATTTTTTTCACCTTTGACCAAATCCTTAACTAAGGAAGGTACAGGGCTTAACTTAAGAAATAAAATCTACTTCAACTTGAATCATGAAGAGTAATGTAGAACAAATCCTTTCTAACTAGCATTTAGAACAAATTTTAAGTCATTAAATCTATAACATTCAACTTTTTTTCCAGTAGCAAGGTTAATGGCACCCACTATTAGGAAAAATCCCTGATGCTGGGAAAGACTGAGGGCAGAAGAAGAGGGCATCAGAGAATGAGATGGCTGGACTGCATCACCGATACAATGAACATGAACTTGGACAAACTCTGGGAGATGGTAAGGGACAGGGAGGCCTGGCATCCTGCAGTCCACAGGGCTGCAAAGAGTCAGACCGACTGGGCAGCTGAACAACAATGTTAGCAAAACTCAGACAGAAGAGGATCAGATGATACGCTTGGAGATACAACCTGTGCCCACATAAAAAAATATTAGCCTCATTACCCCCATGTAAATATTACCCTTTTACCTCATGTAAACCAACCACAAAAACAAAGATTGTAAATACTTAAAATACATGTAAAATTGTAAAGTCAATTCCTGTTTTTCTAACTACCACATTGCTTATAATCCCAGTATCTGCGATATTAAGAAAGGGCTGCTGCTGCTACTGCTAAGTCGTTTCAATCATGTCTGACTCTGTGTGACCCCACAGACGGCAGTCCACCAGGCTCCCCCATCCCTGGGATTCTCTAGGCAAGAATACTGGAGTGGGTTGCCATTTCCTTCTCCAATGCATGAAAGTGAAAAGTCAGAGTGAAATCGCTCAGTCATGTCTGACACTTAGCGACCCCATGGACTGCAGCCTACCAGGCTCCTCCATCCATGGGATTTTTTCCAGGTAAGAGTACTGGAGTGGGGTGCCAAGAAAGGGCTAAGACGGCTATAATTACTAATTATTAACATCATCGTGTATTGAGTGCCCACTATATGTAAGGTACTACATAAAATGCTTTTTGTTTAATTCTCATTATCAGGATAGTTGAGGATATTACAAGCTCCATTTTATAGATGACAAAACTAAGGCTATGAAAGATTTCATAAACTGCTTACTGCCTAATTAGTCAATTGTTAAATGACAGAGCCAGGGTTCAAAAGCATGGTCAAACAATCATAGAACTTGGGTTTGTTCTATCCTATCATTCTTCCTCAGAACACAAATGATACTTTTTTCAATTTCTCTATATGGTAGTTATAAATGTACTTCTGTGATCATCAAGCTATTCTGTGAGTCTGTGAGATTCTAGGTTGAAAAAAATTTATTAAATAATACTGGAAGCTAAAATTCCTGATTAAAAAAGTCAGAAGCATCACTTTTACTTTTCTAAAGTCAAAGGCAGTCAATCTTAAAAGATATAAATTTTGCTTTTTTTCTGTGTTCCTGACTTTCCTGACTTTGTCTTTATTCAGGACCAAGCAAGTGTTCTACAGCTTTAAGTCCCTTTTCCTCCCTAACTCAACTGGAAAAATCTGATAATCATTTTTCTAATTAACTATATAACTTTAATATAAACAGGTTACCATAATTAATATTTTGCTACCTAATCAGAACTCAAGACTTTGCCCGTGAATGTAAGGTAGCAACAAGCAAGTAGGGAGAAAGAGTCTGGGTAGGCAGAGAAAGGGAAGCCACTGAAGTCTATTAACCAACTCCTCGGTTCATCCATTTAAGGTGACCAGAGTCTTCCTCCTACCTAGTCTCATACTCCATTAGAAAGGACAAATGGGAAGGCATGGCCTAGTAACAAGTGTTGGGTACCTATTCCTAAGAGCTAGAGAGCAGAGTCACGTATCCTGCCTTCTAAATCCACATGGTTCTGCCCAGGTTCCCATCCTAGGACTAGCAATTCTCACGGTGTTCATTTGTATTCTGACATGCTTTCCTGAGTGGAACACAACAAAGGAAGAGTTCCAACAAGCAGGACGAAAAATATGTCCATGCGAGAATGTTGCAAATAGGATCAACCTCCTTTACATATGTCACGCTAGGAAAACTGCCAAGAATGGCTCACTCCTCTAGACATACTTCCTGCAAATCCACCAGACTCCTCCTCAAACACGTCAGTATTCTCCTCATTCTCCCTTAGTCTCAAACCTCCTTTTGCCCTAAGATTTCCAAGTGCATATTTTATATTCTCAAAAAAATATGGCAATAAGATAAAGACAACCTATTTATCAGTACTTGTATTTCATAGTTGAACAAACAGCCTAAAATGCCTTATACACAATTTGCCTTTAATCAGGTTTCTAATACGTTAAATTACTGAAGATAAATTTTCTTTGCAAGTAAATTAGTCTTTATTTTCAAAAAATTATATTTCTTTGTAAATAAAAGGTTTACCATTATATCAAGATAAAGAAATATAATAGCAAAAAAAAATGTTTTTTTAATTTAAGGAGTACAACTATATCCTTTCTCCCCAGCCCCACCAAGGAAACATATATCAGAATTCAGAAATTGGCAGAATTTAAGATCCATTCCATACAAATAAAAATTTATTAAACACAACATATGTATTTTGACAAGTCCAAAATAAATGTAGCTTTCCAAGTACTCTATTAAAAGACCTCTTTTTAAGGTAGTAAGTTTACCTAGGGAACTTTTCTGATAAAAGGAATTCTCCCAGCAAACCAAAAACCAGACACTGGGATTTTTACACTTTCACAGAACTCCAGATTTTCAGGTAGCACATTTCCATTAGGATTTATTGTATGAGTATTTGGAGAGCAAAAAGCAGAGAAAAGAGATCAGAAGCTACATATAAAAGACAAAACTTTACTGAAATAGAAAATGAACTTAATTAACTAGTTTTAATTGAACTTCCACTTGTAAAAATAATTTACATGAACATTCTTTGAAACGGGAAAAAGAGCCTCACTACATTGTACAGTCAAAAGCAGTTTCTTAGGGATTTAAAAACCACCATTTTTTTCAACAACAGGTTAACAAATCTCACTGTAAAAAGGGTTGAGCAATGAGAGCTATTTGTAGATAAGTATGATTAAATTATGGGTAAATAGTAAGTCAACTGAATAAAGTCCATTTATCAAAAAGCAAGTAATCAAACTAATGTCCAAAATTATGAAGAATGAATTTTATATTTTTCCCACCCTCTGTTAAAGTTTTTACATTCTTCCATCAGTTAGTAAAGAACCAAATGAGCTATACAAAAGTGCCTATCAACTGTACAATAACTTAAAGAACAACCATTCTGGTGGTAGGGATACTTCATTTAACTCAATGCAAGGAATTTAAAAGCTTTCATCCTTGCAACCTTTGTCACAAAAACTAGTAAATTCGTTTCATGAAAAGACTGCCTATGTGTTTCAACTCAAATATGCAATGATTCTGTGGCCTTCCAAAGACTGAATTTTTTTTCAAATACTGAAATTTTAATAAAATTCCAAAAAAGTGAAATACAAATAAAAATCATTTTTCAGAGAGAGAAAAATCTAAAATTCCTGATGCAAAGCTACTCCAAAAATTTATTCACAATTTCATAAAACATTAATGAAAGGGTTACATAAATCTCCTGGAATAAAGATCTTAAAGAGTGCTGTAAGAATCTCTTTGTTTTCAATACTGCTTTCTCTGTTCTTACATCCATTAAAACAGATATAAATTAACCCTAAGTATAAACCATCTAGTCTTATAGAAAAAAAATCAAATCAAGAACAGCAAAAATATACGTGTATATTCTCAATATAGCTTTAAATAAGTATGTAGATTACATTTAGGTCCCTCAAACAAGTTAAACTTAAAACATATGCCACATCAAGATCATTCTCAAGGGAGAAAACCATCAAAACAAAAGCTCCTGCTTAATAAACTACTTTGTAGTTCAAACTCTATCCCAGGTGCATTTAATTGTCCAGTATTATCACCATTTTTCTTCAAAAACCTAGAAATCTAAAATACACAAGTATATTTGGTTCTCTTAAAAATGCTTTTATAGTATATATTTTGTATGAAAGGCCATGAAAAATTTTTAAATTCTTTTACTCTCTAAAAGGACACATCCTTTTACTTTTCTCTTTTGAAATGTGTCTTATTTGGTTTTTACTTACTTTCTATACATGAACTTTTTTCAAACCAGTCTCTTTCAGTATTAGTTGTTTACTGTCAATATCTCTGTGTATACTTAGGTTTTTTTACAGACTGTGCTTTACAGTATACTGGTAAGAAAAGCTAAAGACGAGGGCATGAGTGAAACAAAAGTGGACCACATCTGAGAAACACCATTCAATTTCAACTCTCTGTCTCAAATACCCTTCAGTACTCATGCCAAATAGTCTCAATTTCTAAAAAGAAGCACAACACAGTATGATAAGGCAAACACAGGAGAAACCAAATCATCAACTGAAGAAATTTAGCAGAATGTATCACCACCTGAGAAAGAAATACCACAAAAAGAAAACAAATAATAAACCCAGTTCCTGGATGTCCCTACTGAAACATCACTTTTACTGCACTCCATAGCTCAAAACAGTTTTACAAACTCTTTTTAATGTAAGAAATACATTTTACATTGTAACCTAGTACACACATGTACGTCATCCTGGTGGCTCAGATGGTAAAGAATCCACCTGCAATGCAGGAGTCCGGGATTTGATCCCTGGGTTGGGAAGATACCCTGGAGAAGGAAATGGCAACCCACTCCAGTATTCATGCCTGGAGAATTTCATGGACAGGGGAGCCTGTTGGGCTACTGTCCATGGGGTCACAAAGAGTCGGACACGACTGAGTAACTAACATCCACATATGAGCAAAATTTCCCAAAACAATATTTTTCCTTGCCATGTGCAATCGTAGTCAATTCTATTTCATTTATTTGTAATGCTGGTGGTAACCCACTAAATTGATTTTATAGTTACTAATAAAGTATCATCCAGTTAGAAAAACACAGGCTTAAAATAGGGTAAGCAAAAGGAGAAGGGGGGAGCAAAGGATGAGATGGTTAGATAGCAAGCATCATCAACTCAATGCACATAAATTTGAGCAAACTCTGGGAGATAGTGGACGACAGAGTATGGCTTGCTGCATGCAGTCCATGGGGTCAAAGAGTTGGACTCAGCTTAGCAACTAAACAACAACAACAAAACAGGATATCCCTTAGAGTATTACAGTTGTTTTGGGTTTGTTTTTTTGTAATTTGCTTCTACCTGTCTAGTAGGTAGATAGGTATTTTAAGGCTGCTACATTATTTTGTTGTTTTATTCACTGAGTCGTGTCTGATTCTTTTCCCACTCCAAGGGCTGTAGCCAGCCAGGTTCCTCTGTCTATGGGATTTCCCAGGCAAAAATACCGGAACGGGTTGCCATTTCCTTCTCCAGGAGATCTTCCTCACCCAGGGATCCAACGTGCGTCTCATCAACTGGCAGGTG
Source organism: Nanger dama (assembly GCA_917880005.1). Lineage (NCBI taxonomy): Eukaryota > Metazoa > Chordata > Mammalia > Artiodactyla > Bovidae > Nanger > Nanger dama. The sequence goes on along the minus strand of CAKJTW010000003.1, from coordinate 18,554,731 downwards.
GATTCTTTATCACTCAGCCACCAAGGAATCCCGGCTAGATCACTACTACTTTCAATAAAGCAAGTGGTTCTTAAAATGTTCCCCTGACCAACATAAGCATCACCTGAGAGAAATTCAAACTCCAGGCCCCACCCCACACCTACAGTATCAGAAATTCTAGATGGAACCAGCAGTCTGTATTTTAACAAGCCCTCCAGGTGATTCCGGTTCAAGTTAAAGTTCCAGAACGACGCATTAAAGAATTCTAAACCTTTCTTCACCCTCTACACATTTTTTAAAAATCCAGTATATAGGACTTATTCTGTGCCAGTTACTATTCTCAAAGTTCCACAGGTATTAATTCACGTGGGGAAAAAACAAACAAACCCTAAGAAGTAGGAAGTATCCGTATCCCTATTATACAGATGAAACTTCTTCACAGAGAGGTTAAGCTATGGAAGCTAGGTGGTGGAACCAGAATTCAAACTTATTTCTAATTTGGAGAAAGTAAGCCTACCCTTCTTCATGCCTCTCCTCTTCCTGATCAAGTTCCGGTGCTACTCCTTTAGTTCAGCTACTCCTCCCTTTTTCCCATTCAAATTCCCCATCTTGTCCATGTCCTTATTTTCTAACATGACTGCTCTCGTCCTAAACATTTCTTTCCTAAAGCACTGGAATGCAAGTCACAACTTTGCTTTGGGAACCTTTTCTCTGGCCCTAGATGGCATGTCAGTATTATTATGCAGCTGAAGTTTCTTCTATTTCTGAAGTGATTAGAACCTATTAAAGGCTCCCACGTTATTCCTCGTTACCTACAGTCCTGGTCAGTTTCCACAAGACCACTAGTCTCTTCCTGAGCAACTTTCTCGCTCTCTTCTACGACGCCCGATCTCCTACTCCCTTCCTACAAGGAAACTAACTACTTCTCCCGCCTACCCCACCACCCCCAGTCATTTTGCTTGACCAATCCCCAACTGAGAGGACTTCACTCCTCGGCTAAACCTCTCTCCACTTCTCAAACCTCAGTTACCCCCTCGAGGTTTCGTTGTTGTTTTGTGGGGTTTTTTTTCCCCCACAACTCTGCTCTCCCGAGGATCCTCACACTCAGTTCCCAGTCCAGTCTTGGATCTCCCATCGCAGACCAGCGGTGAGGGCAGGGCGCTGCCGTCCCTCCCCAAGCTGTTCAAGGTCTCCAGCGGTCCGACCAACCGAAGCCCCGCCAGAGCTCCCACGGCGCTGCTCGCGGATGGCCGTCTTTCTCAGGAGAATCCCCCCGCCCCCTCCCTGCCTCTTTCCTCGACATCCTCACTGGGACCCCTGCCGCCCTTGGCCTCCCTTCTCCCTCGGACCCGGGCCACTCCCAGTCTCCCGGCCCCCACCCCACCCCCCAGCTTTCTCCGCTCGGGCCGCTCCTGGACTTCCCGGGTTCCCACCTTCTTCCTCACACCTAAAGGTGTCCGGAGTATACCCGCGTCACCTCGTCCCTCAGACCAGGTCGTAACCGGTCACTCCCTTCTCCGAGACCCCAGACGCTCCCGTCTCCCCAGGAACCTACCCCTCACACGCACCGGTCGCCGGTCAGTGTCCCAGACCCGACCAGCTAGGCGTCCCGAGGGACCTGCTGGCCTGACTCGCTTGGGTCCGGCCCCGCAGCCTACCTTGCCACACTACGAACTCCGCCGCAAGAGCCGGGCGGCTCTCCCACCAGCCCAGTCAGGGCGAACTCGCCGCCGTCGCCGCCCCCCGCCCTGGCCCCGGGCCGGGCTGGACCCGCAGTCGAGGGCCCCCTCCCGCTGGCTTCCGCCTCGGGAGCGCCGAAATGGCGTTTCCACCCCCAACCCCGCGACGGCTCCCAGACCTCAGGCCCGCATTATCGGAACTCACCTGCAGCTGCCGCCAACCAACTCCAGCGCCCCTGCCTCTCTACCTCGGGCGCCAGTAGCCACCTAGCGCCTCCACCTCCCCCATGACAACAGTCCCACCCCGTTTCACACTTCCTACCTCGCGATTGGATAATGGGGCGGCAGCTCTCTGCTCTTATTGGTTTAGTATACCCGTCCGTCAACGCTTCCTTACCGCCCCTTTTCCTGACCCGGTATTTGCCCCCTCCCGGACCTGGAGCAACCTACCAAGCTTTAGTTGTAATTGGTTGATGGTTGGACAGCTCAAAGTTCTGATAGGCTACCGCAAGTGTCTGTTAAGTCAACTGGCAAAAGACGGTCGGCTCCGGTTGGCTCGAGCTTGGGCACAGTTTGGTTGCGCAGTAGAAAGCAAGGAAGGGACCGACGCTCAAATCCGACGGGCAGGATTAACTCTTTGTGGTAGAGGTGACTGTAAACTCGTGCCTTTCTCCAACTTTCTCCCAAGAGAAGCTTATCACTGCCAGCTTACCCAGAGGGTGGGGACGCCCTACCCTCTTACACAAAACAGCAACATTAGAAGTTGTGTATAAAAATCGATTACAAGTCGGTGAGAGAAACGCTCTATATAAATTAAAATTTCCCCTTGAGGTCCTATGGTGCCCAATTTCCTTGACGTTCTTTCCAGAAGTCTCCATGCTAAAGGGCAAAGCACAACCGTTTATTTAGCAGAAGTCAGTCCACTTTGGCTTGCCTGGAGAATCCCAGGGACGGGGAGCCTGGTGGGCTGCCGTCTCTGGGGTCGCACAGAGTCGGACACGACTGTAGCGACTCACCAGCAGCAGCAGCAGTCCACTTTGGTTGCAGTTAATAAACTGAAGTGGCGTGTTGCGAGGCCTCCCCCTTCCAGACCCACTCATGGCTGGCTTCTGCGAAGTGACCAGGCAGCCAACAGCAAGTTTGGACTAAATGGGCCACAGTTTACCCTTGTGATGCTCTGGAAAAGAAAATTCGGCTCCCTGCAACTTGATTTTTATGCTCGTTAGTTCTTAAATAACCCAACTAGATGTGTATCAGATACTTAACAATTTTTTTTTTTCTAAACCTCTCTTCCTAGCAGTCTAAGTTAGGACCATTGAATGAATTGCAGTTCTTTTCTCATATTGACACAATGCACAAGAATAAATGATTGCGTTTTTATTCACTTGGGTACAAATCACAGTAGGCACTCTTGAGAAATTTGATGTTGCTATAAAAACTTGTGCTCCTAGAAATGTATATCCTTTTTTTTTTTTAATTTCAGCTTTTTGCTTTTCTTTCTCACTTCCACCCACTGTTCCTGTCCCTGAATGGCAAAATGCTGGCCTAATTACTCTTTCAATTTCTAAATCAGATTTAAATAAATGTACCTTCCTCACAACTCCACCCAGCATACATAAACTCATGGGTCAGGAAACATACACTCAGGAACGGATTGGGAAAGTCCCCCTTAGGCACCTCTTAATGATTGGGGACTTACTGTGGCACTGAGACTAGACCTTGCCCCTTTGTTATTCCTGCTAACTCTCTGTTCCATATCTCTTATATTTACCCTTCTGTCCTATTTCAGCAAGCTACAAGGAGTGTAAAACTGTGTGGTTCATTATCCAACCCCCAAAGAAAAAAATTGTCTATTTTCTAACATATATTTTTAGTCATTTAAATAAACTATATACCTCTATCACCAAACTAAGTGGAAATTATTCCTCCAGTAACTCTACATAACAGTAAGGTGTCTTTTCCTAGTTTTCTCCCAGAACTTTCCTCCCCCTTCTCTCATCCTCACCTTCCAATTTAGAAATAACCTCCCCTTCAATTCAATGACTCATAAAAGCCTGTGAAAGGAAAGCGGAAAAGCCAAAATAACCGCAGAAATGTCTGAATCATTCAATTGAAGGAAAGATCAAACATTGACCATGATAAGATGGCATTTAAGACATAAGGCAAGCCTTAACTAATATCCCATAACAAAAGAAGTAACATGTAAATGTGAAGATGCTCCAGTGAGAAGGAGGCAGCAGTATGTCCAAAGCTTTTGAATATATTACCAACAGCTTTCTTCTCTCTAGTCTTGGCGGTGTCCTACCTACCAATTTTAGAGCAAGTTAGAAGGCAATTAATGTCCTGGCAGATAGAAAACAGTAACGTCATAGGAGGGCATTACCATTATTATGATACTTTGGGTAATAATGGCTCTTTCACAGTCATAGTTATAGTATGTCTTACTTACTATGTGAAATTGAAAACACAGAATTAGGCCAGCCTCATTAAGAGGACTTGTCATGGAAGTTCAGGAACTAACAAAATCACAAAACTAGGAATTTTGCCACAAAGTTCAGCATTCCTTTTATTTCATTGTATCTATTTATTTATTTTCACCACACAACACAACATGTGGGATCTTAATTCCTCCACCAGGGATGGAACCTGCACCCACTACAGTGGAAGCATGAGGTCTTAACCACTGGACCACCAGGGAAGTCACCCTTCTATTTCATATACTAGAATGAAAAAGTTGGCTTAAAGCTCAACATTCAGAAAATTAAGATCATCGCATCCGGTCCCATCACTTCATGGCAAATAGATGGGGAAACAATGGAAACAGTTGCAGACTTTATTTTCTTGGGCTCCAAAATAACTGCAGATGGTAACTTCAATCTTGAAAGACCCTTGCTCCTTGAAAGAAAAGCTATGACCAACCTAGACAGCATATTAAAAAGCAGAAACATTACTTTGCCAACAAATGTCCGTCTAGTCAAAGCTATGGTTTTTCTAGTAGTCATGTGTGGATGTAAGTGTTGGACTATAAAGAAAGCTGAGTGCCAAAGAATTGACGCTTTTGATCTGTGGTGTTGGAGAGGACTCTTGAGAGTCCATTGGACTGCAAGGAGATCCAACCAGTCAATCCTAAAGGAAATCAGTCCTGAATGTTCTTTGGAAGGACTGAAGCTGAAGCTGAAACTCAAATACTTTGGCCACCTGATGTGAAGAACTGACTCATTTGAAAAGACCCTGATGCTGGGAAAGATTAAAGGCAGGAGGAGAAGGGGGTGACAGAGGATGAGATGGCTGGATGGCATCACCAACTTGATGGACATGAGTTTGAGTAAGCTCCAAGAGTTGGTGATGGGCAGGGAAGCCTGGCATGCTGCAGTCTGGGGTTGCAGAGACTCGGACACGACTGAGCAACTGAACTGAAAAAAAAGACATTCATAAATGTTTTTGCTCATACATACATATACACTTCTATCACTCCCATTCCTTGTGAAAGTCAGTTAAGAGGAAAAATGTAATATAAACACATACAGACCAGTAAGAGAAAACTGTAAAGAAGGAAGGTTTTAAGGAACATTCTTTGATGCAGCAGAAGGCTATTCTGTTATTGAAGCCCATGCAGTAACTGGAAAAGTTATTGCTTGTACCCTACATTTTGATTTTGTATCCACAAAGTAATCTTATAATGCAATTATTCCATCCAGCTTCTCTTTTCTTTCCTGTGTTAGGTGCGTCTCCATCACTCTCAAGGCCCACTCTTAAAAAGCAAGGACACTGGAGTCAGGGAGTCTGCAACTCTGTGTTGCGTGGCTGGTTGTGGAGGTGGTGCAGATGGTATCTCTGCGGAACTACTTGAGCAAAACCAGCATGGCAGGTGTATTAAAGGCAAAAATAGCTTTTATAAATCCTGATTAAGTGGGAAATGATGGACTCAGAGTGATGGCCCAATATCTGAGTTGGTATGGTTTGCCTTGGGCTCTGGTGTGCTGGTGCATTTTGCTCTCTTTTCTTTGCTGCACCTCTCTTTGATCATACCACTTTTCAAGGGAGCAAAACCCAAATGTCTTTACATTTCTATTTTAGTCCAGGAGGACACACTCACTATGAAAACTCCGTTTGGCGTTTTTGTTTGTTTGGGGATTTTTTTTCCTCCCTGGTTTCTGCACACAATCCAAAAGGATTAGAAAAGCAAACAGTTGGTGGAAAAGAAAATCAGTCAGATAAGCAGACAAGGGCCAGAGCTGCTTGCTGCTAGCAGCTAGGAGCAAAGTCATAACATTTGATAAGAGATGATTCCCTGAGTTTAGGATCCCTGAAAGTGGAGGTTGACAGGGATATAGGGATTAGAGAGAAGGGAGGAAAGAGACAAAAAATGAGACAGAGAGAATGAGAACTGAGAGGTAGAAAGAAAGCCCTGGGAGAAGAGGGTAATGAACATGAGAGAGTCAAGAGGCCATAATCAGAGTGCTGAGACAACTTAGAGTCCTACCCCCAACCACCCCAGATATGGACTTTACACCAGGTTGCACAATTGAACCAACAAAGTGCAGCCTCTGCCACTGGCTGAAAGGAGAATGGGGCCAGAACTCTGCCCTATGGCATCATTGCTCTGTTGCCACCTGGAAACACCCCTGAGCTCAAAGCCTGCTGCTTTGGCACCAGGGCAAAGCCGACAAGGAAGGATAGATTCCTGCAGCCAACCAGTGAATGAATCTTCTTTTGATTTCATGAAGGTGACCACTGGCATGAAGCTCTGGGTAAACAAAGGGAAATTTTCTGGAAGAAGATGTTTTTGCCATCCCAAACTGGGGAGCTTCCAACAAAGGGATGTGCCAAGTTGCTTTCCATGCTGGAACAAAGCACTGTGGTTTCAAAATTCAAGACTCTGTTCCTTGGATGGGAAGAAGCAAAAAAGTTTAAAAGTCAGTGGAAAAGGGTATGCTCTCAGGCAGAACCATTTGATTTCCAATTCTAGGGCTCATGTGATTTTTAAGTAGCACACCATGCCATCTCATTACTCAATGCAGGCATTTTCATCCTCCAGAAAAGTGTGTATATCCTTCTATCCACCTTGCATAGCATAGGTAAGATGGCTTAAGTGCTTGTAAAATGGACAGGTTGCAGCTCTTAGCTCTGCCATTGTGCTGTTGAATGGAACCCCTGGTTACTATCACTAGATCTATGGGTGGACCAGCCATTCTTCTGCAACAGGAGTGGACCACTCAAAGCACTTAGCATCATTTAAACTTTTGTCCATTCCAGGTTTACACACACACACAAAGAGTTTCCTGGAAGCCTGGCTACACTCCAAGGGTTTCAGAGAGTAGAATGCCTTTTAGAACTCCAGTTTCCTAATCACTTGGAATCTCATAAGAAAGTAGACTTGAGCTCAGACCCTGAACTAAATGTGTTCAGATCCTGACTCTGCTATTTCTAGCCGTGTGACTCTGGGAAAGTTGATTCATTTATCTAAACTTCAGTTTCTTCATCTACAAAGTGGAATATATATTAGCTATCTCTTGCTGGGTAACAAATTATCCCAAAATTTAGTAGCATAAAACAACATTTATTACCTCTGTCTCTGTGGGTCAGAATTCCTGGTATAACTTAACTGGGTCCTCTGGCTCTGGGTGTCTCACAAGGGTGTGGTCACCTCAAGGCTCAATTAGGATGAACATGCCATCCTAGCTCAGTCATATCATTGTTGGCAGGATTCCTTAGCTCACAAGCTTTAGCCTAAGGCCTTAGATCCTCATGAGCTATTGGCTCAGGATTTCTCTGTGCCTTACTTGTGAATCTGTCCATAGAACATCTCAAAACATAGCAGCTTCCTTCATCACAGAAAGCCAGCACGAGGGAAAAAGAGAGGACCAATGAGAGAGAGACTGCTAAAAAGACAGAAGTCAGTCTTTTGCAATCTAATCACAGAAGTGACATTCCAGTATTCTTGCCACATTCTGTTAGTCAAAAGCAAGTCATTGGATCCAGCCAACACTCAAGGAAAGGGGATTGCACAAGGGTGCAAATAGCATCCTGCTGCTGCTACTGCTAACTCGCTTCAGTCGTGTCTGACTCTGTGCAACCCCGTAGATGGCAGCCCACCAGGCTCCTCTGTCCCTGGGATTCTCCAGGTAAGAACACTGGAGTGGGTTGCCATTGCCTTCTTCAATGCATGAAAGTAGAAAGTGAAAGTGAAGTCGCTTAGTCATGCCCGACTCCTAGCGACCCCATGGACTGCAGCCCACCAGGCTCCCTCCACTCATGGGATTTTCCAGGCAAGAGTACTGGAGTGGGTTGCCATTGCCTTCTCTAGAAGCAGCCAACCATATGATAATAATAATAATAATACCTACTTACAGGTTTTGTTTAAAGGTTAAAGGTTAAAGCAGAGAATGTGTTCAATTCAGAGCCTAGCATATATTATGTACCTAGTGTATACAATTGAAATTGAAGTTGCTCATTTGTGTCCAACTCTTTGTGACCCCGCGGACTGTATGTAGCCTACCAGGCTCCTCCGTCCATGGGATAATATACAATACTATTCTTTTAATTTTATTATTGAGTATATAATGATTGGTTTTCTCTCCCTTCTAGCTATTTGGAGGAAACTTTTATGAGCAATAAATGAGATAATCTACATGGTTCAGGAAGGACCTGATCCATGGTAAATTCTCATTAATTATTATTAATGTTAATTTTTATCAAGATTATATGAATGTGTGATATCTAGTTCCCTTGCCAAGCTACTAGACAGATATGCAATGTCCAGAATGGCCTTATTTTCAAATATTTTGTCTCATTTATCCACGTGTACCCTATATTTGCCAGACCACAATTCCAGATTTGGGGCTCAGAAAATATAAGCAACAAAGCCATGATTCAGTCTAATTTCCTGCCTGCCTTTTATTAAGCAAGGCATGCTCAAAACCAGCAAGATCGGGTAATTAAGCAGCACCTCCAATTTTCAGAAGTCTGAACCTGGCTCCACTAAAGTTCCAGAGAAAGGGGGTATACCCAGGATGAGCAAGGACATGGCTGTGTGACCACTGCCCCTTTCACTGGTCACTTTGCAGTCTGCTGTCAATCCTTAACAGGATGAGAGAAAGATGGATCCTAACAGACTCTGTGGATGGCACGAGGGCACCCAAGGGGCAGACTGCATCCCTGGACTGGGAGCAGTCAGAAGCAAGAGGCTAAAGAGACAGTAATTTTGCAATTAGAAAGCTGGAAGTAGAAAGCCCAGTTTACAGTGTGAACAAACGATCACCATGAGGTTAGAGTGACCAGCAGGGCTGGGTTGAGTGGCTTCCTTATAAAGAAGGAGGACATTGAGGACTGGCCTGTAGCCAGAGAAAATGAGGAACTATTATCAAGGAAACCCCATTATTTTGGCTTTGAGTCATTTCTCAGGGCTCACACATGATTATAAGAAAAATGTGGTGGTGGCGGTGGGGGGCAGGAGGGGTGAGAACTCCTAAAGCATAAATGATCTTTAAACCAAAAACATTGTAGAAACACAAAGATCCAAATGCATAGGCTCACCTTATCTCATCTTTTCAGGCCAGGAGTATCTACTCAAATATTCTCTCCCCCTGCCTCCCTCCACTCTCTTTACATTTGTACAGGTTCTTTCCTTTTGTCAGCGTTCCAGGCAGAAGAAAAACTATCCTCACAAGGAAATGCCTTAGGATCTTTTCAGCTGGAGCTGTTTTCTGATCCAAAGTCAACGTCTTAAGCAGTTTCTTCTGTGGTGCTAGACCATTAGCGCTCAATAAATACTCACAGATAATAATAGTTACACTTCTGCCTCCAAATCAAGATACCTGTGCAGCTGGGATGTAAACAGGTCCCTTGATTCTCTGAGATGCCACAACCCTGGCCTCTGCTTCTCTGGGCATGTTCCTAAGTGTTTCCAGATTTGTGCACAGAAGAGCTCAAAGCAGAAGTTGTGGGGAAAGATCTGTGAGGTTAAAGGAGAGGTATGTAGCAACATCAAGTTCCTCTTCGTGTCACTTGTCTCCTCTTCTAACTCTGTGTTTCCTCTGGGTTTGAGCAAGAGGAGAATTGTAAGTTTCAACACTTAGTAGCCAGAGAAGATCTCTGCTGTTTTGCAGGATGGCCAATTTTAGAAGGGAAAGAAGGGCTGAGAAGATGAAGACTTGCCCCCAGGAAACCTGCCTACACAATAGGGATGTTGTGTTTATTTATTCAGTCTTTTCCTCCAGGCAGCCAGAGCAGCAGCCATTTCATTTTGCCCTCAGGAAGTGTATTTAGTAGTAGGCTTTCTTTCTTTTCCTGTTAGTTTCCTGCAAAAGGACATCAGTGTCTTCTTAGAGCAGCAGCTGATAGGAAAGGATGTTATTGCTCAAGGGAAGGCAGACAAGCCTATTTCCTGAGTCAGACCCAGATCATCCCCAGGGCCCAGAGAGTGCAGCCTGGGCTGTGGAAATAGAAGAACCTGATTTTCACACCCATTTCCCTCATGCCATCCTCCTCCCTGAAATAACCTCTAGTGTAACAATAATTACATCTTCCGCTTGTGTAGAATTTCACACTTTACCAAGGTAAGCATCACAGAAGCAGAATCGGGAGCACTGTATTTGAGGGAAACTGGGATTTACTTTGGAGGGTTAATATTATGTACAGGGGAAATTATACCAATCGTATAGGTTTACTCTAAGTAGGATGAGATGGCTGGTTGGCATCACCAGCTTGACGGACATCAATTTGAGCAAGCTCGGGGAGATGGTGATATACAGGGAAGCCTGGTGCGCTGCAGTCCATGGGGTCATGAAGAGTCGGGTGTGACTGAGCACACACACTGAGCATACACGCACCCTGAGTTAGGTTCCCTTTACTGGCTCCTACTCATTCTACAGATCTCACTTTCAAAGTGATTTCTACAGCGAGGCCTGCTGACCTCTCCTCTTCCAGGCACCACTGGGTTAGGCTCTTATATATATTGCACTTCCGTTTTGGATACACACATCCCATGAGTAAATTTGTGTGGAACACATCCTCCTATAGCACTGTGATATCAGGAACCCATCCATCCTACTCACAGTTCCTAGCACGGGGCCAAAGAAGTTCACCAAATGTTCAGTGAATGAATGAGTCAGGAGTTGTCTCTAGGAGCTGCCTTCCTTCCCTACACCATCATTTATTTTGGGGGTGGTGCTATGGGAGTTGTAAAAAAAAAAAAAGCATGTGCTAATTATCATGTAATGATCACTAGTGGTTAGTAGTAATTCGTAGGTAAAAGCACAGTGGTGGTATATGACTAAATAAAACATTCCACCAGTGTGTACAGGGCCTTCCCTGCATTATGAATCTGAAATCTCATTTCCTGTCTCCGTTGGACCCCCACAGAGAGACAGGGTCATTCCTTCAGTTGCCAACAGTTGGAAGAGGGAGAACTCAGTTTCTTCTGATTGAGTGAAACCATTCTGGTATGAAAATTAAATGAAAATGCTGGGCCAGTAGTGGCCCTCTGCTACTTCCCCTCTCAGGTTCTGAGATGGATTTCCCCATCAAAGGTCTGCACTGAGTCATCCCTGCTCCAGATAAAAAAAAATTAAAAAGTCAGCTCCCTCAGGGTGAGTGATGCGAGCATGGATGCAGCCTGCTAATCTTCCCATTGTGGGTCAAGGTTCATGGCCTTGGCCCCTCCTTGGGAACAAAGAGGACAAGCTGAAAGGAAAGACAAGACTTTTCCTTCTCATTCCTTCCTACCTCAAAAGCTCTTGGTCTGTGGCTTCCTCTTGTTCTGCAGAGGGGAAGTGAGGATGAAGACAGACGGGGAAGAATACCACAGGACACAACACTCTGATGGGCCTGAGATTGTCAGGGAGCTGTGAATTGGGATGAAGGATTATAAGACATGAAGAATCCCTAGAGATTCTTCAACAATTCTCACATTCCAAATAACCGAGGCACAGCCCAGTTGCCAGGACACAGGGAACCAGAAATGCAGTCAGCGGGTGGTGACGACAGCAGAGGAGAGCAGATCCGACACCCCAGCCCCTACGAAGAACTGTGCCCCAAGGGAGCACCACAGACTGCTGTAGGCTGCGTAGTGAAGACAGGGAGTGAGTGTTGAGTGTGAGACCTTGAATCAGGAGGCGCACACTCTATTTCCAGCTCAGCCATCAGCTGATGGAAGGAGCCCACGCGAGAGATGACTGTCAGAGATATGGCTTAATCAGTTAACCATGGAATGGGCACATATTTATGAGATGCTTTGAAATCTCTAGATGAAAAGAAATGGCAGGAAAAGCTATTATTATTTTGAGTGTCGATTCATGGAGGAGCCAGCTCATCTTTGAGCTCTTGTATTGAAATCAGAGGCCACAGTATTTTCATCTTGGGTGGAGCAGTCCCTGGAGATCTGTTTTCTAAGAACATCAATTGAGAACAAGTTCACTGTTGAGGTCCACAAGGAATCCAACCAAAAATCTCGTCATTGGAGTGTTACAAATTTCCAACCAAGCCCCAGTAAGTTTTCTGGGCAAACAGATCCTGGCCAGACCTAACTTGCCTGGAGGCATGCACAGGCTCTGACGTGGTAACTCTTTGCCCCTCCCTGTCACTCTCCTAAGTTTCTTTCTCCTCCTGTTCTTTTTCACATGTGCATAAGGAGTGGCACCCCACTCCAGTACTCTTGCCTGGAAAACCCCATGGACGGAGGATCCTGGTGGGCTGCAGTCCATGGGGTCACAAAGAGTCAGACACAACTGAGTGACTTCACTTTCACTTTTCACTTTCATGCATTGGAGAGGGAAATGGCAACCCACTCCAGTGTTCTTGCCTGGAGAATCCCAGGGACGGCAGAGCCTGGTGGGCTGCCGTCTATGGGGTCGCACAGAGTCGGACACGACTGAAGTGACTTAGCAGCAGCAGCAGAAGCAAGGCTACTTGGAAACTTTGACTTATCAAAGAATATTTATAGAGATTCAAAAATGAACACAATTGTGGTTCTCCACCTACCATTTAGCAACCCCACACACACTTTTTAAAGAAAGTGGTCAAACCAGACCCTTTTCCATTCTATTTGGCTGGTCTGTGACCCTGGTATTCTACTTCTCTATTCATTCCCTTGTACACTTTACTGTAAATACTCCTGCCCCCTACCTCCATTCCAAAGGTTTATGTTAGTCATTGAGTTCTTAAATGAACGCATATTCTCCTTCCTGGCATCTCCAACGCTAACAGGCTAACCGGACTCATAGCAGGACTTTAACCCAAAACCTTCAACAAGTGCTTTCCTTGCCCTGAATGACCTAAGCAGCACCAATCCCAGGTCACAATCATCACAGAAACAGATATTATTTTTCTGCTATTGCACTAAGTGGACAAAGGTTGTCTTACTCATGCAGAAAGATTACTTAATAAAGCTAGAGCTGCTTGTAAACCAAAAAATCTCAAGAATGGGCATGTGACTGCTAAGCATGTTTTAGGGGGTAAGCTGTCTATAGTATCACAAGAAGCATGGGTAAGGCCAGTAGGAACTCTGCTCTCAAATCCCCAAATCCTAGGATTACAATGTAACTGACAAACTTTCAGTACTGTTAAGATGAGGACTGATAAAAAGAAAAAGAACATTTCAAGCTGTAGGACATAAGCGCATGGAACTCAATATCCAAGGAAAGAATACAGTCAGAATGCAGAAACAACTAGCGCGAACTGATGAAGTGCAGAAGCATGCATGAGTGAACCAGGCGGTCCTATCTCAATGCCCCAGGTTCCCCTCCTAGTGCCAGGGACTCTACTTCATTGGACTGGAGTGGGTGTGCTTTGTTTTTGCAGAACTCCACCAAGTGCTTCTGATTCCTAAACAGGTTAAGAACCACTACTTGAAACCTTTCATCCAAGGTCAGAGACTATTAAATGGACTAAAGGTCTGACCCAACCTGGTAATCCTTATGGTCCTAATTGTCAAACTGCTTGGTTAGTGAATGACAGTTCTGAGACGGATAACAGCTGGTGTCTTTGTGACATGGAGCAAGCTTCAGAGTAGCCGTTAGACCCGAGCCACAGATCAAATGTAGTACTACAATAGTCCTCTAGTCCTTGGGTCATTTAGAATCTTTTCCAAGATTTTCAAGAATTTCCCACCTCAGGGATGAGTTAACTGGAGACTTTTAGAACAAACTTTGGAAGGAAATATTCAAATCTCCTTACCACTATACAATGCAGATTTCTTTAAACATTTCCCTTGTGGTTTTTATGCACAGTGGTTAGAATACTAGGCATTCATTCATTCAGTAAATATCCTTTTACTAAAACTTAAGACATATAATCTATGCTAATAGTTTGCTGCTGAGGATATAAGTAAGCTAATGTGTGTTTAGTAGCTCAGTTGTGTCGACTCTTTGCGACCCCATGGACTGTAGCCAGCCAGACTCCTCTGTCTGTAGGGATTCTCCAGGCATGAATACTGGAGTGGGTTGCCATACCCTCTTCCAGGGGATCTTTCCAACCCAGAGACAGAACCCAGGTATCTCACATTGCAGGCAGATTCTTTACCATCTGAGCTACCAGGGAAGCTGAGGATATAAATAAACTAACAAGACAGTAGTAAAACAAATGTGGTCTCTAGCTTCATTAATAACTAAGAAGCTCTCAACTTTTTAAATTTTATTATAATGGCTGGGTACAGTGGAACATGGAGAAGGCAATGGCACCCCACTCCAGTACTCTTGCCTGGCAAATCCCATGGACAGAGGAGCCTGGTAGGCTGCAGTCTACGAGGTCGCTAAGAGTCGGACACGACTGAGCAGCTTCACTTTCACTTTTCACTTTCATGCCTTGGAGAAGGAAATGGCAACCCACTCCATTGTCCTTGCCTGGAGAATCCCAGGGACAGAGGAGCCTGGTAGAAGGCCGTCTGTGGGGTTGCACAGAGTCGGACACGACTGAAGCGACTTAGCAGCAGCAGCAGCAGCACAGTGAAACAGCCATCCCAGGAAATTCTGTGAGGGCAATTTTACCCTCTTAGGAATAGAGAAATTCAGTTCTAGATATATAGCTCACCTGAGGTTAAAAACAACTATAAAATAGAATGCCCCCTTTTTTTCCAAATGTACTTACAAATAAAAGATAAAATGAAACTCCAGAAGAAAACAATTATGTTTTGTCCACCTTTGGATCCGAATTACCACATACAGTACCTTGTGCCTAGTCAAGTTCAGTGTTTTTGAATGAATGAATGAAGCTTGAATCTCAGTTCTGCTTATTGTACATCCTGTACAAGGAATCTTCCTGACTCTCTGATTCCTCATAATTGAGGCTATAACTACTCTGACTACTTGATTCGAAATCACATGGTCACCATCACTGTAGCTGGCATAAGACAGGCAGGTCCTCAACAAATGCTCATGGGGACGGTACGGCCGTTATTGAGAAAACAGGGAAATAAAAATTTCTAGGGACCAACTTGTATGGTCAGACTGACACCTGGTGGTACAGTTTTAGAACCTATACCAAAAGTATAGTCAATTGCTTGTTTGACACTTAAATTAAGGAGTAACTAAGAACGAATATGGAGAAGGCACTGGCGCCCCACTCCAGTACTCTTGCCTGGAAAATCTCATGGACGGAGGAGCCTGGTAGGCTGCAGTCCATGGGGTCGCTAAGAGTCAGACACGACTGAGTAGCTTCACTTTCACTTTTCACTTACATGCATTGGAGAAGGAAATGGCAACCCACTCCAGTGTTCTTGCCTGGAGAATCCCAGGGATGGGGGAGCCTGGTGGGCTGCCGTCTATGGGGTCACACAGAGTCGGACATGACTGAAGCGACTTAGCAGCAGCAGCAGCAGGAACGAATAAGAACTGCTTTACAAGTAACTTTTTTTTTTTTTTACACACAGGTAACATTTAATCCTCACCAGTGATTTTTGAATCCTGACTATGATAGAATAATCCGTGGACCTTTTATAATATATTGCTATTGATTTCACCCTTAGAGATTCTGACTTGATTTGTAGGACAGGCTGTCACATTTTTAAAACGCAATGTTAATATGTAACTGGGTTGAGAACCACTGCAAAAGACCCATGAGATCGTATTATTCTTCCCATTTTACAAATGTGAAAGTAAAATTCAAAATGATAAAGTATCAACAGAGTCACATAGTTACTAGTGTAGCAGAAGGGAATTTGAACACGAGTCTACCATTTTTCTCTACACCATATTAACTTGGCAGAGGTTTTTGGAAGTCTGGTGTGCTCCACTTAGCTTCTGCCCATCAGAGACTCAAACATAGAGGTCCTATGGAATTCCATGACCCTATGGGGGTGAAGCATTCCAAAAAGCAATTTGGTGTTAAAGGGGTAATATGACCCCAATGAAGGCCCTGACTTCCCAAATACTCGCTACAGAATTCCTCTTCTCAAGAGCTTTAAACTCTACTTCTCTGTTGATGGATAAATGACCAATGTGAGGTTGCTTGATTTTTAACTGAAAAACTACAAGATACATTTAATGCTTTCTTTCTTTTCTGAGGCCTGGTATATGTTAGAGAACTGAAACAGTTTAATCATCTGTTATTGAGTTCCAGGAAACAGCCTTCTATGCAGCTACCACACACTTAGCATGTCTGGCCGAAAACAGCCGAGGTGTTAGGCATCAGCAGGTAAAGAAGAATGAAAGGGTTAAATCCAAACATCTGAGACGGTGTCCTGAACTGGCCTCCCAAAGAGGATCTCAGAGGACAGATGGTTTTGAAAGGCATGGGGAAGGACATGTCCCTTCCAAACCTACCCTGTAGAAAGTGCCGGCTCAGTTCAAGCCTGGAAAATAAATGAGCTCATTGAGGAAGCCTGCAGCAACTTATAGAGTGGGCTCAATTACTTGCTAGGATGATTCCCCTGGACTTTATGAGGATTACTTTCTAAGGTTGGTGTTGGAAGCCTATGGGAGCAGGCTGAGGGTGCTGAGGTTCAGCCAAGTGGGCATTAGTCTAGAAACTCACCATCTGAAAAGCCTATACCAGGGATCACAAACTGTCAGCCCAAGGGCAAAATTTAGTTCATAAATGTGTTTGGCACTGTGTTAGCTTTCAGGGTTTCTAATATTTTTAAGTTAATGGCCAATATTTTACGCTGGAGAAGTCTCATGCCTTGACGGTCCTGGCCACAACTGTTATCCCAGAATCTAGCACAGTGCCTGGAACAGAATGACCCTTTAACATTTTTTAAAATTTTATTGTCAACCATTTTGCAATAAATAAAATAAACCTCAGCAAATAGTAATTCACCTAAGGTCACATAATTGATAAGCAGCAAAATATTTGGGCTCAAGCATGTCAACTTTCAAACCAATGTTCTGGTCGCTGTTCCCCACTGCCCAGCATCCTGCATTGGTGGGCCTTTCACATGAAGCCATTTCAGCTTAAGCTTTTAAAAACAGCTTAATTGAGATACGATTAACACACTACAATTTACCCATTTAAAGTGTATGATGTGGTTCAGTGGTTAAGGGCTCTATGCGATTCCCCTGCAGGAGGCACAGATTTGATCCGTGGTCAGGGAACTAAGATCCCACAGACCTTGAGGTGCGGTCAAAGAAAAAGTATGATGCAATGTTTTTGATATATTCAGAAGGTTGCACAATCATCACCCCAACGTATTTTTAGAATGTATTTGTTCCCTCTAAATAACACCCATTAACAGTCAATTCCTGTTCCCCTCTCCAACTCTCCCTCCCTAATTCCCACCTCTCTCAGCCCTAAATAATCTGTAATCTACGTTCTGATTCTATAAACTGCTTATTCTGTAATCTACCACAAAGGAGAGGAGAATATACAATGGAGAAAAGATTGTTTCTTTAGCAAGTGGTCCTAGGAAAGGGGAAAGTTACATGTAAAAGAATGAAATTAGAATACTCTCTCACCATACACAAAAATAAACTCAAACGGTTAAAATACCTAAATATAAGACATGATACCATAAAACTTCTAGAAGAGAACATAGGCAAAACATTCTCTGACTTAAATCATAGCAATATTTTTTGGACCTGTCTCCTAAGACAAAGGAAACAAAAGCAAAAATAAACAAATGGTTTCTAATCAAACTTATAAGCTTTTGCATAGCAAAGGAAACCGTTAACAAAACAACAGGCAACCTATGGACTGGGAAAAAGTATTTGCAAATGATGCAATTGACAAGAGGTTAACATCCAAAATGTACAAACAGCTTATATAACGCATTAAAAAAAACACAACCCAATCAAAAAATGGGCAGAAGACCTAAAGAAACACTACTCCAAAGAAGAAATACAGATGGCCAACAGGCACATGAAAAGATGCTCAACGCTGATAATTATTGAAAGTCTTTCAGTCGTGTCCGACTCTTTGCTACCCCATGGAGAGAAATACAAATCAAAACCGCATATGCCAGCGTGGCTATCATCAAAAAGTCTGTAAAAAAACAAATGCTGGAGAGAGTTGGAAAAAGGGGATCTCTCTCTACACTATTGTACATGTGTGCGTGCTAAGTCACTTCAGTCATGTCCGACTCTGTGTGAACCTGTGGACTGTAACTCACCAGGCTCCTCCAGGCAAGAATACTGGAGTGGGTTGCCATGCCCTCCTCCAGGGGATCTTCCCAACCCAGGGACTTCCCAGTCTATGGCTTAAGAACCTTGGTCTCTTACTTGCCCAGCATTGGCAGGCAGGTTCTTTACCATTAGTGCCATTAGCGCCATCTGGGAAGCCCCCTGCACTACTGGTGGAAATGTAAATTGGTGTAGCTGCAAGAGAAAACAGTATGGAGGTTTCTCAAAAGATAAAATTCAGCAGCCACATGATCTGGCGATTCCACTTCTGGGCATGCAACTGAAAAGTTGAAAACTCTGATTCAAAAGATACATGCACCCCAATGTTCATAGCAACACAATTTACAATAGCCAGGACTTGAAAATAACCCACGTGTCCTTCAGCAGATAACTGGTTTAAGAAGGAATACACACACACACACAATTTGTCTGTTTTGAAAATTTCATATAAATGAAATCATACAATATATGGTCTTTTGTAACTGGCTTCTTTCACTTAGCATAAGATTCAGCCAGGTTATAGTATTTATCAGTACTTTGTCATTTTTTAAAAATTGAAGTATATTATAATATTGTGTTTGTTTCAAGTGTACAGCTAAGTGAATTAATTATATATATATATTCTTTTTCAAATTCTTTTTCATTATAGGTTATTAATGATATTGAATATAGTTCCCTGTGCTATATAAGTTTTTATTGTTTATCTATTTTATATATGTGAGTGAGTGAGTGAAAGTTGCTCAGATGTGTCCGACTCTTTGCAACCCCTTGGACTGTATAGTCTATGAATAGTCTAGGCCAGAATACTGGAGTGGGTAGCCTATCCCTTCTTCAGAGGATCTTCCTGATCCAGGAATTGAACCAGGGTCTCCTGCATTGCAGGCGGAGTCTTTACCAACTGAGTTATCAGAGAATCATTTCATATATCCCAGTGTATATCTGCTAATGCCAGATTCCTAACTAATTCCTCTACACATCCTTTCCCTTTGGTTACCATAAGTTTGTTTTCAATGTCTGGTAAGTCTATTTCTGTTTTATAAATAAGTTCATTTGTATAATTTTTTTTTAGGTTCCACATATAAGTGATATCATGATATTTGTTTTCTCTGTCTTCCTAACTTCATTTAGTATGATAATCTCTAGGTCCATCCATATTGCTGCGAATGGATCATTTCATTCTTTTTATGGCTGAGTAACATTCCATTGCATGTATATGTCTGTGCATACATATATATATCTCAGTCTTCTTTATCCATTCATCTGTCATCACACTAGTACTTTATTACATTTTATTGACAAGTAACATTTTATTGTATGGATAAATCAAAGTTTATTTATCCATCTGTCAGTTGATGGACATTTGGGTTGTTTCCACTTCTTGGCTATTATGAACAGTTTAGATTCTTAATATTGTTTCAAAAGTTAGTCACTGTAAATTTTTGTGTTCAGTTCAATTCAGTTCAGTTCAGTCACTCAGTCGTGTCTGACTCTTTGCAACCCCATGAATCGCAGCACACCAGGCCTCCCTGTCCATCACCAACTCCCGGAGTTCACTCAGACTCACGTCCATCGAGTCAGTGATGCCATCCAGCCATCTCATCCTCGGTCGTCCCCTTCTCCTCCTGCCCCCAATCCCTTCCAGCATCAGAGTCTTTTCCAATGAGTCAACTCTTCGCATGAGGTGGCCAAAGTACTAGAGTTCCAGCTTCAGCATCATTCCCTCCAAAGAAATCCCAGGGCTGATCTCCTTTAGAATGGACTGGTTGGATCTCCTTGCAGTCCAAGGGACTCTCAAGAGTCTTCTCCAACACCACAGTTCAAAAGCATCAAGTAATAATTCAAGTGTACATTTAAAAAACCTACCATATTTAAAAAATATCATTCTGGTACTTAATTTTTAAAAATATAGCTGAAGTCTAAAAAAGTGGGAGTATCCAGCTTACTCTTGACTTTTGAGAAGCTCTGATGCTGCCTCCAACAAATGAGCCCACTTTATCAAGCAAGACAACAAATTTCTCAGAGTCAGAAAAACTGTCTTGTACTTCTTGGAATATCCATGTTGCCTCAATAATACATGCATTTGGTATCTATTTGCTGACAGTATAGTTCTTCTAGAAATGATGGGGTGGAGTGGGAGGATTAAGTGATAACCAGTGGGAGGCTGTGGGAGAGGAGAGAATAAATTCTAACACAGGTGTTTTCTTTCTGAGTCACCAACCCCTTTTCACTGGTCAGGAAATTTCTGTTGATGTAGCTCTCTAGGAATGCTAACATATGGAATGTGTAAACTAGTAAAGACATGAATTTTGATGGAAAAATGGAAGATTTCTCTAGATCTTGGCCAAGAGAAGGTCAGCATGGTGTTTCTTGAACAGGATGGACCAAGCAGAAGCTTCCTTTTACAGTAGGATCAGCAGCAGCCCTTTGTCTAATTCAACCTGTGGAGTTAGTGAATGTCTGTGGCAGATGAAAGGAGAGGAAAGATGAAAATAGGAGAAATGTAAAGGAGACAGTCAAGACATTCTGGGTGGGAAGAGCGTCTCTTACAACAGCCTCAATCTGGAAGGACAGGCAAGGATTTATGAGACCTCTGGATTATTTTGTCATTATAACATTTTATTAATATGAATAGATTCAGTTTCCCTGGTGGCTCAGACAGTAAGGAATCTGCCTGCAACACAGGAGACCCAGGTTTGATCCCTGGGTCAGAAAGATCCTCTGGAGAAGGGCATGGCAACACACTCCAGTATTCTTGCCTGGAGAATTCTATGGACAGAGGAGCTTGGTGGGCTATAGTCCTCTAGGGGTCGCAAAGAATCAGATACAACTGAGCAACTAACACACACACACACAAGTACAAGGGTAAGGAGATGGATGTCCAGCTTCTTAACTGTGAAGTAACAAGTGAACCGATTGGGAAACAGTAGCTGAAAATGGAGCCTTCAAGCACCCCTGCCAAGTTCCTTCCTCCAGCTTTTCTCCTGTTCTTTCCCCAGCCTGGAGGGTCTTCTCCCCTCTCTAAGGCTCTTGCTGTCTCTGAGATCCAAGACAATGGCAGCACCCCCCTCCCCTGGCCTCTCACAGCACTTCTGCAGGGTACCACACAATTCCTACTAGACCAAGCATATTGTCTGTGAAAGCTTCTTAAATGTGTGTCTTATAAAATCGCTCAAAGACAAGGGTGATTTCTGCTGCTCCCCTTCCCACAGTACAGATAGCCTAACAGACCTTCTATTTGGCCTTGCTGACCTACTGAAGAGTTCAGTTCAGCCCTCTTGTTCCTGCCAATGATCCAGAGAACACAATAAAGTCCTTTCATTATGAAGTGGAAGTCAGATACAGGGGCTGAAAAAGTACTCATACAGAATTATTTATTGTCTCAAATGTCTCATGGCAGCCAGATCTCATTAAGCACCATGTGGTGGTGCTTAATGCATTAGTGTTTCACTGGGATGAAGTGTAAAAATTAACAAATAAAAACATGGGTTACATGAAACAGGAAAAAGGAAGATTTTCTTTTTCATACTTAACTGATAGTCCCCAAAGTTCTTTTTTCCCCTCCATGTTCCATAGCTGCCAAGAATTCATAGTGGAGATTACTGCTTTTCATATTTCTGATCATAATAGTGCACCAGAAGAGAGGATCTCATCAGAAGAAAAATAGAGTGAGATTCATATTACCTTTATTTTACAATAATCACTGAATATTCCAAAGCTATTTAGGGTGTAAATAGCAATCAATATTTTGGAAAGAAAGCTGGATTCACACTACTGTGAATTCTGGATCTTTCCTCTTCCATGGCAAGTTTAGGGGTATTGTGTGCTCTTAGAGGATCCCAGCTTAGGATACAGATACAGTTGGTAACTCTCCCATGATATCTAAATCTTTTAAGCATTAACTACACTGAGGCTCGTAAGAATTGCTGATCAGCCTTGTGAAACTGCAGCAATGCTTCACAGGGATCTAAAAGTGTTCACACCCATGCACACAATACAAGGTGGGAAATATTGTACTGACTCTGTTTTCTTATGAAAGTCCTGTGACATGGTTTCCTCATTGCCTTGTGGGCTGCAGTTAAAGACCTTGCTTTAGAACAAGACTAGACTTGTGGATAGAAAACATCACCTATGACTTTCTTTCCCAGATTAATGGGATTCTAGTTTGGATTTCAAAGGGCTCTTTGTATACCTTGCAAAAGATTCTGGGTCTTTGAATATTTCTATTCTAGCAAAATTTGGAGTTCTGACCTACATTTAGTATATGGCTTTCCTAGGTTATGGAAAAATATGCACTATCACCTAGTGTGATGTCAGTTTTCTTGAACCTTCTGTGTATATGGTGCAAATTAAAAAGCCAAGTTAAAAAAAAAAAAAAGCCAGGTCAACATTAAATAGATATTTGTTTATAAACATAATGACAGAGATTATACAACATCAGGTAAAGAGAAGAATGTGACTAAGTCCACTGCTGCCGGTGTCTTGGAGCAAGAGAAGGGCTCATCCTAGAAATAATTACCTTTCTTTCAAGGGGAAAAAGCCCTGGGAAAAACTTCTGAGTTTTCACTTAGCTAGAGATCTTGGTTGTTATATCCAAATGGTCCCATCGCAATTCTTTTTTCCCGGGCAGTGCGTAGATCTTTGACAAGTGATGAGCAACCTCTGCTTCTTGTGTTTAGGCTCAGGACTGGACTCTGTGACCAAGGATTTGGTGCGCAGGGCCTCGTAGGCTGCAGAGAAATATTAACACATGAACACATATGCCAAATGTGGTCCTCACATGACAGGTAGATCCAAAGACAAAGCCTCTTCAACCATAGCTCTATGAACCACCATCATAAATAAGAGAATTGAATCTATGAGTTCAAGACCTGAATCTTGATCCCAGTTAGCAGCCTAATGGGGAGACTATGCCTGCATTGTCCACCCAAGGCTTGGACCTTCACATGGTGATCTTTGGGGAGAGACTGGGTTTTCTTTATCTTTACTGTTACACAGAAGTAGCAGCAGCTATGGGAACTATAGTAGCAACAATTAAAGAGCTTTATTCCTCAGATGTGCTGAGATAGATTCAATCAGAGTGAACAGCCCCTGGGGACACAGCATTGCTCTCTTTTCATTTTATAAACCATTGTAGTGATGGTCAGGGTTAAGTTTGTACTTAGGTTAAAGCATTCCCAGGAGTCTAGGCTGTTCTAATATCAACCTAAGCTTCTGTATTACTCTATGGAATAAAAAGAGTGATATCTATCTCATTCCTAAATGTATTCTTAGGGTCAAAGTATAAATGGAATCCCACTTACTAAATGTCTAAATATATACATGCTATCAATTAAGCTAACAAACTGTTAAATAAAATATATTCTATCACCTACCTTGACAAAAAGACTGTTTTGAATTTGAAAATTTTACATTCTTTGAAGTTTCTTTTTTTTAACCAGAATATGAGGATGCAGGAAAACTACATTATCAATAAATGCACCATATGTTTTTTTTTAATAATAAGAATCAAGCAAAATAGTACACATCAGAATTGTGTATTTGCAGGGAACAAACCTATAATGGTAATACAAACAGTGAATTTGCCTTTGTGTATGCATGTATCTTTTGTTTCATTAAATAGGAACAATTTTGTTATGATGTTTGATGAATTTAATGAGATTTGTTTCTGGTTTTTATATACTTAAATATTCTGTAATTAATCTCAAAAGTTTAACTCCAGAGTTTCATATATGCCTATTTACATATTTGCAGAAAGAACACTGGGCCTTGTATAATAATTCTTACTTCACAAATAACTTATAATTTCAGCTACATATTATATAGTATTTTTGCTATTTAAGTAGTAAGAACCAACAAATTATTTATTATCTTGTTTTTATTACTTAAAAAATTGAATAATACATTATGATGGGCTATATCATTTAATTTTGACTTTCAAGATGTATTTCTCTGTCAATCATTTTTTATTATGTTCTTTGATTATTATGCTTGAAGTGAAAAATGATGGGACTTTCGTGGTGGTCCAGAGGCTAAGACTCTACATTCCCAATGATGGGGTCTGGGTTTAATTATTGGTCAGGGGACTAGATCCCGCATGCCACAGATAAAAGTTTGATTGTTGCAACTAAAAATGAAACTGCATGCTGCAACTAAGACTCGAAGCAGACAAATAAATATTTAAAAAAATAAAACTGAAATCATGATAAAAAGTAAGTCTTACCTGCACATGAATGTTTGTAGCAGCTTTATTCATAATCACTATCAGTTCAGTTCAATTCAGTCGCTCACTCGTGTCTGACTCTTTGCAACCCCATGAATCGCAGCACACCAGGCCTCTCTGTTCATCACCAACTCCCGGAGTTCACGCAAGCTTGCATCCATCGAGTCAGTGATGCCATCCAGCCATCTCATCCTCTGTTGTCCCCTTCTCCTCCTGCTCCCAATCCTCTCAGCATCAAAGTCTTTTCCAGTGAGTCAGCTCTTCACATCAGGTGGCCAAAGTACTGGAGCTTCAGCTTTAGCATCATTCCTTCCAAAGAAATCCCAGGGCTGATCTCCTTCAGAATGGACTGGTTGGATCTCCTTGCACTCCAAGGGACTCTCAAGAGTCTTCTCCAACACCACAGTTCAAATCCATCAATTCTTCGGCGCTCAGCCTTCTTCACAGTCCAACTCTCACATCCATAAACGACCACAGGAAAAACCATAGCCTTGACTAGATGGACCTTAGTCAGCAAAGTAATGTCTCTGCTTTTGAATATACTATCTAGGTTGGTCATAACTTTTCTTCCAAGGAGTAAGCATCTTTTAATTTCATGGCTGCAGTCACCATCTGCAGTGATTTTGGAGCCCCTAAAAATGAAGTCTGACACTGTTTCCACTGTTTCCCCATCTATTTCTCATGGAGTGATGGGACTGGATGCCATGATCTTCATTTTCTGAATGTTGAGCTTTAAGCCAACTTTTTCACTCTCCTCTTTCATTTTCTTCAAGAGGCTTTTTACTTCCTCTTCACTTTCTGCCATAAGGGTGGTGTCATCTGCATATCTGAGGTTATTGATATTTCTCCTGGCAATCTTGATTCCAGCTTGTGTTTCTTCCAGCCCAGCGTTTCTCATGATGTACTCTGCATATAAGTTAAATAAGCAGGGTGACAACATACAGCCTTGATGTACTCCTTTTCCTATTTGGAACCAGTCTGTTATTCCATGTCCAGTTCTAACTGTTGCTTCCTGGCCTGCATACAGATTTCTCAAGAGGCAGGTCAGGTGGTCTGGTATTCCCATCTCTTGAAGAATTTTCCACAGTTTATTGTGATCCACACAGTCAAAGGCTTTGGCGTAGTCAATAAAGCAGAAATAGATGTTTTTCTGGAACTCTCTTGCTTTTTCGATGATCCAGCGGATATTGGCAATTTGATCTCTGATTCCTCTGCCTTTTCAAAACCAGCTTGAACATCAGGGAGTTCATGGTTCATGTATTGCTGAAGCCTGGCTTGGAGAATTTTGAGTATTACTTTACTAGTGTGTCACTATGAATCACTAAAAACTAGATCCAACCTTCAATAGGTGAATGGAAAAACTAACAGTGGTACATCCATATGATGAAATATTATTCACAGATAAGAAAGAAGCTCTCAAGCCACAAAAAAGTATGGGTAATCTTGAATATATATTGCTAAGTGAAAGAAGTTAGCCTGAAAAGGCTACTAATGTATTTTAATTATATGACATTCTGGAAAAGGCAAAACAACAGAGATAATAAAAGATCATTGATCGTTGGGTATTTGAAGGGAGGAAGGCAGGACAGAAAAGCAGAAGCAAAGATTTTTAGGGTGGTTAAAATATTCTCAGCAGTGGCCACAGGACTGGAAAGATCAGTTTTCATTCCAATCCCAAAGAAAGGCAATGCCAAAGAATGCTCAAACTACCGCACAATTGCACTCATCTCACACACTAGTAGAGTGATGCTTAAAATTCTCCAAGTCAGGCTTCAGCAATACGTGAACCATGAACTTCCAGATGTTCAAGTTGGCTTTAGAAAAGACAGAGGAACCAGAGATCAAATTGCCAACATCCACTGGATCATCGAAAAAGCAAGAGAGTTCCAGAAAAACATCTATTTCTGCTTTATTGACTATGCCAAAGCCTTTGACTGTGTGGATCACAATAAACTGTGGAAAATACTGAAAGAGATGGGAATACCAGACCACCTGACCTGCCTCTTGAGAAACCTGTATGCAGCTCAGGAAGCAGCAGTTAGAACTGGACATGGAACAACAGACTGGTTCCAAATAGGAAAAGGAGTACATCAAGGCTGTATATTGTCACCTTGATTATTTAACTTCTATGCAGAGTACATCATGAGAAACACTGCGCTGAAAGAAGCACAATCTGGGCTGGAATCAAGATTGCCAGGAGAAATATCAATAACTTCAGGTATGCAGATGATACCACCCTTATGGCAGAAAGTGAAGAAGCTAAAGAGCCTCTTGATGAAAGTGAAAGAGGAGAGCGAAAAAGTTGGCTTAAAGCTCAACATTCAGAAAACTAAGATCATGGTATGTGGTCCCATCACTTCTTGGCAAATAGATGGGGAAACAGAGGAAACAGTGGCTGACTTTATTTTTCTGAGCTCCAAAATCACTGCAGATGGTGACTGCAGCCATGAAATTAAAAGACACTTACTCCTTGGAAGGAAAGTTATGACCAACCTAGATAGCATATTGAAAAACAGAGACATTATTTTGCCAACAAAGGTCCGTCTAGTCAAGGCTATGGTTTTCCAGTAGTCATGTGTGGATGTGAGAGTTGGACTATAAAGAAAGCTGAGCGCCAAAGAATTGATGGTTTTGAACTGTGGTATTGGAGAGGACTCTTGAGAGTCCCTTGGACTGCAAGGAGATTCAACCAGTCCATCCTAAAGGAGATCAGTCCTGGGTGTTCATTGGAAGGACTGATGCTGAAGCTGAAACTCCAATACTTTGGCCACCTGATGTGAGGAGTTTACTCATTTGAAAAGACCCTGATGCTGGGAAAGATTGAGGGCAGGAGGAGAAGGGGACGACAGAGGATAAAATGGTTGGATGGCATCACTGACTCAATGGACATGGGTTTGGGTGGATTCTCGGAGGTGGTGATGGACAGGGAGGCCTGGCATGCTGCGGTTCATGGGGTCGCAAAGAGTCGGATACAACTGAGTTACTGAACTGAACTGAACAGAAACTAGTGTCTATGACACCAAAATGGTGAATACAAGGCATTATGCATTTGTTAAAACCTATAGAACTATACAACAAAAGAATGAATCTCAGTGAATACAAATTTTAAAAAAATCATTTAGGAGGTCAGGGATTCCCAGGAAGAAACCCAGACTATGGTAAGAAACTATAATTTTAACCTCAATTTAAATACATATTTTTGTTACAGATAGTGTGATGATGATAAAAAATATTTTCAAGCATAAATGTAGAATATATTAGAATAAAATTCTGTGTGCAACTCATTTAAAAATAGAATATGTTTTAAAAAAAGATTAAATTTTCAACTTCAAAGAAGAGCTTGTTTATTTTACAATTTTTAATATGGATGATATATGTGTGCTAAGTTGCTTAAGTCATGTCTGACTTTTGCAACCCCATGGTCTGTAGCCCGCCAGGCTTCACCATCCATGGGATGCTCCAGGCAAGAATACTGGAATGGGTTGTCATTTCCTTCTCCAGGGGATGGATGGTAGATACCAAACTATTAGAGATTTAGTTGGATGCATTTTTGAAGTGATATAACAATTAATTAAAATATCAATATATAATGCCAGAATATGTAGATGGTAGAAATTAGACTCTTTGTATCTACTTAAAAACATTAAAAAATTATTTATGTATTATTTATTTTTGGCTGTGCTGGGTCTGTTGCTGTGTGTGGGCTTTCTCTACTTTCTAGTTGCAGTGTGCAGGCTTCTCATGTTGCAGCTTCCAGGCTGTAGAGCACAAGCTCAATAGCTGGGGCACAGGGGCCGAGCAGCTCTGTGGCTTGTCGGGTCTTTCTGGACCAGGGACAGAGCCTGTGTCTCCCGTGTTATCAGGTGGATTCTCTACCACTGAACCAACACGGAAGTCCTAAAAACATTTTTGATGTCAATGAAAGAAGGTGAAGAGGTAACATAGTTTTCACAATTCTTTTAGTGGGACCGTAGCAAAAGAGTTGGAAGTTCAACATCCTAGATTGCATCTTACATATTGTACTGCAGGACTTTGCAGAATTTTTTCTGTGAAGGGCCAGATAGTATATATTTTATGCTTTGAGTGTGAGACAGCCTACTCCACTCTGCTGTTGTAGCATGAAAGTAGCCCCAGGGAGTCTGCAATGAATGAGTACAATACAAACTTCCAATACAAGTTTATATGTTGGCACTGAAATTTGAGTTTTGTATAAATTTTACATCACAAAATATTCTTTTTCTTTTGATTTTTTTCAATCAACCATTTAAAATTATAAAAATCATTCTTAGTCCACAGGAGTTCTGCCAGATTTGGTTTGAGGATTATTACAGTACGTTGCTCCCTGATTTACAGTAATTTGGTAAAACAGTAATCCAAATTAGTAAGAGTCAATATTCTCCAAGTTAGTCTGGAGTCTGTCTCACATTTGCCAAAGCAAAATCCTATACCCTTGAGACTTTAAGCCAAGTAATTCAGAAATGTATAAATTTAAGCATGAAAGTTTTTCTATTGCCAATAACGCCATTCCCCAGAGGGAACCTCTGACTTCAGGTATTCAACTGTGCACACAGACACATATATAACACATGTAGTTTTAAAGAAACTGTATATAAATGTATGGATTGCATATACAATGTATGGACAATATACATATTGTTCTGGAATTTGATTTTTCAATTACAATATATTTTCAACATCTTTCCTGGTAATAATTTTTAACAAGAATTCTTGATCTTGAGTACATTTGAGCCATTTTCAATTTTGAACTGATAAACAATGAGCATAAGTGTCTATCCATATATATATGTTTGTACACATGGGTGGATATTTCTGCTGGATAGATTCCTGGAAGTAGTATTAATATTACTGGATCAAAGATATTCAAATTTTATATTGATGAAGTCATCCAAAAGTTTATCCTAGGGTTTCTCAACCTTGATACATTTCAGTTCAGTTCAGTTCAGTGGCTCAGTCATGTCTACCTCTTTGCGACCCCATGGACTGCAGCACACCAGGCTTCCTTGTCCATCACCAACTCCTGCAGCTTGTTCAACCTCATGTCCATTGAGTCGGAGATGCCGTCCACCATCTCATCCTCTGTCATCCCCTTCTCCTCCTGCCTTCAATCTTTCCCAGCATCAGGGTCTTTTTCAATGAATCAGCACTTTGCATCAAGTGGCCAAAGTACTGAAGTTCCAGCTTCAGCATCAGTCCTTCCTTCCAATAAATATTCAGGACTGATTTCCTTTAGGATTGACTGTTTTGATCCCCTTGCAATCCAAGGGACTCTGAAGAGTCTTCTCCAACACCAACACCACAGTTCAAAACCATCAATTCTTCGGTGCTCAGCTTTCTTTATAGTCCAACTCTCACATCCATACATGACTATTGGAAAAACCATAGCTTTGACTGGATGGACCTTGGTTGGCAAAGTAATATCTCTGCTTTTTAATATGCTGTCTAGGTTGGTCATAGCTTTTCTTCCAAGGATCAAGCGTTTTTGGTATATTTAGGTATATTTGGTACATTTAGGTTTGGGTCTGGATAATCCTTTGTGTGGTGCTGTGTCACACATTATAGAATGTTTAGCAGCATCTCTGGCCTCTATGCATTAGATGCCAGTAACATCTCCCCTGTTGTGACAAACAAAAATGTCTCTTGATATTGTCAAACGTCCCCTGGGAAGGAGGTGGCGGGGGTGGGTACAAAATCATCTTGGGCTGAAAACCACTACCCTGGACATTTGTTTTCTTTTATGTTCCTTAAATTTCTTTTTCTCCCTATCCCCTTTTCAATAACTTATCATGTTATCCTTCCTTCAAAAAGGAAAAGTGCTTCAAGGAAATTGTGATTTAGTATATATCATCCCTCTGTCATGGGCTAAAGTGTGTTTCTTAAAATTCATGTGTTATTCATAAATCCTAACCAGTAACTCAGAATGTGACTATATTTGGAGACAAATTCTTTAAAGAGGTTATGAAGTTAAAGTGAGATTTTAAGAATGGACCCTAATCCAATATGACCGATGCCCTTATAAAAAGAAATTTGAATACAGACTTGTACAGAGGAAAGACCATATGAAGTTTGGGAGAAGCCAGTAATCCACAAGCCAAGGAGAGAGGACCCAGAAACCAGTCCCATCAAAACCTTGATCTCAGACTTACAGCCTCTAGAGTTGTGAGAAAGTAAATTTCTGTTGTTCAAGTCAGCCAGTCTGTAGTACTTTGCTATGGTAGCCCTGGAAATCTAATATATCTTCCCAATGGAGGAGGGGGAAGAATGAATGAAAAAGGCAATGACTAATAGCAACATTTAGAACTGGACATAGAACAACAGACTGGTTCCAAATAGGAAAAGTAGTACGTCAAGGCTGTATATTGTCACCCTGCTGCTTATTTAACTTCTATGCAGAGTACATCATGAGAAATGCTGGGCTGGATGAAGCACAAGCTGGAATCAAGATTGCCTGGAGAAATCTCGATCACCTCAGATATCCAGGTGACACCACCCTTATGGCAGAAAGTGAAGAAGAACTACAGAGCCTCTTGATGAAAGTGAAAGAGGAGAGCGAAAAAGTTGGCTTAAAGCTCAACATTCAGAAAACGAAGATCATGGCATCGGGTCCCATCACTTCATGGGAAATAGATGGGGAAACAGTGGAAATAGTGTCAGCCTTTATTTTGGAGGGCTCCAAAATCACTGCAGATGGTGATTGGAGCCATGAAATTAAAACATACTTACTCTTTGGAAGGAAAGTTGTGACCAACCTAGATAGCATATTAAAAGCAGAGACATTATTTTGCCAACAAAGGTCCATCTAGTCAAGGCTATGGTTTTTCCAGTAGTCATGTATGGATGTGAGAGTTGGTCCATAAAGAAAGCTGAACGCTGAAGAATTGATGGTTTTGAACTGTGGTGTTGGAGAAGAGTCTTGAGAGTCCCTTGGACTGCAAGAGGATCAAAGCAGTCCATCCTAAAGGAGATCAGTCCTGGGTGTTCACTGGAAGGACTGATGCGGAAGCTGAAACTCCAATACTCTGGCCAATGCGAAGAGCTGACTCATTTGAAAAGACCCTGATGCTGGGAAAGATTGAGAGCAGGAGGAGAAGGGGACGACAGAGGATGAGATGGTTGGATGGCATCACTGACTCAATGGACGAGAGTTTGAGTGAACTCTGGGAGTTGGTGATGGACATGGAAGCCTGGCATGCTGTGGTCCATGAGGTTGCAAAGAGTCGGACATGACTGAGCGACTGAACTGAACTGAATTCGACTGAACTGAACTGAATTCGAGGGAAAAAGTAACAATGGGTTTTGGTGGAGGAGATAACTTTTCTGAAAGGCTTCAAATCATTCTATGTAGCTTTAAATATGAGATAGGCTCTATCCAACCTCTTTTCTACAGCAGCTTCTCTGATGAACAATTATTAACATTTATAATATCAAATTTCTTTAATTAATAAAGGTAATTCAAGAAAACAAGAGCAAGGCAAACAATGATTAGAGATCAGGACAAATGAAAGAATTAGAGGAAGTGAAGTTTGTTGTTTAAAAAACACTACATTTTTAATTGTATAAATGATATTTACTATGTAGAAAACCCAGACCATGCAAATAAGCAAAAAAGAAGAAAATAAAAATCACCTGAAATCCCACCATCCAAAGGCAATCACTGTTAAATATTGTGGCATAAGGACCCTAAAACTTTTTCACTAGTATGTATATATGGGCAGATGTATAGTTAGAAATACACATACACCACACACACATACACACACACACACATATATATCCTGAATGGGAACCTACTGTATCACTTATTTTGTCTGTTTCTTTTTCCTTATTCAATGATATATTGAGAAGTTATTCCATGTCAGTAAATTATATTTCTAGAAATTGTTTTATTTTAAAAAAAATTTTTAGCCACGCCTGTGACACGTGGAACCATAGTCATCCAATCTGGGGTCAAACCTGCACCCCCTACATTGGAAGAATGAACTCTCCACTGCCGGACCACCAGGGAAGTCCTAGAAAATGGTTATTAACAGCTACTTTTGTTGAACTAAGTAGATCCATTGGAAAAAGATGAAATTAAAGGTAAGCCAGTCCCCAGAAGGTGCTCCAGGTTTCAAGGGAAACTTAGAAGACAGATAGAAACAACATTCTTTATTTGAGGAAATCACAAAAATGTTGAAAAAGAAGAGGATGAGGTCACAGGAAAGATTTAGAGTAGAAGATACTTGTACTGCTGCTAAGTCACTTCAGTTGTGTCCGACTCTGTGCAACCCCATAGACGGCAGCCCACCAGGCTCCCCCGTCCCTGGGATTCTCCAGGCAAGAACACTGGAGTAGGTTGCCATTTCCTTCTCCAATGCATGAAAGTGAAAAGTGAAACTGAAGTCGCTCAGTCATGTCCAACCCTCAGTGACCCCATGGACTGCAGCCTTCCAGGCTCCTCCATCCATGGGATTTTCCAGGCAAGAGTACTGGAGTGGGGTGCCATTGCCTTCTCCGAGATACTTGTACAGGATGTGGTAAAGACAAATCTACGGCCCTCCTCCAGCTAAGCACAGTATTCCCCAGCTTTGCCAGCCAAGAAGCATAACTCATACCCCCAGTTCACTATAGGATGGGTTCACTTTATTTTGAAAACTGCTGTCTTTGAAAAACAAAGCTCCCAGTGATAGCCTTAACTTGCCCATTGCAGTATTTCCCCAGAGAATCTTGTTATCAGGCAAGCACACACAGCCTGTTTGTCAATTAGGAAGAGGGCTCCCCCTCTGCTGGTGCTTCCTTCAGACACTGCAGCCCTAGATTAGGGCACAGGACTTTCCAGGAGAACATCAGTTGGTTTCAACCCTTATTTTGGCCTTTGGCTCTTGGCCAGGTAACTGCAGAGCGCTATCTCACACAATGGCCTTGTCTGACATGGTCCCATCAACCGACTTAAACTTCCACAGGGCATGTGCATGAATAATCTCCCCATTTCATGCTGTCATCCTGCCCAACTAAAGTACTTCTCTGCCTCCTGCACTCCTAGTTCCTCCGAACTGGGTCAGAGGCACCAAAGCCATCGTCCATGGCTTTGCTTCATAATAATAAATTATAGCTACAATTTTTAAAGTGTTCTAGACCTGCACTAAGTGCCTTGCATCCATTATTTTATCCTCACAACAACACTATGAAGAAGTATATTCAATGACTATTCCCACTTTACAGATGAGATTACTGAGATCTGAGAGAGTAACTTGATTTAAATCTAACATGTTCATAACTGCTTGCAAGGGTGTAAACTCAATGCACGTAAGTTTGAGTGAACTCTGGGAGTTGGTGATGGACAGGGGAGGCCTGGCGTGCTGCAGTCCATGAGGTCACAAAGAGTCAGACACGACTGAGCGACTGAATTGACTGAACTGCCTGCCAGTGATTATACATCAAGGGGTGATGGCTCCATGGTTAATCTAACAGGGGCAGCCCGACTTCAACTGCAATCTCCGTTTGTCATCTGTAGGGAGGGGAAGTCTCCAGGACACCTGGTTTTCACTAGCAATGGTTTCCTCACTCTTGGGCAGGGTTCAGACCCAGCTCACATCCTGTCTTTAAGATGGATGACAGGCTTCAAGATGGAGTCTTTCCTGTTTTCCTCACACTGGCCCCAACAAAATGAGAGGCCCAGATTTAAGAAGTTGATTTAAGGTTCAGAGGAGGTGCTATTGAAGATTCTGGAGAGAGAAGTTGAAGCTAATAAAACAGAATTCCAGAGGGGTGGGAAGGGCAGATATCAAGAATACAAGAATAGCCCCGAATCCCTTCATGAATCTCAGTTCGGCCCCCTGTCCACCACTCCCACCCAAGAGAGCTGGGCTGAGGGCAGGTGATTGATGAGAGACCCTGGCCCAAGGTGCAGCTTGCAGTTCTTCTTAAATACCAGGGGCAGCTTGGAGCGAAAACGCAGAACTCAAAAGTTGGTCTCCCACAGCAGTCTGGGGACACAGGAATTTTCTTGTATGGATGCTCAACTGCCACCAAAATGATGAGGATGTTGCTCACCTCTGCATGTGGACTCCAGAATCTCTGGCAGCCTGTCTGTAGAGCAAAGCTCCTTTGATTCACTTGGAATGGAGAAATTTGGGTCACGTGGTTAAGCACAAGCCAATCAATGTGGCCTTAGGATACTGGATTCCAGTGATGTTCCAGGCCTTCCACAGTCTGGAGCATTCACTGTGCTCTGCAGCACTTCTGGAGCCCAAGTGGAGCCCCACCTGATCCATAGCAACCGAGTGTAAGACAAAGAATGGTCATCCAAAGGAATGGAACCCTGTACAAAGTTCACAGGATAAAAATCTCTGAACCTGACCAAGCCCCATAGCAACTGTTGCAATGAGCTTTTGGATCAAAACTGGCCAGTTCCCAGACTTCATATTATATAAAATGCCCACCCTACTATCCACCCTATAGCATCCTAACCAATCACCTAATGCCACCATTCCAGCGGGAATTTTTTCTGTCTTGAGGCTATAAAAATTGGCTGCTAGCCTGCAAAAACGTTCGGCTCTCCCTTAAGCTGGCCCACTGTTCTAACAGTTTGTCCCACTCTAACAAACTTTATTCTCCTCTCCTTCTGCCTCACGTCTGGAAATTCTTTTCCAATCTGCCACACACACCAGGACAATGGGGGGTTGTGGGGGGGAGTTGGGGGTTGGGCAATTAACAATAATAATGATTATTACTCAGTCTTGTCTGACTCTCTGCGACCTCATGGGCTATACAGTCCATGGAATTCTCCAGGCCAGAATGCTGGAGTGGGTAGCTGTTCCCTTCTCCAGGGGATCGTCCCAATCCAGGGATCAAACTCAGGTCTCCTGCATTGCAGGCCAATTCTTTACCAGCTGAGCACCAGAGAAGCCCTGGACAGGTAAAGTCAGCATGTTTACTGAATATGCAATTAAGTCAGAAAACATTCCATTCAGTTTAATTAAGAAATAGCCTTGATGATCTTGAAGTTTGAGCTGGATCAAACTCGCAAAGATGAAGGGAAAAAAAGGATTGTGCGTTATCTCGCATGTTGATTGTGTCCTGGGAAATAAGTCCCAAGAGGGCAGGTGATACTGTTTCATTGTTTTGCTTGTGATTGTTACCCCAAGCTGTTGCGATGTCTGTCACTTAGTAGGTAGTCAGTAAACATTTATATTTAAAAAGAAATACAAGTAGAAAAGTTCATGGATTTTTTTTTTTTCTTCAGGGAGAGAGGGCTATGACTGAAAATTTGTAATGGAGAGAGGACAAAGGGAAGTTAGGCGGCGGAATTCAGGGCTTCAATCATTATCTGTAAAGAGGACCAGATGGGCCAGAAGTTTGAACTTAGAACTTTGCCTGAGTGCATTCCTTGAAACCAAGAATTGTCAGCTTTCTCATACAAAGCTGCTGGGCAACGTGTTATTCGGAAACCGAGACAAGCCTGTGAACACCGCTATCTGCAGACGCAGGAAGGAAAGAAGAGTTAAGTCGCAACTTTTTCCTAGAGTCCCTGTCAACCTGATTTTTAAGTTGCCCTCTAAATATGGAACCCATATTAACTTGGCAGAGACTCCGCGGCTCTAGGCGAAGCCGAGAATTTAACTGGGGAAGCGGGAAGCGCCGGAGGAAGAATGGTGGGCGTGGACAACCTGAAGGCAGCTGGAGGCCCGCCCCCCTTCCCGGAGTACACTGCGGCCGCCGCGTGCGTGAGCCGGCTTCCGGCCGTCTCCCCGCTGGGCTAGCGGGAGGGTCTGACCATGGACGGTCTCCGGGCTAGCGCCGGGCTGCTGAGACGCGGGCGGTTGAGGCGCCGGCGCCAGCAACAACCCCACAGCGGGTCGGTCCTGGCCTTGCCCCTGAGGCCCAGGAAAATCCGACGGCAGCTGAGGAGAAGTGTCTCGTCCCGAATGGCCGCGCTCAGGGCCCAGACCCTGCAGAGCGAGGACTCGGAGGGCTCAAGGGTGGAGTCGACTGTCGGTGAACCCGGAGACCCGCTGGCGGGAGGCGCGGCGGCCCTCTCGGATGCGAGCGGGCGGGAGCCGCATGGCCAGCTCGGGCCCGCGGAGCTGCTGGAGGCTTCGCCCGCGTCCCGCTCCCTGCAGACTCCCCGAGCCTTGGTGGAGGCGCAGACCCCGGCGGCACGCTTGGTGGAAGCGCACACCCCGCCGGTGCGCCTGGTGGAGGCGTCGGCGCTGCCCGCGCGCTTGGTGCCGGCTTCGGGGCCGTCCGCGCGCCTGCTGGAGACCTCGGCCCTGCTGTGCTCTGCCCAGCACTCGGCGGCCGTCCCACTGTCCGCGGCTCCTGCCACGCTGTCGGGGCCGCAGGGGGAAAGCACGGGCGAGGAGCTGCCCTGGGACTCCCCGCTGCAGCGCATCTTGGCCGAGCTGAACCGCATCCCTAGCAGCCGGCGACGGGCGGCGCGCCTCTTCGAGTGGCTCATCGCGCCCATGCCGCCCGACCATTTCTACCGGCGCTTGTGGGAGCGCGAGGCAGTGCTGGTGCGGCGGCAGGACCACAGCTACTACCAGGGTCTTTTCTCTACCGCTGACTTCGATTCCATACTGCGCAACGAGGAGGTGCAATTCGGGCAGCACCTGGACGCCGCGCGCTACATCAATGGGCGGCGCGAGACCTTAAACCCTCCCGGTCGCGCCCTGCCCGCCGCCGCGTGGTCCTTGTACCGGGCTGGCTGCTCCCTGCGCCTCCTCTGTCCGCAGGCTTTCTCCACCACCGTGTGGCAGTTTTTGGCCGTGCTCCAGGAGCAGTTCGGAAGCATGGCAGGCTCCAACGTTTACCTTACGCCCCCCAACTCGCAGGGGCTTTGCCCCCACTACGACGACATCGAGGCTTTCGTGCTGCAGCTGGAAGGTAGGAAACTCTGGCGGGTCTACAGACCGCGGGTGCCGACCGAGGAACTGGCCCTGACGTCCAGCCCCAACTTCAGCCAGGACGACCTCGGAGAGCCGGTGCTGCAGACGGTGCTGGAACCTGGAGATTTGCTCTATTTCCCCCGAGGCTTCATTCACCAAGCCGAATGCCAGGATGGGGTGCACTCTCTGCACTTGACCTTGTCCACATTCCAGCGCAATACTTGGGGCGACTTCCTGGAGGCTGTACTGCCCCTGGCAGTGCAGGCCGCAATGGAGGAAAATGTGGAGTTTCGTAGGGGGCTGCCCCGAGACTTTATGGATTACATGGGGGCCCAGCATTCGGATTCTAAGGATCCGCGAAGAACTGCTTTCATGGAGAAGGTGCGGGTCCTGGTTGCCCGCTTGGGACACTTTGCCCCAGTTGATGCTGTGGCTGACCAGCGAGCCAAAGACTTCATCCACGATTCTCTGCCCCCAGTGTTGACTGACAGGAGAGGGCACTAAGCGTTTACGGGCTCCCAATTCGCTGGGAGGCTGGAGAACCTGTAAACGTGGGAGCCCAGTTGACAACGGAAACAGAAGTGCACATGCTTCAGGATGGTATAGCTCGGCTGGTGGGTGAGGGGGCCATTTGTTTCTTTATTACACAGTGGAGAACTCCCGAGTTTATCACCTGGAAGAGCCCAAGTGCTTGGAGATATACCCCCAGCAAGCTGATGCCATGGAACTCTTGCTTCGCTCCTACCCAGAGTTTGTGCGAGTAGGGGACCTGCCCTGTGACACTGTGGAGGACCAGCTTTCCTTAGCAACCATGTTATATGATAAGGGGCTGCTGCTCACCAAGATGCCTCTAACCTGAACTAGTTACTCACTAAATGTCAGAAATAGACAGTAGTGGTTCTCTCCCACCACCTTTTGAGGGAGGAAACTCATTTTCTTACTTGATACCCATTAGTGTGTTTATATTTACCTTTATGACTGCCTCAGTGTCACAGAAGTCAGTCAGTCTTCTAGGAGACACCTCCTCACCTAGGCACAGAAGTAAAAGCAGGCGTTGGAGATGGAAAAAGGAGTCTTTTCTGCAGGAGTAACTTGATTCCTGATCATTTGAGAGACCAACTTCATCATCAGCCTCAGGCTTCAGAGTACTGTGTGGCATTTGCTGTGTTATTCTGCTTGAGACATCAGAAGTTTTTACTTGGAATTTGCATCCTTCATTTGAATTCTCTTTCATCAGTTTGTGGGGAGGGTTGGGGTCAGTTTCCTCTTTGGTACTGTGAGTTTGCGGGAATGTTAGAAAAGTTATTAAAGTGCCAAAGAGTTTTCCTTTTCTGAGGCTAGATTATTGTGTGGCATGGTCTGAAGAAATGTGGGAGGAGGAGGGTAGGTACGGGAAAACTGCAATGGCTGAGGCGCAAGGTAACTTGGGGTAGATGTAGGATTGGGGCCAATTTTGCAACCCTAGGGGTAATTGATTCATTTTAATCATGCTCCTTGAACCCCAAACAACACAATCCTATTAGAAAAGTTATGAGTATATTATGTTCTTTAAAGGGTATTATGTTTTTGCTCAGTGCTTGCTTGCATCAGTGGCTGGCGCCGCTGCTAAAATAGGCAGCATGTCACTAACTGTGCTGTCATAGGCCACAGTCAGCCAGCTTGTAGCAGGCTGGCCGTGAGGGAATGCTGGTGTTCAAGTTACTTTCTGCTTTTTTATTTTTTTCTGGTAGTTGAAAGAAACTTCCCCAAATCTGGCAAATGAACATTCTCATGGTTGGTGGAAGAGAGCCTGGTGTACCAGAGGGAGCACTGGACTTGGAACCAGAAAACCTGGGTTTGGAGTGGTGGCTGGTGGGCAGCTAGCTGGCTGAATGACCTGAGGATGCTGCTGCTATGCCTGGGCGTACTTGATTTTATGTTTTGGTATAGCTTGATGTCTCCACCTCATCATTTTAGGTTGTATCTGGAACTTTTAAGATCATTTTGCCATGAGTGCTAAGTTTCAGTTATATAAAGTTGAGAACTTGATGAAGTCTTTTTGTAAGTTGCAAAAGCCTAGATGTACATGAGAGTACATCTCCAGCCTATTCAAGGTTAAGCTTCAAGGCTTTTTCCGAGTGCTTAGCCAGACATACAGCAGGTTTTTTTTTGGTTTTTCTAAGGTGTCCTTTTTTTTGACCTCACTTTCAAATTGGTTCAGTTAGAGCTACATCATTCATTTTTCTAAAGGGATCAGATAGCAAAATCAAAACCCAAGGGGCAAGGAAAAGATAACAGACTGAGATGGTGGCCAAGAAGAAAGAAAAGTATCCTTTCCTGGCTCTCATCCTACAGGGCTCACAACTAAGTCCCCAGACCTTCAGTCCTGAAAAGGCTTGTTAAGGGAATCAAGGCATACGATTCATTCCTAGAAAACCTACCCTGAAAATTTTCTTGGAGAAAAGAATGGAGCTTCAGTGGTTTTTGCCCTTCTTTGGGTTGCACATAAACACGTTTTGCTTCCTCCTTCACTTTTCTTACGGCTGCCTCAATCTTGAATACTTTCTGTATCAACAGTTCCTTTTGGCTTAGGTTTTGAATCTGAAACAGAACAGATGATGATTAAAAAAAACTATATCAGGCTGCAGATCATCAAAAGTGTTAATGAAGTAACATATTGCATCATGCTTATTAATATTAGGTGGTACATAAAATGCCTGAGAACATTGTTCTCTTGTGATGTTGGTTGGACATTTTACACCTGTTAATGAAAATACCACCCGTTAATGAAAAATTTAGCTTTTGGGCATGATGAATCTGCTAAGAAATGCCTGATGTGAAATTGGTTTTGTGAATCATATTTAGAAAGAATCTTTTGCCTTTTTAAAAGTATTTTTCCCCTCTACTCATCTCTGCCAGCAGCTTTGAAAAACTAGAACCACCTGTTTAGCTAGTGTTCCTTTGGGGAAAGAGCCCAGATTAGGAATTAAGAGAAATTTAGAAGGAAAAAGAAAGTCTAGGGGGCCAGCTCCAATCCCTCATTCCTTCTTTATACCCATCTGCAAAAAAGAAGGAACTTGGGTTTAGAGAATGGTAGGGAGAACACAGGAGGGAAAGAAACAGTATTTCAGAAACAACAACAAACTGATCTCAGTGGCTACCTGATGGGACTAACAGGACTTCTGCTGTTTGTCATTTTATTATTAGGGTTTTATAATCCTGTCTTGCACAGATGTGTTTTGTATCTTCAAGTGATACTGTTTTCTGTGGGATTGTAGAAAATATTTCTACAATTAGAAATATTGAAAGTGTTTCTACATGCTTGGGGAAGGGGCGGGGAAGAGAGTCTGAGAAACTCTTGTTTAGTGGCTAAGTCTTAATTCTTTTGCAACCCCATGGACTATAGCCTGCCAGGCTCCTCGGCCCATGGACTTTCTCAGGCAAGAATACTGGAGTGTGTTGCCATTTCCTTCTTCAGGGAATCTCTCCTACGCAGAGATGGAATCTGCATCTCTTGCTTTGGCAGGCAGATTCTTTACCACTGAGCCACCAGGGAGGAACTCTTGAGAACCCTGAATTTTTTTTTTTTGAAAACAGCTTATACTTATCTACCCTGTTCCTGATCTCCTGAAGCATTTCTTGGTTTCCTTCATTTTCTAAGTTGAGTATCTTCATTGCATGGTGAATTTCTCTGAAAGGTAAAAAGGACTTCTTAGGTTAAATCTTCCTATCCTTGAAAGCATGGAGGTGGAAAATATAGCACTTGGAATCTGACAAGAATCCTAAGTTCCAGTCTCAACTGTGCAGTTTTGCTGAGCTTTATTTGCAAAACTGGTATGATGCTTAGCTTGCAGGGGTGTTCTGTAGTTTTGAGATGATGTATTTGAAGGTACTAATAGATAATGTTTATTGAACACCTTTATGACAGGTACTAACATGTTATCTCCTTAATCACCACCACATACCCATATGGTAGACTACCATTTGCATCTGATACATGAAAAATGGGCTCAGAGAATTAACTTACCCAAGCTCACATAGCTGGCACAAGTCTGAGCTGGGATTCAAATCCTGTTCTTTTGGACTCCAAAGCCTGTCGTCACTAAGTAGGCACTTGATAAATGTTAATTGAATTAAAAAACCACCTGGCATGCTGAACAGATACGTAAACTACATGAGCTTCACTTTCAATCTAATTTAGTCCTGCTTTTCTGTTGCCTATGTGGATAAGTACAGATAAGCCTGTGGTTTTTACAGCTGTTAAGCAGCCTGAAGAGTCAGGGACATTGTCTGTTAACAAGGTTGGAAGAATTGGCAGTACAAGAGGTCTTGGCAAGAACCAGAGGTTAGTGCTTACTTCAGAACAGCCTCATGGTTTTCTAGGAGCAGCACGTCGAGGAAAGTGTCCCTGACCCGGTCTCCTTGAAGTTTGAGGGCTAGGATGCTCCGGCAAGCCTCTAGTCGTACACCTGGTGATTCTTCATAGTGGACAGCCCAGAGCAGGAGGTCTGTCAGCTGGGGACTCACGCAGCCAATTTGCCCCAAAGCTGCAGAGATTAGAGGGAATGTCCCACTGTCACTTAAGACTGAGTTGGCTGTGTCCTAGCATCCAGAAGTGGGCTTACTAGTAAATACTAAGAATAGGCAGCCACTTGCTAAATTAAATATTGCGAAAACTAAGTATATTGTCTTTGAAAAGTGGTGAAAGTGAAAGTTGCTCAGTTGTATCTGACTCTTTGCAACCCCATGGACTGTACAGTCCATGGATTCTCCAGGCCAGAATATTGGAGTGGGTAGCCTTTCCCTTCTCCAGGGTATCTTCCCAACCCAGGGGTCAAACCCAGGTCTCCCACATTGCAGGTGGATTCTTTACCAGCTGAGCCACAAAGGAAGCCCAGGAATACTGGAGTGGGTAGTCTATCCCTTCTCCAGTGGATATCTTCCCTTTAGATGACAATCAGTATTTTATGGCAGTCCACTCCAGTATTCTTGCCTGGAGAATCTCATGGACGGAGACGCCTAGTAGGTTATAGTCCACGGGGTCGCAGAGTCGGACACGACTGAGCGACTTCACCTTCACCTAGAGAGTTCCCAGGAGGGATATATTCAATATCATCCTCGTCCATTAGGTTGTGAGAATACACTAATGTATTTACCTAGGGATGAAATATGGGATAGATAACTCAGAAGACCAGCCTAGTCAGGTAAGGGGGAAAAGAAGGTATAGTTACACTTCATGGCTCCCAGCGCTGATTCTCATAGGGACCTGCCAGACTGTCAGAAAGAAGCAATGTCGAAGATCCCTAAAAAGAAGCTCCAGGAAATTTGAGGGCAGGATTTTAGGTTTGTAGCAGTCTTAAATCTGGTCTGACTTTTATGGAGTCCTATAGTTGACACCTCTACGGAAAGCAAGTATATCCAATAGCGGATACCTACTTGGAACTCATACCCAACAGCTGGCAGGGACTGCCTTGTCAGTCTTCTACCTCAACAAGTTTGACATAGACCTAGACTCGGGATCCTTAACTAGAAATTGAAGGAAATGATTTTTAATTTCTTCTGAGAAGCTGTGATCATCCCCTCCCTTCCCCTCTACCCTCTTCCTAAAGAGATTCTGGGGATCCTCTAAATAAAATATGAGAAAGTATTAGAGGTAGAGGAGTTGGAGCCACTGCCATAATACCTCGAATGGCAAAGGCCTTGATTTTCCAGCAGGGATCTCCCTGTATCAGATTCAGAAGGCATTCAAGGACCTAGGACAGATAAAAGGCAGTGTTGAGTGGAGAGAATAAGAGCAAGAATGGACAGGGTCTGCTCTTCTCTAAAATATGCTTTAACTGGAAAAGTGATCTATCAAATCTAGTGACAAATGAGCTGGAGCCAGAAGTACTAGCTTACACACAGTGTTCTCTCCTGTGTAGAGACTGATTTTCCCAGCTCAAGATCTCTGGCCGTATAGGCTTCTTTTGACTACCTCCGTCTGGTTTTCCTCTAATAACTAGAGATTTTAACGCCATCCACTGGAGTTGATCCCAAAGCCTCTGAGCACACATGTAATGAGAAGCTGGTTAACTGAGGTGAGAACAGGATTCAGAGGTGTGCTCTAGAATGAGTCTAGGCTGGCTTGGAGCTATGTGTGGTCCTAACTGTTGGTGTGGCCTATATATCTCCTCACCTTCCTATTCTGATCTCTCATTCTGTGTCCTACAGAACGGTGAGTGATCTGTGTATGAGGGAAGCACAGAGTAATGTCCTCTTGGGTTAATCAGGTAAGAAGAGTACATGTCTCCTTGACTCACCATATTATCACGGATCTGCAGGGCACCAGCTGCCAAACAAGCTGCCCGCCGAACTGCCATGAAGTCATCAGAGAAGCAGTTCAGAAAGCTTGGGAGAAGCTTGGCGGTCATAAGCTTGAGCCCACAAATCAGGTAGAGGGCTTCCACACGTTCCTGGAAATTTCCTTGACCCAGCTTGATTCTGTAAGGCACGGGTGCTTTTATTTTCCCTCCTCAAACTTTTTCTGTTCCTTTCTTTACCCCTACTCCTACCTCCAGTGCCCTCAGGCTGAAATCTAGCTTCTGTAGGCTTGCCATTATCCACGCCCACCCTTTCCTAGGTAACCTTATCCCCATTAATGTTTTACCAGGTAGAGACCTCAACTCTTTTATTTACTTGAATCCCTATTACCTAGCGTATGCTAGATGCTAAGCCCTGTTGAATAACTGAATAAAGAAAACTTGAAACCTACACCTCTTGCTTCAGTCAAGCTCTCTTCTCGTGCCTTCACATGTGTCACGCTCATTTCAGTATTTGGCTTCCAGTATGGAATGTCTCACCTTCTCTCTGCTTATGTAGTCTTATCCATCCTTCATGAAATTTGACCTTGCTAGGCATTCGTGTATCTTGTATAATAAGAATCATGTTATACGTTTGAACTCTCAAGACATCTAAAACAGTGCCTAAACACGTAATGGGCATTCAATTAATGGTTCTTCCCTTAGTTACATTCTCAGTATCTATAGGGATTGTTAACTTTTATTCTATTAAAAAAAAATCTGCAGTGGATCTTGTACAAGGCTGAACATACTGAGCAGCTCAGCAAATAGCGTTTCTTTCTCCATATTGGCGAGGTCTTACCTGATTGTGTCATGCACCTCTTTTCCAAGGTTCATTTGCCCCAGAGCTTGGGCAGCTGCCTGTCTCACTTTCTTATTCCAGTCACTCAACATCAGCTGGATCAACTTATGTTTCATATCCTATAAATAGGCATACTAGTTAGCTACCATTTATCAGTGCATCAGTTTTGTATGTTCAGTTGCCAAATCGGGTTCAAATCTTTTAGACCCTGTGGACTGTAGCCTGCTAGGCTCCTCTGTCCTGGGGATTTCCCAGGCAAGAATACTGTTGTGGGTTGCCATTTCCTCCTCCCAGGGGATCTTCCCGACCCAGGGACTGGACCCTTGTCTCCCGTATTGGCAGGCGGATTCTTTAACCACTGAACCATCTGGGAATCCCATTTTGTAATCGGCATTGCACTCATAAGCAGTTTTACCCATCACTTAATCCTCCCAAATAACCCCATACGCAGATACTACCACTTACAGGTGACAAAATGGAGGCTTAGATTTCTTACGGTTAAGGTATTGAGTCCTGGAGCCAGAACTCAGATCCAGGC
This sequence comes from Nanger dama, assembly GCA_917880005.1. Taxonomy (NCBI): domain Eukaryota; kingdom Metazoa; phylum Chordata; class Mammalia; order Artiodactyla; family Bovidae; genus Nanger; species Nanger dama. Next base: position 18,509,759 of record CAKJTW010000003.1, on the reverse strand, counting down.
CTATTTTTGAAGCTCATGCTTTAAACTAACCAAACTATATTGTCAGCTGCACTTGAGACTCTTAAAATTTGAAGGTGATACATTAGTAGGGTGACCACCTCATCCCAATTTGCCTGAGCAAGTCCTATGTACTAGACCAGCTAGGACCTTTGGCCACCCTGTGTGTTAGTATCTCTCTCAAAGCAGAAGGGATAAACATGACTTAGTGGTTAGGTAATGTGCCCTAAGCTACTCTCTCTCCTTGAAATAGCTCCCTTTCTACCCCTGATACCTGATGTTTTCCTATTCTTTTCTGGTTGACCGCAAAAGGCTGTCCTCAGAGAACTCACCTCTCCCTTCTGTAAGCAATAGGAAATCCCCATAATACTTTACAGCTACATCTGTTATAGCTGTTTACATGTAACATTTAGCAAGAGAAGACTTGTTATCTTTGCATACCCAGTGCTAGCTACCTGCCTAACATGTAAGATGTGGTCAGAAACTGCAGACTCACTGAATAAGTGAAAGAACTGATGGACATATTGTTTAACCCCATCAGTCTGATGTGATGGTCTCATCTTTACCCCATCCCCTGCTTGCTTTTTCCAGTAGGCCATCCTGAGTGACAAGTGCTGAGAAGGTGAATGTGCAAATGAATCAGATGCTGTTAAAAAGACACTGTTAAATGCAGATTCTGACTGAATTGACCTGGGGTGAGATTTTTGCATTTCCAGCAAATTCCCAAGTGATACCGGTACTGCTGGCCCCAGACTTTAGCAGCAAGATCCAGGCAGAATTAACCCAGACTAGAATGACCCAGGGATAGAACCTGGGTTTCCTCCATTGCAGGCAGATTCTTTACCGTCTGAGCCACCAGGGAAGTCCAGAATTAAACTGACTATACTGAATGGCCAAGTTTTGTGCTTTCCATGTCAAAATTCAAGGGTCAAAAACAGTAGTGTTCTGGGCCATTGTGGAGTTGCCTAGTGTTACAAGGTAAAGATAATGGCATATAGGAAGAAAAGGAAACACCCATTTGGACAGCTGAGGTTGATTTTAAAATAATGGCAAGAAGGAGGTCAGCTGAAAGCCTAGATGATGGTCAAGGTTTCCCCATTCCTGGAAGTCTTTCCTTAATTCTAAGTCTTGCTCAGCTGTCCCACGCGCCTTCACAGAACTTTACTAAGTTCAGCCCATACTAATGTCTCTCTGAAGAGTTTTAAGAGAGTACATTACATTTATCTCTTGTGATCTTGTTACTCCAACACTAATGTCAGCTCTTTGAAAGTGGGGACTATGGTGACAGATACTTATAAAGTACCTTGATGTGGAGGCAATGTCAAATTACTATAAAAAGTTTCTAAACTTTTAAAATTTTTATTCTTTGCTTATTTCACTGTAGATAGGTTACAGTTTGTGGACACCCACCAGACTGAGAAGCAGCGGCTTGAGTAACAGAACGATATGTTGGCATGTGAAGATAATTCTGGGTTAGGACTAAGAGGCAGCAATATGGGAACAGATGTTTTTGGTAAGAATGGGAAACTAGATAGCAGCAAAAAGTGGAAAAGCTCCCGAGCCCAGTTTTGCTTAGCCCTTCTGTCCTGGAAACAGAAAGAGAAGGCTTACCAAACTGACATTTCCACCGATCCGGGAGAGAGCCCGGCAGGCCACAATGCGGTCTTTCCACTGATGGCTATTCAGCTCCACAGCAAGCATGGTATGTATCAGGGTCTGAGGAAATAGAAGACTTGTATGGAGATCCATGGTCACTTTTAGAGATGCTGAGACCTTAAAGAAATTACATCCGAATCTGGCATCCAGCATGATTAATGTCACAAACACATGGGATGCTTATTGCTAGCAAAGTGAAGAGTGGGTTTACAATGGGGCCCTCTTCCATCCAAGCCAACTGATGTCAAGGAAAAAATACAGATTAGTAATCTGAACAGAAAATTCCTGGGCCCTTCTTGATTTAACTATCTTTCCCCCTAAAATGGTTTGTGTATGCCTCAGCCTGAGTTTCACATTTCTACTGGAAGTAAATGCAATTGTACGTCTGTGTGGTTTTCAATGGTAAACTTCTAGCACAAGCGAATTCTGCATGTCGTAAGTCTTCTAGCATAGAGTTAGAAACCATCTGCAGCCTACTTCCCTCACCTTTCTCAGCTAGCTGTTGTCACTTTTCCCTGTCTACACCCCACTTCACCCACACTTAGTCCAGTTTTACCTGTGCATGAGATCATCCTACCCAACCACCCGCATTTTCTTTTTCTTTTTAAATTTTTTTTGTCACTGCACTTCACATGCAGGATCTTTCTTAGTTCCCAGACCAGGGGCTGAAGTGCTTCCTGCCGTGGAAGCGCAGAGTCTTAACACTGGAGCACCAGGCAAGTTCCCATCTGCATTTTCAGTTCCCTACATGTACTGACCGCAGAGACCCAATTGTTTCCCCCAGACTTGGTTTCTTTCTCTGACCCTGTAATGGACACATACTGTCTTTCCACTGAGATGGCGCAGGAGTGTACAAGACTGTTGCTCGGTGTCCTCATTCTTCTTATGAAACAGCTGGTGGAGGATCCTCTTAATCACGGGGTAAGTGGCAGCACCTTCCAGAGCCAGACACTGAGCTGCAGCCCAGCTGTCCACGGTATTACCTGCCACAGCGAGGTGGAAAAGGCCAGAATAAGCCTCTCTTCTCCCCACAGAGAGAGCAGCGTCTGGGTTGGTACACAAGACTGCTACTTGCCTCACTTCACAGTTAGGTGCCTCTACCCCCTCAGTCTGATGCTCAATCTCTAATTTAAATCACATTTAAATGGGCCTATCAAGGTTGTAAATGTAGGTTGAAAATCTTAACCTGAAAAGCCAAATCCTAAAATGTTTTTGTTTGGTGACAGGGCAGTAAGTCACTTCTGGCCTGAGCGAACAGTTGTTCCTCTCGCTAGAGACTGGGAAGTCTGGAGTGGAAGCTTTCTTAAGATAGACGAATTAAGTTGTTGAGTGTCTCTGTGCAGAAGGCCAAACTGGTCAGACAGTTGTCTTCCACCCCTGCCGCCATGCAAGGAGCAAGTCCATCTTGCAGAGTAGTTAGTTACCAGAACCTATCAACATCAGACAGAACCTTTTGCTGGTATTACACCAACAATGCATGTGGACGGTGCCTGCAAGTTAATGTGCAAAAATGGAAGCGTAATGTGTTCAAGTGGGTTTTTAATTTTTAGAACGTATTCTTTAATCTTGTTACACTATCTTTTCAATTGAAAAATCTAACAGGAAAGGGGACATGGTTTAGTCAAATGCATCTATGGCATGGTTAGCCCAGGTACCACTAGGTGGCAGTGTACCTGTCTTGTAAAGTACCTGGGAGGAAGAAATCCTTATCTAAAGTAAGAGCATGACGGTGGAGAGGGAGGGATCAGGAAAAGCTGATGGTGAGATGTTCTTTCTTTACCCCACATTTCCAGGTCGGAAGTAACAAGGAGTTACTCACCCTTCAGAAGGACAGTCTGCATGATTTCCTGGGCAAGAGGATTATGTGACTGTATGGCATATTGGCATACTGCTGCGGCCATCCGCACATTGGCATTCTTGTCACAAAGAGCAGCCATTAGCGGGGGCTGTAGAACGTCTGGCAAGTCCTGAATAGATAAGGCTTTCATAGTTTCCTTGTCTGTGATCAAAACAGAGCCAGTAAGAGGATGTTAGCTAGTCCCTTTGCTTTTCTCTAAAACACAGCGTTTCACCTATAGCCATATGGGGGTCATTTCAGCCTCAGTTGCAGATGCTTACTGCTACTTAATTAGAATTTAGCTGAACCCCTACAAAGGGTGGGATTTTAAGACTTACTTTTGTGCTGGGTATTCCTGTTCTCACATCTTTATCATCTGGTCTCTGCAGAGCTGTATTCAGGCCAAATGAATATGTTTCCTACTAGGCTATGGTGACTATCACCGTGAGTTTTAGTGATGAAAATCAATTTTTGTAATTTTAGTAATAATAGCAAATATATTTAGGTAGTGCTTTGCCATTTGGATAGTGTTTCATATTCATTATCTCCTTCAGTCTTCTAACCCTCACTGAAGTAGGCAAGGCAGGTATTCCTGTGGAGCTCACCTGAAACATGTGTTTTTCAGGAATCCTTTTAGGTTTAACTAAACAGCCTCATAAGACTATCATAGGCCATAGTCTTCGGAAGGAAATGGGACGGGAACATAGTTTGCCCATAGGGAAGCATCAGTGTTCCTTTTGGCAAGAGTTCTTGAGAATGGTTTGTCTAGCACTCTGGGGAGTGCTCATGAGCATAGGATCGATTCTGGGCGTAAGTCTTATGTTCCACCAGAGTTATTATCTCTTTTATATAACAACTCCACAGATATAATTCACGGGTCCTCAAAGGGCCTGCCTTGGTAAGTCACAGCACTCCTAGGAGCCTGGAGGATGGTACCTCCTTCAGGCATGTATGTTTCACTTGTAGTTCTTCCCAGTCCAAATGTCATTTAGCAGTCAGGGTTCATTTTCATCATAAGCTATGTGGCCTGTGAAGATAATTTCTGTCCTTACCAGGTTACTGGGGCAACAGGTAGGTATTTAACTAAAGCTCATTTCTCAAGTAGAAGGGGAAAGTGTTGTGTTAAATTTTTGTCCACAACTATCCTCCCATTTTTATTATGAAGTTCAGAGAGTATAAGTGACTTCCCACGATATGGCAGAGCTAGACTTATAGCTAAATTTTATATAAAATTTCTCATTTGTCCTTTTACCACTACTGTAAGCCACTATGCCATATGTTTAGAAAGGGCTAGATGAAATATGTGCCTTTGAGGGGATCAGATGGAAGTCAATTGAGTATTTCAAGAAATAGTGAGTAAGATAATATTCTTTGCGAAGATGTGGGGAGGAAACAAGACAAATCAAAATCTCAACACTCAGGAAAGGGATCACATGAAAAGGAAAGACAAAGGTGTTCTTGTATGTGGAGATCTGGAGATAAGGCAATATCTCTTCCCACCTATGGAAGGTTTTCTCTATGCCAGGCACTAATACCTATCACCCCATTTAATACTCAAGAAAATAAGCAGTTAAAAAATGTGTATGTGTGGAAGCATGGGCTTCCCAAGGACTACAGTGGTAAAGAATCCTCTTGCCAGTGTGGGAGATGCAGGTTCAATCCCTGGGTCGGGAAGATCCCCTGGAGTAGGACGTGGCAACTCACTCCGGTATTCTTGCCTGGAGAATCCCTTACTGCTGTGTTGAAAAAATTAAATTAAAAAAATTAAATTAAAATTACTGCTATGTTGAAACATGAGTGTATTATGGACAGAGGACCCTGGTGGGCTACAGTCCACAGGGTCACAAAGAGTCGAATGCGACTGAGCATGTGTGTGGAAGCGTATAGCAGGAAGGTGGGGCAAGGAAGACTCCTTGGAGGAGGTGACGTCTTAGCTGAAAGTTGAGGGGCATGTATAGTAGTTGATCAGGTCAAGAGAGAGATAAAATTTCCTAGCAGAGGGGACAGACAGATATGAAAAGCTGGAGTTTAAATGCTCATGCCTGGAACTCAGTAGACTGGAAAAAGTGAAAAGAAACCTTAAAAACTTGACAATTTTGTAGAGATAAAATTAGTCCCCACCTCTAAGTTCCTTGCCTGGTAGAGATAGCAGAAAAGTAAACAGATAATTATGACAGAATGATAAATATAAGGACAGAATAATATTAGGATGCTACTAGCAGCAGAGAAGGAAAAAATGTCAGCCCAGGTTATACACAAAAGGTGGTATCTGAGAGGGCACTTGGGGGTTAGTAAGAGTCAGTAGGTTTTATGTCCTTTTAATAGCATTTTATAGTTTCTGTCATCTGAGTCTTGTGTCTTGTTAAACCAGGTCCTCAGTAGATTATAGTTCTAGCTCTTGTAGATGGGAAATATTCCTTTTTAACTGAAAAATGCTATTGACATTTCTTTTCCAAAAGGTTATACAGCCATTGGGGAAAATGGCCAAGTTCTTAATTCATTTTACAAAACTAATAAAAACTAACACTTAAAAAAAATACTGTAAATAAACACTAACACTTAACAAAAATACTGTAAATACAAAATTACCAATTTCATTTACAAATATTTTAAAATATGAGCAAATCAAATCTAGTGGAGTAATAAGAGAATGATCCATTAGGATTTATTCTAAGACTTTAACACTAGGATTCGTTATAACCACAAATTAAAGGAGAAAAAACTAGAAAATGGCTGGTAAAATGCAACAGTCATTTTTGTAATAAATAGAAAAACCTACATATATGTTAGCATGTGTTTGTGAAAGCACAGAAAGTTGTAGAGTGCCAAATTAAACATTGTATACCATGGAAATGGCATGGGGTGGGACTGGGGCTGGGAGGTGGGTTGGAAGAAATCTCTTTTTAAACTCCTCTGTGTTGACTGATAATGACACTGTGTATTTCTTTTGTAATAAAAAAAATGTTTGTGAAGCAGAATCCATAGACGCTATTGGTCAATAGTTGTGGGGAGAGGAAGGATTTTTGTCCAGGCTGACTCCCAGAGTCCTGACTCAAACTGGCTGGGTTATGGGGCTGCTGGTTGCTATGTGGGATGTGAGGAGGGGTCTAATGGCAAGAATGATGAGTTTAGTTTGGGACATGCTGAGTGTGAGACTGTCAACATGCTGTGAAAAGAAGGACTAAATTGCAGTCGGGAGAAAAGTGTGTGCATATACATACATATATACATATACTCTTTGGTTATTATGAATGGGATCTCTCAAGGCAGAACAATGTGAACTTGCTTGTGAACTACTAAGCATCCAAGGGTGATGATATTAGTGCAAAAAAGCACTAGATCAGAAGTCAGGAATTTTAAACTCATCTCTGTTGCTGAGAAGTTGTGTATATTCAGGCCAGTCTCTGGGTCTTTGTTTCCATTTTGTGAAATAATCTCAGATAAGCTCCAAGGTCCCCGCCAGTTCAAAACTTCTATGGTTCTATGGATTGCTTATATTCTCGAGCAGTCCCGTTGTGGCTCTTACCGGAGTCCCCTTGACTGATGGCAGCACGGGGCCGTTCTAAAGCAGCTGTGGCGCAAGTGACGATGGCTTGGATCCTGACGTCATCATGGATGTCCACCAAGCTCTGCAGCAGGCCCTCGATAGTCTTATGGTGCCACTCGATGACTACACCACAGGAGGAGAATTAGAAGAGGACCACTTAGGGTTAGATATTGTGTTGCAGACAGGTGACAAGAAGGCCCCTTCCCTAGGACAATCCAAGCAAGACAGCTCAGAAGCATAAAGGGCCCCAGAGATGCAGCCCTGAGGAAGTTATTTCTTTGATGCTCCCTGAATCTTTTTAAGGAAGTAAGTGTTAGTCACTCAGTCGTACCCAACTCTTTGTGACCCCATGGACTGCAGCCCACCAGGCTCCTCTGTCCATGAGATTTTCCAGGCAAGGATACTGGAGTGGGTTGCCATTTCCTTCTCCAGGGGATCTTCCCAACCCAGGGATCGAACCCAGGTCTCCTGCACTGTAGGCAGATTCTTTACCAACTGAGCTGAATCTTCTTAGGTATTAATAATTCTCGAACAAAACTCCCAATCCCATCCTGTATTCTATCTTTTTTTTTTTTAATAATTTCTTTTTTGCCTCACTGCATGGCTTATGGAATCTTAATTCCCTGACCAGGGACCGAACCCGGGTCCACAGCAGTGAAAGCCTGAGTCTGAACTACTAGACCACCAGGGAATTCCCATAAATAACTCTTTATTGTTATCATCTGGAAAATGGAATAATAAGACAGTGATCAAGGGTACTTTGCCCTCTTTATAGGGGCTTCTCAGGTGGTGCTAGTGGTAAAGAATCTGCCTGTCAATGCAGGAGGCACAAGAGACACATGGGTTTGATCCCTGGGTCGGGAAGGTCCCCTGGAGGCTAGCCTGGCAACCCACTCCAGTACATGGAAAATTCTAGCCCAGAGGAGCCTGGTGGGCTAGAGTCCATGGGGTCACAAAGAGACATGACCAAACACAGCACACGAAAGTGAAAGTCACTGAGTCATGTCCGACCCTTTGCGACGCCATGGACTATACAGTCCATGGAATTCTCCAGGCCAGAATACTGGGCTGGGTAGCCTTTGCTTCTCCAGAGGACCTCCCCAACCCAGGGATCAAACCCAGGTCTCCTGCATTGTGGGCAGATTCTTTACCAGCTGAGCCACAGTGTACCAACACTTTTTATAGGTGTGAGCTTTTGTTTCACTGCTCCCACCACCTGTAGATGCTCCCTACTGGTAGATTTTACTCAGAATCTCTTTTTCAACGCTTTTTGTTTATCTGAACCATTTTATGTGATAGATCACCTCTTTTTCCTGTACTAACTAGCTTTTATTCTGAAAGCCAGCAGCCCTTGAGTCCTCAAATCTTGCAGTTTTCAACAGTCCTTGCTGGCCCTTCCTTTGCCCCAGGCACACTATTCTGGAATCTGTGAAGGCAAAGTAAATATGTGCTAATTCCAAATTTACAAATGGATTTTGGAGAGCCAATTGCAGGTTTTTTTGATCACTGCATTTCCATTGCTTGGGCAGCATATTCACCCTTTCTTTCATGCATTGTATATTGAGTGTGACGTTTCAGGGGTCAGTAAGATAGGGCCTCTGCCTGTGAAGAGTTCTCTGGGTAGTGAGTTTCCACAAATTACTGATGTAGAATCTGCCCATGTGAAAAGCACCCAGATAAATGCAACTGCCATTGTATGAAAAGCTCTTACCTCATCTAGCCTTCGGAGAAGGCAATGGCACCCCACTCCAGTACTCTTGCCAGGAAACTCCCATGGACAGAGGAGCCTGGTAGTCTGCAGTCCATGGGGTCGCTGAGTCAGACACGACTGAGCGACTTCACTTTCACTTTTCACTTTCATGCATTGGAGAAGGAAATGGCAACCCACTCCAGTGTTCTTGCCTGGAGAATCCCAGGGATGGCGGAGCCCAATAGGCTGCCATCTGTGGGGTCATACAGAGTCGGACACGACTGAAGCGACTCAGCAGCAGCAGCAGCAGTCTAGCCTTGATGAGGCAACCAGATTTTTATTCTTCATAAGAGAGGGATGGATTTTCAAAGATTGAGAAATACTTGGCTGAGGTGAGAACTTCCTTCACAAATCACTGCTATGTCAGAACAATCTGCCCCACCCCCCTGCCCCTGCACCCCTCCTTCACTCACTTAGAGCCCAGGCCATCTTCCATTCCTGCAGCATCCTTCGCAGGACCACCAGTTCCCAAGACACATCCTCCTTCAGTGACTCTGCTTGCTTCTTCAGTTTCCTGGTCTTCACGGACATGTCCTTCTCACCCACCTTCAGCAGCAGATCCTTGGCCAGTTTGGGCAAAGCTGTCCAGCGCATGGCTCCTTTCACAGGCTTGCAAGCTGGGCGAGGTGACAGTATGAGCTATTATGCCCATTGCCCTGGGCCTGAGTTCCCAGCCAGCATCACATGCCTATTCCCAGCTAGCACCAATGCAAAACAAAACCATCAAGAGCCAGCTTTCCTGTGCTTATGTAGAAAACTGGGTACAAGTCCCATTAGGAGTCATGATAGGTGGTGACTACAGACATGATAAAGCCATGATGATGGGCAGAGAAATGTAGGGAAGAAAATATAAGGTACATACTAACCTTTATATATGTTTAAGAAATCTTTAGGAACATAAATATATTTATATGTAATAAGATTTGCTCATAAAATTCAACATTTGATATATTGCCATTAAAAGTGGGATATAATTGGCCATTAATTCCTAATTTATTGTTTCCTTTTTAGTGTTCTTAATTTGGGAGGAGGAGTGGGATTATAAGCTACTAAGGGTTTATAAGCAAACACTCTCTTCCAACAACACAAGAGATGACTCTGCACATGAACATCACCAGATGGTCAATACCAAAGTCAGACTGATTACATTCTTTACAGCTCAGGATGGAGAAGCTCTATACAGTCAGTAAAAACAAGACCGGGAGCTGACTGTGGCTCAGATCATGAACTCTTTATTACAAAATTCAAGAACTGAAGAAAGTAGGGAGACCACTAGATCATTCAGGTATGACCTAATCAAATCCCTTATGATTATACAGTAGAAGTGACAAATAGATTCAAGGGATTAGATCTGATAGAGTGCCTGAGGAACTATGGACAGAGGTTTGTAACACTGCACAAGAGGCAGTGATCAAGACCATAACCAAGAAAAAGAAATGCAAAAAAGCAAAATGGTTGTCTGAGGAGGCCTTACAAATAGCTGAGAAAAGAGGAGAAGCTAAAGGCAAAGGAGAAAAGGAAAGATATACTTATTTGAATGCAGAGTTCCAAAGAATAGCAAGGAGAGCTAAGAAAGCCTTCCTCAGTGATTAATGCAAAGAAATAGAGGAAAACAATAGAATGGGAAAGACCAGAGATCTCTTCAAGAGAATTAGAGATACCAAGGGGACATTTCATGCAAAGATGGGCACAATAAAGGTATGGACCCAAGAGAAGCAGAAGATATTAAGAAGAGGTGGCAAGAATACACAGAAGAACTATACAAAAAAATCTTCATGACCTAGATAACCACAATGCTGTGAACACTCACTTAGAACCAGACATTCTGGAATGCGAAGTCAAGTGGGCCTTGCTGCTGCTGCTGCTGCTGCTAAGTCGCTTCAGTCGTGTCCGACTCTTTGCGACCCCATAGATAGCAGCCCACCAGGCTCCCCCGTCCCTGGAATTCTCCAGGCAAGAACACTGGAGTGGGTTGCCATTTCCTTCTCCAATGTATGAAGGTAAAAAGAGAAAGTGAAGTCGCTCAGTCGTGTCTGACTCTTAGCAACCCCATGGACTGTAGCCTACGAGCCTCCTCCATCCATGGCATTTTCCAGGCAAGAGTACTGGAGTGGGGTGCCATTGCCTTCTCCTCAAGTGTGCCTTAGGAAGCATCATTACGAACAAAGCTAGTGGAGATGATGGAATTCCAGTTGAGCTATTTCAAATTCTAAAAGATGATGCTGTGAAAGTGCTGCACTCAATATACCAGCAAATTTGGAAAACTCAGCAGTGGCCACAGGACTGGAAAAGGCACTTTCATTCCAATCCCAAAGAAAGGCAATGTCAAAGAATGTTCAAACTACTGCACAACTGCACTCATCTCACACGCTAGCAAAGTAACGCTCAAAATTCTTCAAGCAAGGCTTCAATAGTACATGAACCAAGATGTTCCAGATGTTCAAGCTGGTTTTAGAAAAGGCAGAGGAACCAGAGATCAAATTGCCAACATCCACTGGATCATTGAAAAAGCAAGAGAGTTCCAGAAAAACATCTACTTCTGCTTCGTGAGTCTGAGTGAACTCCGGGAGTTGGTGATAGACAGGGAGGCCTGGCGTGCTGCAATTCATGGGGTCGCAAAGAGTCGGACACAACTGAGCGACTGAACTGAACTGAACTGAACACCTTTGACTGTGTGGATCACAACAAACTGGAAAATTCTTCAAGAGATGGGAATACCAGACCACCTGACCTGCCTCCTGAGAAATCTGTATGTAGGTCAAGAAGGAACAGTTAGAACTGGACATGGAACAACAGACTGGTTCCAAATTGGGAAAAAGAGTACATCAAGGCTGTATACTGTCACCCTGCTTATTTAACTTCTATGCAGAGTACATCATGTGAAATGCCAGGCTGGATGAAGCACAAGCTGGAACCGAGATTTCTGGGAAAAATATCAGTAACCTCAGGTATGCAGATGACACCACCCTTGTGGCAGAAAGCAAATAAGATCTGGAGAGTCTCTTGATGAAATTGACAGAGGAGAGTAAAAAGTTGGCTTAAAACACAACATTCAGAAAACTAAGATCATGGCATCATGGCAAATAGATGGAGAAAAAATAGAAACTGTGAGAGACTATTTTCTTAGGCTCCAAAATCTTGCAGATGGTGACTGCAGCCATTAAATTAGAAGATGCTTGCTCCTTGGAAGAAAAGTTATGACCAACCTAAGACAGTGTACTAAAAAGCAGAGACATTACTTTGCTGACCAAGGTCCATCTAGTCAAAGCTATGGTTTTTCCAGTAATCACGTATGGATGTGAGTGTTGGACTATAAAGAAAGCTGAGCGCTGAAGAATTGATGCTTTTGAACTGAGATATAGTCTCTTGGAGGATGGGCACTTTTTGTTTCAGAAGCTGATTTCTTGATTAACTCCTTTCCCTCTTCCTTACCTAACGTACAGAATGAAAAATGATATACTCATGAAATAGAAATTTAAAACACCAGTTGACCCTAGGGCCTGAAGCAGGTATGGGCCTGAGAATGGAGTGGGAGGGTAGAGTGCTACATCGGAAGTTTAATGTACTTCCTTTGGAACTGTTAAGCCAGATTTGTCTTGTTAGTAATTACTGGCCCTAAACTGCTTGGTTATACTTAAGTTCTGTCTAATTTCAGCTGTATGGGCCACAGAGGCTTTTCCTTGTTACAGTTAATATCTTATAATTTAATGAGATGATTCTTAGTTAATTGGGAGGGACTCCCCTAGATGCTGATGGTGTCCCCACCTGCAGAAAAGAGACCTTTAAGAAATAGGCCCACTTCCATCTTTACTCCTATTATCACTATCCTGCTTACTTGATTCAGGAACTGGCTGAGAAGTCCACCTTTCTGGGGTTTCAGGGAAGACCTTAGATAACTGCTTGATGTACCGATTGAGATTTTCCAGGAGAATCTGATCTCTCTTTGCACCAATCTGGTGGACGATCTGGACTTCATCTGTAAACAGATAAAGAAATAATGAGTCCTTAGAACCCCCTCCTCCTCTCTTCCTGGGTTTTTGGTTACCAGGATCAGACCGAATTTTCTTTTATTTCCCCAGAAAAATCCACTTAAAAAACAAATTAAATACAGAATGATCTCATTTCATATGAAGTTTTAAAATGCTAAATAAAAATTATTGCATATTGATATGTACATGGATGGCAACCTATAAATAAAGCAAGGTAGTGGGTATGCCTGGTTAATGGGGATGATGGAGAAAGGATTTAGCAAGAAGCACACAGGAGACCGAGTTTCCTTTTGCCCTACTCTAGCCTCTGGTACTCATGGCTACTGTGCTCTGGGGATATCCCCTGAAGGTGACTACTGCTTGGAAGTAGGAGCTGGTGGCCTCAAAATGGCCTAGAAACCAAGTCAGAACGTAACTTACAGGTATTGTCCCCTATGAAATGCTAGATACTAATGAAGAGTTCCCTAATTCATCTCTCAGCAGTCATAAATACCTTCGTCCGAATAATTTTGTTAAACACTTTAAGAAAACTTTCAGTTGAAAGCAGTTTACGAACAAGATGGGGGTGGGAAGAAGAAACACCTTGGAGCATGTGGGCCTAGACTGTGTATCCTGGAAGCCCAGGCATCTAAAAGCTAGTGGGACAGATGGGGAAGCTGGTGGGCACTGGGTGAGAAGCACTATATAGTTCCCATCTCTTTGAAGAGCATTTTAGTTGATATTGTTTTACAAATAAGGTACATGAGGCTCACAGGGATTATATGATTTGCTGAAGGTTAGGAGGAGGGAGCTAAGCCAGGATTTAAACACAGATTTCCAAAGTCTAGGATTTGTCTTCGAACACAGCACCTGGGGGAATAATCTCAGTGAGAGAAGGGATAAGGGTGTGCAGAGCAGAGGTAGGTTGTTCCCAAAGCCACATCTTGCTTGCTCTGCCATCCTACCCTCTACTACCTCCTCAGTAAGCATGAGGGGAAGAAGAAGTCCCGTCCCCATTGGATACCTACTCCCTATCCCCACCGTCCATCCCCCTACCCCCTGCCCAAAACCTTCCCAAGTTAGTTAACCAGGAGATGGTCCCATGAACACTTGGTTCATCCAGGGCCTCTCATCCACATCCATGACGCCTCCAGCTCCCTGCTCCCTTCCACCTCCCTGCTCCATGTCCCCTCAGCCCCGACTACAGGACTCCAGCTCCATTACCGAAGTAAATCTCCTGTTCAAAGGTGTTGTCTGTAGAGTAAGCAAACTTTCCAGCTCGGGGATTCACCTGTCGAACGTGGCTCTGGCTTGGGGGCTTGTAGAGGCTCCCCTTTTCATCTATTTCCTCAGCCGTCTTATTCATGCCAGGCGTGGTTTCAGCTGTCTGCACTTGCGGCAAGTAATTTGGCAGTCTTGGAAGGATTGAGAGGGGGAGAAAGGGGGACAGGTAGCTTTAAAAATAGGTGCCCTTAGAGGGTGCCTGGACTTGGGGAAGGGAGCCCACCTCCTCCATGACCTCACTTTATCTCTCAAGTGTGGTTGTTCAGCGGACAGACTGTAAGCTCTTTAAAGGATAGGTCCACAGCTGTCTCATTTACATTGTATTCCCAGTACTTGGCAGAGTGCCTGGAAAGTAGTGGGAGTGCAATGTATATCTGTGCGATAAATGAAGGAATAAATATTGCCACTTATTTTTAGCTCACTTCTAGGAATCAGGGCTGTTACAGCTCCAGTCTTCCTTCTCGTTATAAATGAAAAGGAAGCCACATGAGAAATGCATAGCAACCCTCCTCTCCTCTCAGCTTCTTTAGTTCTCCATCCTGCTGCCAGTCAGTTTTTGAGTGAGTGACCCACTGGCTCCTTATTCAGAGTAAGGTGGGACCAAACCTCAGAACCATGAGGTCTCTGCCTTCCTCACTCTCACCACGGACACATTTCTAGGAGTCCCTGGTTAGCACCTGGAACAGCAGAATGGCTCTGCTGGGAAAGGCTAAGAACTCCTTCCTTTAAAGGCAGTGGTACTCAATTGGGAGCAGTTTTGTCCTTCAGAGGGACATGTGCCAACATCTGGGGACATCTTTGGTTGTCACAGGTGGAGAGTGCTACTGGCTTCCAGTAGGATGCTGCCAAACATCCTGTAACACACAGGGCCGGCCGCCCCCAACACAGAATTATCCAACCCGGGACGCCAAGAGGGCCGAGGCTGAGAAACCTTACTTTGTGGAAGTCTTAGTAGGTTGGTAGTGGAAAACACAAGAGGTTAATGGGAGAGTTCTGCAATGAGGAATGCAAGCCCACCTGGGAGTCCCTGACGGGGAACCAGGGATTCTCAAAGGCATGCCCGAGGCCCCGGCTAGCCTACCGATAATAGACGGGGAAGCAGCAGCTCTGGCTTCTTTTCCTCCTGGGTGGGCAGGACGACACTTCCACCCTCAAATTCTGCCGTCTCTTCTTCCTCCAGCTGTTTCAAGAGGTCCAGGTCACTGGACGAAGTGAGCTCGTCGCGGATGTGGCTCCAGTCGTACTGCTGGCGCAAGAAGCTCTGCCACTTACTGGCGTTCACCCCTGGCCTTGGAGGTCGCTTGTTCTGGATCCATCGGGCAGTGCGCTTGTTCAGCTTTTCCAGCACCACGGCCTCCCAGGCTCTGGCCTCCTTCTCAGGAGGCGGAAGCCAGGTTTCCCTCTCCTCCAGGTTCACTTCTGGAGCAAGTGACAGGTCCAGCATGTCCAGCTCCCCGCTTGGATGAAGACTGAGGGGCTAGATGCCTCCTGGCCTGCAGTAGCTGGCTTTGACTTCTTCAGTTTTGTAAGACTGGCACTGCTTTCTGTGTTCTCAGCCTGGGAGGTGACCTTTGTTGGGGGACCTGGAGAATCCAAGACCTTGAGGCAGATGGGCTTCTTCTCAGACCGGGCCTTCCTGACCTGGCGAGGCTGGAATGATGCCACCGGCGTCGTAGAGATGGTCAAAGCTGTACTGGCTGTAAGGGACGCTGGGCAGCCCTCGCTGCCACACCACCTCCTGAGAAAACGTCAGATTTGCACTGGCGTTGTTCAGGTATTTGTTCTTGAGGTGTGCACAGTGCTGTGGGCTGAAGTGGAAGACTGGAGGCACACCGGAAACGGAGGCACATTCCTTTTCGTTTCTTGGTTTTACACTGGAGAAAATCATGCCCCATCCCAGCCGTGGGAGGATTGACTGATGGCAAGGGTGTGGAAGAATGGTCTTTCCCTTTTCCGTTCTGGTCTTTGTTTCCCAGCAAATGCCTCCTTCCAGGCTACCCGGTCCAGAGGAGGGCCTAGGGGCGTGACCAGGCATCTGTTAAGGGGATGGGAAGAACCGATGAGAGCTCTAAGTCAGTAGAAGCTGGTGGCCTATAGCAGTCAGTAAGAAAAGACTTGGAGAAGAGCTGAGGGAGCAGGGAGAAGCCATGTGAGTTAGAAAGACAAAAGGAAGAGTTGCTGCAACAATCAAAATATTCCTTGTATCAGATCTTTGCTTCCAGTTCTCACATTTGTCCCAAAACTCAGCCCCTCATCTCCTGAGAGATTACTGCCTTTTAACAGTATCCCATGCTTCCAGTTTTCCCCCAAATGTAGCTTTCTCTCTGTTCAAAAAACTTACAGCGCAAAGTTCAGACAACACAGCCTGACATTCAGGGTTCTCCTCGAGTATGACCTGTTGATGACCTTGTCCTGACATAACCTCTCCTTCTGACTCTTCTAGCTCTTCTCTGAGTGTCCTTCCCATCATAAGTAGAGCTTCCTTCTGTGTCCTGTACATGAGATTCTGCCCATTCTTCCAGGACAGCTCAGTTCCTGCCTACTCTGGAATTCTTTGTTGACCTACCCAGGCCTCCATGTCACACACAAATTTACAAACCTCTCCTAGTTCATTTCAGTTATTTCAACATTTACCCTGTGATACCTTGCGCCATTAAGTATTTGATCCTTAACAGCACCATAGGACAGTATCTCCAGTCTGCTCTTTCAGTATCACCAGTACTTTTCCGTATTGCTTCACTGTCTTCACTGTTAAAATGTTTTACAGCTGCAGAATGTTTTATCAAGGAGATAAACCACCTTAGTTCTTAACTATTGGGCAAGATGTTTCTGGGTTTTAGCTAGCATGGAAAATTCTATAGACAAATGCCTGGAGTTCATGCCTTTTTTTTTTTTTGTAAGAAATGTTCCTTCTGAAGCACTTCCTTAGCCTAATAACGATAATTAATAGTTATAGAGTACTTTGCTAAGAGCTTTACACCAGGTTGATATTATGGTCTTTATTGCTTGTGGGAAGAAGCTGAGGCTCAGAGGGGTTGGTAAATTACTTCAGATCACACTGGCCCTAAATAGAAGAGTCAGGCTTCACAGTTACCTATCAGATCCAACCTCAGAGCACTTGACTCTGTGCCACACTGGCTTTGGCCCATGCTCCACCCCACTCCTCACCATGGCACTGTGTTGGCCTTGCCATTTTCAGGGGCAGGTAGGCCCTCCCCACCCAACATGTAATCATGAAAGTGAGATCATTTTCCTGTCATGCTGAGTGCCAACTCCTGACTTTCCTGCCCTATGCACAGGGTACCCTTTAGCCTAGATCTGACTCCTCTCCCTTCCCTTCACAACACCCAGAATAGTACCTGCTGTTTTTAGGGCTTGATTTATCCCACTGTCTTCTGTGTATTAAATCTGACCTTTTGGTGAGTTTCTTTTGTGAAGGGCCAGCTTTGACATAGTTGTCACTAGGCCAGAATTAATAACCTAACTCAAACTAAGTCACACATGATTAATGTGATCTCCCTCCATGAGTGTTTGAACATAAGATTAAATTTAGTTGTTTCATCTCTTCACAATCACAAGGGCCACATGGCCACAGGGCACTGACTATTTTTAAAGTCAGATTGAAAAAAATTAGGGCAAGGGTAAAGCATGTTCACAAGGTGATATTTTTCTTTGAACAGTGTCTGTTCTGCCTGGTGGAAAATGAACTGCTTAGATGAAAATAGTATTAGTGTACTCCTGCCTTTTGTACAGCCCAATAGAACATCTCATCATTCTTAACCTATCAATGTGTTAGTATCTTGCTTCTAAGTCAGGGGGCATTTTGAGCCCAAACACTTGCAAAACCGAATGAGGACTGGTTTCGCCCCAAGGTTCACCAATATGGAATGATCTGGGGTCACCCCAGATATAAGCCTTTAGCCTGTGACATATACAATCTTTGGTCACAATGTTATCATCCCAGAAAGAATATGATATTATCATTATCAGTTATTGTAAATTCTCAAGGAATAGTTATGATCATCTAAGATGATGGCTTGTTAAAAAGAAGGAAACACAGGTGGACATGTCTTTGTAAAGGAATTGGAACAGGACAAAATGTTCTAAGATTTGGTCAAAAGAGGTTTGTCAGGCAGATTCTGCAACTCCCAGCCACGTTACTATTGGCAAATGATTTAGTAACCCTGGTTTGCCTTGTTGTTCAGTCACTCAGTCATGTCCGACTTTTGGGACCCCATGGACTGCAGCACGCCAGGCCTCCCTGTCCTTTACCATCTCCCAGAGCTTGCTCAAACTCATGTCCATTGAGTCAGCGATGCCATCCAACTATCTTGTCCTCTAAGGTTTGCCTTAGTTTACCAATCTGAAAATAGAGTCTGACACCTGTTCTAATTTAGTGTTGATATGAAGGTAAAAATTAGGGGAACATGTATGAAAGTTCTTTGCAAGCTGCAAAGTATTCTGTAACTGAGAGAAACTGTTATTATTGATTTAGAACATAGAGTACTATCCTTTAGAAGGCACGTCTCTGGGACCCCACAGTTAGATGCACTGGGCACTAAAGGAAAAGTTTAGGAATACTAGGGCCCTAGGTAGTTAAAAGAGGGGGAAAAAGACCTACAAGTGGAGTTGGAAGCTCCATATTATCCAAACTTAAATGTTACCTAGACCAACATGGAGGCAGGGTCCCCTCCCAACAAATAGCCCTTAAGAAGCAAAAGCAGAGTGGCAGGTCCCAGGTGCTTTTGTGCATGGACAGCATAAAAAACTAAATAAATGGAATTATACAATTACTCAAACTTGGTATGACTGCAGACCAAGGCCCTGTAATCTGGTAAACAGCAACCACCAGCATCATCTCTTGTACTTCTAGGAAACTGACTGGATAGGCGGGAGTGGGGCTAGAAGGTTTATGCCTCCAGTTAAAACCTAATAGAAAAATCCAGACTCAAAATGGGTGCTGAGAAGTTCCAAATTTAGTTCCACTCTTCTTTTCATCTTTCCAGACCTGTGTCCTCACCCCCTGGTCTATTGTCTTTATTCTGCAGAAATAATTGAAGCAGGCTAATTAATGCATGCTAAAAGAAATAATTGAGCTTCCCTGGTGGCTCATTGCTAATGCTGGAGACACAGGTTCAATCCCAGATCTGGAAGATCCCCTGGAGAAGGAAATGGCAACCCACTCCAGTATTCTTGCCTGGAGAATTCCATGGACAAGCAGAGCTGGGCAGACCACAGTCCATGGGGTTGCAAAGAGTTGGATACGACTGAACAAATAAACAGCAACAAAAGGAATAGTATCTTGTTTTTTTCCTTCTGTTACTAAAGTAGTAGAAACTGCCACAGAAGGAAATGCTATAAGCCGTAACACCATATCTTCTGAGAGTTTTAAAAAAGTAGTACACTCTCATTTCCACCTCCAGATTCTGAAGTTCTGAGGTAGGGCCCAAGAGGAGACACAGCTTCTGGGACAGTGCTTGTAGATATGGCTAAAAGACTTATCAAGATCACCTGAGGAGTACATTAAAATGCAGACTCCTGTGTCCCACACTCTAGAATATTGATTCAGGAGGCTGCAAGTGAAGCCTAGAAATCGGCATTTTAACAAAATCTCGGAGGTTTTTATACACATTAAATTTAGAGAAACTATAGCTGTGAAAGCGCTGCACTCAATATGCCAGCAAATTTGGAAAACTCAGCAGTGGCCACAGGACTGGAAAAGGTCAGTTTTCATTCCAATCCCAAAGAAAGGCAATGCCAAAGAATGCTCAAACTACCACACAATTGTACTCATCTCACATGCTAGTAAAGTAATGCTCAAAATTTTCCAAGCCAGGCTTCAGCAATATGTGAACCGTGAACTTCCAGATGTTCAAGCTGGCTTTAGAAAAGGCAGAGGAACCAGAGATCAAATTGCCAACATCCACTGGATCATGGAAAAAGCAAGAGAGTTCCAGAAAAACATCTATTTCTGCTTTATTGACTATGCCAAAGCCTTTGACTGTGTGGATCACAATAAACTGTGGAAAATTCTTCAAGAGATGAGAATACCAGACCACCTAACCTGCCTCTTGAGAAATCTGTATGCAGGCCAGGAAGCAACAGTTAGAACTGGACATGGAACAACAGACTGGTTCCAAATAGGAAAAGGAGTACGTCAAGGCTGTATATTGTCACCCTGCTTATTTAACTTATATGCAGAGTATATCACGAGAAACTCTGGACTGGAAGAAACACAAGCTGGAATCAAGATTGCCAGGAGAAATATCAATAACCTCAGATATGCAGATGACACCACCCTTATGGCCGAAAGTGAAGAGGAGCTAAAAAGCCTCTTGATGAAAATGAAAGAGAGTGACAAAGTTGGCTTAAAGCTCAACATTCGGAAAACAAAGATCATGGCATCTGGTCCCAGCATCTCACAGCAAATAGATGGGGAAACAGTGTCAGACTTTATTTTCTTGGGCTCCAAAATCAGTGCAGATGGTGACTGCAGCCATGAAATTAAAAGACGCTTACTCCTTGGAAGGAAATGGCGTGCTGTGATTCATGGGGTCGCAGAGAGTCGGACACGACTGAGCGACTGAACTGAACTGAACTGATAGCTCCAAGAGGTATCCATGGGATTTATGAAAGAAGCTTAGTGAGAAGAGTGGGATCACGGAACACTTAACCAGGCTTATTTTAAAAACCCTCTCTCTGCTGCCTCTTTCTCAACAGAAAGTTCCCTACATTTCCCCTCCTTTAATTTCTTTTCTTTCTTTCTTTCTTTTTGTTGGCTGTTCTGCGTGGCTTGCAGGATCTTAGTTCCCCAACCAGGGACTGAACCCCAGCCATGGCAGTGAAAGTGCCAAGTCCTAACCACTAAACCAAGAGGGTTGTCTCATCAGATTATTGTGGAAACTCTGCCACAGAGATAATCTGTTCCAACTATTTTATTAATATACGCCAAAACTGAGGTCCAGAGAGAAGACATGTAACTAAGATCATAGTACTAGTTAGTACCTAGCAAAACTGACACTTTGACACCTAATCCAAAATCTTTTCAACTACTTCTGACTGCTTCTCATCATTCATCTGATGCTAATAAGCTCCTTTCACATACTGATGAAGCAGCAGCAGTATTTTGAAATTACCTTCAAAGTGGCTTCCCACACACAACCTTCAATGGGAAACAAGGTTTTGCCATCTTAAACCTTCCTTAGTTTTAGATTCCAAAGCTGCTTGTATTGGTTACTAAGTAACCACCTCTTTAGGATTCCACAAGTCTACTCACAGAACCTACAGGTTCAATCAGGAGTATCTTCAGCTATTTATTAAATTTCTTTCTTTGTAAATTGAGTTTTGGGAAATTATACTGTACTTACTGATTGGTGGCAAAATGGATTTCTTGGTCCTCCTTTGAAAAATAACGTCTAGGTCTATGCAGTTCAATATTTTCCCCTCCACCTCAGTTCAAAAGTCCTACTGAGAAAAAGACAAAGCAGGGGGAACACATGAACACCCAGCTCTGGCATGCTTCAGACCAGCAGCCTGATGAAACAAATGGTAAAGCGGAATGAGTGTCTTTGGGGCCTTTCCCATTCTCTATTCTGCTCCTGTTTAATCTCCTTCCTTCACACAGTTCAGTTCCATCTCCTCTGCTTACCCAATTCTGGCTGGGTTACCAGCCAATAACACTGTTTTTACAAGGAGATTCTTCAAGTCCTATATTTTTAATAATAAAATTCCAGGCCTACAGAATACTGGTCTTCAGGATTCCCCTTGCAAAAAGAATTTGTCCTTACAGTAAAGAAAACTTTTGGCTATCAAGTTCTGCCCAGCTGACCTGGGGCAGTGCTATTCAAGTGATCACCATCTCTTGCTGACCAACCTGAGCACTGACTTTAGTGCCACAACTCAATTTGTGCTCAGACACTAGGACCCTCAGAAAGGAGTGAATGGATGTGTTCCCTGAGATGAAACATTCCCAGAAAGAATTTTTAAATTAAGTATTAAAACCTTGGTCAAGTTTTTTCAAAAAATTAAAATGACCATGTGATCCAACAATTCCACCTCTGAGTATATACCCAAAGAATTGAAAGCAGAGGCTCATACAGACATTTGCACACCCATGTTCATAGTACATTCATAACAGCCGAAAGGTGGAAGCAACTCAAACGTCCATCAGTGGATGGATGGATAACCAAAATGTGGTATACATATATAATAAAATATTATTCAGCCTTCAAAAGGAATAAAATACAGAAATATGCTACATACATGGACGAACTTGGAAGACATCATGTAAAGTGAAATAAGCCAGACACAAAAGGACAAATAATTTACAATTCCACTTATCTAAGAGATGCTTCAGTTCAGTTCAGTCGCTCAGTCATGTCTGACTCTTTGCGACCCCATGAATCGCAGCACGCCAGGCCTGCCTGTCCATCACCAACTCCCAGAGTTCACTCAGACTCACATCCATCGAGTCACTGATGCCATCCAGCCATCTCATCATCTGTCGTCCCCTTCTCCTCCTGCCCCCAATCCCTCCCCGCATCAGAATCTTTCCAATGAGTCAACTCTTCGCATGAGGTGGCCAAAGTACTGGAGTTTCAGCTTCAGCATCATTCCTTCCAAAGAAATCCCAGGGCTGATCTCCTTCAGAATGGACTGGTTGGATCTCCTTCAGTCAAATAATAGCTACAGAAAGTGAAATAGTGATTTCCAGGGGCCGTGGTGGAGAAGGAGGAATGATGAGTTAATAGGTATAGAATTTCAGTTTAGGTTATGAAAAAGGAGTAGGCCTGGAATTTTGTTATTAAAGGCTGAGCAACAATGTGAACATACTCAGGTGAGTGCATTTTAAAATGGTAAATTTTATCTTTGTATATTACCACAGTGGGAAAAAAAAACCTGTTTAATCATAAAAGCCGTGTGTGTGTGTGTGTGTGAAATTCTGCACAAAGAAGAAAATTAAAACTACCCATATGGTACTTCTCTGGTGGTCTAGTGGTAAGACTCTTCTCTCCCAATGCAGGTTGCCTGTGTTCAATCCCTTGTCAGGAAACTAGATCCCACGTGCTGCAACTAAAACCCAACTCAGCCAAATAAATAACTGTTAAAAAAAAAAAAAACCTACCCATAATACCCCAAAGCCTAAGACAACAGGGTAGTTTAGGGTAGTTTTGTACTAGTCTTTATTTTTAAAAAATGTTTTAATATATATAATGTCTACAAAGTGTTCTCTACCTGCTTTCAATATCATGAAAAATTTCACATATTCTGCTATATTATTTTTAATGGCTACATCTCTTCTGTTATATGAATGCATCACAATTAAACTGACTAAACCAAATTTATATTGTTATTTTCTTTTTCCTCTATTAAAACAATGATATGGTAAGTATTGTTATAGCCAATATTTACACACATTTATAAATGTGTGAAATGTCCAGAGGTGGAATTGTGAATCAAAGAGAATGTATCCTTTAAATATTTTTAATTTGGTTTCTCTGAAAAGATCATACCAGTATATGGATCCACCAACAGTATATGAGTCTGTTTCTCGCATCTTTTCGACTAGAACATCATCATGTGAGAAGCAAAGAATGATGGTTCAGATGGAATTGGATTGCAAAGGTATAAATCTCAGAATTTCCACTTTCTAGCTCTGTGACCTTTAGCAAATCAGTTCACTTCTCTGGGGACTTAATTTGCTTGTAAGTTTCTTGTTTCTGAGACTCTTGTGCACAAAATATACTGCAAAGTATCCTACAGAACTGTTACAAAATTAGAGCAAAAGGCAGTTGTGAATATTTGAAACTAGGCAAAAAGACTCATCTGGGAAGTTCATGGAGGTGGCTTTTATTAGGAACAGAGGAAAACACAGGTTTTGTGGCCTTGAAGATTATACAATTTCCAAGTTTCTCTAATAGAAAGCATGTACATTCATGAATGTAGAATCAAGTATGAGACCTTAGAAGGGGTCTGCAGTTAAATTTCCTAAAAATTCACCACTGGGTGGAATCGACAGCTTAAGAAAAAGTGGGAAAAGATGAGAAGTCCAGGGTGAGAGGGAGATAACGCTTGCCTAAAAGGAGCAACATGAGACTCCAGAAAACAAAATAACAGCTATCACCTCATTGGGCTATTTTTACACTCACATCTCATTTGAAAAGACCCTGATGCTGGGAAAGATTGAGGGCAGGAGGAGAAGGGGACGACAGAGGGTGAGATGGTTGGATGGCATCACCGACTCAATGGACATGAGTGTGAGTGAACTCCGGGAGTTGGTGATGGACAGGGAGGCCTGGCCTGCTGCAGTCCATGGGGTTGCAAAGAGTAGGACATGACTGGGCGACTGAACTGAACTGAAGGAATGAAAGTAAGATCACACAGCTAGTAAGATGCCAGGCCCGTTAGTTGTGGAATGGTGTGGAAAAATAAGTATATACACAAATAATATACAAGCAAAACACCATAGTGCACATTCTAAAAGAAAAGACCTAAGATTTGTTGTTGTTCAGTCGCTCAGTCATGTCTGAGTTAAATGCCACGTGCCTGCAAGGCCAACACTGGTACAGCCCAAGCAGCCCAAGCCAAAGAGCTCCTGAGATGCAGAATTAGGGAATTCTTTCGCAGCATAAAGTTCCTGTGAGTCTGTTTTCGCTCTTGCTTTCAAATGCAGGCCACTGATTGGCACGACTCCGAGGCCCTCCAAACGACACAGCAGCTGCTCCGCCGCATTGGGCGCTTAGCCTACCAATGAGCGGGCTTCCGCTAGAGAATCTCTCACCGGTTTCTAACTTTCTTCACAGCCGTCTTCAGTTAATCCCAGATCTGAAGAAGACGCAAAATGGTAGCCTCCTCTCAGGCTCTCCTGAGGCACTTTGGATTCTGCCGATGGGGCCCGACGCCCTGGGTGCAGTTGGCAGGACCTCTAAAGCTGAGGACTGGTAACTCAGTCTTCTGGACTACTGTCCGGTTGGTGACGACCGTGACTCTGGAGCCGGCCGGCCGCTGCCGCTGGGACGAGCCCGTGCGCATCGCCGTGCGCGGCCTGGCCCCGGGGCAGCCGGTCACGCTGCGCGCGTCCCTGCGCGACGAGAAGGGCGCGCTCTTCAGGGCCCACGCGCGCTACTGCGCCGACGCCGCCGGCCTGCTGGACCTGGAGCGCGCGCCCGCGCTGGGCGGCAGCTTCGCGGGGCTCGAGCCCATGGGGCTCTTCTGGGCTCTGGAGCCCGAGAAGCCTCTGCTGCGCCTGGTGAAGCGGGACGTGCAGACGCCCTTCGCCGTGGAGCTGGAGGTGCTCGACGGTCACGAGCCCGAGGCCCAGCGGCTCCTGGGCCGGGCGGTGCACGAGCGCGACTTCCTGGCGCCCGGGGTGCGGCGCGAGCCGGTGCGCGCGGGCCGGGTGCGCGCCACGCTCTTCCTGCCGGCCAGGTGAGCCGTCAGCTTCCTTGTTTAGTACTAAGTAGGTAGCTCATAATATTCTGAAGGTCCGTGGGGCCTGAAATAGGAATGGACCCGAGACAGGACTGGACCGTTAGGCTGGCTGGGAAGGTGATTCGCTCCAAAACAGAGGTCAGGGCAATGACATCTCAGGGAAAGGGAAGACAGTTGTAATGCGAGAAAACAACAACTATAGGTAGTTTCCAGTTTTTAACATTTTCTTTCTCAAATTTCTCAGTTTTGGAACGTTGCTTCTAACTTCCGTGGTATATTAAGATTTAAGAAAATTAGCGTGAAGGATGCAAAGAACCAACTCACTGGAAAAGACCAGCTGGGAAGGATTGAAGGCAAAAGAAGGAGGCAGCAGAGAATGGGATGGTTAGATAGTCACCCACTCAATGGATGTGAAGTTGAGCAAACTCCGGGAGATGGTGGGTTTCCCAGGTGGCGCTAGTGGTGAAGAACCTGCCTGCCAATGCAGGAGACTGAAAGATGCAGGTTTGATCCCTTGGTTGGGACGATCCCCTGGAGAAGGACATGGCAATTCACTGCAGCCTTCTTGCCTGGAGAATCCCCATGGACAGAGGAGCCTGGCAGGCTACAGTCCATGGGGTCACAAAGAGCCAGACACGGCTTAACTTCCAAACAACAAAAACAGCATGAAGGAGAGTCTCTTGCTATCCACCAGAGATCTTCTGAACTATCAGTTAATTTTACCATTTCATAAAAAGCGCCCGGCCAATGAAAAAGTTTAAAAAAACCCCAAAACTTATCCTCATTAGGAATGAAGGAAATGCAAAATAAGACTACACACTACATTAAACATTCTCAAAATATAGAAGTCTAACATTACCAGTGTTTGACTAGTATGTGGAAGAAAAGGAACTCGCATACACTGCTCAGAAAGAAACATAGCTTTTCATCTACTCTTTCTTAAATCTTAATATACTGTGGAAGATAGAAGCAAAGTTGTAAAACTGAAAAACTTCAGGAAGAAAAGTTTAAGGCTCCAGAACCTGCCCGCCAGTGCAGGAGACATGGGTTTGACCCCTAGTTTGGGAAGATCTCACATGCTGCAGAGCAGCTGTGCTTGTGCACCACAACTATTGAGCCTGTGCTACAGAGACTGGGAACTGCAACTGCTGAGCCCTGACGCCGCTCCTGCTGAAGCCCCCACACTGTAGAGTCATGCTCAGCAACAAGAGAAGGCGCTGAAATGAGAAGCCCTTGCGCCACAGCCAGAGAGCAGCCCTGGCTCGCCACAACTAGAGAAAAGTTGGAGCAGAAACAAAGACCCAGCCTAGTCAATAAATAAATAAATAAAACTATAAAATTTGCGACCCCATGGGCTGTAGCCTACCAAGCTCCTCTGTCCATGGGATTTTCCAGGCAAGGGTACTGGAGTGGGTTGCCATATCCTTCTCCAGGGGACCGTTCCTACCCAGGGATGAAACCCAGGTCTCCCACATTGCAGGCACACGCTTTACCATCTGAGCCACCAGGGAAGCAAAATAATAAAGTACTTGCAAATAGTAAAAGGTGAAATAACTAGAATCACACAGAGTAGGTAGCTTTTTGGGCCTAGCATAACACATTTGAGATTCATTCTTCTTGCTCCATATGTTGGTAGCTCCTTCTTCTTGTGCTTAGAAGTTTTCCATTAAATGGATGTGCCAGTTTGTTATTTCATTTGCCTTTTGGAGGATATTTGAGTTCCAAGACTTTGGAGTCACTGCAAACACGCATCTAAGTTTTTGTGTGACCACAAATTTTCATTTTTCATGGGCAAATACCTGGGGGTGAGATTGCTAGGTTATAACCTAAGTTATGTTTGACTTTATAAACTATGTGTAACTTATAAGAAATTGCTCAGTTTTTCCCCAAAGTGATTGTATCAGTGTGCATCCCCACTGTTGCCCTTAAAAATAAAAGGTAGTTACTTGGCTAGTAAAAAATGGGTTAATTTGGAAATAACAGAGAATTACAATTTGAGACAAGCAAGACATGACAAACACCATAGGCAAACCTAACAAGCCAAGAAGAGGAAAGTTACTTAATAGAGAAAAAGAGGAAGGTGGGAGGAGTTGCTTTGAACAAAAGTCCATTGGTGAAACATGACAGTTTAGGGTGATGGTGGTTTCTTACTGGCTGAGTTCTTGGGGTAGTCAGTTTCTTGGAGGGGATGCAATGTACATCATTTTTTGTTGGGACCTGTGACTGATGATTCTTTCCTGTTAATGATTCTTCTGTTGTGATTTGTAATTGACAGTCCTTCCTAAAATTGATGTGGAGTGGTACTGCTGAGAGCTCCCCTTCTGTCTTCCAGATCCGTTGTGAGGTTCCCCTTTACTAATTTCCACACTACCAGCAATGTGTAAAGCATCCAGTTGTTCCACATCCTCACTAGCATTTGGCATTGTCAGTTTGGGAGGGGGTGCAGGGGAGGGCAGTGATTTTGCTGTTTCCATTGTCTGTAACTGGTTTTAAAAAATATTTATTTTTTCACTACATTGGATCTTAGTTGCAGCACATGGGATCTTCATTGCATCATTCAGGATCTTTCCTTGCGGTGCATGGACTCTCTAGTTGTGGCTCTTGGGCTCAGTACTTGCAGCACATGGGCTCAGTAGTTGTGGTGCAGGGGATTACTTGCTCCTCAGCATGTGTGATCATAGTTCCCCGACCCATGATGGAACCCTGTCCCCTGCATGCAAGGCAGATTCTTCGCCACTGGACCACCAGGGAAGTCCCATCTGTAACTTATTTTTAGTTCTTTTTGTTTCTGTTTTATTGGTTTTACTGGGTCTTCACTGCTGCTTTGTTGCTTTCTCTAGTTGCGTTGAGTGGGTGCTACACTTTGTTGTGGTGCTCAGACTTCTCCGTGTGGAGACTTCTCTTGTGGAACAGGAGTTCTAGGGTGCTTGGGCTTCAGCAGTTGTAGCACTCCGGCTTAGTAGTTGCAGTGGCATGCAGGCTTTAGGGTATGAAGACTTCAGTAGTTGCAGCACTTGGGCCCTAGGGGGCAGGCTTAGTAGCTGTAGCACAGGGGCTTAGCTGATCTGCAGCCTGTGAGATCTTCCTGGACCAGGGATGGAACCAGCATTGGCACTGGCAGGCGGATTCTTATCCACTATACCACCGGGGAAGTCCTGTAACTGACTTTTACTCACAGAAATAGTACAAGCTCTTTGAAAAACTCCGTGAGGCTTTGAGGCACTGGGTATAGAGGGGAATGTGGGTTTAGCCTGTGCCACAGTCTGGACCTTTGAAGACCTGAGTTGTTTAACATTTCTGATTGGCAACAGAAAACTCTGACATCTCCAAATAGGCAAAAATGGCTTTTGCCACCATTGAAAAGAGTTTCAAGTATCATTTAGTTTTGTGTTTTGTTTCTTTTCAAGAGCCTGGGCCCTTTCCTGGGATTGTGGACATTTTGGGAGCTGGAGGTGGCCTTCTGGAATATCGAGCTAGTCTGCTGTCTGGGAAGGGCTTTGCTGTGATGGCACTGGCTTATTATAACTATGAAGACCTCCCCAAGGGCCTGGAGAACCTCCACCTGGAGTACTTTGAAGAAGCTGTGAACTACCTGCTTAATCACCCTCAGGTTAGAACTTCTCTAGCTTCATGTTCTACATATCAGTTCTCCTTCTCTGAAAGGCTCTTGGTTTTCACAGAATTTGACCAAATTCTTGACAGCCACTCCCTGCCCCCAGCCCACACTACCTTTCATAGTCACTTTTCCCAGAGAGTTTCCATGCAATTAGATATTACTGCTAGATTCCTGCTGGTAAAGTCCTGGTTGAAATTATGGAATTTTATATTCCAGTATTTTGTAGTATTTCATTACAAGCCCAAACACACTGAGAACCCTGGGTTTGACCCAGGAAGTTGAGGAAAGGGGAAGGAAATCACTGTCTCCAGTTTAAATGTTTGTGTTTAACAAACCTCTCTTTAATGTGCCCATCTGAGAGCAGAGTATTCAGTTTTAAGGAGGTACCTGGTGGCAAAGAACCTGGCGAGTAGGAAATAGAGGTTTAGGATATCAGAGGAATAGAAGATGAACCTTGCTTATTTTATAATTCAATCCGTGTTCAAGGTGAATAGAGCCACTGGAGCTCTTAGAAAAGGTGGTGGGGTGTAGTGGAACCAGCATAATATGTTTGATAGAGAAAAGTTAAATCTGAGATTTCATTTTGCCACTTAACTAGCTTTATGACCTTGGGGCCTGTTTCTTACTCTCAAAAACTGAGATGACAGTAATATCCCATTTCCAGTGTTTTTATGAGAAATGAATGGTTGAAATCAGTTAAGGGTGCTCTTGTAGAAACCATGACAAAAAAAAAAAAAAGACTGCTGTTCGAAGGCTAATCAAAAGGCCATGTATAACAGAAGTGTTTGGTGATTGACAAGAGCAGTGCTTATGGAACAGGGCAAGTTACCCTGGAGGGTACTGAGTAGTGAATGAAGAAATAAAATAACTGCAAAGATTCCCACAAGTTTTGCTGTGAAGGGAGTAGAAACTAGGTCAGAGTGGATTTGAGGTCAAGGGACTGTTAAAATGCAAGAGGTACTAGAGCTTACTCCTTGGAAGAAAAGCTATGACCAACCTAGATAGCATGTTGAAAAGCAGAGACATTACTTTGCCAACAAAGGTCGTCTAGTCAAGGATATGGTTTTTCCAGTGGTCATGTATGGATGTGAGAGTTGGACTGTGAAGAAGGCTGAGTGCCGAAGAATTGATGCTTTTGAACTGTGGTGTTGGAGAAGACTCTTGAGAGTCCCTTGGACTGCAAGGAGATCCAACCAGTCCATTCTGAAGGAGATCAGCCCTGGGATTTCTTTGGAAGGAATGATGCTGAAGCTGAAACTCCAGTACTTTGGCCACCTCATGCGAAGAGTTGACTCATTGGAAAAGACTCTGATGCTAGGAGGGATTGGGGGCAGGAGGGGAAGGGGAAGACAGAGAATGAGATGGCTGGATGGCATCACTGACTCAATAGACGTGAGTCTGAGTGAACTCCGGGAGTTGGTGATGGACAGGGAGGCCTGGCGTGCTGCGATTCATGGGGTCGCAAAGAGTCAGATACGACTGAGCGACTGAATTGAACTGAACTAGAGCTAAAGTTTACCTACAGTTAAAATATAAGAGGTACACCGATGAGGATGAGCCGGTAGAGAAGAAAGTTACAAAAGAAATAGAGAGGAAGTCATTGCAGGAGCAAAGTCACTGAGGATGAGAATGGATGAGATCCCAAGGACAAGCAGAGGGATGGCCTCAGAGAAGAACAGAGCTACTTAGGAAACAGGAGGGAAGCAGGGAGCTTGCTTCATGTGGAACTAAGCACACTTGGAAGGGGAAATGAGGACAAGTTCCTACCTGATAGCTTCTATTTTCTCCATAAAGTAGGATGGGATGAAAGTGATGGGGAATAAGGGTTAAAGCAGCTTACAAAGGTAGGAGGCAAGGTGAAATGGTCTTTAAGAGAAGTGGAAAGCAAACATCAGTGATGCGTGGCAGGACTAAGGGGCAGCATGGATGTTTATTTGAAATTTGTGGTCATGACATAAATCTAAGTTGTGTCAACACAAGTGGTGATTTTTTTTCTGTAGCAGTGTTCATTTGCACAAATGCAGGCCCTGAGGATGTGAATTATAAGTGCATTTAACTGAGGTTAGAACTTTTTCAAGCAAGTATGACCAATTAAACTAGTTAACAGTGTTTGCAGGAGAGTAAAACTAATGATGAAACTTGAAATCTAAGCTGGATGAGGTAGGAAGTGAGAACATGAGAGAGGTACTGATGGTGGTCAGAGTCTCAAAGAGAGAGCAGTGGGCACTATTAGAATGGCTAAACTGGAGGTAAATAAGAGGGTGATTAGAGAATAGGATACTTGAAGAGAGATCCAAGAGATCCATGCTCCAAGAGATCTTGGAGATGATATACTTACTGATGACTCCGTTTAGGTTATGACAATGGGAGTGTGTATCTTCGGTGGGAGAGAGAAAATATCACTGGAAGTTTGGAGGCCAAGGGACTATGAGGCCAAAGTATTCAGTTGTCACCCACTTGGTTGTTGAAGACACAAAGATTGGTGATGGAGAAATTGTGGAAAGCGAGTACAGAGGAAGGATAGGCCAGTATCTTAAGGCTGCTGCTGCTGCTAAGCCACTTCAGTCGTGTCCGACTCTGTGCAACCCCATAGATGGCAGACAACCAGGCTTCCCCGTCCCTGGGATTCTCCAGGCAAGAACACTGGAGTGGGTTGCCATTTCCTTCTCCAATGCATGAAAGTGAAAGGTGCAAGTGAAGTCGCTCAGTCGTGTCTGACTCTTAGTGACCCCATGGACCGCAGCCTACCAGGCTCCTCTGTCCATGTGATTTTCCAGGCAAGAGTACTGGAGTGGGGTGCCATCACCTTCTCCGTCCTAAGGCTGCAGACCTTGATAAGTGGGAGAGCCCAGATTCAGGCTCAGTTGGCACTACTGGCCACACTGCACTGTTCATGGACTCATTCTCCTTTTCCCGTTGACCTTTTCTCAGGTGAAGGGTCCAGGAGTTGGGCTGCTTGGGATTTCAAAAGGAGGCGAGCTCTGCCTCTCCATGGCTTCCTTCCTGAAGGGCATCTCTGCGGCCGTCATAATCAACGGCTCTGTGGCCCGTGTCGGTGGAAACTTACACTACAAAGGTGAGATTCTGCCGCCTGTGGGTTTCAACCAAAATCGAATCAAGATGACCAAAGATGGCTTTGTAGACATTGTGGAAGTCCTGAACAGCCCTTTGGAAGGACCTGACCGGAAGAGCTTCATTCCTGTGGAAAGGGCTGAGTGCCCCTTCCTGTTTCTTGTGGGTCAGGATGACCACAACTGGAAGAGTGAATTCTATGCTAACGAGGCCTCTAAGCGCTTGCAGGCCTATGGGAAGGCAAAACCCCAGGTCATCTGTTACCCAGGGACGGGGCACTACATTGAGCCTCCTTACTTCCCCCTGTGCCCGGCTTCCCTGCACACCTTGGTGGGCACTCCTGTCATCTGGGGAGGGGGAGCCCAGGGCTCATGCCAGAGCCCAGGTAGATGCTTGGCAGCAGCTCCAGACTTTCTTCCATAAACACCTGGGTGGGGAAAAGGGGACAATTCCAGCCAAGCGGTGATCTTTTGTGCTAATCTATCCTGGGAACAGCTGCCACAATTAGTGTACATGTGTAGTTTTTTCTTTTCTATAATTACATTTTCCCCCTTCAATATTAAAGTGAACTCATTGAGAATTTTTCAAGATTTTTATATATTCCATACTTTTCCAGTTGTTTGGGAAGAGAATGATTCTACAGACACCACAGCAGGTGGAGAAAGCATACCCTTTAATACCTAATAACACATAACTGACAAGGATTTAGTTCTGAAAGGAAGAATAATACCTGGTGTACAACTGCTGCTCGGAAGTTTCTTGAATCAGTTATACTTGAATTTGTATAATTTGTTAATAAGTGATTTTGCTATATGTATACAAATCATATAAAATATCAAAAATATTATCAGACTGAGTGTCTCCTTTAGTGAATGTGAACATTTTAGCTGTAAATTACTAGCTAGATTACTACTTAGTAGTAGTTTTTCTTCTGTCCCACTGTGAGGCAGGTGTCATCTCCATTTTACGGATGAAGATTTGTAAATTTTTGTAAAATTTGTAAATCAGAAAAATTTTTGCATGGTACCTTAGAGCTGGGGCTCAGTGTCCCCCATCCAGTTTCTTCTCTCTTTGTTAAGCTCATCCATGCTCTCTGCAGGGTAACAGCCTCAGCCACAGGGAAAGGAAGTGGCTCTTCTTTCTCCTACCTAAGTTTTCAGTGGATTTCCTGGACTTGCAGTGTGAGGGTAGGGGTGGTTTCAGGGCGCTAATGTTAAAAGTATAGTTCTGGAACCATGTTTAAATCCTGGCCTTTACCTAGTAGTATGGTTTTGCAGGAGCTGACAAGCCCCTTAAAATGCCTACATGCCTTCCCTTGATTATTAACAATATGTGTGTGATCTGCCTTCCTCCCTTCCTCTTTCCACATTTCTCTTTCCACCACTTTCTGTAAGTAGCATGTTCCATGACAGTTAAAGGAATCTCCCATTAATCAAGCTGGAGAGTCAGGCTTCTCTAGAAATTCTGGGGCTGACATGAGTGATAAAAAGCTAAAGCATCAGAGACTTGGCAGCTAATGAATGACCAAGTCAAATCTGTAGACCATGTATTGCAAATGACACAAAGATGGCTTCCTCTTCAAATTATTTTGCAATGGAGGAGGTAAGAAAAGGGGGAATAGAGATGCCACAGGCATGCCTTATGCAGGGGACCAGTGAAACTAACTACTATTGAGTAGAAAATTAGAAAAGAATTCAGAGAGATATGGCTTTTGATATGTGTGTTAACTGATAGGATTTCTTTAGTTTTGCTGACTCTAAAGTAATAAAAATTCATAGGAAACTTGGAAAATAGAGACAGTTATTCAGTAGAAAAGGAATTACATATAATCCGTTTACTAGCAGATAACTTTTCCTTTGGGGGAGAAGGCGATGGCACCTCACTCCAGTACTCTTGCCTGGAAAATCCCATGGGCAGAGGAGCTTGGTAGGCTGCAGTCCATGGGGTTGCTAAGAGTCAGACACGACTGAGCAACTTCCCTTTCATTTTTCATTTTCATGCATTGAGAAGGAAATGGCAACCCACTCCAGTGTTCTTGCCTGGAGAATCCCAGGGACGGGGGAGCCTGGTAGGCTGCCGTCTATGGGATCACACAGAGTCGGACACGACTGAAGCGACTTAGCAGCAGCAGCAGCAGTACACTTTGGAAAACTCAGCAGTGGCCACAGGACTTGAAAAGGTCAGTTTTCATTCCAATCCCAAAGAAAGGCAATGCCAAAGAATGTTCAAACTACCACACAATTGCACTCATCTCACATGCTGGCAGAGTAATGCTAAAAATTCTCCAAGCTAGCCTTCAATAGTACAGGAACCAAGAAATTCCAGATGTTCAAGCTGGATTTAGAAAAGGCAGAGGAACCAGAGATCAAATTGCCAACATCCACTGGATCAGAGATAAAGCAAGTAGAATTCCAGAAAAACATCTACTTCTGCCTCATTGACTATGCTAAAGCCTTTGACTGTGTGGATCACAACAAACTGGAAAATTCTTAAAGAGAAAGGGATACCAGACCACTTTACTGCCTCCTGAGAAACCTGTATGCAGGTCAAGAAGCAACAGCTAGAACCAGACATGGAACAACAGACTGGTTCCAAATTGGGAAAGGAGTACATCAATGCTGTATACTGTTACCCTGCTTATTTAGCTTCTATGCAGAGTACATCATGTGAAACGCCAGGCTGAATGAAACACAAGCTGGAATCAAGATTGCTGGGAGAAATATCAATAACCTCAGATATGCAGATGACACCACCCTTATGGCAGAAAGTGAAGAGGAACTAGAAAGCCTCTTGATGAAAGTGAAAGAGGAGAGTGAAAAAGTTGGCTAAAAGCTCAGCATTCAGAAAACTAAGATCATGATATCTGTCCATCACTTCATGGCACATAGTGGGGAAACAATGGAAACAGTGAGAGACTTTATTTTGGGCTCCAAAATCACTGCAGATGGTGAGTGCAGCCATGAAATTAAAAGATGCTTGATCCTTAGAAGAAAAGCTATGACCAACCTAGACAGTATATTAAAAAACAGAGACATTACTTTGACAACAAAGGTCTATCTAGTCAAAGCTATGGTTTTTCCAGTAATCATGTATGGGTGTGAGAGTTGGACCAAAAAGAAAGCTGAGCAACGAAGAATTGATGCTTTTAACTGTGGTCCTGGAGAAGACTCTTGAGAGTCCCTTGGACTGCAAGGAGATCCGATCATTCCATCCTAAAGGAAATTAGTCCTGAATATTCATTGAAGGACTGATGCTGACGCTGAAACTCCAATACTTTGGCCACCTGATGCGAAGAGCTGACTCATTTGAAAAGACTCTGATGCTGGGAAAGATTGAAGGCATGGAATGAAAGGTTGTTCAGTTCAGTTCAGGCACTCAGTCATGTCTGACTCTTTGTGACCTCATGAATTGCAGCATGCCAGGCCTCCCTGTCCCTTACCAACTCCCGGAGTTCACTCATACTCATATCCATCGAGTCGGTGATGCCATCCAGCCATCTCATCCTCTGTTGTCCCCTTCTCCTTCTGCCCTCAATCCCTCTCAAGAGTCTTCTCCAACATCACAGTTCAAAACCATCGATTCTTCTGTGCTCAGCTTTCTTTATAGTCCAACTCTCACATCCATACATGACTACTGGAAAAACCATAGCCTTGACTAGATGGACCTTTGTTGGCAAAGTAATGTTTCTGCTTTTTGATATGCTGTCTAGGTTGGTAATAACTTTCCTTCCAAGGAGTAAGCGTCTTTTAAATTCATGGCTGCAATCACCATCTGCAGTGATTTTGGAGCCCCACCCCCAAAAAAAGTCTGCCACTATTTCCATCTTCTTTTCAAATACTCTTAAATATTTATAAAAGTTGACAATGTTTAGAACATTAAGAAGTAATAAAGTACCAAGAGTAGTATTAACTGAAAAATCCAAACCTGAAAGTTGAGAATTATGTTTTATTTGGTGGACAAAACTGAGGACTTCGGCCTGGGACACAGCCTCTCAACTCTGAGACTGTTCCAAAGTGTTAAGGGAGGAGCCAGGTTATATAGGGTTTCCCTAATGGCTCAGTTGGTAAAGAATCTGCCTGCAATGAAGGAGATGTGGATTAATTCCTGGATTGGGAAGATCCCCTGGAGAAGGAAATGGCAACCCATTCTAGTATTCTGGCCTGGAGAATTCCATGGACAGTGGAGCCTGGTGGGCTACAGTCCATGGGGGTCACAAAGAGCTGGACACGACTGATCGACTAACATTTTCACTTTCTTTCTTTC
Source organism: Nanger dama (assembly GCA_917880005.1). Taxonomy (NCBI): domain Eukaryota; kingdom Metazoa; phylum Chordata; class Mammalia; order Artiodactyla; family Bovidae; genus Nanger; species Nanger dama. The sequence goes on along the minus strand of CAKJTW010000003.1, from coordinate 18,473,339 downwards.
AGGTTATGTAGGGTTTTTGCAACAATGACCGGGCAGTTGGGAACATCAAAAGACTACTGTTAAAGAAAACTAGGTATCTCAAGTTAATAAATTAAGTACTCTTTTATGTTTAGGAAGATATATGAGTCTAGGTGTATTGAAATAATTCCTTTGATATATGCCTTAGCTACCTAGGGCCAGTATCCTGTATTTTTCCCATTCTGAGTCCCCCAGGATGCACCTCAGGGGAAGCCTGTCTGTCTCCATTCTGAGTTCCCTCAGTGTCACTGTTAGGGGTGGCTGTACTGGCCTGATGCCTGGAACATCCTTTGTTTACTGATGTGGCAGGCAATATTTTTCATTCACAGTAGAGATGATGCAGACTATATTTTTAAATACAGTTGGAGAAAAATATAAATTAATAAGAGGCTTACTAGAGAGAGTAAAAGTGGAATTTAAACACATTGGAAAACATAGGGTTGATAATATCTCTATCTTTCAAAGTCATAGATTTAGTTGAAATTTGATGGGGCAAGAAATAAATGCATATATGTTATTTAAAATTACAAAATTAACCAACAATAACAAAAATAATACTGCACCTCTCAAACACCTGGAGAAAGAAGAAAGAGTAAGCTGAATGTTCATGAGTCAGTAACTAATCAGCAAAATGCAAATATTATGAAATAGAGAAACATGCATAATATTTAATAGAATGAAGGTAACCATAAAAACAAGTGAAAATAGATATAGTTAAAAGAGGCTGCTTGAAGAACATGGGACTTTTTTATAGGGCAGTGATGAAAAACAAGACTGCTGATTTGCATTTTAAGTTTTTTCCCACCCTTATACTTATTATTGTGCACAATTGCATGCTAAGTTGCTTCAGTCATGTCTGACTCTTTGAGACACTATGGACCATAACCTGCCTGGCTCCTCTGTTCATGGGATTCTCCAGGCATGAATACTTGGGTGCGTTGCCAAGTCCTCCTGTTGAGGATCTTCCTGACCCAGAGATCGAACCCCGCGTCTTATGTCTCCTGCATTGGCAGGTAGGTTGTTAACCACTAGCACCACAAGGAAGGCCTATCAGGGGAAAAAGTTAAAATTTTCAATTTATACAAAAGTTGTTTCCAAACAACTTAGATTAAAAAGGAGTCCCAGAAATTAAAACTAAGAGGTTATGATGAAATAATATGGAAAACACATTTGACCTTTGAGCAACACAGGAGTGAATTGCACAGGTCCACCTACAAGTGAACTTTTTCTTTCTTTTTTTGCTTTTTTGAACTTAAAAATAAATATGTACTACAGTACTTCACCAGCTGCTGTTGCTTGAATACATGGAAGTGAACTCAGGTACAGAGGGATAACTATAGTTATACTTGATTTTAACTGCATGTAGAGTCAGTGCCCCGCCCCTGAAGTGTTCAAGGTCAATAGTTCTCCACATGGGGTTGCAAAGAGTCAGACATGACTGAGCAACTAACACTTTCTTTCACACAATACTAGGTATTATAAGTAATCTAGAGATAATTTAAACTATATGAGAGGGTTTTCATAGGTGATATGCAAACACTACTCCATTTTATATAAGGAACTTAAGTATCTGTAGATTTTGGTATTGTCTGGGGGTTCTAAAACAAATCAGATAGTGAGGTAAAACTGTATTCTAAGGTCTCTTTCATATTGAGAGAAAGGTAAAGAAACTGTCCACGCTGTTAACATCTCAAGAGCAACGATTCTTTTCAAAAATTCAAGAGTAACTACTAAAATAAAATTTAATTCACAAATGAAGAGAACACAAGAAAAAAAGGAAAAATTAACTAAATCCAGAAGAAGGCAAGGAACTTCCCTGGTGGTCCAGTGGTTAAGAATTCACTTTCCAATGCAGGGGACGCAGGTGTGATCCTTGGTGGGGATCTAAGCCTGTGCGCAACAACTACTCAAGCACGTGCATCTTCAGCCCGGGTTCCACAATAAGAGAAGCCACCTCAAGGAGAAGCCTGCACACTGCAACGAGAGAGTAGCCCCTGCTTGCCACAACTAGAGAAAGCCAGCAAGCAGCAGTAAAGACTCAACACAGCCAAAAATAAATAAATATTTTAAAAAGGAATAGCAGGTTCACACGGCCACTTACATACTTTCTTCAACATCTGGAAATAAAACCTAGTTGGAAGCACTCAGATTTGGGGGAAAGTGGCAGCTGGCAGGAGAGTAAACTATCATTTCACATTGTAAACTTTTCAACATTGCTTACATCTGTTTTTCAAAGTACATATTTTTTTCCTTCAAAAAGAATTGATTTTTCCTTACAGAGCAATTTAGAAGCACTGTGCAAACCTATGACAATTATCCGGAGACCATGAGAAACAGTTGGAGAAGGAAATGGCAACCCACTCCAGTATTCTTGCCTGGAAAATTCGAAGGACAGAGGAGCCTGGCAGGCTACTTCATGGAGTCACAAAGAGTCCAACGTGACTGAGTGACTGAGCATGAGAAACAAAACACAGATGTGCTCAGTCCCTGGGTACTATGAAGTTAAACATGACATTTTGCTTCCTGCTGCTGCTGCTGCTAAGTCACTTCAGTCGTGTCCGACTCTGTGCGACCCCAGAGATGGCAGACAACCAGGCTCCCCGTCCCTGGGATTCTCCAGGCAAGAACATTGGAGTGGGCTGCCATTTCCTTCTTCAATGCATGAAAAGTGAAAGTGAAGTCATTCAGTCGTGTCTGACTTCTAGTGACCCCATGGACTGCAGCCTACCAGGCTCCTCCGTCCATGGGATTTTCCAGGCAAGAGTGCTGGAGTGGGGGTGCCATTGCCTTCTCCTCTATTTTGCTTCCTAATATTCTTCAAAGCCTTTCACATATACTGTCATCTTTGATCCCCATATAGGAGACTTTCATCATGTTAAACACAAGAACTCTTAAACCCTAAAAAGATATAAAGTTACTTGAGACACTACAGAACTAGTCAGTGATGAAGTCAGGGCTAGAATTCTAATATATTTCACCCCAATGCTGCTGCTTACTGTTGAGTTCCACATTTGGAGTCTGTCAAGCTCTGACAGGTTAATCCTCAGTAGCTTAACATTCTCCAAGCCTCAGGTTCCTCCTCTCGAATATATGAAAAATACTCCCAGTAGTTTCTGGACTTGTTAAATTGTGAATGTAAAACACACAATTTAACAAGATGGATCAATTTAATAAGAGTAGCCAGTATTCTTTAGCAATGGAGTACCCTGGAGAAGGAAAGGGCAACCTACTCCAAGATTCTTGCCTGGAGAATCCCAAGGACAGTCTGTACAGTCACAAGGGAATCAGATATGACTGAAGCAACTTAGGACATACACAGCACACAGTCATAACTATACGAGATACATCCTTGGACATTATATTTGTATTGCTTCCAGGGTCACCTTCAAAACGACGTTTAGTGTCTACGAAGACTGAATGTTCTCATTCTCTATGATACAGCAATTTCAATCTTTGGTATTCACTTCACCAAAATGAAGCACTATATCTAAGAATCCCAAGTTGGGAATTATCAAATGCCTATAGTCAGTAAAATTTGACAAATACTTTTATGATTACAAAATGCAATACTATTTGGCAGTGATTATGAAAAATCTACAACTGCTCCCAACAGTATTGATGAATTTCAAATAATGTGAGAATAAAATCAGACACTAAAGAAGGCAGACTGAAGGATTCATCAACATAAAATAGAGTTGGGAAAAAAAACCCGTTTTATTGGACTCAGAGTACCTTGGGGATGGGAAAGCGACTGGAGTAGAAAGGAGGGTGGCTTCTGGAGTGCTGGTAGTGATGTTTCTGAATCCCTGTGCTTGGATACCCAACTAAGTACGTTCGGGTTTTGGAATTCATTGAACTGTACGCTTAAGATTTATGCACGTTTTTGGTATGTACGTTATAATTCATTACAAGTTTTAAGTTGTTCTTTTCTATGGAGGGGCTACAAGTCTTGGAAATCTGTCTAAAGTCACTCAGCTCTGGTTTCACCATGAATCAATTACCCCCAAAGAGTGCGGGAGGTTTGAGGCTGAAAAGAGGCGTCCGCGGGCGGGTTTGGCACCTCCACGGGACAGCAGGACATTGCTGTGCGTCCTGCCTGGAAATCGACTTTTAGTCAGGCAAAAACGACTTTTAGTCAGGCAAGTTGGCGGCTAGAGGAGGTACATGGACCGGAAGCGCCAGGTCGCCTGCGGAGGTGCCTCAGCCTTTGACCGCTCCCGGAGCCAGGCGACGCCTGACCCCGTCGGTCCACTGGGCGCGCACACCCGGCCTGGGGTGGGACACCGGAAGCGACCTGAGCTTTCACCTTCAGAGTATAGGCTGCGATTGTGCGTCTGGGGATGACAGTGACCGTGACGCTGGAGCCGGCCGGCCGCTGCCGCTGGGACGAGCCCGTGCGCATCGCCGTGCGCGGCCTGGCCCCGGGGCAGCCGGTCACGCTGCGCGCGTCCCTGCGCGACGAGAAGGGCGCGCTCTTCAGGGCCCACGCGCGCTACTGCGCCGACGCCGCCGGCCTGTTGGACCTGGAGCGCGCGCCCGCGCTGGGCGGCAGCTTCGCGGGGCTCGAGCCCATGGGGCTCTTCTGGGCTCTGGAGCCCGAGAAGCCTTTTTGGCGATTTCGGAAGCGGGACGTGCAGACGCCCTTCGCCGTGGAGCTGGAGGTGCTCGACGGTCACGAGCCCGAGGCCCAGCGGCTCCTGGGCCGGGCGGTGCACGAGCGCGACTTCCTGGCGCCCGGGGTGCGGCGCGAGCCGGTGCGCGCGGGCCGGGTGCGCGCCACGCTCTTCCTGCCGCCAGGTGAGCCGGGGGGAGCTGGGGCCTGGCGAGCGTGTGCTCTAGGCCTTCTCGGTTTGTGCTACCGCTTCCCAGGAAGGGTGGCTTGGGATCAGGGTCAGAGAAGAGGATGTTGACTAAATCAGTGACCTCACAGCCACAGTGGAGGCTTTGATTTGTTCTGCACTCTGCTATGCGGTTTGCTTGCATTATCTCATTTAACCTCTGTATCCCAAAGAGGTGGATACTGTTATTATGCAGATTAAAAAAATTAAACAAGGACTGGATGGGGTCCGTAGGTTCACTTTGCGATGAATAACTACAGATTTCTATAACCTTCAGCTCTGACACAGTATGATGGTCTTACACAGTCTGGAGACAGCTGAGGATGCTAGTGCCTCCTCACTCTTCTCAAGTGTCCTGCGTACACTGGGCCCCTTTACCTACTTTTTCATGTTCTTCTCTACTACAGATCACTTTTCAGACTTCACTGCCTTCCTCACCTAAAGCTTCACTGGGTATCTCTTTTCTTTCCTCTGGTCAAGTGACATTTGAAATATAAGTATACACACACACACAGTCGTGTTGATGCAACACAATACAAGTTTTCTTGCAAGATTATTAACTTGGTTATTCTTGCCTACAACTACAGATTCTTAGAACCTTTGAGATAATTTGTTGTAAAATAATATGGAGGGTAAACGCATCGATAAGTTACCTTATATATTTTACTTGAACTCCTTTCCTAAAAGGAAGTTGTATCCCTTTCAGTAATGACTCAGGGGGAACCGTTATCTTTCCTTTGAGTCACAGGAACTGACTAATAGTTTAGAAAGATCTCTAAAAGGAAAGCAGGCTCTTTTAAAAAATTGAAGTGTAGTTGATTTACAAAATATTCATTTCTGCTGTACTGCAAAGTGATTCAATTATACATATATATATATTCTTTTCCATTATAGTTTATCATGGGGTATTGAATATAGTTCCCTGTGCTATATGGTAAGACCTTGTTATTTATACATTCTCTATATACTAGTTTGCATCTGCTAACCCCAAACTCCCACTCCATCCCTTTGCAACACACCCTCCCTCTTGGCAACCACAAGTCTGTTCTCTGCATCTGTGAGTATGTTTCTGTTTTGTTGATAAGTTCATTTGTGTCATATTTTAGATTCTACATATAAGTGTATCATATGGTACTTGTCTTTCTCTTCCTGACTTAGTTCATTTAGTATGATAATCTCTACGTCCATCCATGTTGCTGTAAATGTTGGTTCATTCTTTTTTATGGCTGAGTAGTATTCCATTGCATATATGTACCACATCTTCTGTATCCATTCATCTGTCAGTGAACATTTAGCTTGTTTCCTTGTCTTGGTTGTTGTGAACAGTGCTGCTATAAACATAGGAATTCATATATCTTTTTGATTTATAGTTTTTTCCTCATATATGCCCAGGAGTGGGATTGTTGGATCATATGGCAACTCTATTTTTAGTTTTTTGAGAATCTCCATACTATTTTCCATCGGAGAAGGCGATGGCAACCCACTCCAGTACTCTTGCCTGGCAAATCCCATGGACAGAGGAGCCTCGTAGGCTGCAGTCCATGGGGTTGCTAGGAGTCGGACACGACTGAGCGACTTCACTTTCACTTTTTACTTTCATGCACTGGAGAAGGAAATGGCAACCCACTCCAGTGTTCTTGCCTGGAGAATCCCAGGGATTGGGGAGCCTGGTGGGCTGCCATCTCTGGGGTCGCACAGAGTCGGACATGACTGAAGCGCTTAGCAGCAGCAGCATACTATTTTTCATAGTGGCTACACCAACTTATATTCCCACCAACAATGTATGAGGGTTCCCTTTGTCCACACCATCTCCAACACTTATCCGTAGACTTTCTAATGATGGTCATTCTGACTCATGTGAGGTGAGTATCTCATTGTAGTTTTGATGTGCATTTCTCTAATAATTAGTGATGTAGAGCATGGAAAGCAAATTCATTAAATTATATAATATTTTCCCTTTGTACTATTACTGTCTCTAGGATCTGGACCTTTTCCAGGGATCATTGACATCTATGGTGTTGGAGGAGGCCTATTGGAATATCGGGCCAGTCTTTTGGCTGGCCACGGCTTTGCCACATTGGCTCTAGCTTATTATGACTTTGATGATCTTCCCAAGAAATTTGATGTGATACACCTGGAGTATTTTGAAGAAGCCCTGTGCTACATGCTTCAACACACCCAGGTTCTCCTGATGTCCTTCATCATTCTCTTCAGGACCACCCCCAGAGTGCTGTCCCTTTGCACTCACCTGCGCCGGGTGCACTGGTGTTGCTCTGCGCTTCTTTCACAGAGATTTCCTTCGAGACTTCCTTAGTTTTAGTGCCTAAAGCACCTAAAGCACCATCCTCTTTCTTTGTCAGTTGGGTTAATAATGTAGATTCATTGTAAAAGTCATGTGAAATTTTATTTCAAGGAATTATGTAGTCATATGAAAATTTCTTTTGAGAGAAAGTGGAGTTTCTAATGTTTTTGCTTTGAATGCTTTTTTAATATTTTTCTGATAGGAAGGTATGTTCTCGGATGACTGAAACTTGTCCACTCATTTCAGAAGAACTCCTTAATTGGACTCTGCAGTCCTGCTTTGTTTCTATTAAGTTAACCATTTTCCAGTATATATTTAGAAGTGGTCTGATAATGATTCACTTTTTGTAACAGAATTTGGTTTCACAGGCTTAGATACCCAAGAACATAAGGCTCTGAACTTGCCAGGCTCCAAGACTCAGCATTCTCTAGTGTCTGACTCTCTGAAGTTTGCAAACCATCCTGGTGGCTCAGTCAAGTAAAGAATCTGTCTGCAATGCAGGTAGACCCAGGTTTGACCCCTGGGTGGGGGGGAGATTCCATAGGGAAGGAAGTGGCCACCCTCTCCAGTATTCTTGCCTGGAGAATCCCATGGACAGAGGAGCCTGGCAGGGTACAGTCCTTAGCAACTAAGCCATCATCCCAAATTTACCGTTGAATTTGTTTGCCATGTGTCTAGCAAGATAGTCTTTATATGGGAAGAGACTCCTCTGTAAACTGAGGTTGAATGTCTTGTGGCCAGTTCACAAATTAAAGCTAGCAGCATCTCTAGTTGCATTTAGAAAAATGTTTTTCTCTTGGGTATGTTCTTAACTCTTGTCTCTTTTCTTCCAGATAAAGGGGCCCACACATTGGGCTTCTGGGCATTTCTTTAGGGGCTGATATTTGTCTCTCCATGGCCTCATTGTTGAAGAACATCTCAGCCACAGTTTCCATCAATGGATCTGGGTTCAGTGGACACAGAGTCATACACTACAAGGACAGCAGCATTCCACCACTGGGCCATGACCTGAGGCGAGTGAAGGTAGCTTTCAGGCCTCCTAGACATTGTGGATGTAAGGAATGATATTATAGGAGGATGTGAGAACCCCTGCATGATTCCAATAGAGAAGGCCCAGGGGCCCTTCCTCTTCATTGTTGGTCAGGATGACCATAACTGGAGGAGTGAGCTTTATGCCCAGGTAGCCTCTGAACGGTTACAGGCCCATGGAAAGGAAAACCCCAGATCATCTCTTATCCTGGGACTGGGCACTACATTGAGCCTCCTTATTTCCCCACGTGCCCAGCTTCTTTGCACAAATTATTGGACAAACCTGTAATGTGGGGTGGGGAGCCCAGGGCTCATTCTAAGGCCCAGGTAGATGCGTGGAAGCAAATTCTAACCTTTCTTCACCAAACACCTTGGACCTTCCCCCAAATTGTAATGCACTGCTCTGCTACTGACGGGAGAGAGAGATTCAAGGTTGGATTTTAGTGTTTAATAATCTTATCTGAATCATTTGTCCCCTGGACAACACTAAATTCATGTCATTGGTATTAATGACATATTTTAGGTAACTTTGTGGAGTTTTGTTTCATTATAAATTTTTCTAATGTAACACATGTCTATTGTTGAAGATTCAATAGAGGTATATAATACAAAATAGTAAAAAGTATCCATAATTTTAAGATTTGTGTTTTTATCTAGATTTTTTTTTATTTAACATTTTTAGTCACAGAAGTACTGGGTTACTTTTTCTATCACTGGGAGAGAATGGCCATTCAGTATTTGCCAATGGTTCAATTACTGATAACAGTAGAATTTTCACTGGCTAAAGTATACACAGAGGTGTTGATAGAAGGAAAGCCAGACTGACCTGATCTTTCCTCATGGAGATTAAAGAGGAATTTCCCAGGAGGAGAAGTTACAGCAAGAAGGGGGAGCACCAGGGGCTTCCTTTGTGGTCAGTGGTTAAGAATCCACCTTTCAATGGAAGAAACACCATTTTGATCCCTTGTCCAGGAAGATCCCACATCCGTGGAGCAACTAAGTTCATGTGCCACAACTACTGAAGCCTGCAAACCTAGAGCTCTTGATCCAGAACAGGAGAGGCTACTGCAATGAGAAGTCCACATATTGCAAACAGAGTAGCCCTCGCTTACCCCAACTATAGAGAGCCCATACCCAGCAACAAAGACTCGGCACAGCCAAAAAAAATAATAAAAATAAAATAAGAAGGGGAACATCTGACTCTAGAAGAGTTTAGTCAAAACTCTGCTCCAAAGGTGAGTCATTCAGTTCAGTTCAGTTGCTCAGTTATGTCTGGACTCTTTGCAACCCCATGGACTGCAGCACGCCAGGCTGTCCATCACAAACTACTGAAGGATGCTCAGATTCATGTCCATCGAGTCGGTGATGCCATCCAACCATCTCATCCTCTGTCATCCCCCTCTCCTCTTGCCTTCAATCTTTCCTAGCATCAGGGTCTTTTCCAGTAAGTCAGCTCTTTGCATCAGTGGACAGGGTATTGGAGCTTCAGCTTCAGCATCAATCCTTCCAAAGTCATCAGTCCAAAGGTGAGTGACTATGACCTATTTTCCTTCTTGCTTCCTGGTTCTAAGAACAAACTTTGGAAACTCATATTGTGACATTCCTAGAGGCATCATCACTTTCCCCTGACAACAAAGCTACAAAGCGTTATGTAGGTTTATTTGGAGAGACAATGGTTGAGTTTTCAAAAACTGACAGACATCAACCACATAGTCCGGAAGTACTATGTCTTAGCTCAGGCTTCTCTAACAAAATACCATAGATGCAATGGCTTAAACAACAGACATTTCTCACAGTTCTGGAGGCTGGGAAGTCCAGGATCAAGGTTCTGGCAGATTCAGTTCCTGGTGGGGCTCTCTTCTGGCCTAGAGACATCTGCCTTCTCCCTGTGTCTTCAGCTGGCGGAGAGAGAAAGAGGGGGAGCTCCAGTTTCACTTCCTCATTTCATAAGGACACTAATCCCATCATGGAGGACTCACTCTCCTGACCTCATTTAAACCTAACAACTTCGCAAAGGCCCCACTTTCAAATACCACCACACTGGCATTTTAGATTGCAACACTGAGTTTTGAGGACACACATTCAGTTCATAACACCTGTAAACCTCAAGCTAGTTAAATACAAAGAAAGCTGTATTTAACACATTATAGAAAAAATTATTTGTGCAGGTTTTAAATAATTTGTTTATATGTCATTATTCTTGGCTGTGCTGGGGCTCCGTGGCTGTGGCTTTTCTCTAGTTGCAGCGAACTGGGGTTCTATCGGCTCTAGTTGTGCTACATGGCTTCTCACTGTGGTGGATTCTCTCATTGAAGAGCATGGGCTCATGGGCACACAGGCTTCAGGAGTTGCAGCATGTGGGCTCAGTAGTTGCTGCTCCCAGGCTCTAGAGCACAGGCTAAATAGCTGTGGAACATAGGCTTAGCCACTCTGAGGCATGTGTGATCTTCCCAGACCAAGGATCCAACCCATGTCTCCTGCACTGGCAGTCGGTTTCTTTACCACTAAGCCACCAGGGAAGCCCTGTGCAGATTTTTTTTTTTTTAATTCTACCCTGTGCAGGTAGAATTTATAGCATAGAATTTATAACACAAAATTCTTTGCCACTTCTGGCACAAAGAGGCGGGAGATCTATGCCCTCTCCCCTCAATACGGATGGATTTCTGACTGCTTCAGTTAGTACTGAACTGATCCTTTGTGACTTCAGAAGGTTTGTCATAAAGGCCGTGAAGTTTCTACCTTGTTTGCTGGGAAAACTTGCTCTTAGAGTGCTGAGCCACCCTATGAAGCTTGACACACTTGACGCTGTGATGCTATGCATGTGTGTATGTTAAGTTGCTTCAGTCATGTCCAACTCTTTGCGACCTATGGACTGTTCAGTTCAGTTCAGTTGCTCAGTCGTGTCCAACTCTTTGCGACCCCATGAATTGCAGCATGCCAGGCCTCCCTGTCCATCACCAACTCCCCGGAGTTCACCCAAACTCATGTGCATGGAGTTGATGATGCCATCCAGCCATCTCATCCTCTGTGGTCCCCTTCTCCTCCTACCCCTAGTCCCTCCTAGCATCAAAGTCTTTTCCAATGAGTCAACTCTGGCATGAGGTGGCCAAAGTACTGGAGTTTCAGCTTCAGCATCATTCCTTCCAAAGAAATCCCAGGGTTGGATCTCCCTTCAGAATGGACTGGTTGGATCTCCTTGCAGTCCAAGACTCTTCTCCAACACCACAGTTCAAAAGCATCAATTCTTCTGCACTCAGCCTTCTTCACAGTCCAACTCTCACATCCATACATGACCACTGGAAAAACCATAGCCTTGACTAGACAGACCTTGGTTGGCAAAGTAATATCTCTGCTTTTCAGTATGCTATCTAGGTTGGTCATAACTTTCCTCCCAAGGAGTAAGTGTCTTTAATTTCATGGCTGCAGTCACCATCTGCACTGATTTTGGAGTCCCCCAAAATAAAGTCTGGCACTATTTCCACTGCTTCCCCATCTATTTCCCATGAAGTGATGGGACCGGATGCCATGATCTTCATTTTCTGAATGTTGAGCTTTAAGCCAACTTTTTCACTCTCCTCTTTCACTTTCATCAAGAGGCTTTTTAGTCCCTGCCATAAGGGTGGTATCATCTACATATTTGAGGTTATTGCTATTTCTCCTGGCAATCTTGATTCCAGCTCGTGCTTCTTCCGGCCCAGCGTTTCTCATGATGTACTCTACATATAAAGTAAATAAGCAGGGTGACAATATACAGCCTTAACATACTCCTTTCCCTATTTGGAACCAGTCTGTTGTTCCATGTCCAGTTCTAACTGTTGCTTCCTGACCTGCATACAGGTTTCTCAAGAGGCAGGTCAGGTGGTCTGGTATTCCCATCTCTTGAAGAATTTTCCACAGTTTATTGTGATCCACACAAAGGCTTTGGCATAGTCAATAAAGCAGAAATAGATGTTTTTCTGGAACTCTCTTCCCTTTTCCATGATCCAGCGGATGTTGGCAATTTGATCTCTGGTTCCTCTGCCTTCCTATGGATGGTAGCCACCATTTTTCTCTATCCAGGGGATTCTTCAGGCAAGCCTACTGGAGTGGGTTACCATGCTCTTCTCCAGTGATCTTCCTGATCCAGGGATCAAACCCTTGTCTCTTACATCTCCTGCATTGGCAAGCAGGTTCTTTACCACTAGTGCCACTTGTGAAGCTCCAATTCTTAGACATTCCCATCCTAAATTGTGGTATTTGAGACACACAACAATTGCTGGCCCCACCTGCCTCTTCTGAAATCTAACTGAGAACGTGTTGCCAATTCTTTCATTGCTGCTCAGTTTACCCTCTGAGTTGTTCTCTGTATCTTTTGGTTCTATCGTCTGAGTTGAAACCTGTGTTTCCCATAAAAATAATTAAATTAGGGAAAAAGCCTCCAGGATCTGTTTTCTGAGCAAAATATATGAAGCATCTAAAGGTCTCTGTGAGAGTTGGACTATAAAGAAAGCTGAGCACAGAAGAATTGATGCTTTTGAACCTGTAGTGTTGGATAAGACTCTTGAGAGTCTCTTGGACTGCAAGGATATCCAACCAGTCCATCCTAAAGCAGATCAGTCCTGGGTGTTCATTGAGGGACTGATGTTGAAGCTGAAACTTCAATACTTTGGTCACCTGATACGGAGAGCTGACTCATTTGAAAAGACCCTGATGCTGGGAAAGATTGAGGGCATGAGGAGAAGGGGATAACAGAGGATGAGATGGTTGGATGGCATCACCAACACAATGGACATGGGTTTGGGTGGACTCCGGGAGTTGGTGATGGACAGGGAGGCCTGGCATGCTGTGATTCATGGGGTTGCAAAGAGTCGCACACGACTGAGTGACTGAACTGAACTGCACTGAAAGGTCTATTTTTAGACACAGATGTAAAGAACAGACTTTTGGACTCTGAGGGGGAAAAGGCGAGGGTGGGATGATTTGAAAGAATAGCATTGAAACGTGTATATTACCATATGTGAAATAGATCATCAGTCCAGGCTTGATGCATGAGACATGGTGCTCAGGGCTGGTGCACTTGGATGATCCTGAGGGATGGGATGGGGAGGGAGGTGGGAGGAGGGTTCAGGATGGGGAACACATATATACCCATGGCTGATTCATGTGAATGTATGGGAAAAACCACTACAATATTGTAATTAGCCTCCAATTAAATTAATTTAAAATAAAAAATAAAAACAGGCAAAACTAATATATGGATATAGAAGTCAGAGTATTGTACTGGATGTTCTACAAGGCAGGAGTTTTGTTTTTGTTTTATGATATTGGTGCATTTACTGTGAAAATACATAGAGATGCACTTAAAAAAATAAATAAAGGTCTCTTTTTATTTTGCACTCTTTCTCTTTTAAACTTACTGTACTTCCACCAGAACCATTTAAAAACTATGTGGGTTTTCTAAAAATATTAGTGGAGTTCACTGTATTAGGCAATACACCACTACAAACCTGTTTGAGATAAGAATGTCTCTATCTGGGTCTTTCTGGGAGAAGGCTGCAGGAAAACATCCTTAAAATTCTCATAAATTCTCTTATTTAATAGGATTTGTTAGGCACACCTTAAAATGTTTAGAGGGACTTTTTGTCATTCTGAAATATTCTGTGAAGCACTATCTTGAATCTTTGAAGTCTTTACAAAGGATCTCCCATAGACTCACTCTGGGCTTGACTTTGCTTTGAGATTCTGTCTTACTTAGAATAATTTACTATCTGGAGAAGGTGGAAAGGAGAAACAGTGTTACTGTCAAACTTGGCAAATCCTGGTTGCTATTTAGAAGTTCATTAAAAATATTTTATATTGGAGCACAGTTGTGTTAATTTCAGGTGTACAGCAAAGCGGTTCAGTTATACACATATCTATTCTTTTCAGATTCTTTCCCATACAGGTTATCACAGAATATTGAGCAGGTTCTCTGTACTGCACAGTAGGTCCTTGTTGATAAGAGTTGATTCTTTTAGTTCACCTTTTCTTCTTGTATGTTTTATAATCGGCAGCAAGAAGAAGCCAGATGGCGCTATCAGTACTCTGCCAGGAAATCATTTTAGCTCGAGCATTGAATTAATTAGGTATATTTTCCTTTTTCACATTATTACAGATGTCAGTGTTTCCTCTGGCTTCCAGTGAATTTATTTTGCTTTCCTTTAGGCCTCATAAGTCTCTTTGGCTTTCACTAATGGTCTCCCTGGAGCCCTTCCAGCTTCCACCTGCCGTTCAGTCCTAAAGCTAGTTGTGATTCTCATGCACGTGAATTTCTGCATAGACTGCTGAGCTTCCTCACAGCATGATATATGGATTTCAAAAATGTGAGACCAGACACTATAAAACTATTAGAAGAAAACATAGGCAGAACACTCTCTGACATAAATCACAGCATTAACCTTTTCAATCTGTCTTCCAGAGTAATGGAAATAAAAACAAAAATAAACAAATGAGACCTAATTAAACTCAAAAGCTTTTGCACAGGAGAGGAAACCATAAACAAAACAAAAAGACAACCCATTGAATGGGAGAAAATATTTGCAAATGATGTGACTGGCAAGGATTGGGCTCCAAAATGTACCAACATCTTGTATGACTTAATATTATCAAATAAACAACCCAATAAATAAACAGGCAGAAGACCTCAATAGACATATCTCTAAAGATGACAAACACATGGCCAGTGAGTGAAAAAATTAAAGTTGCTGAGTCATGCCCAACTCTTTGTGACCCCATGGACTGTATAGTGAATTCTCTAGGCAAGAATACTGGAGTGGGTAGCTGTTGCCTTCTCCAGGGGATCTTCCCAACCAGGGATCGAACCCAGGTCTCCTGCGTTGCAGGTGGATTCCTTACCGGTTGAGCCACGTGGGAAGCCCAAGAATCTTTGAGTGGGTAGCCTATCCCTTCTCCAGCAGATCTTCCCAATCCAGGAATTGAACTGGTCTCCTGCATTGCAGGCAGATTCTTTACCAACTGATCTATCAGGGAATTCCAACATGGCCAAGAGGCACATAAAAAGATGTTAAGTATTGCTAATTATTAGAGAAATGCAAATCAAAACTACAATGAAATATACCAGTCAGAATTCCTATCATCAGAAAATCCACAGATGGGCTTCCCTTGTCACTCAGTGGTAAAGATCCACTTGCCAATGCAGGCGACTCAGGTTTGACCCCTGATCCAGGAAGATTCCATGAGCCATGGAGCAACTAAGACTGTTCACCACAACTATTGAACCTGGGCTCTATAGCCCAGTAGCTGCAAATACTGAGCCTATATGCTACAGCTACTGAAGCCTACCTAGGGCCTGTATTCTGCAACAAAAGAAACCACTGCAAAGATAAGCCTCACACCGTAAGTGGAGAGTAGTTCCTACTTATTACAACTAGAGAAAAGCTCGAGCAACAGTGAAAATCTAGCACAGCCAGAAAAGAGAAACCCACAGACAATAAATACTGGAGAAGGGAACCTTCCTACACTGTTGATGAGAATGTAAATTGGTGTGGAGAGGTTCCTAAGAGAACTGAAAATAGTTACCATATAACCCAGCAATCCCACTCCTGGGCATATATCTAGAGAAAACCAAAATTTTAAAAGATACATGTACCCCATTATTCCTTGCACCACTGTTTACAATAGCCAGGACATGGAAGCAAACTAAATGTCTATCAATAGAAGAATATCAACAGGATAAATATGTGGCACATATACATAATGGAATATTGCTGTTGTTCAGTTATTAAATTCTGTCCAACTCTTTGCGACCCCATGGACTGTAACATGCCAGGCTCCTCTGTCCTCCACTGTCTCCCGAATTTTGCTCAAATTCATGTCCACTGAGTTACCATCTCATCCTCTGTCACCCCCTTCTATTTCCTACAGCCTTTCCCAGCATCAGGGTCTCTTCCAATCAGTCTGCTCTTCACATCAGATGGCCAAAGTATTGGAGCTTCAGCTTCAGCCAACACTCCTTCCAGTGAAATTTCAGGGTTGATTTCCTTTAGGATTGCCTGGCTTGATCTACCTGCAGTCCACGGGACTCTCAGGAGTCTTCTCCAACACCACAATTTGAAGGCATCAGCTCTCCAGCACTCAGCCTTCTTTATGATCCAACTCTCACATCCATACATGACTACTGGAAAAACCATAGCTTTGACTATACAGACCTTTGTTGGCAAAGTGATGTGTCTACTTTGTAATATGCTGTCTAGATTTGTCATTGCTTTCCTTCCAGGGGAGCAAGCATATTTTAATTTCATGGCTGCAGTCACCATTTGCAGTGATTTTGGAGCCCAAGAAAATAAAATCTGCTCCTGCTTCCACTCTTTCCTCTTCTATTTGCCACAAAGTGATGGGACCAGATGCTATGATCGTAGTTTTGATATTTTTTTTTAATGTTGAGTTTCAGGCCAACTTTTTCACTCTTCTCTTTCACCCTCATCTAGAGGCTCTTTAGTTCCTCTTCACTTTCTGCCGTTAGAGTGGTATAATCTGCAAATCTGAGGTTGTTCATATTTCGCCAGGCAATCTTGCTTCTAGTTTGTGAGACATCTGGCACAGCATTTTGCATGATGTACTCTGCATATGAGTTAAATAAGCAAGGTGACAATATACAGCCTTGACATACTCCTTTCCCGATTTGGAACCAGTCCATTTTTCCATGTCCAGTTCTAACTGCTGCTTCTTGACCTGCATACAGGTTTCCCAGAGGCAGGAAAAGTGGTCTGATATCCCCATCTCTTTAATAATCTTCCACAGTTTGTTGTGATCCACACAGTCAAAGGCTTTAGTGTAGTCAATGATGCAGAAGTAGGTGTTTTTCTGGAACTCCCTTGCCTCCTCCATGACCCAACAAACGTTGGCAATTTGGTCTGTGGTTCCTCTGCCTCTTCAAAACCCAGATTGTACGTCTGGAAGTTCTTTGTTCATGTATTGCTGAAGCCTAGCTTGAAGGATTTTGAGCATAACCTTGCTAGCATGTGAAATAAGTGCAATTATATGGTAGTTTCAACGTCCTCTGGCATTGCCCTTCTTTGGGATTGGAATGAAAACTGACCTTTTCCAGTCCTGTGGTCACTACTGAGTTTCCCAAATTTCCTGACGTATTGAGTGCAGCACTTTAACAGCTTTATCTTTTAGGATTTTAAATAGCTCAGCTGGAATTCCGTCACCATATTACTCAGCCATAAAAGAAAAACAAAATAATGCCATTTGCAGCAACGTGGATGGACCTAGAGACTGTCATACTGACTGAAGTAACTCAGACAGAGAAAGACAAATATGATATTGCTTAGTTGTGGAATCTTAAAAACAACAACAGAAGGCTGATGAGAGAAATTAAAGATGATACAAACAGACCAAAAGACATACTTAATTTGTGGATTTTAACCCTTGTCTGCTGTTGGTGGGAATGTAAATTGGTGTAGCCTCTAGAGAAAACAGTATGGAGGCCCATCAAAAAATTAAAGCTCGTTCTATCAGATGAGTCAGCAATTCCTCTCTGGGATACATACCTGAAAAACAAAAACACTGATTCGAAAAGATGCATGCACCCTAAAGTCCACAGCAGTATTATTTACAATAGCCAAGACACTGAAGCAACTCAGCTTTCCATCAGTAGACAAATGGATAAAGAAGAGGGTGGTATATATTTATAAAGGACTACTACTCCGTTCTAAAAAAGAATCAAATTTTGCCATTTGAAACAACATGGATGAACCTGGACGATATTACACTTAGTAAAATAAGTCAGACAGAAAGACAAATGCTATATGTTACCACTTATCTGTGGAATACAAAAAAATAAATACAACAAAACAAAGACTCACAGATACAGAGAACAAACTAGTGGTTACCAGTGGGGAAAGGGTATGGGAGAGGTAGGAGATTAGGAGGTATAAAGTACTATGAATAAAGTATACAAATTTATTTACAGCCAGAGAAATACATGCAATGTTTTCTTTTCTTCTTTGGCTGTGCTGTGCAGCGTACGGTATCTTAGATCCCTTGGACCAGGGATCAAACCCACGCCCCCTGCAGTGGAAACATGGACTCTTAACCACTGGACTACCAGGAAGTCCCTCCAATATATTATAACAATTTCATATGGAATATAGTCTTTTCAAATTTTCTATCAGTGTATTATATACTTGAAATTCATAATATTGTAAATCAACTGTACCTCAATAAAGAAAATATATGTGTGGGGCTCTAAATGGGAAACCTCGGAAAAAGAAAAGCGGCTAGCTTTACAGTTGGAAGCGGTTGGAAACTAAGATGGCGCCTGGCAGAAGTGATAGGGGCGGGGTCTATGTTTGTCAAAGTTTTTGATTGGCTCTCTTGATTTCCACGCTCGAGGACACGAGGATTTGACCTTTAACGTGATTGGTGCAACTATGGAAAGCCGCCCCCTCTCCCCGCTTGCCTATATAAACTGGGAGTTTGCAGCAATGAAGTGGAACTGCTTTGAAGGAAGTCCTGTTGGCGTCTGATTGTCTCTTGCTCGCTGAGGGGCTGGGTTGGCGGACAGCAGGCTCACCTCTTCTCGGGACCCTTCGGCTTTGCTGAGGGAAGTTCCACAGCCTCTACTCTTTCTGCGGAGCGCCACCTCACCCCCCCCGCATATATGTGTATGTCAAAATTAATTCTAAAGACAGAATTCAGAGAGGTAGTGGCTTTTGATATGTGTCTTTTTTTAATATGTGTCTCAACTGATAGGATTTCTTTTTATGAATCTAAAGTAATATAAATTCATAGAAAATTTGGAAAACAGAGAAAATTATTCATTAAAGAGTTTCATATAATCCATTCATTTTTTTAAGATGATTTTTTAAAAATATTTATTTTAGTTTTGGTTGTGCTAGGTCTTTGTTGCTACAACTGGGGACTACTCTTTGTTGTGGCACACAGGCTTCTGACTGTGGTGTTTCTCTTATTGTGGAGCACAGGCTCAAGGCACGAGGGCTTCAGTAGTTGCAGCACGTGAGCTCAGTAGCTGTGGGTCCCAGCCAGAGTAGGGGCTTTGTAGTTGTTGCATATGGGCTTAGTTGAGCCATGGCATGTGGAATCTTCCTGGACCAGGGATTGAACTCATCAACTCTGTATTGGCAGGTGGCTTCTTATCCACTATACCACTAGGGAAGTCCAGAAACTAGCACTCTTAACATTTTAGTATATATCTCTTTTCCTTCAGACTTTGATTTTCTACTTATGTATGACTATTTTAGGAAACTGGGATTTTTGTGTGTACTGAGATTTTAATCAATTAAGTGTACATCCTTTTACCTTAACATTATATGATGATTATTTTACCATATTTACATTCTTCAAATGCATGATTTTTAAAAACAGTAGCTTATACTCTATTGGTGCTACTATCCTTCATTTAAACAACCCCTGATGATTTTTCATTATAAAGTCTGATGCTGGGTAATGGGGCAAGTACATGTATTAAGTCTGTATGTCATTGATTTTCTTCTTAATTTTTAAATTTGGCTGTGCTAGGTCTTAGCTGAGGCAATGGGATCGTCAATGCTGCATAAGAGATTTTTGTTGTTGCATACAGGATCTAGTTCCTTAAACAAGGGTCAAACCCAGGCTGCCTACATTGGGAGCACAGAGTCTTAACCACTGGACCACCAGAAAAGTTCCCTGGTTATGTCTTTAAGAGAGATTCTTTGAAAAGAAATTATGGGGTCAAACTTGTAAACAGGATTCTTTACTATTGTCAATTACACCATCAAGGACACTGTGAGACAGTCAGCCATGCTGCATTGCTAACACTGGTGCAATGTGGGTATGCATGTGTGCCCGTGTATCTCATTTTTATAATTTTATAAATTTTATGGTTTGAAAAAGAGAATCTCATATTGTTGTGCTTTTCTGTTCTTGTTGTTACTGAGGTTGAATATTTTCCTCTCTTATTGGAAAAATATTTGTATTCCTTTTAAACTACATTTCCCATTCCTTCAGAATGTTCATCTATGTCTTCATGACCTATAGCAGCATTTCAGTATGTATTGCAGAAGTAAATAATTCTAATGTATTTTGGCCACATTATATCAGCTTGTTATTTGCCATTTAAACTATGTGTATGTGTGTGAATATATATTTGTGTTAGTTTTGCAAGATGAGTTGATGGATGGTGGAAATGATAAGAAATATGTATACTGATCTCTGCCTGTACCTTTCTCCTAACTTCCAGCACAGAGCTCCTAAAACCCTAAATTTCTAAGTGATACAAGCACTAGTAGCATCTTTTGTTCTACTGAGGTGACTCTGGCTGAGCTCCTTGGATGGGGACTAGTAACCAGAAAGAATAATCCATCATTAGAAGCTTGGAATTGTCAGCTTGCTTGCACTATTCTCTAGAGAAGAGGGGGGCCAGAAACTAGTGAATAATTCATCATGCCTATGTAGGAAGCCTCCATAAAAATCCCAATAGAAAGGGATTTGTATAGCTTTCAGGTTAGAAGGTCACAAAACAAGTTTGTTAATTTAAGATTACTGAAATCATACCAAGCATTTTTACTACAAAATTTTTCGACTACAAAACTACTCTAGTTGTGAGACTAGAATTCAATTACAAGGGGAAAAATTACAAGAAAACACAAACACATGAAATCTAAACAATATGCTACTAAGCAACCAATGGGTCATGGAAAAAATCAAAGGTGATATAAAAATAAATACCTGGATACAAGTAAAAATGGAAACAACCACCCAAAATCTATAGAATGCAGCAAAAGCAGTTTTATGAGGCAAGTTCAGCTGGATATAAGCCTACCTCAAGAAATAAGAAAAATCTTAAATAAATAACCTGCTGCTGCTGCTAAGTCACTTCAGTCATGTCCAACTCTGTGCGACCCCATAGACGGCAGCCCACCAGGCTCCCCTTTCCCCGGGATTCTCCAGGCAAGAACACTGGAATGGGTTGCCATTTCCTTCTCCAATGTATGAAAGTGAAAAGTGAAAGTGAAGTCACTCAGTCGTGTCCGACTCCTAGTGACCCCATGGACTGCAGCCTACCAGGCTCCTCCGTCCATGGGATTTTCCAGGCAAGAGTACTGGAGTGGGTTGCCATTGCCTTCTCCGAATAAATAACCTAACTTTCACCTGAAGGAAATTTTTTAAAAGGCCAAACAAAACTGAAAGTTAGTAGAAGGAAAGACATAATAAAGATCACAACAGAAATAAATTTAAAAGAGACCAAAAAAGGGGGGGTAGGTCAATGAAACTCAGAGCTGATTCTTTGAAAAATAAATAAAATTGATAAATCACACTCTTCAAGAAAAATAATTTAAACAACCCCAAAAATCAGAAAATAAAAAATAAAGAAGTTATACTGACACCACAAAAATACAAAGATCATAAGCAACTACTACAAATAGTTAATTTCAATAAAATGTAAAACCTAGAAGAACTGGATAAATTATTAGAAACGTACAATCTACCAAGGCTGGATCAAGAAGAAATAGAAATAGGAAAACACAGATTACCATAATGAAATGAATCAGTAGTAAAATTCTACCAAACATTTAAAGAGTTAACACCTCACCTTTTCAAACTATCCCCCAAATTTGAGAAGTACAAAGTGAAGTCTTCTGAACTCATTCTATAAGAAGAGCATCACCCTAATACCAAAATCTGGCAAAGACACTACAAAAATACAAAACAAACAAACAAAAAATACATAAAACCAATGTCATTGATGAAAGTAGATATAAAAACCCTCAACAAAATACTAGCAAACCCAGTTTAATAAATACATTAAAAGGAGCATACACCATGATTAAGAAGGATTTATCCCCAGGATGCAAGGATAGTTCAATACTCAGAAAACAATGTGATTAATTAACTGAAGAATAAAAACATGATCATCTCAACAGATGCACAAAAACTTAAACAAATTTGACATCAATTTAAAATAAGAACAGTCAACAAATTGAGAAGAGAAGAAATAGACCTCAACATACTAACAAGCACATATAACAAGCCTATAGCTAGCATCATACTCAATGGTCAAAAGCTGTGAGCATTTCCTTTAAGATCAGGAATAAGACAAGGATTCCCACTCTCTCCACTTTTATTCAACCGTATATTGGAAGTCCTAGCCATAGCAATCAGACAAGAAGAAGAAAAAAATGCATCCAAACTGGAAAGGTAGAAATAAAACTCACTGTAGGTGACATGATACTATAAAGAGTCAGACATGACTGAGTGACTGAACTGAACTGAATGATTCTTCCAAGAAATTATTAGAACTAATAAATGAATTCAGTAAAGTGTCAGGATACAAAGGTAATACAGAGAAATCTGTTTCTTCTCTACATACAAACTATCAGAAAGAGAAATGAAGAAAACAATTCCATTTACAATGCATCAAATAGAATAAAATATCTAGGAATAAATATAAATAAGGAGGCCAATATCTGTTCTCTGAAAACTATAAACAATTGGTGAAAGAAACTAAAGACAAAAAAACAAATAAAATGATATGCCATGCTCATGGGTTGGAATATTTAATATTATTAAAATAAATATACAACCAAAGGAAATCTACTGATTTGGTACAATCCCTACCAAAATCCAATGGCATGTTCACATAACTAGAATAAATAATCCTGAAGTTTATATGGAAGCCCAAAGGACCTTATATGGCTATAGCATTCTTGAACAAGTAGAACAAAACTGAAGGTATCACGCTCCCTGATTTCATACTATACTACAAAGCTGAAGTCATTAAAACAGTATGTTACTAGTATAATAACAGATATATAGATCAGTGGAACATTAGATACAGTCCAGGAATAATCCCATGCTTATGTGGTCAACTGATTTATGATAAAAGATGCAAAAATATGCAAGGAGGAAAAGATAGTCTCCTCAATAAACAGTGTTGAGAAAACTGGTCAGCTACATGCAAAAGAATCAAAATGGGTTACTTTCTCACACCATATACAAAAATAAACTCAAAAGGGGAGTAAAGACTTAACTATAAGACCTGAAACCATAAAACTCCTGGAAGAAAACCTAGACAGTATGCTCTTTTGACATGGTCTGAGCAATGGATTTTGGATATGACTCATCAGGCAAGGGAAAACAAAAGCAAAAAGTCTAAATACATCAAACTAAAAAGCTTATTAATGATAAAGGAAACTATCAACAAAATGAAAAGGCAGCCTATTGAATGGGAGAAGATATCTGCAATCCATACGTTTGACAGTGGTTAACATCCAAAATATACAAAGAACTCAAAACCCCCTTATGATTATACAGTGGAGGTGACAAATAGATTCAAGGGATTAGATCTGGTAGACAGAATACCTGAAGAACTTTGGATGGAGGTTTGTAACATTGTACAGGAGGCAGTGGCCAAAACCATCCTCAAGAAAAAGAAATGCAACAAGGTATAAAGTGGTTGTCTGAGAAGGCTTTACAAATACTTCAGGAAGGAAGAAAAGGAGAAGACAAGTGAGAAAGAGTAAGATATACCCAACTGAATGCAGAGTTCCACAGAATAGCAAGGTTGTCTTAAAGGAACAATGCAAAGAAATAGAGGAAAACAACAGAATGGGAAAGACTAGAGATCTCTTCAAGAAAACTGGAGATATCAGAGAACATTTCATGCAAGGATAAGCACAGGATAGAATAAAGGGTAAAAATGGTAAGGACCTAATAGAAACGGGAGAGACTTAGAAGAGGTAGCAAGAATACACAGAAGAACTATACAGAAAAGGTCTTATGACCCAGATAACAGTGATGGCATGGTCACTCACTTAGAGCCAGACATCCTGAAATATGAAGTCAAGTAGGCCTTAGGAAGCATTACTATGAACAAAGCTAGAGGAGGTGATGAAATTCCAGCTGAGCTATTTCAAATCCTAAAAGATGATGCTGTTAAGTCCTAAAAGATGATGCTGTTAAAGTGCAAGGTTAGCCATTCTGGAAGACTCAGCAGTGGCCATAGGACTAGAAAAGGTCAGTTTTCATTCCAGTCCCAAAGAAGGGCAATACCCAAGAATATTCAAACGACCATAAAATTGCATTCATTTCACATGCTAGTAAGGTTATGTTCAAAGTCCTTCAAGCTAGACTTGAAGGTGGTATATGAATGGAGAACTTCAGATGTACAAGCTGGGTTTAGAAAAGGTAGAGAAACCAGAGATCAAATTGCCAACATTTGTTGAATCATAGAGAAAGGAAAGAAATTCCAGAATAAAACATCTACTTCACTGACTATGCTAAAGCCTTTGACTGTGTGTATCACAACAAACTGTGGAAAACTCTTAAAGAGATAGGAGTACCGGACCACCTTACCTGTCTCCCGAGAAACCTGTATTTGAGTCAAGAAGCAACGCTTAAAACCAGACATGGAACAACTGGTTCAAAATTGGGAAAGGAATATGTCAAGACTGTATATTATCACCCTGCTTATTTAGCTTACATGCAAAGTATATCATACAAAATGCTAGGCTGGATGAATCACAAGCTGGAATCAAGATTGTCAGGAAAAATATCAAACTTCAGATATGCAAATTATACCATTCTAATGGCAGAAAGTGAAGAGGAACTAAAGAGCCTCTAGATGAGGGTGAAAGAGAAGAGTTAAAAAGCTGGCTTAAAACTCAACATTCAAAAAACTAAGATCATGGCAGCTGGTCCCATCACTTTATGGTGAAAGAAGGGGGAGAGTGGAAGCAGTGACAGATTTTATTTTCGTGGGCTCCCAAATCACTGCAAATGGTGACTGCAGCCATGAAATTAAAAGATGCTTGCTCCTTAGAAGGAAAGCTATGACAAACCTAGACAGTGTATTAAAAGCAAAGACATCACTTTGCCAACAAAGGTCTGTCTAGTCAAAGCTACAGTTTTTCCAGTAGTCATGTATGGATGTGAGAGTTGGATCATAAAGAAGGCTGAGTGCTGAAGAATTGATGCCTTCAAACTGTGGTGTTGGAGAAGAACTCCTGAGAGCCCCGTGGACTGCAAGAAGATCAAGCCCGTCAATCCTAATGGATCAATCCTGAATATTCATTGGAAGGACTGAAGCTGAAGCTCCAATACTTTGGCCACCTGAGGCAAAGAGAGGACTCATTAGAAAAGACCCTGATGCTGGGAAAGATTGAAGGCAAAAGAAGAAGGGTACAATAGAAGATGAGATGGTTGGATGGCATCACCAACTCAATGCACATGAATTTGAGCAAGTTCCAGGAGATAGTGGAGGACAGAGGAGCCTGGCATGCTGCTATCCATGGGGTCAGAAAGAGTTGGACAGGACTTATTGACTGAACAACATAAAACTCAACATCAAAAAAATAAACAACATAATAAAAAATAGGCAGAGGAACTGAATAGATATTTTCCCAAAGAAAACATAATAGATGGCCAACTGGCACGTGAAAAGATGCTTAACATCACTAATCATTAGGGAACAAAAGTCGAAGCCACAATGAGATAGCACCTCACATCTGTCAGAATGGCTATTATCAAAAAGACAACAAATAACAAGTGTTTGGGAAAATGTGCAGAAAAGGAAACCCTCTTGTATTGCTGGTGTGAATGTAAATTGGTGTAGCCACTCTTGGAAAACCATACGGAGGTTTTTCAAAAACTTAAATATAGAACACTTGTATGATTCAGTAATTCTACTTCTGCGTATTTTTCCAAAGAAAACAAAAACACTAATTCAAAAAGATATATGCACCCCAACATTCCTAGCAGTATTATTTACAACAGCCAAAATATGGAAGCAACCAAAATGTCCATCAGTATGTGAATGGCTAAAGAAGATGTGTTATATATGTATAGTGGAGTATTGTGTGCTTAGTCACAGTCATGTCCAACTCTTGCAACCCCATAGACTGTAGCCTGCCAGCCTCCTCTGTCCATGGGATTCTCCAGGTGAGAATATTGGAGTGGGTTGCCATTTCCTTCTCCAGGATATCTTCCCGGCCCAGGGATCGAATGCACTCTCCTGAACTGCAGGCAGAGTCCTTACCAGCTGAGCTAAGAGGGAAGCTCTACAGTGGAGTGTTACTCATACATTAAAAAAAGTGAAATATTGCCACTTGTGAGAACACAGATGGATCTTAAAAATTGATTTAAAAAGTTAAAAAGTGGTTTAAAAGTGGTTTTAAGTGGTTGAAATTGAAAACAGTACAAAAACATATGACATGTTTTTAAACTTAAGAAAATCAAAGAATAGTAGTATAGCATGTTCATAGTGGTATATACTTACCTACTGTAAACATTCCAAAGAAAAATTTAGTTGGATGCTCCCATCCTTGGGGGAAAGTGGTCACTGGAGGGAATATAGATTCTATCACATCACATTGTAAACTTTTAAGTATTGGTTACATCTGTTTTTGGAAAATACATGTTTTTCCTTTAAGGAACTTATGATTTTTCCTTATAAAGAAATCTAAAAAGCAATATGCATACCTGGAGACCATGAGAAACAAAACATATCAGCTCACTGTCTATTATGAAATCAATCATTACATTTTGCTTTATAGTATTTAAACTATTATGTTTGACCCCCATATGGGGGTCTTCTGTCATGTTACACACAAGAACTGTTTATATCCAGAGAATTAACTTACTTAAGGCTATAGAACTACTTAGTGCTGAGGCCAGAACTAGAACTCTAATTATAGTTCACCACAGTGTGGCTGCTTACAGTTGAGTTCCATATTTGGAGTTAGTCGGGGATCTTCAGCAGCTTATCATTCACTACATCTCAGGATTCTCCTTTTCAATATTTGAAAAATATTGCCAGTGTTTTATGCACTTGTTAAATAGTGTATGTAACACAGATGAGACATTACTAAACAGTAGCTGTTACTATACTATATATCTAATAAAATGCTAGACATCCCTGAACATTATACATTAACATTGCTTTTAGGATCACATTCAAAAGGTTGACATTTAGTATCTACTAAGGCTGAACATTCTCATGCCCTGAAATGAAGTGAAAGGGTTAATTGCTCAGTCGTGTCCAACTCTTTGTGACCCCATGAACTGTGTAACCTGCCAGGCTGCTCTGACCATGGAATTCTCCAGGCAAGAATACTGGAGTGGGTTGCCATTCCCTTCTCCAGGGATGAGAGGTCCCTTCTTCTTGACCCAGGGATGGAACCTGGGTCTCCTGCACTGCAGGCAGATTCTTTACTGATTCCTTATGACACAGCAATTCCACTCCCAGGCATTCACTCCACTGAAACACACATATATATCCATCAAAATGGACATAAGTTTATTGAATTTTCAGACCACTAAACCTAAGAGTCCCAAACTGGGAACTACAAAATGCCCAGAGTCAGTAAAATTTGACAGATACTACTTCTATGATCACAAAATGGAATACTATTTGGCAGTGATAATGAGAACTCTACAACTACTCCCAACAATAGCAATGAGCAAAATCAAACAGACACTTCAGTTTGCCTTCTTTAGAAGGCACAGTGATGATTCATTACCATAAAATGCAGAGTTGGGAAAAACTAACCCATTTTAATGGAATCAGAATAGAGTATCTTAGGGAAGGGAAAAGTGCCTGTGAAACCAAACAAAGGTTGTTTGCCCTATAGGCAGCCACTCAACCACTGAGACCTAGGTTTGTGGCTGAGAAATTGTTCATTAACAAAGCAACCATATGAGGAGACTGGAGAGCAAGTCTCAGATCGGTCTTCCCATAGATGAGGGCATTGGGATATTTATGGGATAGCAATGGTGCAAGGTGGTTGGAGACAGGGAAAAGGTGAGGTAATGGATGTTCTCTGCAACCATACCTGGATCACATACTTCTGCATATTCCAAAGTGGAGGCCCTTAGGATAAGCTGAGTTTGGATTTTCCTGGCCCTCTGACATCAAAAACAACTGCAAAAGGTCAGTTTTCATTCCAATGCCAAAGAAAGGCAATGCCAAAAATGCTCAAACTACCACACAATTGCACTTATCTCACACACTAGTGAAGTAATGCTTAAAATTCTCCAAGCCAGGCTTAAATAGTACATGAATCATGAAATTCCAGATATTCAAGCTGGTTTTAGAAAAGGCAGAAGAACTAGAGATCAAATTGCCAACATCTGCTGGATCATCAAAAAAGCAAGAGAGTTCCAGAAAAACATCTACTTCTGCTGTATTGACTATGACAAAGCCTTTGACTGTGTGGATCACCACAAACTGGAAAATTCTTCAAGATATGGGAATGCCAGACCACCTGACCTGCCTCTTGAGAAATCTGTATGCAGGTCAGGAAGCAACAGTTAGAACTGGACATGGAACAACAGACTGGTTCCAAATAGGAGAAGGAGTACATCAAGGCTGCATAGTGTCACCCTGCTTATTTAACTTATATGCAGAGTACATCATGAGAAATGCTGGGCTGGAAGAAGCACAAGCTGGAATCAAGATTGCCAGGAGAAATATGAATAACCTCAGATATGCAGATGACACCACTCATGCTTCAAAGCGAAGAACTAAAGAGCCTCTTGATGAAGGTGAAAGAAGAGAGTGAAAAAGTTGGCTTAAAGCTCAACATTCAGAAAACGAAGATCATGGCATCCGGTCCCATCACTTCATGGCAAATAGATGGAGAAACAGTGGAAACAGTGTCAGACTTTATTTTGGGGGCTCCAAAACCACTGCAGATGGCGACTGCAGCCATGAAATTAAAAGATGGTTACTCTTTGGAAGGAAAGTTATGACCAACCTCGATAGCATATTAAAAAGCAGAGACGTTACTTTGCCGACAGATCCAACTAGTCAAAGCTATGGTTTTTCCAGTGGTCATGTATGGATGTGAGAGCTGGACCAATTCAAAGCTGAGCGCCAAAGAATTGATGCTTTTAAACTGTGGTGTTGGAGAAGACTCTTGAGAGTCACTTGGACGCAAGGTTATCCAAGCAATCCATTCTGAAGATCAGTCCTGAATATTTATTGGAAGGACTGATGTTGAAGTTGAAACTCCAACTTTGGCCACCTGATATGAAGAACTGACTCATTTGAAAAAAACCCTGATGCTGGGAAAGATTGAAGGTGGGAAGAGAAGGGGATGACAGAGGAAGAGATGGTTGGATGGCATCACCTACTCAATAGACATGAGTTTGTGTAAACTCCGGGAATTGGTGATGGATAGGGAGCCTGGCATGCTGCAGTCCATGGGGTCCCAGAGTCGGATATGACTGAGTGACTGAACTGAACTGAACTGATATCAAACATCCATTCATCAGACACCTGTGCATGCTCAGTTTTAGGAGTGATGGTTCCAACCAGCCTGAGCCATCCCCCACTGGACAAAAGCTGCCTTCAAGTTCCTATAAAACAACTAGACCTGGGGAGATACGCTATTAGAGTGGCAGAAAAAAAAAAAAACAACTAGAGCAGCTTAACTGGTGAAGGTAGTTTACCAGTAGACTGGTTTTAACAAGCTGTTCCCCAATCTGTTGCTCTACCAGATAAACTCAAGAACTCCTGCTAGCTATCACATTCTGTTAACACTATTGGGCCACTGCTTCACTTCATTCATTTGGAACTGGAATAAGCACGGCTTTCAGAGTGCTAGTAATGATCTTTCTGCATTCCTCTGCTCAAGTGTATACTTTGATGAATTTCCAACCTGTATGCTTTGGCTGTGAAATTCATCCAACTATATACATATAAGATTGTGCAATATTTTAAAAAGATTTTTTTTAATGTAGACCATTTTTATAGTCTTTATTGAATCTGTTACAATATAGTTTCTCTTTTTATGTTTTTGGTTTTTTTGGCCCCAAGGTATATGGGATCTTAGCTCTCCCAATAAGGGATCAAACCTGCACCCCGTTCATTGGAAGGTAAAGTCTTAATACTGGACCACCAAAGAAGCCACTTTTTTGTATGTATCTTCAGTTCAGCTCAGTTGCTCAGTCATGTCTGACTCTTGGCTATTGCATGGACTGCAGCATGCCAGGCTCCCCTGTCCATCACTGACTTCTGGAGCTTACTAAAACTCATGTCCAGTGAGTCAGTGATGCCAACCATCTCATTCCTCTGTCATCCTCTTCTCCTCCCACCTTCAGTCTTTCAGCATCAGGGTTTTTCAAATGAGTCAATTCTTCATATCAGGTGGCCAAACTATTGGAGTTTCAGCTTTAGCATCAGTCCTTCCAATGTATATGCAGGACTGATTTCCTTTAGGATGGACTGGTTGGATCTCCTTGCTGTCCAAGGGACTTTCAAGAGTCTCCTCCAATACCACTGTTCAAAAGCATCAATTCTTCGGCGCTCAGCTTTGGATTGGTCCAACTCTTGCATCCATACATAACTACTGGAAAAACCATAGCTTTGACTAGATGGGCCTTTGTTGGCAAAGTAATATCCCTGCTTTTTAATATGTCATCTAGTTTGGTCATAGCTTTTTCTCCAAGAAGCAAATGTCTTTTAATTTCATGGCTGCAGTTACCATCTGCAGTGATTTTGAAGCTCCCAAAAATGAAGTCTCTCACTGTTTCCAATGTTTCCCTATCTATTTGCCATGAAGTGATGGGACCGGATGCCATGATCTTAGTTTTCTAAATGTTGGAACTTTACGCCAACTTTTTCACTCTCCTCTTTCACTTTAATTCAAAGGTTCTTTAGTTCTTCACTTTCTCCCATAAGGGTGGTATCACCTGCGTATCTGAGGTTATTGATATTTCTCCTGGCAATCTTGATTCCAGTTTGTGCTTCATCCAGCCCAGCATTTCTCATGATGTACTCTGCATAGAAGTTATATAAGCAGGGTGACAACATACAGCCTTGACATATTGCTTTTCCTATTTGGAACCAGTCTGTTGTTCCATGTCCAGTTCTAACTGTTGCTTCCTGACCTGCATACAGGTTTCTCAAGAGGCAGGTCAGGTGGTCTGGTATTCCCATCTCCTTCAGAATTTTCAACAGTTTCTTGTGATCCACACAGTCAAAGGCTTTGGCATAGTCAATAAAGCAGAAATAGATGTTTTTCTGGAACTCTCTTGCTTTTTCCATGATCCAGCAGATGTTGGCAATTTGATCTCTGGTTCCTCTGCCTTTTCTAAAACTAGCTAGAACGTCAGGAAGTTCACGGTTCACGTATTGTTGAAGCCTAGCTTGGAGAATTTTGAGCATTACTTTGCTAGTATGTGAGAAGAGTGCAATTGTGCGGTGGTTTGAGCATTCTTTGGCATTGCCTTTCTTTGGATTTGGAATGAAAACTGACCTTTTCCAGTCCTGTGGCCACTGCTGAGTTTTCCAAATTTGCTGGCATATTGAGGCAGCACTTTCACGCATCAGCTTTCAGGATTTGAAACAGCTCAACTGGAATTCTATCACCTCCACTAGCTTTGTTTGTAGTGATGCTTTCTAAGGCCCACTTGACTTCCCATTCCAGGATGTCTGGCTCTGGATTAGTGATCACACCATTATGATTATCTGGGTGTGAAGATTTCTTTGTACAGTTCTTCTGTGTATTCTTGCCACCTCTACTTAATATCTTCTGCTTCTGTTAGGTCCAGACCATTTCTGTCCTTTATCGAACCCATCTTTGCATGAAATGTTCCCTTGGTATCTCTAATTTTCTTGAAGAGATCTCTAGTCTTTCCCATTCTGTTCTTTTCCTCTATTTCTTTGCATTGATCGCTGAAGAAAGCTTTCTTATCTCTTCTTGCTATTGTTTGAAACTCTGCATTCAGATGCTTATATCTTTCCTTTTCTCCTTGGCTTTTCACTTCTCTTCTTTTCACAGCTATTTGTAAGGCCTCCCCAGACAGCCATTTTGCTTTTTTGCATTTTTTTCCCATGGGGATGGTCTTGATCCATGTCTCCTGTACAAGGTCACGAACCTCATTCTGTAGTTCATCAGGCACTCTATCTATCAGATCTAGGCCCTTAAATCTATTTCTCACTTCTACTGTATAATCATAAGGGATTTGATTTAGGTCATACCTGAATGGTCTAGCAGTTTTCCCTACTTTCTTCAATTTGAGTCTGAATTTGGTAATGAGGAGTTCATGATCTGAGCCACAGTCAGCTCCTGGTCTTGTTTTTGTTGACTGTATAGAGCTTCTCCATCTTTGGCTGCAGAGAATATAATCAATCTGATTTTGGTGTTGACCATCTGGTGATGTCCATGTGTAGAGTCTTTTCTTGTGTTGTTGGAAGAGGGTGTTTGCTATGACCAGTGCATTTTCTTGGCAAAACTCTATTAGCCTTTGCCCTGCTTCATTCCGCATTCCAAGGCCAAATTTGCCTGTTACTCCAGGTGTTTCTTGACTTCCTACTTTAGCATTCCAGTCCCCTATAATGAAAAGGACATCTTTTTTGAGTATTAGTTCTAAAAGGTCTTGTAGATCTTCATAGAACCATTCAACTTCAGCTTCTTCAGCATTACTGCTTGGGGCATCTGAGTCTGAGTCTGAAATCGCTCAGTTGTGTCTGACTCTTTGCGACCCCATGGACTGTAGCATATCAGGCTCCTCCGTCCATGGGATTTTCCAGGCAAGAGTGCTGGCATGGACTGCCATTTCCTTCTCCAGGGAATCTTCCCGACCCAGAAATCAAACCCAGGTCTCCTGCATTGCAGGCAGACGCTTTACCGTCTGAGCCACCAGGGAAGACTTGGATAACTGTGATATTGAATGGTTTGCCTTGGAGACAAACAGAGATCATTCTGTCGTTTTTGAGATTGCATCCAAGTATTGCATTTCGGGCTCTTTTGTTGACCAGGATGGCTATTCCATTTCTTCTGAGGGATTCCTGCCTGAAGTAGTAGATATAATGGTCATCTGAGTTAAATTCACCCATTCCAGTCCATTTCAGTTCACTGATTCCTAGAATGTCAATGTACACACAAGGCATTTTAGGAAGTGGAAATGATTGCTGAGATACACAATGAGCTCAAAAACAAAATAGACATGGCTAGTTGTCAAATGAGGACTCATAAGAAGACTTAAGAAATCTCTCATAATTTCCAGAAATAAGAAGTAGGCTATGTATGAGAAAAAAATTAAGGCATAGAAGACTGTAAACCACTATCTGTTCTACTAGCAGCAATGGTCTTGGTTTTGAATTAACAAATAAAACACAATAGGCTTCACCAAGCACCAAGTTTACTTAGATTTAAAAATTCAGGATAAGAAACACAACCACAGTATAAAGTCATCAAGCTCTTAGGAAGCATGTGCTAACACAATATGAGGCTGAGTGTTGTGTAGACAACTTTTGGCTTTAGATTAAAAGGCTCTATACAGAAGTGAATAGAAAGTCATTAAAATTTTCCAACGGTGTACTGAAGAATTAATACTAATAAACAAGAGCCTGGCTTTTACTCTTGGCCACTAGAAGGCTTCCTAGTGGCTCAATGGTAGAGAATCTGCCCGTCAGTGTAGGAGACTCCGGTTCAATAGTGGATCAGGAAGATCTCCTGGAGGAGGGCATAGCAACTCACTCCAATATTCTTGCTGGGAAAACTCCAGGGACAGAGGATCCTGGCAGGTTAGAGTCCATGGGGTTGCAAAGAGTCAGACACGACTGAGAAGCCCTGGCAAACTAACATACTGCAAATTGATCTACAAATTCAATCTAACCTCTATCAAAATTCCAGCAAGTTTCTTTGCAGAGACTGGTAAATTGATCTTAAAATTCCTATGGAAACTCAAAAAGCCCATAATCTTGACAAAGAATAATAAAACTGGCAAACTCACAATGACCAATTTTAAAACTTGCTAGAAAGCAACACTAATTAAAACAATGTGGTACATGCAAAAGAATAGACAAAAGATAAATGGAATAGAAATGAGATTCCAGAAATAAATCCTGACATTTACCACACTTCAAGTCAATTGATTTTTGACAAGAAAATTCAAGGGAGAAAGAATGGTCTTTTCAACAAATTGTGTTGACACAATAGAATATCCATTTGAAAAGAATGAATTTCAGTCCTACCTCACAGCAAACACAAGAATGAACTCAAAATTGATTAAAGGTGTAAATGTAAGAGCTCAAATTATAGAATTCCTTGAAGAAGATATAGAAGCAAATCTTTGTAACTCTGGATTAGATAATGATTTGACATCAAAGCATAAGCAAAAACAGAAAAAATAAATGAATTGGACATCAAATTTGAAAACCTTTATGCACCAAAAGATACTGTTAGGTAGTTAGAATATGAAAAAGGAGTCCAGAATGACAGTGGCTAAAAGACAAGGAAGGGAAAAGCCCACGGGAAAAAAAAAAGGAAGGTCCGAGGACCGAGGACTGGAGTGAGGACCTCAGGTAGAACAAACAGCACTCCTGGCTAGCCCAATTTACATAGGGCAGGCCCAGGGGGAGAAAAACGTAAATAGAGGAGCCAAAGTGCCTGGGGTCTCTCTCCCTTGAGCAGGCACTCTCTCTTCCTCTCTCTTCTCTTTGAGTCTTTTGGGTTAGCATGCCCTCAGGCCTCGAGGATGTATTTTCCTTTTATTTTCTAAATAAAACTGACCTGTAACACGGAGCTGTAACACTGATCTGTCTGAGAGCTGTGACACAGTCTGTCCGAGAGCTGAGATATGTTCTGTCCAAGGGCTTTAACATCCATCACTTCAAGTTTTTGTTGTGACGAGACAGAACCGAAGAAATTACACACTCCTCTGACAATACCATCAAAAAACTGAGAAGACGTATCACACAATGGTAAGAAATATTTCCAAATCACATATATGTTAGAGACTTGGGCCTAGAATATATAAAGAACTCTTTCAATTCAATGGTAAAACGCAGCAAGAGAAGAGCAACTAGAAACATACATAAGAATTCCCATAAAAATTTCAGCTGAGGAACTTCCCTGGTGGTCCAGTGGTAAAGAATCCACCTACCAATGTAGGGAACATGACTTTAATCCCTGGTTCAGGAAGATGTCACATGCCAAGGGGTAATTAAGCCCCTGAGCCACAACTGCTGAAGCCTACGTTCTCTAGAACCTGTGCTCCCCCAACAAGAGAAGCCACCACAATAAGAAGCCTGCACAATGCAACTAAAAAAAGCCCACACAAGCAGCAACAGAAGATCCGGAGCAGACAAAAATAAAGATACAATTTTTTTTTTTAACTGCCAGCAGACTTTTCAGCAGAAATGGCTTACCTGCTAGCTCAGACAGTAAAGAATCTACCCGAAATGCAGGAGACCCAGGTAGATGTGGGTTTGATCCCTGGGTTGTGAAGATTCCCTGGAGAAGGGAATGGCAACGCATTCTAGTATTACTATCTGGGAAATCCCATGGGCAGAGGAGCCTGGTGGGCTACAGTCTATGGGGTTGCAAAGAGCCAACACGACTGAATGACTAAGCACAGCAGATAAGAAGGGAACAGCATGATATATTTTAAATGATGAAAGGAAAAAAGTCTACAACCAACAACACTGTACTCAGGAAGGCTTTCACTCAGATTTGAAGGACAGATAAAGAATTTTAAAGATAAGCAAAAACTAAAAAAAAGTTCAGTATCACTAAACTACCTGAGAAGAAATGCTTTATAAAATTCTCTAGGTAGAAAAGAATAAGCCACAACTAGAAATATTAAAAGTATGAAAAAGAAATCTCATTGGTAAAGGCACAAAAAAGGTAGTATAGTTCAACCATTTTAAAAAAGCAACGTTAAAAGACAAAGTAACCAAATCATCTATATCCACAATAAATAGGTTAAGATCCCTACATAAAAGGATGTAAAATATGATGTCACAAATAGTAAATGGTGGGGTGGGGTGGTGAGGGTAGAAATGCAGGGTGGTTAAAATGTGTCTGACATTAAGAGATCAGAAACTTAAAATAATCAAATAAATATCCATAAATAAACCTCTTGGCCAGCACAAACAGAATTATGTAACAGACAAACAGGAAAGAAAGGAATCTAAATACAAGACTAAATATAGTCATCAAGCCACAAGGGAAGAGAAAAACAAAGAAGAAACAAAAAGAACTACAAAAATAACTAGAATGTGGCCAACAAAATGGCAATAAGTATACACCTATTAACATTACTTCATTTTTGTTTTCCTGACAGCACTATGAGATTTGCAGGATCTTACTTTCCTTATCACAGATCAAACCCGGGGCCACACCAGTAAAAAGCACCAAATCCTAACCACAGCACCACTGGGGAATTCTCTCAATAATTACTTTAAATGTAAACAGATTAAATACTTCAATCAGAAGACACAGAGCAGGTGAATGGGTAAAAAAACAAGACCCATCTAGACGTTGCCAAGAAGAGGTTCGGCTGAGATCTAAAGAAACACACAGACTGAAAGTGAGGAGATGAAAAAGGCATGCCATACAAATAGAAAATAAAAGAAAACTGAAGCAAAAATAAATATATCAAATATATTAAAAAATAAAGCCTATTAATATTTTAAAAATTAAAATTTATATTAAACAAAGTGGTTGAAGAGAGAAAATAATACCAAAAATATGTAACATGTTTTTAATTTTAAAAACCAAAGAACAAAAAAGACTAGTATCATAATGTGTTTATATTCCCATATATTTACCTACTTTAAATATTTATCAAAATCTAGATGGATGCATTCATCTTTGGGGGAAAGTGGCAAAAGGACAGAGAAGAGACTCTTACCATTTACCACTGTAAACTTGTCATTATTGCCTATGTATGTGCTTAGTCATAACTTTTCTTCCAAGGAGTAAGCGTCTTTTAATTTCATGGCTGCAATCACCATCTGCGGTGATTTTGGAGCCCCCAAAAATAAAGTCTGACACTGTTTCCACTGTTTTTCCATCTATTTCCCATGAAGTGATGGGACCGGATGCCACGCTTACTCCTTGGAAGAAAAGTTATGACCAACCTAGAAAGCATATTCAAAAGCAGAGACATTACTTTGCCAACTAAGGTCCGTCTAGTCAAGGCTATGGTTTTTCCAGTAGTCATATATGGATGTGAGAGTTGGACTGTGAAGAAGGCTGAGAGCTGAAGAATTGATGCTTTTGAACTGTGGTGTTGGAGAAGACTCTTGAGAGTCCCTTGGACTGCAAGGATATCCAACCAGTCCATTCTGAAGGAGATCAGCCCTGGGATTTCTTTCAAAGGAATGATGCTAAAGCTGAAACTCCAGTACTTTGGCCACCTCATGTGAAGAGCTGACTCACTGGAAAAGACTCTGATGCTGGGAAGGATTGGGGGCTGGAGGAGAAGAGGACAACAGAGGGTGAGATGGCTGGATGGCATCACTGACTCGATGGACGCAAGTCTGAGTGAACTCTGGGAGTTGGTGATGGACAGGGAGGCCTGGTGTGCTGTGATTCATGGGGTCGCAAAGAGTCGGACACGACTGAGCGACTGAACTGAACTGATGTGCTTAGTCACTCATTCATGTCTGACTCTTTATGACCCCATGGACAGTAGACTGCCAGGCTTCTCTGTCCATGGGGATTCTCCAGGCAAGAATACCGGAGTGGGTTGTTATGCCTTCCTCGAGGGAAACTACCCAAACCAGAGATCTAACCCATGTCTCCTGCATTGCTGGCGGATTCTTTACGGTCTGAGCCACCAGGGAAGCTGAAGAATACTGGAGCAAGTAGCCTATCCCTTCTCCAGGGTTACTTCCTGACCCAGGAATCCAATCAGGGTCTCCTGCACTGCAGGCAGATTCTTTACCAGCTGAGCCACTGGGGAAGCCCTTGCTTATGTATGCTTTGGAAAAAAATTTTTTGTCCTTTAAAAAGAATTTGAAAAGCAGTATGCAAACCTATAGCAAATATCTGGAGGCCATGAGAAAAAAAAACACATAGGCTCAATCTCTATTACAAAATGAAGCATGAATTTTGCTTCCTAGTCTTCTTCTAAGAGTTTCACACACACTGTCACCTTGGATCCCCTTATAGCAGACTTCCATCATGCTACACGCAAGAACTCTTAAACCCCCAAAATATAAACTTATCTGAGCCTACAGAACTAGTCAGTGATGAAGCCAGAGCTATAACTTTAATTACATTTCACTGCAATGCTGATGCTCATTGTTGAGTTTCACATTGGAGGTGGTCAAGGCTCTGACAGTTATTAGAGGCTAATCCTTAGCAGTTTTACATTTACCAAAGCTCACGTTTCTCCTTTCCAATATTTGAAAGTTATTCCCAGTGTTTTGTGGACTTGTTAAATTGTGTATGTAAAATAGATGGGACATCGCTCAAGAGTAACTATTAATATACTATATGCAAAATGCTAGGTATCCTTAAACATTATACCTACATTGCTTCTAGGATCACATTCAAAAGGCTGACATTTAGTATCTACGAAGGCTGAAAATTCTCATTCTCTATGATACAGCAATTCCACTCCCAGGTATTCACTCCACTGAAAGGCACATATATGTCAATCAAAAGATATAGTCCCGAATATTCAGAGCACTATACCTAGGAGTCCCAAACTGGGAACTACCAAAAGCCTATAGTCAGTAATATTCGACCAATTACTTTTATGATCACAAAATAAAATACTATTTGGCAGAGATAAAGAACAATCTACAACTACACTCAAAAACAGCAATGAAGCTCACAAATGTAATGTTGAGCCAAAGTAGACAATAAAACGGCACACTGGAGGATTCATCACCGTAAAATACGGAGTTGGGAAAAACTAACCCGTTTTGTTCATTGGAAGGACTGATGGTAAAGCTGAAACTCCAATACTTTGGCCTCCTCATGCGAAGAGTTGACTCACTGGAAAAAACCCTGATGCTGGGAGGGATTGGGGGCAAAAGGGGAAGGGGACGACAGGGGATGAGATGGCTGAATGGCATCACCAATTCGATGGCCAGGAGTTTGAGTAAACTCCGGGAGTTGGTGATGGACAGGCCTGGCGTGCTGCGATTCATGGGGTCGCAAAGACTCGGACATGACTGAACGACTGAACTGAAGTGAACCCGTTTTTTGGACTCAGGATAGAGTACGTTGGGCAAGGGAAAGTGCTACTGGGGTGCTGGCAATGATGTTTCTAGACCCTTGATCTCGGTTGCCCAAGTACGTTCGGGTTACGAAATACATTGAAATATATACTTAGGATTTATGCAGGGTTTTTTGTGTGTGTGCGTGTATGTGTATAACTCATTAAAAGTTCTAGAAAAAATTGGGAGAGGCTAGAATTCTTGGAATTCTACCTAAAGGCATTCAGCTCCGGTTTCACCACGAATCCATATTCAACACGCTTCACTCCAACAAGCGAGGGATGTTTGAGGCAGAAAAGAGGAGTGGGCAGGGCGGGTTCCGCTCCACATTATAGACAGCAGATCCCCGTGCGCCCCGCCCTGGGCCAGAAGAAAGACCCGGTGCTTTTATCACCGACGAGCAGGGGTCCGAGACCTAAAGGGACGCCTCCAGAGGCGGCTCAGCTACAGATTTCTCTCGGCTCCAGGCGACGCCTGACACCCTCGGACGTCCGGGCGCCCTCCACCCGGCCTGAGGCAAAAACTCCAGCAGCCGCCCGCGCCTTTACGTTCAGGGTCCAGAGTGCGGCTGTGGGCCCGGGCTGGTGGCGACAGTGACGCTGGAGCCGGCCGGCCGCTGCCGCTGGGACGAGCCCGTGCGCATCGCCGTGCGCGGCCTGGCCCCGGGGCAGCCGGTCACGCTGCGCGCGTCCCTGCGCGACGAGAAGGGCGCGCTCTTCAGGGCCCACGCGCGCTACTGCGCCGACGCCGCCGGCCTGCTGGACCTGGAGCGCGCGCCCGCGCTGGGCGGCAGCTTCGCGGGGCTCGAGCCCATGGGGCTCTTCTGGGCTCTGGAGCCCGAGAAGCCTCTGCTGCGCCTGGTGAAGCGGGACGTGCAGACGCCCTTCGCCGTGGAGCTGGAGGTGCTCGACGGTCACGAGCCCGAGGCCCAGCGGCTCCTGGGCCGGGCGGTGCACGAGCGCGACTTCCTGGCGCCCGGGGTGCGGCGCGAGCCGGTGCGCGCGGGCCGGGTGCGCGCCACGCTCTTCCTGCCGCCAGGTGAGCCGGGGGAGCTGGGGCCTGGAGAGCGTGTGCTCTAGGCCTTCTCGGTTTGTGCTACCGCTTCCCAGGAAGGGTGGCTGGGGATCAGGGTCAGAGAAGAGGATGTTGACTAAATCAGTGACCTCACAGCCACAGTGGAGGCTTTTGATTTGTTCTGCACTCTGCTATGCGGTTTGCTTGCATTATCTCATTTAACCTCTGTATCCCAAAGCGGTGGATACTGTTATGCAGATTAAAAGAAAAAGAAGAAAAAAAAAGGACTGGATGGGGTCTGTAGGTTCACTTTGCGATGAATAACTACAGATTTCTATAACCTTCAGCTCTGACACAGTATGATGGTCTTACACAACCTGATGACAGCTGAGGAAGCTAGTGCCTCCTCACTCTTCTTGAGTGTCCTGCGTACGCTGGGCCCCTTACCTACTTTTTCATGTTCCTCTCTACTACAGATCACTTTTCAGACTTCACGGCCTTCCTCACTTAAAGCCTCACAGTTCAGTTCAGTTCAGTCGCTCAGTCGTATCTGACTCTTTGCGACCCCATGAATCGCAGCTCGCCAGGCCTCCCTGTCCATCACCATCTCCCGGAGTTCACTCAGACTCACGTTTGTTAGGACCTAACTGGAGCCAAAGCAGGCTCTAAGGGGCAGGCTAGGTCTGAAGTTTAGTCTCTAAGAAAGCTGAGGCACTGGGAACTCCCACAGGCGGTGTAGCTTGACCAATAGGAGAAATCCCCTGAGAAAGCCCTTGCGTGTGGGAATCTAGCCAATTAGTAGATGCCAAGAGACCCTTGTAACCAATCCGCCCTTGCCTACTCCCTGTCTTTGTTCTAAGTTTATAAATACTGCTGTGCTTCAGGGCTCGGGGCCCCCTTGCCTTACTCCACCATATTGGATGCGGCAGTGTGCCCTAACTCGAGTTAGCAATAAATAAACTCCCTTCTTGCTTTTGCATTGCCTTGGTGGATTTGTTCTCTCAGTTTATTCGGGGACTTGGACACGGAGCATGACAACGTTCATCAAGTCCGTGATGGCATCCAGCCATCTCATCCTCTGTCGTCCCCTTCTCCTCCTGCATTAGAATCTTTTCCGATGAGTCAACTCTTCGCATGAGGTGGCCAAAGTACTTCTTTCCTCTAAGCAGACTCTGAACCAAAGGTATCACCAAGGGTTTTGATTTGCTTTTGAAGGCTTCGTTTTGATTCTCAATTCTGTGCCCAATCCTAAAAAGAATACTGCAAATCAACTGTCTAAAATCCTCCTTCCATGATATAGTATTAGACTCTATTACCCACCTTTACAACTAAAGATTCTTCAAGTATACCTTGGAGATAATTTGGAATTTGTATCCCTTGTTCAATAATGACTCAGAGAGCTCTTTTCTTTCCTCTGATTCACAGGCACCCACTAAATACTTTAGAAAGATTTCTAAAAGGAAAGCAAATTCTTTAATAAATTATGTAATACATTCTCTTATGATATTGCCTTCTTTAGGATCTGGACCTTTCCCAGGGATCATTGACATCTACGGTGTTAGAGGAGGCCTGTTGGAATATCGGGCCAGCCTTCTGGCTGGCCATGGCTTTGCCACATTGGCTCTAGCTTATTGTAGCTTTGAAGATCTCCCCAAGATATTCAATACCATAGACCTGGACTACTTTGAAGAAGCCCTGTGCTACATGCTTCAACACACCCAGGTTCTCCTAATGTCCTTTATCATTCTCTCTAGAACCTGCAGAGAGGGTGTCACTTTGCACTCACCTATGCCAAGTGCATTGCTGCTGCTCTGCTCTTCTTTCACAGACATTTCTTTTGAAGACTTCCTTGGTTTTAGGTACCTACTCCACTTTCTCTGTCAGGTGGATTAAAATTGCTGACTTCATTGTCAAATTCATGTGAGATTTTATTTCAGGGAATTATGTAGTAATATTAAAATTTCTTCAAGTGGAGTTTCTAATTTTTTAGCTTTGCATGCTTTTTAATCTTTATATTTCTGATAGCAGAATATGTTCTCAGATTTGATTGAAACTTGTCCACCCATTTCAGAAGCTAAGAACTACTTAACTGGACTCTGAAGTCTTACTTTGTTTCTATAAAGCTAACCATTTTTCAGTATATATTTAGATGTGGTCTGATAATGATTCACTTCTTGGGACATACTTTCCTTTCACAAGTTAGATACCCAAGAACATTGATGTTATAATTCCACCTGAGTGAGGCTCTGAACTCAACAGGCTCCATGACTCAGCATTCTCTAGTACATGACTCTCTGGAAGTTTGCAACCAGTTCCCAAATTTGCCAGTGAGGTGAGTTTTTAAGATTTGTTTGCCACGTGTCCAGGAAGATAGTCTTTACAAGGAAAGAATCTCCTCTGTCAGCTGAGGTTGAGTGTCTTTTGAGCAGTTCACAAGTCAAAGCTAGCAGCAACTCTAGCATTTAGAAAAATGTTTTTTCTGGGGTAGGTTTTTGACTTTTGTCTCTTCTTTTCTTGCAGATAAAAGGCCCAGGCATTGGCCTTTTGGGCATTTCTTTAGGGGCTGATATTTGTCTCTCCATGGCCTCATTTTTGAAGAATGTATCAGCCACAGTGTCCATCAATGGATCTGGATTCAATGGAAACAAAGCTATGTACTACCAAGAGAACAGCATTCCACCACTGGGCCATGACCTGAGGCGAGTGAAGGTAGCTTTCTCAGACTTCCTAGACATTGTGGATGTAAGGAATGATATTATAGGAGGATGTGAGAACCCTTGCATGATTCCAATAGAGAAGGCCCAGGGGCCCTTCCTCTTCATTGTTGGTCAGGATGACCATAACTGGAGGAGTGAGTTTTATGCCCAGATAGCCTCTGAACGGTTACAGGACCATGGAAAGGAAAAACCCCAGATCATCTCTTATCCTGGGACTGGGCACTACATTGAGCCTCCTTATTTCCCCACGTGCCCAGCTTGTTTGCACAAATTATTGGACAAACCCGTATTGTGGGGTGGGGAGCCCAGGGCTCATTCTAAGGCCCAGGTAGATGCGTGGAAGCAAATTCTAACCTTCTTCCCCAAACACCTTGGACCTTCTCCCAAATTGTAATGCACTGCTCTGCTACTGACAGGAGAGATTCAAGGTTGGATTTTAGTGTTTAATAATCTTACGTGAATCATTTGTCTCCTGGGTAACATTAAATTCATGTCATTGTTATTAATGATGTATTGTAGGAAACTTTTGGAGTTTTATTTTGTAATGAATTTTTCTAATGTAACACATCCCTCTTGTAGAAGACTGGATTAAAAGTATACAAAATAGTAAAAAGTATCCCCACTGTTAAAATTTGTGTTTTCATCTGGGGTTTTTACTTAACACTTGGAGGCACAGATGAAATTTAACGCTGAACAAATACTAGGGTACTTTTTCTATCATTGGGAGAGAATGACCATTCAGCATTTGTTACTGGTTCAACTACCACTGACAGAAGAATTTTCATTGGCTAAAATATACACAAAGGTGTTGATAGAAGGG
This sequence comes from Nanger dama, assembly GCA_917880005.1. Lineage (NCBI taxonomy): Eukaryota > Metazoa > Chordata > Mammalia > Artiodactyla > Bovidae > Nanger > Nanger dama. Next base: position 18,429,649 of record CAKJTW010000003.1, on the reverse strand, counting down.
TAGCCAGACTGATCTTTTTCTCATAGAGATTCGAGAAGAATCCCCTGGGAGGAGGAGTGATGGTAAGAAGGGGAGCATCTGGCTCTAAAACAGTTTAGTCAAAACTCTGATACAAAGGAGCGTGACTATGACCTATTTTCCTTCTTGCTTCCTGGTTCTAAGAACAAACTTTGGAAACTCATATTGTGACATTCTTAGAGGCGTCATCACTTTCCCCTGACAACAAAGCTACAAAGCATTATGTAGGTATATTTGAAGAGATAATGGTTGAGAATTTTCTAAAACTGACAAAGACATCAACCACATAGTCCAGAAGGACTATGTCTTAGCTCAGGCTTCTCTAACAAAATACCATAGATAGAGTGGCTTAAACAACACACACACAGTTGTGCAGTCTGAGAAGTCCAGGATCAAGGTTCTGGCAGATTCAGTTCCTGGTGAGGGCATTTTCTGAACTAGAGACAGCTACCTTCTCCCTGTCTCCTCACCTGGCAGGAAGAGGAGAAACCACCTCTGGTTTCTCTTCCTTGTTTCATAAGGACACTAATCCCATCATGGGGCCCTCATTTGAACCTGACAAACTCCTAAAAGCCCTACCTTCAAATACCATTACACTGAGGTTTCAGATGTCAACATTTGAGTTTTGAGGGGATATAACACCCATTAAGTTCAAGTCAGTTAAAACAAAGAAAATCATATTTAACATATCACAGAAAAGTTTGTTCTTAAAAAATATTTATTTATTTGGCTATATTGGGTCTTAGTTGCAGCATGCGGGCTCTTTCTTGTACCCTGTGGGCTTCTCTAGTTGTGGCATGTAGGCTCAGGAGTTGCAGTACATGGCCTTAGAGGCCCCATGGCATATGGGATCCTGGTTCCCCGACAAGGGATCAAACCTGTGTTCCCTGCACTGGAAGGTGTACTCTTCAGGACTGGATCACCAGGAAGTCCCAGAAAAATTGTCGGTAACATTAATTCTTTGCTACTTCTGGCACCAACAGGCGGGAGATCTACGCCCTCTCCTCTCAATATGGATGGGTTTCTGGCTGCTTCAGTTAGTACAGTAGGGCTGAACTGATGCTTTGTGACTTTGGTCATAAAGGCCACGATGATTTCGCCTCGTTTGCCGGGAACACTTGCTGTTGGAGAGCTGAGCCACCCAATGAAGCTTGACAAACTTGAGGCTGTAATGCTGTGAGGAAGCCCCAAATACACGAGAGCCCCAAATCACAGAGAGCCAACTGTAAGCACTTCCTGTGATCGTCACAAATGAACTCAGCCTGTGAGTCATCTCAGCTCAGGTACTAGATACGTGAGTGAACAAACCTCTAGATGATCCTAGCCCTAGCCATTGAATCTTCCCAGTGAAGGCCTTAGATATCCTGAAGCAGAGAGGAGTTGTCCCAGTCAAGCGCTGTCCAAATTACGGATCTATGAACAAAATATTGTTTTATGTGACTATATTTGGGGTGTATTTCAGTTATCTATTGCTATGTAACAAACTACCCTAGAACATAGTAGCTTAAAACATTGACCATTCTATTGTTGTCACTCACCAGGCAGGGAAGTTGGTATTGGCTGTCAGCTCAGATCTCTGGCAGGGCTGTGGGATCACAGGGTCTCAGTTCTCTCCACATGGGCCTTTACAGTGGCTAATTTGGCTGGCTTCCAAGAGTGAGCATCCCAGCATATCAAGGCCATCCCAGCACTGCATGGCCTCGTCTTTGACCTTGTCTCGGCAGCTACATAGTATCACTCCTGCCATACACTATTTGTCAAGGTGGGCTTCCCTGGTGGCTCAGATGGTAAAGTATCTGCCTGCAGTGGGGTAGACCCAGGTTCAATCTCTGGGTTGGGAAGATCCCCTGAAGAAGGGAATGGCTACCCACTCCAGTATTCTTGCCTGGAGAATTCCATGAACAGAAGAGCCTGGCAGGCTCCATGGGGTCACAAAGAGTCAGACACAACTGAGTGACTTACACTTTCATTGGTCAAGACAATCACAAAGACCCACAAACTTTAAGGAGAACATAGTAGTCTACCTCTCAAAAGGAGAGTGCAGAGTCTCTAGAAAAGCATGTGGAATGGGAAACACTGTAATCACCTTTTAAAGTCTGCCTTCTAAGCCACACTATACACATTCCTCCCACATGTAAAATACACCCATCCCTCCTTTGAGGACCCCCCTCCCCACCAGAGTCTCATTCTAGTATAGCACCATGCTCAGGCTCAAAGTCCAAGACTGCATCAATTATATCAGGCTCAGATAAAGATGAAGCTCCTCAGGTATAGTTCCTTGGGTATAGCTCCTTAAGCATCTTCTCAATCTTAAGACCTATTAACTAAATAAGGAAGTTAACTGTACTTACACATACATCAGGATATGGTAGTGGTAGTATAATTCTTAGACATTCCTGTTCAAAAATGGGGAATATGGGAGGCACGTAACAGCCCCTAGCCATTCTGAAATCCAGCTGAGAACATGTTGCCAATTCTTCCATTGCTGCTCAATTTATACTCTGTGAGTTGTTCTCTGTAGCTCCTAAATGAGTGGGGAAACCCTCCTGGATCTGTTCACTGGACAAAATGGATGAGACATCCATCTCTTTTTATTTTGCTCTGTCTTTTGCTCAGTTGCTAAGTCATGTCTGATTTTTGGTGAAGCCATGGACTGCCGTACACCAGGTCTCCCTGTCCTTCACCATCTCCCAGAGCTTGCTCAAACTCATGTCCATTGAGTTGGTGATGCCATCCAACCATCTCATCCTCTGTTGCCCCCTTCTCCTCCTGCCCTCAATCTTTCCCTCCTCAGGGTCTCTTCCAATGATTCAGCTCTTCTTATATTCTCTGTTTTAGTATACTTCATATACTCTTTCTTTTAGTTCAGACTCTGCTTCCACCAGAACAATTCTCTCAAGAATTATGCAGGTTTTCTGAAAATTATTAGTGGGTTTCACTTTCTTAGATAATACACCACTGCAAATCTGTTTGAGATACGAACTTCTCTATCTGGGAGTCCCTGGGATGATGCCGCAGGCAAACATCCTTAAGGTTCCCATAAATTCTATTATTTAATAGACAGGATATGCTAGGTACACCTTAAAATCTTCAGAGGACCTTTTGCCATTCTGAAGTGTTTTATGAAGCACTACCTTGAATCTTTTCTTAACAAAGTCTCTCACACAGATCCAGCCTGGGTTTGACTTTGTTCTGAATTCCTGTCTTAATTATGGAGTAATTTACCATCTGGAGAAGTTGTAAGAAGAAACAGTATTATTGTTATATCTGGCAAGCCCCGGTTGCTTCCTATTTAGCAATTCGTTCTTCAGCTCACCTCTTCCTCTTCCATTTTGTCATAGTTAGCATGGAGAAGCATAACTGATGATGTTCTTTAGTAGTGTGCCTGTGTTGCTTTCAGTTTTTGTGTGTCTAGATTGTAGGCTTTTTATTTCTGGTTACCACGGGTTTCATATATGATGACCTATATCTATATCTACTTGTTTTGAACTAGTAATCATTTAGTCCTTTAAGTTCAAACACATTCTAAAAGATCTGCATTTTTCTTTTCCTTACCTACATTTTGTGTTTTCGATGTCAGATTCTACATTTTCATGTTTACCCTTAACTGTTTATTGTTGTTATAGTTGCTTTTTTGTCTTTGAATCTTCTTACTAGCTTCTTTAAGTGATTAATCTTCAACCCTTACTACACATTTCCCATTCTTAGTGAGATTTTCCCTTTCCTAATGAATCTTCTTTTCCACTTCGAGAGGATCCTTTAACATTTAACCAAGGAAATGAAGCACCTATACTCTAAAAACTATAAAACACTGATGAAGAAAACTGAAGATTACAAAAAAAAAGAAAAGATATATTGAGTTCTTGGATTGAAAGAATTAATAGTTAAAATGGCCATAGAACCCAAAGCAATCTAGAGATGTACTGCAATCCCTATTTAAAAACCCATGACATTTATCACAGAAGTAAAATAAATCCTAAAATTCATATGGAAATACAACAGGTCCCAAACTGCCAAAACAATCTTGAGAGAAAAAAAAAGAGAGAGGGAGAAAACAAAGTTGGAAGTATTATGTACCCTATCTTCAGACAATATTACCAAGTTATAGTCATTAAAGCAGCATGGTACTGGCACAAAAACAAGTACATAGGTCAACGGAATTGAATAGGGAGCCCCCCAAAAATCCGTACACCTTTGGTCAGTTAACCTATGACAAAGGAAGCAATTAACCTATGACAAAGAATATGCAATGGCAAAAACATAGTCTCTTCAACAAGTTGTGCTGGAAAAACTGGATAGCTACATGTTCAGTCGCTCAGTCGTGTCCGACTCTTTGCGACCCCATGAATCGCACCACGCCAGGCCTCCCTGTCGATCACCGATTCCCGGAGTTCACTCAGACACAGGTCCATCGAGTCCGTGATGCCATCCAGCCATCTCATCCTCTGTCATCTCCTTCTCCTCCTGCCCCCAATCCCTCCCAGCATCAGAGTCTTTTCCAGTGAGTCAACTCTTTGCATGAGGTGGCCAAAGTACTGGAGTTTCAGCTTTAGCATCATTCCTTCCAAAGAAATCCCAGAGCTGATCTCCTTCAGAATGGACTAGTTGGATCTCCTTGCAGTCCAAGGGACTCTCAAGAGTCTTCTCCAACACCACATTTCAAAAGCATCAATTCTTCGGCACTCAGCTTTCTTCAAAGTCCAACTCTCACATCCATATGTGACCACAGGAAAAACCATAGCCTTGACTAGATGGACCTTAGTTGGCAAAGTAATGTCTCTGCTTTTGAATATATTATCTAGGTTGGTATTAACTTTTCTTCCAAGGACTAAGTGTCTTTTAATTTCATGGCTGCAGTCACCATCTGCACTGATTTTGGAGCCCCCAAAAATAAAGTTTGACACTGTTTCCACTGTTTCCTCATCTATTTTCCATGAAGTGATGGGACTGGGTGCCATGATCTTCATTTTCTGAATGTTGAGCTTTAAGCCAGCTTTTTCACTCTCCTCTCTCACTTTCATCAAGAGGCTTTTTAGTTCCTCTTCATTTTATGCCATAAGGGTGGTGTCATTTGCATATCTGAGGTTATTGATGTTTCTCCCGGCAATCTTCATTCCAGCTTGTGCTTCTTCTAGCCCAGCATTTCTCTACATGTAAAACAATGGAATTACAATATTTTCTCATACCATATACAAAAATAAACTAAAGATGGATTAAAGACCTAAATGTAGGACTTAAAACCATAAAACTCCTACAAGAAAGTATAGGCAGAACACTCTTTGACATGAATCATAGCAACATTTTTTTATCAGTCCCCTAAGGCAAAAGAAATATGAGCAATAAGAAGCAAATGACACCTAAGTAAACTTAACAGGTTTTACACAAAGGAAGCCATCAACAAAACAAAAGACAACCTACTGAACTGGGTAAAATATTGGCAAATGATATGACCAACAAGGGGATTATATCTAAAATAATAAACAACTCATACAACTAAATATCAAAAGAACAAAACAATTAAAAACATGGTCAGAAGACCTGAATCAGTTCAGTTCAGTTCAGTCGCTCAGTTGTGTCCGACTCTTTGCGACCCCATGAATCACAGCACGCCAGGCCTCCCTGTCCATCACCAACTCCCAGAGTTCACTCCGACTCCTGTCCATCGAGTCCGTGATGCCATCCAGCCATCTCATCCTCTGTCGTCCTCTTCACCTCCTGACCCCAATCCCTCCCAGTATCAGAGTCTTTTCCAATGAGTCAACTCTTCACATCAGGTGGCCAAAGTACTAGAGCTTCAGCTTTAGCATTATTCCTTCCAAAGAAATCCCAGGGTTGATATCCTTCAGAATGGACTGGTTGGATCTCCTTGCAGTCCAAGGGACTCTCAAGAGTCTTCTCCAACACCACAGTGCAAAAGCATTAATTCTTCGGCACTCAGCTTTCTTCAAAGTCCAACTCTCACATCCATACATGACCACAGGAAAAACCATAGCCTTGACTAGACGGACCTTAGTCGGCAAAGTAATGTCTCTGCTTTTGAATATGCTATCTGGGTTGGTCATAACTTTTCTTCCAAGGAGTAAGTGTCTTTTAATTTCATGGCTGCAGTCACCATCTGCAGTGGTTTTGGAGCCCCCAAAATAAAATCTGACACTGTTTCCACTGTTTCCCCATATATTTCCCATGGAGTGATGGGACTGGGTGCCATGATCTTCATTTTCTGAATGTTGAGCTTTAGACCAACTTTTTCACTCTCCTCTTTTACTTTCATCAAGAGGCTCTTTAGTTCCTCTTCATTTTCTGCCATAAGGGTGGTATCATCTGCATATCTGAGGTTATTGATATTTCTCCCGGCAATCTTGATTCCAGCTTGTGTTCCTTCCAGTCCAGCGTTTCTCATGATGTACTCTGCATATAAGTTAAATAAGCAGGGTGACAATATACAGTCTTAATGTACTCCTTTTCCTATTTGGAACCAGTCTGTTTTTCCATGTCCAGTTCTAACTGCTGCTTCCTGACCTGCATACAGATTTCTCAACAGGCAGGCTAGGTGGTCTGGTATTCCCATCTCTTGAAGAATTTTCCACAGTTTATTGTGATCCACACAGTCAAAAGCTTTGGCATAGTCAATAAAGCAGAAATAGATGTTTTTCTGGAACTCTCTTGCTTTTTCCATGATCCAGCAGATGTTGGCAATTTGATTTCTGGTTCCTCTGCCTTTTCTAAAACCAGCTAGAACGTCAGAAAGTTCACAGTTCACGTATTGCTGAAGCCTGGCCTGAGAATTTTGAGCATTACTTTACTAGCATGTGAGATGAGTGCAATTGTGCGATAATTTGAGCATTCTTTGGCATTGCCTTTCTTTGGAATTGGAATGAAAACTGACCTTTTCCAGTCCTGTGGCCACTGCTGAGTTTTCCAAATTTGCTGGCATATTGAGTGCAGCACTTTCACAGCATCATCTTTCAGGATTTGAAATAGCTCTACCGGAATTCCATCACCTCCACTAGCTTTGTTTGTAGTGATGCTTTCTAAGGCCCACTTGACTTCACATTCCAGGATGACTGGCTCTAGATGAGTGATCACACCATCATGATTATCTGGGTCATGAAGATCTTTTTTGTAGAGTTCTTCTGTGTATTCTTGCCACCTCTACTTAATATCTTCTGCTTCTGTTAGGTCCAGACCATTTCTGTCCTTTATCGAACCCATCTTTGCATGAAATGTTCCCTTGGTATCTCTAATTTTCTTGAAGAGATCTCTAGTCTTTCCCATTCTGTTCTTTTCCTCTATTTCTTTGCGTTGATCACTGAAGAAGGCTTTCTTATCTCTTCTTGCTATTCTTTGGAACTCTGCATTCAGATGCTTATATCTTTCCTTTTCTCCTTGGCTTTTCACTTCTCTTCTTTTCACAGCTATTTGTAAGGCCTCCCCAGACAGCCATTTTGCTTTTTTGCATTTCTTTTCCATGGGGATGGTCTTGATCCTTGTCTCCTATACAGTGTCACAAACCTCATTCCATAGTTCATCAGGCATTCTATCAGATATAGGCCCTTAAATCTATTTCTCACTTCCACTGTATAATCATAAGGGATTTGATTTAGGTCATACCTGAATGGTCTAGCGGTTTCCCCTGCTTTCTTCAATTTGAGTCTGAATTTGGTAATAAGGAGTTCATGATCTAAGCCACAGTCAGCTCCTGGTCTTGTTTTTGTTGACTGTATAGAGCTTCTCCATCTTTGGCTGCAGAGAATATAATCAGTCTGATTTCAGTGTTGACCATCTGGTGGTGTCCATGTGTAGAGTCTTTTCTTGTGTTGTTGGAAGAGGGTGTTTGCTATGACCAGTGCATTTTCTTGGCAAAACTCTATTAGTCTTTGCCCTGCTTCATTCTGCATTCCAAGACCAAATTTGCCTGTTACTCCAGGTATTTCTTGACTTCCTACTTTAGCATTCCAGTCCCCTATAATGAAAAGGACATCTTTTTGGGTGTTAGTTCTAAAAGGTCTCGTAGGTCTTCATAGAACCGTTCAACTTCAGTTTCTTCAGCGTTACTGGTTGGGGCATAGACTTGGATTACTGTGATACTGAATGGTTTGCTTTGGAGACGAACAGAGATCATGCTTTCGTTTATGAGATTGCATCCAAGTACTGCATTTTGGACTCTTTTGTTGACCATGATGGCTACTCCATTTCTTCTGAGGGATTCCTGAAGACCTGAATAGATATTTTTCCAAAGATGGTGTATAGATGCCTAACAGGCATTTGAAAAGATGCTCAACACCACTCATCAGTGCAAATCAAAACCACAATGAGATAACACCTCACAGAGTAGGGTGCTAACAATGCAGGTGATGAAAAGTGGTCAGATGCAGGATACATCCCAAAGTACAGCAGCAGAGTTTGATGATGGGATGGAAAAAGAGATCACAATGACTCCAAGCTTTTTTTTTTTTTTTTGGATTCCTTAAACGAATGGATGAATTGTTTGTTTGTTACTGAGTTGCTAAATCCTGTCTGAGTCTTTTGCAACCCCATGGACTGTAGCCCTCCAGGCTCCTCTGTTGATGGGTTTCCCAGGCAAGAAAACTGGAGTGGGATTACTCTCTTCTCCAGAAGATCTTTCCAACCCAGGGATTGAACCCATATCTCCTGCATTGCAGGCAGATTCTTTACCACTGAGCCATCTTGGAAGCCAGTGGATGAACAGTGATGCCATTTACTGAAACAGAGAACCCTGAGGAAAGAACAGTCTGGAGAAAAAGCCAAGATTTCTATTTCTGTCATGTTATGTTTTCCTATTGGACATCCAAGTGAAGATGCCAAATACGAAATTAGACCAACAAGTCTGAATCTCAGAGGAGACATGAGAGCTGGAAATATAAATGTGAGAATCAACAATCAGGAAACTGGGAGATGAGTGATAAAAAAAACTGGGACATAAGAGGATAAATGTTGAATTTACATTAAAATCCACCATGAATTTTGACTTAACAGACTACATTAAATACTGATATATTAAAGTGTGTGGACTTTTTTTTTTCCCATGTGAGGTATCTGAATTAATTTTCCCACTGTAAACAACTAATGCTCCTGGATAAAATAACTTCTAAAAGCATTTGTCCTCCTGATAAGAAAGAAAAAGTCTCAGATCAGCTACTGAATAAGGATGGTAAGATAAGAAGAGCAATGCAACCAGCTTCTTTCCTGAGAGCATCTGCTGAATCTCCATAACCCAGAGACAGCTGAGCCCAATTAGCTGACACTAGCTGTGACTGTTTTGAAATAAAGAGGAAGAAGAATGCAAGATTTTCATTACTTTGAGCCTTAACACCTACCCTAGACCAGGAGCCCAGGGAGTCTATATAACCTCTAGCAGTTTCCCTGGGTTAAGAGGGGCCAGGGTCACAGTTCTTAAAGTGTTAGACTGTTGTGTTTTCCACCTTTGCCTTGCAAAGGAATAAAGTCATCTTTTCCCTCCAGGGCTTCCCTAATAGCTTAGCTGGTAAAGAATCTGCCGCCTGCAGTGCAGGAGACCCTGGTTCAATTCCTGGGTCAGGAACATCTGTTAGAGAAGGAATAGGCTACCCATTCCAGCCAGAATTCTTGGGCTTCCCTTGTGGCTCAGCTGGTAAAGAATCTGCCCACAATGCAGGAGACCTGGGTTCAATCCGTGGGTTGGAAAGATCCTCTGGAGAAAGGAAAGGCTACCCACTCCAGTTTGGAAGAGCCACTGGAGAAGGGAAAGGTTACAGACTCCAGTATTCTGGCCTGGAGAATTCCTTGGACTGTATATAGTCCATGGGATCCCAAAGAGTTAGACACAACTAAGCGACTTTCACATTCACTTCTCTTTCCTCCAAATCTCTGTCTCTATCTGTGTTTGGTATGGGTGCACAAGGCTCCAAGATTTTTGGCACCAAATTGAAGAACAAAACTCCCACTGAAGATCTACTACAGTATCAGGGCAGCATCAAGCCTGTGTTTGCCTATTTCAGTTCAGTTCAGTCACTCAGTTGTGTCCGACTCTTTGCGAGCCCATGAACTGCAGCATGGCAGGCCTCCCTGTCCATCACCAACTGCCGGAGTCTACCCAAACCCATGTCCATTGAGCCGGTGATTCCATGCAACCATCTCATCCTATTTAAATAAATAGGTTAAATAGTCATCCCCTATTTAACCATTACAATAAATCCTTTACAGATAAGGAAACTGGATTCAGAGGCTTAATTTTGTACTTTGCTAAGGATCACTATTAAGGAGTAAGTCAGACTGGAATCCAGAAAGGTTGCATTCCATAAACACCTACCTGCTCTGAAAGCCGCTATGGGTTCTTGGTAACAAGACTCAGGGACAAGCGTAGGAGGACTATGTTTCCAACAGATCCCCTGAGTTAAAATCATCTGGGACGCTTTTAATACTTAAATGCTTCTTGGAACTGCCAGTATCTTTCCCAGTCCCTTAGCAGTCTTTCTTCCTCTATTTTGACACTCACCACCCTGGACTGCTTCAAGAAAATTAGAGATACCAAGGGAACATTTTATGCAAAAATGGGCTCAATAAAGGACAGAAATGGTAGGGACCGAAAAGAAGCAGAAGATATTAAGAAGAGGTGGCAAGAATACACAGAAGAACTGCACAAAAGAGTCTTTACAACCCAGATAATCACGACAGTGAGATCACTCACCTAGTGCCAGACATCCTGGAATGTGAAATCAAGTGGGCTTTAGGAAGCATCACTACAAACAAAGCTAGTGGAGGTGATGGAATTCCAGTTGAGCTATTTCAAATCCTGAAAGATGATGCTATGAAAATTCTGCACTCAATATGTCAGCAAATATGGAAAACTCAGCAGTGGCCACAGGACTGGAAAAGGTCAGTTTTCATTCCAATTCCAAAGAAAGGCAATGCCAAAGAATGCTCAAACTACCGCACAATTGCACTCATCTCACATGCTAGTAAAGTAATGCTCAAAACTCTCCAAGCCAGGCTTCAGCAATACGTGAACTGTGAACTTCCAGATGTTCAAGCTGGTTTTAGAAAAGGCAGAGCAACCAGAGATCAAATTGCCAACATCCGCTGGGTCAACGAAAAGCAAGAGTTCCAGAAAAACATCTGTTTCTGCTTTATTGACTATGCCAAAACCTTTGACTGTGTGGATCACAATGAACTGTGGAAAATTCTTCAAGAGATGAGAATACCAGACCACCTGACCTGCCTCTTGAGAAACCTGTATGCAGGTCAGGAAGCAACAGTTAGAACTGGACATTGAACAACAGACTGGTTCCAAATAGGAAAAGGAGTACGTCAAGGCTGTATATTGTCACCCTGCTTATTTAACTTATATGGAGAGCACATCATGAGAAATGCTGGGCTGAAAGAAGCACATGCTGGAATCAAGTTTTCTAGGAGAAATATCAATAACCTCAGATATGCAGATAATACCACCCTTATGGCAGAAAGTGAAGAACTAAACAGCCTCTTGATGAAAGTGAAAGAGGAGAGTGAAAAATTGGCTTAAAGCTCAACATTCAGAAAACTAAGATCATGGCATCTGGTCCCATCACTTCATGGCAAATGGATGGGGAAACAGTGGAAACAATGGCTGACTTTACTTTTCTGGGCTCCAAAATCACTGCAGATGGTGATTGTAGTCATCAAATTAAAAGATGCGTCTGTCTACAATGCGGGAGACCCGGTTTGATCCCTGGGTCAGGAAGATCCGCTGGAGAAGGAAATGGCATTCCACTCCAGTACTATTTCCTGGAAAATCCCATGGACAGAGGAGCCTAGTAGGCTACAGTCCATGGAGTCACAAAGAGTCGGACACAACTGAGTGACGTTCCTGTTCCTGTTACTCCCTGGAAGGAAAGTTATGATCAACCTAGATAGCTTATTAAAAAGCAGAGATATTACTTTGCCAACAAAGGTCTCTCTAGTGAAGGCTATGGTTTTTCCAGTAGTCATGTATGGATGTGAGAGTTGGACTGTGAAGAAAGCTGAGCACAGAAGAATTGATGCTTTTGAACTGTGGTGTTGGCGAAGACTCTTGAGAGTCCCTTGGACTGCAAGGAGATCCAACCAGTCCATCCCAAAGGAGATCAGTCCTGGGTGTTCATTGGAAGGGCTGATGCTGAAGCTGAAACGCCAATACTTTGTCCACCTGATGCAAAGAACTGACTCATTTGAAAAGACCCTGATGCTGGGAAAGATTGAGGGCAGGAAGACAACGGGACAACAGAGGATTAGATGGTTTGATGGTATCACCGACTCAATGGACATGGGTTTGGGTGGATTCCGGGAGTTGGTGATGGACAGGGAGGCCTGGGGTGCGGCAGTTGACGGGGTCACAAAGAGTCGGACACGACTGAGCAACTGAACTGAACTGAACTCTGGACTGCAGGATTAATAATTAACGGTAACTTTTGCTTTAGCAGACCTTTCTTCCACTCAAGCAACAGCGGACTGCACATACTGCAGAAGATCTCACAAAGCAGCTTAGAGAGTGTCCCTACGACCACCAACAGGAGTAGCTCTAAGGTTCCAACTGCAACGGCCTTTTAGGGAGGTGGAGAGACGCCAAGCCCTGCCCTTGATTCTGACGGGCCACGCCTTTTCCGTCGGGATCTGGATGGCGGTGACAGTGACGCTGGAGCCGGCCGGCCGCTGCCGCTGGGACGAGCCCGTGCGCATCGCCGTGCGCGGCCTGGCCCCGGGGCAGCCGGTCACGCTGCGCGCGTCCCTGCGCGACGAGAAGGGCGCGCTCTTCAGGGCCCACGCGCGCTACTGCGCCGACGCCGCCGGCCTGCTGGACCTGGAGCGCGCGCCCGCGCTGGGCGGCAGCTTCGCGGGGCTCGAGCCCATGGGGCTCTTCTGGGCTCTGGAGCCCGAGAAGCCTCTGCTGCGCCTGGTGAAGCGGGACGTGCAGACGCCCTTCGCCGTGGAGCTGGAGGTGCTCGACGGTCACGAGCCCGAGGCCCAGCGGCTCCTGGGCCGGGCGGTGCACGAGCGCGACTTCCTAGCGCCCGGGGTGCGGCGCGAGCCGGTGCGCGCGGGACGGGTGCGCGCCACGCTCTTCCTGCCGGCAGGTGAGCCGCCCCCTTCCCAGGCTGTTGTGGAAAGCTGGGTGTAGTCCCGAGACCCTGAGCGGCCCCTTGTCTGCCTACGGAACCCTTGGTTGTGGAACTTCTCCAGACTCGCCCCCAAGTTCCAGAGTCTACCATGAATTCTGGGTGACAGTTTCTCCTGTAAATTCCAGTCCACTGCCTGGAGGTACTGCTACTCCCTTGAAAGTGAAGTTGCTCAGTCGTGTCCGACTCTTTGAGACCCCATGGACTGTAGCATACCAGGTTCCTCTGTCCATGAGATTTTCCAGGCAAAAATACTGGAGTGGGTTGCCATTTCCTTCTCCCTTAGCTGTATGCTATAAGTGCATTCAGCCGACTCAAAAAGGACATTTATGCTGCTTATGTGCTAGCCACGCAGCTGTATCTCAGATATTAATACTAATATTAGGCAATGACTTATGCTGACGTGCAAGAATGATTTTTGCCTTCTTTCACATCAAACTTACTGAAAAACGAACAAACAAACAAACTGCTTGCAGGTCCCCTCCTCCTGTCATAAACCACCTGTCAGTGGTTCTCAACCTGGATGATTTTCCCTTCTCCAAGGGTATTTGGCAATATCTGGAGACATTTTTGCTTATCACAACTGGGGGAGAGGGTGCTATTGGCACCTAGTGGGTAGTGGGTAGAGGCCAGAGATGGTGCGAAACACCCACAATGCACAGGACAGCCCTACAACAAAGAATTATCTTGCTCAAAGTTATCTATAGTGCTAAGGTTAGAAACCCTGGTCTAAGTAAAAACAAGATGCTTGCTAGGTAAAAGTGGTCTGCAAACCGGACAGCTGACCCACCCCTTCCAACCAATTTCCTGACTGGAAACCCTACTATATACAAATGCTGGAGTTGCCACTTTTACAGAATCCCTAACCAGAATCCTGTGATTATTCTCCAAAACAGGAAGCCCTACTTTTTCTTACAGTTCTTTAGCAATTTACAGCCTTGACTGGTCGCTGCCCACTCAACTATGAACTCCTGGGGCTGGAATTGTGACTTACATATCTCCATATCTCTATATTCCTAGAGGCTTACACAGGGATATAATAGGAGCTCAATAAATCATGCTGACTGATTCAGTAAGAATCTCCTAAAGACTTTCAGTTTTTAAAAAAATTTTTTCACTGCCCAACCATGATATTTCATTTAAGTCAGCTGTTAACTATTTTAGTACTACTGTGGCCCACTTAAAATTTATTGTGTTCTGACTCAAAGACGTTACGTAAACAATGTAGAAAAGTTCAATCATTTAACAAATATATATTAAATCAAGGATTATGCTACTTACAGTAACTAGCAAAGTCAGACGTGGGCCTCGCTGTACCTCCCACCTAATAGAGTATATAGGCAACTATACCTGGACGGATGAACGGTAAGTGCTATGATATGGGAATTGTAGGCCCAGGGTGCTGGTAGAAACAAATAAAAGGCTACCTAATTCAACTCAACCTGAGGGGGCTGGTGGGAGAAGTTGGGGAAGCTACCGGGAATGGAGATCTAAACTTAAATTTGAAGACTGATGAATCAACCAGGCCAAAAAAGGTGGCGAGGGGGAGAATAGTGTACACCATTTTCAGGGGCCAGTGAAAACAGGGCACATTTAGGGATGGCATTCCTTAAGGCTGGAGCAGAGAGCATAAGGAGTTAGGGAGTATATTCTAATAATCCCTTGTATATGTAGAGTGTTTTACAGCTATCAAAGCATTCTCAGGTGTTTTTTTTTTTTTTAAGGAAAATTTGGTAGAACTGTGTATTTCATGCTGTTATTTCTAACTTGGTTTATATTATCATTATTGTTTTTTGCAAATATGTGAAAATTTCTGGAAAAAATAAGGCATTTTGTTTCCCCTTCCTTCTCCCCAAAGTTTATTTAGAAAAAAAAAGAAAGTAAAAAGAGTCCTCCTCCACCTTAACACCCCCACTTCATCCCTAACCTTCCTTGCTTTAAAAACTCCTTTTGCTGACCAGATTCTGAAACTCAAGAATGTCTTCTTAGTGCCTAACATCCTTATGATTTGTGTTGCTCTCCAGGCAGCAAACCCTTCCCTGGAATCCTCGACCTGTTTGGAAGTAGTGGTGGCCTTTGTGAATACAGGGCCAGCCTTCTGGCCGGACATGGTTTTGCTGTGCTTGCTCTGGCTTATTTCAGATTTGAAGACCTCCCTGAACATCTGAATGACGTGTGCCTGGAGTATTTTGAAGAAGCCGTGGACTTCATGCTACAGCATCCAAAGGTGGGTTCTTGTGCTTGCCTGAATGCAGAGCAGAGTGGGTGAAGCCAACACAGGGTTGGATCCAAAAGCTCTACCAGGACACCCAGGGCTGTAAATATGGCATGAGACACAAAGGCTTATTCAAAAGTTGTTAGGATTATTGTTTTCATTTCTACCTATTTCTCTTCAATCCCCTTTGACTCAGCTGTTTAGTTCTCTTTAGTTCTTGATCAGAATTCAGAGAGTTGGACTTAAAAGTCACTAACCTTAAGTTCTGGTTCTGGGTCTACTACCAAGTGGCCTTATAATCCTAAATAAAGGAAGTGCCCTCTCTGGGATTCAATTTTTCTCATTTATAAGATTAATGTAGGTTCTTCCCTGGTGGTCCAGTGGTGGTCCACTTGCACTTACACTGCAGGCGGCAGAGGTGTGATCTCTGGTCAGGGAACTAAGATCCTGCATGTGCGCCTCCCTGCCCCCGCCCCAAATTAATGCAGATGTGTAGAGGAGAAAAGTTTGCCTATAAAGAGATTTTTGAAGGAATTGGTGACATTTGAATAAAAGCATTTGTATTTGATGATGTGAAAGAATCATTAATTTTGTTAAGTATATTAACTGTGTAATGGTTTTGTAGATAAAGTTCTTATCTGAGACTGAAAAAGTTACTTAAAACATTTTGGAATTATTATAAATGGAATGGAATACATATTCTTTGCTACTATGTAGACTTAAAGAAACCCACACGTTCTAATGTTAAGGAGTAAGATGTACTGCAAGGTCTAATTCTGTTAGAATTCAGGGACTGGTCTCAACAAAGCTGCTAAACCTAGATGATCTTGAACTGATGGTTTACTTATGGGTTATAAGGCCCCAGGAACAAGAAGAGACTAATATATACTATCAGGCTAGGAGCCTTTAGTTTTAGATGACCACTATCTGGCCTTCCTTTGCCTGCATTCCTGCCCACAGGGTGTGGAGTTTGAGGGACCAAGGGAATATGTCTACCTAGAAACCATGTGCCCCTCCCACCATGCCCTTTAGACCTGGAACCCCAGAATTATCTGCCAACCAGCTCTGATCGTGCTTCCAGGCCCTATGCCGCTTCTCTGGGTCCATTAATGGGAATATCAGTTCAGTTCAGTCGTTTAGTTGTGTCTGACTCTTTGCGACCCCATGAATTGCAGCACACCAGGCCTCACTGTCCATCACCAACTCTCGGAGTTCACTCAGATTCACGTCCATTGAGTCAGTGATGCCATCCAGCCATCTCATCCTCTGTCGTCCCCTTCTCCTCCTGCCCTCAATCCCTCCCTGCCAGGGTCCAGCCCCGGTGGATCCAGGGTAATTCGAAGTAGGGATGGAGTCGGGCGTCTAGAGGAAAATTGTTTAATTAAAGATATGGAGAAAGATTAGAAAAGAATTGTGTATTAGGAAAATTAGTGGAGAAAAGATGCTGAATAACTTGGTTTACGCGGAGAACCAATAAAACTCCGAGACAAGGGGTTTGAACCATCTATGTAGGCCACCAGCACCCACTTGAATAGCGGACAGTGCCCCACCTTGGGCTCCCTCTTGTATGGGTCTTAGAAGCCAGGGGAAATAAGTAGACACGGAGAGCCTCCATGATCCAGATGGGAATTCAGCCAGAAAAGAAGAGAATGAGAAAAGACCACATGGGTAACCAGTCTTTCCAAGAACTGGTCCGTTTCTTTATTTTCCAGGTCCGCTTTATACTTTTTGTTATACATAGAGATAAATGGAAAATACAAAGTCACGTGGGGTCAGTAGTCCTGACCCTTATTGAAACCACGCTTTCTTTCTGCATTCCTTCCCATATAAAGTTCTCAGGTGATTTACATCATCGTCTGGCCAAGAGACCTGCTAACATTTTATGATCTTTCCGATGATGATTAGTCAACCAGAAAACTTATTTTCTCCAAAGGTGATTTTTCTTAAGTCAGGCACCACCCTTTGAAGGCAGCAGATAAAGTTGCATTCCTACAGGGCAAAGGTGCAGTGGGCTATAATCAAGAAAAGAATGGAACATTTCATGCAAAGATGGGCTCGATAAAGGACAGAAATGGTATGCACCTAATAGAAGCAGAAGATATTAAGAAGAGGTGGCAAGAATACATGGAAGAACTGTACAAAAAGATCTTCACGACCCAGATAATCATGATGGTGTGATCACTCATCTAGAGCCAGACATCTTGGAATGTGAAGTCAAGTGGGCCTTAGAAAGCATCACTACGAACAAAGCTAGTGGAGGTGATGGAATTCCAGTGGAGCTATTTCAAATCCTGAAAGCTGATGCTGTGAAAGTGCTGCACTCAGTATGCCAGCAAATTTGGAAAACTCAGCAGTGGCCACAGGACTGGAAAAGGTCAGTTTTCATTCCAATTCCAAAGAAAGGCAATGCCAAAGAATGCTCAAACTACTGCACAATTGCACTCTTCTCACATGCTAGTAAACTAATGCTCAAAATACTCCAAGCCAGGCTTCACCAATACGTGCAGCAATACGTAAACCGTGAACTCCCTGATGTTCAAGCTGGTTTTAGAAAAGGTAGAGGAACCAGAGGTCAAATTGCCAACATCTGCTGGATCATGGAAACAGCAAGAGAGTTCCAGTAAAACATCTATTTCTGTTTTATTGACTATGCCAAAGCCTTTGACTGTGTGGATCACAATAAACTGTGGAAAATTCTGAAAGAGATGGGAATACCAGACCACCTGACCTGCCTCTTTAGAAATCTGTATGCAGGTCAGGAAGTAACAGTTAGAACTGGACGTGGAACAACAGACTGGTTCCAAATAGGAAAAGGAGTATGTCAAGGCTGTATGTTGTCACCATGCTTATTTAACTTATATGCAGAGTACATCATGAGAAATGCTGGACTGGAAAAAACATAAGCTGGAATCAAGATTGCCGGGAGAAATATCAATAACCTCAGATATGCAGATGATACCACCCTTATGGCAGAACCTCTTGATGAAAGTGAGAGAGGAAGGCAAAAAGTTGGTTTAAAGCTCAACATTCAGAAAACGAAGATCATGGCATCCGGTCCCATCACTTCATGGGAAATAGATGGAGAAACAGTGGAAACAGTGTTAGACTTTATTTTTTGGAGCTCCAAAACCACTGCAGATGGTGATTGCAGCCATGAAATTAAAAGACGCTTAGTCCTTGGAAGAAAAGCTATGACCAACCTAGATAGTATATTCAAAAGCAGAGACATTACTTTGCCGACTAAGGTCCGTCTAGTCAAGGCTATGGTTTTTCCTGTGGTCATGTATGGATGTGAGAGTTGGACTGTGAAGAAGGCTGAGCGCCAAAGAATTGATGCTTTTGAACTGTGGTGTTGGAGAAGACTCTTGAGAGTCCCTTGGACTGCAAGGAGATCCAACCAGTCCATTCTGAAGGAGATCAACCCTGGGATTTCTTTGGAAGGAATGATACTAAAGCTGAAACTCCAGTACTTTGGCCACCTCATGTGAAGAGTTGACTCCTTCGAAAAGACTCTGATGCTAGGAAGGATTGGGGGCAGGAGGAGAAGGGGACGACAGAGGATGAGATGGCTGGATGGCATCACGGACTCAATGAATGTGAGTCTGAGTGAACTCCGGGAGATGGTGATGGTCAATGAGGCCTGGTGTGCCGCAATTCATGGGGTCGCGAAGAGTTGGACACAACTGAGTGACTGAACTGAAGGTCTAACATGATTAATATCAAAGGTTAATACTTATTCCTCCTATATGCTAGTTATATTCATCAATGTGTATAAGAGGCAAGGGTATGGAGGCTTAGCAGCAAATATTGGCTCAACAATGAAACCCTCCACCAGTATAATTGCTAACTAACTTGCTAATACTATACTAATAGTTTTCTAACTTCCAAAAGAATCTGATTTTAGAAAGTTTAAAGCATCTTGTGCCTCTCACAGTTGGGAGGCTGTGAACAATCACATGTGGCCAGACAAACCTGTGAGGCAGGCTAGAGAGTCATCAGAGGAGCTTGTGGACTGAAACACTCTTGTCATGCCCAGGAAATTTATTAACTGGAATTCTAAGTTAACTCCTTTTCAGAGAGAGGTGGTGGGAGAAAGCCTCCCATAATGTCAGCAGTGTAGGTGAAAGCATAATGCAGCAAGGTAGGCAGACTCTGGTTTGGGGAGTAGATGCTCGAAACTGTCCAGGGGTACCCCTGAGGCTTGATCCTGCTTTGCGTATGTCAAGCCTCCTTCCTCATGACCTTTGCCATGGGCGGGATTCCTCATGCTGGCTCCCGGCACCTCCCAGCAGCAAAGTCTTTTCCAAGGAGTCAACTCTTCGCATGAGGTGGCCAAATTACTGGAGTTTCAGCTTTAGCATCATTCCTTCCAAAGAAACCCCAGGGTTGATCTCCTTTAGGACGGACTGGTTGGATCTCCTTGCAGTCCAAGGGACTCTGAAGAGTCTTCTCCAACACTACAGTTCAAAAGCATCAATTCTTCGGCGCTCAGCCTTCTTCACAGTCCAACTCTCACATCCATACGTGACTACTGGAAAAACCATAGCCTTGACTAGATGGACCTTAGTTGGCAAAGTAATGTTTCTGCTTTTGAATATGCCATCTAGGTTGGTCATAACTTTTCTTCCAAGGAGCAAGCGACTTTTAATTTCACGGCTGCAGTCACCATCTGCTTGTGCTTCTTCCAGTCTAGCATTTCTCATGATGTACTCTGCATATAAGTTAAATAAGTAAGGTGACAATATACAGCCTTGACGTACTCCTTTTCCTATTTGGAACCAGTCTGTTGTTCCATGTCCAGTTCTAACTGTTGCTTCCTGACCTGCATACAAATTTCTAAAGAGGCAGGTCAGGTGGTCTGGTATTCCCATCTCTTTCAGAATTTTCCACAGAAAATTCCACAGAATTTCCACACACAGACTGTGTGATCCACACAGTCAAAGGCTTTGGCATAGTCAATAAAGCAGAAATAGATGTTTTTCTGGAACTCTCTTGCTTTTTCCATGATCCAGCAGATGTTGGCAATTTAATCTCTGGTTCCTCTACCTTTTCTAAAACCAGCTTGAACATCAGGGAGTTCACGGTTCATGTATTGCTGCACGTATTGCTGAAGCCTGGCTTGGAGAATTTTGAGCATTACTTTACTAGTATGTGAGATGAGTGCAATTGTGCGGTAGTTTGAACATTCTTTGGCATTGCCTTTCTTTGGAATTGGAATGAAAACTGACCTTTTCCAGTCCTGTGGCCACTGCTGAGTTTTCCAAATTTGCTGGCATACTGAGTGCAGCACTTTCACAGCATCAGCTTTCAGGATTTGAAACAGCTCCACTGGAATTCCATCACCTCCACTAGCTTTGTTCGTAGTGATGCTTTCTAAGGCCCACTTGACTTCACATTCCAAGATGTCTGGCTCTAGATGAGTGATCACACCATCATGATTATCTGGGTCGTGAAGATCTTTTTGTACAGTTCTTCCATGTATTCTTGCCACCTCTTCTTAATATCTTCTGCTTCTGTTAGGTCCATACCATTTCTGTCCTTTATCGAGCCCATCTTTGCATGAAATGTTCCCTTGGTATCTCTAATTTTCTTGAAGAGATCTCTAGTCTTTCCCATGCTGTTCTTTTCCTCTATTTCTCTTCATTGATCACTAAAGAAGGCTTTCTTATCTCTTCTTGCTATTCTTTGGAACTCTGCATTCAGATGCTTATATCTTTCCTTTTCTCCTTTGCTTTTCACCTCTCTTATTTTTACAGCTATTTGTAAGGCCTCCCAGACAGCCATTTTGCTTTTTTGCATTTCTTTTCCCTGGGGATGGTTTGATCCCTGTCTCCTGTACAGTGTCACAAACCTCATTCCGTAGTTCATCAGGCACTCTATCTATCAGATCTAGGCCCTTAAATCTATTTCTCACTTCCACTGTATAATCATAATGGGAATATACCTATGCCATAAACATATAGGCTGGGGTGTCCTTGTGTAAGGGGACTTTTAAGGTACATGATGGAGCCAGAGATGGGAAGAGAAGAAGAGGTGGCTAAAAACCAGATACTGGGGCAGGGGCTGGTGCTCCCTCCATGCCATGTTCCAGTACAGAACTCCAAGGAGTTCCAAGATATAAAATTTGAACCTGAGCTTATAAATTGTTATGAGGTGTATTTATCAGGGTTACAGGAAAAATATATTTTATTTAACTTTTAAATATTTGTAACCTTTTAAAATATTTAGGTAAAGGGTATATGGGCCTCTGTGTGTACTCTTGACCCCGTTGCCATAAATAGAGGCCATTAGTGGAGGCCCTGTGTACTAGGAAATTAATTGATTTGCTCATTAGAAAATATATTTGAACTTTGTGGACTGTTGCATAAGGACGGAAAGCAAATGACATTTCAGAAAGCTGCCTAGAGAATGTAAAATCACAGTTAAATTAGCCATTTATGAATTCTAAACTTGTTATCATTCTCTCTTTTCATCAGGTGAAAGGCCCTGGTGTTGGGCTTCTTGGCTATTCCAAAGGAGGTGACCTGTGTCTCTCAATAGCCTCTTTCTTGAAGGGCATCACAGCCACTGTAGTTATTAATGCCTGTGTGGCCAACACAATAGCTCCTCTGCGTTACAAAGATATGATTATTCCTGAGCTCAGCTATGACCTAGAAAAACATACAATCACTGAGTCAGGCTTTTTAAATTTTTTGGATATTTGGGGCAACCCACTGGAGAAAACCAACCACCAAAGTCTTATTCCATTGGAAAAGGCCCAGGGGCCCTTCCTGTTTATTGTTAGCATGGATGATCATAACTGGAAGAGTGAAGTCTATGCTCGTATAGCCTCTGAACGGTTACAAGCCCATGGGAAAGACAGACCCCAGATAATCTACTATCCAGGAACTGGCCATTGTATTGACCCACCTTATTTTCCTCTTTGTAGAGCCTCTGTGCATGCAGTTTTGGGCCAACCAGTATTTTATGGAGGTGAGCCAAAGGCTCACTCAAATGCACAAGCCGATGCCTGGCAGCAAATTCAAACTTTCTTCCATAAACATCTCAATGGTAAAAAATCTGTCAGGCCCAGCAAATTATAACACTGTAATCATAGACCATATATTAATAAAAACCCTGGACTTCCCTGGTAGTCCAGTGGTTAAGACTCTGCAGGGCACATGGTTTCAACCTCTGGTCCAGGAAGATTCCACATGCTACATACAGTACAATTAAGCCCACGTGCCACAACTCCTGAAGCCCAAACACTCTAGAGCCCATGCTCTGCAACAAGAGAAAGTACCACAAATGAGAAGTCTGTGCACCCCAACTAGACAGTAGCCCCCACTTGCCACAACTAGAGAAAGCCTGTGTGCAGCAATGAAGAACCCCGCACAGCCAAAAATAAGAATATACATTTAAAATAAATAAGACCAATCGTATTAAAAAAAAAAATCCTATCCATACAGCATGTGTTGGGTTTTCTAGAGCACCTAGCAAACATTTTGTAGCAGCAACCATCTCCAACTCCTTGTCAGGTCCTATCAGCCCTAGCAACCCGACTTTCTTCATTTGTGGGTCCATCCCTTTCTCCCCTGAATTTTTCCCAGTGTATGTAGGCTAAACCCTGATCTTATCTGTAGGACCAATCTTAACCTTAAGCAGGAAAAATATAAGAAGTGCCTGCCCAAGTCTCAACTGCTGGCCTAAATTTGACCTTGAGTTCTGCTTCTGAAGTCAGCTTTTGTTCTACTGAGAGTCCCATACACTCTTTGGGCCCTAACCATATCTGGCTCCCTGGTGATTCAGAGAGTAAAGAGTCTGCCTGCAATGTGAGAGACCCAGGTTCGATCCCTGAGTCAGATATATCCCCTGGAGAAGAAAAGGGCAACCCACTCCAGTATTCTTGCCTGGAAAATCCATGGACAGAGGAGCCTAGTGGGCTACAGTGCATGGGGTCACAAAGAGTTGGACACGACTGAGCGACTTAACACTTTTTGACTATATCTCAAGCTTGGGAACCTGCCCACTGAAGTCCTTTAAGGAATGGACTCTGCCTCATTCTTGTCACTGAACCCCACTCTGAGGTTTGGGAGCATCGACATACTTAATATCTTAAGCCTTGCTTTTATTTTATGAATGCAGAGCTTTGCTTTTGTGACCGAGAACCTAGACTTCAATCTCTTCCTTACTGAGAAAGTATCCTTTACAAGTTTTGAATTTAAAATTCAAAGGATACCTTACAAAATAAAATTGAATCCTTTATCAAAAAAGCATTTGTTGTAAGTGAAACAGTTTACTGATATATACTGTTGATATATTAATACTTATTCTTTATTTATTGTCTGAATTTTCAATCTTGGAACTTGGCTACCTAGAGGAATGCCTTGACACCAGCAGATTTGGGGGACTTAATCTTTGGATGTCAGATTTACCTGACAAATCAGATTTCCTGTCTGTACCATCTGTTCCTATTAACTTCCTACTGGGAAGGACTGGGATCAGTTTCTCTCAATCCATTGCCTTGTATTGGGCACTGTCTAGAGTTATGAGACCAAAGCAAAGGGTCTTCTGTGAGTGCGAGAATATTTTTCTGACACACATCACTTGGTTTGCTGAGCACACACTAAGTCTTTCACCAATTTGAGTCTATTCAAGCAAATGCCCATTAGACCTTAACTAATGAAAAGAAGCCCAGCGTGCTGCAGTTCATGGAGTCACAAAGAGTCATCTGACTTAGCAACTGAACAGCAACAATGAAAAGAAGAGTTTCTTAGAAGTTACCTAGTTCTGACCGACTGTTTAAAAATGTGTTGAGTGTATTTATTTATTGTGTAGTATAATTTTCTGTAATTTGAATTGTTGAAGCCTCTGCTTTAACTCACTCCTGGGTGGTTCTACTACCCTAAGAGATGCCTTTGGGATGGGACATCATAGAAAGAAGTTATAAAGAAAGTGGGTGGGAGGGTAAGGGCCAAGGTAACACCAGAAGCTAAATATGAGGATGATGACTTAACATCTCTGCATACTAAAGAATTAGGTGTAGGGACAGCCCTCCACCTCCATTTATTTCTTACTGATAAAGTAGCTTGAAATGCCCTACACTGACTAAAGATATTTGGTGACTTTCCCCTCAAAATTGATTTATGTGACCAGTTAGCTTTAAGAATATGAAAAGGCAAAAAGATGGGATGTTGAAAGATGAACCCCTCAGGTGGGTAGGTGTCCAGTATGCTACTAGAGAAGAGTGGAGAAATAGCTCTAGAAGTCATGAAGAGGTTAAGCCAAAGCAGAAACCATGCCCAGTTGTGGATGTGACTGGTGGTGAAAAGTAAAGTCCGATGCTGTAAAAACAATACTGCATAGGAACCTGGAATGTTAGGTCCATGAATCAAAGTAAATTGGAAGTGGTCCAACAGAAGATGGCAAGAGTGAACACTGGCATTTTAGAAATCAGTGAACTAAAATGGACAGGAATGGGCAAATTTAATGACCATTATATCTACTACTGTGGGCAAGAACCCCTTAGAAGAAATGGAGTAGCCCTCATAGTCAACAAAAAGTCTGAAGTGCAGTACTTGTGTGCAGTCTCAAAAACAACAGAATGATCTCAGTTCACTTCCAAGGCAAATGTTCACTATCACAGTAACCTAAATCTATGCCCTAACCACTAATGCCAAAGAAGCTGAAGTTGAATGGATCTATGAAGACCTACAAGACCTAGAAATAACACCAATAAAGAAAAAAAAAGATGTCCTTTCCATCACAGGGGACTGGAATGCAAATTAGAAAGTCAAGAGATACCTGGAGTAACAGGCAAGTTTGGCCTTGGAGTACAAAATGAAGCAAGGCAAAGTTTAAGAGAGTTTTGCCAAGAGAATGCACTAGTCATAGCAAACATCCTCTTCCAGTAACACAAGAGACAACTCTACACATGGACATCACCAGGTGGTCAACAGATTGATCATATTCCTTGTAGCCAAAGAAGAAGCTCTCTACCGTCAGCAAAAATAAGACTGGGAGCTGACTGTGGCTCAGATCTTGAACTCCTTGTTGCAAAATTCAGACTTAAATTGAAGAAAGTAGGGAAAACCACTAGGCCATTCAGGTATGACCTAAATCAATCTCTTATGATTATACAGTGGAAGTTGTAGGGAATATGCTATGCACAGGCCTGTACTATAATTAACAGGGCCTCTTTGAAAAATAAAAATGACTTTCTCATCAACCCCAGGCAAAGGGCTGGGAGTAGTAAAAAGTACATCATGGAAAGATCTTGAAAACAAGATGCTGAAGTCCTGATGTGACTGATGGAAAACCATTAGTGACTGTTCCCGTAATCAGAGCCTTGAGGGAGTTGCTGAGAAAGGGCTAAACAAAGTCATGAAAGGCCTGAAGGTTAGACATTGAGGACTGTGCATCATATGTCTTTATCCCCAATCTGAGATTGTGAAGAACAGATATCTCTAGAGCACAATTAAGGAAGTCAGTCAGTTCAGTTCAGTCGCTCAGTTGTGTCCAACTCTTTGTGACCCCATGAATTGCAGCACACCAGGCCTCCCTGTCCATCACCATCTCCGGAAGTTCACTCAAACTCAGCTCCATCGAGTCGGTGATGCCATCTAGCCATCTCATCCTCTGTCGTCCCCTTCTCCTCCTGCCCCCAAGCCCTTCCAGCATCAGAGTCTTTTCCAATGAGTCAACTCTTCGCACAAAGTGGCCAAAGTACTGGAGTTTCAGCTTTAGCATAATTTCTTCCAAAGAACACCCAGGGTTGATCTCCTTTAGAATGGACCTCTTGGATCTCCTTGCAGTCCAAGGGACTCTCAAGAGTCTTCTCCAGCACCACAGTTCAAAAGCATTAATTCTTCAGTGCTCAGCTTTCTTCACAGTCCAACTCTCACATCCATACATGACTACTGGAAAAACCATAGCCTTGACTAGATGGACCTTTGTTGGCAAAGCAATGTCTCTGCTTTTCAATATGCTATCTAGGTTGGTCATAACTTTTCTTCCAAGGACTAAGAGTCTTTTAATTTCATGGCTGCAATCACCATCTGCAGTGATTTTGGAGCCCCCAAAATAAAGTCTGCCACTGTTTCCACTGTTTCCCCATCTATTTGCCTGAAGTGATGGGACCAGATGCCATGATCTTCGTTTTCTGAATGTTGAGCTTTAAGCCAACTTAGACGTTAACAATAAAAGGCATGTAAGGATTAGGATCTGAGTCTTATTTTTCTTTATTCTTCTGCAGCACAACTCCCTCAGGTCAGTTCATTATTGGGCTGGTCCCTACAGAAGTGACAAATAGATTCAAAGGATTAGACCTGATAGAGCGCTTGAAGAATTATGGACAGAGGTTCGTAACATTGTACATAAGGCAGTGACTAAAACCATCCCCAAGAAATGCAAGAAGGCAAAATGGTTGTTCAAGGAGGCCTTACAAATAGCTGAGAAGAGAAGCTAAAGGCAAAGGGGAAAAAAGAAAATATACCCATCTGAAAGCAGAGTTCCAGAAAATAACAAGGAGAGCTAAGAAAGCCTTCCTCAGTGATCAGTGCAAAGAAATAGAGGAAAACAATAGAATGGGGAAGACTAGAGATCTCTTCAAGAAAATTAAAGATACCAAGGGAACATTTCATGCAAAGATGGGCTCAATAAAGGACAGAAATGGTATAGACCTAACAGAAGCAGAAGATATTAAGAAGAGGTGGCAAGTATACACAGAAGAAAAAAAAAAAAAGAACACACAGAAGAACTATACAAAAGGATATTCATGGCCCAGATAACCATGATGTTATGGTCACTCACCTGGTGCCAGACATCTTGGAGTCCAAAATCAAGTGGGCCTTAGGAAGCATCACTGCAAACAAAGCTAGTGGAGGTGATGGAATTCCAGTTGAGCTATTTCAAATCCTAAAAGATGATGCTGTGAAAGTGCTGCACTCAATATGCCAGCAAATTTGGAAAACTCAGCAGTGGCCACAGGACTGGAAGAGATCAGTTTTCATTCCAATCCCAAAGAAGGGCAATTCCATAAAATGTTCAAATTACTGCACAATTGCGTTCATTTCATTCACATGCTAACAAAGCAATGCTCAAAATTCTTTAAGTTAGGCATCAACAGTATGAGAACCGAGAACTTCCAGATGTACAAGGTGGATTTAGAAAAGGCAGAAGAACCAGAGATCAAATTGCCAACATCCACTGGATCATAGAAGAAGCAAGAGAATTCCAGAAAAACATCTGCTTCAATGACTATGCCAAAGCCTTTAACTGTGTGGATCACAACAAACTGTGGAAAATTCTTAGAAGAGACGGGAATACTGGACCACCTGACCTGCCTCCTGTGAAACCTGTATGCAGGTCAAGAAGCAACAGTTAGAACCAGACATGGAACAATGGACTGGTTCCAAACTGGGAAAGGAGTACATCAAGGCTGTATATTGTCACCCTGCTTATTTAATTTATATGTGGAGCACATCATGCAAAATGCCAGGATGGATGGAGCACAAGCTGGAATCAAGATTTGGGGGAGAAATATCAATAACCTCAGATATGCAGATAACACTACCTTTATAATAGAAAGCAAAGAGGAATTAAAGAGCCTCTTGATGAAGTTGAAAAGTGAAAGTGTTAGTCACTCAGCCATGTCCGACTCTTTGTGACCCTGTGGACTGTAGCCTGCCAAGCGCCTCTGTCCATGGGATTTTTCCAGGCAAGAATACTGGAGTGGATTGCCATTTCTTTCTCCAGAGGATCTTCCCGACCCAGAGATAGAACCTAGGTTTCCTGCATTGCAGACAGAGTCTTTACCATCTGAGCCCCCAGGGAAGCCCTAGAGAGTGAAAAAGCTGGCTCAAAACTGAACATTCAAAAACAAAGATGATGGATTCAGTCGCATTACTTCATGGCAAATGGGTGGGGAAACGATGGAAACAGTGAAAGACTTTATTTTCTTGGGCTCTAAAATCACACTGACAGTGACTTCAGCCATGAAATTAAAAGATGCCTGCTCCTTGGAAGAAAAGCAATGATAAACGTAGATAGCATATTAAAAAGCAGAGACAATACTTTGACAACAAAGGACCATCTAGTCAAAGGTCTGGTTTTCCCAGTATTCATGTACAGATGTGAGAGCTGGACAATAAAAAAGGCTGAATGCTGAAGAATTGATGTCTTCGAACCATGGTGCTGGAGAAGACTCTTGAGAGTCCCTTGGACTACAAGGAGATCAAACCAGTCAATCCTAAAGGAAATCAACCCTGAATATTCATTGGAAAGACTGATGGTGAAGCTGAAGCTCCAATACTTTGGCCACCTGATGTGAAGAACTGACTCATTGGAAAAGACCCTGATGCTGGAAAAGATTGAAGGCAACAGGAGAAGGGGATGACAGGATGAGATGGTTGGATAGCATCACTGACTCAATAGACATGAGTTTGAGCAACTCCAGGAGATGGTGAAGGAAAGGGAAGCCTGGCATGCTGTAGTCCACGGGGCTGCAAAGAAAGGACGACTGAGCGACTGAACAACAAGCTCTAAGATTTCAAGATTTCAAAATGTTTTCTTGGTGTTAAAAAGTTGCCTAAAATATGGCAAATGTTAATTAAAAGGGAGAAGGGAAAAGGTATCCATAAAATGGAGCCAGAAATGAGGCCCATACAATAGTGCTTATTATGAAGTTCTATATACCTGCTTTGATTGGGCCACTCATTCAGCTGTTTGTTTTCTAATTGTCTATGCAAAGAAGGAAACAACCAGTTAGACAAAATTTACAGCACTCATAAAAGCAGAGCTTAGAAATCAATTCCTCCCAAAGGCTTTCTTACTAAGAAATATTAAATGATTAAAAGGTAATACCCTCAAGTTTGCCTCTAACAGTAGATATAAATCCCAGGCTCCACCACTTTCTGTGTGACCATGGGTAACTTACTAACTTCTCTAAGCCTCCATGTCCTTATATATAAAGTGGGGATAATTATAATGATAATAATGGAAACTACTTCACTGGGCTATTATGATTAAATTAGATTGTCTAAGTAAAGCATGGAACATAGTTAAACTCAAATATTAGAGTTTCCTGATGGCCCAGACAGTGAAGAATTTGTAATGTGCAATGCAGGAGACTTGGGTTCAGTCCCTGGGTCGGGAAGATCCCTTGGAGGAGGGCATGGCAACCCCCTCCAGTTATTCTAGCCTGGAGAATTCCATGGACAGAGGAGCCTGATGGGTTACAGTCCATGGGATCACAAAGAGATGGATACGACTGAGTGATATTTAAACTCGCAAATATTAGCTCTTATTATTTCAGATGAGGAAATTTGAGACCTGGGAGGATTAGGAAATAAGTCAGTTGATAGGAGAACAGGGTCAGCCCAACTCCAAAGTCCAAGGCCTTCAGACAGCTTTCCAGCTGAAGGAGATAAATAGTGTAGATCTGACTGAGCCCACATTGAAGGTCAGGAACAGTGACGGTAAGGAAATACCCCTTGTCCAAGGTAAGGAGCAGTGGCTGTGCTTTGCAGGAGCAGCTGTGAAGAGAAACCCCACGCCCAAGGTAAGAGAAACCCAAGTAAGATGGTAGGTGTTGCAAGAGGGCATCAGAGGGCAGACACACTGAAACCATACTCACAGAAAACTAGTCAATCTAATCACACTAGGACCACAGCCTTGTCTAACTCAATGAAACCAAGCCATGCCTGTGGGGCAACCCAAGATGGGCGGTTCTGACATAATGTGGTCCACTGGAGAAGGGAATGTCAAGCCATTTCAGTATTCTTTCCTTGAGAACCCCATGAACAGTATGAAAAGGCAACATGATAGGATACCAAAAGAAGAACTCCCCAGGTCATTAGGTGCCCAATATGCTACTGGAGATCAGTAGAGAAATAACTCCAGAAGAATGAAGGGATGGAGCCAAAAAACCAATACCCATTTGTGGATGTGACTGGTGATAGAAGCAAGATCTGATGCTGTAAAGAGCAATATTGCATAGGAACCTGGAATGTCAGGTCCATGAATCAAGGCAAATTGGAAGTGGTCAAATGAGAGATGACAAGGGTGAACGTTGACATTCTAGGAATCAGCAAACTAAAATGGACTGGAATGGGTGAATTTAACTCAGATGACCATTTTATCTACTACTGTGGGCAGGAATCCCTCAGAAGAAATGGAGTAGCCAAGGTGGTCAACAGAAGAGTCCAAAATGCAATACTTGGATGCAATCTCAAAAACAACAGAATGATCTCTGTTCGCTTCCAAGGCAAACCATTCAATATCACAGTTATCCAAGTCTATGCCCCAACCAGTAACGCTGAAGAAGCTGAAGTTGAACAATTCTATGAAGACCTACAAGACCTTTTAGAACTAACACTCAAAAAAGATGTCCTCTTCATTATAGGGGACTGGAATGCTAAAGTAGGAAGTCAAGAAATACCTGGAATAACAGCCAAATTTGGCCTTGGAATGCAGAATGAAGCAGGGCAAAGACTAATAGAGTTTTGCCAAGACAATGCACTGGTCATAGCAAACACCCTCTTCCAACAACACAAGAGAAGACTTTACACATGGACATCACCAGATGGTCAACACCAAAATCAGATTGATTATATTCTATGCAGCAAAAGATGGAGAAGCTGTATACAGTCAACAAAAACAAGACCAGGAGCTGACTGTGGCTCAGATCATGAACTCCTTATTACCAAATTCAGACTCAAATTGAAGAAAGTAGAAAAAATTGCTAGACCATTCAGGTATGACCTAAATCAAATCCCTTATGATTATACAGTGGAAGTGAGAAATAGATTTAAGGGCCTACATCTGATAGATAGAGTACCTGATGAACTATGGAATGAGGTTTGTGACATTGTACAGGAGACAGGGATCAAGACCATCCCCATGGAAAAGAAATGCAAAAAGCAAAATGGCTGTCTGGGAGGCCTTACAAATAGCTGTAAAAAGAAGAGAGGTGAAAAGCAAAGGAGAAAAGGAAATATATAAGCATCTGAATGCAGAGTTCCATAGAATAGCAAGAAGAGATAAGAAAGCCTTCTTCAGCGATCAAAGCAAAGAAATAGAGGAAAAGAACAGAATGGGAAAGACTAGAAATCTCAAGAAAATTAGAGATACCAAGGGAACATTTCATGCAAAGATGGGCTCGATAAAGGACAGAAATGGTATGGACCTAACAGAAGCAGAAGATATTAAGAAGAGGTGGCAAGAATACATGGAAGAACTGTACAAAAAGATCTTCACGACCCAGATAATCATAATGGTGTGATCACTAATCTAGAGCCAGACATCCTGGAATGG
This sequence comes from Nanger dama, assembly GCA_917880005.1. Lineage (NCBI taxonomy): Eukaryota > Metazoa > Chordata > Mammalia > Artiodactyla > Bovidae > Nanger > Nanger dama. The sequence goes on along the minus strand of CAKJTW010000003.1, from coordinate 18,397,993 downwards.
GAAGTCAAGTGGGCCTTAGAAAGCATCTCTATGAACAAAACTAGTGGAGGTGATGGAATTCCAGTGGAGCTATTTCAAATCCTGAAAGCTGATGCTGTGAAAGTGCTGCCTCAATATGCCAGCAAATTTGGAAAACTCAGCAGTGGCCACAGGACTGGAAAAGGTCAGTTTTCATTCCAATTCCAAAGAAAGGCAATGCCAAAGAATGCTCAAACTACTGCACAATTGCACTCATCTCACATGCTAGTAAAGTAATGCTCAAAATTCTCCAAGCCAGGCTTAAGCAATACGTGAACCATGAACTCCCTGATGTTCAAGCTGGTTTTAGAAAAGGCAGAGGAACCAGAGATCAAATTGCCAACATCCACTGGATCATGGAAAAAGCAAGAGAGTTCCAGAAAAACATCTATTTCTGCTTTATTGACTATGCCAAAGCCTTTGATTGTATGGATCACAATAAATTGTGAAAAATTCTGAAAGAGATGGGAATACCAGACCACCTGACCTGCCTCTTGAGAAATCTGTATGCAGATCAGGAAGCAGCAGTTAGAACTGGACATGGAACAACAGACTGGACATGGAACAACAGACTGGTTCCAAATAGGTAAAGCAGTACGTCAAGGCTGTATATTTTCACCCTGCTTATTTAACTTATATGCAGAGTACATCATGAGAAACGCTGGGCTGGAAGAAACACAAGCTGGAATCAAGATTGCCGGGAGAAACATCAATAACCTCAGATATGTAGATGACACCACCCGTATGGCAGAAAGTGAAGAGGAACTAAAGAGCCCTTGTTGAAAGTAAAAGAGGAGAGTGACAAAGTTGGCTTAAAGCTCAACATTCAGAAAATGAAGATCATGGCATCCAGTCCTATCACTCCATGGGAAATAGACGGGGAAACAGTGGAAACAATGTCAGACTTTATTTATTTATTTATTTTTGCTCCAAAACCACTGCAGATGGTGACTGCAGCCATGAAATTAAAAGACGCTTAGTCTTTGGAAGAAAAGTTAAGACCAACCTAGACAGCATATTCAAAAGCAGAGACATTACTTTGCCGACTAAGGTCCGTCTAGTCAAGGCTATGGTTTTTCCTGTGGTCATGTATGGATGTGGGAGTTGGACTGTGAAGAAGGCTGAGCGCCGAAGAATTGATGCTTTTGCACTGTGGTGTTGGAGAAGACTCTTGAGAGTCCCTTGGACTGCAAGGAGATCCAACCAGTCCATTCTGAAGGAGATCAGCTCTGGGATTTCTTTGGAAGGAAAGATGCTAAAGCTGAAGCTCCAGTACTTTGGCCACCTCATGCGAAGAGTTGACTCCTTGGGAAAGACTCTGATGCTGGGAGGGCTTGGGGGCAGGAGGAGAAGGGGATGACAGAGGATGAGATGGCTGGATGCCATCACTGACTCGATGAACGTCAGTCTGAGTGAACTCCGGGAGTTGGTGATGGACAGGGAGGCCTGGCGTGCTGTGATTCTTGGCATCACAAAGAGTTGGACACAACTGAGCGACTGAACTGAACTGAACTGAACTGACTGATAAGGATTACCTGGAAGTTAATAGTCTATTTGGGTCATATATTGGAGACTCCATAAACCAAACTGGACAGTTAAGATTTAAAATGATAAGAAATAAGGAACCATTTATAACATACTGATTTTTATTTTTTAATGACTGCCAATAATTTCTCCCTTATGCTTAGTGGCTCATAAAAGTTGAAGTCAAAAAGAAAAGCTTAATTAGAAACACACAAAAAAAGTAACAAAAACAAAATAACAAATCAGGAAATATAGCCAAATTTAGCTCATTGTTCTGCTTTCTCTTGTATATCTATAGCCCTTGGATGTACTTCCATCAGGGTGAGACAGGCCAGTGAACCATTTTGAAAGCAAATATATGTTTTTGTCAACCACTGATAATTTTAAAAATTTTTGTATAATCTGTTACAAATATCAGCCAACTGAAAGCCATAAACACGTCTTAATTCCTTTGGAGTATCATGATTAAACTACTGTGTACATTCATTTTAAATGGTCTTTGAACACTGGGAAGGTAAAAGCTGGTCGAAGGCATTCTCTTTCTTCAGGTGGTACATGCTGAGGTGCATTAAATCCATCATTCATGTCACTTTAATGATGAATTTGGAGAGCAGAAGTCAAAATTACTAGAGTTGTTTTCTAAAACTGGGAGTCAGCTATATGTTGTCCAAAGACAGACTTTAAACAAGTACTTTTCAAAAAGACAGGATTGTTGGTCCAGTAACTATGTGCTTTCAGTTGCAAATATTTTCCATCCATGAATCAGAATACATGAAATTACAGTCTTATTTATTAGATGTGGGATAAGATGCATATTTGAAAATGAGGTTGTTCCAAAACAATTCAAGATTACATATCCACACATCTTTTGTGACACAGCAATTTAATAGAATGTTTTTACTTGGGTAATTTAAGGGACTAGATCTAATAGACAGAGTGCCTGATGAACTATGGACGGAGGTTCGTGACACTGTACAGGAGATAGGGATCAAGACCATCCCTGAGAAAAAGAAATGCCTAAAAGCAAAATGGCTGTCTGAGGAGGCCTTACAAATAGCTGTGAAAAGAAAAGAAGCAAAAAGCAAAGGAGAAAAGGAAAGATATACCCATTTGAATGCATAGTTCCAAAGAATAGCAAGGAGAGCTAAGAAAGCCTTCCTCAGTGATCAATGTGAAGAAATAGAGAAAAACAATAGAATGGGAAAGACTAGAGATCTCTTCTCCCAGAGGTACTTACTGTTACTAACTTGAAGTATAGCCTTCCAGAACCATGTTATATAGATATATATACAAATATTTGTATGAATTATGAAATGTGGTTATATTTTATGGTTTCAATGCCTTTTTCTTAAAAAAAACCATAAATGTCATATTGTAAGTTTTTCCCCCTGCATATAAAAATACACGTTTAAATAATTATGCCAGGCCACAGGACAGTATAGATTATTTCCACAGTGTATACCTCTGTACTCTACTTCATCTGAAACGTTTAAATCTAATTTCAGGAGTCTTTTTTTTCTTTCCTTCTTTTCTTTTAAGTCTTGCTTAATCTTGGAAAAATAATTTTAAGCAAGACAAGGAATTTGGCAGGAGCCTAGTACGTGTGGTGGTTTAGTCGCTAAATCGTGTCCGACTCTTGGGACCCCATGGACTGTAGCCTGCCAAGGCTCTTCTGTCCATGGGATTCTCTAGGCAAGAATACTGGATTGGGTTGCCATTTCCTTCTCGACTAGTACGTGTAGCCTCCTTCAACTAGGTTTAGGAAACTGTGTCCCCGATTGCCAGAGAGGGATTTTTAGAGGCGGCATTTTCTGTCAGAAATCATTAACTTCCTATTCTCGATACTTCGAAGGGTAGGGATCCACTTTGGGATCTCCAAAAGCTCAGCTGACCCTGGGCCCTCCTAAGTCACCCCTTCCTTCGGCCCTTTGCTGAACGGAGCCCCAAGAGCCAACCCAGCTCCTCTGGCCCACCTGCCGGCTTCTGCCCCTCCGGGCCCTGTCCGCGGAGCCGAGCCTCTGCCCCTCCTGGTCCCGCCCCCTCTCCGGGCCCCGCCCCCTCTTCCGGGCCTCGTCCCTACCGGCTGCACGCCATCAGGCCACGCCCCTCCCAGCCCCGCCCCGCCTACTGGGCCCGGCTCCCCTGGCACCGAGCCACTTATGTTTTGCTGCGGTCAAAGGCCCGAAGATCTCGGCACCCAGTGGCTGGCTGCACTTCGAACCCCCGAGACCCCGACCAGTTTCGGAGGTCTACGTCCACGTCATCCCTTTCCTTTCAAAAGGCTGCGACGCCTAAGACTGGGCTCACCAATGAGTTTCTGTGTATTAAAGTGGAAGGCTTAGGCTCCAGGAAGGGGGCTCTTGGCGGCGGCGGCGGGAGGGGGGTGGGGATGGGGAGGGTCAGTGACCGAGGATGCCTCGTCCTCTCGCCTGCCCACTATAAAGCAGACTGCCGAGGAAGAGGGGGTGTGTTGGGCTCGGATAGGGACCAAGCTCCAAGCTCTGGGCGGCGACTTCACAGGGCCTGCAGCCCAGGGGGCTCCTGTGGAGCCTCACGCCGACCGGCTGAAGGATCCCTTCCTCCCGAAGGATGCCGAGGGCAGTGAGTGAAAACTCTCCTCCCTGTGGAGGCGACAGTCCACCCGGAGCCGTGGTTGTTGGCAGTGGCGCTCGCCTCTTCCAGGGAACAGCATCGGTTCTCCAGCCGCAGCCCTGTGGCCCTCGGGAGTGGGGGTGGGGGTGGGGGTGGCCGGCCCCCTATGCGGCTTCCTGCTTCCCCCTGGTGTGTACGGATTTTACGCGCAGGGCCTTGCAGTGCTTGCTTTGCTACCTAATTTGTCGTCTGAATATAACGCGAGTGCCTTAATTCTTTTGTTTTGCCGCCTAGATATCAAGTGGGACATTCATTCCTCTAAACCGTGGTCGAGATTTAAATTTAATCTGCTTGGGTATTTCTGCCAGGTGCCCATCTTCCTAACTTCTAGTGAGGCAGAAGTTATTCCTTGTGAGCATACATCTTGCATGTTTGTTCTTCGGTTCAGTTCAGTCGCTCAGTGCTCAGTCGTGTCCGACTCTTTGCGACGCCAAGAATCACAGCACACAGGCCTCCCTGTCCATCACCAACTCCCGGAGTTCACCCAAACTCATATCCATCGAGTCGGTGATGCCATCCAGCCATCTCATCCTCTGTCCCCTTCTCCTCCTGCCCCCAATCCCTCCCAGCATCAGGATCTTTTCCAATGAGTCAACACTTCGCATGAGGTGGCCAAAGTATTGGAGTTCTGGCTTTAGCATCAGTCCTTCCAATGAACACCCAGGACTGATCTCCTTTAGGATGGACTGGTTGAATCTCCTTGCAGTCCAAGGGACTCTCAAGAGTCTTCTCCAACACCACAGGTCAAAAGCATCAATTCTTTGGAGCTCAGCTTTCTTCACAGTCTAACTCTCATCCATACATGACCACTGGAAAAACCATAGCCTTGACTAGACAGACCTTTGTTGGCAAAGTAATGTCTCTGCTTTTCAATATACTATCTAGGTTGGTCATAACTTTCCTTCCAAGGAGTAATCGTCTTTTAATTTGTCTGCAGTCACCATCTGCAGTGATTTTGGAGCCTCCAAAAATAAAGTCTGCCACTGTTTCCACTGTTTACCCATCTATTTGCCATGAAGTGATGGGACCAGACGCCATGATCTTAGTTTTCTGAATGTTGAGCTTTAAGCCAACTTTTTCATCTCCTCTTTCACTTTGTTCTTACCAAACCTAAAATTGCTTTAGTTTCTAGTGTTAAATGCTTGTCTGCCTATCTCTGTTAGTCGTTCTTGTTAAAATGGTGAGAGCAGTAGATATAAATATTGTCTGACAGTGGTATCTGTTCAAGACCCAAAATGACTGAGGTCACAGTATATTGTTCACGCTTTAATACTGCCTTCATGTTAAGGTAAAGATGACCTTTTTGTTGTTTCTGACATACTCTAATATCGTGGGAGACCTTCACAAGATGAGAAAACTGTTGTGTTATTCATTTCATAGGTCAAAGAACAGCTTATTTATATAAATGAGGAACCAAGGCCTAAAGTGTTTTAATCAAATCATACATCTAGCTGATGTTAAAAATCAGAGTGCAGTCAAATTCTTTGAGCTCTACTCTGACCTTTATAAACACAGGCTGGGTGAGTAAATCAGTGAGTGAAATAACTGAGTTTTTAAGAACCCAGTATGGCATCTCCCCCTCCTCTCACCCTCAGGATCCTTCAGTTCAGTTCAGTCCCTCAAGAGTGTCCAACTCTTTCCGACCCCCTGAACAGGCCTCCCTGTTCATTACCATCTCTCAGAGTTCACTCAGACTCACGACCATCGAGTCCGTGATGCCATCCAGCCATCTCATCCTCTGTCATCCCCTTCTCCTCCTGCCCCCAAGCCCTCCCAGCATCAGAGTCTTTTCCAATGAGTTAACTCTTCACATGAGGTGGCCAAAGTACTGGAGTTTCAGCTTCAGCATCATTCCTTCCAAAGAAATCCCAGGGCTGGTCTCCTTCAGAATGGACTGGTTGGATCTCCTTGCAGTCCAAGGGACTCTCAAGAGTCTTCTCCAACACCACAGTTCAGAAGCATCAATTCTTCGGTGCTCAGCCTTCTTCACAGTCCAATTCTCACATCCATACATGACCACAGGAAAAACCATAGCCTTGACTAGACGGATTTTAGTCGGCAAAGTAATGTCTCTGCTTTTGAATATACTATCTAGGTGGGTCATAACTTTTCTTCCAAGGAGTAAGCGTCTTCTAATTTCATGGCTGCAGTCACCATCTGCAGCGGTTTTGGAGCCCAAAAAAATAAAGTTTGACACTGTTTCCACATCTATTTCCCATGAAGTGATGGGACCAGATGCCATGATCTTCGTTTTCTGAATGTTGAGCTTTAAGCCAACTTTGTCACTCTCTTCTTTCACTTTCATCAAGAGGCTTTTAGCTCCTCTTCACTTTCTGCCATAAGGGTGGTATCATCTGCATATCTGAGGTTACTGATGTTTCTCCTGGCAATCTTGATTCCAGCTTGTGTTTCTTCCAGCCCAGCGTTTCTCATGATGTACTCTGCATATAAGTTAAATAAGCAGGGTGACAATATACAGCCTTGACGTACTGCTTTACCTATTTGGAACCAGTCTGTTGTCCCATGTCCAGTTCTAACTGTTGCTTCCTGACCTGCATACAGATTTCTCAAGAGGCAGGTCAGGTGGTCTGGTATTCCCATCTCTTTCAGAATTTTTCACAATTTATTGTGATCCACACAGTCAAAGGCTTTGGCATAGTCAATAAAGCAGAAATAGATGTTTTTCTGGAACTCTCTTGCTTTTTCCATGATCCAGCGGATGTTGGCAATTTGATCTCTGGTTCCTCTACCTTTTCAAAAACCAGCTTGAACATCAGGGAGTTCATGGTTCACGTACTGCGGAAGCTTGGCTTGGAGAATTTTGAGCATTACTTTACTAGCATGTGAGATGAGTGCAATTGTGCAGTAGTTTGAGCATTCTTTGACATTGCCTTTCTTTGGAATTGGAATGAAAACTGACCTTTTCCAGTCCTGTGGCCACTGCTGAGTTTTCCAAATTTGCTGGCATATTGAGGCAGCACTTTCACAGCATCAGCTTTCAGGATTTGAGACAGCTCCACTGGAATTCCATCACCTCCACTAGCTTTGTTCATAGTGATGCTTTCTAAGGCCCACTTGACTTCACATTCCAAGATGTCTGCCTCTAGATGAGTGATCACATCATCATGATTATCTGGGTCATGAAGATCTTTTTGTACAGTTCTTCCATGTATTCTTGCCACCTCTTCTTAATATCTTCTGCTTCTGTTAAGTCCATACCATTTCTGTCCTTTATCGAGCCCATCTTTGCATGAAATGTTCCCTTGGTATCTCTAATTTTCTTGAAGAGATCTCTAGTCTTTCCCATTCTGTTCTTTTCCTCTATTTCTTTGCATTGATCACTAAAGAAGGCTTTCTTATCTCTTCTTGCTATTCTTTGGAACTCTGCAATCAGATGCTTATATCTTTCCTTTTCTCCTTTGCTTTTCGCCTCTCTTATTTTTACAGCTATTTGTAAGGCCTCCCAGACAGCCATTTTGCTTTTTTGCATTTCTTTTCCATGGGGATGGTCTTGATCCCTGTCTCCTGTACAATGTCACAAACCTCATTCCATAGTTCATCAGGTACTCTATCTATCAGATGTAGGCCCTTAAATCTATTTCTCACTTCCACTGTATAATCATAAGGGATTTGATTTAGGTCATACCTGAATGGTCTAGCAATTTTTTCTACTTTCTTCAATTTGAGTCTGAATTTGGTAATAAGGAGTTCATGATCTGAGCCACAGTCAGCTCCTGGTCTTGTTTTTGTTGACTGTATACAGCTTCTCCATCTTTTGCTGCATAGAATATAATCAATCTGATTTTGGTGTTGACCATCTGGTGATGTCCATGTGTAAAGTCTTCTCTTGTGTTGTTGGAAGAGGGTGTTTGCTATGACCAGTGCATTGTCTTGGCAAAACTCTATTAGTCTTTGCCCTGCTTCATTCTGCATTCCAAGGCCAAATTTGGCTGTTATTCCAGGTATTTCTTGACTTCCTACTTTAGCATTCTAGTCCCCTATAATGAAAAGGACATCTTTTCTGGGTGTTAGTTCTAAAAGGTCTTGTAGGTCTTCATAACACCATTCAGCTTTAGCTTCTTCAACATTACTTGTTGGGGCATAGACTTGGATAACTGTGATATTGAATGGTTTGCCTTGGAAGCGAACAGAGATCATTCTGTCGTTTTTGAGATTGCATCCAAGTACTGCATCCAAATGGCTACTCCATTTCTTCTGAGGGATTCCTGCCCGCAGTAGTAGACATAATGGTCATCTGAGTTAAATTCACCCATTCCAGTCCATTTTAGTTTGCTGATTCCTAGATGTTGACGTTCACCCTTGCCATCTCTTGTTTGACCACTTCCAATTTGCCTTGATTCATGGACCTGACATTCCAGGTTCCTATGCAATATTGCTCTTTATAGCATCAGATCTTGCTTCTGTCACCAGTCACATGCACAACTGAGTAATGTTTTTGCTTTGGCTCCATCCCTTCATTCTTTTTAGAGCTATTTCTCTACTGATCTCCAGTAGCATATTGGGCACCTAATGACCTGGGGAGGTCCTCTTTTGGTATCCTATCATGTTGCCTTTTCATACTGTTCATGGTGTTCTCAAGGCAAGAATACCGAAGTGGCTTGCCTTTCCCTTCTCCAGTATGAACAACTAAGAATCATTTAAATGAGAGATTTAACATTTTCATAGCTAAGGGATGAGAGAAGGTAGGATTTTTGGAAATAGCCTATAAAGTCCTCACAGATTTCCATAATGGGAATTAATGAATTGAAATAAAATTCTCAGTTTTATTTAATGTGATAATCACATTAGAATTTTAAAGCCTGTGGCTGGAAAATTCCATTGCCAGAGTGATTTGAGGGTCTGTAGTTATATCTTTTCAAGGTTTGCTTTAGTTTTTCTGGACCTAATCTTGAATCTAGAAGATTGCAATTTATCTGATTTTAAACAGAGCAGATCAAGATATGCTGAGATATCTGAATGTTGAGAAAACCACCTTGTAATAGCACTACCTTACTATGTACAGTCTACAACTTGTTTCTAGATTTGAGAATTTAGCAATGGTCTCTGGCACTGGAATTCTTAGGCCTTTTAGTTTGATTTGTATCCTGATGTTCTTGTTTCAAGATTGCCGGGAGAAATATCAATAACCTCAGATATGCAAATGATATCACCCTTATGGCAGAAAGTGAAGAAGAACTCAAAGAGCCTCTTGATGAAAGTGAAAGAGGAAAGCGAAAAAGTTGGTTTAAAGCTCAACATTCAGAAAACAAAGATCATGGCATCCGGTCCCATCACTCGTGGGGAAATAGATGGAGAAACAATGGAAACAGTGTCAGACTTTAGTTTTTGGGCTCCAAAATCACTGCAGATGGTGATTGCAGCCATGAAATTAAAAGACGCTTAGTCCTTGGAAGAAAAATTATGACCAACCTAGATAGTATATTCAAAAGCAGAGACATTACTTTGCCGACTAAGGTCCGTCTAGTTAAGGCTATGGTTTTCCAGTGGTCATGTATGGATATGAGAGTTGGACTGTGAAGGCTGAGCACCAAAGAATTGATGCTTTTGAACTGTGGTGTTGGAGAAAACTCTTGAGAGTCCCTTGGACTGCAAGGAGATCCAACCAGTCCATTCTGAAGGAGATCAGCCCTGGGATTTCTTTGGAAGGAATGATGCTGAAGCTGAAACTCCAGTACTTTGGCCACCTCATGCAAAGAGTTGACTCATTGGAAAAGACTCTGACGGTGGGAGGGATTGGGGGCAGGAGAAGGGGATGACAGAGGATGAGATGGCTGGATGGCATCACTGACTCGATGAACTGAGTCTGAGTGACCTCTGGGAGATGGTGATGGACAGGGAGGCCTGGCATGCTGCAGTTCATGGGGTTGTTAAGAGTCGGACACGACTGAGCAACTGAACTGAACTGTTCTTGTTTCTTCTTCTGTATTTATATGGATTTATTTGGCACTTTTAATTGTATTCCAATACACAGAAGTATGTATCAGAAAAATAGTAGGAAGCAATTGGCTAGGAAATTCTCTTAAAGTGGTGATTGCATAACATAATCTCTAGTAGAGGTGTTGAAAGAGACATAGTAAGCCAACATTAGGAGGATATTAATTTGATATTTTACACCTTTCCACCTATACTGTTCACTTTATATTACACCTTTATTAAACCTTTAAAGTAATTTAAACCTAATTTAATTATAGATTTTGGTCAGTAATTTTGACTGAATCTTAAGTTTATTGAGAAGTCAAAGGTCCTTTTAAAGCTTAATGTCTTATTTTTTAAAATGAAGTATTATACTTTTATAACTCAAAACCTGCAGAAACTTTTAAAGATTTACCAGGACTTAAGACTTCAAACCAAGTCATTTCCATTTCTTTGGTGCTAGTTTTCATAATTTTTTCCCATTTCCTAGTGATTTCCTTATGGATGGGGGAGGGGTTGGAATATAAAACCATTGTATATATGCAGCTTTAAAGTAGCCTGTTGTCTGGCAGAAAACTCTCTGACATAAATCACAACAAGCCCCTCTATGACCTACCTCCTAGGGTAATGGAAATAAAAACAAAAATAAACAAATGGGACCTAATTAAACTTAAAAGCTTTTGCACAATGAAGGAAACTATAAACAAGGCGAAAACAGCCCTCAGAATGGGAAAAAGTAATAGTAAATGAAACAACTGACAATGAATTAAGCTCCAAAATATATAAGCAGCTCAATACCAAAAAAAAATGAATAGCCCTATCAAAAACAGCAAAAGACCTAAACAGACATTTCTCCAAAGACATACAGATGGCTAATAAACACATGGAAAGATGCTCACCATCATTCATTATCAGAGAAATGCAAATCAAAACCACAATGAGGTATCCTCTCACTCCAGTCAGTATGCTGCTGCTGCTGCTAAGTCACTTCAGTCGTGTCCGACTCTGTGCGACCCCATAGCCGGCAGCCCATCAGGCTCCCCTGTCCCAGGGATTCTCTAGGCAAGAACACTGGAGTGGGTTGCCATTTCCTTCTCCAATGCATGGAAGTGAAAAGTGAAAGTGAAGTCATAACACGTATAGGTAGACCAAAAATAAGATCTAAAGATGGGGGTGGAAATTCAATATTACAAATGCTGCATTTCTATAGAAAGACTTTTCCAGCAGAATGATATACAGCTTACATAACAAGGTGTGGTTCTAGTTACAGTAGGTTTTGCCTTTCCAGCTCATGCCTGGGTAGTTTTTCACCACTGCTTCTGCCATGGAGAGAGGTTAAATGCTTTTTGAGGGCAGATTTGTGCTTGAAATCCATGTCACAACAGTGGCATTTGTATGGCCGATCCCCACTGTGTATATTCAAGTGGTCCTGAAGTGTGCTTTTCATAGTAAATGTCTTCAGGCACACAGTACACTGAAAGGGCCATATGCCCATGTGCCCTCGAATGTGCCTGTTGAGATTTTTCTTTTGTGTAAATGTTTTCCCATACTGTAAGCACAAGAACAGTTTATGGATCTTAAGGTGGCGCAGATAGTTCTCAACATGAAGAAACCCTCGAGGGCACTGGGGGCACTGGTGCCTCAGGGAGAAAGCATCCTCTAGATTCTGAATCTCATTCACTGGACCATGACTTCCTTCAGTGTTCTCACAAAATAAGCCTTTATCTTGATTCCCAGGAACTTCTGCCACTCTGCTCTCAACTGTAGAATTGATCAGTCAGTATGGCAATCATCAAAAAGCCTACAAACAATAAATGCTGGAGAGGGTGTGGAGAAAAGGGAACCCTCTTATACTGTTGCTGGGAATGCAAACTGGTACAGCCACTATGGCGAACAGTGTGGAGATACCTTAAAACACTGGGAACAGAATTGCCATATGACCCAGCAATCCCACAGAATAAGAGAAATACATGTACCCTTAATGTTCACTGCAGCACTATTTACAATAGCAATATGGAAGCAACCTAGATGTCCATCAGCAGATGAATGGATAAAGAAGTTGTGGTACATATACACAATGGAATATTACTCAGCTATAAAAAGGAATGCATTTGAGTTAGTTCTAATGAGGTGGATGAAACTAGAATCTATTAAAGTGAAGTCAGAAAGAGAAAAACAAATACTGTATATTAACATATATATATATATATATATATATATATATATACACACACACACACACACATATGGAATTTAGAAAGACGGTACTGGCACTCCTACATGCAAAGCAGCAAAGGAGTACAGATGTAAAGAACAGGCTTTTGGACTCAGTGGGAGAAGGCAAGGGTGGGAAGACTTGAGACAACAGCACTGATATATGTACATTACCATACGGAAAAGAGATGGCCAGTGAAAGTTCAATGCACAAAGCAGGGGACCCAAAGCCTGTGCTCTGAGACAACCCTGGGCGGGGCGGGGGGGTGCAGGGGGGAGGGGGGCGCGGTGGGGTTGGGCTGGGGAGTGGAGGGAACTGTTACAGGGAGGTTTAAAAGCTTTAAACTCTATGCACCTACGTCACTCCAGATTAGCCTGAAACTACTTTCACAAGAGAAAAAGATATCTCCCCCACCTCTCAACGAGGTTAAGCTCCCGAGGTCCCTAAATCACTCTCAGCTACGCTGCAGTCCCTGAGAAGCGAGCGCCGCAGAACGAGACGACCGGGGCGAACGCTCGCACGGTCCCACAATGCCCCGCTCGCGCCACCGTGAGGGCGGAGAGAAAAGACGGCTGCCGGTGTAGGGAACCCGACGCGAGCTCCGAGAAGTGCGCGTGCGCACTGACCCCGGCGGACCCTAGCAACCAGAGCAGTGACAGTAGCAACCGCCGGAATGGTAAGTACCCTCTAGGCCTCGCAGCCAAAGCTGCAAGTAGATTGTAAGTGGAAAAGGGTAACTGTGGAGGGTTGAGGGTGGGGGACAATCTCGAACACCGGAAGGGAGCGAGTAGCGGGTGCCTGCTCAGTGGATTCAGAGGCCTGGGGCGAAAGAGAAGCCCTGGCATTGGGTTGTCTGGGGGTGAGGGCGGCCCGGGGAGAGAAAAGGCAGGGCAAAGTGCAGAAATTTCTCGAAAAAGAGCGGATTAGAGTGGGACAAGTGATGGAAGGGAGAGTGTGAATAAGGATATCTTTTTAATATAAGCAATTTACCCTCCCACCCCCAAGCGAGATGGAGGATGGGGTTGGTTAGGAGAGATTGTGTGTAACACTGGTTGCTGCAATGTTTACAGACCTGTGATGTCACCATGTTCCACTCTGAACGACTCTCAGTTCAGTTGTTAGTAAACATTGTAAAACCCTCTCTGATAGAACATATTAGGATAATGTTTCTCAAATTTAAGTATGCATAAGTATGATTTTGGACTAAACTGGAGTGCTGATTATGAATTTTTAACATAAGTGGGGGTTTTCAGAAATGTGCATTTCAAGTGACTCTAAAATTAGAGAGCTCCTCCTGACACTTTGAGAAATATTGCTGTCTTAGGCTTGAAATCTGTCGGTGGTCTATCCAATCAAATATCTTTATGAAGTAATGATTTTACCTAGTGATGTTCATTTCCTACTTAAAGTGAGCACCGTCTTGCTTACATACTTGGTAGAATCAACTAGTAGTTTAAGTTGTTGGCTGGCTAAAGACCCAACCAAAGCTATTTAGCGAAGTATGTGATTGTCCTGCCTAATGGAAATATTTATTGTTGTTCAGTTGCTAAATCGTGTCCTACTTTTTGCAATCCCATGGACTGCAGCAGGCCAGACTTCCCTGTCCTTCACTTTCTCCAGAGTTTGCTCAAACTCATGTCCATTGAGTCCATGATGCTATCTGTCTTATCCTCTGCCATCTCCTTTTCCTTTTGTCTTCAATCTTTCCCAGCATCAGGGTCTTTTCCAATGCGAAATATTTATAAAAAATAAGTTTAATTTTCTGCTATAGGAGTGAGCAGAAATTGAACCCTGGAAATTCAAAGGATGAGGAAAACATGCCTGCCCTCAGCCACCAGGTTAAATTCTACTCTTAAAAGTAGTTTCCCTTCTATATTTCTTACTATATTCCACAGGCATTTAGCTGAAAAAAAAAAAAGGAAGTTTAAAAATGCTGGAACATAGATTTATATTCAGGTGAAGAAATAACTGGCCCTAAATAATTCTGAAAGTAGGAACCGTAAGAATTATTGAAAATCTTCAAATAGAGAATCGGAATTTGTAGTTAAGTGAAGCTCGCTGAAGCTGCAAGCTTATAGTTTTGGGGCCCTCTAGAAATACTGTCCTACATAGTTTTTTATTTAAGAAAATTAGCTTCTAGTGTCTTAAAAATGATCATATTTTACACCAAAATGCAGATTTTTGGCTTCTCTGAAAAATCTGAAATAATATATTTTACTATCAGACACATCTTTTTTCATATTTTTGTATTACTGAAATATGATGGTGAGATATAATTGGCAGCATATTTTCTTTCCTGATGGTATATAAAGTAAGGGTGTTACTTTCAACTAACAAGAGTTTTCATATTTGAAGAAATGTGATATTAGGGTAACCCTGGTCCCAAGTCCCACCTGCCAGTGGTTTTTTAGAGCCAAATAGTGGTTATCCTCTTTACATGGCTAGCTTTACCCATTAATGATGTCCATTGGTTATTTAGACAGTTCAGGTTTTAACTCCTGCTACCAAGGGGAACTAGTCATTTTATTGACCAATTTATGGATAACTTGATTGCTTCCAACTTGAAAGTGTTCCTATAAGTGTCTTTTGGATCCATCTATGGATTTCTCTATGGGCTTCCCTGGTGGCTCAGAGGTTAACGCGTCTGCCTGCAATGGTTTGATCCCTAGGTTGAGAAGATTCCCTGGAGAAGGAAATGGCAACCACCCCAGTATTCTTGCCTGGAGAATCCCATGGACGGAGCAGCCTGGTGGGCTCCAGTCCATGGGGTTGCAAAGAGTCGGACATGACTGAGAAACTTCACTTTCACTTCTCCTTAGTGACTCAGTGGTACAGAAGCCACTGACCAAAGCAGGAGACATGGGTTTGATCCTTGGGTTGGGAAGATCCCCTGGAGAGGGAAATGGCAATCCACTCCATTATTCTTGCCTGGGAAATCCCAGGGACAGAGGAGCCTGGTAGGCTACTGTCCATGAGGTTGTAAAGAGTTGGACATGACTTAATGACTAAAGCAACAAGAATTTCCCAGGAAAATATACCCAGGAGTGAGATTGTGGGATCATAGGGTCTCTGCATACTTAATTTCCCTAGGTATTGTCAGATTGGGTTCCAGAACAGCTATACTATTTCTTACTTCCTTCACTGATGCATGAAAGTTTCTATTTCTCTACATTCTCACCAATGTTCTGACTTTTGCCTATATGAGGATATATTTTAGTATCCCATTGTTTTACTGCATTTTTCTGATTTTTAGTGAGTTCAAATATCTCATTGTTAGTCATCATCTGGATTTCAGTTTCTGTAAATTTTCTGTATATATTTTTTGCCAACTTTTCCCTTTTTAATTTTTTTTTTTAAATTTCTGGAGTTCTGTGTATATTCTAGATATTAGTCTTGTTGGTTTTATTTTGAAAATCTCTCTCAATTTTTCTAACTTGTCAACAGTGTCCTGCATTTGCTGTATTCTAGTATTTATTAGTTTATTCTATTGCATTTTCTACACAGATGATCATCTACACATAGTTTTATTTTTTACTGTAATATTGATAAAGATCTTTTGTACCATGTTAAACAGTAGCAATGATAGGAGATAGGTATCCTTGATGTGTCTGGGATCTTAAAGAGAATACTTTTTTCTTTTCTATTGAAGTATAGTTGATTTACAATGCTGTATTGTTTTCCGGTATACAGCAAAGTGATTCAGTTACACGTGTTTATACATATATATATTCTTTTTCATATTCTTTTCCATTATAGTTTATTTCAAGACACTGAATATTCCCTGTCCTAAACAGGGACCTTGTTCATCTATTTTATAAATAGTGTGTATATGTTGCTCCTAAATTCCTAATTTATCTCTCCTCCATTTTTTCCCTTTGGTAACCATAAGTTTGTTTTCTATGTCGTGAGTCTACCTTTGTTTTGTAAATAAGTTAATTTGTAAATTTTTTTTAGATTCCACATATAAGTGATATCATATGATATTTGTCTTTCTTTGTCTGGCTTACTTCACTTAGTATGATAATCTCTAGGTCCATCCATATTGCTGCAAATGACACTATTTCATTATTTTATGGCTGAGTAGTATTCCATTGTACATATGTATATACCACATCTTCTTTATCCATTCATCTGTCAATGGACATTTAGTCATGTCTTGGCTATTGTAAAATAGTGCTTCAGTGAACACTGGAATGCATATATCTTTTCAAATTATGGTTTTCTCCAGATATATGCCCAAGAGTAGGGCTGCTGGATCATATAGTGGTTCACTTTCTAGTTTTTTTAAGGAACTCCCATTACATTTTCTGTACTGGCTGCACCAATTTACAGTCCCACCAAAAGGGCAGGCGTGTTCTCTTTTCTCCACACTCTTGCCAACATTTATTATTTGTGGACTTAAATTATTTGTGGACAAAAATTTTTTTTTTGTTGAAGTATAGTTGATGGTTTTGAAATTATGGTGCTGGAGAAGACTCTTAAGAGTCCCTTGCACTTCAAGGACATCAAATCAGTCAATCCTAAAGGAAATCAACCCTGAATATTCATTGGAAGGACTGTTGCTGAAGCTCCAATACTCTGGCCACCTGATATGAAGAGCCAACTCACTGGAAAAGACCCTGATGTTGGTTTGGGAGAATGGCAGTGAAGCATGGATTCCTGTAAGAAACAAAGCGCTAATCTATGTTTGGTGTAGGATGCAGGATGCATGGGGCTGATGCACAGGATGATCAGGTAGAGGAGTGGGGTGGGAGGTGGGAGGGGCTTCGGCATTGGCGATTGTGTTCACCTATGGCTGTTCGTGTCAATGTTGGCAAACAAATACAGTTTGTAATTAAAAAAATAAATTTAATTAAAAAATAAATAAATAAAAATTAAAAAAAAAAAAAGACCCTGATGCTGGGAAAGATTGAAGGCAAAACAAGCTCCAAGAGATAGTGGATGACAGAGGAGCCAAGCATGCTGCAGTCTGGGGTCACAAAGAGTCAGGCACAGTTTAGCAATTGAGTAACAATGGTAACAACAACATAGCTGATTTACAGTGTGTTAGTGTCAGGCAACAGCAAAGTGAATCAGTGTAGACTTTTTAATGGTGGCTGTTCTGACACCTCTTTGTAGTTTTGATTTGCGTTTCTCTAGCAATTAGTGATGTGGAAGATCTGTCATGTGCCTATTGGCCATCTGTATGTCTTCTTTGGAGAAATGTCTGTTTAGGTTTTCTGCTCATTTTTTCAGTGGGTTGTTTGTTTGTTTTTACCATACCATGCAGCATGTGGGATCCTGTTTCCCAACTAGGAGTTGAACCTATGCCCCCTGTAGTGGAAGCATGGAGTTTTAACTGCTGGACCACCAGGGAAATCCTTGAATTTTTTTTTTTAATTGTTACTGACTTATATGAGCTGTTTGTATATTTTGGAAATTAAGCCCTTCATCAGTCACATCATTTACAAGTATTTTCTCCAACCCACAGGTGGTTTTGTTTATGGTGGTTTTGCTGTGCAAAACTTTTGAGTTTCATTAGGTCCCATTTGTTTATTTTTATTTCTTTTACCTTTTGTGCCTATGTTGTCTTCTAGGAGTTCGAGGATACTTTGTTACCTTCCCAATTTGGCTCACCTTGACCACCTTATTTAAAGTAAATATCCACCATACACATATACACACATTCTGATACTCTTTTCCGAGCTCAGCTTTTTCTTTTTCCTTAGTAATTATCACCTACTAATATACTATATGACTTATCTATTTATTTATTATATCAGTTACCATCAGTCTCCTAGCAATAGATATAGATTCCCGTAAGACAGGAATCTTTTGTTCTGTTCATTGATATATCTGAGGCAAGTGGAAGAATGTTTGGTATATAGGAGATAATCAGTGAATATTTGCTCAAATAAATGAATTTATTCATCAAGCTTGTATTGGTTAGAGCATTTTGATATATGCATGCATGCATGCTAAGTTACTTCAGTCGTGTCCGACTCTCCACAACCTATGGACTGTAGTCTGCTAGGCTCCTCTGTCCATGGGATTCTCCAGGCAAAAATACTGGGGTGGGTTGCCATTTCCTTCTCCATTTTGATATATAGCTTTTATCAAATAAGGAATTTTGCTTTAACCCTTAGTTAAAAGCTTTTAATATCAGAGGTAGAACTTTATCAAATGCTCTTTCTGCACTTACTGAAGTAAATGTAATTTCCCCCTTTTAATCCATTAATAAATGGTTTACATTTGTAATAGATTTTTCTGTTGTTAAACAATCTCTATGCCCCTGGCGTAAGCCATTTTTGATCATGATCATTATACACCATTGGCTTTGGAAATCTAATATTGTGCATCTAAGATATTTCAAATCTCTTTTGAGAAGTAAAGAGGGCCCCTTATCTAATTATAGCATTAAGATTATTCTAGTCTCATAAAATAAGTTGGCAGCTTTCCTTCTTTTTTTTTTCCTGGTTTCTAAAACAACTTGCATAACAAGGAATATCTTCTCCTTGAAAGGTTGGTAGAACTTATTTGCAATTTATCTAGATTTGGGGCTTTAGGGGAAGAGGGTGTGGGTAAAATCTCTTTGATTAACTTTTTAATTTTCAAATAGTATTAGTCTATTCATATTTTCTGATTCTTCTTGTGAGTTTTGGCATTTTTGTTTTTTTCTAGAAATGTATACTTTAGGTTTTCAAAATTATAATATTTTATTTTAAAAATCTCTGTGGTATCTGTGTCATCTCTCCTTATTTAGTCTATATTTTTAATTTGTATACCTCTGTTTTACTCATTCAGGCTACCAGAAACTTAAGAACTAGCATTTAGTTTTGTTCGTCTTTTTTCTTCTCAGTCTGTTTTTCATTGATTTCTTCCTTTCTGTTTCCTTCTGCCCTCATGATGTACTTTTCCAAATATTTTGAATGCTTAATTTATTTTTTTTCTATCTCTTGCTTTCTCTTATTTTTTAAAACTTATTTTATTCAAATATAGTTGATTTCAATGTTGGGTTTACTCCTGCTAAACAGCAAAGTGATTCAGTTATACATATATATATTCCTTTTCATATTATTTTCCATTATTGTTTATCACAGAATATTGAATATAGTTCTCTGTTCTCTTATTTTTAACTTAATGTATTTTAAGCATAAGTTTCCTTTTAAGTGTTATATTCCTCCAATTTTACATTCTTTGTCTTTAATTTTATTATTTTACTTAAATTAATAGTTTATTTTAACTTGTGTTATTTATTAGTACATCTTTACTTCAGAGACATAATTCCTTTTATTATTGTTTAGGGTTTTCTCTTTTATAAAATAATCTCCAGCAAAGATTCAAAGGATATCTCCCTTTTCTTAGCTTTAAAGTTTTTAATATCTTATTAAATTGAATCTAAGATACTATTGATTATAAGGTGCAACATTATTTTATCTTCTTCTAAGAAAGGAAAGTAATGATTCATGTTGTTGTACACCAGGAACCAACACAACCTTGTAAAGCAATTATCTTCCAATTAAAAAATTAAAAATAAGAAGTTGGAATTAAACTGTGACATAACTTCCTATCACTTAGAAATTTTATTTTGTATTTATTGATAGAGTTATTTTAAACATATTTAGGCATATAGATTTTTATCATGTGTTATCCTTTGATAAACATAAAAATGAATATATATGGTATGTATATTAAATAAGATGATTAATATTTTTCTAACTCTTCATCAGTGCTACCTGGCTACAGCAATTATAAATATTTCCTGGTTGTAAGATGTATCCAGACTTCAAAGATATTAAAATGTAAAGGAAGATATAAATCTTAGAGTAATGAAATAAGATATATTTTAATATCAGTGTTGACAGCTCTGTTTTTTGTAAACCACGTGAGAGTAAAGGATAAATACATGATACATCATGATTTCCTTAATTTCTCTGAGAGTTATTTAAGTATTTCTTATTTTAGGAAATTAAAACATTCTCTTTTCATATAAAGTCTCAAAAAAGAAATCTTTTTAATGGTAGATGCCAGGGCTAATGATTGTTGCATGGAAATTGAGTCAACAAATCACACCAATAAAGATAACCTTGTTTTTTTTCTCTTTTTAAGGCGAAAGCGACAACAATCAAAGAAGCCCTAGCCAGATGGGTGAGTTTATGAGTTCTTACTTCTAGAAACCATATTAGGATAAGTTTTGGACAGTTATTTAAATCTGACCATTCAATACAAGGGATCTTTTGGTATTGAAAGTGTTTAGTTATCTTGATGGTGTTAGTGGATACATGAGCCTACACAGGTGATAAAATTATGTAGACCTTAATATACTCATGCAAACATATTCACACTCACATGTACAAATGAGTATAAGTAAAATTGGAAAAATCTGATTAAAGTTAGTGGATTGTATCAATATCAATATCTTGGTTGTGATATTATAATTTTGAAAAATGTTACCATTAGGGGAAACTGAGCAAAGCGTATAAAGTCTCTCTCTCTCATTATTTCTTACAACTGCACATGACTCTTCAAATATCTCAATAAAAATTTCAGTTAAAAACTCTGACCATTGGAAAATTTCAATTTGGAAAGGCTAATTTGTCTGTTACTGTGATAGCTGGAATCTCCATGTTCTTTTTCAACTTTATCATTATTAAACCACATATCATTTTTAGGTGATAGAGTGATATGTGCTATGGATGATCTAGGTTTTAGATAAATGATGGTTTTAATCTCTTGGAGGTTAGAACAGAGACAATCAGTGTGAACAAATGAAAATCATGCATAGACAAATGAAAAAACCTCGAATAAAAATTCTAAAATGATACTCAACATGACTGATCATCAGGGAAATGCAAATCAAAACCCCAAAGAGATATCACCTTACACCTGTTAAAATGGCTGTCATCAAAAATATGAGAGAAAAGTGTTGGTGAGGATATGGAGAAAAGTGAACCCTTTTGCACTTTGGTGGGAATCTAAGTTGGTATGGTGTTATGGTGGAGAGGCTAATATAAACACTGTAGAGATTGCTCAAAAATTAAAAGTAGAATTACCATATGATCCAGGAGTCCCGCTTCTGGATGTATATCTGAAGGATGTATATCTGAAGGAAGTGAAATCACTATCTCAAAGAGCAATTATCCCCAGGTTCACTGCAGCATTATTCAGAATAGCCAAGACATGAAAACAACCTAAATGGCTATCAGTGGATGAATGGACAAAGAAAATGTGTATTTGTATACAATGGAATATTACTCAGCCATAAAAAAAGAAAGTCCTGCCATTTGTGACAACATGGAAGGACCTTGAGTGCATTATGCTAAATGATGTAGTCAGATAGGTAAAGACAATTCGAGGTTTTTTCATTTGTGATCTCACTTATATGTGAAATCTAAAACAGCCAACTCATAGAAACAGATTATAATGGTAGCTACCAAAGCTGAGGAATAGAGGAAATGGGGGAAAAGTTGGTCAAAAGGTAGAAGCTTCCAGTTATAAGATCAATAAGTTCTGGGAATCTGTATATAGCATAGTTAATGATACTGTATTATATACTCCAAAGTTGCTAAGAGAATAATCTTAAATGTTCTCAACACAAAAATATTTATTGTATGAGGTGCTGGATGTGTTAACCTTATTCTGGTAATAATCTTGCAATATGTACATATATCAAAGTTATACCTTAAAACATAAATAATGTTATATGTCAATTATATCTCAATAAATCTATAAAAAGTAGTGAAAATTTTGTACTGTATAGAATGTTGTACACCAGAAACTAACATAGCACTGTAAGTCAATTATGTTTCAACAAACAGACAAATTTGTAGAAAAAGACACTAGATTTGTGGTAGCCAGAGGCAAAGGGTAGGTGTAGGGGAAATTGGATGCAGATAGTCAATAGATACAAGCTTCCAGTTACAAGATAAGTGGGTACTAGGGATGCAGTGTACAAAATGATTAAATAATTAACATCAGTCCCATCACATCATGGCAAATAAATGTGGAAAAGTGGAAACAGTGACAGATTTTATTTTATTGGGCTCCAAAATCACTTCAGACGGTGATTGTAACCTTGAAATTAAAAGATGCTTGCTCCTTGGAAGAAAAGCTATGACAAACCCAGACAGAGTATTAAAAAGTGGAGATATCACTTTGCCAACAAAGGTCCATATAGTCAAATCTATGGTTTTTACAGTAGTCATGTATGGATGTGAGAGTTGGACCATAAAGAAGGCTGAATACCAAAGAACTAATGCTTTTGAATTGTGGTGCTGAAGAAGATGCTTGAGAATCCCTTGGACTGCAAGGAGATCAAACTAGTCAGTCCTACAGGAAATCAACCTTCCTATTCGTTGGAAGGACTGATGCTGAAGCTGAAGCTCCAATACTTTGGCCACCTGATGTGAAGAGCTGACTCACTGGAAAAGACCCTGATGCTGGGAAAGACTGAGGGCAAGAGGAGAAGAGGGTGACACAGGATGAGATCATTGAATGGCATCACTGACTCAATGGACATGAATTTGAGCAAACTCCAGGAGATGGTGAAGGACAGGGAAGCCTGGCAAGGTGTAGTCCATGGGGTGGCAAAGAGTTGGACAGAATTTAGCAACTGAAGAACAACAACACAGCTGTATGTTATACACGAAAGTTAATAAAGTCCCAAGAGTTTTCATCACAAGGAAAAAAAATTTATTTTTTTTATTTTGTATCTGCTTGAGATGATGAATGTTCACTAAACTTACTATGATCATCATTTCATGATTATATAAGTCAAATCAGTATGTTGTATGTCTTAAATTTATTCAGTGCTGTATATCAATTATATCTGGAAAAATACACAAGATAACATTTTTAAAAGCACATAGTAATGTTAGGAAATGGCATTGTAAAAATGTGCATTAAATTTAAACAAATATTTTGAATATAAAATTCTATAAAGTTTGAATGGTTGTATTTCAGCATTATGGATAGAATTTCCAGAGAGTATAGAGATGGCTCCTCAATTTCTATCCCCAGTGATAGCTTATTTGACTGTGTTATCAGTTTTTGTATAATAATGTATCTTTGCTTTTGTAGCTGGGCTTTAAATAAAAAGTCTTTCAAGAAACTTGGTGTCTGTGGAAAACAGACAAAGTGGCTAGGATAATGAAATATTTGAATTCTTGTTTTTAGTGCTTATAAGTTTCTTTATACCCTAATTTCAATTTAAAAATTCTTTTCTGTTTAGCTAGTGAAAAATCTGTTTTGTTTCATTAAAAAAGTATAGAGTAGGCTTAGTATTGAATATAGTTTACTTGAAGCAGATTTTAGGATAACATAATAATATTTATATTAATAAGTGGTTAATAACACTTGGTTTATAATAACAAGTGGTTGGCTATTTGGTTTGGTTTGTACATTTTATTTCTAGATCATATTATGGCCATAAGTCTTTAAGATTATTTGAAGATATGCTCATTCTTACTCTCATTAACACAACTTTTTTTTAAAATACTTTATTCTACTTTACAATACTGTATTGGTTTTGCCATACATTGACATGAATCAGCCACATGTGTCCACGATCTCCCAATGCCGAAGCCCCCTCCCACCTCCCACCCCACACAGTCTCCCCCGGATCATCCCGTACACCAGCCCCAAGCATCCTGTATCCTGTATTGAACATAGACTGGTGCTTCGTTTCTTACATGATAGTATACATGTTTCAGTGTCATTCTCCCAAATCATCCCACCCTCTCCCTCTCCCTCAGAGGCCAAAAGTCCGTTCTATACCTCTGTGTCTCTTTTGTTGTCTCACATACAGGGTCATCGTTACTATCTTTCTAAATTCCATATATATGTAACAATGTTTATTAAAGATGTCAGTCTCCCATCTCCTAACCTATGGCACACAAAAAATACCGAATGGATGTGTATTAGATGTCTTTCAACTGATTATATATTTTCTATTATTGATGTGTTATGATTTGATTTTTTTTTAAAAAGCCTCTTTTGTGTCTTATATCACACTAGTTATAGAAAACATGAGTTTAAGCACGCTCTGGGAGATAGTGAAGAACAGGGAAGCCTGGAGTGCTGCAGTCCATGGGGTCACAAAGGGTTAAACACAACTTAGCAACTAAACAACAACAATAGAAAACATAGGAAAGCTAAAAAAATGGTCCCTGAGCTGCAGTATCTTCTTGTTTTGTTGGAGAGATAGAACTAAATACTAAGGTACTTAGGAAACATTATTAGGCAGCATATCCTGGTAATTAAAATTTAAATTGTATTAGGTACTGAAATTAAACTGTAACATAGAATGTAGTAGTAAATTATTGTAGAACAAATAAATTTGACCTTAGCTTTGTCATAAAGAGAATACCTTCCCAAATTCTTGGTATTTGGTAGTTGTAACTCAGACTAAATTGTATATAGGAACGGGAAGATGAGATGACAAAAACGGCTCGTCTTATAGATCTAAATCTGATACTTAAGTTTGTTTAGGGACAAGGAATCCTTCCCAGGAAAATGTGTTTTTTTGTTGTGTTTTATTTTTATTAATTGGTAGACTCTTAAAAGATTTTTAAAACTACAGAAATAAAAGTTATTTTCTTTCCTCTTTTCCGCTTGGCTGAGACCTGACAGGGAATTATCTGAATCAGCCATGTATAAGCTAGTTATCAGGTTCAGTAAGTGTTGTCAATAAGTGTTCTGTCAAGAATGTACAGAATTACTGAATTTTAATAGCTATTTTGAAATAAATATTGAAAAGCCTTGAGAAAATCTGGCCTTTTAGTTCCACATTATAATCTGGGATTATTTTCTTCCACATTAATTTTTATTATAGGAAGAGAAAACCAGCCAGAAGCCATCTGAAGCCAGAGAAATAAAGCTGTATGCCCAGATTCCCCCTATAGAGAAGATGGATGCATCTTTGGCCACGCTTTCTAATTGCGAGTAAGTGCTTCTCTTTTTCATCCTTTCTAGTATTGCTGTTAAGTTTCCCTTCCTTTTCTAAATACACAGACTAAAAATATTTATTTATTTTCTTGGTTTTTATTTCCCTTCCTCCCTCCCTTCCTTCTTCCTGTGATTCTCCCTTTGGCAAGGCCAAACATAAAAGATTATTGGTTTACAGGTTCGTTAATAGAGTAATACAAACTATTCTGTATCATACCTTTTTACGGGATGGTTTTTTGTTTTGATTGTGCTGGGTCTTTGCTGCAGTGCACAGGCTCTTGGCTGCAGCACAGAGGCTTCTCTAGTTCTGGTGCACGGGCTTTGTTGCCCCGTGGTTCTTAGTTCCCCGACCAGGGATCACACCCATGTCCCCTGCATTAGAAGGTGGATTCTTTACACAAATTTCCTTATCTCTTAGGAGAAGCTAAATAACACAATAAAACTATTTCTCTGTCATAAAATCTAGTAGTTTCTCTTGTAAAATTATCCATCAAAGTCAATACTATACTTAACTCAGAAGCATAGAAGTAACCGCTTTTGAAAAATTTCTCAAATTATGAAAACACATTGTAAAACATCTAGAAAATATTCAAAACACAAAGAAAAGGAAATATCAACCAAAATTGTACCAGTTTTTGAGTACCAGGGTTAGCATTTTAAAAATTTCATTTTATTGCTATTATTATTGGTTGCTCCGCACAGCATGTAAGATCTTAGTTCCCTGACCAGGGATTGAACCCATGCAATGGAAGCATGAAGTCTTAACTACTGGACCACTAGGGAAGTCCTAGCATTCTCATGTAGAGCCTTCTAATTTTTTTTTTTTTCTCATTGGCACTAAGTTACACTTACTTGTAATCCTATTTTCCCAAGACTTTAAGTATCAGATCTGTGTTTATTATTTTAACTGATTTCCTGAATATTCTGCATACTTTTAGCAGGGTTCTGTGACTAAGCTGAGGCAATTATACCATGACTTCTGTGTTATGTGTTATAACCTTGACACCATGGTTATGCTCTTAAGCTGCAATGTCTTGTCAGGGCTATACAGTATTATAGGATCACTTGTTATAGAATATTGGAAAATCCTATATTTTCCTAAGTGTGGTTTCCTGACTACCTACATAAGAACTTCCTTGTGCAGCAGATAAGCCCCACTTCAAATTTATAGAAAAAGAATCTACTGATGAAACTAGGTATCTATATTTGCAGTAAGCAATCTGAATGACTCTTAAGCATGTATTTGTGAATGCATGCATTAGACTAATGTCTCTCTTTGGAATTAAAGAGGAAAGCAAACATAATTTAGTTATTGTATACAGCTTGTCCTTTGTGATGAGAACACAGTGTATTACATAAGAATCCACCTTAAATGTGTTTTTGGCTTCAAAATCATGATTTCAAAGAGCGTTATTTCAAAGTGGTCAAATATCTTTTTATCAAACCTTGAGACAGTTCTATACCTCATACCAAAGTACCCTAGAAACTGCTTAAGAGTCATCCTGTTCATATTTTTGCTGACAATCTTTGGGCAGGTTGCCTATACAACAATTACAGAATTATTCCCCAACTGTATTCCCGCTTTTCCACTCCATTTTCACTTTCATTGGTAATTCTTGGGAGTGGGGAATGACTAGAAAATACACACATATGATCAATAATTTACAGTGTACAGTAATTGCTTTTACTGTTTTAAGCAAAAAAAAATTTTTTTTCCTCTTTAAATCAAATCAGAAGGATAAAATCACATGTTCTAGGGTCAGTTTTGGGGGGTTTAAATTTGGATTTGCTACTTTCTGGCTGTGTAATAGTAGGCAAATTGTTTAACGTCTTTATGTCTCAGTTTCCTCATTTATAAAATATAGTTATATGTAGCTCATAGGATCATTCTGATGGTTAAAATAGTTAATACATGTAAAGTATGTAGAAGAATACTAGGCACATATGAAGCATTCAATAAAATTAGCTTTTATTATATACTTTGCATGAAGTTTACTAAGATAGTAAACATTTTTGACAAGAGAATATTAATCGTGTATAATTATGCTCCCTTTAAAATTTTGTTTTTATATGATTAAAGTATATATAGGGAAAAAATAAAGAAAATATATATATAAACTGGTGAAAGTATTTATCTCTGGGGGAATGTCTGGGGTGGTTACATTGACTTTTTATAATATACATATCATGGACATTTTCCAAAGTTGGTATGTATGGCCTGATTTCTTGTTTGTTTTAGTGGCAGCATAGTATTTTGTTATCTGTATTCCTCAGCTTATAGGTGTTTATAAATTTTTTCCCATTTTTTTGCTATTATAATAATATAGTAAATAGTTTAATTCATATGTATTTGGCATTAGTATTTCCATAGGATATGTTCCTATAAATGAATTACTGGGTCAAAGAAAATATGCATTTAAAAAATTTAATAGAAAACACCAAATTGTCCACAAAAGGTTTTTTTAATTTTATATAGTGAATGTTTATTAACTTTTGTAATCGGGGAAACAGTATGACGATTTCAAAATGAAAGAATACGTGACATGTCTGAGAGGGGAAAAAAGGATTCAGTGTGAAAAGGAAATGTCTGAGAGAACTTGAGTAATAATTTCTATTATACTATTAACTTATTTTCTTATTAATTCAAGTATTCTTTTTTTCCCTCCTTTAGGAAGCTTTCACTGTCTACAAACTGTATTGAAAAAATTGCAAACCTGAACGGCTTAAGTAAGTGATCCACAGTAACAGATGGTTCTAGAATTTTTTTAGTTATTTGGAATAAACAGTCAAGAGACACTGCATAATCTTAGAAGCTGGCACCCGTTTCAACCACAGTAATTGTCAGATGATAGAAAGAATATATAAACTATGTGTCTTGTTTGACTATCCAAAGAAAATTAGAGATAACCTGAAACCTGAATAGTTTAAGGACATTTTAAAGCTTGTAAAGTTAGAATTGAAATATCTGAACTAGAAAATCAAGGTTTTTTTTTTTAATCTGTTTTTGTCCAGATCTCTCTTGTATTTCATACTTGTTGTATCTAAAATTTTGTTTGTTTTTCCTATGTGCCTTATCTTTTTAATGGCATTAACGCCTTCCCAGTTGTCAAGGTTCCTTATGCAAGTTGCCTCTGGCTGCAAACATTTCGTGGCTTAGGGCTTCAGAAATTTATTCCCTCACAATTCTAGAGGTCAGAAGTCTGAAAGCAGTTTCACTGGGCCAATATCAGTGTTTTAGGAGGGCCATGGTTTCTCTGGAGGCTTTAGGGGAGAATCTTTTCCTTGCCTGTTCTGAGTTCTAATGACTGCCACATTCCTTGGCTTGTGACTGTGTCACTCCAGTATCTGCCTCTGGGATCATATTTCCTCCTACTGTTTTGTCTCTGTCATATCTTTTTCTGTCACCCTCTTATAAGGACATACATGATTGCATTTAGGAAATACTTGGATAGTCAAGGATATTTTCCTCATCTTAAGATTCCTAACTTACTCTTGGCTGCAAAATTTTTTTCCCCATATATGGTAACATTCACATCCAGGGATTAAGATGTAGGTATCTTTTGGTGAGCCATCATTTATCTTATAATATTTCCCCTTTATTTCCCTCAAGCCCTATGTCCAGGTTTATCACTGAGTCCTGTTAAATTTATTCTTTGAAAGAGCTCTCAAATAATTTGTTGCGTTTTCATTTCCAGGAGCTACAGCTTTAATTTAGACCCTTATCATTTCCCCCTTAGGTCATCTTTTTCAAACATTTTTTACCACTTCCCACAATATGAAATACAGTTGAATTAATAACTCAGTACGTATGTTCATAGGGCTTCCCGTGGCTCAGTGATAAAGAATCCATCTGCCAATGCAGGAGATGTGACTTTAATCCCTGGGTTGAGAAGATCCACTGAAGGAGAAAATGGCAACCCCCTCCAGTATTGGTTGGAAAATCCCATGGACAGAGGAGCCTGGCAGGCTACAGTCCATGGAGTAGCAAAGAGTCAGACATGACTTAGTGACTGTGCATGCACACACATGAATATACATATCAAATATACACGTACTCATATGAATGGGATTAAAATTTGTAAAACCATATTTACCCTTATAGCATAGGTTCCATTATTAAAAATTTTAGTGTGATTTCATGATTTTTTAAATGTTTGTCACAATCCACTAAGGTTTTTCTGTTTGTTTTATTGGAGTAGAGTTGATTCACAATGTTATGTTACTTTCAAGTGTACAGAAAGTGATTCAGTTATACATGTGCATATATTCATTCTTTCTTAGATTCTTTTCTCATATAGGTTATCACAGGATATTGAGTAGATTTTCCTGTTATTAATATATAGTAGGTCCTGGCAACCCACTCCAATGTTCTTGCCTGGAGAATCCCAGGGACGAGGGAGCCTGGTGGGCTGCCATCTATGGGGTCGCACAGAGTCGGACACGACTGAAGCGACTTAGCAGCAGCAACAGCAGGTCCTTGCTGACAACCCATTAAAGTTGATTTCACATGATCCACAATTTGAAAAACACTGCCTTACAACTTATGTGATAGCCACCCAATTGATCTCCTTATCTCCTATCTTTCTGCTCTTCAGTTGACCTTCAGCACTGACACCAGAGATTTCTTTGTGAAAATATTGTTCTATTTATCATTCCTCCAGTCCAGAGGCCTTTAATGACTCCCCTTTGCCTAGTAAAGACCAAATGCCTTAAGGTTGCATTCAGAGTCATTTAAAAGCTTGTAACATTCTCTTTATACCCAAATATGTCATTCTTTTTTATGAGTTTGTACACTTGTTAATGAGGAACTAAGAAGCCTCTTGATGAAAGTGAAAGAGGAGAGTGAAAAAGTTGGCTTAAAGCTCAACATTCAGAAAATGAAGATCATGGCATCCGGTCCCATCACTTCATGGGAAGTAGATGGGGAAACAGTGGAAACAGTGGCAGACTTTATTTTGAGGGGCTCCAAAATCACTGTAGATGGTGATTGCAGCCATGAAATTAGAAGATGCTTACTCCTTGGAAGAAAAGTTATGAACAACCTAGACAGCATATTCAAAAGCAGAGACATTACTTGCCCAGCTAAGGTCCATCTAGTCAAGGCTATGGTTTTTCCTGTGGTCATGTGTGGATGTGAGAGTTGGACTGTGAAGAAAGCTGAGCACTGAAGAATTGATGCTTTTGAACTGTGGTGTTGGAGACGACTCTTGAGAGTCCCTTGGACTGCAAGGAGATCCAACCAGTCCATTCTAAAGGAGATCAGTCCTGGGTGTTCATTGGAAGGACTGATGCTAAAGCTGAAACTCCAATACTTTGGCCACCTCATGTGAAGAGTTGACTCATTGGAAAAGACTGATGCTGGGAGGGATTGGGGGCAGGAGGAGAAGGGGACGACAGAGGATGAGATGGCTGGATGGCATCACCAACTCAATGGACATGAGTTTGGGTGAACTCCGGGAGTTGGTGATGGACAGGGAAGCCTGGTGTGCTGCAGTTCATGGGGTTGCAAAGAGTAGGACACAACTGAGCAACTGAACTGAACTGAACTGAACTGAACTGAACACTTGTTAATGCAGTGGTTTTCATTGAGAACAGCACCTTCCTGTAACAGGAGAACCCTACAAGAAACAAAATTAACATTAAAAATGCAATGTTTAAATATTATTTAGAGGAAAATCTCTAAAGACTTCTCTGATTTCCATCATCATAATTACTCTTTCTTGGAAACATTTATAACAGTATACCTTATTATAATCCAGAAAGTGAAGAGAAACTAAAGAGCCTCTTGATGAAGGTGAAAGAGGAAAGTGAAAAAGCTGGCTTGAAACTCAACATTTAAAAACAAAGATCATGGCATCTGGTCCTATCACTTCATGTCAAACAGATGGGGTAAATGTGGAAACAGTGTCAGATTTCATTTTCTTGGGCTCCAAAATTGATGCAGATGGTGAATGCTGTCATGAAATTAAAAGACACTTGCTTCTGGGAAGAAAAGCTATGACAAACCTAGACAGTGTATTAAAAAGCAGACACATCACTTTGCCGACAAAGATCCATATAATCAAAGCTATGGTTTTTGCAGGAGTCATGTATGGATGTGAGAGTTGGACCATAAAGAAGACTGAGCGCCAAAGAATTGAT
Organism: Nanger dama; assembly: GCA_917880005.1. Taxonomy (NCBI): domain Eukaryota; kingdom Metazoa; phylum Chordata; class Mammalia; order Artiodactyla; family Bovidae; genus Nanger; species Nanger dama. Next base: position 18,366,585 of record CAKJTW010000003.1, on the reverse strand, counting down.
GCTTTCTAACTGTGGTGCTGGAGAAGACCCTTGAGAGTCCCTTGGACAGCAAGGAGATCAAACCAGTCAATCCTAAAGGAAATCAACCCTGAATATTCACTGGAAGGACTAATGCTGAGGCTGAAGCTCCAACACTTAGACTACCTGATGCAAAGAGCTGATCATTGGAAAAGATCCTGATGCTGGGAAAGATTGAGGGCAAAAGAAGAGAGCGACACAGGATGAGATGGTTGGATGGCATCACTGACTCAATGGACATGAGTCTGAGCAAACGCAGGGAGATAGTGAAGGACAGGGAAGCCTGGAGTGCTGTAGTTCATGGGGTTGCAGAGTCGGACTCGACTTAGCGACTAAATAACAATGTGGTTAGTAACTACCATACTGGATAGCAGAGTTATAAAAGTTTAAGTTGTGAAAATTAAATGTATAACTTATGCATAAGTAATCATAGTAGATTTTTAGGACAGAAGTGAGATTGCATGTTTTACTAGAAATCTTTTAATTTTGAAAAATAATATGTGTACATGGTGTTATGCAAATAAGTTCAGAAGAAGCTAAATTAAAAATATCTTTCTCTGCCCATAGACTGACTCTCAGTTCCTCCCCCAAACCAACCACTGTTTCTACTTTTTTTTCTTCCAGAAATAACCTTATAGATAGACAAAAGAAACATCCTCTTAAAAAACACAAATAGACTTCTTTTTAAACCAAATTACAATGTAATTATTCTAAAAAATAAAAGATTTTTAAAATGCTAATTTACTTGATTTCACTTCTTTTGTGGAGTGAGGCGGGGACTATACATGAGAATGTTTCTATTTTCTAGTATATAAGTCCTCATACTATAAGAGATTTGAAATGTATATGCTCCCAAATTTAAAGTTCAAATCTTCTTTACTCTTATTTTATCTGTGTAATATTTCTTACTAGCCAGTAATTTAAAACCATGCGTTTCAAATAGCTAAACATTTGAAATTTAATATTGATGTGATGTGCAGTTGCAGAGTTTACCTTAGTGATGGGTCAATGTTATTTCCTACTTGATTACCACTTTCTATTAGTACAGCCTTTCTTATTATATAAGAATATTTATTATATAAATGTATTAAAGCTTTATTATATTAGATTTATAACAATTGTGTGATATGATTCTAATAAAGTAAAATTGCTTTCTTTCCTCTACAGAAAACTTGAGAATATTGTCTTTAGGAAGAAACAACATAAAGAACTTAAATGGACTGGTAGGTTGTTATTTACTACTTAAAAAAGAATACACTTTTTTTCTTGAGTATATAAGTAATACTTGTCTGTTGCAGAAACTTTTCAAAATAGAAAAACAAATATAAAAATTACCTATATAAAAAAATACCTATATAAAGATGTGGCACATGTATGCAATGAAATAATATTCAGCCATAAAAAGAACGAATTTGAGTCAGTTCTAGTGAGGTAGATGAGCCTGGAGCCTATTATACAGAGTGAAGTAAGTCAGAGAAAACCAAATTTAGAATATTAATATATATATGGAATCTAGAAAAATGATATTAATGAACCTATTTGTAGGGAAGGAATGGAGATGGAGGTGTAGAGAATGGACTTGTAGACACAGTGAGAGAAAGAGAGTGGGATGAATGGAGAAAGTAGCATCAGCATATATACACTGTCATGTGTAAAATGGGTAGCTGGTAAGAAGTTGCTGTATAACACAGGGAGCCCAGCCTGGTGCTCTGTGATGATCTCAAGGGGTGGGATGGGGGAAGGGGAGGGAGGCTCAGTAGGGAAGGGATATATGTATAATTATGGCTGATTTGCATTGCTGTGTGGCAGAAACCAACAGAACATTGTAAAAATTAAAAAGAGAAAGAAAAATTACTCTTTGTAAATAGGGGTATTCAAAGGTGAATCGAAGGGTTCTGTGCTGTTCACTTTCAGCAAATAACAAACTTCATCTATTCAGTCTTTAAAAGGAAGCATCACCCAGCACGCTAACGTCTAAAGAACAGCTTTGAAACTGCTCCCATTTGCAAGCACTGAGATTATTGACAGTAAAACAGAAATCCTATGGGCTGGTTTTTTAAAAAAAGTACCCATAAACCACTGCTAACATTTTGATTGACATCTTTTTTGCCTTTTTTTTTCTTTGCTTTGGTGAGAATGTAGAAAGTGAAATCATACTGTACATTTTGTTTTCCATCTCTCTCTTTTTTTTACTTAATATACAAAGATAATGTTTCCATGTCATTCATTCATTCAGCAAATCCATACAGTATATTTCCTGAATGCCTTTTAGCCAGGTACTGTTCTAAGCACTAGAGATACAGCAGAATATAAAATAAAGCCCTTGTTCTCATTGAACTTTCATTGTAGTGGAGGGAGACAGACTAGAAAATAATTGTATAATAATATATCAAGTGGTGGTGAACACAATGAAGAAAAACAAGGCATATAAGAGAACGTGGATTGATGGGAAGTCCTTTCTGAAAGTGAGAATGTAGCCTTACAGAGCTGACCGAGGGACCAGCACTCCGGACTGGAGAGGAAGAGTAAGTGCAAGTGTCCTGAAACTGAAGCTGCTTGGTTACTTGAGTGAGAGCAAAAACGTTGAATGAGGAACTGCCCTCACTGAGGCTGATGCAGCCAAGAACCCGCACTCATAGGACATGAAACAATTTTAGATTTTTTTCCCAAGTGGCTTGCAAAGCCATTGGAGGTTTTTGATCAGAGGATAGTACTTAAGTTTTTCAAATAAGTTGCAACCAGATTCTTTTTAATGATAGCATAATCTATTTTATTGATATACCATAATTTATTTAAATAAGTTACTCATTATTCATAATGCTATTATGAGCCTCCTTTTAGTTATATTATTGCATACATCTATGAATAATTCCTTGAAATGGAATTACAGGGTCAGAAGGTATGAATTTCTTTTAAGGCTTTTGTGACATATTATCAAGTCACACTTTGGAAACGTTGTACCAGTTTATACCACCACCAGTAATGTAAGAGGGTTCCCATTGCCCCTTACCAAACATGGGTTTGTTAAAATTTTTGACAGTGTATTTTATTTGCATATTTATTGGCCATTTTAATTTCCTTGCAAAGAGGTTGAAAGAATATTGTAAAACTAGGCAAATTCAGAAAAGATGAAGTTAATTTCTTTTTCTTGTATATGTTCCCCCAAAGACAATAATTTTTAAAAAGTGTATATTGTTAAATACTTCATAAAAACTCTGACATATTTTTGTAACTCTGGTCTCCTGCTCCCCTACCTCACCTCAGTAAGTCTAGCTTGTGCTTGATCAGAGTCATTGAGGTTGAACCTGTTTTGCTCCTGAAACTGGTATACTATAGAACAGCAACTGCCACGACCGGACAGGCTACAGTGGCCACCACCATTCCACCCCTTCACAGAAACAGCCAAAACACCCGAATAGGAGTCAGTGTTCAGAGGAGCAGTTTTGGAATTATCTTGAATTATTTGGTAATAACATGCAGATCCCCACATCTGCATGTCTACTTACCCACATAAATTCATAAAACGTTGGAAATTCTTAGAGATTACATTCTGAAGTTAATAAAAGGAAGTTTTTTCCCCAACACAATAGCCAGTAGATGAATTGTTTGCTTTCTAGCTAGATATAATTAATAAAATCCTAATGATATATAAATTATTTTTATATTCTAAGTGATTGGTAAATTTAAAGACATTTTGCTTTCTCTTCGTTCTATGAGCTTTAGATGGTAAAATGTCATATATAGGGGACATTATTCATAATGGGCAAAGTATTAAATTGTAGTACAAAATTTCAGAATTTATTATACTTCAGGCTAAACATTACTTTGAATTTTCTGTAAAGGAAGAATTTGCAAATAAATACACCCCCAAATTTTAGGACCAATATGATAGATGCTGGATGTCCCCCAGGTATTTACTGAACACTAACTAGATTCTTAAATATTGATATGGTGTATAAGTTCTCCCGTGAAATGTAATGTATACCTAGAAACCAATAAGAAATGGTAAATATAGTATTAAAGGTATGAATGGAGATATTATCTAGCTGAACCATCACTTAGATCTCTTACTTTCTATAAACTGCTATCAGTAACCCGCAGCAGTTGCCTTTTTCCCCCTCTGTGTGTGTGTGTACCAAAAACAACATTTAATCCATCTAAAAGCTTTCTACTTATGCACAGACTGAAGAAAAATAAGTCTGCATATGGATACAGATGCTGGACTTCAGACAGTTTCACATACTAACTGATTTATTCATCTTGGCACATTTGCTTCATAGCATGATTTGAATAGATGCCTCAGTAACTTACGAATAACTACTCTAATATATGAAACATGGAATGTTAAATTGAAGGAAGAGAGTCTATATAAAACTATTTAGGAGAACTATTTGTTGTTGGATTTCCACATTACTGGCTCCTTAACTTTCATACTTCAGTTCAGATGTCAGTTCCTCAGAAGAGACCCAACTATCCTATCCTAAAACAGAACACTAGTCAACAACTATTACCACTCTTAATTTTTCCCGTTTTTCTTTTATTTTTATTTTTATTTTTTTAATACTTTATTCTACATTACAATACTGTATTTGTTTTGCCACACATTGACATGAATCAGCCACAGGTGTCCACGATCTCCCAATGCCAAAGCCCCCTCCCACCTCCCATCCCACATCCTCTCCCTGAATCATCCCGTGCACCAGCCCCGTCCGTTTTTCTTATTTGTTTATTCTCTTTCCCTCTCTCTATCTCTCCCTCTCTCTGTGTCACACACAGATCCTGATAAGTGCATCAGTTTTGTTCATCAGCATCTACACCGGTGCTTGATACATGTAGTAGGCACTCTGTAAATATTTATTGTGACTCCAAATATTTTATTGCTACTTATAAAAGCTATTAGGTTAAATTTTAAATTCCAAGAGTAATGCATGTAATTGTAAAAACAAATCAAGCAACTCATAAATAAATGAAATACACTGTGAAAGTCTCTCCACTTTCTACATTAGCTCCATGAATAACAGAAATAATATTTGTATACTTTAAATTTTTTTTCTGTGTAGAAACAGACATCTACGTATGTGTATATGCATGCAAGTGTGAGTGTGTGTATGTTACATTTGTACTGATAATATATTGTGCATATTTTTCCTGTTTTTTTAAATCAGGAATATCCTTCCATGTAAAACAGGCAGATTTAATGCATTCTTTTCCATAGCTGGTTGTTTTCTACTTTATCAGTATATACGGCAATGTGTTTAACTATTCCAATACAGCTGAGCATGTAGAATATTTCCATATATTTTATTGAGGAAGGGGGTCTTTCTCTCTCTCTCTCCTTTTTTTTGCTATTACATATCATACTGTAGTGAACATCTTTTTACATATATCCTTTAGCAATTGTTTGAATATTTACATAGGCTAGATTCCTAAAAATAGAAAAGCTGAGGTTATTTTTGTGCATTTAATTTTTGACAAGTACCTCAGATTGCTCCCATGGTGCTTATGGCAGTCTCCATGTCCATCAATGGTATAAAAATGAGGATTACCCCCTCCACCCTCAATATCCCTGAGTATTATCCATATTTTTAATATCTGTCAAAATGTTAGAAATAATATGTTGTTTTAATCTATATGATTTTGAAAATCTTTTTATATATTTATTTGTTAGCTATGTTTCCTCTTTTGGAAAATGACCTAATGTATTTTTACTCAGTTTCTGCTTTTATCTTTTTCTTCTTAAATTCTAGGCCCTCTCCAATATTTCTAATAATTATCCAGTATTGATAATTATGTAGCAGGCTCTTTACATGCCTTATCTCACTTGAAACTCATAAGTAGATAATATCCTCATTTTAAGATAAAAAATCCTCAGTCTGCATTTTCAGATAAGAAACTGAGGCTCAGATAGTTATGTAAAGTGTCCAAGTATAGTGAACAGGCATTATTAAACCCTGTTGTTGAGATAAGTAGTCGTTAATAGTTATCACAGTCTTCAATGTGTATTTACTTTGTCCCAACTGTTCTATATCAGTAAAAGAGTACATTCAGCAAATTGGCTATTTGGAGAGTTGATCAAGTTGGCTATGTGAAAACTGACCAAGCGTTCTCACCTGCACATGTAAAATGACACTAAATAAGTGGAAGAACCCTAGCACTGAGCCTAAATTTTCTAATTAGTATTTAATCACTATTTTTTTCTGTTGCCTCACACGTTCTAAACTGGAGATATGAGATGGATGGGGACGCAGTGCAGTGAAAATGTATGTAACAAAGTTTAAATAATCTGAAGACTGATGCTATATATGATATACTAATTCCTTTGAGAGAAGGTATCAGAATTTACCTGAGGGAGGCTGGTTAAATCACGAAGTTCTAATATAAACTAATTTAGTTCTAATAACATGCTGGAGTGGACTGATCTAAAAGTTTTACTTTGAAACTGTTGTTTCTTCTACTTAGAAAGTTGAAATTAAGATACACTGTGGGCGTTGGGACGACACACAGAACTAACTCAGGCCACTCCATTCTCAGCTTTTCCCCTTGGTTCTATCTGTATGGAAAATGCATTAATGATCTTTGTCCAGAGTACGTTTATTCTCTTATAGTCTTTGAAGTGACAAGTACCAGAACATAGACCTGGGCCCTACATTATAGACATTACCATGCAGATATAGGTAAATTCTTTTTGGATTAAGAGGGGATTAAGGGAGTACCCTGGCAGTCCAATGGTTAAGACTCCACTCTGTCACTGCAGAGTGCACAGGTTCAATCCCTGGTTAGGAAAGTAAGATCTTGCATGCTCGGCCAAAAGGAAAATAAAAAAAGAGGACCTTGAACATTGAATTGATTCTGCCTAGTAATTTTTGTTTTTAAGGAACAAATGATCATTACATTTTGTCTTTTGTATATGAAAGAAAAGGTTTTGTGCTGCCATCGATTGTATCTAGCATTTAAGAGTCAGTATGATAGAATCTTTATATTGTAATGATGGGTTTTGAGTTTTATACATCAAAAAAAGAAAAAGATGAATTGATGGAGAGTCAGCAAGATGGATAGATGGACAGATATGTGATAGGAAAAGATAGTAAAATGTTACAGTAGAAACTGGGTAGTGGGTATATGGATATTTACGATAATATTCTTTCAACTTTTTATGTTTGAAAGTTTTCATAACAAATATTGGGGGAAAAAAAACACCCTGAAATTTAGACCTTTTTTTTCTTTTCTTTTTTGCTGCACCTTGTGACATGTGAGATCTTAGTCTCATATGCTGCACCCTCTGCCTTAAGGCACAGAGCCGTAACCACTGGACCACCAGGGAAGTTTCCTAGGTCTGCTATCTAATAGCACTGTTGGGAATTTCCTGGCCATCCAGTGGTGAGAACTCTGAGCTTTCACTGCTGTGGGCCCAAGTTCCAGCCCTGGTTGGAGAACCAAGATCCCACAAGCTGCATGGTGTGGTCAAAAACAAAATAGCATTGTGATCTTAGAAAAAGCCCGTAATCTATGTTAGAAATTAAATAACATGATTTTCCTATTTTAATAAGGATCAAATAATACCATGTATAGGGAAGTAATTTGAAAAATATACTGTTCAATAAAAGTGATAAAATAGTACTATTATTCCTCCTCTTAATGATTTCAGTAGCTATTCTTAGTTCAGATTAGTTTGAAGAAAGGAAGAAAATGTTCTACATGGTTTTCTTAATTAAAAAAAAAAACTCCCATACAGCCTTCAGCTCTCCTGCCAGTGGACAGGAGGGTTTCAGTTCTCTCTAAAGGCCATTGTCTTTATATTTTTATATTAAAAAAAAGCATGTAAATCAAATTGCTTTCTATTTCAGGAAGCAGTAGGGGACACACTAGAAGAACTGTGGATCTCCTATAATTTTATTGAGAAGTTGAAAGGGATCCATGTAATGAAGAAACTGAAGATTCTCTACATGTCTAATAACCTGGTGAAAGACTGGGGTGAGGCTGGCTCTTTGCTAATCTTCTACCTCATGTTTATAGAAAATAACCCAGTAGGGAACAAGATACAATTGAGGACATTTCTTTCTCAGCACAGAGGGAAATAGCTATATGAGTTCCTATATTTCATCTAAACATTTGACATTTACATTTAAATGGTTACTTAGAAATGATTGTAAGGTCCTAGTCCCATTAATCATGGAAAAAAATTTCAATTATTGTCCAAAGGCTAAAAGGAAATCAGTTTAATAATTCTTAGGTGGAAGACTTATTTAACATGTAATTGCTTTTCTTTTTTGTTGTACACCATCCATTTAGCATTTTTAAAGCTCTGCTGTGTGCCTTGAACCATGCCAAGCTCTTGAGATACATAGTTGAATAGGACACTGTCCCTGCCATCAAGGAGTTCACAGCTTAGTGGGCAAGATTAGTTTATGAGTTAATAATTTGAAAACTATGTGATACGTTCTACAGTAGAGGTTTGAATGTACTTAAGGCTTTAAGTATTCAGAGATGAAGGGATGGGCAGAGACAAAGGCAGTTTAATTTAGCTGATACTGATGCATACAGTATAGAGAAGACCTATCATTGGAGGTTGATTTGTTGATTCTGAACCTCATTTCTTCTTTGTATCCCATCCTTAGGCTAACACAAAGGTAGAAGAGGTATGTCACCCTTTCTATAATGTCTTCAGAGAATGGCTTCCAATGGTATAATTTCCCCTACTTCCTTCAAAACTTAACAAGTTGTTCTGAATAGTCACAAACTGAGAGCTAGTGGTATTGGAATTCAACCCCTAAAATCATAATGGTAAAACTTGCCATTTTAATATGTAATGTATTCTTTGTACTTGTAGCTGAATTTGTGAAGCTGGCAGAACTGCCATGCCTAGAAGACCTGGTGTTTGTGGGCAATCCCTTGGAAGAGAAACATTCTGCTGAAGGGAACTGGGTTGAAGAGGCAACCAAGAGAGTGCCCAAACTGAAAAAGCTAGATGGTGAGTGACTGTGGGCCAGCTTGGAAATATTTTCTGGGTATAAGAATTGAATTTGTAGCATAGAATCATGAAAAGCAGCAAAACTAAGGAAAATGATAGGTTTTCTCTCTTTTCCAAGACCATTTCTGTCCGTAGGAAATTTTAAGGTCCCACTTTGGGCCAGAGTGAGATGAAAAACTTCTAGGATCATCCCTAAACCAAAAGCTTATGACAAATCTGGGTTTATTCTCAAGTCCCAAAGATATTATATTGCAAAATAATGAGACATAAATGGTAAACAGTTGCTTTTTCACAATTGGATCAAAATTGTAGTGTTTTCTCTCCTCTCCCTAATTTTAGTTTCCCAATACCTAAAATTGGAGAAGGAAATGGCAACCCACTCCAGTATTCTTGCCTGGAAATTTCCATGGACAGGAGCCTGGCGGGCTATAGTCCATGGAGTCACAAAGAGTTGGATACAACTGAGCGACTGAGCACACACATTCAATACCTAAGATAGGTGACAATGTCAAGAAAAATCCTTAACTAACTGGGTTCAAGTCCCAGTTCTACCACTTAATAGCTTTTTTGTCATTTTGCTGATTAATATAATTCACCTTACCAAACTTCTTTTGTCATCTAAAAACTAGAAATGATAAAAGTCACAGACCTGTCTGGGTCATTCCTCCTCCCAGTGGTTGCTATCAGGAAGCCATTCATGCAGTATGCTCCTTTTTTCCCTCTGGTTACTTATCAAAGGGTAAAATAACAAAAACTGTAGACTGCCTCTTGTGGGAGGTATAGAAATAAACACGAAGAGGCAAACAGGTTTCTTAGATACTGGTGATGTTCTATTTCTTATATTGGATGATGGGTATATAAAAATTGGTTGTTATTCTTTAAATTATTTATATTGTACCTATATGAAAGACTGTTCATAATTTAAAATGAAATAGCAGAAAAGAGAGGGTATATTAGAGTCTTAGACTTTAGCCTTTTTATGTTCAACTTTGGTTGGATTCCAAAACTATTTGAAATTATTTGTCTTCCTTTCTGATTGTGCACAGAAAGTGAATCCCTTCCATTAAGAATAGAAAAGAATCTCTAATGTAACCCTGAATAGACCATGCCACATTTAGCCTTTTGGACCAAGTATTGCCTTCAGGCCAGTATGAAGAGCCCTTGGAAGAATGACCTTGGTCTACCTTAAACCAGTGAGATAGAACATACATGGTCACGGCTGCTAACAAGCCTCTTTTTGCTCCTCTTCAGTTGCTTGTAAGAAAAACTGAGAGATGTTAAAGAGCTAAAATGAAAAAGACAGACTATACCGAATGTTAGTAGAAAATGGAGCAACTAGAACTCTCATAACCTGCTGGATGGCAACATAACTTGGTATAACTTTGGAAAACTAGCATTATCTACAAAAGCGCTACATACACACCCGTTATGACCCAGCAACTTTTCTCCTAGTTACATACCCAAAAGAAAGGAGTGTGGATGTTTACCAAAAGGCATGTGTGACAGTGCTTATAGCACCACTATTTTAATAACTGTAAATTGGAAACAACCCAAATGCCCACCAACAATAGATAAATAAATTATGACATATTTGTACCATGGAGCATTAAACAACAGTGAGAATGAATGAACTATAATTTCACACAATGTACATGAATGATACAAACATATTGTTGAGCAAAAGAAGCCAAACACAGAGTGTATGCAATATCATTCTAGTCATACCAGTTTCAAAATGAGGCAAAATAATCTATGGTGTTAGACATTAGGATAAAATATACCTTTTGTTGGAGGATAATTGACTTGGAGGGGGCTTGAGGAAGGTTGGGGGATTCTGATAATGTTCTCTTCCTAATCTGGGTGCTGGTTACCAGATTATGTCCATTTTGGGTACATTTATCAATCTGCATACTTGCAATTTGTGTACTTTGTATGTGTACTTCAACAAGACATTCACTAGCCCCCATAAACAGATGCTGTGGGAAGTACAGAGAGGTAAAACTGCTCATTGCCATCAAGAAGAATCACACAGGAAGAGGCACTGGAGTTGGTTAATTAAAGCTAGGGCTTAGATGGGAGCCATGTTGGGAAGGCCATTCCAAAATGGAGAAACTTTGTTAACCAAGAGTCCAGAGGTGTAGTGGTTTGCAAGATAAGTTTGGGAGACAGTTGAGTTGATCAGTTTATCTGGAGTGGAGGGTGACTTATTGAAGAGGTGAGACAGAATAGTTGACTAAGGTCAAATTATGGGCATGCTTCAAATGCCAGAGCTCAGAAATGGGGTTGCCCAGTGAAAGCTGAAAATGTATTTTGTTTTCTGTTCCTTGGTTCTTTTTATTTTTTTCCAATTTATCCTCAATGTTTACTATCTGGGGGAGTAACATGGAAATTCAGATTCGGCAATGCTGGGATTGCATATTTTATTGTGAAAAATGAGTATTTCTCTGTGTTTAATGTACAGACTTTTTCTTGTGTATAGAGCCTTATTTTTCTGCCTGGTACCTGTAGGTGTTTTCATTTGCAGCTCTTCATTTGGGGAGCTGAATATATATAGTTACCTAATCAGCTTGGAAATTCTTCTTAGAGGTTTTTTAGATAACTTGAAATTTAAAAGATTATTTTGTGATATCATTTTATTATGGCACACTTCACAGCATTCTCAGGTTTACTGAAAAATATTTTCATTTAGAATTTCACAATCTCTTGAGAATGACCAGAAATAATTTTCTTTTTCATTCTAGGTACCCCAGTAATTAAAGAAGATGAGGAAGAAGATAACTAACACTACATTTTCCACTTTGTGTTAACTTATTTAAATGCCATAAGAATAGATAAGTTTTGTATAGTTGTTTATTTTAAAGATTCTGTGTGGGGCAAATGGTTCTTAAACCTCTCATTCCTATCTTTTATTCTCTTAAACCTATTCAGTATCTCTCCCCCTCAACTACACCAACCTTATATATTCTAGCTGTTTTTTTAGAAACTACACATTTTCAGTTTTTGTCTTCAGTCCCAGTTACATACTGTGTGGCCCCATCTACTGAAACCTTTATAGACCAGTCATTTTTAATAACAAAAGAAATGTGTTGCTTTATTCAGTCTGTTTAGATTTGTTTTAGGCCAGACATTTAAATATATATACCTAACTATTAAATCTGTAGGCCATGTTTCCTGAAGGTCCATCTCTTTATGACTCAGAAGCACAAATATGTCATGCCTTTGGTTCGGGAAGAGCTCCTCTTAGAATTACAGCAGCAGCCCTAGAATCAAGACACCAAAGTCGAATTGGAAAAGTTAGGGTGAAAAAAGGAAAAATTGGTACCTGGAGGCCTTATAAGCCCATGTTGTATTTACTTATCTTTGTTCCACAAGTGTGTGCATTGTCCACTGGAATTTATGTTATGTTGACCTGCATGTCCACTCAAGTCCTGTACACAGTCACACAATTGTTCTGTGATCCGGGTCAGTGGTTAAAATGACTGTCATGATCACTCCTTTGACCACTACTTTGGCCTTATTACACATGTGGACCTGATCTTAGGCACACTTTTTTGGTTTATAGTTCCTTATTTGTTAGATAAGGAAATGTATATAAGCAGTAGTTATATTTGAATTCCTAGCTTAAATGTTGGCCATTCATATTTTTTTTTAATTTGCCCTAATAACTTTGGTCTGTTGACCGTCATGTTAAAAGAAGCAATTGTTGTAAAGGTAAAGAACTTAAAAGACTGGATTTGGTATCTTTCAATAAGTCAAATTTAGTATTTCAAAGTATATTTTTAGAAATGTTTAAGTTAAACAGCTCTAAAAATAAATTATGTAAATGGTTGTGGAAGGAAAAGATGTTTCATTATGGAATCCCAGGCAAATGGCAATATTTTTAAGGATTGCCTCTTCTGTGAAGGATACTAGGTGATTTAACCTCAGAACTGCAAAGCAATAGCTGGATGCAGAGTTTAGAATTTATCATATAAGAAAAATTGTTTTTGGAAAATGCAAGATATGGTAGTCAGTAATCCAGATGAAGTCCATAGTAGGCTGTGACTGAGTCACTGATAAGATTGCAAAAAGAAGTCGGGGCCCTCTGCCAAATTGTGCCTAAAGTCCCTCAACCGGAGACTATTAATGGTTGCCATTAATATTTCCCCTTTACTTCTGTAAAACCAGTTAAAGAAAAGTAGTCCTGGCTTTCAGAAGTTTTCAGCTATTTTAGTAGGAACTACATGATTTCTCTGAACCACTCTGATCAAAAGGGACCTCTGCTTTGACAATCAGTTCTAAATAAAAGTCTAGTACTTTTTAGCTTCCTTATGATCTTCCTTAGTTTGATAGGAAGAAATCTTTGCTCTGACTGGCTTATACATTCAGAGCCTTTGAGTATTTTTTTTCTGAACCGTAGGCAATGAGAATTACCCTTGGTGATATTTAAGGCCCATAAACTAAGAGGGAAGACTATCTTCTTTTCTTGTACTTTGCACTTCATCTAGTAGGTAAGTTTGAAGCCATATTGCTATGCATGGATGTATTTTCAAAAGTTACGCTGGAAGTGAATATAATAGGGAATGAATGAATGACTTCATATTTGAATTTATTTATAAAATGGCTTACACTGTTGATGATTGATTTTTTGAAATCTGTAGTATAGAAAGTAATTTTGTTTCTCCTTTTTTAAAAAAGTTTTAATTGGAGGATAATTGCTTTATCTCCTTGTTTCTTAATGTCTTTTCATCTCTGGTAGTTCTCAGAGAAGTGTTAAGGTGCTTTTCTGTGTTAATTTCACACACAATTTATAATTCAGTTTCACTAAACAAATATGCACAAATGACTTCTGTGCATCCTTTTAGAATTAGAGTGAGAATTCATGTCATTAGAAAAATGAAAGATAAGGTATATGAAGTTGTTCAGAATATTCTTTCAACTAATTCTTTATGTCATCCTTTACTGCTGCAAATTTAGCTGATAGTAAATGCCTTTGGTTTATGCTTCTAGGATTAGATATTTGACCTACTTGATACGGATTCTGTGCTCCTTGTTTAAAGCATAATGCCATTTTAGTGGATCATTCTATTTCTTCAATTTCTGTAGTGATGGAATTAGTGAAAGTGAAAAGTGAAGGTCACTCGGTTGTGTCTCTTTGTGATCCTGTGGACTTTAGCCCGCCAGGCTCCTCTGTCCCTGGAATTCTCCAGGCCACAATACTGAAGTGGGTAGCTGTTCCCTTCTCCAGGGGATCTTCCTGACCCAGGGATTGAACCAGGGTCTCCTGCATCGCAGGCAGATTCTTTACCAGCTGAGCTACCAGGGAATCAGTACAATATTTTAGTTTTTCACAGGAAATTTTATTATAGCCTACCAAGGAATTCAGCTTCCCTATGTTCCCTAACTCTAAGCTTATATTGTATTACGTAGTCAGGTTTTGAAAGATTTTTGTGTTCTTTGTAAATAGGAGTGTGTTCCTTTAAACCAGTTTCTCATCCTGGCACTATTAATATTTTATGCTGGAATAGTGTTGCAAGGTATGGCTGGCTGTTCCTTGTAGTATGGGATGTTTAGCAGCATCTCTGGCTTTTACACACTAGAAGCCAGTAGAACACTCTCCCAAGTTGTGACAACCAAAAGTGTCTCTAGACATCGCCATCTGTCCTCTGGGGCATAAGGGTGGAAACGAATTTGCCCCTGGTTAAGAACCAGTGCTTTGTAGCAACATTCCTTTTTCCAAGGTCCATTTATTTTCATTCTGTAGTCATATGCTACCTGAGTTGTTTCAGAGAAGGTGATGTATTTGATAATCATTGATAGAAGGAAATGGTCACTGATGTTTTCCTTGTAATGCTGTTTTTAATAATTTTCATGTAACATTAGAAACTCAGGGCTGGAAGGCTCAACTTATGTTTTTCAGCAGGGTCTCTACTTTTATTGTTTAGCATTCTTACTTATCTTAGGACAATAAGTGTTAACCTACCTCTCCTTACTATCAACAGAATCCAACTTTATGATAGATTTTGCTGTCTCTGAAGTTTAACACTTTGAGTATACTTTAGAAAATGGATCATCATTCTTTAGGTGTTCATTCTTTATTCATTGTCCAATAATGCACAAATTTTGTAGACTGTAGCAGTCATTAAATACAGAAAAATATTGTATAAAATTTGGTAATTATATATGAAAGTAGCTGGCATAGACACTGATTTTGCATGTGATCAGAAGAATGTCTGGTCATAATTGGCCAGTAACTTGGTATGGTTACTGGATCTATTCCACAAATAGAGGTGGTATAAGACATGTTAATGTGGTTCCTGTGTAGAAAGAGAAGTTTTGACTTGAATAGATGCTTCTGATACCTCTTACCAGTTGGCCTCAAGTAGAATAAGGAGGAGTAAGAAATGAATCTTAACAGTTAACTTATCCTCAGAGTTGGTGATGTGTAAGTTGAGTTGAAGGTAGTTGTCTGTGTGACCCAGAAACTTCCAGCTGGATTTTTCTTAGGACTAAATGGAAAATGCATAGGGCCTGGAAAGGTTGGATTAAGTGACTAACTTTAAAAAAAAAATTGGGGGAAGTGTCAAAGCATCGATCATGAGTAGTCTGATTGTGTAAACTGCAATCTGATTGTCTGTTCACAAAGATCTTACATTGTAAATAATGGCAAAGGGAGAAAAATAACTGTTAAATTGGAAGTTATCCTTTAGCAGAAATCAGTTCCTTTGGCATGCATTTTATTTATTTGGCCTGCTTAATATGTCTGTAAGTAACTGAATATAAAACAAATTCAGTGCAGCAGAGCTGGTGCTTCTGACACAGCTAACTTGACAATATTCCTTTATCTTCACTTTAGCATGAGTGTTTTTAACTATAAAGTAAGTGCAATAAAAAAAAATCAAGGGTATGTGTTTTTTTTTTAAATCACTGAACTTTTAGAAATCCCTCATTTACATCTCCATTCCTGCCTTATTATCAACCAGCGACTACAAAGAAAGAAAATGAACAAATAGACTGAGTCTTACCTTTTTCTAACCTAAGATAAATTTTCACTTGACTTTTGGAGGAGTCATAACTGGATTCTAGTTAATTTCCCATATTGGGCCGGTTAGAAGGAACCAGCCAACCAAATTATGATCTAGCAAATTTAACAAGGAGGTGGGGGAGAGGGAAGCTATTTTACAGTAGATGTGCACTTTAAAATGAACTGGATGTTGGTGAAAAGTACTCTTAAAGGGCAGATGGGTAAATACCCAGCCTGCATGTGGATATTAGAGAATTAAAGTTCATCCTTGCTTGTTCTGAGCCCACTGGAGCAGTAGTTCTGTGTCAACATAATCAGTCAGGATTTCCTTATTTCCCTAGTTGGTGTCATCTTCCATGTCTGCTACATGAAGTCATCCCTCTGGGGGATTTATTAAGTAGAATTCTACTACTCAGAATGGAAACTTTGTGAGTTATCTTTCCTACATCTAGATTTAAAAATTAATTTAATGTTGGCTAGATTAAGCTGTGGCTAATGTTACAATGGCGGGATGTTCTTTGCTTTTTTAATCAGCAGGGTACCTACCTCTGAGGTGCTATTGCCTAGAGGGATCAATATCAAAAGACCAGTGAGTTGGTAGCTGTAGCGAATATACATACAGGCAGCTCCTTCTCCCAGGGTGTCAGTCATGGTCATGAGCATCATTCCAGAATCTTTGGCTTCTAGAACCAACTCCATTCTGAAGAACATTTTAACATGTATTAATACTTTGGTAATAATCTTTTATATGCAGGAATTTTGTAGCATGACTTTATGACTAAACTTATTGTGTTAAATTATTTAGAAATGTTGAGTTTCTGAATGTTATTTTGTGAGACTTGTTTTAAAACAATAAACTGTGTTATTTTATAAAAAATCTATTTGTATCTTTTGTTACTGTACATTAGTTTTAACTAATATAGAGCAATTATGTGAACTCTCAATGATATTCAGTTCCAAAGAAATTCAGTCTTTGGATAACATTCCACAGAGCTTGTGTGTGAGTGAGAGGGAGAAAAAGAAGCGGGGATTGACTCATTTCTTTGTGCTAAAATTATTTTTCAGTAGTTTACTACCAATGATAATCATCTCCTCTCTCAGGTTTGTGAGTCTTACCCAGTTCTCTGGGCACCATTTCAAATGACTTAAGATCCTGAAGAAGCACTTCCAGAGACAGCAAGTTACTACTGCATTGCTCATTGCTAGTCCTCTCCTCATCTCCAGAAGTGTACAAGGTTAGGCTTGGCAGATAGGCCCTTGATTTGTCAGAAATGGCCTGGTGTTGGCCAGATCTTTTCTGATACACAAGAAACAGGAAGAACTCAGCAATAGCAGTAATTTACACGTTTTCCCAGCACATATTCTGTGCTGTCAAATGTAACTCTGGTCACAGAATGGGACTGTAGTGCAGTTTCTGCTGCTTTATTCCACAGTTCTTTGGTTATGAGGATATGTTTCTTGTTGTTGTCCTCCTTTATAAAGCAGATTTTGAGCCTATAAAGAGAAAACCTTAATTCAGATCATAAATAACATGTTATTTTCAGTTCATTGTTTTCTAGAATAAAGGGTGAACATCTAGAATTCTGACATTGTTTTCTGCCATATATGTGTATTGCATTAGTTTGTGTGTGTGTATATGTTGATATATGCAATTATATATAGTGAGAGAATCCTAAGTGATGACCTTCCCTCCTAAAATGCAATCAACTCTGCAGCCATAAAAAGATACGGTGTATCCCTATATGCGGATAAAGTATGTCCACATTAGATATAAAACATGAAGAACCTATTACTTCTTTTTGTTATGAGTGTAATATGTGTATATGTGTATGGTGAGAAGAGGGAGTATGTTTATGATGGCATGTTGGTGAGAAGGTGGGAGTGAGTGTTAAGACAGGATTGTGAGAGGTGAGGAGAGTGTGTACCAGTGCCAAGCCTGTGGGAGTGGAGGGAGGAAGTTATGAGTGGGGAAGAGGAGGAATGCAGACATACTTGTGGAGGTAAGTTAAGGTCTGCAAATGTGTTGTGGGAGGCAAAGATGTGTGTGTTGAGAGAAGAAAGGAAGATGGAGGAACAGACATGGTAAGTGCGGACATGAATGAGTGTACAGAAAAATATACCCATATAAAAAATATACCATATACCAATTATCAGCCTTTATAAATAAGTTTACCTTGTGATCATTACACAGACCAGCTATAAATTTAAAGCCTTGTTACTATGGGAAAACTCCACTGAACTCTTATGTTCATTTAATTCTAGTAAATAAGATTTACTAGAATTTCAAAAGATGGACAACTTCAGTCACTGCATCTCTGGAACCAAATAAACATGTTTTAAGTCTTTTTATATCCTCTTGATATATCTTTATATGTCTTTTTATATCCTCTTGACTGCTGTGATACTGAACCATCAATTTTATACAAGTATGATGAGTTATTATTCCTGCAGTGAAACATTTTTAGTGGAAAAAAAGATTTAAAAGGGCAGGGGGTGGGAGGATGGGTTTATGTGGGGGAAGCATTGCTAGATAACCTCCTAAACTCCCTTTCAGGATTTTCTAACATTTTATAGTAAGTTAATATTTACTTATGTATATTTTGCCTTCAAACACTTGTCTGGTAGAAAACATGCAAAAATTGAATATATTGAAAGGTACTGCAACTTCAAATTACATAGTATGATATAAAGCTTAAAGAACTGAGGTTTGGGGTTTTTTTCAGTGACATGGCAAAGTTTTCTAAGAAGATCATAGAGCTTAATTACACTGAAATTTTTCATACATGTCAGAAAAACAAGACAACAGAATTTTAAAAATAATTTTTATTAATAAATATGTATTTGATAACTTCAAATTTAAAACACTTAGAACCAGCATGAACAAGGTAAACTCTTCTTTAATGATAAAGATTTGAAATGGGGGAATAGATACTGAGCTGGTTCATATAAACTTCCCTGTTCTATTCATATCTTGTTCAGTGAAAACTTGATTTACACAACTCTAAGTGCAGTATTTCTAACACCTCCTTTTGCAGCCTCAGAACACATCTCAAACTGATCTAGATGTTTAAAGATGAAAAATGAGAAATTTGCACTCTAAAGTTGAATAATATCTAATTCACATTTCTTTCCATTAATATAAATCAGGAACAATTTACAGTAAACACAAAAACTACTCACAACAGTAGTAATAACAACAGTTCACATTTTTACTCAACACTTCTTGTGTGAGCCAGGCCATGCACTAAACTTCTGAACATGCAACTTCACATTCAGTTACCTCTGGGAAGTGTCACGAGTTCCCATGGTTTTCACAACTGATGATGATGCCATGACAGCTTGCAGCTCTGACAGCTTGCACTGTCCAAGCCTTTCCCTGGCATTGTGGCTGACATGACTCACTTGTACTGCAGCAGCTCTGGTGCTTGATTGCAAGCTTTTACCAATATTAACGTGAATATGCAGGCCTGACTTACCCCTGGAAAACCACGCTAAGTCTTTACCACTAGGTGACATACCTGCAGGACAGCACAGAGACACGAAAAGCTGTGATCTAGGTCTGCACTAAAGTCCGTTTTCTCGGGACTCAGAAGTGCCCCTCCAGGCCCTAACTGCAAGAGGGCAGCTTCAGCCGCCTCCTCCTCTTCCTTGGCCTCCTCCTCACGGATCTGCACAAGCAACTCGAAGAGGTTAGGGGCCGGCCCTTCCGCAGCCCCAGTCAGCCATAGCTGCCTTCGGATGGCCCCGCTGTGGTTGGCCCCCGCAATGACTTGTTCCAGGCGGGCTTGGTTCACGTTATCTTTATCTATGGCTCCCTTCTCCACCACTTTCTGCAGCAGAGGCTCCAGACGAATGACATAAGCAGATAATTTTTCTCCCGGGTTCTGGTAAGTGTTCAAAAATCTGACCTGCACATCCCTGGAGCTCTCCATGCTTCCAAACACCTGCTCAAGCGCCTTCAGGCATTCGGCGGTGGTAATATCTGGGTTGTTGGTCTTGAGGATGCGGATGACATCAGCGGCAGGGCCTCGAAGACTCTCCATCAACCGCCGCCTCTTTTCTATATCAGACACCTGCCACTCCTCAATGACCTCATTAGCGTGCTCCAGCCAGGGCTCAAATGTCTCCTCCCCAGGCCCCGGGATGTCCCTCCCCGAGAACAACGTCAGCTTCTTGTACCATATGGACTCTATAAGAGGCTTAATAACATTATCCAAAATATAGTTTAGCATCTCTGCTGGCATATCTGGGCCTGGGGCCGGAGCAGGGTTCTCAAACCCAAGGACACGGGCAACATCTTGCACAGTCCATCCCTCTCGGGCTAGGGAAGAGATGCAACCTTTCTAGAAATTCAGCGTCGGAAGTCGGAGGCTTAAAGACTACTTTCCAGACCCCTCCTTTACCCGGCATCTCCTGGGGATGGCAGCGTAATCCACAGTGCCAGTGAGCTCTAACAAGGCTGCTTTGGCATTCTCTTCCCTCCAGAACATTCTCCCAAGCACTCGATAGTGCACCTGGGGCATCGCAGCCTGGAGGGTCTCTTCGATTTCAGCCTCATCGCAGTTCACCGGGATCCCCCAGACCAGCAGGGCTCTCTGGGAATTCACATCCATTCCTCTGCACCAGTCTTCCAACAGTGTCATCGCCATTTTCCCCAACTATCAAGGGCCCCTGATAGTTGGGTTATCAAGGTTAGATAAGTTAAGACTGTGGCTCCCTGTGCTAAAGGACTTAGGACGACAGCGGACACTCCCCTGCAATTTGCCCAAGGGAGTCAAGCTTCACGCAATCACAATTAACAAACGACACCAGAGTCCAGCTCTCGTCCTTTCACTGCCTCCACCAACGTCCGTCCTCCGCGTCCTCGGAGCGAAACTTGGGGGATGCTCAGTCACGCGCCCAACGCCATCTCATGTCTCCAGTCGGCGTCCGCGGGGCCGTCCCGCACCTGCAGGCAGAGTATCGCGTCTCCGCGCAGAGGCCCGGAGGGAGGCAGGCGGAGAAGGTAGGAGACGCCGCCCTCTGAAGAGGCCGCCAGGGTGTGATCCCGGGGCGTGGCCGCCAGTTCTCCGCAGCCCAGGCGCCGGCCACTCGCTGCTGCCCCTCCCTCCTGGCATCAACCCGGCTTCCGCGGTCAGAGCTCGGCCTGCAGGCGCGCGAGGAGCCGCTCCTCTGCAGACTGCGAACTGTGCCGTCCCTGCAAGGGGAGACTGTCCAGAGGTCGCAGCGAGGCCAGCCCAAGAGGGGCCTCTTCGCTGGCCTAGGTATACCCCCTCTGGGCGGCGAGGACAGTCGGATACTCTGAGCACCAGCTGCCGAGGCGCGGGAAGGAGGCGGAAGCGCGGCTAGAGGCGGCGCGGGCGAAGGCAGGCCGCAGCGGCTGCGCGTGGGCTGCGGTGAGCTGACCCTGAACGGTGTGGAGAGGCTGAGGGCCTGACTGACCCGCAGCCAGCCCAGGCGTTACTGCGGCAGCGAGGGGCGGGGCCGGCAAGCGAGTGGCTTTCGCCCCGCCCCTGCAGCAGAAGCCTGCGCGAGCGTAGCCAAGGCAACGGCGGCCTGGAAGACTCCAGACCCTGACGCTCCGGCTGCCTGCGGTTGCCATGGTGCTAGCAAGGGGCTCGTGGAGCGTTCTCTGATGGCGCATTTCCTTTTTCACACTTTCCAGAATTTTTTTCCTTTTTAAACAAAGCACTGTGTTTAAAAGTTTAATATAGTTCTGGAGTGCATTGAAGATGATATGAGTCTGTCAAGAAAGACTTAACTCACGTCGCTCCTTCAACCAGTCCAGTTCAGTTCAGTTCAGTCGCTCAGTCATGTCCGACTCTTTGCGACCCCATGGACTGCAGCACGCCAGGTCTCCTGGTCCATCACTAACTCCCAAAGTTTGCTGTTTAAAAACAGATGCAGTACCAGCCGATCGATCGCACTGTGCACCCTCCACGACTTCATCCCAATAAGACTAAAACGCTGGAAGTGTGCAGTGTTTTCCTGTCAGACACCGAGCTGAGCCTTTTTCTTCTAAAATTCTGTAAGATCTAGATCTATTAAGTAACCTTTGTAGCCAGGCAAACGCTAGTGTGTTATTTCCCCTGTCCTGGCATCACTGACAATAGGCTGATAAAATAGAATGCTTATGGTTCAAATATTTCAAGTAATTCCCTGCAAGCAAACCAAGGCCGATTTACGTCAATCCCAGATGGTGAAAATCTCCCCTAAAGGACACAGCATTAAACTATGAATTTTTAAAACCTTATTTAATAAAAGGTTTAAAGATACAGAAGAACATTCAAAAGTAAATAAGTTACAATAGGTACATTACAATCACATCAGCAAGATTTTCTTTAGTGTGTTAATTTTTTTTTTTTATAAAAGCACACAAAAATAAAATCTTCAGTCTGGTCTATCACAACTGTACAGCAAAAGAGGTAATATTTATATATATGTACACTAATATGTAACAGTCTTTTTAAAAAAGGGTGCCACAGGCAGCAAACACACAGAAGGCAGTGTCTGATTTTTTTTTCAAAATAAAAGGAATATACTTATTTATATGCTATTAAAATATTTGTACAATAATTACAGACTGTCAAGGCTGTTCCTGTGCTCTGTCTCCTCCAACAAGGCCTTCGACTGAGAGACAAATGAGGAAAAGGTGAAACAGCTGCAAATTGTTAGAGGCAAATATTAACACAACAAAAATATGGGGAGGACATACAATTGTTTTATAAAAATATGCATACTTGCTGTAAACCTAAGAAGTTAGGCTTGCCAGTCTGGTAATAAATACCATCCAAGAAAAGTGAGCCTCAATAAAAACATTTAAATAGCTGAGGCTTGAATATGTGTTGTATTCCTCCTTCATCTTAACATCTGGCACGTGAGAAGAGGTTAGGTTACTGAGGCAGTTAAATACATGGGATCCCTTTAGACATAAGCAGCACACGACTTCTGTGCCAGGGTGGAAGTGGGCAGCAGAAAGGATGAGTGTGTACCTTAGCTGAGAGGGGGAGGCTGAAGGCATGGAGGACGGTGCTGAAGCACTGTCTCCTGGGTGGGTGAAGACCTCAGAGATGGTCTAGAACACAGGCACTAGGTTAGTTTCATGCCCTTAGCTGAGTGTAGATGGAGGCTGAAAGATGGATATGTGAGATGGTGTGGGGAGAACCTTATAAAGCTGAAGGTGTTTATCGCTTAACTTCTTAAAGCAAAGAGTTTTGAGTAGAAGAAAAAAACAAAATACAAGCCGAACGTGTTCACAGGGAGAAAGCACCATAAAGGATATATACCTATGCCAGCTTTTGTGGCTGCACCTACTTTATGGCAGGTCACGTGCCACAACTGCATCTGTTCGCTAAACATTTCACCTTTTACACTGCATTCTAGATATAAATTCATTCTGGAACATAAACCCTTCTAAAATACAATGTTGGGTGGGGTTAATACGGACAGGTACCATCTTGATTTTCTCCATCTATATTCACCTGCTCTTGTCTCTGTGAGCTTAGAAGAGGAAAATCACTCTAGACAAAGGAGGTTTCTGTAACCACATGTCCAAAAAGTGGCCTGAAACTAAATGTGGTTTAAATAGAAAAAAACCTTGGGGAACATAAGTAGCACTTTGGGGCAAAGCTGCGAAGGCACTCATATTACACATGTGATTTAGAAAAGAGCCTAAATTTGCTACCTTCCTGTTTTGGGAGGATATAGATTTTTGCAATCTTGGGCTATTGAGCATGTAGAAACCTATGGAAGAAACTCACTGGGAAGTTAAGAGGTGTAGGTAGTCATCAGGAGTTGAGAAAGGAGAATTTTGTTACTCCCAGAGCTGGGCTCCTGTATAACCATATTAATATAGAAATGAACGCAAAAAAAAAAAAAAAAACCCCACCCAAAACCTGATAGTGCATAGTTTAGAACAAAACTCCCCACTCCCAGCTACCAATATGATGCCTTTAGGCTACCTCAGAATAGCAGAATGAATACTTTTGGCTCCTTCCTAACATGTAGACCTGTCAGATACTTGCATTCACTTGGAACTTCTTTTTACAAAACTAAAGTTGAATAGAAAGATCAGAGAAATAACTCAGCCCTCCTATGGGGCTGGCAAGTGAAGGGGCCTCCTGAATTTTCTAGCCCTTTCACTTCAGTGACTCCATGCCAAATATGGCTTATTCAAGCCAGAAACAAAACCAGAATTCTGGCTTCCAGCCAATCCCTCAGGCAACTTGAATGTTCAGCAGGGAGAAGAGGTAGCAATAAGAACTGCACTTGATCTCCCTTCACCCTGCTAGTCTGTGATTTGGTGACAACTTCCACCTGCTTTCAGTGCTACTATTGTTCCTATTGGCAAAACTTCCAGAGCAACGGGGCAAGGGACTTTAGGGTCTTGGAAATACGAGGTTGGGGGGAGGGGGAGGGGGTGCCAAGAAGGTGCCTTGTTTTGGGATAAATGCACTTGGGCCTCTGGCAAGAAGGAAGCCCCTGGTCCCTGAGAGGATGTTAAAAATTAAATATTAAGAATAAATAAATAGCTCCCAAATGACACAAGTCAAGGAATGAAGGCTCCTGTCCAATCTGGTTAGGAGACCTCCCCCTCCCAGGGAAGGATCCAGAAATCTCCAGCATGCACAACTGAGGGCTGAGCTGTGGATATCAGCTAGACCAGGTAGGGTGGGGTTAAGGTGGCAGCTCCCAAGGGCAGGACAAAGGCAAGCAGGGAACTCGCACCAAGGAGGAGCAGGCTGGGCTTAGGCTAAGCTCCCTTAGCAGCCTCCAGGGCCTAAAGGTATTTGGCAAAATGGTGGGAAACCAGAAAAACCAAGGCCTGTCAGAAGCTCCCTCTGCTAGGCCCTGGAGCAACTCTGAAAATTCCATCCTGTGCACAGTCCCTTACCTTCAGCAGGCTGAGAGCATGCAAGGAGCACTAGCTCCTTCCCTGAACATCAGAGAAAACCTTCCTGCCCCAGCAGGCTGACAGGAATGGGTACCAGTCCTGGTCTCTCTCCCTGCCTCCCACTCAGTTCTGGCAGCCTCCCTCCTGGGGAGGTGTCCTCTCTAAGGACAGTTACCGGAGCAGCCAGGCCGAGCTCCCTCTCGGAGAAAGCCACCAACTCCTTCCCAGGGAATGCTCTTTCTGGGACTTCGGGCGGGCAGGGCCTGGGCAGGTCCCCTGGGGCGGGGGAGATGAATGCTGCCGAAGGAGCGCACTTGTGCTTTGCTCTCCATGGTGACCCGACGCGAGCAGGGGGAACAAAGACGAAGCGGCTGCGTGGTGAGATTGTGGCGCTGGGGCCCCTCCCCAGGGGTAGCCCCGGCAAGCAGGGACTCTCCTAGTTCCCGGAAAGCGGGGAGGAAAACTTCCGACAGACCAAATGCAAGAGAACTGGATCCTACAGCCCTTTACACTGCTCCTGGGGCCTTTATAAATAAAAGGGCCGTTTATTGAATTGTCGTATTCGTTTTGCAGAGACAAGTCCACGCGATCTCCCCTCCGCGCTCTCTCCCCTCCAGGCTCGGGAGCTCAGGCGTCAGCCTCTCTCGCCTGCACCGCTCTCCTCCCTCAGGGCCGGCTGGTGCGGGGAAGCGGCCGCAGTGGCTGCAGCGGCCGCGGCCTCTTTCTCCTTCTGCCTCAGGGCAGCTGCCTTCTTCTCCTGCTCCGCGTGGCTCTTCATGTGGGCGCTTCGACTCTTCACCTTGAAAAACACCCTGCAGTCGAAAAGGAGGAGCTCCAGTCAGAGGTCTGTCTACCCGCTCTGGGATCACTGGGCTACAGCACTTGCACGTGTCTGCATGAGTGTGTGTGTTATGTCTGTCTGTCTGCGTCTGCAGTCGGGGCTCATTGGGCTACAGCACTTGCACGTGTCTGCATGTGTGTGTGTGTGTGTGTCTGTCTGTCTGTCTGCGTCTGCAGTCGGGGCTCCCGGCCCTTCTGGCTTGCCAGGAGCCACGTGGCCTAGCCACATCCTCCAACAAAGACACGGACTGGCTCCTAATTCAGTGCCATCATTCCTCTTCAAAAAGCTGCCAAGGGACGTCACTGCCCTGGAAACCCACTGAGCCAATCAGGAGATGAGGGGGCAAGCATGACTCCTCCTATTTCTCCCTAGGAATGGCCGCCCACTCCTCCCCCAACCGCAGCCAACCCGCCAGGTACCAGTGGAGACTGGGCCTTCCGTATTACCTGCCGCATTTTTACAAGGAAAGTGTTCTCCTGATTCTGGGTCTTATTAAAAGTCTCTGTTTTTTTCTTCTTCTCCGAAAAAGGTAGTGCCCTTCGTGACTTTCCCGGCCCCTCCCTTGGCTTCTCGGAGGCCTGGCCACCCGCAGATCCAGGGGCGTTGGACTCGTGGCTTCGGAGGATGAGGATGTCATTGGCCTGGGGAGGGTCAAACGAGGAGAGGTGAGAGATTTAGGGAAATGAGAATCCCAAATTCTGGAACATCAGCAAACTGCAGGCTCGTAAAGATCACGCACTCCTGCCCAGTGGTCCCCTAGCATCCTCTTTAATCTTTCCAGTGACAGGGCACTCACTGCCTTTTGGAAGCCCAATCCATCTTTGACCAGCTCCGTTTTAAAAATTGCTGGTACAGTTAATTTAGTTGGGACAGCCCTAGCTCTATAAGATAGGACTTCCTGATGCATCTGACAGGGTATTGCTTAATGACATGGCTTCTTGTTTTCAGTATTTCGTCTGTGGCATTATTCCATAAATGATCTTCAAATCTATGTAACATGCCAGGTCACTCAGAGGGTATAGAGGGGACAGAAGGCCCTGCCACCAGAGAACTCAGTCTGAAGGGACAGACACAGGCAGCTAGCTCATGACAATAGCAGCTACCATGGGAAATGCCAAGAAGGTAACAGAGAGCACAGGACACCTGGTGTAGACCTGGAGAGGTGCTGCTCAGGGTATGTGAACCATGGACCTTGGGATATGGAAGACCCAGATGGCCATTAGAAGTCACACATGCATGCACTGGATCAAACCCCATAGGAAAGCATTCATAAAAGTTCAGCATAACTCAGTGGAGTGTGTATGTAGAGAACAGCTCTTAGAGGAGTGCTACCAAGGCTCAGAAGGGAGCAAACCACTGTGTCTACAGTTTGGGAGCAGGGTTTCCTGCAGGTGTGTAAGTATACAAGTTAAACTAACAAAGACTCTCATACTAGTTTGCCAGCAGAGCCATCCCATGGGTCTGTCTCTTGTGGGGCCAGGAACAGCTCTGGCTAGTGTGTCTTGCTTCTCAGCCTGTGATGTTGTGGACAAAACACTGTACTAAAGTCACTTAGCATCTCTGAACCCAGTTTCCTCCATCTGCAAGGTGGGCGTCAACACTGTATTGGGGTTATTATGAGGAATGAATGAGATGATGAACAGGAAAGCACTTTGCAGACATGAATGAGGCACCATTATTGTTATTCCCATTGTCTCAACTCCATTTCAGACATTTTTGTCAAGGACGCAGCTCTCTTAGGGGAGCCCTATTTGAACTATAAGTCAGGTGTTCTTCCCAACCCTCCCACACACCTGAATTTTCACAAAGTCTCTTTCCTCTGTGTCTCAGATACAGAAGCAGAATAGTGTAAAATTAGTAGCAGATTCTGGAGTCAGGCTGCCTAATAGCTATCTTATCTTGGACCTCAATCTCATCTGTAAGATGGGAATGATGACAGTACCTACTACCTGGGTTTATCAGGATTAAATGAGTTAACAGCATAAAATATTTAGTACATTTCCTGCAATGATGATGACAATCATCATCATGTTCCCTGTTCTGCCCTCCCTCCCACACCCCCGGGCCCAGCTCCAGCCATCATTCTCAGTTCTAGGCTCCCCCAGGGAAGGCCACACTTACCGACTCATTGGCCTGTAGTGTCTGTGTGGCTTTGACAGCCGCTGCCCGCCCGGCTTCGCTCTCGCCCCTCTTCCTGCTCCCTTTGTCCTGGGTCTCTGGCATCTCCTCCTCCCCCTCCTTTCTGGTCTCCTTTTCTTCCTTCTTAGGCTCTAGCCTCTCTCCATTTGGGGACTCTCTTCTGGCAGGAGGCACCCTTGGGAACTTCTGGGAAGTCTATGGGGGACGAGAACAGGGCAGTGAGCCCACAGTGCGGTCACACAGTCATAGACACTAATTCTGATCCAGCGAGGGGCTCACCAGCCCCAGCTAATCCTGCCTGCCTTGTTTGGCCCAGCACAGCCTCCTGCGCTATGACCCTGCACCCTTCCACAGCTAGTCTGCCTGTAAGAGAGGCTTGAGGGCCTGGGAGCCCTCAGAATGAGACCAAGCACTTGAGGTGGGCCTGGGGCATGGAGGGAACCTGCCCGTCCCGCCCCACAGGCCACCTGTCTTCTTGGGTATATCCAAGAGGGATTCTTGGGGTAGGGTGGCCAGGCGCCGCTTTGAGCTCCATTCTAAACTGTCTTTGTAATGTTTTCTCTCTCTCTACTCTCTTCCCATCTGCAAAAATGGGAACTAAATCACTCCCTGTCTTAAAGCAGCATGTCACCAAGTGTACTTAAGACCCCAAGATGCTATTAGGTGGATACATGGACAGAGGATTAAATAACATTCTCTTTTCACAGAACTGAATAACATTCTCTTTTCAGTTCTCTTTCAACCCTGATTATGTCAAGGACAAAGCCTCAAACTGGCGTTAATGTGTCTTTTATACTTCTTTAGACTTAACAAGGAGAGGTCAGGCCTCATCTCAGAGGTTTGGCAGGTGGTAATACCTGGCTAGAATTTCATAACATTGTTTGGTTTTCATATATATAAATATTTTTACCAGTACCTTCTGTGACAAAGAGCACTGGCTTTCTATTTATGATTGTGATATAAAGCTTCCCTTTAGAGTTGATTTAAAGAAAAATAAGTAATAGCACAAGTGGTGTGTGACAGAAGTATTATTGGTGACATGTGGTAGGATGCAGATATAGCAGAATTCATACAGGTGACACAAGAATGGTTAGAGTTGAGGAAATAGTGTCAGAGGTCTGCTAAGAGAGGACAAGAAACTGATGCTGATACGAACACTGGGAAATATACCCAATGTTCTGCATTAATATAGTGTATCATTACAATGACACTGGCAGGTAGGGAGGGCAACCCAAAGGCCCAGGGCCAGTGCCTAGGACCTCAACTCACTGGGCTGTCAGGGGCACTGCCTTCTTCTCTCTCCCCTCCAGGGAGTCCTGGAGAGCTTGGGCTCAGGCTCCCAGCTCAGCCTAAGCAGCTGAAGCGGGGAAGGGAGTTACCTTAATATCCACTTCAACCTCTTCCTGGGCCGACTTTTCATCACTCGTATCCACATCCCCGAAGGTTAACGTCCCATTGCGGCCAATCTTCACCTGCTTCTTGTAGGTGTAGTAGAACTCCACGCACTGGGCCACGGTCTTGGTCTGGATCTGGTTTGAAGCCAAAACTGAGGTCAGAGTTCCTGGTTCAGCTCACCTGCCTGGTGGCACGACAGCCTTTCTCATTCCTGCATGGTCCCCCTTAACTTTAGTAAACACTAAATCCAGTAAACCCAGGAAATACAAGCATGTCTCCAATGTCTGCTGTGCACAAACCACTGACCAAGTCAATTAACCAACACCTTACCATTTTTTACATAAAGCTAAAAAGGACAACATGGAGCCACTGGGGAGATTTGAATATAAAGTATTATTATGTCAGTTTAAATTTCTTGGGTGTGATAATGGTACTTTGGTTTTGCAGGAGAATACCTTTGTTTCAGGAAATATTTAGGTCAGATGTCATGCTGTAACTTTTAATGATCAGTTAAAACAGAACACATGTGTATGTGAGTTTATCTATGGACACAGAACAAGTGTGGCAAATGTTAACAAATGGTAAATCTGACAGCTATATGGCTGGGCATCATACTGTTCTTTCCATTTTTCTATAAGCTTGAGATTTTTCAAAATGTAAAGTTAAAGGGGATAAAGTCTGGGCACCATTCACATTCAAAGCCAGGCTAGGCCCAGTAACACAGCCTCTCTACATTAATCCAGGCATACGGTTTCATTATTCTTCAGGGAGCAGTGAGAACAGAACTGTTAAACTCCCTGATGTCGGGGAGGAAGTTGGGGGAGATTGACACGAAAGCCCTGGAAAACCTGCAGGGGAAGCAGGAGGTTAAGTCTTGTTCTAACTCTGCCACTGAATGGCTATGTGGCCTGAGGCAAGACTCTTGGCAGGGAGTGAGTAGGGGGAGACCAAGTGATCCTCCTAAGCTCTGAAACCCTTGCCCGGTTTCACAAATCCCTTCGGCCACTGGGTTTGGTTTCTGGACTACTTCCCCCACCCCCCGCTACCCAGAGCAGAGGGTTTCTCTGAGTCTCCCCTTTCTCCCCAGGCTTTCAGACAGCTCAGCCAGTTGCTGGGCTGCACTGGGAACTGGGGGGTTCTGCCCACAGAGCCCAAGGGGTCAGTGAGGGCCCTCTGCGCATAAGCAGGAAAAGACATGACTCATCTCCCAGGAACAGGCAAGTCACAGATTCATTAATTAGATCCTGTTTATACTTTTACTACCAATTCCCTCTGATCATCTGTTTGCCTGCCTAATGGTCTGTTCTTTTCATTAAGGCACTAGGGGTGCCTCAGCCAGCTTCCCAGGCATGCACTTCCCAGCAATCCCGCCCAGTCAGGGAGCCCGGCAAACGACTATTCTCACGACAGGGCCCTTGGAGGAGAACTCGTCAGCACGGGATCCAGGCCTCAGGGCGTCCCTGGCACAACCTACAATCCCAGGAGGAAAGAGCACATTCTGGGAAGCCGTCTTCCCTCAGCTGTCTCAGGCTTTGTGACACAGAGCTGGTGGGAAGGCGCAAGTCCTCAGATTGGCAGAACACTCTCCCCAAAGAAGGCGGGTTGGGGAGGACAAGAGAAATCCAGGAAAATTAGGCCTGAGTGTCCTCTGCTCTGTCAGCTGAGTTCCTGGAAGGAAGCCCTGGGCCACCCCAGCCTGACAGGAAGTGGGCAGAGGCCCCCCTAGTCACTTGTAGCTCTCGGTGCCCCCCGCTCTCAGGGTGACCTCTCCTCCCATATACTAACTGCAGCCACTGAAGCACTCCAGCGCCTTGGGACGGCTCTCCTGCGCCTGCAACCCTCCTCCTCTTCCTCCTCCCCCTTCGGCAAGTCACTGTTTTAAGTTTGGTGCTACTGGGTCTGGTGCCCACTCAGGCCACTCTGGAGTGAGACTTCAGGGTGTGGCTACACTACCCTAAGATGAGGGAAGGGGCTTAGAACCAAGAAAGGAAAAATGCCTGATCTTATCCCTTCTTGTTTTGTTTAGAAAAATGTCTCTGAAGCTACTGAGTGTCATTGACCTAACTTTTAAGAAGGCTTGGAAAGTGACTGCAGGCTGCTCCTCCCCAAACAGATGGTGGTGGTGGGTTAGTCACTAAGTCGTGTCCGACTCTGTGACCCCATGGACTGTAGCCTGCCAAGCTCCTCTGTCCATGGGGATTTTCCAGGCAAGAATACTGGAGTGGGTTGCCATTTCCTTCTCCAGGAGATCTTTCCACCCAGGGATTGAACCCTGGCCTCCTGCATTACAGGAAGATTCTTTAGCAGAGGGAGCCCCCAAATCCCGCAGGGGGCTCCTGCCCTTCTCTTGCCCCTGAAACAGAGCCCCAGCTCACCAGTTTCTGCACCAGAAAGAAGTCCTTCTTGTAGATGGCAATGCCCTTGTTGAACAGCTTCCTCTCAGCCATCTTCCACTGGTCGGAGCCTGCAGGGCAAGGAGGGAGCCATGGTAGGAGAGCAGGGTGGTGCTGGGAGCACTGCAGGGGGGCTGTTCTGAGCAGCGGGAAAGCGTGAGGTCGTCCACCCACTGTCTCTGCAGGCACTCAGAGCTGGCTGCACTTACTAGCCATGCTGCTTAGCCTCTGAGCCTCACTTTCCCCACTTGTGAAAGTGTGAAATGGGATCTAATAATAGAAGCCACCTCACAGCCAGTCTGTGGTGCAGACTGAGTAAAACCATGCATGCAGAAGCTTCTAGGTGCTCTGCCTGGCACAGACAGGACGGGACGCACCACCAGACAGGCTCGATACCAGAGGCTACTATTGGTTATGCCACTTGGTTAATGTCCTTCTGAAAGCACAGTGCCCAGTATAAGACATGGCAGTCCCTGGGCTCCTGCTCCTGATACCCACACCTCCTGGGCTTTTTTGCCTGAATGGGCTCCCACATGCTTAGGCCCTTCTCCCTCCCCCTGCAGGGCACAGGGAGAGCCACTCCAGCTCTGGGGTTCCCTCACATTGGATCTTGGCTTATCTGCACCCCCCTACCTCTCCACCCGACCCCACCCCGGGTTGTGACTCAGCATTGAGCCCCACTGATGCTGGAGACCCACCAGCCCACCTGTGTAGTGATAAGTTGCCAGCGGGTGGTTATGGGGCCGCAGAGGCTTCTTCAGTAGCAGCTTATTCAGCGTTTCCTGAAAGGGAAGTGAGGAAAAGGTCAGGGCCCTGACAGGTTCTCAGTGGCCAAAATCCAGGACTTTGAGTAGGGTGATTATTTAACTCTTAACTGCGGAGGTCTGGCAGGAGGGCAAGGTCACTGGGGTTGGGCTACTTGGGGTGTCTCAAGAGAGAATACCTGGTCCCCAGGGGAGGCAGTCACAGATGGAGAAGGTCCTCAGTGGACAGCCCTGTCTGAGGGGGGGGGGGACCCACTACCCAGAGACTGGAGTGGACCCTGCACAGTGAAGTCTCGAGTCCAGAACCAGGGTTCCCTCAGGCCGACCTCCTACCACCCCCCACCTTGGTCAGACCCTCCCACCTGCTTCCAATCAGCTCGCTGACAGGCCTGGCTCCTGGACCAGAAACACGGCTCCCTGCCAGCCTCCCTAAGGGGCCCTCCTCCACCAGAGGGCAGGGTCTCACCAGGATGTCTCCCCTGGACTCGTGCAGACAGTGCAGGGCCAGCTCCTGGTTGGTGCCGGCTCCAGGGAAAATGCTGGAGCAGGCAGCTGTCAGCAGGTCTTCCACTGGGGGGAGGGAGGAGAGAAAAGCACTTGTAGGGCTGAGCAGGGCCGGGTCGGGTTGGGGCCTACCCCACCCATGGCCCAACTGCAGGCCCTTGCCTGCTGGCTCGTGCCTGCTCACCTTGCCTCTGCTTCTCCCGGCTGCTCTCCAGGACCTCCCATGGCTGCCACACCAAATCAGCCTTGTGGGGGTCTGCAGCGGCCAGGGCACGGTCCCTCATCGAGGGGATTTCCGCTTGGAACCGGGAGCCCACGTTGATCCGTCTACAGGGGTGGAAAGGACAGGGAGTGTGGTCTCACTGTGTGGGGAGGGGGAACCCGACTTTCTCCCTGGGGAATGGCAGGGGGTGGGGGGAGGGGAGTGGCTGAGCACGGCAAGGCTTCAGCTGGGTGTGAGGGAATCCAGCTTCTGTGAGGACAGCCTAGCAAGCAGCACCTGGTGCTGCCAGAAAGGCAAGGCCCAGAAGTTGCCAAGAGGAGAAGCTCCAGGTTTACAGCCAAGGAAAGAGCTGCTTGGATGGCCCTTCTGATTTTCTTCGGAGGCAAATTCAAACTGGGCTGGTCCCTTTGCCTTCCCTGTGACTTCCACACGGAAACGGGGGGTGGGGGTGGGGGGTTAGTGAAGACCCTCAGCACACAGAACCCTCCTCTTCCTTGAGGGCCTGCGTGCATGCACTGGGCCCCAGCTGGCCACCCTCACCCCCTGGGCCAGAGGCTGGGCTGCACTTACGGCTCGATGCTCACTGGGGTGGCCTCTCCCATCACAGAGAGGACAGGCGGGGGTGACTTCGGGCGCTATCTATGGGACAAAGGTAGGTTAGGAGACAGCACTCTCCTCCCTTGAACACGGCCACCCTCCCCAACCCGGGGTGGCTGCTCTGTAAGCACAGGAGCCACAGCGGTGACTCAGAGGTTCACGCTGGGCAATCAGGCACCCTGAGTCCTGGCTCTGCAGCCTGCAGCTGTGAAAACTAGCTGTGACTTTTACCAAATACGTGGGTCCCTCCCTGTTCACACCTGCTACAAGGGGCTATTACTACCTATCTCCCTAAGATGATGTCAGGGTTCAATGAAATCATGCACAAAGCCCAGCCCTCAGTCAATACTAGCTACTGGTATCACTACTACTACCAGTCCCATTACTAAAGCTGCCCGGGAGCTTCCACACGACAGCATCAAGTCCAACGTTCAGCTATAGTTGCTGTAGTTCAAGAGGCAGACACTTCCGCTACAGGAGCGAGGCAGTGAAGGAGACCGCTGTTTCGTAATTACCTCTTCACTTCCTGGCCAGGTTTCTGCCTCAGTTTCTCCGAGCTAATCTTAATGCCCTATGCGATCAAGACACTCCCCCTTGGCTCCACAAACAAAATCTGCAGACTCCTTCCTCTCTGTAGCCTGAGAGGAAACCTCAACTCCTCACTCAAGCGTCCAAGGCGGTTCCCTGCCAACTCTGCTTCCCGCCACAGCCTTGCCTGGACCGTCCATCCCTTGTGGCCCCCTCGCGCTCCCTGCACGTTCCACCTCCAGGCCTTTGCACCTCTCCTTTCGTCGGCCCAGTGCGCCCTCCCCACTTGCTTCCCTAGTTCAAGTTCAGCTCTAGCCCCACCCTCTCTTCAGTAAATGCTTTCCTCACCACCAGGGCTAGCAGCCTCTGCAGGCTCCCAAGCTTAAGGTCCGCTTCACTCACTGACCGCTGACTCTCACCCTGCCTGGACGCTTGCTTCCCTGTCTCCTAGGCCTCCACGTCAACTCCCCAGTGACCCAGCACTCTCTCTGGAACACACCACAGCGTCCCCCATGTTACTTGGTGCCCTCACAGGATCCACTTCAGGCTTTACATCTAAGTGCAAGAAAAATACTCATGGATGGACAGGACCTCTTCTCTGTTGCCAAGCTGGTCTCTACAGTGACTTTCTTCTTGCACCACCCAGGCAGGGAGAGAAGCTTCCAAGCTTCCAGTTAAAAGTGGAAGAGCCAAAGGCACATCAGCTCAGGGGCGAGTCATTTCTCACCCAGACACCAGGGGGCACCAGAGAGCCATGTCATGATGAGGTCAGGGTCAGAGGTTAATGCAGTGACACACCCCCGTCCTATCTCTGGATAGGTTTACTTTTCTTAATCCTCTCTATCACCCTGATAGGATTATCCCCTTTTCCAGGGAAATGTTGTGGAGTGGACAACATTTTTTTTTAGCAATTCACCACCCAGGCCAGCCAAAATGTCTGCTCTGGGCCAAAATGACTGTTGAAGAGACCCGGGAGACAGAATCTGCCACATAATATTAAGAACGAATGTGACACATCAGAGACGATGTGAAGTGCTTTACGTGTCTTAATGCATCTGAACCTCACCACAACCCTGTGAGGCAAGCTATTAGGCTGACCCATAGGAAACTGCTGTTTGTGATTCTAAAAATAGCTGAATACATATTGGCATTTCATCATTAACCAAATACTACAAACGTCCTCACTTAAATGCAGAAGAAACTGAGACCCAGGGAGTTTAAATGCTTTCCACAGGGGATGTAACAGTAAATGGTGGAATTAGGGTTTAAGTTCACCCCTACGCATACTTGCACCAGGACAACCTCCTCCTCTCAGGAGACAGACAGCAGAGCCCCCTTCCCCACAGCATGCCGGCTCAGTCCCCAGCAGCCCTAAGCCCGAGTCTTCCCTGTCCACCACCCTCCTCCCCTCCACTCTGCCTTCCCCCGACGGCTCCCAGGGGTGGGGTTGGTTGGGTGTCACTCACTAGACCGGGAGCAGGGTGCGATGGGCACTCTTTGGCGTGATGGGAGGAGGGGCTGGGATGCTGCTGGTCGACATGATGGCATTGAAATAGAGTCCAGAGCCTTCCCGCACGGGGCTGAGGATGGGGGTGGTGTGTAGGGGGGCAGCTCAAAGCTCCGCTCAGATGGGTGGTCGGCGAGGCGGACAGGAGAGCGCAGGTGGCTCTGGTAGGGGGTGATGTTGGAGTAGACAGGAGGGGCGATGAAAGTGCCCGCCTTGGTGGGGATGATCAGGGGCTCAGGTCTCGGCCGCTGCTTTGGTTTCCGCACTGAAGGCTCCCCCTCCAACTTAACGTTCATGTCCTCAGGCTGGAGAAGGAAACAGAACCAAGATGGCTCAGCGTCCCGCATCCTGGAGAACACTGACGTCTTGACCACTGCTTGCCAGTCTCACCTCCGGAACTCAGTATGCCTACCACACCTTCGTGGCCAAGGCAAGCCTGAGACAGGGAGCAGGGGTCAGCACACTGTCCGTCAAGGGCTAAATAGTAAATACTTTAGGCTTTGTGGGCCACATACACACATTCATCTTCAGTCTTCTCCTGACCCCACCCATACCCCTGCTCTTTTTAAATAATCTTTGAAAAGTGTAAAAACCAGTCTTAGGACTTGACTTAGTGCACAGGCTACAGCTGCCAACACCTGTCGCGAGGTATGCTACAGGGCACGGAGCTACTGTGGTTAAGGGCCCAGGCACTGAGACTGGATCACCTGAACTGGGAGCTGCTTCCTTTCCTTACCGCTTAAAATTACTTAACTCTGTGCATTCTTGTTTTTAACATGGGGATAACAAATACCTACCACTAAGAGGACTAAATGAGTCAATACCCGGGGATCACTGAGAACAGCACCTGGTACACAGTAGCTAATCAGTACTGGCTGCTATCACTACTTAAACCCCAAGCTCTGCATTAGATGGAGGCCTGTATCGTGTGCCAAGACCCAAGCTGGGCATGTGCCCACATAGTGAACAGGACAGCCCTGTCCTTGAAGAACTTTGATTCTCATAGTCTTAGTCCTACGATCACAGACTAGCCTACTTGTGCTGTCAAAAGTTAGCCCTCCTGGCTTACACTTCTGCCTGTTTGGTATCCCTCGTGGGCCTCCACACAGAATAGAGGGCAGGGCTATACAGGAATACAGGCCTCTCTTCCCTGCATCCCTACCCTCTCAAGAGAGAATGAAGTCCGACAGGAGTGAGCAAGCAACCTCAATCACCTCCCAGGGTGCACAGGTGAGACTGGCCACACTGACTGAAGGGGCCCAGGAACCACAGGCTTTCTGCCCCCTCCAGCGGAGGGCCCTGACTCCCCATGAGGTCTTGGCCTTGTTTTTTAGCCATTTGCACCTTCTCTGTTGTTCCATAGACTAGGAAGAAATGACACTGTTCCTTGCCCCCTACTTAGGGGCACAATATGATTGCACAGAAAGAAAAAAAAATGCAGTAGAGCCCAAAGCCCCCAAACTTGCTAGACAAGAAATCCAACATAAACTCAGTTAGCAGTAATGTTTTGTGATTTTATAAGGAAAATGGATTTAAACTATTCCATTAATTATCTGACTGCACTTTTCATATTGATCTTTTCAGTGTGATAATGATATTGTAGAAGGAAGGAAAGAGAAACAAAACAAAAGAATTCTTATGTATAATATGATGTACTTCAGATACAAAAACAAAGTATTTATGGTTAGAATAATGTGATGTTTGGGATTTGCTTCCAAAAAAAAAAAAAAAAAAAATCCAGTGGCAGGAAGAAGTGAAAGTACAAATGAAAGAAGACTGGTTGCATTTTGAAAAATGTAAAATAGGGTGATGGATAGATATTAGGATTCATTATACCACTCTAATTTTTGCACATGATCCAAAATGTCCATAACACAACGATAAAGAGAGACAGACAGACAGACCTCCCCAAAAGCCTGGTGTAGAGAGAGTCCTCAAGGCAGGATATAAGAAATTCAAATTCCAGGGCTAACTCTGCCACTACTTGGCTGTATGATCTTAGATAAGCCCCTGGCCTTTTTGGGACCTATTTCCTTATCTACAAAATGGGCATGTTAGGCTTAGGCTCTGTCCTGCCATCCTCAGGACAAGCTGTGCAGGGCTCCAGCCTCCACCACAAGCTTTCCCCTAACCAGAGAACAAGATTCCAGAGAGCAGAGACCATGCTGCTCATGAAAATCTTGGAGCTCTCCTTTCTGTTACAGACACTAGGCATACAGGCCAACTCTCCAGCTGAGAATGACTAAAAATCCAGATTCAATACAAAGCCACATTTCTGTAGGTATCAAGAGAACGAAGGAGTTGGCAAAGAAAGTGTCAAGGTCCAGGTAAAAGAGGAAAGCCAGCATTTGGAATTGTGTTTTCCCGAAAGATAGATGCTGTTATGGAAGAGACAACTGAGAGGCTGAAAAACTGAGCAGAGCTTTTAATAAATTCAAGGATCCATCAGAATAAAAACTGGAGTTTAGAGTTTGCCAAAGAAGGAGAACCTGGTAAATCTGTAGGCTTTCAGCCTGGGACTCCAAAGGGCAATATCCTTGGAATAAAAGTGAATCAGAAATAGACTAGTTCTCAAATGGAATAATGCCTAGCTTCAAATTATCTGATTATGTTAAAGCAATCCAGGATTGCTTGTGCTCTTTGCTACCTGTCAGATGCAAAGACAGATCCTCTCCAGGAGAGGAGAACATCATCCAGAGTCTTTAATTATCTCAACAACTTTTCATATATGTCTGACATTCAATTAAAAATAACCAGATATACAAGAGAGCAAGACAGGATTTAAAAACAAGAAATAGCAGATAATAGACACAGATCCACAAGGATCTCATTAATGGAGCTATCAGATATAAACTTTAAGAAAACTATGCTTGGGAATTCCCTGGTGGTTCAGTGGCTAGGACTCAGCACTTTCACTGCTGGGGCCCAGGTCAGTCTCTGGTCAAGGAACTAAGATCCCACAAGCCACACAGTGCGCGACACCCCCCTTCCAAAAAGAGAGGAGAAAAGAAATACATGCTTTAGTTATGCAATAGACTAAAAGGCATGGTTGAGAGTCTCATCAAAGAACTAGAAATTCTAAAAATGAACCAAATGAAAATTCAATAACTGAAAAATAACTAAAAACAAGAGTATAATGAATGGGCTTAACAACATATTATACATATCTAAAGAGAAAACGGGTGGACTGAATCATAGGTCAGACTAAGGAAAAAAAATAACAGAAAATTGAATGACAGACAAAATATGGGATACAGTGAAAAATTCTAACAAAATATGTAACTGAAGTCCCATAGGAGAGGAGAGAGAAAATGGAGCAGAAGAAATATTCAAGAAGCACTCTAAACAGGATAAATACAAAGAGAGTAATATTTAGGTATTACAGCAAAACTGCTGAAAACCAACGACCAAAAAAAAAACCTTAAAGCAACAGGGATAAAAAGATACTTTACATTCAAAGGAGCAACAATAAGGGTTATAGTGACTTCTCAATACTGTAATAATAGAAGCCTGAAAACAATGGAATGACATTTCTAAAATGCCAAAAAAAAAGCCTACCAACACAGACTTCTCTACCCAGCAAAGTTATTTTTAAAAAATGAACATGAAATAAAAACATTTTCAGAAAATCAAAGACTAGTAAGATTTATTACTAATAGACTCACACTAAAGGAAATACTATGAGATGTTCTTCAAACAGCATATAAATGATTTGAGATGGAAACTTGGAGATACAAGAAATAAAAAACAACAAAACAATCTACATATATGAATAAATCTAAAATAAACAACTGAACAAAACAGTAATGTTACAATGTCCTGATAATGTTAAAATATATAGAGAATGAATTTCATGTCAATAATTCTACGAGTTAGAGATTAGGGGAAAATGGAGTTAAAAGGGTTATAAGAACTCTGCATTGTCCAAGAAAAGGTAAAGCACTAACTTACATTAGATTTCAATAAGCCAAGAATGCATTCTCTAGGAAACAGAGAATTAAGCTCTAATGTCATAAGGCATTCACTGTGTAATAAGTGAACCTCTCTCCAATGCATCTAGAATGGTACTAGCTATGTACCACTAATTACCTCCAGATAATTGAGAAAATGGTCACTCAAATCCCTTTCTGTAGGGCTTAGTTCTCTCATAGAACTCCAGGTTAAAAAAGGCTCCTAATGGTAATCACTAAAGGAATAATACATCAAGTATATAACTAATAAATTAATAAAGAGGGGAAATGGAATAACAAACTCAATCAATCCAAAGGAAAACAAAAAGAGGTGGGGGCGGCGGGGGTGGGGGGAGAATGCTGGAGAAAGAAAAGGTACTTGGCAGATTTAAACTGAAGTTTATCAGTAATTACATTAAATGTAAACCATATCAATGCTCTAACAAAAAGGCAAAGATTGTCAGAACAGATAATAACAAATCTTAATTACATGCCACTTGAAAGATACACCTTAAGTAGAATGATACGGAAAGGCCGACAGTAAAAAGACAGAAAAAGTACAGATCCCATCCTCCCACTCACACTAACCAAAAGAAAGTGAAGTGCCTGACAAAGCAAACTTCAAAAGGCAAAAAATCTACTAAGATAAAACATTTCATGACAGTTTCTATGCCAATTCTAAATAAGCATGCAACAAACACTGCATCAAAATGCATAAAACACATACTGACAGAACTAAGAAATAGATAAAACCTCAATCTTGGTGGGAGGTTGCAACACACACGTTTGTGCTGACAGAACAAGTAAACATTTCTAGGTCCCAGCGCTCAGCACAGGGCCTGACCCATATAAGAGGCCCAATCGAAATTTGTTGACCTGAAATAAAAGAGACTCACACACCCTGGATTTTCCTAAACAGTCCACATTTCAAGTATAAAACTGTTTCTTTGTCCTCTATAAGTGCCATTTTTCCAAAAGTTCCGTTCGGAAAATATAAACAATATCCCCACGGGGGCTTGAATCCCTCCTATACTGCCACAATCTGCTTTTTCCCATATAATGTCACTACTTAAGGCACCAGGAGCACTCAGGTACGGAGCTGTTTGCACGGGCGCCTCTCATACCTGAGCCGGGGCATCAGTCCCAGGGATACGGGGTAGACCGCCGGCGGGTGACAATGACTGATGGCTTGTGTTCAGCGGGGTTCTGCTCGGGACCCTTTCCATCCTCATCACCTCCAGCTTGGGCTGCCTCAGTTGGGTCCACTGCCCGCACAGGAACAGACACTGGGATGATGAGGGGCACCATCCCGCTGTCCTCTCGTGCTCGCTTGGCTAAGGAAGGCTCGGAAAACTCCACTCCACACTTGGTAGTTGAAGCCAACACACTTTTCCTCTTCTCCTCAGAGCCATTGGCATCCTGGAGAAGGGGACCGAGAGGAAATGAAAACGCAGATGGTTAGCAGGTAAGTCCTGATCTGCTGGTCCGGGACCCCTAGTCCCATAGGACTCAGGCTCAAACACCTAGGATGGTTCCCAAGGGTCCATGGCAACGTGGCCTTTCCCTGACCACCTTTCCCCCACCATATTCTCAAATATTCTCCGTAACCTCCCTTTTGCCAGATTCTCCCATCTTGGCCTGAAGCAGGAGTCCCCAGATGGCCATCTCAGGCCACAAATGGCTCACAGACATATTTTGTTTGGCCTAGACAGTGAGTGGCATGTGAAATAGCAGCTACATACTCAAAACATATCTCTGCAAAAGAAAGTAAGCAAGGAACCTATGGCAAAGGGTCGTCTTCGTTATCTATTTCCCCACTGGCAGCTGGCTGAAGTCAATCCTACAGCCTCCTATACAAAGGTCTGGCTATACAGATTTTGGGGATTGAGACCTCTTGTGAAGAAAGGGGCAAACACTGGCTTTGGAGTCAGATACTAGCTTCTATCATACCTTTATGACCCTGGGAAAACCCAGCTGGGCTTTAGTTTTGATAGCAATAAAATGGGGTAAATGCCAGCATCCCAGCATTCCTCCCATAAGGTTTGATGAGGAAACTACTGGTGATCAGGGATAAGAAA
The DNA here is from genome assembly GCA_917880005.1 of Nanger dama. Lineage (NCBI taxonomy): Eukaryota > Metazoa > Chordata > Mammalia > Artiodactyla > Bovidae > Nanger > Nanger dama. Next base: position 18,324,784 of record CAKJTW010000003.1, on the reverse strand, counting down.
CTCCAAGTACAACACAGGTGCTCAAATTCTATTCATTCTTCTTCCCTATTTAGACTATCTTTTCTTTCAAATCAACTTTCTTACAAGACACTATTTTTAATTATAGTTTGATGCAATTTGACAAGTATAACCCTCTGTAACCATGACCACATTCTTGTCTTTTAGCATACCGGATCTGGAAATGGTTTCACCTCCCCCTACTCCCAACCCTGCAAGACCCAAATGAAGAATGCAACCCACCACAAGGGGCACTGCATTGCCCTGCCTGCAAGCCTGTATGTGAATAAAACCTGTCTTCCTGTCAGGTGTGGATACACCTACATATCCATAGGTGAACTTTTGTGGGAAGCTCAAAACTCTCTGAAATAGATGGGTTCTTTCATTTCCTTCAATGAAGGGAGAAGACTGCCCTGCCCTGGAGTCCCTTGCTCTTCCCTGGCCCTAGACACGGCTCACCCTGGCCTCTGCTGGGTCTGCCCCCAGCCCCTGCCACTCACCTTTGTGTTCTGCAGTGAGGCCAGCTCCACTGCCTTCTGGGCCAGGGTCAGCAAATTGGCCTCCTGGGATGCCCGGCGCCTCCGTCGGGTGCTCTGGATCACCCCACTCCGTAGCACCTGCCCACAGTCCCCTGTGCCCACCACTCGCATGCCCTCCTCACCACCCATGGCGGGAGCCTCCCTCTCCCGACCATTGGGTGCCAGTCTCTCCCATCGGACAGCAACTGTGACTCCCTCAGCTCCATTGGGAACCCCAGAGCTTCGGGATGGGGCTGCCCCAGCGGGCCAGGTGGCGGCTGCTGCGGGGCCCAGTGATGTAGGAACAGGTTGCTGGCGGACTCCTGCCCGGGCTGGGTGCCGGCCCCGTCCAGGGCGGTGGAAGGCAAGACGCCCTCCTTAGAGAGGCGGCGGGAACGGCGGGGAAGGCGATCTGGGCCTGAGGTAGCACAGGCTGCGGAGCCGACTCCTGCAGGAGGGCCTTGCGCAGTTCTGGGTTCATGTCAGGGTTGGGGGGAAGGGGTAGGGTGCCATGCTATGGTGGGCCAGGTGGGACTGCCCCAGGGGCCCGGCCGGCTGCAGGCCAAAGTCCTGGGGCTGCTGAGAGGGTGGTGGCTGCTGCATGGAGTAGAAGTTCTCGAAGAGCTGCATCTGGGGCAGGGCCGCCTGCTGCTGCTGCTGCTGCTGCTGCTGCGGTGGCTGCTGCTTCTGGGGCGGGAAGGCCGCGACGGGGTTGGGGGCCGGTGGGCCCTGCTGGAAGACCTGCCGGTTCACCTGGTGGCCGAATGCCAAATGGAAGGACTCCAGGGGCAGCGTCTGGTTTGGGGGCTTCTTGGCCACGTGGAAAGAGTTAAGGGGCGCCTGGGGCGCCCCACCTCCAGCTGCACCTTGGGCGGCACCATGGGCCGCACAGCATTTCCGTGAGTGGTCCAGTTGTGGGCCCCCTCCCTTCTCTCGCTTCAGAGGCTCTGGGTGGTTGTAGTAGGCAGAGACCCCCATGCCAGGATGAGAGCTCCCCTTGGGTCCGCTGTAGAGGGGCAGGCTGTGGCGGTTCCACGTCGAGTGGGGTGGAGGCTGGCCCGGCTGCTGCTGCCAGCCACTGTCGCTGACACCCCCCACCCCTTCCCCGCTCCGGGCCCCGCCCGGAGCCATCACGGAGTTGGGCCACTTGACCGAGCCCACCTGCTGGGACAGCATGGTCCGCTCAGACCCGTACACCACAGAGTTGAGTAGGGCCAGGCTGTTGGAAGGGGGCAGTTCCACCGGCTGGGAGTGGGGAACAGCCCCTGCTGGACCCTCGTGGGCAAAGTAAGTCTCCTCCTTCACTCTGGACTGCGGAGGGGCTGGGGGGCTGCTGGGGGGCTTGCAGGGGCTGAGGCTGCTCCTTGGGAGCTGGCTCTTGGTCCCCAAAGAGGCAACGCTTCCGCTTGTTCTGAGCCTTGGGCTGGGCCTGGAGGTTCATGGTGTGGCCAACGGGGGGCCCAGCAGTGAGACCTACTTCACCAGTCACCCATCCCCTGGGGGATGGTCCTGCTGGAAGCCCGGCACTAATCCAGCAGCCAGAGGGGGGACCAGCGGAAATGCTGGATGATGCGGTCAGGCACAGGGAGAAAGAACGGTGGGCTCTTCCTTCCTTTCTGCGGAGAGGCTCTCGGGCTCCTCTACTCGCCCCAGGTCATGATGCTCCGCAGGGGCCCTGGAGCCTGCAGACAGAAGAACAGCAACAGTGTCAGCCGCAGCCTCCCAAGGATGCCCCAGAGGTCAGTATGCGCGTGAGGGGAGGGCCTTGAGGGTCCTGCAGCTCCACTGCCTCCTGGGGACAAGCTCAAGGCCACAGACTGACCATGGCGAGGCAGCAGCCAGGGCCTTGGGGGAGCTACCAGGAGGCAGCAACATCTCCCAGGGCACTCTGGGACTCTCCCCTAGTCCCACCACCTCGCCCTACTGGTTAGTGTTCAAGATGGCTCATTTGGTTGTGTAACTTCCAAGCTTGGCACAAAGGCACCTGCCAAGGGGCAAGCTGGGGCTGAGATCCAGCCCCAGCCCCTGCAGTCAAGCTGGGATTAGGGGTGACAAAGGCTATATGGGGTTCCCTTCTCCTCTGAAGCCAGGCCTCGGCCCACTGTGCAACCAAGCAGGTCCTCTCACATCTCGGTCCAGGCAATGGCCTCCCCAACAGAGCCAGCGGGAGTTCTTTTTCACTCAGTGCCTCCTCTGACACTCCACGAACATTTCAGACAAGAAATGGAGAAAACAGGAGTCAGCTCCCAACTGCGCAGCTACAGGGTCGGGAGCCCCACCAGGCCCTTGCAGAGTCGAGGCCCAAGGCTGAGGCTGCCGTCCTCTGCATGAATATAGGTGAGGCCCCAGAAGGGTGTGTGTGCAGTCCTAACCCCACCCCCGGGAGGAGCTGCAGGGTGGGACTGTGGCAGCCACAGTCTTCCCCAAAGGAGCACGGAACCTGTTTTGCAACCTGGGCTGGCAGGAGACAGGATGCAGCCCAGTAGCTGGTCAGTCCCCGCCCACCCTCTTCCACTGCCAAACAGCTCCTGGCATCTTGAGCAAAGAATAGCATAGCTGTGATACTGAGGGGAGGCGGATTTCTAGAACACAAGTCCTGAAGGCTTCTCCCTGACAAGGCATGACCAACATGCTCCCAATGTTCCTATGTTTGCTTTGTAACTTGATTTAAAAGCAACAACAGCATTGAAACATGTATAATATCCTGTATGAAACAAATCGCTAGCCCAGGATCGATGCATGATACAGGATGCTTGGAGCTGGTGCACTGGGATGACCTAGAGGGATGGTATGGGGAGGGTGGTGAGAGGGGGGCTCAGGATGGGGAACACATGTACACCCATGGCGGACTCATGTTGATGTATGGCAAATCCAATACAATATTGTAAAGTAAAAAAAAAATAATAAAAGCAACAACAAACAACCCAGGTCATTGTTTTTATCCTGCTACTGAAGAGAAGGCATCCAGACCAGTATTTTATAATTTAGGTATGTTTTTATTACTTGCATGCAAGTTATAACTTACACCTAGACTGTGCATATATTTTTGAAGGCTTTTTTCTTTCTTAGGCGAGGGTTGGTTTCATTTTTTTGTTTGTTTTGTTTGCCTCTCTGGGAAGTTGGTGAGGGTGAGAGCTACATGGCCCACCTCTTGCCCACGCTAAGATTCGGATCCAGAGTCACTCAAGTCTAAAAGGAAGGGGAGGGGGAGGGAGCTCGAGAAGCAGCAACCCCCCGCCCCGCCCCCCGCCACGAATACATCTGTAGGTCCTGGCTGACCTTGGCATCAGAACCTAGACGCCCCAGGTCACCGTGAGCAGCCTGGGGAGCTCTCAGGAAACCAGCCGAGGGGCGCAGAGGCGGGCTGGCTGGTTTAGGGGTAGGCTCCGCCGTGAAGCCCTGGCTACACCCAGCGATGGCCCGGCCGCGGAGAGGCGGCAGTGCTATCCGCTTCTCTGCAGGCTTCCGCAGCTCCCGTCCCCTCCCAGAGCGGCTGTGACTCACTCCAGCCCCCCTGCTGCCTTTCACTTTCACCCAGCACCCAGAAGGGGAGGAACTTCCTCCTCCATTTCCTTCCCCAGCTCCCGGCCCTGCTGTGAGTGAGAGCGGTTCTCCGAGCGGCATCCCCTTTGTCTCGCCAGTGGAAGCTGGGGGAGGGCGAGAGTCACCCAGGCGCCCCCTCACCCCACCCCCTGCCACACCCCGGGAGGATTTGGGAGGCAGAGAACGCCGAGGCCACAGAAACCACCTTCTAAACAAACCCCTTTCTCTTGCTTTTAAACTCTCAACGCCCTGACAGCCAAGCCAACACAAGGAGCAGAGAGAGACCCAAAAGCCAGCCCCCAGACCGAAAACAAGCCTGGGCGCCAGGGTGAAGCTGCAGGGTGGGACTGTCCCGGCCACAGGAGTTGGCTCTGCCTTTCCAATCAGAATGAAGCACTACAAGACAGAGGAAGAAGGAAGGACATGCTGTTTGTGTGTGTGGGAGTGTGTGTGTGTGTGTGTGTGTGTGTGCATGCGCACATGTGTCTGCGTGTACATGTGAGTGTGTGTGTGAGGGGGGTACGAGGGGAGTTAGCAGGTCCACGTACAAGACAGAGGAAGGAAGGACATGCTGTGTGTGTGTGTGTGTGTGCGTGTGTCCACGCGCACATGTGTCTGCGTGTACATGTGAGTGTGTGTGTAAGGGGGGTACAAGGGGGAGTTGGCAGGTCCACGTGCCTCCAGGGAGCAGGGAGCCTCCTCTCCCTGACAAAGCAGACACACAGCACCCCCCACCCCATCCCAGCCCTACAGCCTGGTGAGCCGCAGCACAGGCTTGGGGCTTGGAGGAAGGGAAGCCCACGTGGCCCATGGGCCCGGGTGCACGTGTGAGTGTGTGCCTGATGGAGGTGCCCAGGCACAGCCGCTCAGTGCAGAGGGGTTGGGGTTGCAGTTGGGGAGGTCAGGGCGGAGTCTGAGAAAGGGCATCCAAGGCAGGGCGCTGCTTCTGCCCCAGTCCCACGCTAGCTCAGCCGCAGCTGTTTGGTCAGGCCTGGTCACCCACCCCTACCCTGCCCATCAGGGAGGGCCTTGGCTCCTTACACCACAGCAGGTTTCCAAAGCTGCTGGGCCAGGGACTGGTTGAGAAAAAAATCAAACGGGCCAACTCTGGGGAGGCTGAAGCTTCTGCACCCCACACTGGAACGCTGCTAATAATGCTAAGAGCACAGATACCCAAGCCTGGGACCCTCAAAAAAAGATCATTGTCTGGGAGGAATCGAGAAAAGAGTGGAAGACACCTGAGAAGCCCGGAGGTAGGAGGGGAAGACACACTAAGACAGCAGGGCAAGAGGTAGTAGGGGCGGCAGTAGTCAGTATTTATAACAATAAGAACGAGAGTGCACCGTGCCAGGCAGATCCTAAGTACTCGGCACATGTTTAATTCCCACAACAGCTTTATAAAGCAGCATGAAGCCAAAGCATGAAGCCCTGTTATTTAAACCTCTGTTTTACACGTGAGTTAGGCTCTGAAGGGCTAAACAACTTGTCAAAGGTCACACGGTAATGATCCTGCAGAGCCAGGGCTTGAACTCCAAGAACAAGCTCTCATTCCTCATTCCTAAGACATGCCGCTGGGCTTCCCCCATAACAGTTGGTACATCATCTGCCTGCAATGCAGGAGACCCAGGTTCAGTTCCTGGGTTGGGAAGATCCCCTGGAGAAGGAAGTGGCAACCCACTCCACTATTCTTGCCTGGAGAATCCCATGGACAGAGAGGAGTCTGGCAGGCGACAGTCCACGGGATCACAAGAGTTGGACACGACTTCGTGACTACCACCACCAAGGCATGCTGCTAAGACACCAGGGCCCTCTCTGCATACCACCCTCCCAGAGCACAGCAAGAATTGTCTGGGCACGGATCTCCCTCCTCACTGGTGCTGGGAAGCCCCTTAACTGAACAGCTGGCGGGTAAACCTCTCCTGTTTTGCTCCAGTACAGCTGAGGCCCTCAGACCTGCAGGAAGAGAGAAGGAAGGGGGGGATGGAGGGGCCCACACCACAGAGGCACTAGCAGCCGTGGGAGGTCTACTCACAGGGAGGACCTGAGACTGCGCTGGTCACTTCCAGCTCACTCCCAGAGCTGGACCCTCCAGCCCCTGCAAGCCCACCCCTGCCTCAGTTCTGGGGGCTACTGGTGGGGCTTCCAGCTCTGAGTCCACTCATACCTCACAGCCTGCAGCTCTACCCAGGCCCAAGCCACATCCTCCCATTTCTTGGGCCCCAGCCCTCCTCCTCTGTCCCTCTGGTGGAAGTCAGCCTGGCCGTCCTCACAGTGAGGGAGAGGTAGGAAGCCATCCTTTCTGAAGGTTCCCGCCCGATGCAACCCTGAGGTTGCAGGGAACAGGGTATAAGGAGGAACTCCTGCAGGCAGCTCACCCTTGGGACCAGCTGCAGGGCCTCTGACAAACGGATGCAGAAACACGGCAAAAGGAAACCCACAGACATCTTGGGGCCCCAGACACTCACACCCACTCTATCAGTCTGTTTGACTGTCTGTAGCAAGGCTCTATGCGCTCTTGCCTTCCTCTGGGAGCCTCGCTGCTGCAACCAGTCCCTGACCACACCACAGACAGCCCTGGGCAGAAGACACAGCCAGCATCTGATCTCAACAGCCAGGGACTTCTGGGGCTTTCAGGAGGACCTACGGTGAGAAACACTTTCTCTCTACAGAGGAAACCAGTATGCACAAAGAAAAGAAAACAGCGTTGAACCTACACGTGTTCTGCGCACACATGAGGGAAGGTGCCGAAAAGACTCTTGGGTGCTCTGCGCTGGTGGTGACACCATGCCCTCCAAGGACGGCAACTCGAACACACACTGCTCGCCACGTGCCATCAGCAGCCCAGCTGCATGTGGACATTGACTGGGAGAGGCCAGTGAGCCCTCAATGGCCATGGGGCTAGGCCATGGCCACTAAGGGGACAACCCTCAAGCTTGGGGCATTTGGTGCAGTCAGCCGAGAGCCGAGACTGCTGTGAGTCAAGGTTACAGAGGCCAGGAAAAGGGTGCCCAGCCCAGTCCCAGTGGCCTTGGGGCCTCAGCTCTGGCCTGGGGATGACGGAAGGATCCCTCCACCCCAGGATGCTAATGGTCCAAGTTCCTGCTCTTACCTCTGCCACCCCTGGCCCCACAAACTCAGCACCAGGAAGAAGGGGAGTCAGAGCTCATGCATCTCCAACGTGAGGCAAACAGACCTAAATATGGCACCCAACAAGGACCCAGATCCCTAGGCCAGCCAGCTCCATATCTAGCTATCTTAGGACAAAGTCTAAACTCCCTACCCGGCCCACAAGCCCTGCAGACTTGGGCTTCTGCCATTCGTGTCAACACTCCATGCTGGAGCCATCATTCAGAGCGGCTCCTGCTCCAAAACGCCGTTCCCACTTTGTTCCAGGTCTCTGACCAGGCGGTTCCCCCTGCCCAGTACACCTTTCCACCCTTTTCATCTGACCAAGTGCTGCTCATACTGCAGGTCCGATAGACACTGCTTCCTCTGGGACGTCTTCCCTCATCCCAAGTCAGAGCCAGGGGTTATACTCTGAGCCCATAATACCTCCTGAACGCCAAGGCTGGGCTCAGCCCACTGAATTCCAGATGCCTATTTATTCCTTCCCCCAGCAGACAACAAGCTCCAGGGTGCCAGAGTCAACAGATCATTGTACTTTGGTTCTCGGCTTGTACCTGCCTCTTAGGTTGCTCATTCAAGACTGCGCCCAAAGTGAGTCAGAGCCCTGCCTGGGCAGAGCCACTGTTCATGCCAATGTGTCCACCCTGGGCTCCACCCAGCTCTGACTTCCGGTCCCTCTCCTTGATGTACATCAGAGCTCCTGAGCACATCACCCTACTATGAAGTGAAGTCCAGCCTTATAACCCCATCAGTGGCCCCAGACCCCATCCACTAAGCTGAACACAAATCCTTTTCCAACTGTGGGCACCTAAGCTACTTGTCACCTGACTCTCACTCACTGCCCCACATGCAGGTCAGGACGACTGAGAAAGTGCTAGCCCCCCACTGTTGTCCCCTGGCGCATTCTTTTTTCCTGCAAGGCTTCCCACTCTTGCCTAGACCAAGGCCAGGGATATGAGGATCTGTTTACCTCATGCCCTGACATGGCTGGGCAGAGCCAACGTGTCTGGCTACGATGCCCAGGGCAGTGACAAGAGGCTCTTTCCAGAGGAGCCTGGCATGGCCCAGCTGGCCCATCAGCCCAGGCTCATATCCTGAAAAGTTCTCACTCAGGTATTCCGGGCCCATTGGCTGCAGGCAGGCTGGGCAAATGGCCTGCAGCTGCCATCATGGGCCAGCTAGAGTCGCCCAGGCCCTAGGTAGACCTTGCCTCTGGGCACAGTGTAATCATTTGCAGTGCTGTGTGCCCGTCTCTAACTGGAAGTTCACACCCAGGCTGAAGGGCCTCATTTTTCCAAGCCACTGGACACACAGGTCCTGTTCTCAGGAGGCATGCAAAACCAATAAGGAAGGAGACGCCAGCCACAGAGATGAGGACCTGCCTCCCACAAGTGTCAGTTCCCCTGGGGTGTGTGAGAGAGCAGACCCATGATCTGCCTGTTCCCAGCCCAGAGAGAGTCCTCAGATTATCACTTCTCCAGACTGAACCTCAGCTTTGAAATGCAGAGGCCAGGCTGACAGGCCACGAGTCCCAGGGGTCCCAGCCATCAAGCTGGACAGGCTCAGAGGCTTGGCCAGAGTTCGAGATGCCTGCAGTTTGAGCTTGGACTGTAACAATGCCAACACGGAGATGCTTTTAAAGGGATACAAGTGAGAGGAAATCCTCTGTCATAGGAGGCACCCACTATGGGGCTTCATTCAGGCATTTCCCTTTATCATCCCCTCCCCTACTGCCCCCACAAACACCCCCAGGATGTCTGAGAAAGTCGGGACACCTAGATCCATTTTACAGCAGGGAAGCTGAGGCAGAGAGAAAACTTCAAGGTCAAGGCAGAGCCTGGAAAGGACTGAGCTCCTGGTCCAGCTTTTGTCCACACTTGGGGGGACTGGCCTGCTTCCCTCCTGGGCAAGGGCCACCGAGGACCACAGGCAGCTCAGGAAATCCCCTTCTATAGCACTCGGGACTTCCGGCGGGGGGCGGGGAGGAAAGTGGAAGCTGGCAGGCTTGGGCTGTCTCCAGAAGAGACAAAGCAAGTGTCCCTGCAGCCAGCCTTTCAGTGACTGAGCCTCTGGAGAGGGCTTCATGGGGACTTCACAACTGTCTCTAAGCCCTACAGGCTTCACGCCACCAGAGGCTGCTCCAGCTCCACCCTCCCCCTTCTGGAAGGGCCTGGCTCCTCTTCTGGAAGGGCCTGGCTTGCTGGCAGGTCTAGGGCAGGGCTCCCTGGAGTCTGTGCCTGAGCCCCAGTGCCAGATTCTGCCCCAGACTAACATACAGAGAAGACTACTCACAGGGACCTCCCTCATCGTGGCCTTGCCCTGCCTGCTCCCCCTCTCTCACACACACACCCTTCTGTAGCCCTGCAGGTCTGCCCACGGCCCCTTCATTCACTCAGTAAGCATTTCGTGAAAATTGGCTATAAGCCAGGCTCTGAGGAGACACAGGAGATGAGGTACAGTCCCTACCCACACAGAGCTACCAGTCCAGTGAGGGAGAAGAACAGAAACACAAATAAATTATAATGCAAGGTAGCCTGTCCTGGGGCTCGAGATACATGCAGGGAATAGGTGACCCTGGGAAGAATTCCCTGGCTTTGAACCTTGGCTGGAGCAGTCCACTCTGCCTGGAAGCCCTGCTGCCACTCTGACAACCTGCCTCCCTTCAAAGCCTACCTCCTCCAGGCAGCCCTCCAGCATACACTGTTCTCACCCTTTCTGAATCTACATGCTTTTACTCGGTGTTAACCACGAGTCCACAAGGCTTCTTCAGTTCCCTTCCATTTCTGCAGCAAGGCTGGGAGAAGCAGGGCCTGGAGGCAACGTGGCCCAATGGAGAAGAAACAGTGAACTGGTTGTCAGGTAACCATGTCTGGTCTGGAACCCACCACTCATTGGTTTCTTCTGCCTTTGAGGAATTTAGGAGCGAGGGAGAGGGGGACCAAGGCCTGTATCCAGGAATCACTTTTGTGACAAGCAACTGCCACAATACAGAGTAGCCACTAGCTCTGCTCATGTGTCCAGTGAGTGTGAGTATGGCTTACTTGTACAACCACTTATTCCTACCTGAGAAAGGAGGAAAGGTTAGCTCTGAAAAGCAACTTCTACCAGGTCACAGCCTGAGGTCCCAAGGGAAGAGCCAGGACTCTAACCCAAGCCTGCCATCAGGTCTCTATCACACTCTGTGGCCTGTCAGTGCTGAGCAGTGGTTCTCAAACCCACCCTGAGAGGTTGGTTCATGGGTCTGGTAACTGGGTACAGGCTCCAGGTGGGGGAATCTGCAGTGCTTCCTGAGCAGCCCAGGGGGTGCCCGGGAGCTGGAGCAGAGGAAAGGCTAGAGGTCAGATTCTGGCCCAGGGTAGCTTCCAAGGACCTACTGCTTCTCACTCCCTGGGAGCCACCAGCCAGATCACGGTACCCTGCCCAGGAGGCATGAGGGGTCCCAGGAGCCCTAGGGCTGACTGTGACTCTTACAGGGCCTAAGCCCCAGCTGAGCTTTTACTACCTGACAGACACTGTGCTGAGCACACCGCAGGCAACCTCTTATTTAACCCTTACTCTTCTTTGTCCCATTTTACAGGTCTGGAATGATATCTATTTAACACAAAAGAAAATATTAATAGAGTAGTACTCTTGCCTGGAAAATCCCATGGACGGAGGAGCCTGGTAGGCTGCAGTCCATGGTGTCGCTAAGAGTCAGACACGACTGAGCGACTTCACTTTGACTTTTCACTTTCATGCACTGGAGAAGGAAATGGCAACCCACTCCAGTGTTCTTGACTAGAGAATCCCAGGGATGGGGGAGCCTGGTGCGCTGCCGTCTATGGGGTCACACAGAGTCAGACACGACTGAAGAGACTTAGCAGTAGCAGTATAAAGGAACAACAAAAAAAGACATCAGACACAGTAATCAAACAGCAAAAATGGCAGACATATAATCTAATCTTTTCAATAATTATTTTAAAGGTAAACAGATTAAACACCCCAATTAAAAGGCACAGGTTGGGGAAATAGAATAAAAACAAAACAAAACCTTGATCCAACTGTTAACAAGAGACACACACTTTATATTCAAAGACACAAATAGGTTGAAAGTAAAAGGAAGGGAAAAAAAGTATACCATGCTAACAGTAACCAAAAGAGAGCTGGAATGGTTCAGCTAATATTAGACAAAATAGACTTTCAGACAAAAACTCTTAGAGACAAAGGAGGATGTTTCATAATGGTCAAAGTGTCTATCCATCAACAGGATGTTACAAACGTATTTGTATTTAACAACAGAGCCCCCAAAACACATGAAGCAAAAACTTTCAAAACTGAATGGGAAAACAGACAATTCAACGATAATATTTGGAGCCTTCACTTTCAAGAGTGGATAGAACAAATAAACAAAAGATCAACAAGGAAACAGAAGACTTGAACACTATAAAGCAAACAGACCTAACAGATATCCATAGAACATTTCACCCAACAGAATACACATTCTTCTCAAGGGGACACAGAGTATTCTCCTGGAATGATCATAAATTAGGCCATGAAACAAGTCTCAGTGAATCTGAAAGGGCTGAAGTCATACAAAGTGTGTTCTCCAACTGAAATGAGATAAAACCAGAAACCAAAAATAGAAGGGAATTTGGGGAATTTACAGGAAATGAAGGTTAGAAGTAACTTGTCAAGTCCTCACAGCTCAGAAAGGCCACCCCCTTACTGAGACCATGTTCCCCACACCTTCTGCACAGCCCTACGAAGCCACAGCTCTCGGCCTTTTGCAAATGCCTGGGTAGCCCCTCTCCCAGCCACCACCCCAGACACACACTGAAACTGACCCCAGCCCCAAGCTTGATCCCAGAATCAAAACAAGCTGGGGAGGGAGAGCCCTTTAGGGCTATTACAGCTTGTTAACCAGCCCTGCTTCTCCCTGGGAAAATGGTCAAAAGCAAATATTTCACTCCCCCAGTCAATCTACTGAATGTCCAAAAGGCAGATCTTTCCCCCAAAGAAGGAAGCTAACATTTACCAAGGACTTCCCCATGCGAGGCAGCTGACATATCCTAATCTACAAACACAGTCTCCCTACCCAGGCATCTCCTCATTGTCCCCATGCTACAGAAGAAAACCGAGGCTCTGTTATAAAGGTAGCAGAAGCAAGATTCAAAATCTTGTCGTCTGCCTTTAAAGTCCCTGGTCTTTTCATCATAATTCCAGGAAAAAGCCTCAAATCGTGTTGTGGGCTTCAGAAGGAGTGCTACACGAGAACCCCACAAAGCCAGCTGTGGACCCTCCACTTTCTCATGTTTCCTCATAGAACTGCTGCTTTTCCTAGGGCCATTTCCAAGTAGAACATAGTATATAAGACTCCCTTCCAAAAAATAATCCCAGCCCTGGTCTGCAGGAACAGTCTCCCTCAAAATCACGAGCATCTCAAGACTCTCTTCGAAGTTAGGAGAGCCCACCGTGCTTTGAAGTGGGAGGACTATGGGGATGAGCTGGGAGCTGCAGAGTCAGCAAGATCACCCTCTGGAATAAGGGTCTCCATACCACATGGAGAAGAGTGGCTTGTGCCTCTCTTCAGAGCCAACCACCAAAGCAGAGCAACAGCGGGGGAAGCTAAACAGATTTCAAATCTCAAGGGATGTCGCAGTTCACTCGATTCAATTCCACAAAGAGCCCAGAAAAGGAAAGAAACTTGCCTGCAGATACACAGCCAGGAGCAAGAATCAAGGATGCCAATAACAATACTTCATGCCACCATTTAGGAGGCCCCACCTTTTGGCAAGATATAAGGCAGGACTTGGAGCCCAACATCACAAAAATAAGGTTTCTATTTCACCATCATCACTACCTCCGACATTTCTAGAGGGCACTACTGTGTGCCAAGCATGGTGCTGAGCACCCTACACCCAGGATCCCGTTAAATCCTCAAGATAAGGTGGGTATGAAGACACTCTCCCTTCTCAGAGAGGCACCTGAAGAGCTGAGGTCACAGCAGTACAGAGGCCACACCAGGACTGGAACCCAGAGCCCCGTCTGCAGGGCCACAGGCTCAGTCTCCTGCTGGGGTGCACCTCAGGCTCTTTGGGATGGATGGCAGCAGCCTCTGGGCTGTTTCCATCTTCTCCCTGGCTTCAGCTGGCCTGAAAACCGCTGTCACGTCCTGGAAGTGTAGCTGGTCAGGAAAGGTGAGTGAGCGAGGCCTGGGAGGCGAGTGGCTTTTGAAGATGAAGATGCTACTACTACTGGTGATCACCATCACTGGGCCAACCTGTAAAGCTCAACATCTTCAGTTTAAGAGGAAGCCACATCCCTCCCACACACTCCAGCCCGACACCCACGGTCGGCCAACAGCTCTTTAAAAATAAAGCTGTGACTTGCTTCAAATCCCCATGGGGGACTGGGGTTCCTGCCCCTTCCTCCTGGCACCCTGAAATCTGGGTCAACTCAGTCCATGCTTGGGTTCCTTACTAGTGCCAATGGCCCCCACCCAGGGTGCTGAGCATCAGCCCCAGCACCTCTCTGCATGGGACTCTCAGAAGGGTTTCTTCGTAAGAAGTGAAATCTCCAAATAAAGGTTGTTCACAGTGCATCCTGAGTAAAGGAGACAGATGCTCAAGGCCACCCCAAAAACCATTGGTCCGAATCTTGATTTCATGGCTGATGGGACTGAAATCCCAAGAGGTAACATGACTTGGCCAAGAACACACAGTCAGGGTTCCCAGGGGATGTTCCCAGACTCCGTGCTCTCTCAGACCTGCCACTGAAGCATCTCCTTCTTGGGAGGAAGGGGAGGTGGGTGTCTAGGTGTGTGTCTTCATCAGCTCTGGCTCTCCCACCTGGCCCGCCCTAGAAGGAATCAACACCTACCTGATGGCCTGGCGGAGGGGGGCGGGGGTAGAAAGGGAGTTTTGTTGTTTTTTTTTTTTAAGGAGTGTTTTGTTTTTGTTTTTGTTTTTGTTTTAGGGGGCACCCTGCTGTTTTGGAGGATAAGAATGGGGACAATATGGCTCTCCAGTACCTGGTGATCAAGAAGCACAAAACCACATGCCAGCAAGCATGCGGGCTCTCAGCATGGCTGCCTGGGGCCTCCCAGATGGGCTGCGGAGCGGGTACATGCCAGCCGCCTGCCTCACTCGTCCAGCCATCCAGTCAGTGTCACGGCCTTTCTCAGGCCCCGGTCAAGATGCAGGGCCTCTGCCAAAAGCTCACACATTCCTTGCATTTCTCCGGGTCTCTGAGCAGCTGCTGCAGGCCCTTTTCTCCTGTGTTGATTTATTCTTTATTGTTCCTGAAATACACCTAGAGGCCTTTGGCACCCAGCACCAGCAGAGCATCCAGCCCAAGGCTCAAGTACACACCAACCGGGCTCTCTGGGACCTGGGCCAAGTCAGTTGGAACATGGGCCCTGGGGTCACACCCAGTAGCCAGGAAGGGAGGCCCAAGATCCCACCTAACCCCAGCCTGTGGCCCCAGAGCTGTTCTCAGGACAGACAGTGGCTGGGATATTTGGGGAGGAAGAGATGCTTGGAAGGTCTCTGGGAGGCCTAAACTTACTTTCCACTCCTCTCACACACACACACACACACACACACACACACACACACGAGCTGACCCCTATGTGTCTATTCACCTCTGCAGCAGGGCCTGGTGGCTCAAGCTGGGCTTCTGGCTGGCCTGTAAAGTTCGGAGAGAGAGGCCTCAGAGGGGTCTTCCCCACCCTTCCCTGCCCAAAATATTTCCCCTATCAGCCAGTCTAATGGTGCCTGAATTCCTACCATCAACACTTCATTCCAAGGGTCTAAGCATTGTTCCCTGTGCATGTGAAAACAGCCCGGAGAGGTGTGGGAGCTGCCTGATAAAAAGACAGGGCTTTGGGGTCAAACAGGTGTCCCGGCTTCTCCAATCACCTGCCTCTCTGTGGGCCTCAGTGTCCCTACCAGTAAATGGGCATAATATCTTTACCACGTATTACTGTAGGATTAAATGAGAGTTTTATATATACATATATGTATATATATGAAGTGTCTGGCACAAAGTAAGAGCTCAATAAGTATGATTTCATTCGCCCTTGCTGGGCCGGGCAGATCATTCATGATTCATCTTCAGTACCTGGAGGGCAACAAATGGCCTGACCCTTCCAGTTCCCCAGTCAGCTGAGAGCAGGACTGGCCAGGCGGGAAGAGGAGGGGGGACCAGGAGTCCTGGCAACAGCGCGGGGCTCTGCAGGCGTCTGGCCCAGGCGCCCAGGGGGAGCACTCAGCACAGGCCTCCCCAGACATCCCCAGCTGTGTCAACAGGACCTGCAGGGACACGGTGGGACAAGAGCCCCTGGCAGGGCTTCCAAGCACTTAATGGTGCCTCCACTCTCCTGGGCTCCCTCTCAAAGCAATAAAAGGGCAAGTGCCATCACATGAGGGAGTCTTGGGAGGGTGGTGCAGTCAGCCACAGACAGTCTGGGCAGGGATGCCAGAGGCCCTTGGGGCCTGCAGGGAGCAAGGAGGCCTGCCCCAAGGCCACCACAGTGAGTGTCCCACAAGTAGAAGTGTCCACTTGGTTATTTTTGGCAGCTCTTCTGCCCAAAGCCAGCAAGGAAAGGCAGCTGCTAGCAACATGGAAGGGCTGTTTACGCTCAAGTGTGCAAGCCCTGAGCAGGGATTAAAAGAGCAGCAGCAGCCACCTAGCAGAGGGGCCTCTGCCCATGTCTTCCTCTCCTGACTGTCCTGTTCCGGCCAATCTGCATACTGCAGAGCACACAGAGCGTGGGTACTTCTGCTTTCAGTCAGATCCAGTCTCCCAACCGCAAAACTCACTCACACATACACACAAAGACAAATAAATAACTATGGAGCCAGCCAAAGACGGGGCCACACCCAGGAGCCGAGACAGTATTCCTCTGGGCTCGTCCTGCACTGAAGCGGCCCTTCCCCATTTCTAAACTGGGAGGGGCAGGGTAGTGGACCAGGGACAGGACACGGGAGCTTATCCCCCTTCCTAAAGCGAAAGTGAGGACAGTCTGTGGAACCTCAAGGAACTCGCTGCTTTCCCGCTTCCCTCTCTAAACGTGAAGGACTAACTGTCTCAAAGTGTTTTTCCAGCTCTGGGATGACTCCTGGAAGCTGAGGAGCCCAGAACGATGATCCAGGGCTGGCTGGGGGGTGGAGGGTGGGGGGTCAGACAGAGCCAGGTCAGGTAAGAAAGAGGATCTGAGGCCAGCCAGGTGTGCCCTAAGAGCTGCTAGCAGGCTGGGAAGAAGAGGAGAAGGTGGAGGAAAAGCAGGAGGAAGGCGGAGGGAGGCCAGCCCACACGCACTCTTGGGACTCTTTTTTTTTTTTTTCCCTTCCCTCTTCGGGACTCTTTGAGTTATTACTCTAAGCTCCTTTCTGAGCTCCAGGGCCTTCCCCTCCAAACAGCTGGCAATTTCTGGCAACAGAAGGCTGGCTTAGGGCCTCTGTCCACCCGGCTGCTGGAAAAAGCTAGGAATCAAAATCCCTCACCATTTGCCTTTCTCTCTTGACCCCACCTCCCCGGAGGAGATGGGTGGCCTTCCAGAGGGAACCCCCTTCTGGCTGCAAGCCTATTTATTGTACTTCCCTCTCTCCAAGCTTAGACCTGGACAAACCTGCCCTGGCTGCTCCCCTCCTCCGTTCCTGAGACTCCTGGAGGAAGAAGCATTGCCTAGAAAAAAATAGCTCTCACCGCGAGCTCCCTGTGGCTGGAGAGAAAGGCAGAGGGTACAGGGAGCGCCTTCCGCCTGGCCATAGTACCAGGCTCTATTCCAGGAAGAGCACCATCAACAACCACTGACAGGGACGCCGCCAGCCTCCAGCTCCCTGTCCTCCCCACCCATCCCCCAAAAACCACAGCTAGCAAGTCCAGTCCCTCAGGGAGCCCCCGACCTTCACCCCTGCAGAACCCCAGCTCTCTTCCCACACGTGGCAACTTTCTTCTTATATAATAATACCTTGGTGGTCCTCCACACATACCCTCCCACTCTGCCTCTGCTACTTCAATTGCTGAAAGACCCAAGGCACTCTTATGAGCAACTCCACCCCAGGCTCCAAACCTCCACTGAGGTCACACTGAGAGGCTTCAGGTGAAGCAAAGACAAGGGGACTTTTTCCCTGACTGAGAAAGCAGCCTTCCTCCCACCCACGTGAGCAGTTCAGCCTGAGGCCTGGGCGGGAAGGTTCCAGAGAGCACAGTCTGATCTCTGGGAAGCTGAGCCCTTAACCTTCGGCTGCTGGGACACAGCCCCTTGCAAAAGGACCCAGGCAGCAGGGTCTGGGCTGGTCTAGGCAGGAGTGTATCATGCAGTTCTGCCCAAGGCTTAGGAAGTTCGAACAGGAGCTTTATTTCCACAAGCCTCAGTGGCCTGGAATCCAGGCACCCTCCTATCACAAGCAGCACACCTTTTCTGTCCCCTTCCCTGGAAAGAGCAAAAGGCACACAGGAGCTGGCTGAGGCAGGAACTGGTGAGATACTAGCCGTCATCTGTTGAGTACCTGTCACTGTGCATGCATGATCTTGTTCAACCTTCACAGGAACCCCATGAGGAATTATTATTCTCCCTATTTTATAGGTGGAGAAACTGAGGTTCAGGAAGGTAATCAACGCTGAGCTACACGGCAAGCGGGGAAGCTGAAGAACAAACCCAGGTCAGCTGGGGCCTCATTCACTTGTGCCTGCCAGGCTTCCTTCAGAATCACTGTCCAGCTACTGTCCACACACCATCCAGGAGTGGTGCTCGGAGTGTGGGGACAGAAGTAGGTGTGGACAAGTTTTGCCTGATGGCTCTGGAATCTGAACTGCTACTGCCCTGCTAACTGTTATTGTTCCCAGGTATGTGACCGTGAGGGCCCTATAAGTGTGCGTGTTGTTGGGGGTGGAAGGAGGGTGATCTGGATTCCAAAGAGCAGTTTCCAACACCGAACTTATGCTGTAATGCTTCTGATTCATAAAATGAGCTCACAGTCTCACGGTATCCTGAATGTTGCTTTGAATGCAAATGCAGATCCCGTAAGTAAGAACTGGGGATTTCAGCACACTACACCCAGTTCCAGCCCAACTCGAAGTTTAGTTCAGCCCCATCCAGGCAGGGTGATCCCACGCAGAAGCTACTCTTCCAATGGAACTCAACCCCTGGCTGCATTTTCTGGAGCCTCTGGAGGGTCCGGGAAGAATGGAGGCCCCAGGCTGCTTCTATACTAATGCATGCACACACAGAAAGGGTGCCAACTGGCATGGCCAAAGGAAATGCCCTGGGTAGCAGATTCCCAGGCAGGAGGCTCCAGTACCCTTTCATTCTGAGGTCCCTTTGGGGCCAGAATTACTGGGACACACTCTCCAGAAGGCCAGCCACTGGGCAGTGCCAGAAGACTGGGTTCACCAATATCCGAATCACACATGGACCAACTCCTTTGAAACCAATGGCACAGTATGAATTCCAGCAGCCGGACTCACTGGGCCCTCCACATGCTAAGTTTACAGTTTTGGACAGAGATCTTTCATTACCTTGTTTAGCTAAATACTAGATGTTGGACACTATGGGAACAACATAGAGCATGTACTAGAGCGAGCTATGGTAATGCTGAAATGAGCTTTCAACATTTGATGTATAGATACTAACCTACAAAATCCTCACTGCAATTCTATGAAGGTATAGAAACTAGCTCCCAGTCTGTTTTGACCACCACCCTACAGTAGATACACAAATGACTATATAAGGAGTATTCAGAAGGCTGAGGCTTCACCAAAGAAATGGCATTTGAAACAGGATTACAAGGATAAGCCGGAGTCTCCCCACTACTTGTGGTCATCCTCATTGCACCAGGAGCAAGGGCTCCTTCTGTGAGACCCAACTGCATCAGAGGAGTTGTCAAAGCCAAGATTCCTGGACTGATCCCACTCCCTATTCCAGTATACTCTGCTCTGTGTACCCCCTCCCCCAATCCTTCTCCCACTCAGCCGACCTAAAGGCCTTGGCTCCACTGGGCAGCCTTTCCCTGAGTTCCCCTACCACAGGAGGCCTTCAGCTGAAATCTGTAACTGCATATTGCCTTTTTATTTTTCTCCATTTATTAAAAGCAGTGGCCCACAGGGCTAAACACTCAAGCTATTTTTAAATTCCACATTTAAAAGCTGAACTCTCATCCCCACAAGCACTCCAGGGCACTCTTTCCAGTTGAGGGGGTGGGAGGGTGGGAGATGAGGGGCTGACAGAGCCAGGAAGAGAGTGGGTTCTCCCGAACGCTTGGAAAGGCCACACTGGCAGCAGTCAGGTCTTCCCAGAGCCAGCTGCGTGGCTGGTAGAGCGGGAGAAGGAACCCTCCAGGTTCTTCACCCCCTAGCCCCTGGGAGCTACTCAGACCAGAGTAACCTGCCAGAGGCCAATCCAATTAGAGAGGAGCCTGGGCCAGAGACATGCGATGAGATGGTTTATCACAGTAATTGAATGTTTACACTCCTATTATTCACTGTCCAGAGCCGTAGGAAAAAAAAAAAAAAGGATCCATAAATTTCCAACCAGGGATGGCTTCTCCTTTCCCCTTCCTCCTGAAGCCTTCTAACCACCTGTGAAAATGGTAGGTTTCTCTGACTCAAAAGCGGCACGTGCACACCATCACTGGGAGATTCTGGAGCAAGACAGATGATTTCCTTGCCTCAGCCGGGGCCCCCACAAGGAAAGAGGGTATCTCCGCAGAGCTGCGGTTCATCCTCCTTCATCAAGGCTCCAGCCTGTCCTGGAGCTGCAGGGCCCAGCAGAGGCCAGACCTCCCAGGAGGCCACCAGGCAGGCTCCCCCTGCTGGAGCAAGCCATACCTCCCCTCCCCCTCTTCCCCGCCCGGGTCACCACTGCCAACAGGGATCCCCTGCACACACGTGCCTAGGTGGCCTCCATAGTCAATCAAGGCCAGCCATCTCTCACCCAGCCCACCGTCCCCTGAGCAAGACTCCACAGGCTGGCACCCAGGTCCCAGTGGGATGGTGGAAGCAGGAAGTAGCCACTAAAGTTTGTGACCGACAAAGTTTTAAATGGGGGAGAGGAACTTCCCATTTCATCCTTCCAGTAGCTCACTCTGGAGGCTAGGCTGGAATACCCAGGGTACCCCCCGACCCGGAGCCCCGCTTAGACTGGCAGGTACTTCCTCCAGGCCTGGCTTCCTGAGGCTTCCTTGGGGCTGAGGCTTGAAAGCCCCAGGTCCTTAAATCCAGAAGCCTGGGTGGGGAGCCCTGGAAATGCAACCTCTCCTGCAAGAGTTAAATGAAAGACTGGTGTGACCACCTTCACCAAGCCGGCCATACGCAGTGTCCAGAAAAAGACCCGGGATCCCGAGCTCCGCACGGGAACCACCAAACGCACCACCACCAGGTGAGGCAGCGGGAGGGCTCCGCAGGCCCAAGCGGCGCGGGGCGCGCGGGGGCGACCGCGGGGTAACAAGTCCGAGGTGCGCCAGCAGGGCCGAGGTGAGGCCGCTCCGCCTGCCCACAACGGTCCAGCTTAGGCCTCTGCTGCACTAGCTCCGGTTCCCCACCACCTCCGTCCCCAAAACTCCAGGTGCGGGCGCAGTTTCCACGTCCACTCTCTGGTGCAAGGGGAAAGGCTCCCGCGCCAAGTTCCCGCAGCTCGCGAGCCACCCCCACCCCGCCCCCCGCCTCCCGGAACTCAGCTAGGTCATGCAAGCGAGTCCCGTAGGACACCACGTTTCGCTCAGGCAGAGGAGCAGCCGTATTTCTGAGCCTGCCGCGGCCGCCACCGTGTGCCCGGCGGCTTGGGAGGGTTTTCCTGCCGGGGCCGCGCCCGGGTGGGCGGGGGCCGCGCGCAAACTGCGTAGCTGCACAAACACGGCGGGTCAGCGCTGCACACGCCGCTGCGGGCCCAGGGGGTGCGGGCCGCGGTGGGGCGCGCGGCTGGGCAGCAAACGCATGTACACGCGCGCGCTTCCCCCGCCGCCCGGGTCGCAGAAGTTGCCGCCGCCCGGCGCCCGCGCTACGGCCCGCGCCTGCAGACCTGCAGCCCGTGCGCCCAGCAGCCGCCTCTGCTTGCGCGGAGCCGGGGGTCCCTTGGCCGTCGCCGCCGCCAGGGCGGGCTCTGCGCCGAAGCGCGTGCAGGCCTCGGCCGCCGGCCTGGCAGCCCCACTTACCCGCTCCGGCCTGAGCTCCCGCATCGGCTGTCCTTTTTCCGCCGCGGGCCGCCGCCTTCGGTCGCCTCCCAGGCTCCAGCCGCCTGCACGCACTCCCGATTTTAAAAACAAACAGGCGCCACCGCCGCCGCCCCGCGGCGCTCTCAGCGTTTCCGCCAGCCCGCGCCTCCCGAGGCTGGGAAGTTTGCTGGCGGGGCCCGGGCGGGACGCGCGGGCTGTCACCCCCTGCTTGCGGCTCAGGAGCCTCGACGCACCCCGCGCCCGTGGTTTCCGCCTCGCGATCGCTCTCCCTCCCTCCGTGTCACCCCCAGTCCTGCGATGCAGTGTCAGGATTGCACTGCTCTGACTCATCGGTTGAGCTCACAGCTTGAAAAAAAAGAGAGAGAGAGAGAGAGGGCGAGAGGCAACAGCGAAGGAGGAGGACTCTCTGGCGTGCTACAAAGGATTGCACAACTGCGGGCTGGGAGCGCGGAGCGCCCAGTGGCCAGCCGGCGCGCGGCACGGCGGCGAGCAGGAACCAGCTCTACCACTTCATCAGCACAACTGTCTCGGGTCGGCCTCTCAGCCAGCAGGCCCGGCACCGCCCACTTCCTGAGACCAAATAAGGCAGGGGAAGGCGTCTTTAAACCTCCGGCGGCTGCCCGGGCTGGGGATTTCAGCAGACCTCACCTCCACTCGAGTCAGTCGCCACCCTCCCCAGCCCAGGAACGGTGCCCCCGATGGCTTTGCTGGAACCAACAGGCCACGCGGCTCGTTCCTTTCACACCAAGGTCAGGAGGAGACGGTGACGAAATGTTTGGAAACCCATCGGGCCTGCCAGGAAAGTCTGTGTGTGATGCTGGGGGAGGACACAAGTCGCTTTCTTCCACAAAGAAAACTCTGGTTTTGGATACGGTAGGGGCACGCGCAGTCCTCTCCGAGGCACTTTATTAACAGTCTCCCTCAGTTTCCCTTTTTTGGCTAGCGGTGTTAAAGGTTATTGAGAGACTGGTCCCAGCTCCTAAAAGACCCATGTCTCGATTACCTAGATGTAAAGCGCCTCGGTTTAATTTTAGCAACTGAGGCCAGAGTTGGGCAGCTTTGGGCTGCCTGCCTGTAGTTCCCCTACCTTTCCTACCATCACCTGATGCCATCCCGCGATGCCTCCTCAGCTGGCGGGGAAGATGGGAAACACTTCTGCTACTCAGGTGGTTCTTGCTGGCCCCCAAGTATCCTTACAGTGAGGCTCCAGGGGCAGGAGTAAGTCCTGGGGGAGGGAGCCTATTTTCCCTGGCTCTTTTCATTTGTTTTTGTTTTTCCCAAGGAGAAGGGTCAGAAGGAGATTTTTCTTTGAAGGAAAAGCCACTGAAGAATATACTGTGTCCTGGCAGCAGCCGCTTTTCCCCTGTGGCCAGTCCTGAGAGGCAGGTGCATCCTTTGCTTTCTCAGGGGGAAGGGAGGGGCAGCACAATGTGATTCTCACCGCCCTTCTGAGCCTGCAGGGCAAGGCCCTTCCTCACCTCGGCCCTCCCCTGCCTCCAGTGGATGACAGAGACAATACTGGTACCTTCTGCCTAGAAACCTTCAAAACCCCACGCTTGCTTCTAAGAGGCATGACCTTTCTGTCCTCTTCCACCTCTTTGCTAGTGGGAGGCCCTGTGTGCAGCTGGAGCTCACCCCTTACCCAGGAGGAAAAGGGCTTATTTACACATATGTCACAGTAATGACAACTTAGTTTTATCTGCAAAATAAAGATAATTATGTCAGGGGACTGGACCCGATGACCTCTTAAAATTCCTTCCAGTTTAAAATCCGTGATTCTGTGATTGCCAAAAATGAATAGAGGAGCCAGGGAAACCACCTCCAACAAAGAAAAGCCCAGGCTCGGATTTAGCATCTGCTCTGACAGTATTGTTCCTGGCAATCCTCAAAGCATGTCCCCCCACACAGCCTACTTAACAGCCTTGTGTGTATGAGAAGTTTCATCTCGCTCAGTTTATGGATGAGAACACTGAGGTTCAGAGAGGTCGAGTGACTTACACAAGATCACAAGGCAAGCCAATAGTTTGTCACCTCTTTTCCTCGTCCCATCTCCCCCAGAGGAAGGCAGTGAGTCACTGAGGGATTGAGGTGCTCAGGCACGCAGGCCCCCAAGTAGAGGCTGGACTCCCGGCACTCCTGGCAGAGGTTCTGTGCAAAATCTTCTTTGTTTTTTCCATTTGTCTGATGTTTTCCTTCCCACTGACACCTCATCCAAGTGAGGGAACCAAAGCAAAGCCACCTGGTCTCTGGTGCTCACTGCTGTCAGGTTCCTCTGCAAACCTGCAGCCATCCTGACCTCCCCTTGCGCCTGGTCCCCAGAGGGGTGCTTGGGCCAGCCCAGAGCCAGCCCCTTCAAAAGCCAGTGCAGACCACCCCAGGGATGTTCCCCTCCAGAACCCTAGCTGGGGAGCACATTCCTAAAAGAGCCTGCCACCACGGAACCAGAGCCCAGCCTCCAGGGAACAAGTGGGAGCCACTCCAAAGGGCACTCCTCAGCCTTGTCCCGCCAGGACTCCCTCCCTGTCCCATGCCGGGCTGCTGGGCTAGGCCCAGGAAGCAGCACAGGGAGGAGGGGGTGGATAGCAGGATGCATAAGAAACAGTAATCAGTGACCTGGAACAGCCCCTGCTCATCTTGGAGTAGCTCTCACTCACAAAGGAAGAGAGGGAGAAGGGGCATGTGCGCGTAGAGGGGGAGAGGGCCCAAGACTGTCCCAGATGGCGCCTGCCTGGCAGGAAAAGTCTCCCCTCCCAAAGGCGGGCAGATGAGGACGTGTAAAGAAAGCTGCAGCTCTTCTAAGAAGGCCCTGGAGGTCAGTTTTGCTGCAGGTATGACAGTGCAGAATCACTGACATGTGAAGTGAAAGTTTTGGTTCCAGAAGCTCTAACCCTTCCTACAGGGGCAACTAAAAAGGGTGCCGATTGCGGAAGAAAAGAAAAAAAAGAGAGAGAGAGATGGTCCAGGGACCTTACCCAGAGAGCAGGCTTTTCTTCACCAGCAAGCTACAAACTACAGCAAAGAGCACAGAGCTCCAGGTCCCCGGGGTGTATCTGCTGAGAAACACTCCAGGAAGCAAAGCACCCTGGGTCCCAGTGACCGTAGAATATGGCATTCAAGAGGCTTCCAGAACAGCATGGGCTCTCTGGACTCTGCACCAAGTTACCCATCACTGCCCACTGCCCTGAGTGGTCATCATCCGCATCCTCTTCTGGAGCAACCTGAGACCATGAAGAAACTGGCATGGGGAATACTGTGGTATGTGAATTCTATCCCAATAAAGCTGTTACTAAAAGATAAAAAGAAGCTTCCATGGAAGCCAGATTCTCACCACCCGTCCTCCTGCCTCCATTAACCTTGTTTCTATCATTCATTTACAACAGTTTTCTTCACCCCAAACCCCACGCCTGCTTTTTAGTCCTTTTTCCATTGTCCTTTCTCTATCAGGACTTTCCATCCAGGCCAGCACACATAGTGTGTTTAAGTGAATAACCAACCTTTGCAGGAATGTGGGAGTTGAGAGCACAAATACCTTTGAGGAAATCTCAAGTCCACCGTATGTCTTAGAGACACAATGTGCCTTGTGTCCTGTTGTCACTTCCTTTTCAGAATAAAGGGACTACCTACCTCTAGGACCTCATGACCTACAGTTACAACAGAAGAAAGACAAGGCTGTATGTAGAAAGAACAGGGAACCAGGACTGAGTCTGGATCCTGCCTAACTAAAGCCAATCCACTGTGCGATCTTAGGGAAGTTGACACTTAGCTTCTCTGAGTCTTGAGTTCTGGGGTCCCTATGAGATGCACTGTAAAGTATTTGTGACACAAACCATAAAAGAATGCCTTCTAGGGATTTAGAGAATTACAAAGACAAAAATGGTTTTATAGCTGTATACCATGTACCTATATGAGGTTACAATTTTTTTTTTTTTTTACTATTTTAACCTAGATCCTCTTCTCCCAAAATTAGCTTTTCCCTTTCGAGAACCTCGCCAAGATTCTGTTTGATCTGAGAAGCCCCCAGGTCCACCCCATCAGCCCGGGGTGACGCTCTCTCTGCTGGGCTCTGCCCAGAGACACTCTTTGCAGCACTGACTCAGTGTCCCTTCCAGGTGTCTCTCCAAGGCTTCTGCTCAGCTCCTGCACTTTGGGTCCTTCCCTCCAAGCTTTTCCACTGCATGCCCACCCGTTCCCAGTAGGGACACTCCTTTGACGCCTGTGCCTTCTCTTCACACCCTTTTTGGCCATGTCCTTTCTGAGGGAGCAGAGGGCTCGAGACCCCAGCTGTGAAGTTAAGGCACCATGTGCTGACAAGTCCCTGCACTGCCTTCTCTTCTGCCCTTGAAAACCCAGGGGGCCCTCCGCCTGCGTTCACACTGACCTCACCTGTTCCACAGGCGTGGCCTGCCCCAGCAGCCTGTCCTCACACTGTGGGCCACCCACCGACCCCCGCCTCCACCTCCCTCTCTCGAAGGCCTGGGCCAGGCTCTGAGTGCCTTTGTCAGGCCCGAGAGGGAGCTTCTGCAGATGTCCCCAGTTGCTGCTGTCACTCTGGCACAGACGTCTGGCCGGGGGAGAGGGAGAAGGACAAAACAGGTGTGGCCTCCAGGGAGGGCGGGCCAGCAGGGCCACAAACAGAAACGCCCTTTCTTCACAGAACCAGAGCTGCCAGCTTCCCAAAGGCCTCGTTTCAGCACAGTCCAACCCCAGAACGGACTCCTTCATAGGCTGTTCTCTGGATCTCGGCTTCCCTACCTTATGGCTGTGGGTCAGGAGGAACAGGACCCCTGAGATCCAGTGTATGCACTGGGCAGTTTTCTAAAGCCTTATTTTTAAATGAAAACAAATACAAATGATGCCTCTTGGACTAGAAGCCAAAATTCATATTCATGAGAATGTACAGGTTAAGAGCACAGGCTGAGACCTGAGTCCAATTCTTGGCTCACACTAGCTTGATGACCTTGAGCAACTTACTTAACCCCTTGGTTTTCTCATGTGCAAAATGGGGATGATAAGAGCTTAAAACAATGGTATACATTAAGTCTTTCCTAAGTATTGGCTACCATTTTTCTCCTCTCCTAACTGATCTAGTCTAGGGCATTTATCAACCATACTGCCATCAGAGTGATCACATCCCTTTTTGATAGCTCCCACCAGACTTCCCTGATGGTCCAGTGGTTAAGACTCTTCCTGGTAATGTAGGCGACATGAGTTCACTCCCTGGTCGGTGGGGGGAAAAAGGACTCCATATGCCATGTGGTGCGGCCAAGGAAAAAAAAAGCTCCCATGACCTGCTGCAAAAGCTGTTAGCCAGGCACTTGCGGTTCTGGAACGATCTGGCTCTGCCCTACTTCCCAGCCCCTGGCCCACCCAGTCAAACAACCTGAAGTTCCCCAAGACGGCTGCTTTCTCCCATATGCTCCTCCTCCTTGCATCCACAGGTAAACATTAGCCTGCTCTTGACTTGAGCTTAATGGTAGTTCTTCCGGGAAGCCTTCCTTGACTCCTTCAAGCAGAGGATGGCCACTACAGTGAACACTGCTGGAGGCCTCTGACCAGATCCCCTTTTATCAGGCTGGTACACCATTCCCCAGCTACTGTTGAGTGTTGGCTGCTAAGGGCTCACAGTTGCTCCCTTCTCAAAGGAAACCCTTCCTGGGAGACAGCACTATAGGCAATGATTGACTGGGGGTGGGGGGTGTCAGAGAGGGGTGGGTCCAAAAGATGGGGGCCGCTTCCCTCAAGGTGGGATCATATCTGTGCTGGAGCAATGCCAACTGCAGGGCTCCCTGTGGCATCTGGCTGAAGCTAGTTCAGCTGCAACACATCCTTCCTTGCTTAGCTTCTTCCTCAGCCAAGATCCACTTCACTCCCTTCCTCCTCTGCGTGCGTGCTCATGCTCAGTTGCTTCAGTCGTGTCTGGCTCTTTGTGACCCCATGAACTGCAGCCAGCCAGGCTCCTCTGTCCATGGGATTCTCCAGGCAAGAATACTGGAGTGGGTTGCCGTGCTCTCCTTCAGGGGATCTTGAACCCACATCTGCCTGAGTCTGGTGCACTGCAGGCGGATTCTTTATCCACTGAGCTACCTGGGAAGTTCTCAGAGAACTTCCTGTCAGTCCCAGGCACTTCCAACTGTCTCGGTCTCTGCCCCAAAGGGAACAGCCAAGTTCTCTCCTAACTTCTATGGCATTCTCTGTTTTTCTTGCCTGCATCTCTTACACATTCTACACGTGAAAATCTGAGGTAAGCAATAAGATGTTAACTGTTACTATCACTACTTTATTACCATTCTGTTTCTTCCATTCTAAGATGCACATTTCCCCATTTTAATATCTCTGAAATCAAGATGCATCTTACAATTGCCAGCACATCATAGTTTAACTAGCAGCATTTTCTTTTTCATAGTTTGCCTAAAATAATGGTTGTTTTATAATTACTGGCTTCTTAGGGTCAATGGTATATGGTATTATTATTTTTTTTTTTTGCCACACAGCTTGCAAGATCTTACTTCCCCAGCCCAGACCCTGGCAGTGAAAATATTGGGCCCTAACCACTGGACTGCCGGGGAATTCCCTGTATGGTATTATTATTATTATTACTACTACTGCTACTGAGAGTGGATCTCCTGGGTTCTGGGGACTGCAAAGCAAAGCCCACAGAGCTAAGTCCCCATTACATGAGCTTAGTAACTGTCAGGCAAGCTCTCATAAAGTGACTTGTATTTTCCCAGAGGTCAGAAGGACCCCTGTGTCCAGACATCTCTGAAAATTCCCACAAAAGCAGGCCAATGTGATATGAAACAAGCCTGAACGAGGAGTCAGGAGAGCAACATTCTGGGCCTAACTCTTCCTTTAGTTTTCAGATGACCCCATGCAGGACCTATCAACACATTAACTGAGCATCTACTAAATGCTTGACATGATGCACGACCCCAACAGGTCCACCCAGCACCCCGAGGAAGCGATTATCCTCTTTTTTATAGATAAGGTTAAACAGCTCTTCCAAGGTCAGACAGATGGTACTTGACAGCCGGGCTTTCTGAGTCCTGATCTCTGCTATATGAGGATGCCTCCCTGGGCCTGTTTTCCCAGAAAAACCATCAAGTAATGAGCGGTCACAGGTTGGAGGCTCACAAGCCAGGCACATTCCCAGGTACACTGCATTTGACCTATATAATGTATTTTATTTTTATTGAATTAAATGTATTTCCAAACATTTATTTAAATCAGGAGATTTAAGTTAAAAATCGGGACTTCTGGTTTATCATTAAAAAAAAAAAAGTAACATTGCTTACATTGGGCCCTCCTTCTCCAGGGTGGAGTCAAGTAGCTGTGCCAGGCACTGTGATGGGAGGTACACATTCCAGTTTTCCACAGATCCCACCCCTTCCTAGGCCACGGGTCACTATCATTTATCATCTAGCCTGTGCTGTTCTCTTGCACCCAGCTGGCCTCTGTTATTGAGATCCCCCTACTCCCTACGAGCCTTTCAGCGGGTGACCCTTAAACCAGATGCACTCAGGTACCCTCTGCAGCCCTTACCTGCCTTTGGCTCCTCCAAGAATCTCCCAGCACAGCCTCCCTCCAAGGAGGTCACTTTAATGAACCTATTTCAGAATCAGCAGGCAAGCTCCTGCCTGGCACCTACCTCCCCTCTACTTCCATCACAGGCACAGCGCCCCCTTCGTTGGTACATCCCACCCCCACCCTGAGTGGAGAGGAGTTAGTCCAGGTCGAGGGGCGGGGCCCCATCCAGGAGGCAGGGAGGAAGGCAGGACTTTGTATTTCCCAACAGGAAAGTGGTTTCGAGGAGATAAATTGTAAGCGGGGGAGGCTCCGCAGCCACAGATGATCACAGTTTGACACATAAGGAAAGACAAACAGTAAACCATCAGGAGGAAAAATGCCGGGTCTCAGCAGCAATTTGAGATATGCAAATCAGAACACCATTAAGGATCCATTATGACCCGAGTCAACGTGAAAATAAGTAAATAAATTAAACAAGAAAGCTGCTGTTGGCAGGTCATCAGGAAACAGCTGCAGATACACTGAGGTGCTGCTGTAATCTGCTCAGATCCTTCTAGAATGTGATTCCACATTGTGTGGCAAGAGTTGAAGACTTGATCAGGTTATTACAGTCAGGAGACCAGATCCCATGAAAACAACCAAACTACCACCTCAAAGGAGTTTTTATAAAAGAGGCTCATAGGAGCCTGTATTTAGACAGACTCCCCCAAATGGAACTCCATTCAGATTACAGGATGGTATGGTAACAGAATGAAATACGAAAGGATTGACACAAGGAAACAATCTGATGAAACCATTCAATGAACTCATGTTAAGTGACAGAATCAAAACAAAAAATAGTAGAGGGGGACTTTCTAACTATGTTAAAACTCCGTAGGAACATTTCAAGCAATCAGAAAATTCCGAACAGTGCAAATTGCCAAGGTGTAATGTGTATTCTGTTAAGTTGATCAAGATGATTTAAATAATAATGATGATGATAATGATGATGATGTTAATGATGATATTGATGATGTCAAGGCCTTTGGACAGATTTCCTCATCATAAAAATACCCCAGCCCAGGTCCCAGGCACAGGTAGGTCCTGCCCCTGCCTTGATGAGGAAGGGAGAAGGAATGTAAACTGGGAGAGGAGGGGTTATGACTGTGGGCAGGAGGAGGGCTCTAAAAGACACTTCTGCCCAAGAAGCAAAGTGACACAAATAAACCCGCACCAGTTAACCTCCAGAGTCCTGGGTGCTAGCTCTTAACTGCTGCATTTGCGCTCTCAATTTTACTAATACCTTATTTCAGCAACTTCATAGGTGACACTGGGGCTCTTTGCGGGCTAGCCTAGGAACCAGCCCAACCACCATTTATAGCATGTTTCTATGGAAATGTGTTTCAAGCTACAAGAAACTGAGCTGCTGACAACCCTGGGGGCACGCACGTGGTCTCTAAATTAGGAAACTGAGACAAGCAGTTATTGCTGGGTCCTGGGTTCAGGAAGACAGCCTGTTACTTAGATTCTGTATCAGTTAGTACACCAAACAGCAATGGTCCCTTTGGAGTTGGCTCGAGATCACTGTAGGGGGTGGGAATGGGACCACAGTATCGAAGAATGAACGCGATATTCAAGGGAAGCACGTGGATATTCCTCATCTCTGCTTCCACACTCACGCACAACCTGAGTGACACCCACGCACAAGCCTGTGTGACATGAAGGACATGAAACTGGCCTGAGTACCCTCATGAGTATCCAGGCAAGCCCTGAGCCCACACGCTCTCCAGCTTCCCTCTGACCCCAGCAAACCTCCAGCCACAAGGCCCTATTTCAGTCTGATCATGGAACAACAAACTCCAGATTTTGAGAGTTCTGGAATTTGGCTTGAGCGCATGTAGGCTTGTGATAAACCCATCCCTCCACACATTCTGTTGCAGTGGTTTCTGCATTAGCAGGCTCCAACCTGCCCACTTGAGGTCTGCCCAGGGCTCTCCTGGCTCCACCCACCCCAGGACTCCAAACAACACAAGGAGTCTCCATTTCCTGCCTTGGACTGTGCTAGTCACAGGGAAAGAATGATCGTGGGCCCTCCAGACACTCCACGTGACAAGAAAGTTCCCCACCGAGAAGGCTACCTAGAGTCTGTCATACAGAGTGAGGTAAGTCAGAAACAGAAAAACAAACATTGTGTCTTAACACGTAGACAAGGAATCTAGAAAAATGGCAAAGATGATCTTATTTGCAAAGCAGAAACAGAGACACAGACGAAGAGAACAAATGCATGGGTACTGAGACAGAAAGCTGGGGTGGGGTGGTGGTTGGGGATAAATTGGAGATTTATGTGTGTAAAACAGATAACTAATGAGAGCCTCCTGTAGACCACAGGAGCTCTACTCAGTGCCTGTGGTGACCTAAACAGGCGGGCACGTGTTCTCAGCCACTTCAGTCGTGCCTGACTCTTTGTGACCCCATGGAAGGGAGACCACCAGGCTCCTCTGTCCACGGGGTCTTCCCGGCAAGAATACTGGAGTGGGTTGCCATGCCCTCCTCCAGGGGATTTTCCTGACTCAGGGATCGAACCCACGTCTCCTGCATCTCCTGCACTGCAAGCGGATTCCTTACCATTGAGCCACCAGGGGAGCCCAACCTAAATGGGAAAGGAATCCAAAAAGAGGGGACAGATGGCCGATTCATTTTGCTATACAGCAGAAACTGACGCAGCAGTGTAAAGCAACTATACTCTAATTAAAAAAAAAAAAGAAGACAGGGAGAAGGCTCCACACAGGGAGGCAAATCCAAGGGGGAGTGGTGGGTAAGAAGGCCGTTCACTAGGCGCCTCAAGGTTCTGAGATGCCAGAGACACAAGGTGGTCAGACACGGTGAGAAGACAGCCAGCTGCTCAGCCACAGGCCACACCTGCAGCTGCAAGTCCCAGCAGAGCTCTTGGCAAGATGGGAGAGGTCAGAGGGCCCTGCTGGCCAAGCCAGAGAGAGAGACTGGATGAATGTGGGGGCTTCCTTCCTGAGCTTGGTTAAAGTCAAGTGAAAGTCGCTCAGTCCAATTCTTTGCGACCCCATGGACTATGCAGTCCATGGAATTCTCCAGGCCAGAATACTGGAGTGGGTAGCCTTTCCTTCTCCAGGGGATCTTCCCAACCCAGGGATCGAACCCAAGTTTCTCACATTGCAGGATTCTTTACCAGCTGAGCCACAAGGGAAGCCCCCTCGAGGTTGGTTAAAGGGCAACTCTAATTTTTTCTAAGTTTCAATACTATAATGAATATGTGCAACCCTGCAAACACCCAAGACACAAAGTCACTGGGGCTCCACCTGAGTCAGGCAGGGCCACAGGAGGTCAGTTTGCAAATCACACCCTCTCCGCTGTCTGTATGAAGTGCAGAAGAGAGAATCTGCCTCCCGCTGCGGCTAGGCCTGCGGAACCAAGCAGAGGTAAGTGGGCAGCTCAGAGCCAGAGTCTCAGCTTCAGGGCCACACGCGCTCACTGGGCTGGAGCCCTGGAAACCCAGGTGCAAACAATCATCTGGGACTCTGAGGCCACTAGGGATAGCCTGCACCAGGCAGTCCATGCTGGGAGGCCCAAAGTTATGTAGTCAGCCTATGAAGTCAGGCCTCCTGTTACTAAAAGACTCAGTTAGCCAATCTGAATTCTCCAGCCCCTGCAGTGCAGCGTGCTGATAAGACATACCAGTTCTTTCTTTCAGGTGGTAGCAGATGGGAGGTTTGGAGTTCCTCCCCTGGGGCCTCCTTCCCACCCAGATCCAAAGACATTGATAGTTAAGGTCTTTCTTTAAAGAAAAGTATATAATTATGTAATACAAGTAAAATATATATAAGCTTATACATTTATATGTTATATGTGAGGTCGCTCAGTCGTGTCCAACTCTTTGTGACCCCGTGGACTGTAGCCCACGAGGCTCCTCTGTCCATGGGATTCTCCAGGCAAGAATACTGGAGTGGGTTGCCATTTCCTTCTCCAGGGGATCTTCCCAACCCAGGGATCAAACCCAGGTCTCCTGCATTGCAGGCAGACATTTTAACCTCTGAGCCACCAGGGAAGCATATGTTATCTAAGTATATATATATTAAAGTATATATATAAAAATATGTTATATAAGTATATATATATTGAAGTATATATAAATATGTTATATAAGTATATATATATTAAAGTAGGACAGCAAGGAG
Organism: Nanger dama; assembly: GCA_917880005.1. NCBI lineage: Eukaryota > Metazoa > Chordata > Mammalia > Artiodactyla > Bovidae > Nanger > Nanger dama. The sequence continues at coordinate 18,291,736 of CAKJTW010000003.1, read as the reverse complement.
ATCAAACCGGTCAGTCTTAAAGAACACCTGTGCTGTGTGCTGTGTTTAGTCGTTCAGTTGTGTCTGACTCTTTGTGACCCCATGGCCTGTAGCCCACCAGGCTCCTCTGTCCACGGGGATTCTCCAGGCAAGAATACTGGAGTGAGTTGCCATGCTCTCCTCCAGGGCATCTTCCCAACCCAGGGATCGAAACCAGGCCTCTCTCATTGCAGGTGGATTCTTTACCATCTGAGCCACAAGGGAGTCCTGAATATCCATTGGAAGGACTGAAGATGAAGCTCCAATACTTTGGCCACCTGATGTGAAGAATCGACCATTAGAAAAGACCCTGATGCTGGGGAACGACTGAGGACAGGAGAAAAAGGTGACAGAGGATAAGATGGTTGGATGCCATCATCAACTCAGTGGACATGAGTTTAAGCAAACTCCAGGAGATAGTGAAGGACAAGGAAGCCTGGTGTGCTGCAGTCCATGGGGTCATAAAGAGTCAGACACGACTTAGGGACTGAACAACAACAAATATAAATGTTGTATAAATATAATATATATTAAAGTACGTGGATATAATGTTATAAAAGTATAATAAAGTATGTTAATATATAACGTGTTATAGTAATATAAGTATTGTTGTTTTATTTAGTCTCTAAGTCGTGTCTGACACTTTTGCAACCCCGTGGACTGTAGCCCACCAGGCTCCTCTGTCCATGGGATGTCCCAGGCAAGCATACTAAATGAGATATTGATATAAATATAATAGATACTAAAGTATTATATAAATGTATATATTTATACATCTTAAACACACAAATACTCCATTCATGACCACGTCACCTAAATCTTGTGTTTACCTTATCACAATTTATACCACAGCCAAGGCAATCCATTTTTATGCCCTCATTAAATAAGTATATCTCCAGTTTTGCCTGTTAAAGCAGAAGCCACTTTTTCCACAATTCTTCAATATTTTCCCATGAGTTACTATCATCTTCATACTAGTCTAACAGGCTATTCATGCTACTTCATACTAGACTATTGTTAGCATAACAGTCCACTGAGTCTAAGTATCACAAATTATGGAGCCATGTAGAACACTCAGGCTGTTTATAGTTTTTAGCTACTTCAAATGATGTTGTCACAAATATCTTTGTGCATATAGCTCCTTTCTTATCTAGAATTATTTCCTTAGAATAAATTCCCAATAGTAATACTAATATGTAAAAGGAAATTAACATTCTTTATAGCTTCAAGTTCTACATTTTAAAGATATATTGCTTTGTGTGAATTATCTTGATTATCTATTTTCCAAAGTAGTTTTCTTGACAACATCTTCCAGTCCTGACAATCAACATCTACCCTTAAAGTCAGTCCACTTTTCCCAGCTCCTGCTGTGGGTTGAGCATCTGGAGCATAAACCCTATGACTGAATGGATGTTAGAGGGAGTGCCACTGAATTTGCTGGGGAGGGATGAGGAAGGAGGCCAGAGATGTGGGTGGGAAGGTGAAGGACTGAGATGGACAGGAAGAGGGAGCCGGTCCCAAGGAGGCAGAAACAAAAGCAGATCTGAAAAGAAATCCGCAAGTGGGCCAACACCTCCCCAGGACATCAACCCCACCCCACCACTCAAGCTTCCTCTGGGCTGACCTTCCAGGTGCCAAGAACAAAGACACACTTCAGTGGGTTCCTAAAGGAGCTTTTAGAAACTATGTGCTTTTGGGTTCTGCAGACATATTTTGCAAACAACAGAGGCCACACACTCACTGGCAGTCAAGTAGGACTATGTGTGTATGGGCTCAGCCGCTAAGGGAGAGTCGACTTGGAGAAAGAAAATCTTTTCCAAAAGAAAGTCTACCTCATCAGCCATGGCAGGGAAGATGCTTCTCCACGGCTCTCTCTTTAAGTGGCACGCAGACCCCTGATAACTGTTCCACACCAGGAGGGCCCCTGAGAGGTAACACGGGTCCCACTGGGAGGCATCATAAATTACACTGCCTGCCAGGCTTCGTTCACAGGCTTGGGGAATTTCTGTGCAGGGAAAGAACCACATGTGTCTAAGTATCTCATTTTATAGACAGAAGGGGACCCCAAGTGCCTGCTTTGGGGCTCCTGCTGCAGCCTGCTGCAGTCATCGTCAGGGAGTGCTCGCCCGCTGCCAGGAAGAGCTGCAATGCAGCCTGTCCTGACCACCGCTTGACTCAACAGGGCTTTCATTTTAAAACCTCAAGGTCTCCTCTCACGGTCTGGCTGACTCGTTCTCCCCAGTTCCTTCTCTGTGCAAAGCCGGCAGACAGTGCCGGGCACGTCGTCCGAGAGCACCTGGTGTTGCTCCTTCTTCGGGGGATTGGGGTGTTGGGGAGGGAAGTCTCTGCCACCTTCAAACCAGCTCCTCACTGCCATCGCCTCCTCAGGGTCCTCTCCAGGATGAGGGGGACCCATGTGCTGGCTCTCTGTGGCCCTAAGTCCCCTTCTTCCCCTCACCCGGGTCTCCCTCAGGCTCAGAGCAACAGCAAAGGCCCCAGGGCATTGGCTCCACCTGCAGGTGCCAAGGAGACTGTCAGCTCACCCACCACAAGTGCCCCCGACCTAGGCCAGGTCCTGGGCCTGTCCCCCCCCCATCCCCCCGCATCCTCACATCCCCTCAGGCCACCCCTTGCAGTCACATCATGGACACCTACTGTGTGCCAGGCCAGGGAGGAGCCAGGCACACCTGCGGCTGATGCCAGCCTCCTCCTATGGGGAAGCGCAACTGCAGAAATGCTAGGGTGGCACCTCAGGAAGGCAGCAAGGAAGCAGGTGACTTCTGGCCGGCTCTGTGGGCATCCGCCAGTAAACGGACAGGGAGGACATTCCAGGCAGGGGGCCAACACTGCACAAGGCACAGGGGCTTGACCACCGCGCTGAGGAGCAGAGACAGCACGAAGGGCGGCTTGAGGGAAGTGCGTGCGGCAGGAGGGGTGGGCTGGGGCTCCCAGGGCCTCGGGCGCCTTTCTGAGGATGGGGAGCTTCCTCCTGCAGGACTTGGGCAGCCCTCAAAGGCTTTTAAGAGGGGTGACATGATCTTGCCTGGAGGATTCCATGGACAGACAAGCCAGACAGGCTACAGTCCGTGGGGTTGCAAAGAGTCGGATATGACTGAGCGACTAACACTTTCACTTTCATGATCAAAGCTGTGTTTCAGTAACATAACTCAGATCCCTCAAGGCTTCTTTTTCTGCTTCAGTGTTGTTTTTAATGCGATTCCGTTTCATCTGGACAGAAATGGGCAAATGGGGGCAAATTGTGCCAGAGCCAACACTGGCCAGGAACACTCCTGCTCGTCCCTCCTGGGGGTCACTCTGACCCCACATTGGTGAGCAGGCCTCAGGCTCAGGCCTCACCTCCAGTCCAGGATGCAAGAACTCGGCCCTTAACAGACTCAGCTGCATGGAGACAGCAGGTCCCCACCAACAAGGCACCAGGGAAAAAAATCTCCTGAAACACTGGCAGCCACCATAGACATGAGTCCAAAGGTTCAAAACTGCATTTTTCTCTTAAAAGCAAATGAACTGCTTCACCTAAGTTTATTGGAACTGAATGACCAAGATTTCATGCAAGATGTCCTTACTTCAAAGAGTTATAACCAGAGAGCCTGGGGGGGCAGGAAGGGAGCTGGCGCTCACCTAATCAACACCTCGTCTGGATGAAGAAACTGGGCAGGGATGTGACTGGCAATGCTGACAGCCCCAGGCAGATGAAGCCCTAGCTCATTTAGTTCTTTCTCAGCCAGGATATTGGCTAAAATGCCTCCACCAGGTTGACATCATCAGAACTTGAGAAGGGCCCAGTCCTGTTGCTTTGGACAGCTTGGGCACCAGGGACCGCAATCATTCCACACACCAAGCGAAAGTGAAAGTGTAAGTCTCTGGGTCGTGTCTTGACCTAAGAATCGCACAGCAGGAGATTCTTTACCGTCAGAATCAGATTCTTTACCATCTGAGCTACCAGGAAGCCCTCCACAAACCAAGCCTGAAGCCAAAATTCCAACCTCCAGTGGAAAGCAAGACAGCACCTCCCAAACACCTCATGGCCCCGTGGGTCTTGCCTAATCCAGAGGAGAAACAGAATTCACGCTGTAGCTGCCTGTTAGGCAGAGAGAGCCAAGCCTTGGCCTTGGTCCTTACAAGGCAGTGCTGAAGTTTTCCAAATGTTCAGGGAGGATCCAGATGCTGGGATGAGCTCTCTTTTCCACTGGAATCATTCAGATTCCAGAGGAAAAACCCAACTGCTAATGAAACACTCAAAAGCACAAAAGGATCCTAAAGTTTAGCTGGAAACTAAAGGATTCAGAAAGACATGCCAAAGGACTAAGATCAAAATGTGGATATTTTCAGTGGCCTAAGGGGGATGCCCTGTCTCCACCTCCTATGACCTGCACTGTCCAGTCTTCCCAGTTTGAGGGTTAGAATGGGCTCTAGCTTCCATGATGAACAACTGTTCACCGGGCCTATGCACCCATTCTCAGGTTTCAGGAACCTGGCACTGTGAGTCCTTGTGGAAGGAAGAGTTTCACTTACCAGTGGGGAAGCTGTAACTCCAGAAAGTATGAGAACATGAGCATGTGACCTAAGCCAGCCAACCAGATGTTCCACCTCTGCCTCTGGATTGAGTGACACCACAAAGAATCAAGGAGAGTTCAAAACTCATTCCAGAGGTGGTGGCAGCATTCGGGTTAGCTGGCAGCCAGGCCAGAGGCATCATCACTTTGTCTTCAGTTCCACCCAGCCAGCTTCACACAGATCCTGATAGATTTCTGAGCCTCCTTCTCCAGATTTCCAGGACATTCAGTGAGTCACCAGATATCCTTCCAATACATTCCTTTTCTCAGTAATTTAGCCAGAGTCAGCTTCTGCTTTTGCAGACCAAAGACCTAGACTACCCCAGCATGTCCTTCGACCTTTACAGACTCCTCTGGCCCCCGAGACAATACCTTTGCTCAAGCTTCTATCCTTCTCTCTGAGAAAAGTCTCATTTAAGTACTCGTACATAGGACAGGATTATAGCCACCTTATAATCACAGATATGAACAAAAAGACGTAAATGCTGAATATAGTGATCCATCCTACCCAGGTTCTAAGTAGATGCCCCAATTTGGGGAATTAATACCAGAAATTAAAAGCATTACCACTCTTTTGGACTCTTCTCTGTTTCCCCATCAGTTCAGGGCAGGGTGGACTTGGAGTCAAGAAACCTGAGTTCAAGAACTTGCATATGTCATTCCAACCCTGAGGCAGGTGGTACTTGTACCACCTATTTCTCTGAGAGGTTACATCAAATGAGAAGACCCTACTCATGGCAAAACTCCAGGAACTTTTAAATTCCTAAGTCAATCATTCCTTTCAGTCTTCTCTTTCTTGATGTCCCCAGGGATGAACAGGTGATCAATTTCAACTCAATAAAAGACATATGAAAATATGTACCATGTGCTGTACTTGGTGAACAAAATCATGGTCTCTGTTGTCATAAAATGTAACACTTCCTCCTCCTTTGGCATCTGTGACACCAAGCTCTCCTGATGTCCTTCCTTTCTTCTTGGTCTCCGTTGCTGACTCCCCTTGTACTGTACCCATTAAATGGTGATCCCCTCACCTCCAACTGCATGCTCTCCATGGGTGATGCCATCAGCTCCCCTAGATCCAACTGTGTTCTGGTGATTCCCAAGTGTCTGTTTCAGAATGTCTGACAAAGAGGGGGCTAATGGGAGGTAATCAGATTTGTCTGGAACCTGTCTGGAAGCTGTAGCTGCACAGTAAGGAATCATTTTTACTTAAATGATATGTTCACTGGTTACTCAAATGATACATTTATTGATAGCCTGCTTAGAATCCATGGGGGAAGCAATGCTCGCCACTGCCATCCTCCAGTGGTATATCTTGCTCCAAGACCTACGTGTCCAACTGCCCACTAGAATTGCTTTCTCGAATGTCCTACAGTTGTCTCCAGAGATTAGACTCAGTGTCTCTCCCCTAAAACCTGCTCCTTCCCCCTTATGTTTCAAGTAGAAAGCTAAGCAAACACTCCAACCTCCCTTGCTCTGTTCATTTGGTTGGGCCTCAAAGCCTGTCAACCCAACTCCCATGACACCTTCCTAATCCAGCTTTTCCCTCCCGCACCGCTCTGGCTCTGACACTTTTTCATCTCGCTCCAGGGACCACACTGACCTCAGGCAGTGACCTCCTCACTGGTCCCTTTGCTGCCCAACTTCCCCGTCTCCAGTCAATCCTCCATATCACAGTGAGTGATCTTTAAAAAGACAATCTGATCCTCTCTCCCTCACACACACACACATCCACGGGGCCTCAGGGGCTCCCACTGCCCTCAGAGGAAGGTCCAAATCTCTCTGCTGACACCAATGGCTGGCCCATGACCTGGTCCCCACCCGCCCCTTTTCTGCACCCCTCCCACCAGCGCTCCACCACACCCGCTGCTGTAGCTCCTGGAGCAAACCGTGTTGTGTCACACCTCCACACCAGGCCCTGTCTGAGTTGCTCCCTGGGCCTTGAATGCCCTGACCCCCTTTGCCACCTGGTGGACGCCTACTCCTTTCTCAGGACTCGGTTCAAACACCAGCTCCTCCAGAAAGCCTCGTCCTCATTAATTCCATAGCCTTCATTGGATACAGGTATGGGGCAAGGCACTGGGGACACGCTAGACCTTGCCCAACGGTCCCACTCTCCTCTGGCCTGCACGAAGTGACCCCATTCTGCTTCTAAGCCCTGCAGACCCCTGAACACTCACACTGACATCCATGGCACTAATGGCTCTTAGCTTTTGTGCGTGTCTGTCTCCCTCAGAGACTGTGAAGCCCTTGAAGCAGGAGGCTGACTCTTCTTTATCTTTGCATCCCCAGCACCTTGCATATGGTGTGAGTGAGTGAAAGAATGAAGAACGGGAAGGGGAATCATTCTATAAACCATGACAGGCAGCGTTCCACTGCTACTGGGAATTCACATCCAAAATGCTAGCTGGATACATCAGCACAGGCTCCTTGGAGGAAATCCTGAGCCTTCCTTCACCTCCAATGCAAGTGGAAATGGGGATCCAAGAGTGGCTTTGACTCCTAAGTTGTCCCAAAGCACATGCTGTTGGGAGGCCACAGAGGAAACAGACACAGGCTCATGGGGTAGATTCCTCGCAGGCCTCTTAAAATTGCCGGTAGTAGGGAGGCTGGCGGAGAAGGTAATGGCACCCCACTCCAGTACTCTTGCCTGGAAAATCCCATGGATGGAGGAGCCTGGTGGGCTACAGTCCAAGGGGTCGCTAAGAGTCCGACTAAGCGACTGAGCGACTTCACTTTTCACTTTCATGCATTGGAGAAGGAAATGGCAACCCACTCCAGTATTCTTGCTTGGAGCCAGGCATGGCAGAGCCTGGTGGGCTGCCATCTATGGGGTCGCACAGAGTTGGACACGACTAAAGCGACTTAGCAGCAGCAGCAGGAGCAGGGAGGCTGGGGAGGGGAGACAGGGGAAGAGAGAGAAAGAGAGTAGATGGGAGGACTGTGGCCTTAGATCAAAGTGTCTGCCATGCATGGCACTGCCCTCTTCTAGCCCCACAGCAATGACAGGTCACCCAAAGCTTAAGTCCTTCCTCTGCAATCCTGCAGTTTAAAACCCACTCCATGGATCTCTGCATCACACCCTACTCACCTGTTCAAAGAACCTTTCTTGCTTAATCTCCTATGGTTACTTCCTAAATTATAAACCTGCTGTCTGTTCAAGGGTGAGCCTGGGCTAAGAGCCCTGAGCCTGCTGCCTGCGGGATGTCACAGTACAAGCATTCAGCATGCTGGGTGAGACTGTACTGTTTGAACATACACATATTTCATACTGCAGAGCCCCCAAGTTCAAGCCAACCACTTTATCTGCTGCCTGACCTTAGAAACGACAACTTCTTCCAGAACTAGAGGAACCGCCTGAGATAAAGTACCAAGAGCCTGTGTGTCTGCCAGCTGCCTGCTGCCCTACTAAGGTACTTTCAAGGTTAACCTTGATTGCATTTCACTTTTCACACTGACTTTATTTTATTGTTATTTATTAGTTGCAGCACAAAGGATCTTGATCTTCACTGAGGCATGTGAACTCTTAGTTGTGGCATGTGGGATCTAGTTCCCTAATTAGGGATCAAACCAAGGCTCCCTGCACTGGGAGCTCCAAGTTTTAGCCACTGGACCACCAGGGAAGTCTCGACACACTGTTCAGAATTTGACCCTCAGAAAACACAGCTCCACCAAACTGCATTTTCTTAGCTGACAGGTCCCTCTGGCTATAAACCTATCTCAGAAGCTGACTGCCAGCCTCCTGGAGAGAAGGGGCAGGCGGGATCTCTGGGCCACATGCAGTATTGACAAAACCGCAGCTGTTTTACAAATGCCCAGGGAGAACAGTCAGTCTTGCATTCATTGGCTTTCCCAGAGGTGCTAGAACTGTGTTCCTGGGCCTTCTAGCACCCCACTTCCTAAAGACCTCGCTTTCACCCCGGCTTTTGGTTTTGTTTTTCTTTCAAGTTTCTTCACTTTAAATCTTTGTGTACTGCCTGAAGGAAACTAAAGAGAGCACTGTAAACAAAATCCTTGGTTTACAAATACTGGAACTGATGATTATGATGACTAAGACGATCGATGCAGGATGGTGAAAGAAAATGAAACGTGGGGGTTGTGCCTGACTGAGCTCCACTGAGCAGCTGTGTAGCCTTAGAGAAGTCACTTATCCTCTCTGAACCTTATAGTTAAAAATGAGTTACCTCAGGTACCCTTTCCAGCTTTAAATTCTCTGAGATGCTGTTACTACGGTTACTATAAAACAGAATGATAACAGTCCCTAAGGTCCTAAAGCTATAAAAGGCTCATCAGTTCTAAAAACTGATTATTTTGTGAAACAGCAGACTCTAGACAATGTGGGTTTAGTAAGTGCAGTTTATGCACAATTTTTCAGAAATAGTTTTCTAGGAAAATCCCAGTTTCACCCTTATAAGTGCATCAAGAAACTTCAGTTAAAAGTTGAATTCAACATACTGACTGCAGCATTGCATGTAACGGCAAAACACTGGAAACAACCCACATGCTCTTCAACAACAGACTAGTTAAAGAACTTCCCTGGGGGTCCAGTGGTTAAGAATCTGCCTTGCAATGTAGGGAACCTAAGTTTGATCCTTAGTCGGAGAACTATGATCCCACATGCCACGGGGCGACAGAGCGCCACAACTAAAGAGCCTGTGGGCCATATGACGCTGTGAAGGTCCTGCGTGCTACAACCAAGACCTGACGCAATCAAATAAATAAACAAATATATTTTTAAAAAAACAACAGTTAAATAAATGATGGCATTTTCATACAGTGGAATACAATTTAGCCAACGGAAAATATGAAGCGGCTCTATGGGCACTGATATAGAACAATCTCCAAGACACATTAAAAGTGAAAACCGCAGAATGCAGAACACTCTGTAGAGTACACCAGCATTTGTTTATATATTCATATTTTCTCCTTTGTGCAGAAGCCACATCTGGAAGTATGGCTGAAATATGACAAATTATAGTTGCCTAAGACAGAGACACTTAAGGACTAAAGAAATGAGCAACATTAGAGGATGGGAAATTTACTTTTTCAAAATATTACGTTATCAAATTTATCAATATTTTCTTATGGGTTCTGTTTTGTCCTTTTCTTAAGAAGGTCTTCCTAAAAAGAAATAAAAAATTTAAAAAGGTCTTCTTTCTCTCAAGGTTAAAATACATAATCATTTTTCTAATTCTATTGCCCATTTATATATGTTTATATCCATATCAGCTTCCCTGGTAGCTCAGCAGTAAAGAATCTGCCCACCAAGCAGATTTGAGTTTGACCCCTTGGTCAGGAAGATCCCCTGGAGAAGGAAATGGCAACCCACTCCAATATTCTTGCCTGGAAAATCCCATGGACAGAGGAGCCTAGTGGGCTACCATCCATGGGGTAGCAAGGAGTCAGACATGACTTAGCAACCAAACAGCAGCAGCTGTTCAGTATATATATAAGTCTGTACAGTAATCTACTGTCTATATTGAAACTATTTTTGAAATTTACTTTACACTGTATGGACTTTTCTGGTGGCTAAAATGGTAAACAATCTGCCTGCAACACAGGAAACCCGAGTTTGATCCCTGAGTCAGGAAGATTCCCTGGAGAAGGAAATGGCAACTCACTTCAGTATTCTTGTCTGGAGAATTCCATGGACAGAGAAGCCTGGCAGGCCACAGTCCACGGGGTTGCAAGGAGCTGGACATGATGGAGAAACTAATACTTATACTGTATAACTTACCCCTATTGAATTTTGAACTATATGTATGTATTACCTGTTTTTTAAAAATCCAAGTATAGTTGATATACAATATTATATTATTTCAGGTGTATAATATAGTGATTCAGTATTTTTATAGATTATATTCCATTAAAAATTATTACAAGATCACAGCTATAATTTCCTGTGCTATATAATATATCCCTGCTGCTTATCTATTTTATACATAGAGGTTTGTATCTCTTAATCCTATACCCCAAATTTGTCTCTCTCACTTTCCTTTTCCCTTTGGTAAGCACTGGTTTGTTTTCTATGAGTCTGTTTCTTTTTGCATATACATTCATCTGTATTATCTTTCAGATTACACATATAAGTGGTATCATACAGTTTTATCTTTCTCTGAGTTAGTTCACGAAGCATAATATTCTCTAGGTCCATCCATGATGCTGCAAATGGCAGAATTTCAGCCTTTTAATGTCTGAATAATATTCCATTCTGTATATATCTTCCCTACACACACACACACACACACACACACACACACACACACACACACACACACACACACACATATATGGGCTTCCCTGGTGGCTCAGATTGTAAAGTGTCTGCCTGCAAAGCAGGAGACCTGGGTTAGATCCCTGATCGGGAAGATCCCCTGGAAAAGGAAGTGGCAACCCACTCCAGTATTCTTGCCTGGAAAATTTCATGGACAGAGGAGCCTTGTAGGCTACAGTGGGGTGGCAAAGAGTCAGACATAACTGAGCAACTTCACATTATATATCTTAATCCATTCATTTGTTGATGGGCAACTTGGGGTATATATTATCTTTTGAGAATAAAACTGAGGGGGGGAAAAAAAAGAACCTATCAGCTTTTAAAATTTTATTTATTTATTTTTTTGGTCTCACCACTTGGCATGTAGGATGTTAGTTACTCAACCAGGAATCAAACCCACAGCCCTGCACCGGAAGCACAGAGTCTCACCCACTGGACTTCCAGAGAAGTCCCAACCAGATTTTATTTTTAAATAAAAATTTTAAAGATCTAGCATATGGGGTGCATTTTATGGTATGTGAATTATATCTCAATTAAAAAGAAAGACTCTAGCTTATATGGCAAGGTTGAGATTAATAGCACAAGAACTGAGTAGAGTCAACAGAATCCTCCCAGTTAAGCCTGAAGTTAAGGTTCAGCCAGGATCTCCCCAAGACTCAGCTTTATAGTATAGTCTAGTTTTATAGGTCAATACCTGTTTGGGCAAATCAAAGCTGCAGTCAACCAGGAAGCATCTCTTTGCCTTCCTCATAATTCTTGTCTGAGAGTTCCCCAGTTCTTTGTATCAGTTGGTTCCCTTGAGGACCAGGCCAACCCAGGAAATGAATGGTCTCCCCCGCCTTAGCCAGTGCTCAGACTTAGGACATCCTGGGGCAGGTCAGCTAGGTTCAAATCAAGACAAGGAGGAGCCAGTGCTGAAGCTGGATCGACTCTGTCTAGCACCCAGGGGGAAGAGGCACTGGAAAAGAAGCCGAACAATGAGGTGCAAAGCCAGGAGGTACCAGAGAGGCTAACAGGCGGAAGGAGGAAGGTGGCTAGATGTTCAGAACAAAGACTGGGAACCGTGGTTCCTGGTGCTTGGCTTGGGTGTGTGTGCCTATGCACAGCCAACAATATCTGAAGACCACTGCATTGCTGCAGCCTTACCATCACCACCATCAGCCTCCTCATCAGACATCCCCTGGGAACACCAGGGAGGACAAAGATACAGAAAACAGGGACTTCTAGAATAGTTCAAAGTGATAATACTGATCCACCCAAAAGGACATTTATGAAGCCAGATGAAAGATGTTATTGGAGCTATAATCCAAAGCTGAAAGTCCTTTAGGCCAAGTTTCAAGGTTCCTCCATCAGGGGGCTCCAGTGGATGTTACTGGAATCTCAGGGAGAGGCCCACAGGGTGGAACAGAGGAAATCCTTAAAGAGAGCAACAAGAACAAGGCTAAAAAGGACAGCAAGACTAAGCCAAGTGGGAAAGAGGAAAGAGAAGGCATTCCAGACTTCTGGGAAAGCATGAAAGGTAGGAACGCTTGCCACCAGCAGTTTGGACAGACACACAGAGCGGGTCACAGGGTCAGAACAGAGGGTTAGGGCAGGAGAGCGGTGGAGGCCAGACCCCTGTGTGGGAGGCCCTGACTGCCAGCTTAAAAGTTTGATCCTTACCGTGCAGACAGTGGGGAGCCATTGAAGGTTGCTGAGCAGGAGGGTGACCCTTGCAAACAGGCGTTTTTAAGTGAGATTACAGAGGAGCCCTTTATCCCAGGCTCATTCAAAGACCTGTGTGTATTTCAAGTGGCACTTGAGACAGAAAGTCGTAAAGCAGTGCCCTGTGTCATGTAGAAGAAGAAGAAGAAAAGGAAAAGGTTTAAGGGTCTCACAAAGAGATGCTTCAGTGAGAATGAGAAAAGAAGGGGGGCACATTTTAAAGAAGCAAACAAATTTGCAGGACAGAACTACCAGTCATCTGGAAAACTGCAGCACTTTCTTCAGAGTCTGGAATGCCCTCTTTTGGCTAGAGTGGTTCTGCCTCCTTTTTGGAGGTTAGTTGTGATGTCAAAACACAGGCTTGTGGTGCAGGGAGGCGGCTGGGAGGAGGCAGATGAACAGAATTATAAATACTGGGCCCAAGAGCATAAAAGGCCTCCACACTAAGACCACCATCTTGCAGGGGACTTCTCCATCTGCCTCTCTCGAGTGGAGCCTCATAGTTTTTGTCAAAGCTACTGGGAGCTTCCTAATTACCCAAACAGCCTCTCCTCTTAAAACAATAAAGTGATTTTTTAAAAATCTGTCAAGTTTTGATTCAGAGCTTTGTCGGTATTATTCCTACACGTGCATAGTGAGGCAGGAGGCAGGGCTGTTCTGGGGCCACGAACTGGGCAGTCACTTTAGGCCATAAATCAGCATTTACGTAAAGTGGGAGAGGAAGTCAGGATTAAGTTTCCGGTCTTAACTTGGGCTGTGTACAACTGCAAATTCTATGAATACAGAGGCAAAGCTGAGCGAGCCGGGGGAAGGGCCTGAGTTAGACACAAAAATCAGCCAGGCTGAACTGATGACAAGGGCAGGCGACTGCTCCAGGCGGCTCTACAGTTCCAGGGGTGGGGAGTGTCTGATTCCTTTTTTTAATATAATTTTATTTATTTATTTGTTATTTTTGGTTGCGTTGGGTCTTCGCTGCTGCACAGGTTTTTATCTAGCTGTGGCGAGCAGGGCTGCTCTCTAGCTGTGGGGCTCAGGCTTCTCGATGTGGTGGTTTCCCGTGTGGTAGGGCATAGGCTCCAGAGCACTGGCTCAGCAGTTGTGGCACTCAGGCTCGGTTGCTCCTTGGCATGTGGGATCCTCCTGGACCAGGGATCAAACTCAAGTCCCCCGCCTTGGCAGGCGGATTCTCATCCACTGAGCCACCAGGGAAGCCCTGAGTCCTTCTTTCTTTGGCCGCTGCTAGAGGTTCATCTCGGAGAAGGCAATGGCACCCCACTCCAGCACTCTTGCCTGAAAAATCCCATGGACAGAGGAGCCTGGTGGGCTACAGTCCATGGGGTCGCTAAGAGTCGGACACGACTGAGCTAATTCACTTTCACTTTTCAGTTTCATGCATTGGAGAAGGAAATGGCAACCCACTCCAGTGTTCTTGCCTGGAGAATCCCAGGGACAGCAGAGCCTGGTGGGCTGCCATCTACGGGGTCGCACAGAGTCGAACACGACTGAAGCGACTTAGCAGCAGCAGCAGAGGTTCATCTGCTCCGCTCTCCTCCCACAATCCAAGGGGGCCTTTGGGCACTTTTAGTCTCTGCACAGTCTACATGAAGACAAAAATTGCAAACTCAAAGCTGTCTTTCCTCCGGAGTCAGAAGGGAATGCTCCCCTCCTCTTCCCCTCCTCTTCCCCTCTAGACTACTGCTGTGTACCAGTGGGCTCTTACTAAAGTAGCCCTGGTCAGGTGATGCAGCTAACCAGGACCTTGACAGTCAAGTTCAGTAAAAACCCAAATGTACACAACACAAGGAGTTGTGCAACTCGTGGGAACTCCCACCTTTACAGTCATTTTGCTCTAGCCCTCCTTCCCCTGTGGTAACTGTGTCTGGATGTCCCAGACTTTCCAGAAATGGCCTGATTTCACGTGCTCTTCCTTGAGTCTCTGGAAGCACGTAGGTGTCTGCCAGGGATTATGCCCTAATGTTTTAGTTGGACAAATGGTCACTGTGCCCGTGACATGCAGCTGGCATGAGGTTTCAAAACAGCGTTTTCCCTCTGGCTGAAACTCCGTTCCTTGGTTGGGGAGAAGGCCAGGCATGGGGAAGCTCCAGGGTGCTGGGCCATGGGTACCCGTCACCAAGTCACACAGTTCCCTCAGCAGGGCCGAGTGCTGCCCTGGCAGAACCTTCTGCCTAGGGCACACAAAGAGTGGGCATGTTGGAAGAAAGGCCCAGCATGCAGCCTGTCCATGTTTGTGACTGTTTTTTAAATCCCTCTGCTACAGTTAGCCACCTCTGAGGTCCTCAAGGAAAATCTGTTTGCCTTCTTTCCACACTTGAAGGCTTAGCTCCCTTCCTGCCGCACGGTGGCTCAGAACATGTGAGGACCCCCTCAGCCCTGGTCTGTGTAGCCCGGCTTGCTCAGGAAGGAGGGAGGGGTTCCTCTGGAGAAAAGAATATGAGTCACTCCTCCACCCCCACCCCAGACACTGGCCACAAACAGCAGTCTCAAAGACCCAGCACTTTTCCCTTTGCCCAGAACACAATAAAGGAATTAGGGACCCACCTACTAAGTTTCTACATCTGACACTTGACGGCTCAAAGTCTAGCTCACCAGCACAGTCACACATGTCTGACGTGTCCTCTTTGCAGCCAGGCCCCAAGCCAGTCACCATGCAATTTTGCTAATTCAAACTGCTTTCCCGTTTGGAGAGGTCGATAGCCATCTCCCATCTCCTTTTCCTGCTGACGTCATCCCACATTTTCTACAGGCACAAATAAGGGTACAATTCCTGGGACAGTTTTCAGGAGGTTGGGAGTGGAAGGATCCTGCCCTCCCGGGTCCACTCTACTTCTCTGGCCATTTGGCAAATTATCCGAGGTGAAGGGAGAGGCAAGGAAATAAATCACCTCGCTAAGGTGAAAGGCCGAAAAGAACTCGCCGACTGCAGCTCAGACCCAGATCTGTCCTGGGTATTTGCAATGCAAATACGCGTTTCGTTCGCTGCCACCGAGGTCTTGCACAATAGCCTGTGTATAAACATCCAGGCCAACAATGCCTGACTGTGCAATCACGCTGTAATTACAGGCCGGCAGGAAGCTGCTGCTAGGAACTGATCCATTCAACTTCTAGACATCCCATGTCGGAGTCTCCACCGCACCGACGAACATTCCTGCACACACCAACGCGTCCCCGACGCGGCCGCTGCCGCTCCAGCTGCAGACTCCAAGCCCCGGAGCCCGGGCGCCACCCGCCTGGCCCGCCAGTCCCGCCAGTCCCAAGTTACTTTGCAGAGATGTCATAAACTTCTCAGCTGGTCTTAAAAAAAAAAAAAAAACAACCCTACGCCACGAGGCTACCGAAGGCGGCGCGAACCACCATCGAAGTTCCCAAGCACATTCCTGCAAACCCTAGCAGTTTGGGAAGAACAGAAAAAGAGCGAGATGCCTCAGAGTCCACTGGAAGCGGGTTTGGGAGTTTTATATAGAAAACACTCACATATGTATGTGGGTGTGCTGACAGTTTTTATGGCTAAATTGCAAAGTGTTAGGCCTTAGTGATTACTGTCGGGCTCGGGACGTGGTGTAGGAGGAGAAGGGGGTGGGGGAGTCAGAGGAATTCGTTCAAAGGGGACTTTGGGGCCGTTCTGGGTTTTGCCTTTTGGAAATGAGTAGGGGTGTTTCCCAAATTTCCAAGTGGCTGTGCTCTTCCTCACTGTCGGGCCAAGCAAAGAAAAGTGCGGGGGTGGGGGGAGGTAGTTCCTTTAACTTCCTTCCTGCAACCTCAGCGAGGGCTGCGAAGAGTCAGAGCGCGCATCCCTGGGAAGCCGGGCGGGGGCTGGGGGACGGCTGCGCCCAGCCTGTCGGGATGGCCGCCCCCACCCCCACCCGGGGCAGAGTACTAGCACGGGACGCCGGCCACGGGAAGCCCCTTCCCTGCACCCCTGCGCTCGCCAATGGTGCCTGGAGAGGCCCGACTGCAGCCCCGGGCTGCTCTGAAATCCCACGGCCAAACAGGGTCGCAGCCGGCGCCCGGATCCCGGCCGCAGAGCTCGCTCCCTGCAGCGGCCCCCGCACGCCACCCCAGCGCCGCCGGCCCCCCCGCTCGCGCCGCCGAGCCCGGACCCCGAGCGTTTCGGGGGGCCCCCGCGGCAGCGCCGCGGCTGCGAAGGGGGAGCGCCGAGCCCCGCGACTCACCTGCGCGCTGGATCCCGGGGCCGCTCGGAAGGGCGCGGGGCGCAGGCGAGCAGGGCCCGCAGACTCAAACTTTGTTGCTCTCGGGACGGCGCAGTCGTCACTTCCTCGCGGAGCGGGTGGCGCGGCCCGGGCGGTGACCCAGCAGCTCGCGCGGTGGCGCGCCGGGCCCTGCAGCCGCCCGCGCCCCCGGCTCTGCGCGCCCTCGGCCGTGGAGGGAAGAGGGCTGCGGTCCGCCTGCGTCCCTCCGGGGGAGGCTCGCTCCAGCCTGGTCGTTACCGCGCTGAAGATGTGCTGGATCCGGGAAGATTGTGTTGGGGTTCAGGGGCCCAGAACTGGAGTTCCAAGGAAAACAAAGGATGGGAAAGGAGGAAGAGAAAGTTTTTCTGTTTGGTGTTGAGGCTAGAAAATCATGTTAGAAAACACGGAGCTCTGTGTTCGTTTTTGCTTTGCTTTTGTTTGCACCAAATAATGCCTAAGCTAGGCCTTAAAACTCGGGTCTCCTCTCTCCACATCCCCTTGAAAGATCGGCACCCTTGCCCTTCGTCATTTCCAGGGATTATAAGGGCGCAGGACGACGTAGAGCGTTTATGACTTCTGGGGGTAATCTCAGCGCCCAAGTTGGGGCTGCAAAATAGTTTCTGTTCTAACCCTCCCTCGCGATTTCCACCTCCTCCTTTACACTCAACTCACAGACCTCTTCGGGGCCTGACGCAGTCTGTGTTTCGTCATGGACCAAAAGTGACTTGGAGAGTAGGGTGGCGTCCTGACAAAAGGAGCTTCAGGCAGTAGTAACTCTGCTATCATCGCCCAAAGTACATTAGCTCACGTTATTAAAAACTGCAACAACAAAAAAGCCATCTTTTAGTTTCCGATAGTAGCAGCAAAGTAATTTAAACGGCAGTCTTTCGGGAGGCAGTCTTTCGGGAAGAACTCCTGATACAGTAAAACTGGAGAGAAAACCGGTTAGCCTTTGCTGTGGTTTAAAAAAAAATCAGACATTTGAAACAGCAGTGGAGGGCTTTCATAACAGAAACATTAGCTTCATTGTAACTTGTGAAAACAGGGACCTTTTCAAAGGTGGTTCAAAAGCATCAGTTAGGACTAAACAATTTCCCCTTTTCCCCAAATACTGCTGCTACTAGCACATGGCCAGATCACAGAACCGCCTGTTCCAAGGCTTCATCTTTTACTAAGGCACAGGAAACCGCAGAGTTGAGTGAAGGTTTTGTCCAGAAATGTGGATGTAAAACTGATAGAAAGTGACACCTGAGAAATCATCCTCAGGTCTGCATCAATACCAGGTGGGAAACCGCGAAGGCAGGCTCACCCAAAGGTTAGGAGTATGAAGACAATGTCTCCTAGCAACATGTAAGCCCCTACAGGGTAGCCCTGTATGCACTGCTCTCATTTCTACAGAGACATTATTAATGGCATATTTTAAATACCCACATGTATCAGGTGAGAAAACCAATCTTGCTTTGAGAAATAAGTTCATTACTAGCCTCTCAATCATTATAAATCCTCTGAAACTTTCATGACACGCTATTTGGGGAGTGGGGGTGGAAGGATTGTCCATTTCAATTGTGAAATAGAAGTTAATTTCTCAATGTGCTCTGCTTAAGGCAGGCAATGATAATCTAGGCATAGAGAATATGATTCTGAAAACCTTGTGGTACTCCATCTTCGCTAGAAGAAGAGCAGGATATTTCTTTGTTCAGTATTGTGATTCTGAATTCTCAGTCACAGTTTCATGAATATTCAGTATTACTGCATGCCCAGGAATAATTAGCAGACAGTGTAAATGTCTGAAGGATACTTATGCATGCACGGACATGCATCGCTTTTTCTCTGTATAGGGTGACATATTTGCTGGAGTATCACCAAGTGCAGAAGCTGTTGCAGGCACCTTCGAAAACAGCCCCCTGCTAACAGGGGTCCCCTCCCTCTGGGTATTCATGCCCTATACAATGTCCTCTTCTTGAGTGTGGGCTAGACTAATTGACTCAATTCTAACAAATCACGTGTGGCAGAAGTCATGTGATGTCACTGCTGAGACTAGGTTATTAAAAAAACCTAATGTGGCTTCCATCTTGGGTGCTCTGTTTCTTTTCTTGCTCTTTCTTGGATCACTCACTGTAGGGGAAGCTAGTTGCTATGTTGTAAGGCAACCCTGTAGATGAGGCTCAAGGCCGCCCAACAACCACAGGAGTTAGCTTGGCGAGAGATACCTCCCTTTGGCCCCCTCCCAATCAATCCTTCAGGTGAAGCCTTCAACCCCAGCCAGCAGCTGCTTCATGAAAGCCCTTGTGGCAGAGATATCCAGCTAAGCTGCCTGGATTCCTGACCCACAGAAATTGTAAGATAGTAAATATTTGTTGTCTTCAAGCTGCTGTGTTTTGGAGTAATTTGTTACACAGGCACAGACGACTCATGCACAGGGAAAAGAGAAATAGATCATTAGGGGTCCAATAACAAGCTCACACAAATTTCCTGGTCCCTTACCTGGAAAGCAGGGCATAGACAAAGAGGCAGGGTCCTAGACCAGTCCTAAGTGTAACAAGCAAATCCTAAGAACAGAAGACCCAGTCCTGATCCTTTTTTACAGAACAGGGGTCATCCTTAACTTTAAAATAGGTCAGAGAGCCTGTGTTGCTGCTCAGTCCCTGGCAGCCCTGGCACTGAGTGTCATCAACCTGCTAGTGAGTGCAGATGTCTTTGTGTCACAAGAATTGACGTCTGTCCAGGTGTCCTCTTCCTCCTCCTCAGGACATCTGCTCTGATCCCCAAGACCTTGGCACACCCAGTGACTTTGGAGTCAGACCCTGGTCCTGGAAGGGAGCTCAAAAGACAGGCCTTCAACCCTGGCATCCAGAAGAGATAGGTCCAAATGTGGGAACACAGAAGGGATAGGGGATTTCAGCGGGGGGTCCAAAAGAAAGACATGTGGTCCTGCTGTTGAAGAGCAAGCTGTGAACTATCTCTGATAAGAATCATCTCCACACTGCTTCCAGGACTACAAAGAACTTTCTGTCCATGTGATGGTTATCTTTCTCAGCATCACTTCCTCTTTGACTGGAGCTAATTATTTGAAAACACAAAACAAAATTTTAGGAAGCAGGAAAGATGTTTTACTCCTTTGCCCCTTTCCATGGTACCTACTTGGGGCTGCTCCGCCCCCCCCGCCCATGTTCCCCTACTCTCAGCCAGTCCCACAGAAGCTGGCAGTTGTAGAAGCTGTTTCTGTTTCCCCTCCAGAGACACTAAGCTCTGATTCTTCTCATGTGCAGTGGCCGCAGCTGCTGTGTTGCCATGCCGTCATCCGGTTGCTATGTCTTATGAGGTTGTGGATGTGCCAGAACGTGAATCTATTAATTTAACAGGAACTAGGCTCAGCACATACATTCCTTGTTAGGTCATTTGCTTTGCTACCTAAACCACATCCAATGTGTTCAGCAATGGAAACATTTCCTAGAGTCTGGCTTTGCAAAAATGCTAAATGCCCTGAATTTTGCATCTGCACAGTCAGTTTTATATTATTAAATTATTGTGGAGGACAAAAAGACATTCTAGCAGGGGTATGCAAAGAGATTAGCTCAGGGGAAAAAATTAAGGGGAGGGAAATAGTCAAAGTCTCTAGTCTTCATCCTCTACATACTGAGGTCCTTTCTGCAGGAGGCGTCTGTCCTCACTTTGGTAGAAATCCTGTCCTGAGCCCAGGCTGCTCAGTGACAAGGTCTAAGCCCTGGGACACTGGTGATGGGTGCCACGATGAGAGAAACCGCTGTCCTCTTCTGGAGCACCCGCAAGCAGGAATTTTTCATTCACCCCTTCAATTAACATTTACTGAATGCCTACCGGTGGGTGTGCAAGAGAAACAAAGATGAAAAGGACAAAGTCTCTCCCTAGGGGAAAGAGAAAGACGCATAAACTAGAATGCAACGTGAGAGGTATAATAATCGAGTTCTACCTCAGGTACTATGAACTTCCAGAGAAGGAAGCAAGTCTGTCTGGAGAAGTGGGTTATGGGTCACTGCCAGTGTTTTTCTCTTTAAAAAATTGTTTCAAATTATCAGATGCATTGCATTAAGTAATAATAAGTATTATTTTGTATAGCTTTTGTTTCACTTGTGTACAATAATACATACTTTTGTATGGAATCATAGTGTAAAACATATTTCCTGCATGCAGTCAAAGAAGTGTGAAAGTTCTTGGTTTAAAGAGTAATGGAGAATTACCAGAACTGCTGACAGCCTATGATGGGCCAGGCCTCAAGGTGTTGTCCCATTAGATAGGTGAAGAGACAAGTCATGACTTAAGACAGTCTTCAGATCCTTCTGAATTCTCCTTTAGTAAATCAAGACCAAGCCTAAAGAACCAGCTCCTTGAGTCCTCTCTGAACAGAGTAGAGGCCCCTTCCACCCAAGCCAGTTAGGCCACCTGTAAGGCAAAGAAAGAGCAGCCACTGCCTTTCTGGCCTGCCAGACGGTGGGAGGGGAAAGAGGAGAGAAGAGGGTCAGAAATGCATCGTGGAGACTTCCCTGCTAGTCCAGTGGCTAAGACTCCATGCTCCCAATGCAGGGGGCCGGTTCAATCCCAGGTCAGGGAACTAGACCCCGCCAGCTGCAGCTAGTGCTCACATGCCACAAATAAAGATCTTGCATGAATTTTTTTCTTAAAAAAGTATTATGCTTTTCCTTCTCTCCAGGTCTCAGGTGGGAGTGGGTAAGGTGCATTACGTAATGAGTGTACTTCAAGCAGGGGCTTCCTAGGCAGCACTAGTGGCAAAGAATACAGTACAGGAGACATAAAAGACACAGGTTCAATCCCTGGGTCAGGAAAATCCCCTGGAGAAGGGCATGGCAACCCACTCCAGTAACCTTGCCTGGAGAATCCCATGGGCAGAGGAGCCTGGCAGCCAACAGTTATAGGGCTGCAAACAGTCAGACATGACCGAAGCAACTTAGCACACATGTACGTAGGCAACCACAAGGTGGGAGGGAGTGGTTCTCACCCAGCACCCCCACTGGCACTCTGAGATGAAGCTGCCTCCACAGTGGTTTTGTACCCCGTAGAGGGCAGCCATCTCAAAGTGAACCTGGTGGTCAAGCTGGGTAGGCAGAACCAGGCCTGAGGCTTAGTGCTCCTGAGTTCCCGTGGTTTCCACGTGGCATAGCCAGCCTGTTGAGAGCCAGCAACCTTCCGTGGAACTGCCCTGGTGGAGCAAGGTGACCCTGCAACAAGCTCAGGGGAGACATCGGTCTGCACTAGTAAAATCACAGGGGAAAATGAGCACCAAGTTGCAAAGCGGGAGATGCCAGTGCTGGGAGGTAGGAGGTGGCTTTACTAAAGAATCCACAAGTTCGTGTGCTGAAACTGGTACCCTCAGGGGCCTTCCCAGCCATCAGAAACCAAGAGGACGTGGCATCTTGATATGATGGTTAGGAACAAGGACCTGGGGCTGCCCACATACTGCCTGGTTTCATGTCCCATCTCTGCCACATACTACCCATGTGACCTTGGACAAGTTACTTAGCCTTTTTGCACCTTAGATTCCTTGTCTATAAAATGAGGATCACTGCACATACTTGATAAGGTTGTTATAACATTTAAATTAGTTTGATTTTTTTTTTTTTTTTTTTCCCTCGCACTGGATCTCAGTTGCAATGCTTGGGATCATCAGTCTTCAGTTTGTGACACGTGGGATCTTTAGTTTTAGAGTGTGGGATCTAGTTCCCTGACCAGGGATCGAACCTGGGTTCCTTGCATTGAGAGTATGGAATCTTAGCCACTGGATCACCAGGGAAGTCCCAAGAATTAGTTTGTAAAGCTTTTATATATGTGTTTCTTAAGTGTCAGTTATATAAGGAAATCGTTCACCAAGCAAAAGGAATTCTATAGGGATGTCATAGGACTCCAAGGCCTCCAAATTGGATTTTTAGTAAAAATCCCCCAATCATCACCTCATGAGCAAAGTTCGATCAGCTGTAGACTATACATTAAAGATATGATGTAAGTTAAAAGGTTTGGCCCCTCTGCATAGTCTGGCTGAAAAGATAGACACAGCAGTTTTTAAGTAAGACATTAAGTTCAGTTCAGTTCAGTCTCTCAGTTGTGTCCGACTCTTTGCGACCCCATGAATCGCAGCACACCAGGCCTCCCCGTCCATCACCAACTCCCAGAGTTCACTCAAACTCATGTCCATCGAGTCAGTGATGCCATCCAGCCATCTCATCCTCTGTCATGCCCTTCTCCTCCTGCCCCCAATCCCTCCCAGCATCAGGGTCTTTTCCAGTGAGTCAGCTCTTCACATGAGGTAGCCAAAGTATTGGAGTTTCAGCTTTAGCATCAGTTCTTCCAATGAATACCCAGGACTGATCTCCTTTAGGATGGACTGGTTGGACCTCCTTACAGTCCAAGGGACTCTCAAGAGTCTTCTCCAACACCACAGTTCAAAAGCATCAATTCTTCAGCGCTCAGCTTTCTTCACAGTACAACTCTTATCCATACATGACCACGGGAAAAACCATAGCCTTGACTAGATGGACCTTTGTTGGCAAAGTCATGTCTCTGCTTTTGAATATGCTGTCTAGGTTGGTCATAACTTTCCTTCCAAGGAGTAAACATCTTTTAATTTCATGGCTGCAATCACCATCTACAGTGATTTTGGAGCCTCCCAAAATAAAGTCTGACACTGTTTCCCCATCTATTTCCCATGAAGTGATGGGACCAGATGCCATGATTTTCGTTTTCTGAATGTCTAGCTTTAAGCCAGCTTTGTCACTCTCCTCTTTCACTTTCATCAAGAGGCTTTTTATTTCCTCTTCACTTTCTGCCATAAGGGTGGTGTCATCTGCATATCTGAGGTTATTGATATTTCTCCTGGCAATCTTGATTCCAGCTTGTGCTTCTTCCAGAGCAGCATTTCTCATGACGTACTCTGCATATAAGTTAAATAAGCGGGGTGACAACATATAGCCTTGACTTACTCCTTTTCCTATTTGGAACCAGTCTGTTGTTCCATGTCCAGTTCTAACTGTTGCTTCCTGACCTGCATATAGGTTTCTCAAGAGGCAGGTCAGGTGGTCTGGTATTCCCATTTCTTTCAGAATTTTCCACAGTTTCTTGTGATCCACACAGGCAAAGGCTTTGGCATAGTCAATAAAGCAGAAATAGATGTTTTTCTTGAACTCTCTTGCTTTTTCTATGATCCAGCAGATGTTGGCAATTTGATCTCTAGTTCCTCTGCCTTTTCTAAACCCAGCTTGAACATCTGGAAGTTCACGGTTCACATATTGCTGAAGCCTGGCTTGGAGAATTTTGAGCATTACTTTACTATCATGTGAGATGAGTGCAGTTGTGTGGTAGTTTGAGCATTCTTTGGGATTGGAATGAAAACTGACCTTTTCCAGTCCTGTGGCCACTGCAGGGTTTTCCAAATTTGCTGGCATATTGAGTGCAGCACTTTCACAGCAATATCTTTCAGGATCTGAAATAGCTCAACTGGAATTCCATCACTTCCACTAGCTTTGTTCGTAGTGATGCTTTCTAAGGCCCACTTGACTTCACATTCTACTTACCTTCAATTGTCCAAATGTAATTTAAGAGGGGATTGTGGTTGGTTAACAGAATAACAGTCCTCTTCAAAATGTCCATGTCCAAATTCCTAGAACCTATGAATGTTAATACCCCCAACAAGGGAAGGTTGCTAATTTTGCTATGCTGTGTTGGGTCGCTCAGTTGTGTGAACTCTTTGTGACCCCATGGATTGTAGCCTGCCAGGCTCCTCTGTCCCTGGGGATTCTTCAGACAAGAATACTGGAGTGGGTTGCTATGCCCTCCTCCAGGAGATCTTCCCAACCCAGGGACTGAACCCAAGGTTGCTAATTAGCTCATCTTAAAGAGATTATCCTGGATTGTTGGAACGGGCCAATGTAATCACAAGTATCCTTAAACATAGAAGAGGGAGGCAGAAGAGAAATCAGCCAGAGGGAGATTTTGGAAAAATGGTCAGCAAGATACAAGGTTGCCAGCTTTGAAGATGGAGAAAAAGTGTCATGAGCCAAAACGCAGGTGACTTCCACACACTGGAGAAGGCAAGGAAACAGATTCTCTCAAAGACTCCAGGAAAGAATACAGCCCTACTGACACCTTAATTTTAGCCCATTAGATAAAAATTTGCATTGCTTTAAGCTACCAATTTTGTGGTAATGTGTTACAGTAGCCATAGAAAACTCTTACAGGAGCATTTTCTAAATGTAGTATTTTCTGGGAAGTATTTGCATCATGTGTTAGACACATGTGTTACAATGTGTATTAGAAGCCCGTTTTCAGATTACAATTTGAGCAGGAAGTCTGGCTGAGTGGGCCAGGCACAGTACTAGAATGTCAGCTCCTTGCCGGGTTCCCAGAGTAACAGGCCCATGAAACTCCGGGACAGGTCTTTTAAAGTACAATGATATACAGTTTCATCTGCTGCTTTAGGAATGAACTCTCAACATGCAAACTGTTTTTGGAGCTTCTCAGAAGTGGTAACTGCTGCTCCTGCTGCTAAGTCGCTTCAGTCGTGTCCGACTCTGTACGACCCCATAGATAGCAGCCTACCATCCCTGGGATTCTCCAGGCAAGAACACTGGAGTGGGTTGCCATTTCCTTCTCCAATGCAGGAAAGTGAAAAGTGAAAGTGAAGTCACTCAGCCGTGTCCAACTCTTTGTGACTCCATGGACTGCAGCCTTCCAGGTTCCTCCACCCATGGGATTTTCCAGGCAAAAGTAGTGGAGTAGGGTGCCATTAGCAGGCCACAATGTGGAGGGCAAGTGTAGAAATGGTTAATGAAAGTAAACCAGAGTCAGCTGTCAAAAGCTGCTGTGGAAATTCTCTGTGCATTTGATGACCACACTTCCCCAGAAAGGTTATGTTACCACCCAGAGTCTGTAAATGAATCTTTCTTTTCACAATGAAAAGGAAAACACAAACCCAAGAGTCAAGGCAGTTTACACAGCATTCCTGGGATCCAGGTCAGCCAGCAATGCCAGACTTCAATCACTCTGCACAGGTTGCTTTTTCCTGTTGATAGCTCAAATGTTAAGCTAACTGCACGGTGGGGAGGAAGTCTTGTCACAATCCTCTGCCAGTAATAAATATTAGTCCTGGGACATCAGTCTTAGCAGTAAAGTAGGAGGTGTCATTTGAGTTCTCAGGCCAAGAAGTTGCTAGACATTTGTGAGATTATCTTAGGTCTTATGACTTATGGGAAAAGGAAGTCCTCCTATTCTGGGTGTGGTAATATCTGGGGATTACCACACAAGGGACCACATAGTGTGGCCGTATATAGAGTCTGTGAGCTCTTTGGGGAGTCTTTGTGAACTGGAATTTTTCACAGTATCTCCAAGGAATTGTTAGAAAAGCTGTAGCTTGTGAATTTCTTACACAGGGCACAAAACCCCATGGACTCCCTAATGTATCCCCTTTTATTGACATACCCTAATTTCAAATAGCTTTCCAGAGGGCATTAAGGTGGAAGGACCACTTTGGATGACCAGGTCTACCTGTACATTTAGAGCAGCCCAGGCCATCAGCTGAACCATTTGCGGCTTCTCAATCACTCTTGTATTTTTCTTTTTTTTGGCTGCACTGGGTCTTTGTTGCACCATGTGGAATCTTTCATTGAGGTACATGGACTCCCCAGTTGTGATGCACAGGCTGTAGAGAATGAGGGCTCAGTAGCTGTGACATGTGGGATCTTAATTACCCGACCAGGGATCAAACCCACATCCCCTGAATTGCAAGGCGTATTCTTAACCACTGGACCACCAGAGAAGGTCCTCTATCACTCTTAGAATCACTCTTGAAAGCTATCCCATTTGAATAGCCTTTGCCCTGCACTATGGGGCTTTGCCTGGTTTCCTGACATAATTTTTCCCTTTGCCCCTAGTAGGAGGGTGTGGTCACTGATTCACCTTCCAGGCTCTCCCCATCTGAGTTCAGTGAATTGGTTAACTTCCACCTAATGTGGTTGCAAAGAACTGGAGGACCTATAGAAGGCCACTGAACCCCCATGTGGACCATATCCAGGTTCCTGGTGTTCTGAATATGTTTATGAGCTCCTGTCTTGAGCTGCACTGATCTTCCTTTAGCCTAAGAATTCATCCTCCCCTAGGCAGAGTACCCAAACCAACAGCCTTGATGCCTAACAATCAGCAGTCTGGATTCTGGGTCTTGGTTACAGGATTCAAAACAACTGCTTTAGAGATGGAGACCATGTAACAGTTAAAGGCTGATTTGGTGACCCATCTAGTCTTGGTTTCAAATGAGAGACTAGAACAACTCGGGGGGAGGGGGTCTTGTAAACTGTATTGTGGTGACTGGCAAACCTTACCTCGTTTATTATGGGTATTGACGGACATGGTGCGAGAGATGGCTGTACATCGGTACCTGATTGCAGTGTGGCCCCCGTGGCTCTCCCAGAATGCCCTATTTCCAGGAAGCTGATTGGGAAGGCTACATTCTTCTCCTTTCTGTGAAGTTATGGAGCTTCTAGAGGTTTCTAACAGCTGTGCAAAGGAACACTTTGAATTGTCCAAACCCTATCAAGGCAGTGAATCAAGGGCTACGGGCATCAAAAAGTGAGACACATGCCAAAATCCACAAACAAACCTTCACATGTTCCTTCCACAGCTAAAACCAATAGGAATCAATAGAGCAAGGACAGGATTAACTGACCTGCACTTCCACTCGCCCGTCTTCCCCATCCCTGGCCTTCTGCTGTAGCTAGAGGACCGTGAGCTCACGCACATCACATTTCTGCATGCCTTGTGTGTGTCCCTTGTGAGCAGACTGCCCTTTGTTCCAAGCTATCTTTTTCAGATAGTGTCTTTCTCAGAGCAAAGTACAGGCCTGCTTGCTATTACTTCAAATCTGGTTTCCTAAAGCTTAGGGTTCCTGTCTCCCAGTGGGCCTCACTGTATGGGCTGGTCACCTGGCCCTCTTTGTGTTGCCTTTGGGAACTGGGACTCAGGAATCACCACAGGAAAATGTCCATACTCTTGCTACTGTTGCTGTGGATAAAGGAATCCTTTGTTTCTGATGCAGAGGTCTTCTGTGTTCTGCCAGCATCCATGTGGCAAGTTAACTTGTTAACTTGCAAAGTGGGTAAAAAAATCTGAGAGCCTTCACAGTTATTGACAACTTCTTCTTTTTCTTTTTTTTTTTTCTCATATAAGACTCCTCCTGACCCACCAGCTCATGCCCCTCAGGCCTGTGATCCTTAAAGCCGCTTTGGTAGTTTGGGGCCAAGGGGAAACTACTCCTCAGAGGTGGAGACAAACCAAAAACCAAATTAAAGAGCAAGGTTGAAGCTAGGGCAGGACTGAGATATCAAGAAGTTTGGTTTAAACCCAAGACTGGGGACAGCTTGTACTTCTGGGCTGTTTATAGCTGTATCGTTGATTATATGTTCCAGTCAACTGACAGGCAATTCTAAACCTGCTTAGGTAAACAAACTCATTGATTTTCTCATATGTAAAATAAAGTGATTTGGCTTACATTATTTCTGAGGTTCTTTCCAGCTACGATATTTGTGCTTTATGAACGTGAGACAGAGCTGCCTAGTGCACACACTAGGCCCTCGACCTAATTTAAAATAATGATTGAAAAGAGGACTGTGATGTAGTAGACAGAACATAGCATTATAACTTAGGAAACCAGAATTCCAAAATGAGAGGCGATCTATTCTGTGCTGTGTGCTTAGTCGCTCAGTCATGCCGACTCCGGGACCCGACTCTGGGACCCACTGACTGGAGCCCACCAGGCTCCTCTGTCTAAATGTGTATAAGGTCTTTTAATATTCAAATAACCCATTTTTTAATTTTTTGAGACAGAAGAGGGGTATTTATGAGATCTAGCTAAAAGTGCATCACATTTTCTCAGGTTTGGGTTTCAATGAAAACACTTCTTTCTACTAATAAAGTTATTCACTGTTGGGAAAAAGGAAGCCTGAATTCCAGACCCATCGGACAAGTGACTTGGCAAGATTGAGGAGGCAAGATGTTTTTACGTGGCTCAAGAATGTGCATTAAATCACAGTGGAAAAGTAAGTTTCTTTTCAATTCTCTTTTTATTTTTTGATTATGTCAAAAGGAGTGAGTGAGTGAAAGTTGCTTAGTTGTGTCCGACTCTTTGTGACCCCATGGACTATACAGTTCGTGGAATTCTCCAGGCCAGAACACTGGAGTGGGTAGCCTTTCCCTTCTCTAGGGGATCGTCCCTACCCAGGGATTGAACCAAGGTCTCCCGCACTGTGGGCAGATTCTTTACCAGCTGAGCCATAAGGTCCGTTTACTGTTAGCATGGCTTTGTGTTTAGTTGCTAAACTGTGTCCCACTCTTTTATGACCCCGTGGATTGTAGCTCGCCAGGCTCCTCTGCCCATGGGATTTTCCAGACAAGAATACTGGAGTAGGTAGCCATTCTCTTCTCCAGGGTGTCTACTCGACCCTGGGATGGAACCCACGTCTCCTGGATTGCATTCTTTACCACTGAGTCATTAGGAAAGCCCTAGTATGTCTTTAACAGCTCATTAATATGCACTAATTTTCCTTTTCACAAAGAAAGAGAGGTCTCAAGCTCAGACACTTCACAGACTGCACTGTTCCCTGACCCACAAAATGAGAAGAGCAATAATATCTTCTTCAGTTTGTTAAGAAGGAAATAACATAGCACCCGAAACCCTCAGCCCAGGGCCCAGCTGGTAGATGGCTTCTGATAAAGTAGAAAGGTTGACAACTTGGCTCAGCATCCATCCCGGTACAGCCCTGGCCCTTCACTCCCACATCCTCATGATAACCCTGTGTGGTAGGTGCTGTTATTCCTGCTCAATAACCCCACGAAGTAGCCATGGTTCTCCTAGTGTTACAGATGAGTGAGCTAAGGCTCAGAGAGGTTAAGTAACTTGCTTGGAGTTTTAGAACCTGTAAGTGGCTCCAGGTAAGGTTCAAACCCCACTCTGACGACAGAGCTCTACTCTTTCCCCTCCCACCAACTATGACACCAGACCTGATTAAATAGGAACCCCCTGGCTAGCAGTGGGGACAGAGGGTCACAGAAGGAACTCTGAATCCCTGTCTTGCTGGTGAGCATCCTCACTCCCACTGCCAGTCTGGGACAGCTGCGGGGACCCTGGTTCCCGGTCCTCTTTTCCCGGTGTCTCCCTTGTCCCCATTTACCCAGTGGAAAATTCTCTGTCTTCATTCAGTGATTGGAGTCCTTTCATTAGCCTCTTAACTCTGTTGCTGGGTCTCCACCACCTTCTGCTGGGCTTTTATTCTACAACCATCTTGCTTGTTTAGACTGTGGCCAATTGCCTGACATTGGCTCCAGGGAACCTCCACCTCCCTGCGCTCCAGTTTGTCATGAGCAGGTGTGTGGACAGCTTCTAGTCTGCTTTTCTCTCGGGCCACTGCCCGTCCACGATTCAGGCCACCATTGGCTCTTGAGTGAACAACTGTAACAGACTCCACTCTTGCTTAATTCCCTTCCTTCTCCAAAGCACAGCGAAGAAAAGTTTTCTGACGTGCCACCCGATTGTGAAACTCTCCTGTTCATCCTTCAGCATTTCCTTGGGATTAAAATCTTGGCCCCTTAGTCTGGTTTTTAAAGGCTTTTGTAAACTAGTGCCTGCTGAACCCTTCAGCTTACTCTCTTTGCAGTCTTCGTTCCCTATGAGCTGGTCATGTTGTTGCTAGCTGCAGTCTCTGAATGCTTCTGGATGTCCTTGGCACCCACTCGGTGCACCTTTACATGATCCAATAGTATACCGCATCATCCACTATTGTATTGAGTCAGAACTATTCTAGTGGAGGAGCTAGGAGCCTAAGCCTTGGAGTTAAAGTGTAGATTGAAATTCTAGTAGTGCCACTTGCCTGAGCTGTGTAACCTTGGGCAAGTCACTCAACCTCTCTGTGATTCCATTTCCTTGTCTGTAAGATGAAGATAATAATAGTATCTACTAATAGGATTCTTGTGAGGACGACATGGAACAATGCATGGCCAGTGACTTAGTGCAGAGTCCAGTGCCTAGCGAACATTCAATAAATGCTAGATATTGTTATGTCACCACACTCTCTAATGTATTGTAAAGATCAGTGCCCTGTTTTGTCTTTCTCTAAGCATCTTGAGGGCAGAGAAGATCTCACTCACCATTAAATCTTTGGGTGCTGTGAGGAAATTAACAAGATGGCACCAGTCAGGCTCTCTCAGCCCACCTTCTCACTCCTTCTTGCCCCATGTTCTGTAAACAATGACTTTGCACGGCTATGTAACAGCTGAGATCACTTATAGCATTGCACGTGTGCGTCACGAGCTACATACTTGGTCACCAGCTACACACTTGGTCATGAGCTACTTTGTGCCATAGACCTGTATGCGCTTCACCGTGAAAGCCCTGGCTGCTGCTGCTCTGGGCTACATTGGAATGCATCATGATTATGTTATGTGAGGTTATGTTATGGCCCCATTATGGCTACATTATGGTTATGTTGTGGCTGCAGCCACAGTTGCTCCATCAGCCAGGTGAGAGGCTATCTTATGGCTTCCGTGCCAACCAAGAGAGAATAAATCTGTCTGCAGTTCCTACAGCTCCTCGAGTCTCTCTTCAGCCTCTTAGGTCAAGCCTTGCCTACTATGGGTTCAGTGAACACGGCGCAAAGTGTGAACAGCAAGGCAACTGGCATCGCGAACAGGATCAGCAATACTTGTGCCCAGCTTAGAAGCTGACACATAGGGTACTCAGTACATATTTACTGAACAAACGCATGAATGAGTGAATGTCTCGCTCCCTGGTTTAGCTAAGTCAACTTTGCCTGATCCCGCTTAGGTGATGTTGGACTTCTCTGGTAGTTGAAGCGTTAAGTATCTGCCTGCTAATGCAGGAGACTTGGATTAGGTCCCTGCCCCTGGTCCAGGAAGATTCCTGAAACTGCGGAATCATACTGAGCAACTAAGCCCATGCACCGCAAGACTGAGCCCACCCTCTGGAGCCCAGGAAACTCAACTACTAAGCTCAGGCGCTGCAGCTGCTGAAGCCTTCGAGCCCTGGAGCCCACGCTCCGTGACAAGAGAAGCCATGGCAAGGAGAAGCCTGTGCACTGCAACTGTGCAAGGGAAGCCTGTGCACTCCCATCTAGAGAAAGCCCGCATTCAGCAATGAAGACCCAGCACAACCAAAATCAATAAACAAGTGGCGTCAGTCAAGGTAGAAATACCCCCAGGAAGGCTAGAAGGAAATCTCTCACACTGTTTGTCCTCTCAGCACCTCCACCTCCCTTTGCTCCAGTTTGTTGTGACGAGGTGTGGGCAGCACCCAAACAGACCAGGACAGGCATGCCTTCGGTGGGGTTTGCTGGACCACCCCCTGTTGGCTGCTGAGGACACCCAGGAAGGTGGGGTAGGGTATGAGCCCTGCCTCCAGGAGCTTCCTGAGGGGTGGCCGGGTGAGATCTGCCTGGCCAGGCAAGGAGATGCACTCAGTGCAGGATGCACTCAGCAGACACAAAGATCTGACCTAGCTGCCCAGCTGGGAGTCAGAGCGTAAATGC
Source organism: Nanger dama (assembly GCA_917880005.1). Classification (NCBI taxonomy): domain Eukaryota; kingdom Metazoa; phylum Chordata; class Mammalia; order Artiodactyla; family Bovidae; genus Nanger; species Nanger dama. The sequence goes on along the minus strand of CAKJTW010000003.1, from coordinate 18,259,386 downwards.
AGGACCAGGGAATCTGGTTCCCAGGATCTGGAGCAGCAAGTCAAAGGTTAGGGCCGAAGGTTAGCCACGCTGAGAAGAGGCAGAGTTGAGGCCAGCAAAGTTTGGAGTCCAGCAGGTGAAGCCCTGCGCCAGTGTGGGGGCTATGGTCTTCTTGCTCTTTTACTTTTTTTTTCTTCTCTCAAGGCAAAGAGAAAGTCACTTAGGATTTCTAATCTCAAAAGTAAGGGTAACTAAAGGAGCAGCAGCAGCCACAGGCCAGTATTCAAAAGCAGCTTTGGGTTTTCCAACTCCTCAGGAAGGCAGTAGCTGTGGGGCTGGCCCCTGGATCCTGCTCCTGGGCTAGCTGCTGGCAGCATGGAGATGCAGGAATGCTGAGCTCCGGGGCACGAGGCTGGGGGCCTGATTTAAAGCAGCTCTGCAGCCTCGTGTAAGCCACTGGACCTCTTGGGTCTCTATTTCTCCACTCAGAAAAGGAGGGTTTGGACAATGAGAAGGATTTCCAACATTCAAATTTAAAGACTTCTTTTTCCAAACAAAAGGGGTTTGGACAATGAGAAGGATTTCCAACCTTCAAATTTAAAGACTTCTTTTTCCAAGCAAAAAAATTTCAAAGACTCCACAGGATGGCAGTGGTCATTTTGGTAGCTGTGGATCAATGCAAAATGATACAGAACAATCACTTTGCTGTCTTTTAAAGGAATTTGCATTTTATCAACCACAAGAGCATCTGCTGTCATTTATAGGAGTGCAACTTCCCTGGTGGCTCAGACGGTAAAGCGTCTTGCTTACAATGCGGGAGACCTGGGTTCGATCCCTGGGTCAGGAAGATCCTCTGGAAAAAGAAATTGCAACCCACTCCAGTATTCTTGCCTGGAAAATCCCATGGACAGAGGAGCGTGATGGGCTACACGGGGTCGCAAAGAGTCGGACACGACTAAGCGACTTCACTTTCAATTTCAACACCTTTAAAGGCAGACAACCGAGGTTGAGATGGCTGGATGGCATCATGGACTTGATGGACGTGAGTCTGAGTGAACTCCGAGAGATGGTGATGAACAGGGAGGCCTGGAGTGCTGCAATTCATGGGGTCGCAAAGAGTCGGACACAGCTGAGCGACTGAACTGAACTGAAAGGCCCAGAGTCAGATCCTTCAAGAAAAGCTTCTACCCAGACTCAACCAGCAGAACTGTCATCTTCCTTCGGATTCATAGAGATTAGTCACCTATACCTCTCACTTGAAAAATGTGAACGACACCACAGCACTGGGTAAAAGTCTTTCAGACTTATTCATTATGAAGTCCATCAATGATGTTAATGCGATGGAACAAAATTTGTGAAAGCAGGGGTGATGGGTGACATTTGTCACTTTTTGGCTGACCAGCTTCAGAATCCCTCTGCAGGTGTGTGGAAGACTTCATCTTAAGTCTTAGTAGACATTAAATTATCATATTGTGCTTGTAATCAGTCATGTCTGACTCTTTGGAAACCCCTGGACTATAGTCCCAACTAACTCCTTTGTCCATGGGATTTCTCAGGCAAGAATACTGGAGTGGGTTGCCATTTTTTCCTCCAGGGGATCTTCCTGACCCAGGGATTGAACCTGCATCTCCTGCTTAGCAGGCAAATTCTTTACCACTGAGCCATCAGGGAAGCCTGGAAATTTGAGCCCACTGCTCAACTCTCACTACAGAGGCTGAAAATGCCAGACATTTGCTTCCTAGCCTCATTTATAGCCAGAGCTTAGACATGTGACCTGGACTCAGCCAATCAGGTGCAGTGCCCTGAACTCTGACTAAGAGACCACAGGGTCAGCTCCTCAGATAACCTCTTGGGGTGGGGTGGTAGGGGGCTGCAGGCACCTTGTCTAGATCCAAGGGTGTTAGGAACCGCACGGTCATCACTCAGGCTCTAACCCTGGTGTGCACGGGTTTCCCAGGGTTCTGAGGCCAGGCCCAGTTCCTGTGCTACCATTTTGCCCATGTTCCTGGCTACTTACCTGCATCCTGATTTCATGCATGCCATAAGCCTGGCTCTCCTGCCTTCCCAGATTCTGTAGGTTATTCAATATCCTTCCCATTAATTCCTCTTCTGCTTCACTTATCCAGCGTCAGTTCCTGTTGCATTTTAGTGTGCATGCTAAGTCGCTTCAGTCATGTCTGAGTCTTTGCAACCTCACAGACTATAGCCCGCCAGGCTCCTCTGTCCATGGGATTCTCCAGGCAAGAGGATTGGAGTGGGGAGCCATTCCTTTCTCTGGGGCAATTCCTGACCCAGGTGATCGAACCCACGTCTCCTGCATTGCAGGCAGATTCTTTACCGTCTGAGCCACCAGGGAAGCCCTTTACAGATGAGAAAACTGAGGTACCAAGGAGTGGAATAATTGGCCCAAGGTCAAGATTTAAATCAAGGCAGCCCCTGCACCAGGGTTTGTGTTCGTAACTCCTGCTAACAGTGTTTTTTCAAGTTTGTCTTTTGAGATTAAAATTAAACCACCCTAGAAAGTAGAACAGAGACGGCAGTGGTACCCCACTCCAGTACTCTTGCCTGGAAAATCCCATGGACGGAGGAGCCTGGTGGGCTGCAGTCCATGGGGTCGCCGAGGGTCGGACACGACTGAGCGACTTCACTTTCACTTTTCACTTTCATGCGTTGGAGAAGGAAATGGCAACCCACTCCAGTGTTCTTGCCTGGAGAATCCCAGGGACGGGGGAGCCTGGTGGGCTGCCGTCTATGGGGTCACATAGAGTCGAACATGACTGAAGTGACTTAGCAGCAGCAGAAAGTAGAAAGAGAAGTGGAAATTTTTGTTTCAAAACTGAATGAGTAAGTATCAAAATATCCAACAACTGTTCTTCATCCTCATCATAAATGTAAAAGTCAGGCAATTAACAACTAAAACTTACAACATGTACTAAACAAACACGACAATTTTATCACTCTGTATGCACTGTTACAAGCTTGCTGGTTTATGGAGTCTCATGGACCCCAGAGCAGGAAGTACTCAGCTCTTCATTGCTCTGACTTGGTAAGCAGACATGCTCAGGCTGGCACGAGGCACACCCACTATCAGGACCAACCTAGGCTTAGAGACGCCAGGAGGAACTTGTGCCAAAGTCCACACAAAACTGAGTTTACTAAAAAATACCACATCGATGGAGGTATGTCACAGGGCACAAGAGTTGAAGAGCGCCAATGGCCAAAGCTTGAACAATTTGAGGAACAAAATTAAGTTGTATCAAATTATAATCCAAAGTATAAAATAATTATCCATGAGTCCATACTTGCATAAAATCTTTAAAAAGAAAACTTTATAGTGGGGAAATTTAGCAAACATTACTTTAGGCAGGTATCTACTTTAGGCAAGATCATTGTCAACAGTCATAAGTCATGTTGATAGCATGTACCTTTGATGTGATGTGATGCAAATGGTACTTTACCTCTGAGCATCCTCCCCAAAACCCATAACCCTAATCTACTCACGAGAAGAATATCAGACAAATCCCAATAGAGGGATTGCAAATAGGATAAAAAGCTCAGGTAGTACTCACAGGCATCAAAAACAAGGAAAGTCTGAGGAACTGTTACAGCCAAGAGGAGCCTAAGACATGACACGTTAATGTGTTTCCTAGGTGGAATCCTGAAACAGGAAAAAAAAAAAAAAAAAGGAAATCTGAATAAACTATGGACTTTAGCTAATAATAATGTCTCAATATCAATTCACCAATGGTGACAAATATACCATACCAATATAAAATGTTACTAATAGGAAGGAGTGGGAGCTGGAGACAGGAGAGTAAGATGAGGATTCTGTTCCATTTCTTCATAAATCTAAAATTTTTATTTTAAAAGCCTACTATATAAAAAAGAATCATAAAATTGAAAGTGAAAAAGCGAAAGTGTTAGTCGATCAGTTGTGTCTGATTCTTTGCGACCCCATGGACTGCAGTCCACCAGGCTCCTCTGTCCATGGAATTCTCCAGGCAAGAATACTGAGGTGGGTTGTCATGCCCCCTTCCAACTTTTTGAGGGGCCTTCCCCAAAAAAGTTCATTTACCTGATGATGCAATTTAAATCACTGAAGTCTTGACAGGCCAAATGTGTCTATTTAATTCATTCATGTTGTTATAGACTAGATACTTTTTATTTTTATTTTTTTCTTTACTATCTGAGCCACCAGGCAGGGATAGATACCTTTTAATAGCAGTTTCTAAAATACATATATATATATATATATATATATATGCTGCACTGGGTCTATTGCTTTAAGCAGGCTTTCCCTAGTTGCAGCGAACAGGGGTCCTCTTCTTCTCTGCGCAGGGTTTCTGGTCCAGGTGGCTTCTCTTGTGCAGTACAGGCTCCAGGGAGCGAAGGCTTCAGTAGTTTCGGTGCGTGGGCTCAGTAGTCGTGGTTTGTGGGCTTAGTTGCTCTGTGGCATGTGGAATCTTCCGGAACCAAGGATTAAACCTGTGTCCCCTGCATTGGCAGGCAGATTCTTATCCACTGCGCCTCCAGAGAAGGCCACTTTGATATTTTTAAAATGAAATTTGAATCTTCATATTGCATTCCTGAATCTCCTCAGAGTAGTTGAGCAGTTTGAGCTACTCTGACTGAGAGGAAATCAGAGGTAATGTCTTTGTTTCTGTCCCTAAAACCTTCTGGACTTCTGAAACGGAAAGAAAATGCCTTACCTTGAGGCGAAGCACTTCAGGCATAAACAACGCAGTAACTTCCCATCCCCCAGCTCCACCCAAGACATTGTGTGAGCAACTGTCTTAAGCCAAGGCTGCAGTTGTCTTTGTCCTGAATTTGCCTGTCAAGCCCAGTCCTTCTCCCCAGTGGGAAGGGCAGAAGGCTGGTATGAAACAGGGCAACAGATGGCTGGGACATGTCCTCATGAAGCTCAGCTGCCCAGGCGAGCCTGCCAAGCTGTGTACATTTCAAACATTTGAGATTCAACCAAAAGAGACAAGTAATGATTTTAAATCACTTGTTGAAACACATGGCTAATCCTTGGGTAGCCAGAGAAGAGCGCTTTAAAAACTCACTTAAATCCAGTGTGGGGGACAAGGAAACTCTGTGTGCTGTTTTGGCTTTGAACCCAGATCAGGTCATCCTAGGGGCAGCTGAGCATTTGTCCAGGATCCCAATATGCATCCTGCTTTCTCTGCTTTTGGATAGGGTGTGATGTTTCGGTTCGCGTGGTTATTTGGGGTGGGAGTGAGGAGGGGAAAGGCTGTTAACAGGCAGGTAGGTTTGGATCCTGAGGAATTATGCATCCCGGCATTTGCCTCAGGTCTGAAATTGGGACCTCTCTAAGTTAGTTTGCTTCATAAGTTCCGTCGGTTCTATTTTGCTGTCTGGGTTCAGGTCTTTCTTATTACTTGGCTGGCTTGTTGTAGCCATGCGTTCCGGGAAACAAACTCACTCAGAAGGACAATGCAGATAGTGGAGTGCAGTTTATTACACCGGCTGGCCCAAGGCAGAGTCTCCTCTTAGCCAAGGACCCCGACCAGCATTTGTGAAAATCTTTTATACCCCATGTGTACGTGTCTGAACCCACCAGTCCAAATTCCTTGAGACTTACATAAACCAAGGAAAATACAGTCCCAATAACCCCATCATTCACGTAGTATGTGCTCAGGTGCTTAAACAGTCAAACAATTAGCCAATGATCAATAAAGCTGAGGTTACACTCAGATTGATACAGAAAAAATTTATGGCCTGTCTGGAGTAAGGGGTGATTAGTGTATGTTTTCTCTTAGGCGATGAGTAACCTAGATATGATCTTCAAGGTTCCCCTGTCTGGAGGGGGTCTTATCCTTCTGTTGTTGTTTTCATAGGCACTAAACACGGAGTTCTAGTACTCTTGCATGAAAAATCCCATGGACAGAGGAGCCTGGTAGGCTGCAGTCCATGGGGTCGCTAAGAGTCGGGCACGACTGAACAACTTCACTTTCACTTTTCACTTTCATGCATTGGAGAATGAAATGGCAACCCACTCCAGTGTTCTTGCCTGGAGAATCCCAGGGATGGGGAGCCTGGTGGGCTGCCGTCTACGGGGTTGCACAGAGTCGGACACGACTGAAGTGACTTAGCAAACGCAGAGTTCAGAGTCCATTGGAAAAGTGGCCGAGCATGATCAGCATGAACAGGCCTAAGATGGAGTCCAGGCCCTATGAATTCCTTCTTCAGGCTTACACGAACAGTTTCCTGCAGTTGCTTTGCTGTCCTGCACCATTAGAATCTCCCGCCACATAAGTCATCTCCTTCATTACACAGCGACTCCAATTTTGAATGCTTTTTCCGTGCCCCCACATTTCCCTCCAGCTACTGCTCCCATTCATTTTTCCTTTCACCACAGAGCTTCTTGAACCAGTCATCTGCTCTCCCTGGTTCCAGTCCTCACTTTCTGTTCATTCACCTGTTCCTCCTCTACTACTGAAACCTCTCTTGTCAAGGTCACTGGCAACTTCTATATAGAAAACCTGATGAGTCTGTCTCTGCCCTCATCAGCGTTGATCTGCCAGGAAGAGCGTCTGCCACAGTTGACCACTTCCTCCTCCCTTTCACTCTTCCCTCTTTCCTTTCACTCTTCTTTCCTGCTTTTAACAATGATACTCTCTCTTGATTTTCCTTCAGTTTCTTTCACCTCCTCTTCTCATTCTCTTTGGCAGCCCTCTCCTTCTTCCGGTCACTCCATATTGGGGTATCTCAGGAATTGTTTCTAGAATAGCTTCTAGTGTCTGTCTAAGGCTCTCAAGATGATCTCATCAGGTCACAGAGCTCTGAATGCCACCCTAATACTGAAGACTTCTGATTTTACACCTCCATCCCTAAGCCCAGACTCACCTGCTTGCTTTATGTCTCCACTTGGCTGTTAATAGACACCTTAAATGATATAGTTCCAAGATGGAGCCCTTGATTCTCTTCATTCTCGAACTCTCCCCGCTTCTCTCCCCTCTTACCCTATTAGCTTCTTTATTCATCCTTTTGCTCAGGCCAAGATTCTAGAAGCCACCTTTCATTCTTCCTTTTTCCTCATCCCCCATATCCAAGCCATCCCTGTGTGCAGTCAGTTCTACCTCCAAGACGATATAACTAGTCTTTTCTCTTTGTCTCCACCGACATCTTCTTAGTTTTAGCCGCCAACATTTATCACCTGAACTACTAAGAGATGCTTGCCTGGCCCCTCTGCTTCACAGTTTCTGCTGCTGCTGCTAAGCCGCTTCAGTTGTGTCTGACTCTGTACAACCCTATAGACAGCAGCCCACCAGGCTCCCCTGTCCCTGAGATTCTCCAGACAAGAACACTGGAGTGGGTTGCCATTTCCTTCTTCAATGTATGAAAGTAAAAAATGAAAGTGAAGTCACTCAGTCACGCCCAACTCTTAGGGACCCCATGGACTGCAGCCCACCAGGTTCCTCCGTCCATGGGATTTTCCAGGCAAGAGTACTGGAGTGGGGTGCCATTGCCTTCTCCGCTGCTTCACAGTGGTACCTCCCAAATTCACTTTCTCATATTCTAATGTGAGAACCTGGAATCCAATGACATTCTTTCATCGAAGGAATATCTACTGAGTGCCTACTAAGTACAAGCAGTGAACAAATAAAAGTTTCTGCCCTCAGAGAGTTTACAATCTAGTGGTGAGAAATGGGCAATAAACATGATAAAGTAAACAATGTGATATGTTAGATTGATAGACCATATGGAATAAAATAAATCAACATAAGGGGATGCCAGGGGATCCCAGGAAGCATATGTTTTTGTTATGGGAAATTGTTATAACTTTAAATAAGGGAGTCAGAAGTATTGGATCTCTATATATCATTTCCCACTAAAGGGAATTCGAAGGGAGATGTCTGATTCCAAATTTGAATTTGGGCCAAAAATGTGTAAGATAAGTCTGGAACATCTCATTGCATCAGAAAGCAAAGAAGATGACAAAGACATCAAGGATGGCATTACAAGGACTCAGAAGTCAAGTTAAAGGGGTTCCCACTGGCTGAAGATGGAACAACTTGAGTATTTAAAATAATACGGATGGCAATGGATCAAAAGACATACCTGTCAAAATCCCTGAGTCCTTAATGACTCTTTGAAAGGAAAGAACCCAACTCATTGGTCACCTTCGGAGGATGCTAGGAACCAATTATTCTGAAAACTTGTAAATGAAAGAAGTAAGCAGGGGTCCTGCCTTTCCTATATGAAAGAGACCAGGTAATGGTTGCTAAGGGGAAGTTTCTCTTTATAGCCATATTCCATCTAAGAAGTGAAAAAAAGAAAAGAATTAGAACATCACGATTTTATAACCCCTAGGGAAATAACTAATCTAGGTCATGATTATCAACAGCTGCTAACACTGCAAAAAAAAAAAAAAAAGAGCAAGCAAGGTACTATGTGCCTCTTGCTGGACAGACACAATGCCTCTTATAAAGTAGTTAGAGGTGAACTTCAGATAAATAACAAGTAATGCTTAGTATATAAATAGATCTCAAATATTCCATGAGATATTTTTATACTAAAAACTGTTCATTATTTGTATGAAATTCAGATTTAACTGGGAATCCTATGTCTATTTGCCAAGCCTGGCAACCCTAGAAGTAGTCTAGCCAAAAAGTCAGACCTAAATCTGATTAAACCTCAAAATCTAACCACCAGAAAGTACAATGAGACAGTGAAACATGCTTAATGATACCATCACAGCAGTGTCATCAGCGATATATGAACTGCAAGCACAGACTGCTCAATTTTTTTTTTTTCAACAAATAGGGGAGAAAGGAAGAGGGAGGCAGAAGAGAAGTTTATTGGATTCTTGTTCAAAAATCAAGGGTAGGTGCAGCCACTGTGAAAAATAGTCTGACTTATAAAGTCCACATTACTCTGACTCCCAGCTTGGTCTCTGGTCTCAGGCCCCCTGCCTTACACTTTATAGTCCAGTTGCTGCTGCTGCTAAGTCACTTCAGTCATGTCCAACCCTGTGCGACCCCATAGACAGCAGCCCACCAGGCTCCTCTGTCCCTGGGTTTCTCCAGGCAAAAATACTGGAGTGGGTTGCCATTTCCTTCTCCAATGCATGAGAGTGAAAAGTGAAGGTGAAGTCACCCAGTCGTGTCCGACTCTTCATGACCCTCTGGACTGTAGCCTACCAGGCTCTTCCACCCATGGGATTTCCCAGGCAAGAGTACTGGAGTGGGTTGCCTTTTCCTTCTCCATTATAGTCCAGTAGCACCAGACATATTGAATCAAGGCTTCCTAGAAGCAATCTGAGACATTTGGGATCAAGTCTTGTTTTACTCAGCCAGGTTGCTAGTGGAGAGGTCATGTGGGGAGGGAAGAAAAAACTAAGATCCTACTTTGAGGGTAAGACAAGATGAGAGATGCTTTGGGAAAGTAGCAGAGATGCATCAGAGAGATGAGCAGGAAGTTTTCTTGGTGATGAGTGGTGTATGCCTCTCCTTGGCCTGCTCGTGAAAGGCCTTTGAAGCAGAGTGATCTGGATGCAGGGATAGGCCTTCAAGGTATAGCAGGGTGGTTCAAAGTCCTGGTTACATTCAGACCATATCGTGCTAGATTCTTTCTCTCTCTTTTCCATGAGCCCCTCAATACTAGAGACTGTATTTCCAGCTTTAGCTTTCCCACTGCCTGTCAACATGCCTGTTGCTTCATACCTATCTGGTGAATGAATGCATGAGTGAATCCCCCTGTATCCTTTGCAGAGATGGCGGTCTTCTTCTGATATAAAAGATTATAATTTATACACACACACACACAAAATTGGGCTTCCCTGGCAGCTCAGGGGTAAAGAATCCACCTGCCAATGCAGGAGACACAGGTTTGATTCCATGTGCTGCAGAGCAGCTAAGCCCACGTGCCACAACGACTGAAGCCCACGCGCCTGGAGCCCAAGCTCTGCAACAAGAAAAGTCCCTGCAGTGAGAAGCCTGCCCATGGCAACTAGAGAGTAGCCCCTGCTTGCCGCAATTAGAGAAAAGCCCAAGCAGCAATGAAAACCAAAAATAAATAAAATTAAAAATTTTAAACAGATATACGATTGTGACATGGAACACTGAATTTAATCTTGGCCATTTTTAGACATCACAAAGGAATATTTTAAACTGAGAGCTAAAGGTCAGCTTCCTGAGGCAGAAGCTCAGGACACTCTCCCAGACATCTTGAGATGTTTTCCTCCATAATGGAAAGCCCAGCTTGCTTCCTGTTTTCACTTGCAGCTTCAACTCTGAGCGTCTGCTCTGAAAGTGTCTTGTAACATGTTGTGGCAGCTGTGATGAGGCTCACATCACAATGAGATGACAACCTTGGAAGAAGATCCCTGGACAAGTCAAGAAAATTAATGAGGGCAATCAAGAGTCTCACCCTGGGATGCACTCACTGGCTGTTTTGAAAGTTCTGAGCCCTGCACTCATCACCATCTATTTACTCGAGTAACATCAAGAGAAAAAAAGAGATAGGGAGGAAGAAGAGAGAGAAGACCCTGTCCCTTCACCTGGCCCTCTATCTAGAGCAAAGGAATGACAAAGAAAAAAGATGAGCTAGGCTACTGAGTGAGGACCTTAAGCTTGAGATAAAAGCATCTTCTTATATGGCCATGATGTTATAAGATATTTTTAAAATATCCAAATAACATTGTTCTTCTACATCATCACCTTTTGAGTTATGAAACTATCCCATTGTTAGCAAAATGTTTGGGTTTTGATTTTGGAAGTTATTAGGGGAAAAACAAAGACCTAGACTTTTTTTTTTTTCCAGTTTAATCATACACCTCATTCCCCAGACATGACTATGAGGATTCTGGGCTGTCCAAGAATTCATCTCTTCATTTCAGAGATAGTAGTTTGTCACCACTAAGGATGTGCTATGAGTTAGGTAGGTGTTACTCAGTGAGGAAGCCTGGAAGGGTTTACAGATAGCAGCAGTGGAACCATGTGAGACTGCCCCTAGACATGAGCAAAGTCCTGTCTGTCCATCACTGACACGCTGCAGGTATGCAGTAAGGGTTTGGTGAATGACTGAGTGACCGAGAAAGACTACCAATGCATACAGAAGTTTAAGTTGGGCAACTTGTGTGAAAAACTAGGAAAAAGAAGCCCAGTTTTTCATTCACTTGGTCTTATGTAGAACGTGAAATTGGCGTTTCCAGGTGCCTCTCTAGGAAGCTGAGCCCATATCATGAGAATAAGAGGAATTAGAGCCAGCACTGGACTGTATCCTGACATTCCAACACTTTTAAAAGCAGCACTGAAGTCCTAGGGAATTTGAAAAAAAAAAAATCAGGAAAAAAATGCCAAATTTCAGCCCTTCAAACAAAGACTACAAGCTGTTTTTTGTGCACACTGAGAAAACATCAGCCTGGGGAGAATGTATTAGTTTCCTTATGTTGCTGTAACCAAGTACCACACAAAGTGGTGGCTTAAAACAACAGACATTTATTGTCTTATAGTTTTGGAGTCTGGAAGTCCAAAACTCAGGTCTCAGCAGTGTCACACTCCCTCCTAAACAAGCAGGAGGATCCCTGGTCTCTCCCTCGCTTCTCGCTTCTCTTCTCGGGGTTTGCGGGTGCTCTCTGGCACTCTTTGGCTTGCAGCTGCCTCTCTGCAGTCTCTGTTTTCTTCTTCACATCACCTTCTCCCAACACATCTATCTTCACGTGACCATCCTCTTAGAAGGACACCAGTCATCTTGGATCAGGGATCCTTCCTACTCTGCTTTGACATCTTAATCACACCTGCAGTGAGCATTTTCTAAATAAGGTCAGATTCTGAAGTGCTGGAGTTAAGATTTCAACATATGTTGTTGTTGTTGTTGTTGTTTTAAATAAGAAACCTCTAACTTAAAACAATCTGTTTATTTTTAATTGAGGGATAATTGCTTTACAATATTGTGTTGGTTTCTGCCATACATCAACATGAATCAGCTGTAGGTATACATATGTCCCCTCCCTCTTGAACCTCCCTCCCACTTCCCACCCCATCCCACCCCTCTAGATTGTCACAGAGCACTGGGGAAACCTCTAACTTAAATATATATGAGTATATATATCTAATTATTTTGACTGCTTCAGGTCTTATTTGCAGCTGGCAGATCTTGCTTGTGGCATGCAGGCTCAGTTGCCCTGTGGCATGTGGGATCTTAGTTCCCCGACTAGGGATCGAACCCATGTCCATCGCATTGGGAAGCGGATATTTATCCAGTGGACCACCAGGGAAACCCTCAACATATATTTTTGAGGGGAACACAACACAATTCCTAACAGGATGCATTTTTGGAACATGGTACAATTAAAATAGAGTTCAGGGACCCAACTGACCCAGAGAATAAAATTGTTACCTGCTTGGCTACTACCTCCTGAAAGTCAGCATGAATCACCAGGTTCCAGTTGACCAAACTGCCCAGTGGATTAGCCAAGACAAGTCTGATTGGCCAAACCCTTCTGGCCTGCTAGAAATCTAACCCCAGGGTCATGCTAACTGTAGATAACTCATTTCTGCTAAGTTGCTTCAGTCGTGTCCGACTCTGTGTGACCCCATAGATGGCAGCCCACCAGGCTCCACCGTCTCTGGGATTCTCCAAGCAAGAACACTGGAGTGGGTTGCCAATTCCTTCTCCAATGCATGAAAGTGAAAAGTGAAAGTGAAGTCACTGAGTCGCGTCCAACTCTCAGGGGCCCCACGGACTGCAGCCCACCAGGCTCCTCCGTCCATGGGATTTTCCAGGCAAGATTACTGGAGTGGGGTGCCATTGCCTTCTCCAAGTGAGTTCTGAGTCCTGAAGAAAAGTTGTTATACTCATTACAACTGTAAGTATTTTTCTTGTGTGCTTCCTGGTCTGGTACCAGTTTTGAGGGATGTATAACAGCACTCTCTTGTTTATGAGAATTGCCTTTACAGACACTACGAGTTTTCTGCGGTGGTAAACCTGAGGTGCTACTGTTGATATTTGCCACAACCTGACTACATTCAGAAACTGTCCCTTCAGATTCAAGTATCTGCAACTGATCCTGAAAGCTTGATCCATGCCTTTCAACAGGCTATCATGATCTCTTCTATCAGTGAGATTTTTGTTATGGGATATAGAGGTTTCTCTGTCCTAAGCAAAAACTCTATGACCAAAAATGCATCACTAGGGCAAAAATATTTACTTGTCAATTTCTGGCCCTTCACAGTAAGAAATAGTTTGAGTTCTAAGGTTGGCAATGCCACTGATGCAAGATCATGCTTCCCCTTCTTATGTACATCATGACAGACAGAGGCAAGAAAGGTAGCATTTATAATGCGTGGGGAAAGGGACAGGCACCTCTAGCCACCTCAGATCCTGCCCAGCTTTCTGAATACTAAAGAGATCACCACCCCAGGCCACCAGGCATCAGGGACACTGGGAGGGAAGCCTGGGTCTAGATGACTGGACTCAGACGTCCTCGGGCAGGACTCTGACTCCACCACCACCATTCCTCACCTCAGTGGATCTTTTCTATTTCTTTATTTGGCTGTGTTGGGTCTTAGTTGCGGCACACAGGATCTTCGCTGTGTCATGCAGGATCTTTCGTTTCAGCACACAGACTCTCTAGTTGTACCTCGCAAGCTCAGTAGTTGCTCAGTTGCTCCGCAGCATGTGGGATCTTAGTTCCCTGACTATGGATTGAACCCATGTCCCCTGCATTCCAACATGAATTTTTAACCACTGGACTACCAGAAAAGTCCCTCAGTGGATCTTCATTTGGTGATTCTAGACTTTCCTCATATTTATGAACATCTGACTCACCTGAATAAAAGGAAAGAACTGACCTCCACGAAGAATGACCACAGTTCTTATTCCTTAGGGGAGGAAACAGGTAGAATAGATCTGAGGTGTCTAAGATCACAAAGCAGTCCAATGCCTGGATCGGAACTCACAGCTAGAACCCATGACCACATTCTTCTCCTCCAAGTTGGAGCCCTTTCTCATGAAAGCTAAAAGTTGCAGCACAGAAGAGATGGCTGGTTTGTGAGCGGGGAGTGGGCTCTATCTTGGATCATCAGCTTCCTGAGGCTGCAGGTTCCTGAAGTAGCAGTACCTCCTGAAAGGCATGGGTTCCTCTAAGTGCTTCCTCATCCAGGCAGCCCTCCTTGACCCTCCTGCCTGACTCTGGTGATCCGCCTCTGTGCTCTGGAATCTATTTCACCATGGCACCTATTGTGCTGTAGAGTAGCTGTCCGTCTCTTCCCAGGCAGTGTGGTGAGGTCCTGGCTCTTACTTTCCTTTTATTGCTACAGGTATCCCCGGGAGTCACACAGTCTTACTGAACAAAATGAATGTCACAAATCACTTTGAGGATAGTGGATGACTATTTTCACAAATCAGCCTCCCTAAAAATCACACAATTGCTTGGTGCGCTTAACCTCTCCCTGTCTGCTCACACCTGGTTCCAGGCAGCTGTAAAATTGGCTGAGTTTTTTGTTTAACTCAGAGAATACCCTGGCTCCTCCTCCTACCTTTCTGCCAAGCCCTCTTGTTCAGTTCAGCTTTTCTCAGTTTCCATGGGTCACCACCTACAGGATCTTTACACTGAAAGGTCACGTCTTGAGAGGCACTGGTGACACCTCTGCCCGTGGTGTCTTCTCCTGCTCATTCCTCACTCTTTGGCAACTTGCACCTGGGCTAGGGCCTGGCTACCCCACCCGGGTCAGCACCCAGGGCCTCAGGCTCTTGCTTATCGGGGAGAGGGAGTTGGACTGTCACTGATCTTCATTCATTTATTCATGTCTCTCTTAATTTATTTATCTATTTACTGTAATAACTTTATTGAGATAGAATTCACATACCATAAAATCCACCCTTTTAAAGTATGCAGTTTAGTGGTTTTAATACAATCACAGAATTGTGCAAACATCACCACTATCTAATTCCAAAATATTTTCATCACCCCTGAAAAGAATCCCCGCAGCCATCAGCAGGCCCTTCCCATTCCTTCCTGCCACAGGCCTTGGCCACCACTTGTCTACTTTCCCTAGATTAGCTTCTGTGGATTTGACTATTCTAGATATGTCATATAAATGGAATCACATTTGTGGCCTTTTTCTGTCTGGCTTCTCTCACTTAGCACAATGTTTTCAAGGTTCATTTACTGTAATATTTATCGGTAGTTCATTCCTTTCTAGAGATGACTAATATTCCGTTATATGGGAAAAATGCATTTTATTTATTCATTCATTAGTTGGTGGACATTTAGGTTGAAACAACCTATGTTTTGGCTATTTGAGTAATGCTCCTATGAATATTCATATACAAGTTTTTCTGTAAACTTATGTTTTCTGTTCTTTTGGGTATATACCTAGGAGTGGAATTCCTGGGTCACAAAGTAACTTTGGGTTCAACTTTTTGAGAAACTGCTAGGCTGTTTTCTAAAGGGACTATACCATTTCACAGTCCCACCAGCAATGTATGAGAGTCCAGTTTCTCCAGATCCTTGCCAGTATTTGAGATTATCTGTCTTTATTATTTTAACTATCCTAGTAATATGATGGAAAAGGGAATGGCATCCCAGTATTCTTGCCTGGAAAATCCCATTGACGGAGGAGCCTGGTAGGCTGTAGTCCATGGTGTCACGAAGAGTCGAACATGATTGAAGCAACTTGGCGGCAGCAGCAGCAGTGATATGAAGTGGCATGTCATGTTGGTTCTGATTTGCCTTTTCTGATAGCTGATGATGTTGAGTGCGTTTTCATGTGCGTATGGACTGCTGCTGCTGCTAAGTCGTTTCAGTCATGTCTGACTCTGTGCGACCCCATAGACGGCAGCCCACCAGGCTCCCCCATCCCTGGGATTCTCCAGGCAAGAACACTGAAGTGGGTTGCCATTTCCTTCTCCAATGTATGAAAGTGAAAACTGAAAGTGAAGTGGCTCAGTCGTGTCTGACTCTTAGTGACCCCATGGACTACAGCCTACTAGGCTCCTCCGTCCATGGGATTTTCTAGGCAAGAGAACTGGAGTGGAGTGCCATTGCCTTCTCTGTGCTTATGGACATGTCTATTTAACTCATCTGCCTACTTTAAAAACTGAGTTGCTTTTTTATTGTTGAAGTGTGAAAGTTTTTACATATTCTGGCTACAAATCCTTTATCAGAGATATGATTTGCAAATATTTCCCTCCATTCTGTGGGATATCTGATACTTTCTTGATGTCCTTTGAAGCATAGAAGTTTTACTTTTAATGAAATCCAATTTATTTATTTTTTTCTTTTGTCACTTGTGCTTTTGATATGCTATCTAACAAACTATTGCCTAATTCTTGGTCACAAAGATTTGCTTCCCTCTTTTCTAAGGGTTTTATAGTCTTTGGCTCTAACATTTAGATTCATGATCCCCTCCCCTCATTGGTTTATCATCTCCCAAGGATAAATGCATTTTACAGCACATTTGTTTGATGTAATAGGCTCTGCATCGTCTGTTGCCTTTATACTGGGGTGAGACACTTCCTTTATAAAGTTATTCATATTCAGTGGTTCAGTGAAACAGATGTTTACCTTCAAAAACCTTTGGCTTCCATTATGACAAAAATTATGTGGAAAATTCTGAAAGAGATGGTAATACCAGACCACCTGACCTGCCTCTTAAGAAATCTGTATGCAGGCCAGGAAGCAACAGTTAGAACAACAGACTGGTTCCAAATAGGAAAAGGAGTACGTCAAGGCTGTATACTGTCACCTTGCTTATTTAACATATGCAGAGTACATCATGAGAAATGCTGGGCTGGAAAAAGCACAAACTGGAATCAAGATTGCTGGGAGAAATATCAATAACCTCAGATATGCAGATGATACCACCCTTATGGCAGAAAGTGAAGAGGAGCTAAAGGGCCTCTTGATGAAGGTGAAAGTGGAGAGTGAAAAAGTTGGCTTAAAGCTCAACATTCAGAAAATGAAGATCATGGCATCCAGTCCCATTATTCCATGGGAAATAGATGGGGAAACAGTGAAAACAGTGTCAGACTTTATTTTGGGGGGCTCCAAAATCACTACAGATGGTGATTGCAGCCATGAAATTAAAAGACACTTAGTCCTTGGAAGAAAGGTCATGAGCAACCTAGATAGCATATTCAAAAGCAGAGACATTACTTTGCAGACTAAGGTCCATCTAGTCAAGGCTATGGTTTTTCCTGTGGTCATGTATGGATGTAAGAGTTGGACTGTGAAGAAGGGTGAGCGCCGAAGAATTGATGCTTTTGAACTGTGGTGTTGGAGAAGACTCTTGAGAATCCCTTGGACTGCAAGGAGACCCAACCAGTCCATCCTGAAGGAAATCAGCCCTGGGATTTCTTTGGAAGGAATGATGCTAAAGCTGAAGCTCCAGTACTTTGGCCACCTCATGAGAAGAGTTGACTCATTGGAAAAGACTTTGATGCTGGGAGGGATTAGGGGCAAGAGGAGAAGGCGACGACGGAGGATGAGATGGCTGGATGGCATCACGGACTTGATGGACACGAGTCTGAGTGATGGATAGGGAGGCCTGGCATGCTGCGATTCATGGGGTTGCAGAGTCGGACACGACTGAGAGACTGAACTGAACTGAACTGATGGCAAAAACAAACATATATGTAATAAAATAAGTCTTCCAGACTCCAATCAGGCTGGGCCCTACCACAGAAAAAGATTGGAGATACCCTAGACGTTGAAAACTTTAGAGGTGTTTGGGAGCTTGGTAGTTTAAGCCAGCTTGGATAATCTCCTGTGACCTCCATCCTGAGGAAGAAGGAATACAACTGCAGAACTCTTCATCTGGGGGCTTGATGCTTGCCGAGCAGTCACCTCACCACAAGCCCGACCACCCAGGCCCTTTCTATTTCTGCCTGTGGCTCATTGTTCCAGTGGTTCTGATTATTCAATTCAGCCATTGTCTGAGCCATTGTCTGCCAAGATGTTTGGGTTTGGAAATCCTTCATTAGACCTCTGGACAAATGATATCACATTTTCTTGCAAATCTTGCATTTGTTGGTCTTTGACAGTTGGTGACAAAACTACTTGTAGTTTCCTTGGACATTGGCTTTTTGTGGTCGTTGATCTTCAAAGGGTAGGTTTGTTCCCCTCTTTGTCAGCAAATCCTTTGACTTTCTATTTCTTGGAATTCATTCTGAAACAAGGAAGAAATTTGTTTTTAAAAAAATCGAATTCTGCTTTTCATCTGGTTAAGTTTCTTGGGATTTAGATTTAGCACGATTGGGAAAATAGTGCCAAAAAGAAAGACAGTTTACATCCAAGTTATCTTTACTTTATCCTTTTTGCATTAAACCTCCACCAAACAATGTAATTAGCCAAGGGCTACATTTATAAATTCCTGCAATGAGATAATTACCTTCCCTAGAGAGAAACAGCAAAAAATCTGGCCATCTAAAGTCTTCACTTTCTAGTAAGCCAGCCCACACAATATGCAGAGAGAGAGCTTGGACATCCTTCCAAGAGAGATTTTGAAACTGATCTGTGATTATCTTCTGTTATCCAATAAATAGAAATAACATCCATCACTCAGGAAGCCACGTGTAGGTAAACCTACAAAAGACTACAGAACACATAAGCTCTTGGCTGTCAAAACTCTATGCCATTTTGAGTTGTGGATCCAGGGATGGACTTGGATTCCTCTGCTGTTGATTTGCTCCTAGAAATGCCAGGCCCTCCTGGTCAGAACAGAACCAGACCCAAATCCCAAACAATAGCATAGGATCTTGTTTCCTCTCAGTGTCAGGATGCTTTTTAACAGAAATAACTGGGTTAATAACATGTCTATAAACTTCATTTAATATTGAACCCTTAAAAGATGCCTATGAGATGGTATTGATCTAATTAAAAGGAGCAGCTACAAAACATATATATATATCATATGTATATATGATGGCCCTTTTAGTAAAGTGCTTATATATGTTTATAAAAGTCTAGAAAAGAGATACATTATTTTCTCCAGATAAACTACATGTTTTCCACTTTATACTTTAAAAGAAATTATGATGAATATATTTTACTTCCATAGTAAAAAATTAATTGGGCCAAATCATTTTTTTTAAATAGGTTTTACCCTGAACTCAAATGCATGTTCAGAATTTTTAAAATATTCCGCAAAGAGTGCATATTCGAATCTGCTACTCTGCAGGAAAACTTTAATCAGCCTTTAATGGTGGAGAACCAGGCCAAATGTCTGCTGCTCAGGCAGGCGGGGCCCAGCCCTAAATTCCAGGTCACTGGGCGGTTTGCCAGGGCAGCTGGCTCATGGTGCTTTTGCCCCCTGCTGGATAACTTAGGAAAGGGCAGTCTCAGGTCCAGAGTTTCTCCAGGGCTAAGACAGTGGAGAGATGAATGTTTAACAACCAAGTGGCACTTGGAAAAACTGGCCTTATTCCTCAAAATTATTCTAAAAGGTCTTGCCACAGGGAAATTAATCATGCAGCAACCTTTTCAAGTTCCTTCCCTCCTTCCCCTCGTCTTCTTTTTTTTTTTTTAACACATATATGTATCTTTTAAATGTCCCAGACCTCATTCTAGGTATTTACATGTGCATAGAACTTGGATTTGGTTTTGTGCCACCCTTTGTTTTATAGCATAAATTGTATTGCATTTTACTTTTATTTTTCACTTGCTTTTATCAGCAGTCAATGTATCCTGGCAGGGTTAGGACAGGTCGAGAGAAACCTATCTGACCGACAGTGGCCTCCGCATTTTGTGTCCTTTGTCAGTGCACACAGGCCAGCTTCACTCTTTTTGACCCCTAAATAGTATTCTGTGGTATGCTGCTGCTGCTGCTAAGTTGTGTCAGCACTGTCTAACTCTGTGCGACCCCATAGACAGCAGCCCACCAGGCTCCTCTGTCCTTGGAGTTCTCCAGGCAAGAATACTGGAGTGGCTTGCCATTTCCTTCTCCAATGCATGCATGCATGCATGCTAAGTCACCTTCAGTCATGTCTGACTCTGTGCGGCCCCATGGACAGCAGCCCACCAGGCTCCCCTGTCCACAGGATTCTCCAGGCAAGAATACTGTAGTGGGTCTATGGTATGAATAGGCCACAATTAACCATTTCTCTCTTGATGAACCTGTAGGTCCTTTCCAATTTTTAGCTATTGCTGAAATAATCTGTTGAAATCCTGATAGATGCTTCGTTGTGGATATAGTCAAATTTAGAATTTTTTCTGATTAAGTTCAGTCCAGTTCAATGGCTCAGTCATGTCTGACTCTTTGCAATCCCATGGATTGCAGCACACCAGGCCTCCTCATCCATCACCAGCTCCTGGAGCTTGCTCAAACTCATGTCCATTGAGTCAGTGATGCTGTCCAACCATCTCATCTTCTGTCATCCCCTTCTCCTCCCGCCTTCAATCTTTCCCAGCATCAGGGTTTTCAGATGAGTCAGTTCTTTGCATCAGGTGGCCAAAGTATTGGAGTTTCAGCTTCAGCATCAGTCTTTCAAATGAATATTCAGGACTGAGTTCCTTTAGGATGGACTGGTTGCATCTCCTTGCTGTTCAAGGGACTTTTAAGAGTCTTCTCCAACACCACAGTTCAAAAGCATCAATTCTTCGGTGCTCAGCTTTCTTTGTGGTCCAACTCTCACATCCATACATGACTACTGGAAAAACCATAGCTTTGACTAGATGGACCTTTGTTGGCAAAGTAATGTCTCTGCTTTTAAATGTGCTGTCTAGGTTTTCCTTTATGGTTTGTGTCTTTTGGGGCTTCCCAGGTAGCTTAAATGGTAAAGAATCTGCTTTCAATGCAGCAGACCTGGGTTCAATCCCTGTGTCAGGAAGATCCCCTGGAGAAGGGCATTGCAACCCACTCCAGTATTCTTGCCTGGAGAATTCCATGGACAGAGGAGCCTGTCAGGCTATACAATCCATGAAGTTGAAAAGAGTCAGACACGACTGAGCGACTTTCACTTTCTTGGGTATTTTATGTCTTGTTTAAGAGGCCTTACCTATGCAATGGCACCCCACTCCAGTACTCTTGCCTGGAAAATCCCATGGACGGAGGAGAGTGGTGGGCTGCAGTCCATGGGGTTGCGAAGAGTTGGACACGACTGAGCAACTTCACTTTCACGCATCAGAGAAGGAAATGGCAACCCACTCCAGTGTTATTGCCTGGAGAATCCCAGGGACAGAGGAGCCTGATGGGCTGCCGTCTATGGGGTCGCACAGAGTCGGACATGACTGAAGTGATTTACCAGCAGCAGCAGCAGGTATTCTAAAGTTATACAATGTTTTCCTATATTTTCCATTCTTTTTTTTTTTTCATTTTGAACCTCAGGTGCAGAGCTGACTTAATCATACTCCTTCCCTCCTCAGTTCATACTCCACATAGTCATCATTGGTTCGTATAAGACATATTTTGTTAAAGATTCCCTTTTCTCCCTGTTTTCCACTCCCATTCCTCCTTCCCATTATAGACATTTGCTTTGATATGTTTAATAGCTATAACAGTATTTGTGTGTTTCCTTGTACGATATGTAGTATACATACGGGATATTTATAGGTGATATTGTGCCATATCCACATGGCTGTGGTACATGCAATTTTTTGCTCCTAACTGCTCGACCCATCCTTTCCCCCAGTAGTGAGCCTCTGGAACCTTCAAATCCCATTAGCACAAACAGCCCTGCAAGGCACAACCTCATGTATGGTTGGCCCTATGTGAAAAGCTTTCTAGAGTGTATTTCTAGATTGCTTATGTTCTCGTCTAACATATTTTTAAATTTTATTTATTATTTTTGGCTGTGCTGAGTCTCTGTTGCTGCTCGGGCATTTCTCTCGTCATGGTGAATGCGGGCTCCTCTCTGCCTGTGGTGCATGCGTTTTCCATTTCAGTGGCTTCTCTGTGGTGCACGGGCTCTAGGGTGCGCAGGCTTTCGTAGCTGCAGTGTGTGGGCTCAGGAGTTGCAGCTCCCAGGCTCTAGAGCACAGGCTCAGTAGTTGTGGCACACAGGCTTAGTGGCTCCGTGGCATGTGGGATCCTCCCAGACCAGGGTTTGAATCCATGCCTCTTCCATCAGCAGGTGAATTCTCTACCACTGAGCCACCAGGGAAGCCCTCTAATACTTTTTTTTTCTTCAATTCATATGTCCGTCCACATTTGGTTAGCCTGTCTGAACACATTTAACTTTTGCTATGATCTGACTCAATTAATTCTTGAAATTTTCTTTTGGCAAAAAGCATTCCTAATTTCCATCTTAGTCATGTTTCTTTGCCAGGGTTTAAGCTAGGGTTTGGGGTGGGGAGGCATTTGTTTGATTTGGTTAGGTGATAATTATATGACTTTGCCTGTGCTCAGTTGCGTGACTCTTTGTGACCCCACAGATGGTATAGCCCACAAGGCTCTTTGTTCACAGAATTTTTTAGGCAAGACTACTGGAGCAGGTTGCCACTTCCTACACCAGGGGCTCTTCCTGACTCAAGGATCCACCCCATGTCTTTTGTGTCTTCTGCCTTGGTAAGCAGATGCTTTCCCATTGCACCACCCGGGAAGCCCCTATGACTTTGTTTGGGTCCCTCCTAAAGCAGAACTGAGACAAAGACTTTGGTGACAATAGTTTATTTGAAAGCATATCTTAGGAAGACAATGAGGAACAGGGGAGAGTGATGCGAGGAAAAAGGGAAAGCCAATGAAAGATGCCTTACTGGGCTGGTTATCACTGTGAACAATTGGCACAGTCTCCCTAGAGACTCTTTGAAGAACCAGGTAAAAACCACCCAGAATTGTCCCTCTGAAGAATGAGAGGTTGGGACATTTATCTGTCAACCTTCATTGGCTGCGAGTTGCCCCTTGGGACAGACAGATAGGCAAACACACACACACACACACACACACACACACACACACACACACACACACACTTTCCTGCTGTGGCTATGCCTGCAAGTGGAATGAACAAGCTTCTAAGCTAAGAGAAAAGCTGAGTGGCTCCCTGGTGCTTGAGATGGGTGGCCACCAGCTCGCCCAGGAGCTCTGGCTTTCAGCCGCCCTGTGAGTGTGCACGTCCTCATCTGCTAACTGCTCTCTGCCCCCTTCTTTCCCTGCAGTTGCTGTTCATGTATTGACTACAGCTGACCTCTCTGTCCTGACCTAAGCAAGACCTGCTCAAACCTCTCCCTGGGCTGGACCTATTATAGCATCGTCCTGCCTCCCTGGCCTCAGGCCTTCCGCTCACACCACTGGCTGGCCTTCAGCAGCCCCCACCCTGAAAATTCAGCACTTTCCTCCCACCTAGCAGATGTGCCCATCTCATGTCCCACTCCAGCTTCACTTTTACTTTCTTTTCCTCTTCTTTCCCCTTTACACTGTAAGCTTGCCAGTATCCCCAATAGCATCAGATCATTTGTTTACTTGCTGTCACAGAAAGAACCCCCGCTCAGCTTCAAATAATAAAAATATGCTAACAATATCTAATACTGTTTGAGCACTTTACTAAGTGGCAAACACTATGTGAAATGGAATTTAGTCGTTTCCTTATTTTAGCTTTGGGACAACTCCATAAAGTAAGTACTATCATCATGTTGATTTCACAGTCAAGGAAACCAGCTTGAGGTAGATGACTCACTTAGCTGATGGAGCTGGGCCTCAAGCATGGGCATTTGGCCTTGAGGACTTCTTTTTGACCACTGCAGTCAGCTCAACCGTTATCTGCCGACTGACTCTTGGAGAAGGGACTTCACTACTTGTGCCTGGTTTTTCACTTTTCAAACAGAACAGTCCTTATGGTTCTTTTTTCCTCTCACAAGATTACTGAAAGTATGAAGTGAGATTAAAAAAAAATCAATATAACACCTGGCGATTTGTTTTGAGCTTTGTTTTTGTTTCACAGCGTTATCATTATGTGATACTTTCTTCCTAGGGCCAACCCTAATGAGTTTCTCCCTTGGCCTCCAGATACCTGAAATTCTACAAGTAGAAATTTATTAATTTGCTGTCAGTTCACCGTTCTATGGGAGAGGATAGAGAGTAATACTTCTCAGCCATTCCTACCTTAGCATGAGTGAATTTATGACCTTTTCTGAGGGCTAGTTTTGAAAGAGGAGACAGGCAAGAAGCATGAATGCACTAAGGCTGGATTAAAGGGAAGCCACACTAGGTCATCACCCTAGAAAAGCTCTTGCACCTGTGCACCAGGATTTATGGGCAAGAATGTTCTTGGCAGCTTAGTTCCTGGGAGCCTCAAACTGGAAACAACACTATCCATCAAGAACAGAATGGAACAATGCATTGTGTTATATTCATATGAGGGACTACGATACAGCGATGAAAAGGAGCGGCCTATAGCTACGGGGCCAGTGATTTGCTTCACTTTCATAAACGTAATGTTGAGGGAAAGAATGTTCACACGGAGGAATGTATTCAGTAGGAATCTATACACGTAAAGTTCAAAGATAGGTAGTAACATTACAAATAATAAGAGAGAAGTTGCTATCAAGAAGGTCAGGATAATAGCAGTCAATTCTAATGGGGAGAGAGGGAGTTGTGACTACGCAGGAGATATACACAGGCTTCTTGGAGGCTAATAGTTACTATTTCTTGATCTAGGTGTTGCTTACACAGAATTGCTTTGAAATTATAGTTGGTCCCTCATTATCCATGGATGTTGAACCACAATCCAGAGGGCTGACTATACTACACCACTTTACATCAGGGAACGTGGCGTCTAAGATTTTGGTATCCATGCTGAGTTCTGAAACCAATGCCCTACAGATACCAACGGACAAGTGTTTGTTAAACTGTCCAAATATGTTCTATGCATTTTATACATGTATGTTTTATCTCTCTCTTTTGAAAAAGTGAAAGAAGGGAGGGCGGGAGGGAAGGAAAATCAGTCCCCCAAATCGGACCTTATTTCTTCATATAGCTAAACTAGGTCTGACAGGTCCTCAGAGACCTGGAAGAGAAGTGGTCAGGTTTGGGACAGATGGCAGAAGGCTTTGTACTCAGCATCTATGCATATTCAATTGTACTAGATATTGTCAAGGAGAAGGCAATGGCACCCCCACTCCAGCACTCTTGCCTAGAAAATCCCATGGATGGAGGAGCCTGGTGGGCTACAGTCCACGGGTTCGCTAAGAGTTGGACAAGACTGAGCGACGTTACTTTCACTTTTCACTCTCATGCATTGGAGAAGGAAATGGCAACCCACTCCAGTGTTCTTGCCTGGAGAATCCCAGGGTCAGGGGAGCCTGGTGGGCTGCTGTCTGTGGGTCGCACAGAGTCGGACACGACTGAAGTGACTTAGCAGACGTTGTCAAAGGGCTTTTCCGAATTAAACAGATTTATTCTCTCACCAGCCAAGAGATCCCATTGTTTTGCATCCTCAGTATCATTTGATTTTATCAGATGTTTTAATTCTTGCTTTTTTGGTAAGATGTGTAAAGATATCTCATTATTGTCTGAAGTTGCTTTATTCTAGTAATTAAAGCACTGGAGCATCTTTTTCATATATTTTTAAATTTTATGAAATGCCTATTCAAGTCTTTTGCCCATTTTTTCTATTGGGTTATTTGTCTTTTTCTTACTGACTGACTGGAGTATGTATATTTTGGATATCAGGGCTTTGCTAGCTGAAAATCTCTCTTCCCACTTGACAACTCGTTGCCTGCATTTTCTAGGTGGGAGGGAACAGAGGCACAAGCATTTACTGCCTCTGAATTCCTTTCCCTACTGCTTGGGTACCTTAGGGAGTTTGCTCAGCCTTCATGGGCAGTGGCTGCCATTTCTGATGCAACTTAAGAGTTTCTGTCCCCACAAGCAGTGGCCTTGCTGTTCCCTCCAGAGGCAAGCTGCCCAGGAAGCAAGGGAGCCCCTGTGAGAAAAACAATGTGAGCCCTGTTTTGTGTTTTCTTTTCTCCTGCTTCCTCTCCAGTAACAGAGAAAAGGAAATTTTGGCACTGTCTCAACTGCATAAGCCTTTACTTCATACATCAGTGCCAAAGAGAATAAAATAGGAAAGGACTTAGAGGTCAGCCAGTTTCAGAAGCCCTGTTGTACTTGCCTGGATTTTACTGTCTGGACAGTAGTAAATGCTGCCTGAGAACTAACACGACTGTGCCATGGCGAAGAGAGACACTCACATCTTGCCAGGGGGCAATGGGTCAGGTTACCTGCATCAGCCGGTAAAGCTGACTTAAAGAATGTCACTAATGGGCTAGGAGGTTATTAGCAATCCTCCCTGTGGTACCTATTTGAATTTGGAACTGGCTTCCAGAGGAAGCGAGAGGAGCTTGAGAGGTAGATGTGCTATTTTTTGGTCGTTTTTATTTATTTTTTAAAAAATTTTAATAGGAGGATAATTGTTTTACAATGTTGTGTTGGTTTCTAGCATACAACAATGTGAATCAGCCATAAGTCTATGTTAATTGTTCCTGAGAGGAGGCCTGACTTTCTGGTGAGGAGGGTGTGGTGAAATCCTGAATTTATGGTCAGTTTAAAGCATTAATTTTCATATGTGACAGGGACAAAAACCTCTCCTCCCATCCTTACTCCCCTACAACATTAACCATTCTCTTACTCAATCTCTTGAGGACAAGTCTTGGTTTATGTGATTTGGAAACCCTCTGGCCAGTGCAAATTAGGTGGCTGGGAGATGGCAGGAGAGAGTCCACCATAGGCTGGAGCCCTGGAGATCTTCCCTGGGGCAGGAGAAGTTGCTGTCTTTCAGGTAACTTGGATAATGTTACTTCTTCCTCAACTGACCTCTCTGAGGAGGTTTAGTAAAGGCTTTGCTGATCACAGAGATACTTAGTAAAGTCTTTGTTGCTTTTAGGGCTGTCTGGAATCAGATTTGTGTTTCTCCTTCTGTTTTCTTTTTTAATAAACTTTTTTTTTTGGCTGCACTGTGCAACATGTGGGACCTTAGTTCCCCCATCAGGGATCAAACCTGCACCCCATGCAGTGGAAGCCTAGAGTCTTAACCACTGGGCTGCCAGGGAAGTCCCTTGTGTTTCTTTGGACCAGGATATGGTGCTAAGGTAGGTCTTAAGGAAGGAGGAGTGTGTGTGTTAGTTGCTCAGTCATGTCCAGACTGTAGCTGACCAGGCTCCTTTATCCACGGAATCCTCCAGGCAAGAATACTGGAGTGGGTAGCCATTCCCTTCTCCAGGGGATTTTCCTAACCCTGGGATAGAACCTGGGTCTCCCGCGCTGCAGGCAGATTCTTTACCATCTGAGCCAGCAGGTCTTTAGGAAGGAAACGGGGACTCAGATGACTCAGATGGGTCATACTCAGGTGCCTCTCTTTTTCTGCACCAGTAGGTCCTCTACACTAACAACACACATTCCACTGGAATGCTGGACAGGATGTAGAGTTCTTGGAGACCTGGGACCCATGGACTCCCCTGGACTTCCGCACAGGAAGAGCCAGAGGCCAGCTCCAGCTCTGAGACCTGCAGCTGCCCTGGTGTCACTCTTGGCGCAGCGATGATTAGACCTTGTAGGCATCTCCCCATATGCATGGAGATGGTTTCTAAGACCTTAGGACAGAAGTTTACCTTGAACCTTGTCTGATTCAGTACATTGTTCCATCCAATGAAGGCTGTTTTAGGTTGGTTTTTCTCAAAAGCCACCCCTGAGACGAGGATTTGAGTCCTTTATTTAGGAAGCACCCTGGGAAGGCGCAGCAGGCGCTGGAGGAGGCGTGGGCCCAGCTGGGGCCCCTCAATAGTGAGATGAGCCAAGGAGGTCAGCGATGGGGAGTGTGAGTCCAGCAGCACCGAGACCCTAAACTGACCTCCAGAGCATCTTGGCCACTGCTTTGCGTCTGCTTTCCAAATCTCACGCGATTTTTCTCTCGTGGCCACACCTAATGTGTACAATACAAAGGGAGGAAATTCTGGAAAACGTAGCTCCAGCTGAGCTATGTCGACGGGGTACAAAACCCTGTACAATTCTCCCAATGACTGTACAGAGAATACATGTTCTCAGTCCACAAAGTCCAACTCGCAGTCCAGCATTTTCTTTGTTTTCCAAATCAATGGAGTTTCTGCCTCTGAGCGCTGTTTTGACAGACAGGCCAAATACAGTTGTCTCTCGGTATCCCTGGGGGATTGGTTCCAGAACCCCCTACAGGTACCAAAATCCATGGATGCTCAAGAGTCTTGTATAAAATGGCTAGCACAGCTGGCTCTCAGTGTTCCCGGGTTCCACATAAGGTGAAGGTTCCATGATCTTCCCCAATTCCAGACAGTGACTGTTGAAAGTTAACACTGAGGCAGATGTTGTACCATTCCCAGGAACCCCTCAGATCTGGTGACACCTTTGTTCCCCTGCCCCACTTGGGACCACAGGACCTGTGTGCAGTGCTAAGGGTCCCACTGCCTCTCCTCTCTGGGGCTTTGCCTCCTTCCTGTGGCCCTGCCAGGAAGGCAAGACTAAAGGCAATCAGTTCCCTTCAACATTCTTACTAAAGACGTTCCACTGTAAAGCAAGACTGCCTTCTGCTCTTTTATACACCTTCACTAAGGCAATAAGGCATTAAGGCTCCCTGCTTAATGGGAAAGAGACTAGCCAGGAAGAAAATAATTTAACTTTTAAAATACTGTCCAGGGACCTGGGGCTCTGGTGGCTCTTTTTCCTTTTTAAATTTCTTTATTGCCTATTTTTGGCTGTGCTGGGTCTCCAGTGATGCACACAGGCTTTCTCTAGCTGCAGTGAGCGGGGGCTACTCTTTGTTGCGGTGTGCAGCTTTCTCTTCGCAGCAGCCTCTCTTGTTGTGGAGTCCAGGCTCTAGGCACGTGCGCTTCAGTAGTTGCAGCATGCTGGCTCAGTACTTGCGGCTCGCAGACTCGGGAGTGTAGGCTCAGTGTTTGTGGCGCAGAAGCTTAGCTGTTCCTGGGCACATAGAATCTTCCTTGACCAGGGGTCCAACCCATGTGCCCTGTACTGGCAGGCGAATTCCCATCCACTGCGCCATAGGGTAGCTATTCTGTGTCTAGATGAGGACATTAAAGTGGTAACAGCAGCTGGAGGCCTCCAGGAAAAAAAGCAGCAAGTTTCAAGTGTTCTAATGATGCTGATGTGCAGTGAGCTGGGCCTCATGCTGTTGTTTATAGTAAGAGATGATGCACTTTAGGTACATATGTTCAGTTCAG
Organism: Nanger dama; assembly: GCA_917880005.1. Classification (NCBI taxonomy): domain Eukaryota; kingdom Metazoa; phylum Chordata; class Mammalia; order Artiodactyla; family Bovidae; genus Nanger; species Nanger dama. The sequence continues at coordinate 18,230,294 of CAKJTW010000003.1, read as the reverse complement.
TTGCTCAGTCATGTCCGACTCTTTGTGACCTCATGGACTGCAGCACACCAGGCCTCCCTGTCTATCACCAACTCCTGGAGTTTACTTAAACTCATGTCCATTGAGTCAGTGATGCCATCCAACCATCTCATCCTCTGTCATCCCCTTCTCCTCCCGCCTTCAATCTTTCCCATCATCAGGGTCTTTGCCAATGAGTCAGTTCTTTGCATCAGGTGGTCAAAATATTGGAGTTTCAGCTTCACCATCAGTCCTTCCAATGAATATTCAGGACTGATATCATTTAGGATGAACTGGTTGGATCTCCTTGCAGTCCAAGGGACTCTCAAGAGTCTTCTCCAACATCACAGTTCAAAAGCATCAATTCTTCTGCTCTCAGCTTCCTTTACAGTCCAACTCTCACATCCATACATGACTACTGGAAAAACCATAGCTTTGACTAGATGGACCTTTGTTGACAAAGTGATGTCTCTGCTTTTTAATATGCTGTCTAAGTTGGTCATAACTTTTCTTCCAAGGAGCAAGCATCTTTTAATTTCATGGCTGCAATCACCATCTGCAGTGATTTTGGAGCCCCCAAAATAAAGCCTGTCACTGTTTCCCCATCTATTTGCCATGAAGTGATGGGACCGGATGCCATGATCTTAGTTTTCCGAATTTTAAGCCAGCTAAATTTTAAGCCAGCTTTTTCACTCTCCTCTTTCATGTTCATCATAGTTCCTCTTTGCTTTCTGCCATAAAGGTGGTGTCATCTGCCTATCTAGGTTATTGATATTTCTTCCAGCAATCTTTATTCCAGCTTGTGCTTCATTCAGTCCAGCACTTCTCATGATGTACTCTGCATATAAGTGAAATAAGCAGGGTGACAATATACAGCCTTGATGTATTCCTTTCCTGATTTAGAACCAGTCTGATGTTCCATGTCCAGTTCTAACTGTTGCTTTTTGACCTGCACACAGATTTCTCAGGAAGGAGGTCAGGTGGCCTGGTATTCCCATTTCTTAAGAATTTTCCACAGTTTGTTGTGATCCACATAGTCAAAGGCTTTGGCATAGTCAATAAAGCAGGAGTTTTTCTGGAACTCTCTTGCATTTTCTATGATCCAACGGACATTGGCAATTTGATCTCTGGTTCTTCTGCCTTTTCTAAAACCAGCTTGAACATTGGGAAGTTCACAGTTCATGTACTGTTGAAGCCTGGCTTGGAAAATTGAGCATTACTTTGCTAGTGTGTAAGATGAGTAAAACTGTGTGGTAGTTTGAGCACTCTTTGGCATTACCTTTCTTTGGGATTGGAAATGAAAACTGACCTTTTCCAGTCCTGTGGCCATTGCTGAGTTTTCCAAATTTGCTGGCATATTGAGTACAGTACTTTCATAGCATCATCTTTCAGGATTTGAAATAGCTCAACTGGAATTCTATCACCTCCACTAGCTTTGTTTGTAATGATGCTTTCTAAGGCCCACTTGACTTCACATTCTAGGATGTCTGGCTCTATGTCAACCTACCTCCACAGTTCTTCAGGCACTCTGTCTATCATATCTAATCCCTTGAATCTATTTGTCACTTTCAAATAACAGGGAGGGAACACAGCCCTGCCCATCAACAGAAAATTGGATTAAAGATTTACTAAGCATGGCCCCCCCATCAGAACAAGACCCAGTTTCCCCCTCAGTCAGTCTCTCCCATCAGGAAGCTTCCATAAGCCTCTTATCCTTCTCCATCAGAGGGCAGACAGACTGAAAACCACAATCACAGAAAATGAACCAATCTGATCACACGAACCACAGCCTTGTCTAACTCAGTGAAACTATGAGTCATGCCGTGTAGAGCCATCCAAGACAGACGGGTCATGGTGGAGAGTGCTGACAAAACGTGCTCCACTGGAGAAGGGAATGGAAAACTATTTCTGTATTCTTGCCTTGAGAACCCCATGAACAGTATGAAAAGGCAAAAATATAGGACACTGAAAGATGAACTCCCCAGGTTGGTAGGTGCCCAAATTGCTACTGGAGATCAGTGGAGAAATTACTCCAGAAAGAATGAACAGACAAAGCCAAAGCAAAACAACACCCAGTTGTGGATGTGACTGGTGATGGAAGTAAAGTCCAGTGCTGTAAAGAGCAATATTGCATAGCAACCTAGAATGTTAGGTCCATGAATCAAGGCAAATTGGAAATGGTCAAACAGGAGATGGCAAGAGTGAACATTGAGATTTTAGCAATCAGCAAACTAAACGGGCTGGAATGGGTGAATTTACTTAGATGACCATTACATATATACTACTGTGGGCAAGAATCCCTTAGAAGAAATGGAGTAGCCATCACAGTCAACAAAAGAGTCTGAAATACAGTACTTGGATACAGTCCCCAAAATGATAGAATGATCTCTGTTCGTTTCCAAGACTAACCACTCAATATCACAGTAATCCAAGTCTATGCCCCGAACAGTAATGCTGAAGAAGCTGAAGTTGAACGGTTCTATGAAGACCCACAAGACCTTCTATAACTAACACCCCAAAAAGATGCCCGTTTCATTATAGGGGACTGGAATGCAAAAGTAAGAAGTCAAGAAACACCTGGAGTAACAGGCAAATTTGGCCTCAGAGTACAGAATGAAGAAGGGCAAAGGCTAATAGAGTTTTGCAAAGAGAACGCACTGGTCATAGCAAACACCCTCTTCCAACAACACAAGAGAAGACTCTACACATGGACATCACCAGATGGTCAACACCAAAATCAGATTGATTATATTCTTTGCAGCCAAAGATGGAGAAGCTCTCTACAGTCAGCAAAAACAAGACTGGGGGCTGACTGTGGCTCAGACCATGAACTCCTTATTGACTGTTTCTCAGATTAAGGACATACGTACATACATGGTATATGGAGACAGTGTGTGCACAGGGATCTCTGCAGCATTACATGCACCACAGAGCATCGGGATCAGAGTTGGGTGCTTCTATCACCTATCGATGCTGATGCTGAGAAAGACTGAAGGCAAGAGGAGAAGGGAACGACAAAGCATGAGGACGAGATGGTTTGATGGCATTGCCAACTCAGTGGACACAAGTGTGAGCAAGCTCCAGGAGATGGTGAAGGACAGGGAAGCCTGGCATGCTGCAGTCCATGGGGTCCCAAAGACTCAGACACAACTGACCGACTCAACAACAACAACAATCACCTATTGAAACATCTGTCACTAAAGAGCTGCTTAATGAGAGTTTCTTCTGACTTAGCCTTAAACCATCAAATTCTTAATGATTTACTCAGAGCAATATAACTTCCAACACACAAAAATGCTTACATCTTTATTCATGTGTTTGTCTGTCCACTTTGACTACATAGCTGTCATTTAGCTGTTTCTCAGGGTGATGTTCAGCAGTTTGCTGCTTAGCCATCTTTTTCCAACTAGTTTCTGAAAATAGTGGCTTAATTGAATGTTCTGAGAGTAATTTCATCCCGTTGCCAAGGATTTGGCTGCACATTGTGTTTTAGACTACTTACACGCGACACCCTTTTCAGTTTATTTTTATTCCTGATTTTATTGCACATACCTCTTCCCCTTGCTCTTCCCTAGGTACACTCTCCACCTCCTCCCCCACATCCCGTCTGTGTACTCAGAGGCTTTGTGCTGTCAGAAGATACTACTGTGAGTGAAAGTCAAAGTTGCTCGGTCGTGTCCAACTCTTTGCGCCCCCAAGTACTGTATAGTCCATGGAATTCTCCAGGCAAGAATACTGGAGTGGGTATAGCGTTTCCCTTCTCCTGGGGATCTTCCCAACCGAGGGATCAAACCCAAGTCTCCTGCATTGCAGGTGGATTCTTTACCAGTTGAGCCACCAGGGATGCCCACTGTAATGGTAGTTTAATGATTTTGTGTTCAGGTTGGTGAAGTCAACTAAAGGAGGTACATTTATAATAATATTTGTATTAGTGATATCAGAAAAAAAATGGAGAATGACTGTAGTTGTGAAGGGATAACTGATTACAAACCTGAGTTTGCTGTTTGTGTGATACATGTGCTGCTCAGGGGCACACCAGTGAGCATGTCCCAGGTCCACGTACTTTTCTCCTTGTGAATAATGACGGCACCATTCAGAGCATAAAGACACCTAAATGGTACTTTAAATTTAATCTTTAGCTGTTTGTACTTCTATATAATTTTTACTGGCATCCCACATGGCACTAGTGGTAAAAAAAAAAAAAAACCCACCTGCCAATTCAGGAGACAGACATGGGTTTGACCCCTTGGTTGGGAAGATTCCCCTGGATGAGGGCGTGGCAACCCACTCCAGTATTCTTGCCTGGAAAATCCCATGGACAGAGGAGCCTGGCGGGCTACAGTCCATAGGGTTACAAAGAATTGGATACGACTGAAGCAACACATAATCTTTATATCTCTACATCTTTTCATTGTCTCTTGCCATGATAAACACTGAAGCAGGTGTTGATTGCCTCACTCGTGGGTCTGGTTCCGATGAGAACACATGCTGAGGTGTGAACCAGCAGCTCTGAGTTCACTAGCTCTTGCCCACTATTTTCCCAGCTGCAAGGAGGAGTTGCTGGGCAGTCCTTTCCAGAATGTAGGAGGGTTCACGAGCACAGCCTCACAGGACTGGTGGAGGCTTGTTTAACTATTTAAAAGAAGTGTTTGAGGGACTTCCCTGGCAGTCCAGTGGTTAAGACTCTGAGCTTTCACTGCAGAGGGGCACAGATTCCATCCCTGGCTGGGAAACAAAGATCCTGCATGCTGCACCGTGCAGCTGAAAATAAAAATAAAAGAAGCGTTTGACAAATGAATTTATCTATAAAACAGAAACAGACTTACAGATAAAGAGAACAGACTTGCGGTTGCTAAGCGGGGAAGTGAGGGAGGAATAGATTGGGAGTTAGGAATTAGCAAATACAAACCATTATACATAGAATGGATTAAAAAATAAGGTCCTACTGTATGGCACAGGGACCTTATATTAAATATCCTGTGATAAACCATAATGAATATATATATGAATACATATTCATATATACATACATGAATATGTATTCATATATATATATATATGAATCATTTTTCTGTACAATAGAGATTAATACAACATTGTAAATAAACCATAATTCAATAAAATAATTTTTTAAAAAAGAAGTATTTGAGACTAAAGGATGCCAGGCTTACTCTTCTCCTGGCTTCCCACAAATCAAATGTGGAAAAGAAGAGAAAAAGGTAAAAACACAAAACAATAGCATTTAAAGATGCTCCTGCGGCACATGCCTTTTCTCTGAAGGTCTCTCCTCTAAGCAATAATTCAGCCAAACTCTGGTTTTAAGATTCTTGTGAAATGACAAGATCACAGCGAGGATGTTATTACTGCAATAACGTGTGCTTCATTTTTCCATTACTGAAGGAGAAAACTCTGTGGGGAGTGAAATTCAACACTCAATTTAACAAAAGAACTGCATACTAATTCACACTGAAATGTGAAACCAATCCAGTGAAGAAAACGTCCAGATAAAATGAAGTGGGCCATGATAATGATATGGTCTTTTAGTTACAGTTCTCATGTTGTGAGGATTACAAATTCTGTCCTAAATGTTAATTAAGGTTCTCAGTATCTCTGGCGGTAAATATAAAGGCAGTCACTTCACAGATGAGATTAAGACAAGGGTCCCTGTGACTGATCCAGAAATGAATAAGAAGTCCCAGAGAGAGGCATGCACACTTGCGTGCATGCTCAGTCATGTCTGACTCTTTGCAACCATTAGACTGCAACCTGACAGGTTTCTCTGTACACTGAATTTTCCAGGTAAGAATACTGGAGTGGGTTGCCGTTTCCTCCTCCAAGGGACCTTCCCAACCCAGGGATCGAACTCATGTCTCCTGTCACAGCAGGCAGATTCTTTGCCACTTAGCCACTTGGGAAGTCCCATAACATCCTGTATGTAACCAAATAACACAGTATTGTGTCTGCCTGATTACTGGTCCTAGTCTCTTCTAGATTAAGCTTGGTGAAGAGGAAGTTTGTGCTGATCTTTTTCACCATGTGTACCACAACACCCACAAGTAATGGACAATAAAGAAGTATTTGTTCAATGCATGAAAGAATGAATGAATGAAGCATTTATTAGCAATCTCACTCCCTTTGGTACTTATCACATACTGCATATACTGTTACTTTCCCATTTTCCCAACTGCATTATAAACTTCCTGGGTCAGGAACTCTCACACGTGATACAGCACCTACTCTGGTATTAAGCACACAATGGGCATCTATTCACTTGCTAATTAATTTGACAAGAGTGTATAGTGTGTTTCTTTCTGACTTACTTCACTCTGTATAATAGGCTCTAGGTTCTTCCACATCATTAGAATTGACTCAAATGTGTTCCTTCTATGGCTGAGTAGTATTCCATTGTATATATGTACCACAGTTTCTTTATCCATTCATCGGTTGAGGACATCTAGGTTGCCTCCATGTCTTGGCCATTGTAAACAGTGCTGCAATGAACATTGGGGTACATGTGTCTTTTTCAGTTTCAGTTCCTTTGGGGTATAAAGACTGAAACAAATATTGTATTATTAGTGCATATATATGGAACCTAGAAGGATGGTACTAATGAATCTCTTCACAGAGCAGCAATGGAGATGCAGACATAGAGAACAGACTTATGGGAAGAGTGGGAGAGAAGAGGGAGAGGATGAGATAAACGGAGAGTAGCATGGATGCATATACACTAGCATATGTAAATAGAGAGCCAATGGGAATTTGCTCTATGACTCAGGGAACTCAGACTGGGGCTCTGCAATAACCTAGAGGGGTAGCAATGGAAGGGAGGTGGGAGAGAGACTCAAAAGGGAGGAGATATATGTATACCTATGGTTAATTCATGTTGATGTATGACAGAAATCAAACCAATATTGTAAGACAATCATCACTCAATTAAAAATAAGTAAATATTATATATATAAGTAAATTATATATATATATATTACCCCAAAAAAAAAGCAAGAGCAGCAAAGTGCAGAAAAATCACAGGGAATCAAGTATGCTGCAGTTATAAATAACATTTGAGCACTCAACAGTATTTAATTAAATTTAATTAAATTCAAATTATGATGACTTCCTTGTTTGAAAGCTCAGAAAATATTAACTATGGACAGTTAAATTTTAATAGTTACAAAAAATGTATATACAGTAACTATTTTGGAAGATAAAAATAATTCTAAAAACTTCTGTTGGTAATCCTACCCTATGAGAATTTCAAGAATGTTTTCTTCTGTTTCTTTGCAATAATAATTATAAAAATGTCTGCTAAACACCCATCCTGAGGTTATCTCTGACTTATCCAAAAATAAACTTTGGTTATTAATTATGACTGAAACAAAAATTATATTACATGATCACATGATAAATTTTAAGCTAATTAATTTAAATTTATTTGATATAAATTAAATATTTTAATTAGCTACAATTATTTAATTAGTTTGAATTAATATAAATATAATCTGAACAAAGACTGCAAGATAAAGACATAGAACCTTGACTATTTCAAGGACACAAGATTCCCTGGTTGTATTTTACAGTCAATACTTACCTCTAGAATGAATTCCTCTTCCATCTTCTATCAGCATAGATTATAGTTATGTTTTCTTGTATTTTGTACATACATTGAATCATGCATTTTAAAAAAGAGTGTATAGTGTGTTACAATGAGGAAGGTGAATGTGGAGCTTAGGAGGAAGGAGGTTGGAGAGGAGGAAGCTGGAAATGAGTCTGATTGAAACCCCCCAACTACTTAAATTTTTTATATCTTACAGTGTGTGTAGATATGGTCTCACAGAAAAAAAAATATTTTATTACCTGCTTAATAAAAGATGTTTTTATATTTCCAGTTTGAGGGCAAGAGGAGAAGGGAGCAACAGAGGATGAGATGGTTGGATGGCATCACTGACTCAATGGACATGAGTCTGCAAAAACTCAGGGTGATGGTGAAGGATAGGGAAGTCTGGCATGCTGCAGTCCATGGGTCACAAAGAGTTGGACATGACTTAGCAACTTAACAACATCAAAGAGAGCAAAGAATCAAAGTTCAAAAATAGATTTTTGAAAAACCATCTAACATGGAGGGGCAAAAGAAGAGAGCAGGAGGGAAATGATAACAAGACCAAATAATTCCAACAGGCCAGCATCCTAGCCAAGGAGCAGTTGCCTTGTGTGTTCTGTAATATGTATGGTTTGACAAAATGAGAGTCCTCTTCACTCCTGTTAAAGGATAACTATTTTTAAAAAGTAAAATCATGACTCACATAAATGTAAAATTAGCATATGTCCAAGATTTATTTAAGTGAAAATGAAAGGAAGTTGCTCAGTTGTATTTGACTCTTTGCAACGCCATGGACTGTAGCCCGTCAGGCTCCTCTGTTCATGGAATTCTCCAGGCAAGGATACTGGAGTGGGTTGCCATTTGCTTCTCCAGGGGATCATCCTGAGCCAGGGACTGAACCTGGGTCTCCTGCATTACAGGTAGATTCTTTACCAACTGAACCACCAGGGAAGCCTGTAAGATTTATTTAACTCATTAATTAATGAAGAAAATAGTAAGATATTATAACTGATTTAAAAGATAATCCAGAGAGTAGACACATACATATTTCAGCAACACTGAAATTAATTTGCTTAATAGACACAACACTGGTTTTTAAGGTGTGAGGGAGAAAGTTCAATTGCACTCAAGGAACAACTTGCATTTATATTTCTACGGACAAGAATCATTTACACTATCAGGTTTTTTTTCACAGCTCACAAAGTTGGAAGTTAGCTCAAAGACAATGAAAGGTGGAGATATTCTGAATGACTGGGTACCTAGTAACCTTTCACACCAAGTTCCAAGTCTCTCACAATTCTTCTTGACGCTAATAAACCCTGCAACTTATCCTCCAACATAAGGCTTCACTGTGTGAAGTGTTCTGTGTTTTGTTTTTTTTTTTTAAAGATTAACCACACAAAGCTTAAAATCTCTGGGCTACATGAATAAAATAACTGAGTGGAATAAAAATCCCAGTTCTGTATAGATGCTTATATGCCCCAAAAGCCAATATGATTTTTTAAAATATAACTCTCATGTCCTCCTTAAAATAATATCTGGTATTTAACATTTTGTTATAATGAAATACATTATGAATACAGCAAGTTTACAGGATAATGTAAGAAACATCCAGGAATTCCCTGGCAGTGGTTAGGTCTCCACATTCTCACTGCAGAGGGCCAGAGTTGGGAACTTAGACTGAGCAAGCCCCACAGTGCAGTCAAAAAGAAAAAATAACAATGAAAAAAAGAAACATCCAGATAGTCTTTACTCAGTTTGAGAAATACAATTGGGGTGGGAGGTGGGAGGGGGCTTCGGCATTGGGAGATTGTGTTCACCTGTGGCTGATTCATGTCAATGTATGGCAAAACAAATACAGTATTGTAATTTAAAAAAATTGATAAATAAATAAAAATTAAAAAAAAAGAAAGAAATACAATTATATTTTCCCCTTTTCTGGATGGTATTTCTCTCTCTCCAGAAGTAAATCATTCTCAATGTGGATTGGGAGTTTACCATTCACTTGGATGTTTCTATACTTTTGCAACAGAAATTGTACCCATAAACAACAAAAAGTATTGTTTTGCATGTTTTAAAACTTTAAACGGAATCATACTATTGTTTATTTCCTTCCTTTCCCTGTTTTTTCTGTTCAACATTATGTTTCTGAGGTTTTAGATTTGATATTTGCTCCCCTCAATGCCTCTTCTGATGCATATAAAAACCTCAAGCCCTTCTTTAAAATTATTTGGAACTAAAAAATAAAACTAAATAGACGTCCAGGGACTTACCTGGTGGCCCAGTGGTTAAGACTCCAAGCTCCCAGTGCAGGTGGCACAAGTGCGATCCCTCCTTGGGAAACTAGGTCCCACGTGCCACAACTAAAGAGCCCACACATGACAATGAAGATCCTTCACAGCCAAATAAAAATAAATAATATTTTCTGGTTATGGAGAAATATGAGACTGGCAAATCCACTCCCCACAAAACCAAACTATAAAGTGGGACAAAATTAACATAAACAACCAGCCTGTGCTCTGGAAAGTGACCAAGGGCATTTAAGAATCTGAGAAACATTTACACTTGAGGTAAACTGCTGAAATTTCAGGTAAGAACAGTGGAATCTGAAGTGTTTCGCCTGGGAGCTACTCCTCTCTCCTCCACCACCCCAGCTCAATTTATGGGAGGTTCTGTCTGCCTCTGATACGGGAGACCTGAGTTCAATCTCTGGGTCAGGAAGATCCCCTGGGGAAGGAAATGGCAACCCACTCCAGTACTCTTGCCTGGAGAATCCCATGGACGGAGCAGCCTGGTGGGCTACAGCCCATGGGGTTGCAAAGAGTCGGACACAACTGAGCGACTTAACTTTTTTAACTTAACTGCCAGGATAGGGCAGGCCATTAGTAGCTTTTCGGCTGTGGCTGAAGCGAGACACTTTCTCTGTAGTAGTGGTCCTTCCAGCCCTTTCCAGAAGCTTTACCAAAGAAATAAAAAGCTCAAAGGTGCAACTACCAAGCGCTCCAGCCTGTTTAATGATTCTTATACCCTTGCTCACCATCCTAGTCATCTTTCAGCTTCTAAATACTGTGATTTATACTGAGCTATTAGCTCTGACATGAATAAAATATAAATAGCAATCATTTCACCTGTCTAACTCAGAATGGACTCCCTTAGAGTTTGAAGTCCACGGAGATCCCAGGTCTCCTAGGAACAAGCCTTGCTCAACCTAGTTCAACACAAAACAAGGTAATTAAGAACTATGAAACTGAGAAATCAGCTCACACTGGGTAATCCATCTTTCAGCAAACTGGGGTTCTTTGGGAAAGAAAAGACAGCCCTGTTGTAAGGGAAGGGGTCCTGGGCCAGCAGTCTGGAGAGACTGTTAAAACTCCAGCACTGCCCCTAACCAGCGGAAAGGTAGATGACCCAATCACAGCAGTTCTCTGAGTCTGTTTCCTCGGCCTATAAAAAGAAGGGTAGACTTGTCGGGTCTGTGTACTGTGATTTTCCAATCCAAGGCTCAGGGGAGAAATCCATACAACAAAATTCCTTCTAGAGCCTGCTGGAAATGAACCCACTGGTCAAGGATGAACGGTTTGTTCCTTGTGTCTTGCCAATAGGAGCAGCCACAGGGCACCAATCCCGGTTAATTTATTAATACACTTCGCCCACACATGTGACTGGTTTCCAGATCTCCGCACCGTCCCAGCCTAAATTCCAAAAGCCCGCCCCTGGGCAGGGACAGAGGGGAAGAGCCGAGGTCTAGTCGTGCGCCTGCGTACTGCGGCCGGAGGGCAGAGGTCGCCCGGCTAGACCCGTGCAGATTTCCGCAAAGCGTGCGAGACTTCCTCTCGAGCTCGTCAGCGGTGAGTGAGGCGTTAGGAGCCGCAGGCCGGGACTGTTAAGGGGGTGGTTCCCGCGTGTGGGTCGAGCCTTCCGGGGGAGGAGGATCAAGAAACAGGGGCGGGCCCCTTACTGACCGGGAGGACCTCCCAGCTTCCTCCCGGGGCTGCCGAGACGCTGGCATCATTGCCTAGGTCACTGGGATAGGGAATGCTTGAGGAGAAGCAGAGCTTTTTTTTTTTTTTTTTTTTAAAGAATTGTTGGTAGTAAGCAACTGGCGTGCTGCAGTCCATGGGGTCGCAAAGTCGGACACGACTGAGCGACTGAACAACAAAAGCCACTTCAAGTTTGGCCAGAGTCGTGTCTAAGGTGCCCTTGGGACGTTTATTTAGCAGATATTTAATGGGCACCTTAAAGTAAAGAAAGCGCCCGCAATGCAGGAGACCTGGGTTTGATCCCTGGGTTGGTTAAAGCCTCTGGAGAAGGAAATGGCAACCCACTCCAGTATTCTTGCCTGGACAACCCCCATGGACAGAGAACTTGGCGGGCTAAAGTCCTTGGGGTCGCAAAAAGTCGGGATACCACTGAGCGACTAACACTAATGGGCACCTACTATGTGCCAGGCATAGAAAGTGAAAGTGAAGTCGCTCAGTCGTGACTCTGCGACCCCATGGACTATAGCCTACCAGGCTCCTCCTTCCATGGGATTCCCCAGGCAAGAGTACTGGAGTGGGTTACCATTTCCTTCTCCAGGGGATCTTCCCTACCCAGGGATCAAATCCGGGTCTCCTGCATTGCAGGCAGACGCTTTACCATCTGAGCCACCAGGGAAGCCCAATAATTGAGCAAGATCATGATAGACAACTTTTTTTTTTTTTTTTAAGGTGTTAGGAAGCTCCTGTTAGTGGTGTGAGTTATGTTTGCAGCCTGTTGGGCCGCAGTCTATGGGGTTGCAAAGAGTTGGACAGGACTGAGAGACTAACACACTAGTATCTTTGTTGGATTTCCCAGGTGGCGCTGGTGGTAAAGAATCCACCTGTGAATGCACTAGACATAAGAGACTCCGGTTTGATCCCTGGGTCGGGAATCCCTGGATCCCTGGGTCTCTCCTCTTGAAATACATGGAGGAGGGTATGGCAACCCACTCCAGTATTCTTGCCTGGAGAACCCCTTGGACAGAGGAGTCTGACTGGCTATAGTCCATAGGGTCGCAAACAGTGGGACAGGACTGAAGCGACTTAGCACGTGCAGTGTCTTCATTATCAGTTGTGTGATCATGGGCAAGTTATTCAACCTCTGTGCCTCCTTTTCCTCCTCTATAAAAGAACTGTAACCGTACTGTCCTCAGAGGGTCGTTGGGTGGCGGGTTAAAGAAGCTAATGGCTATTAAGTCCTCAGTCCTGGCACTTAAGAACATTCAGGAAACAGACTGAGAGAAGGAACTTACCCCAAATCCCAAGTGATTAGAAGCAGGACATGTAGTCTGCTCTTCCTAGTTCAGTGGCTTTCCCCTTATCTTAGGCTGCAAGGTAGACATTCAGATAACACTTTCTTTTTAGGGGTGCTAGAATTTTTCCGTTGATAATTGATCTTGTATTATTTTAGAATATTGTGCTGTGCTGTGCTTAGCTACTCAGTCATGTCTGACTCTTCGTGACCTGGTGGACTGTAGCCTGCCAGGCTCCTCTGTCCATGGAGATTCCCCAGGCAAGAATACTGGAGTGGGTTGCCATGCCCTCCTCCAGGGGATCTTCTCAACCCCAGGATTGAACCCAGGTCTCTTGCATTGCAAGTGGATTCTTTATGGCCTGTACCACCAGGGAATATTGCTTACCACCAATTAAGAACCTACTTAATGTCATACCTGGCGAATATGGTTTGCTTGATGTCAGTCAATAAGAACTTCCGTTTTCTCCTCCCATTTGGGGTGAATTTAACACTACCACCACCCTTACTTTCAGATCTAGAGCTGGTGTATCATATTTTAGATTTTAATTTTGGAACTAAATATCTTTATGTTTTAAATGTGTTTGTTGTGCTGTTGAGAGATACTGCACGATTAGCCTACATTAGTTAATTGTAATGTTTGGCACTTGAAAACTTTCTTCACTTGAAAAAGTTTGCCATTTTTCACTTGGCACTTGAAAAATTTAATACAGAGGGAAAGACTTAGTTCAGTTCAGTTTAGTCGCTCAGTCTTGTCTGACTCTTTGCGACCTCATGAATCACAGAGGGAAAGACTAGTAGTTTACTTTTCCTGCTGATAAGTCTACCATGTGCATTTGGACAAGTCTACCGTGTGCATCATTTGAAGAAATAAAGCATACATTGAAAGTAATTAGAGAAAAGGGTGACATATACGAAACCTCATTTGAAAAGACTCCTTTGGTTGAAATTTTTGCTATCATGGTGCTGTTAAACACCACTTAAGGTCAGTTTTCTTTGGATCCAGTGTCAGTTTGGAAAACTTTGTTTTTTTTTACCCCTGCGTAATTTATACACAAGGTGGGTCAACAGAAGAGTTTCTTTTAAAAATATATTTAGCCCTATAAGACATTATAGCGTTCCTGCTGTGATGAAACAGAATGCATACAGCACTACCTTAGAAAAGTGCTTAAACCCTTTAAGACTCATTTTCCTCATCTATAAATTGGGGATAATAATAAAAACATCTAATAGAGTTGTTAAATAAATACTATATGAATATGTATGTGCATGTATTTATGTATATTTCATAGCATAACAGTCCTTGGCACACAGAGTAACATTAACAGTTTGTTCATTTTTAGTGATAGATAAAGAAAGAAGGTCCAAGTCAGATAGTGCCAGCACTGGAACTTCATTTACTTCTTTCATTAGTTCAAATTGTAAAACCAGAATAAGTTGATCTGTTTTCATTTACTTAGCCATCCTCTGTTGCATAACTTCCTAGAAGGTGAGGATTTTACAATGCTTTTGATGTGTTACTTTTATAATCAGCAAAACTATTAAGAAATTTCCATTTTGATAAAGAGTCTTTGAAAATGTAGTTACATCTCAGTTAAGCAGTAGATTAACTGGCTAACTCCAGAGGAATATATCATATTGTTTTCTTTTAATCAAGCCACAGTAGGAGCCTTAATCATGAAGACTTGAAGATGAGTGTGCTTGAATTATGAGGCCAAAACATTTTGTTCCACTCAATCTTCAGTAAATTTGTCCCTGTTAGCCAAATATTCTAATTAGATTTAGTCTTTTTCACATACTTGCTTTAGGAGGCAAACTCTGACAGGAAACTATAAACTTTTTTGGATCCTAAATATGATTTTTCCTTTCCTCATTCAGAAACACAAATGCACTTTTTTTTAAGCTTTTAAATTGTTGAATATATCATTACTTTCTTGTGACTTAAAATGTTTCTGTTTATAGGAGTTATTTTATACAGGAGTCTTGTGAGACCACTGTGCAAACAAGGTGATGATTGTACAAAGAGTGGTATTGAATTCCAGACCTGGTATGTATTTGTCTGAACAGCTGTGGTCTTTAATAATTATTAATGCAAATGGAGTAACAAAAAGTAATAATATAATGTCGATGTGGTAAAGGAAGGAAGGAAGATACTAACACTAGTTGAGATCTTAGAGGAAATTCTTTAAACAATGTTATCATTTTTAAAATAATTATCAAGGCCACTTGTTGAAGAAATAAGGTATTTTAAAGTTATTGCAATATTTAGAAGATTGTATTACAAACATATTTGGCTTTTGTTTTTTGTTTATAGCGTGTAATATTGATTCTTAAGATGTGCTTTTCTGTTTTATGTGAAAAGCACCGACCTGTTGCATCATAAGTCAGCTATTCGACATCTAACCTGAACCACAGAAGCTTAGGTGTGGAAGTAACCTAAGAGATTTGGGCCTATGCTCCCTTGGTTTTGATGTTTACCTAGCGTGTGGCCTAGGGAAAACACTTAACCTTTTCTCAGTTTTAAAAAGAGAGCAATTCGATTAAAATGTCTGCGTTCCGTTTTTGTTTTAGAAATTTGATGATTCAATGAACAGGAAGTTTTTCATGTTGATGTTTGATAGAAACCAAAACAATACTATAAAGCAATTATCCTTCAATTATAAATAAATAAATTTGAAAAAAATGAATAGGAAGTTTTGATTATATTCATTTAAGTTTTCTGTTTTCATCTTAAAATGAGGAAGGATAGTTTACCAGTTTACTTTGGCTAATGTGGTGTTTCTGCTACCTTGTAAATTTTAATTTTCCTAGTTTAAAAAAAGCTGGCTGTGCATTTTGGCTTTTTGAAATCCTTTTATAATTTTGTAACAGATGAGATGATTTACCTACTATCACCTTAAAAATATTTTGACATTGACAGCAACATGCTAAAGGAACTTCTTGGAGAAAGCCAAGAGCAGTTGAAACTATTTGAAGAATTTATGCTGAGCTATAGAGAAATTTCAAAGCAATAGATTTATTCACGTGTGTATTTAGGGAATGCTGGAAGTCCTAGAGTGACCATGTAAAGAATAAGAAATAATTCTATGGGAAAGTGCCGTTTTGATTTTATATTTTTGTCTAATATTTTAGGAAAAAATGGTCATCCAGTGGCAGAAAATTTCCGAGTAGAAGAAGTAAACTTATCAGATTGTGTCAATGAAGGACAAGTACAAGTCAGAACTCTTTATCTTTCCGTGGATCCTTACATGGTAAGAATCAGGGTTTTGTGGCCTTGTGAAAATAATTTTATATCCATATTTTTTCATGTTGCATCTGAATTTTTTTAATTTTTAAAATGTATTTATTATTTTTATTTTAAAAATACTTATTTATTTCACTGAGCTGGATCTTAGCTGCAGCATGCAGTATTTAATTCCCTGACAAGGGATCAAACCCAGGTTCCTCATATTGGGACTGCAGAGTCTTAGTCACTGGACTGCCAGGGAGGTCCCACATCTGAATTTTATTATATAATCCTCATGATTAATAAATATTTGAGCAATATATCTTGATACCTGTAAATTACAAATTATCTTTGTGTTTATTCACTGGTGTTATTAAGGAATGTTACAGAAGGAATGTTTTCATAATAGTAGGAGAAGGCAATGGCAACCCACTCCAGTACTCTTGCCTAGAAAATCCCATGGACGGAGGAGCCTGGTAGGCTGCAGTCCATGGGGTCGCTAAGAGTTGGGCACGACTGAGCGACTTTACTTCACTTTTCACTTTTATGCATTGGAGGAGGAAATGGCAACCCACTCCAGTATTCTTGCCTGGAGAATCTCAGGGACAGAGGAGCCTAGTGGGCTGCCGTCTATGGGGTTGCACAGAGTCGGACACGACTGAAGTGACTTAGCAGCAGCAGCAGTGCATATGATCAGTCAGTGTCTTTCAAAAATCCAGGTCACTTCCTAGTACTAAGTAAAACTTGAGATAGTAAATTAAGATGGGAAATCCTCTCAGACTCTGTACAAGCTCCTTATTCTAGTAGGTCTCTTTTGAAAGGAACAAACTCACTGATGCTACTTCCACAAAGAGGGGGTTTCTGGAAAAGAAGTTATATGTTGCCTAGGTCTACAGCTGAGAAGCCATCAGGCACATGAACTTAGGCTTTTAAACATGGATAGTTTTATTTCTTGCTTTCCTAGTGGATCCTTTTTGTTTCATTTTCTTGCCTATTACCCTGACTTAGAACCTCGAATATAGTATTATAAGTGGCAATTATGGACATCCTTGCTTGATCCTGATCTTAAGGGAGAAGCATTCAGTCTTTCACCAGTAAGCTTATTGTTAGCTGTGGGATTTTTCTACATGCCCTTTATCTAGGCTTAGGAGATTTCCTTCTATTCCTGGTTTTTTGATTGTTTTATCATCAAGGGGCATTGTATAATTTTTATTGTGGTAACATACTTGTAAATATAAAGGATGCTATTCTAACTATTTTTAAGTGTATATAAGGGCATTCACAGTATTGTACAGCCATTGGCACTTTCTGTTTCCAGGAATTTCTCATCATCTTAAACAGAAACTCTGTGCCCATTAAACAATAAAATCCCCATTAACTCCTTCCCCAAAAGGGAGATTTGGATTTTGTCATACGCTTTTTCTGCTTCCATTGAAATGATTATGTGGTTTTTGTCTTTTAATCCATTGATATGGTTTATTATATTAATTGACTTTCAGATGTTAAACCAATCCTGCATTCTTGGGGAAAAAAATCCCACTTGGTCCTGCTGTGTAGTTCCTTCCCTTTGATATGTTGCTAGATTTATTTTACTACTGTTTTGGTAAGGCTTTTTGCATCCATGAGCTATTTCAAATCCTGAAAGATGATACTGTGAAAGTGCTGCACTCAGTATGCCAGCAAATTTGGAAAACTCAGCAGTGGCCACAGGACTGGAAAAGGTCAGTTTTCATACCAATCCCAAAGAAAGGCAATGCCAAAGAATGCTCAAACTACTGCACAATTGCACTCATCTCACATGATAGTAAAGTAATGCTCAAAATTCTCCAAGCCAGGCTTCAACAATACATGAACTGTGAACTTCTAGATGTTCAAGCTGGTTTTAGAAAAGGCAGAGGAGCCAGAGATCAAATTGCCAACATCCGCTGGATCATGGAAAAAGCAAGAGAGTTCCAGTAAAACAACTATTTCTGCTTTATTGACTATGCCAAAGCCTTTGACTGTGTGGATCACAATAAACTGTGGGAAATTCTGAAAGAGATGGGAATACCAGACCACCTGACCTGCCTCTTGAGAAACCTGTATGCAGGTCAGGAAGCAACAGTTTGGACATGGAACAACAGACTGGTTCCAAATAGGAAAAGGAGTATGTCAAGGCTGTATATTGTCACCCTGCACTATTTAACTTATATGCAGAGTTCATCATGAGAAACGCTGGGTTGGAAGAAGCACAAACTGCAATCAAGATTGCCGGGAGAAACATCAATAACCTCAGATATGCAGATGACACCACCCTTATGGCAGAAAGTGAAGAGGAAATAAAAAGCCTCTTGATGAAAGTGAAAGAGGAGAGTGAAAACATTGGCTTAAAGCTCAATATTCAGAAAATGAAGATATGGCATCCAGTCCCATCACTTCATGGGAAATAGATGGGGAAAGAGTGGGAACAGTGTCAGACTTTATTTTTTGGGCTCCAAAATCACTGCAGATGGTGACTGCAGCCATGAAATTAGAAGACGCTTACTCCTTGGAAGAAAAGTTATGACCAACCTAGATAGCATATTGAAAAACAGAGACATTACTTTGCCAACTAAGGTCCATCTAGTCAAGGTATGGTTTTTACAGTTGTCATGTATGGATGTGAGAGTTGGACTGTGAAGAAGGCTGAGCGCCGAAGAATTGATGCTTTTGAACTGTGGTGTTGGAGAAGACTCTTGAGAGTCCCTTGGACTGCAAGGAGACCCAACCAGTCCATTCTAAAGATTAGTCCTGGGTGTTCATTGGAAGGAATGATGCTAAAGTTGAAACTCCAGTACTTTGGCCACCTCATGCAAAGAGCTGACTCATTGGAAAAGACTCTGATGCTTGGAGGGATTGGGGGCAGGAGGAGAAGGGGACGACAGAGGAAGAGATGGCTGGATGGCATCACTGACTCGATGGACATGAGTTTGAGTGAACTCTGGGAGTTGGTGATGGACAGGGAGGCCTGGCGTACTGCAATTCATGGGGTCACAAAGAGTCAGACACATCTGAGCAACTGAACTCAACTGAACTGAATCTGGACATGGTCTAAGACTCTGGCCCCTGTTTGCCTGCCCAGCCTCTCCATACCCTTTGACTCTCACCTTGCTGGACTTCATTCTTGGTTAACACACCAGTACGCCTTTTGGCTTAGGCCTTGTATTAATCATATCTTTCTGTATTTTATGATTTATCATAAAATTATTTTCTATATTTTATGATGCTTTGACATCTTAGGGGCCTTGCTAATCCTGGAGAGACTGCCCCTCCCATTGTTAGCTGAGATTTAGAGATAATAAACAGTTTTCGTGGGACACACCTTTCATATGTAAACCAATCAACTTAAAACCCATATTTCCAGCCTCTAACTCTGACATACCACATCAATATTTTTACCCCACCCTAAATCACCCAAGGGTTAGGTGCCAGACAACTAGGAACATACCCATGAGCCAGAGCCCACTGAAATTATTCAGTCTGTCCAATTCTAATGTACCCAAGCTTGCCTATCCTACTTTACCCACTCCTTTTCCTGGAAGCCCCAATAAAGAGTGGGCCATGCTGTCCTCTCCCTGCCTTTGCCTCCAAACTCTGGTGCTTTCCCATGTAACCCTGTGTGATATGATATGCCTTTTCTCTAGGGTGTTATAATAAATTCTTCTTTCAAGGCAATTGTATCTATGTCTGTCATATTATAATAACTGATTAAAACAATATTCTGGGAACTTCCCTGGTGGCTCTGCCTGCCAGTACAGGGACACAGGTTTGATCCCTGGTCCAGGAAGATTCCACATGCCTCGGGTCAACTAAGCCCAGGTGCCACAACTACTGAGCTCATGCTCTAGAGCTTGAACTCTGCAGTAAGAGAAACCACCGCAACTGGAAAAAGCCAGCATGCAGCAATGAAGACCCAACACAGACATAAATAGATCAATAATAATAAAAAAAAACAAAATTCTGGGTACAAATTAAAACAAGCCTCCATATCTAAAAACTTCCTTTCCCTTTACCTGACCAACCCCTCTTACTCCCTAGAAGCCTGCTTTGTGCTTTAAAGAGATTTACTTTGGCAAATCACCCTTAACCCTCAGACTATTCCTCTCTATTAGATTTTCTCAAAAAATACCTTGACCTTCAGCATGTATCCCAGTTTTAATTAATAATTATTTAATTATCAGATATTTGTCTTCCCTAATAAAAACTTATTAAAATAGAGGTCTTATTTATCCCTGTATCTCCAGTGACTAGCATAAGTGTTTATTAAATATGAATTAAAAGAAGGAAGAAAATTACTTTGGTTGCTTTCAGTAGACACTGTTGTTAAGAAAAGAGAAAAAAGGCAAACATAAGTGGGACTTACCTGGTGATCCAGTGGCTAAGACTCTGAGGCTTCCTGCAGGGAGCCTGGGTTCAGCCTCTGGTCAGGAACTGGATCCCCCATGCCACAATTAAGGCCTGGTGCAGCCAAATAAATATTTTTTAAAAAGTATTCTTTAACAAGAAAGGACATAAGCATCTTTAAAGGGAAAAAAGGAATCTGCTGAGCATTAAATTATTGAAATTTTATATCATTTCAAATTTATGACTGATTTTAATCACTATGTATGTATTATATTTTACATGGTTATAGTTAATATGTATATACTGTTTTGATTTCATATTTGTGAGTTTATATTCATATCTTCATATGAGAAATTAGTCCAAATGTTATTTTGCTGGTTGTATAACATTTTATGTTATTGACATCATTCACTTACCTATATTCCTTCCTACTTTAAGAGTCAGGTACTTGGTGTGGCCATATCCAATGGCTGCTATAGTTGCTTTGAAGAATATATGGGGACCTTCCTGGTAGTCTAGTGGTTGAGAGTCTGCCGCCAATAGAGGGGACATGGGTTTCATCCCTGGTCTGGGAAGATTCCACATACTTGGGGTAACTAAAGCCCATGCGCCACAACTACTGAGCCCACATGTGCCAGAGCCCGTGCTCCACAACAGAAGCCACCGCAGTGAGGAGCCCACACCCTGCAACGAAAGAGTAGCCCCGCTCTCCGCAGCTGGAGAAAGCACCTGTGCAGCAACGAAGACCCAGCACAGCCAAAAATAAATAAATCATTTCTTTTTAAATCTTAAAAAAAAATTAAAAGGATATATGGGAGGGGCACACAAGCAGAAGTATAGTATATTCCCACAGGAGCTTTGGCATCAATATGCCATGTGGTCTTTTACCCTGGTGAACTGAACCAGACCATGTAGGGCCCCTTGATGGAGCAGCCTTCCATCTCTTCCATCTCCTGGACCACACTGTAGGCTTGTACATCTTCGCCTCTGTAAGAGAGGAAAGAATGAGCCACAGAGAGGAAGAAAGCCTTAATTGCCTCCCAGAGAAGTCTTTAGCCCTAGTTCTATGGAAGGGTGTGGTACTGTGGTGACATTTAGTCTTTGAATAAAGAGAGCATCCATCTGCAGTTAGGGGGAATGATGTAGTATTTGGTCTGAAGTTTGATGAACAGCTGTATGAAAATTGTTTCATTTCTCTTTTGGGTTATTTCCATTGTGGAAGCAGTATTGCTCAACTGAAGAAATGAGTAGTATTATGGTCTATATGTTGCAAGTCTGTTTTCTATTGAAAATGCATGTTTTACAATATTATCAGCAACATGTCAGTGTACCTAATTTGCTACAACCCATTGACACAGAATCTTGTATTATGCTAGCATATAGGACATAAATTTCTTTACATCAACATGAATCAGCCATAGGTATACATATGTCCCCTCCTTCTTAAACCTCCTTCCCACCTCCCTCCTCATCCCATCCCTCCAGGTTATCACATAGCACTGGCTTTGGGTTCCCTACATCTTACAGAAAATTCCCATTAGCTATCTGTTTTACATATATGTTTCAATACTACTCTCTCAAGTCATCTCACCCTCTCCCTCCCGCACTGTGACTTTAAATCTGTTCTTTACATCTGTGTCTCCTTTGCTGCCCCCTAAACAGGATCATCAGTACCATCTTCCTAGATTCCATATATATATATATATATATATATATATGCTTAATATATGATATTTGTTTTTCCTATTTATTTCATTCTATATAATAGGCTCTAGGTTCATTAAATTCTTTTTAAATTTCACTTCTTGTTTTTTTCAGCATAAAAAATAACTGAAAGGAAGAGAGAAATTAAGATGAGTTTTGTTTGGCTAACACTGTACTTAATATTACTGAATTATATACTTCTTTTAATCAATGGGTAAATAAGTAAACTGGTTCAGTATTACCAGACAGAAGTATCCCAATCTGTGTTTCTTTTTTTAGCGTTGTAGAATGAATGAAGACACTGGCAGTGACTATATAACACCTTGGCAGCTGTCTCAGGTGGTTGATGGTGGAGGTGTTGGGATTATAGAAGAAAGCAAACACACAAATTTTACAAAAGGCGATTTTGTGACTTCCTTCTATTGGCCCTGGCAAACCAAGGTTATTCTGGATGGAAATATCCTTGAAAAGGTGATGTACAATATAAAATATCTGATTTTTCTCTCCTGTTATTCCTTCTTTGTGCATTTGGTATTCGGTTTTGTTTGCTTTTTTTCAGGGAAAAATAAAAGCATATGTTTTCTTTTTAGATAGCTGTCAGAATGTGAAAAGTCTTTATTCCTCTTCCACTGTTGGCTGTAACTATTTATGACAGTTCTTAGATTGCCAATGAATGATTTTGTTTTCCATATTTAATTTTCAAATTTTACATGTCTAAAATAAAACCTGAGCTATAAGCATCAAAAAATGCTTTATACTAAGAACCAGAATGCCCTTTAAGTGAAATGCTTGAAAAGTTTCCTAAGAAAGCGCCAATACTTGGTCCACTTGATGCAAAGAGCTGACTCATTGGAAGACACCCTGATGCTGGGAAAGATTGAGGGCAGAAGGAGAAGGGGCCGACAGAGGATGAGATGGCTGCGCAGCATCAGTGACACAATGGACCTGAGTCTGAGCAGACTCCAGAGGTAGTGAAGGACAGGAAAGCCTGTCATGAAGCAGTCTATGAGGCTGCAGAGCTGGACACATCTAAGTGACTGAACAACAACAACAAGCAGTTACCACTTGACTCAAGAAATCCATTTCGTTTGTGCTTGAAATTGTATCTTGTGGCAGAAATCTTGAGTTCGCTTTCTACTGTTTGGTTGAGTCATGTGAAATTACCAGTATTTGTCTGCTTTGACCTACAAAAACTGGCAGCTTCATGTAATTCAGCCTAATAATTGTCATCAAGGAAGTTACGAGGTATGTCTCTAACCTCAGTTTCCTCATGTGCAAAATGAAAACAATAGCTATCTCATCAGTGAATGTGAGAATTACATTAAATTTAATTAAATTAATTCTAATTTATTAATTAAATTCTAACTAATAATTAATTTAATTAAATTTAGTTATAATAAATGTGATTAAGGCAAAAAACTTATACAATTTTAGTATTTTTTATGATTACAGACTTTTACAGTTAGTTAGGCTGTTAGATACAAGTGATATGGGAGACATTACACAATCATTTTATCAATGGTACTAATAAACGATGTTTAACTGGAAATTTCTTAGTAGGAAGTGAAAAAGAAACATTTAACAGTTTCTAGCTTTCCCTGTCATAGTGATACAGTGGAAAATTGAGCAGTTGGGGAGAGCTTAAAAATGTTTGGGGAGTAGGTATTTGAAATGAGGAAGAGGAATTATGAAAGTATAGAAAAATGATATTTACCAAACACAACTTATCTCACAATGTTTTTTTTTCCCCTGGCTTTACTAATAAATAACTGCTACCTACAGGATATATTTCTATGTCTGGAGAAGGAAATGGCAACCCACTTCAGTATTCTTGCCTGGAAAATCCCATGGACAGAGGAGCCTGGCAAGCTACAGTCCATAGCATCACAAGTGTCACACACGACTTGGCAACTAGACCACCAAGCCACCGTATTTCTGTATAGTGTACTGTAGACCTTTCTGTATATTGTAGACTTTAATATCTCCATTACCTTTATCTATACATCAGACTTGACTGATAGCCATTTAAAACTGATTACAAACTGCCATTTTTCTCTTTGTGGCAGTTTAATTGCAAATCACGGTGGTGAATCTTGATTACTTTTGGTGTTTTGTTACATTTTTAATCTCTAAAATTATTATAAAACTTTTATGGTGGAGAATCTTTCTATATAATTTTTTTTTCATTTTCCCTTAATGTTACAGATAAGAAAACAGAAAATGTAAGAGATGTACAATTAACTATTGATTGGGCCTAGTAAACATATAAGTGTAAAATGCTGAAAAGCTAAAAGACCTCATTTTACCCTGTAATTAAACGAGAAGAAATTGTATTACACCTTCCTTACATTTTCGTGAAACATTTGAAGTATCGGTAACGAGAACTGTTAAAGAGTTTGAGCTGACTTTTATATAGATAAGTGTTTACTCTGAAATTGCTCAGAGATTTTTAAACCTTCCAGTTTTGTGAGTGTTTCCTGTGAAGTGTTTCTTCTCTTTTGATATATTTGAGAAACTGGCAAGAAAGACTGAAAAATGATTTACTGTTCATGTTGGATTGTTTATTAGTCTGCTTAAACCACTTGAACTGTTGTTACAAAATACAATGGACTGAAATGTATTATTACAGCAGAAATTTATTTTCTTACAGTTCTGGAGGCTAGAGGTCTGAAGTCAAGGTGCTGGAAAATTTGGTTTCTGGTGGAGCCTCTCTTCCTGACTTTCAGATGGCCCTGTTCTCCCTGTATCCTCACATAGCATCCAGCCTTTCTTCTGTGTAACTGCCGAGAAACAGATCTCTGTTGGTCCTTTCTCTTCTAAGGCCCTAAGTCCTATCAGATTAGGGCCCCTCCCTGATGCCCCCATTTAACCTTAATTATCTCCTTAAAAAACTCTATCTCCAAATTCAGTCACACTGAAAGAGTTAGGTCTTTAACATATGAATTTGGGGAGTTCATATTCATGAAGTAATATGTTGTCTCTACTTTGTTGACTTAAGACAGAAATTCCTAATATTATTTTTTAAAAGGTATATGTTTTATTTTAGGTAGACCCACAACTTGTGGATGGACACCTTTCATACTTTCTTGGAGCTATAGGGATGCCTGGTTTGACTTCCTTGATTGGGGTACAGGAAAAAGGTCATATAACTGCTGGATCTAATCAGACAATGGTTGTTAGTGGGGCTGCTGGTGCTTGTGGATCCTTGGCTGGGCAGGTAAGCTTTTGGAGAATTATCTGATTTTCTAAAAAAATGGTCATAACTGAATCTCTGGATCTGTATATATAGTTTAAAATATACAGTTGAACAAATTTGTAATGTTGGTTTACATATATTTGATAGAAATGATGTTACCGCATGCTTAGACTCTCTTCTTAACAATGTGAAAAATGTTGTAGATTTTTTATATTTTATTCTCTTTTAACCAAAAATGACATGGTAAATGCTGGAGCATTGCTCTAATCTATATGAAGGAGAAAAATCACAGAGTACCTGTCTGGAATTCCATGAATTGAAAAAATGAATTTATCTTTTAAAAATATCTTCAAATAAGAAAGCACTTACTGGGTTCTAGAGATAGGTTAATATATTCCCAAGTGACTCAGTGGTAAAGAATCTGCCTGCAGTGCAGACGCAGAGACATGGGTTCAAATCCATGGGTTGGGAAGATCCCTTGGAGAAGGAAGTGGCAACCCACTCCAGTATTCTTGTCTAGGAAATCTCGTGGGCAGAGGAGCTTGGTGAGTTACAGTTCATGGGGTCGCAAAAGAGTCAGACATGACTTAACTACCAAACAACATCAACAGAGATATAGTAAACATTATGATACAGTTTTATAAAGTACATTATGTTATGAATAGTAGCCTTCAAAGTGTGAAACCACAGAAACAAACATTTTATCTTAATAGTGATTTTAGTTCCTCACAGGCCCCAAAAATATTGAATTACAAGATAGAGATGTTTTTGGTTTGAGTGTTCCTTTTATGAGCTCATCTTTAAATTGTGAAATTTTAACATTCAAACTAAGTCTAATTTTATTCAGTCTTAATGTTTTTAAGAATGCTGTTATATCTGCTCTCAGTTCTTTTGGTTACAAATTACCTTTCTTGAAAAGACTTACAAAAGCCTGAATTGTGATGAACACTTTCATATAGGTACTTGTATTATCTTTCATATTTTCACATTTTTACACTTAAATTGTGACAAGAGAAAGTTGTTTAAATTTTCAAAAATTTCTCCCCTAGATTGGCCATTTGCTGGGCTGTTCCAGAGTTGTGGGAATTTGTGGAACACCTGAGAAGTGCCTCTTTTGACCTCAGAATTGGGCTTCGATGCTGCAATTAATTATAAAGAGGGGAATGTTGCAGAACAACTCCATAAATTATGCCCAGCTGGAGTGGATGTTTACTTTGACAATGTTGGCGGTGACATCAGTGATACAGTGATAAGTCAGGTTGTTTTCTGATTTGTTGGTTATAAATTTGAATGCTATATTTTATTTGATGTGATATCTTTTTACCTGATAGTGAGAAAGAAAAAAAACTTTATAAACTTGTAGGGTTTATGGTGAAAAACAACATGATGGTCAGTATTCTAATTAAGTGATACAGAAGAGCTTGATGAAGCTGTTTCCATTTGTTTGCAGATTTGCACTATGAGCATCAGTTTTAGTTCTTTGCTAGCAATGTTATATTTTCACCTTTATTTTTGTGAAAAATTACAGTTGTATTATACAAGTGAAGTTCTAAGCTCTAACTCACTTCTAACCATCAGCTCTCAGCCATCGCCCTCTGACTTTGGGTTGGGAAAGGATTTTTATAGTTTACAGGTATTTGCATATTTTAATTGACAGCTTTATCATTTATCAACATTAGCTATTGACACTGCATTGTCCTTTACTATATGTAAAATTATTTTCAATTGAGGTTAAATTATTTAAACCCAAAGAAATACTCCACCAATAATAATGGAAGTAGCAATGATGACAATGACAACTAATGAAATTCTTTTGCAGATTACCAAAATCTTATTTTTTACCTCTGTATTCCTTTCAGTTCAATTCAGTTCAGTCCAGTCGCTCAGTCATGTCTGACTTTTTGCGACCCCACGGACTGCAGCACACCAGGCCTCCCTGTCCATCGCCAACTCCTGGAGTTTACTCAAATTCATGTCCATTGAGTCGATGATGCCATCCAACCATCTCATCCTCTGTCACCCCCTTCTCCTCCTGCCCTCAATCTTTCCCAGCATCAGGGTCTTTTCAAATGAGTCAGCTCTTTGCATAAGGTTGTCAAAGTATTGGAGTTTCAGCTTCAGCATCAGTCCTTCCAGTGAATATTCAGGACTGATTTCCCTTAGGATGGACTGGTTGGATCTCCTTGCAGTCCAAGGGACTCTCAAGAGTCTTCTCCAACACCACAGTTCAAAAGCATCAATTCTTTGGCACTCAGCTTTCTTTATAGTCCAACTCTCACATCCATACGTGACTACTGGAAAAACCTTTGGGGTAGATTTATTTGCTAGCTAATTAAAACTCTTTGATACATATACTGGGTGAGTCTTTAGAACAAAATCAATTAATTGGCATTAAGGGATTAAATACTATAGGGAATTCCTTATAGTATTTAGTCCTAACCCACAGTATTGTTAGGACTGTGCACTTTCACTGCCAAGGGCACAGGTTCAATCCCTTATACAGAAACTAAGATTCCACAGACCATGTGGTATGGCCATTAAAAAAAAAAAAAAGATTTAAATACTAGAATCAAGGATGCTTTCATTGAGGCAGCTATAAGATTATTAAATACAGGGAAGGTATATATCTTAAGGCATAATCATCAGTTTTCTCTGAACAGATGAATCAGAACAGTCACATCATCCTATGTGGTCAAATTTCTCAGTACAACAAAGATGTGCCTTATCCTCCTCCATTACCCCCTGCTATAGAAGCAATCCAGAAAGAAAGAAACATCACAAGGTATGTTCTACACTTTCCCCATATTACCAGATTCAACTGGTTTAAAGATCACAGATGTATATGAAATATATTGTTCTTCATATATAATTATTTCCTATTAAATAAAATTTGAAGATGTACATTTTAAGGTGGTTCAATATTTAGGTTTTGATTAACTAGCTCACTGGCAGAAAACTTTTTGAAAAATGCACCTGTTCAGTCCATCTTTTTCGTGAATGTTAGAAATTCAACTCATATTGGCTTAAGTGCAAAAGACATTTATTGGTTCATGTATTGCGAAGTTCAGTATTAGTACTGGCTTAGGGCTGGGTAAAAGGTTTGCATAGTGGTGTCCAGACTCAGTTTTTCTTCACCCTGTGCTGTGCTTTTTCTGGGTTAGCATGGCTCTGTGTGGACTCTGCTCTTGCAGTAGCAACAGGATGACTGTTATCTTTGCTCTTATATTTCACCAGGTTAGCAATCTAAGCAAAAAGAGAACAGCTCTCTTCTTGCAGTTTTATCAAGTCCCAAAGCTGATATGTATTGGCTCAGACTGGCCTGGCTTTCATCACATGAGGGTGGGGAAAAGATGCAACCCACAAAGTAAACCCACAGTGTTACTACTACATGGGACTGTCGATCCTGAGCAGACAAAACAATAGAAGTCCACTATACGTATGCTTGTAAATGCACCTAAAGCTGTATTTGACCAGACTGTATGTGATTAACAAGTTTTGAATTCTGGAATGATTTGATATGAGCTTTCTCCCTCCCTAGTCTCTCATTATTATCCTTTTCTTCCCCACTACAGAGAAAGATTTCTGGTGTTAAATTATAAGGATAAGTTTGAGTTTGGTATTCTCCAACTGAGTCAATGGTTTAAAGAAGGAAAGCTAAAGGTAGAACTTGCTTCTATTCTTGATCAATATCATTCTTCCTGCTACTTGATATACTTTTGTATTATTTGAATTTAATATTAGTTTCATAATAAATATTTCTTTAAAATAAAAGTATACTGAATATCATAAATTAACTTTACCTCCCAGAGGAGTATAATCCTCCTGATTGAGAAACCTTTTCATCATTCCCTTTATCTAAAATTTTATTAAACTTTACTTTTCTTAGATTATATGATAAGATGAATAGGTTTTTGTCTTTTCTAAATTGTAATATTCATTATCAAATATTTATGGAATATTACTATGTGTTAGAAGTTGTTCTTTCTCAAAAATCTTTTAAGCATTTCTTAGTACCTCTCCACCACCCTACAATCTGCCCTTCCTGGACCTTCTGATAGATCTCTTGGTTGTGGTTGAAAATCAGCAGTTATCAATCAGGTCCAGAGACCCCTGATCTAGGATGTTCTTGAAACATGCAAATGATAGGCAAAGGTGTATGTGTATGTGTGCTTATATAGTTTGTTTTTTGAAAAGAGGGTGTACAGCATATGATGTTATTAACTGAAGATTAGACAGTGGGAAAATAGGATTGTATTAATATTTTAAAAATCAATTGATAGGAAACTTTTCTGATGTAGCTATATAAAATGAAAAAATCTATTTTTAGACAAAGTGCTAAATAATATTGCTGCCTTTTGCAAAAATACAAACCATTAAATAGAAACACTGAAGTCTAAACAATATAAAATATACCTATTTCGATTTACAGATCAAAGAGACTATGGTAAATGGACTGGAAAACATGGGAGGTAAGAAGAATGTATATTTATTTCCTATACACATCAGTTCTGCACAAATACTGTCTATTTTCTTTTAATTATTCTTTTCAGTTGTTTTTTTCTCTTTGAATCACATTTCTTTCCTGTGAAACCTTAAATATCTTAAACTCTATGAAAGTTCAACTTAGTGGTATTTAAGAGCTATTGTTTTCTCATTTCAAATTGTAAAATATTTCTTTGTTTTTGTAAATAATTATTAAAAATTGTAAGAATTGTGAAAGTTATCTAGCCTCTAGGTAACTTTCTCAGATTGAATGGTTCTAAGTCATCAATCATAAGATTACATTAAGCAGATTTTCAGTATTTCTTTTTTGGCTAACATACAGATTTCAACAATCTTTTATTTTAAATGAAGAGAATTAAATCAAACTGCTAGTTTTTCCTTTTTAAGAGAAAAATCTAATGTATTTGGTTAATGTGTTTATCAAACTGAAATATAAAATTCACTTACATGATAGATGTTCACTTCACTTACTTAGTAAAACTTTATGATTAGATTTCTAATATTTTTTAAGCTATTAAA
Source organism: Nanger dama (assembly GCA_917880005.1). Taxonomy (NCBI): domain Eukaryota; kingdom Metazoa; phylum Chordata; class Mammalia; order Artiodactyla; family Bovidae; genus Nanger; species Nanger dama. The sequence continues at coordinate 18,199,919 of CAKJTW010000003.1, read as the reverse complement.
ATTGTTTTTTCTGACATTTATCCTCATACTTATTTTGCTGTAGTCTTCAGACTCTGTAACATTGAACATGGATGTAGGTGCCAATTAAACATTTTTAGTTTGGGAAAAAAACACATTTTTAAGATGTTAATTTGGTTGATTTGTCCTGTAACTTTGCTAGTGTTTTCTAGCAGTTTCTTTTCATGAAAGTTTCCTTCGGTACTTAAAATCATCAAAGAAATTATTCACATTAATAATATGTGCCTGGTCTACTGACAAACATGTATGATAGTGACATTATGTTGTCAGATAACTTCGTTCTTGTTTTTTTTTTTCTTTCTAGCTGCATTCCAGTCCATGATGACAGGAGGTAACATCGGAAAGCAGATAGTTTGCATTTCAGGAGATACCTCTTTGTAATATCCATAAACATCTTCATCAAGCAAATACATGGATTTCTTTCCATTCTGCTGAAAGATTTCAAGATATGTTAAAAAAAAACCCTTAAGAGTATAGATAGTTTTTGCTTTAAATGTAATAATAGGTGATATTTTCTTAGTTGCACAATGTAATTCACTCCTATATCTTTAATATCATATATTTACTCTACATCCTATATGATTATTTACAATAATAGATTGATGTCAACATGACCTATTTTTTCTTCTTTTGCTAAAACTAATATTATGTGGAGTTTATATCAGATATTCAGAAACTGTTGGAGATTTAATGTAACTTTAATAGATCATACAACATATTTTTTAAATTAATAGTTTTTATAACTTTATAATGTTTGTTTAAAATAGAATGCTTGAAAAGACACTTACAAATATGTATTCAGTTGGAAATGCTTTACATAATCTTGAACTGTAGCTTGGTGCAAGAATAAATGGGATGGTGTTTCCATATTGTGTTGATGGAAAAGGGACTTAATGGCAGGGTGTGTGTGCGTGCAGGAGTTTGGGGAAATTCAGAGCTTATCGAACAGTGTTTGGAGTAGAATAGAGGCTTTGTGTCGGAAGCAGTATAAGTTAAATAACTGAGACTGGTTAAGTTGATGGAGAGACTTACTACAGAAGATGATCTATTTGTGTTTTGCCAAGTAGTCCACAGTATAGCCTGAAAACCCAAATCTGTATTGATAAAAGCCTGTGTTTATTTTAGGTTAGTAGGCGCATACTGTCAAATAGTTACAAAGATTTAAAGAGAAACAGGTACAGACATCACTTCGTTTTAAGTGATGAAAAAGATTTAAACAATACATCTTCAAAAAATGACAGAACTGACTGAGCAAAAATAACAAATGGTTGTTACTTGAATGTTCAGCACCTATTAATGTATTTCTATATAAGAGCATTTGTTTTATTCTTTGTAATCAACCCTTTAATACAGTAAAATTGAGGATTTTTTTTTTTTTAGTGTTGTGCTGCTTTATGGTCAGCAGTTTACAAACTGTAGTATACTTTTGTGTAGATTCAAACTGTGTTGTAATCAGTCTTTCCAGTTGACCTCAGTGGCCTTCAGTTCTTTCTGTTGTATATACTTTTCCATTTCATCTCCAGAGAGAGCTTCATCTTTTGTCTAAGTGTTGATAACTCCCAAATCTGTATCTTATTTCCAGTCTCTTGAGCTAGCTAGGCCCTTCCCTGGTGGCTCAGACAGTAGGCATCTGCCTGCAATGCAAGAGACTCTAGGTTCAATCCCTGGGTCAGGAAGGTCCCCTGGAGAAGAGAATGGTAACCACTCCAGTATTCTGCCTGGAGAATTCCATGGACAGAGGAGCCTGGCAGGCTATAGTCCATGGGGTTGCAGAGTCAGACACAACTGAGCGACAAACACTTTCACTTTCCAAGTAAATACACTGCTTGCTCCTTAGAAGAAAAGCTATGAGAAACCTAGACAGCATGTTAAAAAGCAGGGATGTTACTCTTTCGACAAAGGTCTGTATAGTCAAAGCTATGGTTTTTCTAGTAGTCATGTAAGGATGTTGAGAGCTGGACAATTAAAAAGGCTGAGTGCTGAAGAATTGACGCTTTTGAACTGTGGTGCTGGGGAAGACTCTCTTCAGAGTCCCTTGGACAGCAAAGAGATCAAACCAATCAATCCTAAAGGAAATCAACTCTGAACATTCATTGGAAGGACGGATGCTGAAGCTCTAATACTGATGTGAAGAGCCGACTCATTGCAAAAGACTCTGATGCTGGGAAAGATTGAAGGCAGAAGAAGAGGACAACAGATGATGAGATGGTTGGATGGCATCACCGACTCAATGGACATGAGTTTGAGTGGACTCCGGGAGATGGTGAAGGACCAGGAAACCTGGTGCGCTGCAGCCATGGGGTCACAGAGATTCTGACAGAACTGAGTAACTGAACAACAAGAACCCCATAGGCACCTGGGATAGATAAACTCGGCTTATCTAAGGAGGAATTAACCTTCCCTTGAAAGGTGTTGCTTCTTTTCAAATCACCATCCTTTGTGTAGGAAACTACTTCTTCAACTCTGTCTTTTATTCCCAGGTGGCTCAGTGGTAAAGAAAGGTGAGGTAAGGTAAGGTAAGGTAAGTTAAGGTGAAGTTGCTCGGTCTGTCCGACTCTTTGCGACCCGTGGACTGTAACCTACTAGGCTTCTCTGTCCATGGGATTCTCCAGGCAAGAATACTGGAGTGGATTGCCATTTCCTTCTCCAGGGGATCTTCCCGACCCAGGGATTGAACCCCGGTCTCCCGCATTGGAGGCAGACGCTTTAACCTCTGAGCCACCAGGGAAGCCCTGTGGTAAAGAAACTGGCTGCTAATGCAGGAGATGCAGGTTTGATCCCTGGGTGGGGAAGATCCCCTGGCAAAGGAACTGGCAAACCAATCCAGTATTCTTGCCTGGAGAAGCCTGGTGGGGCTACAGTCCATGGGGTCGCAAAAGAGTTGGACATGGCTGAGCACGCTGGCACACCACTATCTTAGCTGAGTCTCTCCTTCATCCTTTGGGACCCAGCAAGTATTCAAAAATTACTAATCTCAAAAACTCGAGTCAGACACACAAAGCTCTAAGTTGTGGCACCCAGCCTGAAACTCAAGGGTTCTAGCCCCCTTTGGACATCCGAGAGCTCTACATCCGAATGTACTGACAGAACAAAGACTAGGGAATCCACATTCCAAAAAGAAGTTATACACCTGAGCTTCAGTTTTTACCCCGCCCGGTATGCAATGCAGAACTATTTTGGAAGTTCCCTTCTCTGGCACTTAAGCTTCAAAGTCCTCTTCACTGAGAGAACTCTGATAAATGTTTAAGTAGTGATCTTTTCTTTCTCACTTGCCTCCATTGCAACCTGTACTGATCTCAGCTGACAGGAAAAACTACCCCGTCCGTTGCAGCAGGGAAGCAATGACGTCACGACTAGAATTGACTGACCCCGTTTTTTCGGGCTTCGCAGACCACGGAGCTACAAAGGCCGAAAGGGAATGAGTGGGAGGTGGAAGAGCGCAGATCCTACCCTCACAGAGCCAAGCCCTGCGCCACCAGCTTGGGCCGCGCAGGCCTGAGGGCTCCGGGCGGCAACCCTCTCCAGCGCTACAGTCCCGGGGCTGGGAGGCAAGCGAGTGGGTGTGTGCGTGGGGGCGGCCAAACTTCCTGTCCCGCGCTCGAACTGCTTCCGGCAGGAGCCGGAAGACGCTCTGTGTGGACAGAATTCGGGACCGACTGACGGACGGACTGCTGCCCGGGACTGGAAGGTGCGTTCTGGGGTGGTCCCGACCATACCGGCTCGGCTGGGTGGCCTCCGAGAGGGAGGAAGTCAGCGCCGGCTTCTCGGGGGCGTGGGCCGAGTTTTGTCCCCAGAGAGGACCGGGAAAATGCCCCCGGGGCACTCCACCCGGATCTGGAGCGGCGGGTCTGAAGCCCTGCGGCTTCGGCTTTTCTCCTCGAGGGCTTCTGGGGCCGGTGTTTCGGCTCCTTTACTTGGTTTGGGCACCAGGGACAGGGGGACAAGACCGACCTGAGAAAGCTAGAGTCGGCGAGTGCCCGGGGCGGGGGCTCCCAGACAGCACCCGCAAGTGAGGCCCGCCCGCCAACCTCGGGGCCCTTCAGTAGGCCGTTGTAGTCGGGGAACAATGATGCCAGGGCGACTCTGCCCTGGATATTTCAGCCCCAGATCTACTCTCTTCTTCCATATGTCCACTTTCTGGGACTAGAAGAAGAAAGACTGCCGACTCGGAGGGGCTGGGCCGCCGGTTTTTCCTTCGCGTGTCATTTGAAGGCGAGGGTGTGGGGCTGTGAGTGTTTACCGCCTGTATTCGTTCCGCAGGTTGTATTTATCCTCAGAAGTCTCTTCGGAGAAAAGAATTCAATTAGTTTATTAAACTTTATCCCCTTTGCTCATGAGACTGTGAAATGCACTTAGGATTCATTTGAAAGTTAAATATTATTAACTTGGAAGTTAAGAATTTGTACTACTTCCTCATTTTGACCCAAGGGTCAACGCAGCATATTTGTAAAGAGGATGAAAGAAATATTTTAAAATAAAACCAGGGGCATTTTGTTATTGTTAGGGAGTGAAAAATTCCACCGTCTTCGTATGAGATAGTGAGGTCAACTAAGCTCAAAAGATTTAGGTTCTAGTTTTTTAAATTTTGCGTCTAAGTAGAGGTCTCATTTTCGGCAAATTACTTAATCTTTAGCTTTGACACCCCCACCCGCACCCCCTGTAAATGAAGGTTACCTATTCATTCAGCAGATATTTCCTAAATGCTTAGTTTGTGCAAGCACCGTGCTGAGTTAGTGGGAGGATGAATAAATTCAGTGAACCTTAACTAGTGAGAAAAACATGCTGGAAGACAACTAACTCCCAAGCAGAGTGAGATAATTGTTAAAGAGAGGTTAAACTGTGTTGTGAAAATACCAGGGAAGGATAGATTTGTTTTGACTGGAGGGAAAAGATGAGTCTTCATGGAGGATGTCATATGAGTTAGATTTTGAAGACGGGAAAGGATTTCAAAGATCACAGCTGGATTGCAGCATTTATTACTGGAGGGTCTTATTGCTGAAGAACTATCCCAAGGGAAAGATCTTGAACACTGAAATAGGTTGGAGTGTTCATTTAGTAGCCAGTTCAGTGTGTACTGGAGAAAAGGATTCATTGAGGAGTATAGTGGATGCTTTAACTGAAACTGTATTTGAGGACATACTGTTGAATATTTAAAATGCCGTGCTTAGGGATTTGACTGTTAATTTTGAGGCACTGAACTTTGGGCAAGGGAAGTGACATAAACTGTGTTTTGGAAAGATAACTTGAGTGGCTGCATAAAAGATGGATTGGAAAGGGGAATTTTAAGGGCAAGGTGGCCAGTTAGAAGCTTGTTTTCATGTTGGAGTTGAAAGATAATGAAAAACCTAAACAGTGCATTATGGTAGGAATAAATTTGGAGGAATCAGAACTGCTGGGATTATTCTAGATTTGGAGGATGAGAGAGATTGTTCAAGACCTAGAGTTTGTAGCTGAGTGGGAGGAAAATTGGGCAATAACTGAAATGGATAATACCGGAAGAAGAACAGGTTTGGTGTCATCTTTGGAATATGACAATCTGGATTTTGGACATTGTTAAAATTGAGATAAACATCCACTTGGGGATACCTAGCAAGCAGTTAGAAATAGTTTGGAGTTCAGAGAGAGGTTAGTAATAGAGACAAAAATTTGGGTATCATTTGTGGTGTCATTCATTCAATATGCAAATATTTATTTAGTGCCTACTAGCTGCTTACAGAGAAGCTTGCATAAAAGCTCTTAAAGCTCATAGTAAAGACAATCTCAGAGCTTCATAGTATCAGAAATGACTCTTGGAGACCTAAATTCCTTATGAATTACATACAGTACTCTGCCAGGCACCAAGTGATGGGTTCTGGGTGCTAGGAGATAAAGTAGTGAACAAGACAGACTAGTTCTTATCCTTGTTTATGGAGCTTACAATTTGTAAACAAGCTTGCCCTTTTTATGACAGCCAGACAGAAAGTGAATACTATATAAAAACAAAAGAACTAGAAATTGTGATGGGTGCTCTAATGGAGACAGTAGAGATGGATAGAAAGTAAAATTGGGGTTATAGGGAACCTTCCTGGGATAAAGTGATCAGGCATTCATAACCTTTTATGTGAGTTGATGGCTGAACAGAGCCCTGAGAATAAAAAAACAGCTAACCAATAGAAGAGAAAGCATTCCTGGGTAGAGGAAATGACACGTGCAAATCACTAGCATAGGAAAGAGCTAAATGTGTTCAAGGAACTAAGGGAGAGCCATTTGGTGGAGCTTGGTGAGCAAGTAATAGAGAACTCTGGAATGTCTTTGGAGAAGCAGGAATGGATCACATAGGTCCTTAAAGGCCTGGATAAGGATTTTGGATTTTTTTCTAGATATATTGGGAAGCCACATGAAGAAAATGTGAAAAGTCATAGTTTAAGATGATACTGAGTGATGCAAAGTGAACAGAATGAAGGGAGGCAAAGAACAGAAGCAGGGAGACCAATTAGGAGGCAGTAACTGTACTTTAAGGCAAGAGTTGGCCTGGAGTAGAGTAGAGGCAGTAGAAGTAGGTGGGTTAGAGACAGACTCAAGTCCAGACTTGTAGCTGGGAGCAAAGGAAAGAAGTTATAAAAGTAACTTCTAAATGGGCTGAATGATGGCCTTCCCTTGAGTGGCAAGGGTTGTGATCAGAGGGGCTGGCAGGGGATGATGGGAAACAGGGTTGGGAGAAAATTCATTTTGACTGTGTTAAATTTGAGATATTAAAACATCAGGTAGAGATGTCAAATAAGCAATTATGGTTACAAGGTTGTAGTTCAGAGGAGATACCTAGGCTATAGGTTAAAATTTTGGAGACCATGTCATTTAAAGCCATGTGTTCACACTAGGAAGAGAATATAATGTAGTAAGAGAAGAGGGCCTGCAAACTCCTTAGGAACATTAGTATTTAGAAGGCGAGTGGAGGAGGAATATAGGAGTTATCAGAGAAGACTGGAGGAGTGGCCAATGAGGTAGGATTCAAATGAGAATCTTAGAGGCAAAAGAGAGTAAGTAAAGTGTTTGTGGAAGCAGGCAATGCTTCTAAGGGAAAATATCAGTTATGACTCTGGTTGCAAATTACCAATTTACTTGAGAAGAGGAATTTATAACAAGGATGTGGGCAACTCATAGGATCAAAGGAAATGCTGAAGGCCCTGGCTTTGAAAAGGACAGAAATCTGAGCAGCCCCAGGGGGAGACTAATAATTGCAGTACTGGAATGAACAGGTTGCTGTAGCAGTTTTCACCTTTTAGTTAGCTACTTCTTTTAGAGTTCACGTTCTAAGTTAAAGTATCTGATGAACAAATCAGTTGACTGCCCAACAGTTGGTTAAGATAGGAAAGAACACCTTACTCTAGAGTCCCACCAAGAATGTATACAGTGAGGGAGGGGTAGATCCCCAAACAAAATGTGGATCCTGTCACCTAAACAGGGGGAATGAAAGTGTAACAATCAAAAATAATAGTTGTCCTTTGCAAAGTTTAATTAAGATGAAAACAGTAAAGTATCCATTAAATTTGGCAGCATGAAGATCATTGACTTTAAATTTGTCTCTGAAGGATTGCAGACAGATGGGGAGGTGACTGGAATAAAAATCAGGGCTGTAGGAATGGGGCATCCCAGAACATCCCAGGAAGAGAAGAAGGAAGGCCCAGGATGAATGTTACAGTTTCTGAAATTCATTCTGGCTTCACAGTTCTGTGTTCCTAATATCTTTGATCAGTCCTCATTACCACTTTATCATTAAAATTTAACTCTCATGCTATATTTTATACTCGATATGATATTAAAAAGTTATTTGATTTTTCTGTTTCTCTACCATTTTATACCAAAACTTAAACTGCTCTTTTACAAATTTAAAATTTTGGTCTTTGTAATTCATTAGCATTAGTAGAATTTTGTTTTTGTTTTTAAGTATTACTGAGCATTGTTCTCTTCTGTATCTGTGGTCAGCCACAGGTAGAAGTGGAGGGAGCTGAGAAGCAGATTGGCACATGGGGAGAGAGATTACTCCTCTCCGTTGAACTTTTGTGCTTTATTTTAACCTTTGTGAGGAGTGACCAGTTGAGGGAGCACAGTGTTTTGCAGTTTCTTCTCTTTTTTCTCATCCTCTCTCCCTCTTCCCCTTCTTTACCAAACCGAGTTAAGGTCAAGACATTTTCTGCCTCCCTCAGGAGGATAAGAACAACACTGGTATTCTGGGCTTTGTATTCTAGAGGAATCACATTGCTTTTTGGAGGCTGGCACAATGATGTTCTGTTTCTTTCATGATGCAGAGTATTAAAAGCCCCTGGTCATCTTTCCGTTTGGAATACATGCCCTTCTGTATGGCAGTCAGGATTGAGGCAGGAGACCTGTATCAGCTCTGTACCCTTATTGCTTGATTAGTTTACTTTGGTCTGGTTTTCCCTCCCAGTATTTCTCCATGTAGCCTGCATTGGTTTTAGGCCATATCTACTCTGGGAAATGGTGTTACCACTAATTCCTGTCTAGCATATGAGAGTTCTTACTGAGGTGTGGGACCAAAAACAGGTTAATTACAAAGACATTTTGTCTTTCTTTGCTGATTGGTACCTAGTGTGTAGTATTTTCCTTTGCAGACGTTTAGGGAAGTTTGAAACCACTAGACCATTCAGGTATGACCTAAATCAAATCCCTTATAATTATACAGTGGAAGTGAGAAATAGATTTAAGGGACTAAATCTGATAGAGTACCTGATGAACTATGGATGAAGGTTCGTGACATTGTACAGGAGACAGGGATCAAGAACATCCTCATGGAAAATAAATGCAAAAAAGCAAAATGGCTGTCTGAGGAGGCCTTACAAATAGCTGTGAAAAGAAGAGAAGCAAAAAGCAAAGGAGAAAAGTTTGAAAGATATTCCCATTTGAATGCAGAGTTCCAAAGAATAGCAAGGAGAGATAAGAAAGCCTTCCTCAGCAATCAGTGCAAAGAAATAGAGGAAAAGAACAGAATGGGAAAGACAAGCGATATCTTCAAGAAAATTAGAGATACTAAGGGAACATTTCATGCAAAGATGGGCTTGATAAAGGACAGAAATGGTATGGACCCAACAGAAACAGAAGATATTAAGAGGTGGCAAGAATACACAGAAGAGCAGTACAAAAAAGATCTTCATGACCCAGATAATCACGATGGTGTGATCACTCACTTAGAGGGAGACATCCTGGAATGTGAAGTCAAGTGAGCCTTAGGAAGCATCACTACAAACAAAGCTAGTGGAGGTGATGGAATTCCAGTTGAGCTATTTCAAATCCTGAAAGCTGATGCTGTGAAAGTGCTGCACTCAATATACCAGCAAATTTGGAAAACTCAGCAGTGGCCACAGGACTGGAAAAGGTCAGTTTTCATTCCAAATCCAAAGAAAGGCAATGCCAAAGAATGCTCAAACTACTGCACAGTTGCCCTCATCTCACCTGCTAGTAATGCTCAAAATTCTCCAAGCCAGGCTTTAGCAATACACGAACTGTGAACTTCCAGATGTTCAAGCTGGTTTTAGAAAAAGCAGAGGAACCAGAGATCAAATTGCCAACATCTGCTGGATCATAGAAAAAGCAAGAGAGTTCCAGTAAAACATCTATTTCTGCTTTATTGACTATGTCAAAGCCTTTGACTGTGTGGATCACAATAAACTGTGGGAAATTCTGAAAGAGATGGGAATACCAGACCACCTGACCTGCCTCTCGAGAAACCTGTATGCAGGTCAGGAAGCAACAGTTAGAACTGGACATGGAACAACAGACTGGTTCCAAATAGGAAAAGGAATATGTCAAGGCTGTATATTGTCACCCTGCTTATTTCATTTATATGCAGAGTACATCATGAGAAACACTGGGCTGGAAGAAGCACAAGCTGGAATCAAGATTGTCAGGAGAAATATCAATAACCTCAGATATGCATATGACACCATCCTTATGGCAGAAAGTGAAGAGGAACTAAAAAGCCTCTTGATGAAAGTGAAAGGGGAGAGTGAGAAAGTCGACTTAAAGCTCAACATTCAGAAAAACAAAGATCATGGCATCTGGTCCCATCACTTCATGGGAAGTAGATGGGGAAACAGTGGAAACAGTGTCAGACTTTATTTTTGGGGCTCCAAAATCACTGCAGATGGTGACTGCAGCCATGAAATTAAAAGACGCTTATTCCTTGGAAGAAAAGTTATGACCAACCTAGATAGTATATTCAAAAGCAGAGACATGACTTTCCCAACTAATGTCCGTCTAGTCAAGGCTATGGTTTTTCCAGTAGTTATGTATGGATGTGAGAGTTGGACTGTGAAGAAAGCTGAGCGCCGAAGAATTGATGGATTTGAGCTGTGGTGTTGGAGAAGACTCTTGAGAGTCCCTTGGACTGCAAGGAGATCCAACCAGTCCATTCTGAAGATCAGCCTTGGGGTTTCTTTGGAAGGAATGATGCTAAAGCTGAAACTCCAGCACTTTGGCCAACTGATGAGAAGAGTTGACTCATTGGAAAAGACTTTGATGCTGGGAGGGATTGAGGACAGGAGGAGAAGGGCATGACAGAGGATGAGATGGCTGGATGGCATCACGGACTCGATGGACATGAGTTTGGGTGGACTCCGGGGAGTTGGTGATGGACAGGGAGGCCTGGCTTGCTGCGATTCATGGGGTCGCGAAGAGTTTGACACAGCTGAGCGACTGAACTGAAAGGTTTTGATAGATTTGCTTGTTTCTTAAGCATTTATGGAAAACTTTGCTTCTGAAGAATTTTATCATTATTTCTGTTAACTGATACATAAGTAAGCTTAGGGTATATCAATTTCATTTGAGTATTTCAGATGAGTTTCGTATGGCCGAGAAGATGAGTAGCTTGCCCAGGTCTCAACCAGAGAAACAGAGGCAGAATTTCATTAAAGGATGTTGAGTGATCCTTTAATCACAGGATACTACTTGGTGTTGCATCTGTAATCTCTTTTTAAAAATTTTATTTATTTATTTATTTTACTTTATTCTACGTTACAATACTGTATTGGTTTTGCCATACATTGACATGAATCAGCCACAGGTATACACTCTTATCTTAATTAACAGCATAAGAAATCCTGAGAAGAAATTTCCTCTGAAACCCATAATTATCTTGAGAATAGCTTCGCTTTGAGTAGAGCCAAGCCTTTCACACTGCATGCATGCTAATTCACTTCTGTTGTGTCTGACTGTGATCCTATGGAATGTAGCCCACCAGACTCCTCTGTCCATGGGATTCCCCAGGCAAGAATACTGGAATGAGTTGCCTTTCACTCTAGTGTCAAGTAAACTGCATTTGAAGGAAAAACACTGGACACTCCTCCCACCTCACCCTTGTAAATTATTTTTATTGGGATTACTCTAAATGTATTCAAACAAAAAGCTAAGTAATCCTTATCCCTCCTATATTGAACCTGATGGCCCTTAACTATAAAATCAAAACAAATTTACAGATAATTCAGTAATAGCAATGGTAAGGTTAGTGGCATTTTAAAAATATATATGCTGAAGCAAGATTGTTTTCTTAAGCAATCTCATGTGTCTTGATGGCCATGTATTAAGTAGGTAGGAACCAGGTATTTAGTACAGTTTAGGTTATCAGTGTTATGTCCATTGTTACAATGGGTTTATATTTTTATTTGTAAATTGTTGTTTAGTCTCTAAGCCATGTCCAACTTTTGCGATCCCGTGGACTGTAGCCCACCAGGCTTCTCTGTCCATGGGATTTCCCAAGCAAGAATACTAGAGTGTGTTGCCATTTCTTTCTCCAGGGGATCCTCCCGACCCAGGGATTGAAACTGCATCTCCTGCATTGGCAGGTAGATTCTTCACCTCTGAGCCACCAGGGAAGCCCTTATGAGTAAGTGTATAGATGTTAACCACACTAAAACCTAAGAAGATCCAAATTAAATTAAAATTCATATTATGTAGTAGAGATGTTGTTTTACTGAAATGAAATACTTAATATTGAGCATAATACCTGATGCTGGGAAAGACTGAAGAAAGGAGGAGAAGGGGATGACAGAGGATGAGATTGTTGGATGGCATCACCGACTTGATGGACATGAGTTTGAGTAAGCTCCAGGAGTTGGTGATGGACAGGGAAGCCTGGCATGCTGCAGTCCACGGGGTTGCAAAGAGTTGGACACGACTGAGTGACTAAACTGAACTAAATATTGAGCTGAATAGTGGGAAGATTTAGCTTTGGATTCACTAATATACATAATCTATGACTATATTTTACCTTTAATAATAGCAATGTAGAGAATATGTGAAGGCATTGTGAAGCAGTTTATGATAATCAGATCTCATATTCATCCAAAACTTGCCAGAAGTCCTTGAATGCCAATTTCAGTGACGTATTATTTAGTAACTTAGTAGAGTTAGAGTTGCCTTATTCAGAAGAAAATAACACAGAATGGAAGAAAATTTATGCAGATCTTTTAGCTGGTGAGAGACTTGTATCTGGAATATGTAAAAATTCTTACAACTCAATAATAAAAAGACAACTAAATTTAAAAATGGGCCAATGATCTGAATAAGCATTTCTCCAAACATAATGTACAAATGGCATATAAGTACATGAAAAGATGCTCAACGTTATTAGCCATCAGGTTATGCAGCTCAAAACTGCAAGAATTACCACTTCATACCTACTAGGATGGCTGTCTTTAAAAAGATGTAATTTTAAAAAGTGAGGATAGGGAGAAACTGGATCCCTCATGCACTACTGGTGGGATTGTAAGGTGGTGCACCACTTTGGAAGATAGCCTGCTAATTTCTCAAGAGGGTAAAACACAGTTACTGTATCATCTTATCAGTTCTAAAATGTATACCCACAAGAATAAAAACATGTTCACACAAAATTTTTCCATATGAATCTTCATAGCAACATTATTGATGATAGCCAAATTTGAAAACAACCCAAATGACCATCAACTGAAAAATGGATAAATAAAACGTGTAATATATCCATCCAGTAGAATAATGTAAAAAGAAATTAAGTACTGATACATTCTGTAACACGGGTTAACATTGGAAACATGCTAAGTGAAAGCAACCAAGCACAAAAGATTACATGTATGATTCCATTTATATTAAATATTTAGAATAGGCAAATCCATAGAGACAAAAAATAGATTAGTGGTTGCCTAGACTTGAGAAGTTTTGCGAGGAAATGGGGAGGGATTACTAATGGGTTTCTTTTGGGGAGGGTAATGAAATTGTTGTAAAATTGATCATGGTTATGGTCATATAACTGAATATACTAAAAAAACTAGTTGTACTCTTGGAGTGAATTGTATGATATGTGAATTAAATCTCAGTGAAGCTGTTATGTAAAAAAACATTTGAATTGTTCTTGAAATCTCTTAAATGGGTAATTTGAATTGGTTGCTGTGTTAAAGATGAGATCCACCCAGTACACTTGATAAGGTACTGAGTGCTCCAGTACAGATTCTTTTGAGGTCATCTGCCAGTTGTATTGCAACCTACTTGTCTTTCTTTTATTTATACAGCAAACATACAAACCACTAACTGGGCACCAAATTGTATAGTAGAACTCAGTTGTTGTTCAGTCGCTCAGCTGTGTCCAACTCTTTGCAACCCCATGGACTGCAGCACGCCAGGCTTCCCTGTCCATTGCCAACTCCGAGAATTTACTCAAACTCATGTCCATTGAGTCAGTGATGCCATCCAACCATCTCATCCTGTTGCCCCTTCTCCTTCTGCCCTCAATCTTTTCCAACATCAGGGTCTTTTCCAGTGAGTTGGCTTTTGGATCAGGTGGGCAAAGTATTGGAGCTTCAGCATCAGTCCTTCCAGTGAATATTTAGAGTTGATTTCCTTTAGGATTGACTGGTTTGATCTTGCTGTTCAAGGGACTCTCAAGAGTCTTCTCTAGCACCACAGTTCAAAAGCATCAATTCTTCTGCACTCAGCCTTTTTATTGTCCAGCTCTCACATTCATACATGACTACTGGAAAAACACAGAACTCAGTTATAATACAGATACTGATTTGTTCCAGAAAATGTATGAGTGTTAATTTTTTAAAAATTATCATTAAAATGAAAACACTAAAATGAAATGTCACGGATAACCATGAACCCTTGAGAAACGGTGACCAGAAAAACAACTATTTCTGCTTTATTGACTATGCCAAAGCCTTTGACTGTGTGGATCACAATAAACTGTGGGAAATTCTGAAAGAGATGGGAATACCAGACCACCTGACCTGCCTCTTGAGAAATCTGTATGCAGGTCAGGAAGCAACAGTTAGAACTGGACATGGAACAACAGACTGGTTCCAAATAGGAAAAGGAGTACATCAAGGCTGTATATTGTCACCCTGCTTAATAACTTCTATGCAGAGTACATCATGAGAAACGCTGGACTGGAAGAAACACAAGCTGGAATCAAGATTGCTGGGAGAAACATCAATAACTTCAGATATGCATATAACACCACCCTTATGGCAGAAAGTGAAGAGGAACTAAAAAGCCTCTTGATGAAAGTGAAAGTAAAAAAGTTGGCTTAAAGCTCAACATTAATTCAGAAAATGAAGATCATGGCATCTGGTCCCATCACTTCATGGGAAGTAGATGGGGAAACAGTGGAAACAGTGTCAGACTTTATTTTTTTGGGCTCCAAAATCACTGCAGATGGTGACTGCAGCCATGAAATTAAAAGACGCTTATTCCTTGGAAGAAAAGTTATGACCAACCTAGATAGTATATTCAAAAGCAGAGACATGACTTTCCCAACTAATGTCCGTCTAGTCAAGGCTATGGTTTTTCCAGTAGTTATGTATGGATGTGAGAGTTGGACTGTGAAGAAAGCTGAGCGCCAAAGAATTGATGGATTTGAACTGTGGTGTTGGAGAAGACTCTTGAGAGTCCCTTGGACTGCAAGGAGATCCAACCAGTCCATTCTGAAGGAGATCAGCCCTGGGATTTCTTTGGAAGGAATGATGCTAAAGCTGAAACTCCAGTACTTTGGCCACCTCATGAGAAGAGTTTACTCATTGGAAAAGACTTTGATGCTGGGAGGGATTGGGGGCAGGAGGAGAAGGGGACAGAAGATGAGATGGCTGGATGGCATCACGGACTCGATGGACATGAGTCTGAGTGAACTCCGGGAGTTGGTGATGGACAGGGAGGCCTGGCTTGCTGCGATTCATGAGGTCGCAAAGAGTTGGACACAACTGAGCGACTGAACTGACTGAGAGGTGGCAGCTCCCTTCTCTAAATTACTATAACAGATTTGTAAAATTGTCTAAAATCAAGTATATCTGATTTTTTTCCCCTTGTTTGGTACACATATTCATATGCTTAATTAAAAAATTTTTTTCATTAGTAAAGATATCAGAAATGGAGCCAGTACCATCAGTTTCTAAGAAAACTAACAAATATAAAGGACAGTAAATAGTTGTCTAGTTTCTTAGAGATTTTACAATCCTGAAATCTTAAAGTTGGAGGAACCCTAAGGATAACCTAAACAAACATTTGATAATTTCTTGGCTTCTTGAAATGAGCTGAAATTGGGGGAAAAGGAGTTCTTAAATCCTGACGATTCAAGACCAGACCTAGAGGGATTTAAGTACTACTTTCGCTAACTTGCTCTGGTGGGAATGCTGGCTCTGCAGCTTAATAATTTGGACAAATAATTGTACTAAACCTTGGCTCCTTCTGTGAAAAGAGGGATTGGTAAAACTACATTGAGCAGTTATAGTGTTAAAGTGAGAAAACCATGTAAAGGGAAAAGTCGGATTTATGACACTTAATTTTATGTTGTGAACTTAAAGCAAGCCTTTTCATTTACGTTTTATAAGTTTTTTTATGATGAAAATGAGGACTTCTGGAAGCCAGCAGTGGGGAGAGGACTGAACCAACAGGGCAATAAACATTTATTCACGTACTTCTAAATGCCTTTTTTGTAGAGTAAGTCTTTCTTGTTCTGACTTTCCATTCTACCTTGGTATGTACTGAAAACTGCCATCCTTGATATATTTTATACTGTATGCTTACTTTGTACATAATAGTGCTCCCAATTGTAGCAAAAATTGTACAAAATAAAGCAGACTTATTTGCCAAAATCTGAAAGAAAAGTTTAAGAAAACAAGAATTTAGAGGATAGGAGATAAGATGGCACAATAGAAGGACCTTGAGTTCACCCCCCTCTCATGAACACACCAGAATCACAACTCACTGCTGAACAGTCATCAGTGAAAAAGACTGGAACCTACCAGTAAAAGAAGATATTTTACATCCAAAGACAAGGAAGAAGCCACAAGACGATAAGAGAGGCACACTCTTGATATAATCAAATCCCATACTCCCCAGGACATCAGCCCACAAACTGGAGAATAATTATATTGCAGAAGTTCTCCCACAGGATTAAGAGTTCTGAGCTCCAAGTTGGGCTTCCCATCCTGGGGATCTGGCATCTGAAGGGGGAGCACCTGGAACATTTGGGTCTTCATTTCTGGAGCTCCACAGGACTGACGGAAACAGAGACTCCACTCTTGGAGGGTGCATGTAAGGTCTCACATGCATCAGAACCTAGGGCAGAAGGAGTGACTTCTTAGGAACCTGGACCAGACCTACCTGTTGGTCTTGGAGGGTCTCTTTGGGAAGCGGGCAGTGACTGCGGCTGACCCTGAGGAGGTCAACACTGTTGGCAGAGATATAGGGGCATTTTCATCTGTATGAACTCTTGCTGGCAGCTGACATCTTGCTTGGGTCATTACCACCAAGACCTGGCCCCACCCAATAGCCTATAGTCCTGGGATGCCTCAGGCCAAGCAAC
Organism: Nanger dama; assembly: GCA_917880005.1. Lineage (NCBI taxonomy): Eukaryota > Metazoa > Chordata > Mammalia > Artiodactyla > Bovidae > Nanger > Nanger dama. Next base: position 18,183,079 of record CAKJTW010000003.1, on the reverse strand, counting down.
AGGGCAGGAACACAGCCCCATGTATCAGCAGATAGGCTGCCTAAAGACTTCCTGATCCCACAGCCATCTTGCCCCTTGACTCAGCCCTGCTCACCAGGTAGACACCAGTTGAGTTCAGTTTAGTCGCTCAGTTGTGTCCGACTCTTCGTGACCCCATGAGTCGCAGCACGCCAGGCCTCCCCTATCCATCACCAACTCCCGGAGTTCAATCAGACTCACGTCCATCGAGTCCGTGATGCCATCCAGCCATCTTATCTTATGTCATCCCCTTCTCCTCCCACTCCAATCCCTCCCAGCATCAGAGTCTTTTCCAGTAAGTCAGTTCTTCGCATGAGGTGGCCAAAGTACTGGAGTTTCAGCTTTAGCATCATTCCTTCCAAAGAAATCCCAGGGCTGATCTTCAGAATGGACTGGTTGGATCTTGCAGTCCAAGGGACTCTCAAGAGTCTTCTCCAACACCACAGTTCAAAAGCATCAATTCTTCGGTGCTCAGCCTCTTCACAGTCCAACTCTCACATCCATACATGACCACAGGAAAAACCATAGCCTTGACTAAACGGACGTTAGTTGGGAAAGTAATGTCTCTGCTTTTGAATATGCTATCTAGGTTGGTCATAACTTTTCTTCCAAGGAGTAAGCGTCTTTTAATTTCATGGCTGCAGTCACCATCTGCAGTGATTTTGGAGCCCCCAAAATAAAGTCTGCCACTGTTTCCACTGTTTCCCCATCTATTTCCCATGAAGTGATGGGACCAGATGCCATGATCTTTGTTTTCTGAATGTTGAGCTTTAAGCCAACTTTTTCACTCTCCCCTTTCACTTTCAAGAGGCTTTTAGTTCCTCTTCACTTTCTGCCATAAGGGTGGTGTTATATGCACATCTGAGGTTATTGATATTTCTCCTGACAATCTTGATTCCAGCTTGTGCTTCTTTCAGCCCAGTGTTTCTCATGATGTACTGTGCATATAAGTTAAATAAGCAGGGTGATACCAGAAGCAAGAAACCTACAGTGCCGCAGTCTATGGAACGGAGTCTGCAAATACTTATCAGAACCTACTCTGGGACCAGATGGGTGCTGGCCCTTGGGTGACAAGAGGAGAGTGTACTGCTGGGACACAGAGGACATACCTTGCAAAGGGCCACTTCTCCAAGGCTGAGAAACATAACTAACCTACCACATACACAAAAATTCAAACAGAAATTTAGACAAAATGAGATGGCAAAAATTATGTTCCAGACAGAGGAACAAAATGAAACCCCCAAACATCAACTAAGTGAAGTGGAGAAAGGAAGCAGTCTACCCAAGAAAGAGTTTAGAGTAATGACTGTAAAGATAATGCAAGACCTCGGGGAAAGAATAGATGCACAGAGTGAGAAATTACAAGATGTTTTTAACAGAGTTAGAAAATATAAGACCAGCCAGACAGAGTTGTAGAAGACAATAACTGAAATGAAAAATACACTAGAAGGAAGTCTGTAGCAGAATAAATGAGGCGGGATGGATCAGGGAGCTGGAAGAAAGAGTGGTGGAAATCACTGCCGCAGAACAGAAAAAGAATGAAAAAAAAAAATGAGGCTAGTTTTAAGAGACCTTTGGGACAACATCTGACACACTAACATTCCCATTATAGGGGTCCCAGAAGGAGAAGAGAGAAAGGGCCTGAGAAAATATCTGAAGAGATAATAGCTGAAAACTTCCTAACGGGAAAGGAAACAGTTACCCAAGTCCAGGAAGTGCAAAGAGTCTCATACAGAATTAACCCAGGGAGGAAGATGCCAAGACACATAGTAATCAAAATGAGAAAAAGTAAAGATAAACAAAATATTAAAAGCAACAAGCGCTAAGCAACAAATAACATACAAAGGAACTCCCACAATGTTATCAGCTGATTTTTCAGTAGAAACTCTGCTGGCCAGAAGGGAGTGGCATGATACACAGTAAGTGAATAAAAGGAAGAAACTGCAAACAAAAATTCTCTACCCAGCAAGGTTCTTGTTCATATTTGATGGAGAAATCAAACTTTATAGGCAAGCGAAAACTAAAGTGACTCATCACCACCAAACCAGTTTACACCAAACGCTAAAGAAACTTCTCTAGGTGGAAAAGAAAGGGCCACAACTAGAAAAAAAATTACGAAATACAAAAGTTCACTGGTAAAGGCACACATCCATTAATGGTAGGAAATCATCTACACACAGACTAGTAGGGAAGTTAAAAAAGAAATCATCTGTATCCATAATAAGCAGTTAAAGGATACACAAAACAATTAGATATAAAATATGATATCAAAACCAGTAATCGTGAGAGGAGGAGAGTAAAAATGCAGGATATCTAAAATGCATTTGAAATCAAGACAACAAAGCAATTGTGTGTTTGTGTGTGTATGTGTGTGTGTGAGAATCTGCCTTCCAAAGCAGAGGATGCAGATTTGATCACTGGTCCAAGAACTGAGATCCCATAAGCCATGACACAGCTAAGCCATGTGCTACAACTAGAGAAGGCTGTGTGCTGCAGCGAAGAGCTTGCACACTGCAGCAAAGACCCAGCACAGCCAAAAAGCAAAATGAAAACAAAATAAACCTCATGGTAATCACACACCAAAAATCTATAATAGATAAATGCACACAAAAACGAAAAGAAATCCAAACACACACTGAAGATAGTCATGAAGAAAGTAAGAATTTAAGTGGGGGAAACAGCTTCATGAGGGTCCCAAGAGTTCTGTTTTTTTGGGAAACACTTCAGATTTTGACCTATAACTATCTTTTATACAAAACTGAGAAATTAAGAAAAACATTACACCAGCCTACCACCACCCACCTAGTACAGTGACTGTCATGGCTGTGTGAACTTTTACTTTTTCTTGTGCATGTCCTAACTGGTTTTAATGACAGTGAATGTATCATTTTGTATTTTGTTTTTGTAGTCTAATGTCATTAACATTTTTTGTTATTGCTTTGTTTTCATAACTATTTTAAAGTGACAGTGTCATACCATAATCAGCCATTACTTAAATGAATATATATGTGTATTTATATGTTGCTTATAGTGTTATTTATTATCACAGATAATAAGGTGAAATTCTTTGGGCATACAGCTTTTTCCATATTTAAAACCTTTGCTTATTTTTTTATTTTAACATTTATTTTATTGAAGTATAGTTGATTTACATAGTTGATTTACAGTGTTGTGTTGGTTTCTGCTGTACAGCATGACTCGTTATATATATGTATATATACACATGTGTTCATATTCTTTTCCATTGTGGTTTATTACAGGATATTGAATATAGTTTTGTGCTACACAGTAGGACTTTGTTGTTTATCCATTCTATATATAATCATTTGCATCTGCTAATCCCAATCCATTTCTCCCCAACCTACTTTCCCCTTGGCAACCACAAGTCTGTTCTCTGTGTTCTTAGAATAGATTCTTAGTAGAAATTCTATGTCGAAATATGACTTTTTATGGGTTTTGATACATATTGGGCTTGTTCTATTTTAAAACAGGTGTTTGGGGCTGAATTCTTTACTTGCTGTTGTGATTTGGGGCTATATAAGGAAGTGGTTTGCTTTTTAGCTACATTTTCCTGCTGCTCTGAAGTCTCTCTCTTGTTTTTCCTTTTTTAGGTGACATTGATTACCCAGCCAGTACAGCATCTTACAGGAAAAGCATATCACTTCCTAGAGGAATATGAGCGCAACAGGAAGGTGTCATTGACTCTGAATTAAAATTTTAACCTGTCCCCTGAACAGCTACAGAATTTGGAAGCTGAATCAATGTTATCAGATGAGTTAGAATCCAAACCAGAGGTGAGCCCAGACAGCTGGTTTCTTTTTCTTTTGGTGGGCTGTGTTAAGGAGTTTGTTCTTAGTTCAAGAGTCAGCAAACTTTTTTCTGTAATGGGCCAGGTAGTAAATATTTTAAGTTTTGTAGGTCATATGGTTTTGGTTGTAAATACTAGTTTGTTATTTTTCTATTACTAATTACTTTCTCAAAATTTAAAACTTCAGTTCTTACCTTTTATGACTTTTTATATTTGTTAGTTTTGGGGCTTCCTTTGTGGTTCAGCTGGTAAAGAAACCGCCTGCAATGCGAAAGATCTGGGTTTGATCTCTGGGTTGGGAAGATCCCCTGGAGAAGGGAAAGGCTACCCACTCCAGTATTCTGGCGTGGAGAATTCCATGGACTGTATAGTCCATGAGGTCGCAAAGAATTGGACATGGCTGGGACACTTTCACTTTCACATTTGTTATTTAAATAAGTATAAATTATTATACATTTAGATAATATAATGACAGAATTTGTTTTTATATGGCATATATATGTACACATATGTAAATCTTTACTACCACAAACCATGTTAATTAATTTTGTATAAATATAATTATATTGATTATATAATTGTATATATTAATAAGTTTTCTTTTTAAATGTTATTAAGGGATTTAAACATAATTTTTATTCATTCTTCTCATTCTAATTTTAGAATATTTGTGTTGTTTAGTAGAAAGATAGCTAAATTTGGAATCATGTTACCTAAGTATGACTGTGACCTTGGACTAGTGACTTAGTGTCTTCATCTTGATTTATTACCTTCAAAATACGTGCAGTTTAAATAAAAAAATAAAATACATGCAGTTTTACTGAGTTCAGTGAGGATTAAAAGAACCAATACACGGAAGAGTGCTTTATAAGGTATATTATAATCATACACATTGTTGCAGTTGAATTTGTAATAGCCACCATTTATAATTATAATTATTTTTATCATTTCTCTGTTTTGTGAAAGGTTATTACTTTCCATATCATTCAATTTTTGTCTAGAATAGAACATTTGATAAAAATAACATAATATTTTGTAGTTAATCTGGTTTTTCTATGAATAAGGCAGATAGTAGTGAGCAATCAAGATTTAATTATCAATACATAGTCTCCTTTTGGTAAATTCAGAAGTTTAGATATATTTCTGACAACCTGTATTATTTGTTGTCTCCACATGCCCCCCTTCCCCTCCAGCTCCTGGTACAGTTTGTTCAGAATACGTCCATCCCCCTTGGACAGGGGTTAGTAGAATCAGAAGCTAAAGACATAACTTGCTTGTCCCTACTTCCAGTGACTGAAGCCTCAGAATGCAGTCGACTAATGTTACCAGGTAAAAATAGTGCCATCAAAGATAAGATAAACAAGACTTAAAAGAACTTAGCCTTCTCTGTGGTACTGGTGGAATGGGATAACTGACTTTATAACTGACTATAAACTGTAGAAACTATAAAAATTAGGAGTCATGGTGAAAGGCAACCACGGGAGTCCTCAGTGCATTGGTAGTTTCTTTGTTTAGTTTTTTGGCTGTGCAGTGCAGCCTGTGGTATCTTAGTTCCCCAACCAGGAATTGAACCTGGGTCCTCAGCATTGAGAGAATGGTGTCCTAACCACTGGACTGTCAATTACCTGCACCGATAGTTTAAGTCAGAACAGATATGAACACCCATAGAGTGAGAGTGAGAAGAAAAGGAGGCCAACTGCATGGAACTTAAGGTACCTATTCAAGGTACAGGGTGAGGCAGGAGATCCTGTGAAGGCGGGAATAAAGAGAGGCTAGAGCAGTAGGAGGAATACTGGCATGAAGTGCAGGCATAGAACCCAAGGGTATGGTCAAGGTGACAAATGCTTCTAAGAGGCTAGTGATATAGGGACCATCCCAATAAGATAGGCTTCCCTCATAGCTCAGTTGGTAAAGAATCTACCTGTAGTGCAGAAGGCCCGGGTTTAATTCCTGGGTCGGGAACATACCCTGGAGAAGGAAATGGCAACCCACTCCAATATTCTTGCCTGGAGAATTACATGGACAGAGGAGCCTGGCAAGCTACAGTCCATGGAGTCGCAAGAGTCGGACTAAACCACCACCAGTGCCATAGGATCGGTGAAGTCATTATTGCCCTAGGCAGGACGTGTTCCTTGGAGAGGGAATGGAAAGCCAGGCTGTAGCAGGTTAAGATATCACTGCAAGGATGAGTCTAGTTGAAGAAGTATACTTTCTAAAGCTTGTCTTGCTATGGGAAGGAAAAAGAAAAGGACATAAAGTAGATTACAGAGTTAGCTTTTAAGATTTGAAATATTAGAGGGTGGTTTTGTGTTAAGGGGAAAGAGCCCATTAGAGAAGCCGTGAACAGAAAGAGTGGATAATTGATAAGGAGGCTCCAGGAGAGGTAGGAGGAAGTAGTAGAATGCTGAGCAGGGATAGTGAGATTAGCTTTGTATGAAAAGAAGGAGATCCCATCACTTGACTACCAGCAAGGAAAGTATTATTTTTGGATGCTATGAATTCTTTATTTTCTGGAAATTGAAATATTAATGTTAAATCAGGTCATCTGTTGTGATAACTTATTTGTTATAAAATCTTTTGGTTACTGTCCTCTAGTAGTGTTCTTTTCTGTTTGATTTTTTTTTTTCCTCTCTGATTTTTGAAATGACTTAAGGACAGATATATTCAACCAGTGTTGATTTAAAGTGTTTCTGTCTAGCTCCTATCTTTCCCACATCTTCCGTCTCTCAACTTCCATTTTTCTACTGGTATGTTGGTAGTCTTTCCAAATTGTGGATTTTCAATATGTGAAAATTTCCATGTGCTAATAAGTGTTGATCTTCATGAGGATTTCCCCCTAAATTTTCTCTCCTAATTTTAATTTATTGGATAAATACTTTTTAACAATAATGAGGTGAAAACAGAAACAAGAGCATCCATATTCTTTTCTACATTACCTTCTTTTAGTTTTAACTTTGATTTAAAATATTTTAGACAGCCAGATATAGATAATAGTAAAGGAAAACCCAAGTACTCACCTTCCAGTTCATGAAACATATTATTAGAAACACAAACATATCTGTACATACCTCGCTAACCTCATTCCCCTCCCTCCTAAATATGTGTGGATATATCCTACATATTTTTAGTTGGGATATGTGCTAGACACAGAAAAGCACAAAACTGTATGGATATACATTTTGAAGAGTTATTAAGGAAGGAGATAACCACCACCCAGTCAAGAAGGAGAACATTGCCAGGTTTCAGGCCTTCCATGGGTTTCTCCTTGATAAAACCTCTGTTCTTCCATATGTCAGCACTTTCCTCAAGTTTTTAACAATTAATTCTTTGTTTTCTAAGTCCTGGAGAAGGGAAAGGCTACCCACTCCAGTATTCTGATCTAGAGAATCCCGTGGACTATATAGTCCTTCGGGTCGCAGAGCTGGACACGACTGAGTGACTTTCACTTCACTTCACTTTCTAAGTTTAATCCCCCAAGTCTCATTCCAGAAAATAAAGAAGTCATTGCATCCAAAAATAATACTTTCCTTGCTAATAGTCAAGTGGACTTTAAATGAGTGGAATCATATGAATGTATCTTGTTGTACCTTTCTTCTTTTACTCTGTATTTGTGAGATTCATCCTTGTGTATAGCTGTGGTTTGTTTGGTTTCATTGCTGTATACTGTTCTATGAGTATACCACAACTTATTGATCCATGCCACTGGTGATGAATATGTAGCTATTTTCCAGCATCATATTATGACAAACAGTGCTGCTATGAACAGTATTTAAGAACAGGCTTTTTTTGTGTGTGTGGTAAAATATATATAGAATAAAACTTACCATTTAACCAGTTCAATGGCATTAAGTTCATTTACTTTGCTGTGCAACTTCATTAGGCTTTAGAATGGCAGTGCTGTGCCTAGGCTTCTACTTTACTCCTATAATCTTATCGGTTATCTCCTTCAAAAAAGAGAAAAATGTAACCTGCATTCTATGAAGATGAATGAAACCCCTGAAAACATTGGATGCTTTAGCACAGTAGTGTAATTCCGCATTATGTTGCAATTAGAATCTTTGGAAATTCATCCCCTCCCCTAGAATAAAGCTCTAGAAGCAAGTCTTCTGAATTATTTTTTTACATCTGGTATAAATCCAGAACCCCCATGAAACATGTTGATGGTTCTGTAGTTTCAATTGTGTTGTAGGCTGTGATTTTTCCCTTAATGACTCACCAGACCTCTCAAATACATGTTATAAAAATTAAAGAGTGGTATCTTTTCCCAAGAAAAACAGTTGAAAATTTAAATTCTATTCTTGAGTTAATATTTACTTTGCCTCAAAAAGACAATAATGTCCAAATGTGGATGGTTTTTTTATTAGTTACTGTCAACCGCCAGAGGAGTCTGCCCCTCACATTTGGATTGATGTCCTTTAGAGCTTTAGCTGCCTTTCACACTCTGTTCTTTTCTGAGGCAGATTTTACATTCATAAAATCAAAATGCTATCTGCTCCTATAAGGGTGTTAGTTTCTAAGTGATGTTACAAGGGTGTTAGGTACTGTGTATCAAAATGGTGAATTCCTTGGAGATAGCTACTGCATAAAGCTGTGGTATTTTCTCTTTACTAGATGATACTCCAAATCATACGAACTCCTCCAAGGAGGTTCCTTCCTCGGCTGTGTTGAGAAGCCTTCAGGTGAATGTGGGTCCAGACGGAGAAGAGACGAGGGCTCAGACTGTACAGAAGTCTCCAGAGTTTTTGTCCACTCCAGAGTCCCCTAGCTTATTGCAAGATCTACAGCCAAGTGATAGCACTTCTTTTATTCTTCTTAACCTAACAAGAGCAGGTATTCTTTATTTTTTTCTAACCTGGACTCATGCTTAAGAGAAAACTTGGAGGCAGGGCAGAAGGGCGGGGAGGATTAATTAACTTAGTCATACTTAAAATGGAAAGAAGCTATTATTATTATTTTGGAGAATTGGTGTAGTTTGGTGATCAATTGAACATATAGAGGAAAAAGGCAGACTCTAAGATGACTTAACATTTTCTTGTTTGGAGGAGTTAAGTGGTATGTTTAGCTAGATGGTGCACACAGGAATAGGAAGGGGGAGAATGATTTGTGCCTGTTGATGTTGAGATTTCAGAGGAACACTTAGGAGGAGAGTTAGAAACAGGAATCCAGAGTTCTAGAGAGGTGTAGTGTGAAAGAAGTAGTTTTTAGTCCTTACCAGCATTTGGGAGGTATATGAAACAATGAGCATGAATTTCTTTGATTCAGGAGTAGTCCGGAGCATAACAGAAATGAGGGCACATCTGGAACCTTGAAAAAAATTTAAGGAGGTGATAGAAGAATGAGGAGGAGCCAGTAGAGAGGGATCAAGAAAACTGAATGAGAATGATGTGGGGAAGCCACATTTAATATCTGTTCTTCTGTAAATCATACTAAATACTACAAGTTGGGCCAGTGAGATGAGGACTGGGCAGTGTATGTCTGGTGAACTTAATAAGAGCAGTTGTTACTGAGGTAGGAGAGATGGAGCCTAGAGTAAAAAGAGATGGGGAGTGGACAGCAGGTGAGAAAGTAGATACATAAGTTAGAAGTTAAGAAACTTCAAGAAAAGACTTTGAAGGAATAGGTGAGAAGGTGATATTTTGAGTCATACTTGAGATTTTCTGTAAAAAGAAAAATGTGGGAGAGGCTTGAGCTTAGACAGATTGAAAGGCTGAAAGGGAAGCTGTAAGGTGGCCACTAAGGAGGAAAGGGTTTGAAGGTGGAGAGGAGATAACTAAAAGATAGGATTGGATCCTAGAAGTAAGGTTAGCCAGGTTGCTAGGAAACATACTTTGCCTCTGAAACAGGAGGAGGTAAGATAAAGACTAGTCTCTCAGCTGGGAGTAGAGAGGTGGTACCCTAATCTTGGATAAGAACAGAAGCTTGAGGTGAGACGTGAAAGTCTGGAATAGCTGATTCAGGACATGGAGAGTTTCTGAGCCAGGGTCAGTCAGAGGGATTACTTGATGGTTAACTTGCATATATCCTCTTGTTTCTTCCAGGTCTGGGCTCTTCAGCCGAACACTTGGTATTTGTACAAGATGAGGCAGAGGATTCAGGGAATGATTTCCTCTCCAGTGAGAGCACAGACAGTAGCATTCCCTGGTTCCTCCGGGTTCAGGAGTTGGCCCATGACAGTTTGATTGCTGCCACTCGGGCACAGCTGGCAAAGAATGCAAAAACCAGCAGCAACGGTGAGACCCCTGTGTTATTTTCCTTTCCAGTATTCATTCAGAGATTTTGGTAAGACAATGGCTATCTTTTGAGTTGCATATAATCCAGATTACTTTATTGGTGAGAGCAGAAGGCTAGAAATGTATAAATTGCTTATCTTATTTTCTATAAAATAATTCAGCCATGACAGGTTTGTATGCAGAATCAACTAGCAATTGTCAGCTTTAAATAATGTTACCGAAGCCTTTTTAATGGAAAAAATTTTTCACAGATCTTGGTGTTATCTTCAGTTAATTTTGTACTGTTCTTTATACTTAGAGATTTTACACCACTACGAAATCAAATGGCTTTATCAATAGACATAAAACTGTAAAACAGATAAAAATGAAATTAATATTAAATCAGTGTGGCAGATGGCAGTGTTTCACTGAAACTGAGCTGTTGTTCATGGCAGTTTAGCAGTTATCAGCTACCATAGTGCTGCTTTTGGGGGCCAGGCAGGGCAAGGAGGGTGGAGCCAGTTCATCAGAAGACCTCTGAATATCCAAATAGGGTATAGTATGGTTTTTCTTGAGTTCAGCATGCCTGTACTGTTTACTCTGGGCCACTTTTTCTCTATTTAGTAATTTTCAAAGTATGGTCGCTAGGTCATCTGCATCACCAGTGGTTTAGAAATGCACGTTATCAGGTCTCATCTTATTGAATCAGAAACATTTTTAGTTTTTAGTAAGCTCTCATTATAGTTATGATGCTTGTTAAAGCTACAGAACCATGGCTCTATTCAAGCCACTCCTAAACCACTGCAAAACCTTTGCCATAATATTTTTTGTATTAGATCTGCCTCTGTATTTTCTCATTAACCTGTGACAATTAAGGTAATACAACAGATGATTGAGGTAAGGTACATACTGTCATTACCACAAACATAAAATCACTTTCATCTAAGTTGAAATACACAAATATTTTAATTTTGTATGTGGTGCTGTATATCAGGAGTCAGCAAAGGGTGAAATAACCACCTGTTTTATAAAGTTTTATTGGAACACAGGCATGCCCATTAGTTACAGACTGTCTATGGCTGCTACTATGGCAAAGTTGAGTAGCTGTGACAGAGACGGTATGGCCTCAAACCCCATAGTATCGTCTGTCTGGCCCTTTACAGAAAATGTTTACTGATTCCTGCTCTGTACAATACTTCTTTCACTGAAAATTTTATCCCAAATCTAAAGACCTTACCCACATAACTCTAGAGTCTTTGAAATGTTTACAGTGTTCTTCAATATTTACAGTATAAGGTGTACTGAATTTCTTTGTCTCTCTTGCTCTTTTGTTTGGGGTAGTGTGCAAAACCAGGTCATAGGACAGTTCTGCAAACAGTGCTTTGTTTTCAAAAACAAAGTTAGTTTAGAGAGCACTTCTTTGGGAAACTTTTTAATGATTTAAATACAAGGCAACTCTTTTCTGAAGGATTCCCCACCCCCCCTCCATTTTATGATTTCAAAATTGAATGCACGAAGCCCTAACTGTCACTGGTTTAAATCTCTGGATTAACATGGGTTTTTACAGACTTTTGTTAGAAATTAATTAGCTGGAGTGCTGGAGTTACTGGAAAATTTTCTTCATGGTATATGCACTTGTGTGATGTCTGATTAAGCAAACAAAAAAACTGTGGGACAGTATTTAAAAAACAAGTTAACATTAACTAGCAAAAGTTATCTTAGGTTCTGCTCCAATCTTGGAGCAGTTAGTTCTACAGTTAGCATTTGGTGAAGTACAGCAAGGAAAATGTAAGATGGGAAGAAAATAAGATTAATAGATAGGAAAGATACTGCCTTTGATCAACTGTCAGTTTCTAGGAAGTATGGTAGGTATAACATATTATCCTACTCTTGGGTTTTGACAGGGGAAATATGGAAATATGAATCTTATTCCTAAGGTATTTGTAATGGAAAGATAAACTCCATATTTTTATAACAGAATTAAGTGGTTGTGAATATATTTCTCTAATGATGTCTACAATCAATGGGGACAGTGACTGCAGCCACAAAATTAAAAGATGCTTGCTCCTTGAAAGGAAAGTTATAACAAATCTAGATAGTGTATTAAAAAGGAGAGACATCACTTTCCTGACAGAGGTCCATATAGTCAAAGCTATGGTTTTTCCAGTAGTCGTACATGAATGTGAAAGTTGAATGATATAGAAGACTGAGCACTGCAGAACAGATGCTTTTGAACTGTAATGCTGGAGAAGACTCTCGAGAGTCCCTTGGATAGCAAAGAAATCAAACCAGTCAGTCCTAAAAGAAATCAACCCTAAATATTCATTGGAAGGACTGGTGCTGAAGCTGAAGCTCCAGTACTTTGCCCACTTAATGCAAAGAACCAACTCACTGGAAAAGACCCTGATGCTGGGAAAGATTGAGGGCAAGAGGAGGGATCAACAGAGGATGAGATGGTTGGATGGCATCACCGACTCGATGTTCATGAGTTGGGCAAACTCAGGGAGATAGTAAAGGAGAGGGAAGCCTGGCATGCTGTAGTTCATGGGGTCACAAAGAGTTGGACACGACTTAGCAACTGAACAATGACAGCAAGTGGTTGTGTTTTTCTCTGTTGATGTCCAGCTATGTATTGAAGAAAATGAGAAAAATGATGCACTACCTGCTAATCTGGAATTTATTTAAAGATTTAGTTAACTAATTTTATTTAAATGTAAGGAGGTCACTGCAATGTATGTTCACTCCTCGCTTCCTTTTTATTCTACTGAACAAAAAACTTGATCAGGTACTATCTCTAACTTGTAAAATATGATTAGAAATTTTAAAATGCACTGAGTTTTTGCATTCTTAAATATTTCTTAACTGAGGAGGAGTGGTATAGGTAATGAGAAGGTGATTCTTATTCTCTAGAGTGACAGAAACAGCCAAAGTGACTTCAGGAGATAGAAATCTTAGACTGGTTGTCTACAAAAGAAATTGCTACTGTAAGTCCATGATTAAGCCAGACTGACTGCTCCTTCTTAAAATACAAGTTTTGCTTACCTACAGGTGATCTTCTATAGGACTCCACTTCTGGTGTTGCCATACCTGCTTCCTCACCAATGTGTAATGCAAAATAGGTTGAATGCAGCTTTTTTAAAAAAATTAAACCATTTTGGATATTTCTTACATTTGTCAAAGAGGCCTAGTCTCATGGCATTTGGTAGTTCTGTGGAGTAAGGGGATGGGGATGCAGAGCACAATCACTTTTTATTGTTAAGTGATTATGCAAAGATTGCTGGGGAAGGTGAAGGTAGATATGTGATTAATGATTACTAGCAGTGGTTTTATTGTTTGAACCAAAGTATCTGAGCAGAATCCTTCCCTGGATTACAAATATGTGACTCTGTTACAGGAGAAAATGTCCACCTTGGTTCTGGTGATGGGCAACCCAAAGATTCTGGGCCCCTTCCTCAAATGGAGAAGAAGCTCAAGTGTACAGTTGAAGGCTGTGACCGGACATTTGTGTGGCCAGCTCACTTTAAGTACCACCTCAAAACTCATCGGTGAGCAAACCCAAAATTCCATATTTGGAATGTTCCATATCGGGAATGTTGATGTTTCTGAAGGAACTTGACAGAAATCCCCTACTTGACAGATTAAAGGAAAACAGGGGCTCCAGCTCACTTGTGGTTAAGATGTCTTTTGTTCTTTAATAGAGACATTTGCCTTGTCTCATTTACCTTGTTCTTGACAAATATTTAATAAGACATTTGTCACCTAAATGTCTTAGAGCAAAAGTTCTCAAAATCTCATCATAAAACATAATTTCTTAGAGAACTTAATAATATATAAGCTTAAACTCTACTCTGAACCTATGAAATCAGTATTTTCAAGAAGTAGGGAATCTATAGTTTTAACAAACTTAAAGTGATTCGTATACATCCAGATTTGGGATTTACTATCTGTTTTGAGAGTCAATAGGAGCTTTGACTTGTTCTCTCTAGCAAAGAGCATTTTCAGGCTTTGTTGCTTATGTGATTTTTTTTTCCTGCAGAAACGACCGCTCCTTTATCTGCCCTGCAGCAGGTTGTGGGAAAAGCTTCTATGTACTACAGAGGCTGAAGGTGCACATGAGAACCCACAATGGGGAGAAGCCCTTTGTGTGCCCTGAGTCCAACTGTGGTAAGCAGTTCACTACAGCTGGAAACCTGAAGAACCACCTGCGCATCCACACAGGTGTGTGCAACCTCAGCACTCCCGCAGGCCATCTGCTGCTTGGCTGAGCGCTTGCTGGCTATCCTTATTAGGTGAAGATTGGGGTTGTTGCTAGAACTCTGAAGATGAAATTTCTTTTTTTCAGATGCCTCAGGGCACCTCTTCGTGAGAATGAACAGTTTGATTTCTGCCTCTAGTAGCCTTAAACAGAAAGGGGATATAAGGCCTTCTCTAATAACAATGATTTGATGAGATTTGGACAGAAGTGAGTCTTTCCAGATATCCTTGAACATTACACAGTTTTAATTTTGGTCATTAACATTTATTGAGTTACACAAACCACACAGATCCTATTTTAGGCACTAACTGGGGTAAGGGTGAAGGGAAATATAAAAGCTAAGATTAATCCCTGACTTTGAGTTAACTTTTTTTAGAACCTCACAGCCTGAGAAACAGGATGGAGAAGGGCCTTGTTTTGGGGCAAACAGCATGTTAATATCAAAGGAGCAGACTTTGATACCTGACTTCTTAATCTAAAAGTTTAAGGGTGACTTTCCAAACCCCTTGACCAAGCTGTGCTAACTCTCTTGCCAGAGCTTAATCTTAATCATTGAACCTAACCTACTACCATAGGATGTGTAACTATTCTTCCCACTTTGTTGCTACTTTGTTGCTATCTTCTCTTTATCTTCCTTGTTTATTCTTGCCTTGCTAAAATGTAGAAAGTGAAAGCCAAGGTGAAGCCACATGTGTTCTGGGGATTTCCTCTAGATTGACATTACCACTGGGATATGTTTTAGGAAAGAATGGCTCTGTTCTCAGCTCGTTCTTAAAAGGATAAACTATTCTTGCTCCAAGAAAGCAGTTTGAATAAAAGAACAAGAACATCATCTAGCTGGATAGCTAAGGAAAGTAGAATTCACTATGTCTTATTAAATTCAGTAACCTCTTTATCCTTGTGCCCCTCATCTTTGTAGCATTTGGTAAAACTGAACATCATTTATTCAGAGTGTGACCTGATTTTCTCTCTTCATTCTGACTCTTGCTAGCTCTCCCTTGTTAATCCAGTTGTGGACCAATTTCAGAATTTTGAGTTTCTCCCATTTTACTCAATATAGTGGTCTCTTTGCAATCTTAGGCTTCAATTTGATCATTTCTTTTTGGATGCCTCACAGATCTGAATCTCAATAATTAGCATAGTAATAAAAATTAGCATTTATTGAGGCAATTTAATATATACCAAGCACATACACATTGTCTTATTTAATTTTCAAGGTACCTTCATGCTTTAGATATTGTGTTTATTGATGGAGAAACAGAAGGATAGAGAGTTCAGGAACTTGTCCAGTATTATGCAGCTTGGAAATAGTAGAGCTGGGATTTGAATTCTGGTATGACCCCAGAGCTCTTCCAAGTATTTTATTTTTAAGTGCTGACAACGCATTTTATCTCAGATGTCAGAATTGACCTCAACTCTTTTTCAGTAGTAACGATAGAAATTAAAGCTGCCAGTTTTAGTGGTTTACCATGAAGACTGCTATGTACCAGGCACTGTACTTAATATATTTAACTTGTATTTTTCATCAAATCCTCAAAGTAATCTTTTGAGGTTGTATTATGTTAATTTTATAGATTTTAAAAAAACTAATTCTCAGAGATGTTAAATATCTTCCCCACACTGATAAATGGTTGTGGCAAGACTGGGACTCAGGATTAACTGGCTCATGCTCTTTAACCATTCTGCAGCAATGTCTTTTGAACCTCCAGTCTTCTTTATTCAGCAAAGTCACCATGCTCTCAGTTTCTGAACAGGAAGGTCATCTCACCTAAGCCAGCTTGAAGAAGAGATTTGTGCCACTAGATTCTGGTGAATCGTTTTGAAATCCTCTTTTTCTAAGGTTCTTGAGTTCATCTTGTTAAACATTTAACCTTATTTATTAACTGGAATTTTCTGTTTTCCTAACACACTCTATCATATATATGAGTGTATTTTTACTCATTTGGCAACTTTTGGAGTGCATAGCATTCTGAGGTTAGTGTGAGTACACAGATATGCTTTCCAGAAAGTTACAGACCACTGGGAAATCATAAGCCTTAAACTGTATGGTACAGTCTGAAAGAACAGTGCAGTCTAGAGCTGTGCTCCCTCCGTCAAGGCCCAGCTCCTATCTTGTCACCATTCCAGCCTTACTTGCTGAGTTTCCATGTTTCTCCTTTACTCTCTCACACTGTCACACTCATAACAGTTCTGATACCGGCTGTGTTTTCCTAAACCAAGCAGTTCTCTGCAACACCAGCTGGGTGTCTACAACTAAACAACTGAATTTTGACACTATCTGAAGATAGTGTCAGATCCCACATGCTCAGCCTCACAAGACTGCCACTTACTTCAGATGTCAGTGACTTGGCTACAGTTGGAAGTTCTCATGACAACCTCCTCCCCCACTTTGGATTTGATTATTTGCTAGAACACCTCACCAAAATCAGGGAAATGTGTTACCAGTTTATTAAGTAATAAAGGATATAATAAAGGATACAGATGAGTAGCCAGATAAAGAGATGCATGAGGGCGAAGTTCAGAAGAGTCCCAAGCCTAGGAGCTTCTGTCCCTGTGGAGCTGGGGTGTGCCACTTTCTTGGCACATAGACCTATTCACCAGCCCAGAGGCTCTCTGAACTCTGTACTTTTGGGAATTTTATGGAGGTTTCATCACGTAGGAATGATTCATCATTAACCCATTTCCAGGCTGTCTCTCCTCTCTGAAAATTAGAGTGGAGCTGAAATTTCCAAGCTTCTAATCTAGTGACTAGCCGCCACCTAGGAGCCCACCAAGAGTCATCTCATTAGAACACCTAGGGATTCCAAGGGGTTGGGAACTCTGTGTCAGGAATCATGATAAAAGACCAAATATTAGAACAGCAGATTATCCTAGTGCTGTTATCACTGAAAAAAATTACAAGGGGTGTAGAAGCTCTGTGTTAGGAGCTGGGATCCAAGACTAAATGTTAGAACAAAAAATTCTCCTAGCACCCCTGTGTACAAGCATTTAGGAACCAGGGGCAAAGACCTATATATATATATATATACACACACACACATACACACACACTTACTTCACACTTGTCATTTTCTGAACTTGCTCTGGGCACCTTCAGTTTCAAGGCTGTGTTCATACTAGTTCTTGTGTCTTTCATCCTTGTTACTTTTTAAGAGCAACTTAAATACAGCTTTTAAAAAAAATTTAACCACAATAGGAATTTCTTCCCTTTATAAATACATGTAAGCAGTTTTTTAATAAAGGAATTTATAGTAAAGTTATGAATGCATTTATTTCTCACTAAGTTGTGACCTTTGAGAAATATGGACTGCATCTCTTATTTTTTCATTTTTTATTTTGAAATATTTATAGATTCATGAAGAGTCACAAAAAAGTACAAAGAATTCTATTTGTGCTTCACCTAGCTTCTGCCCAAAGCGCCATGTAGACATAGTGCAGTATCAGAGCCAGAAAGTCAGTAGTACTGTCAGGCTTCAGTTTTCACCATGCATCTTTCATTTTTAAAATAACAATAATGTAGAAAATGAGAATTACAGAAAAGCACAAAGAAGAAAATAAACCATAATACCACTATCATGATATAACTACTGTTAACACATTGTAACAGATTTTTCTGTATATCTCTGACTAGGCAATTGTTTTTATAAGATGGGATTATGTAATACCTGTTTTGTAAGCTTCAAAAATACATATTCTTAATCTTAAAACTGAATCTTAAAGAATTGATGTAAGGTAAAAATTTTGAGAGCATATACACTGTTTTCTTGATTTTCTCAGAAGGTATGGGATCACGTAAGAAGGTGGCTCAGTGCAGCTGGGGCTCAGCCAATGAGGAGGGAGAAGGAGGTATTATGTTCAGAGGCAGCCACTCTAAAGAAAAGGGGGATGGCAGGGTGGAACTATGTACCAGAAGATCACTGAGAGGTGATACCTGCTGGATAGTCCAGTTGAAATATATAGTGTGAATTCAATAAATCAGAGTAAGTGATTGAAAACAGGAAAAAATTGGTGGGAAAAGAGAATAAAAGTCATTTCATCAAAAGACTGAGTATCTCATTTTCTGTCTCTAGGAGAGAAGCCTTTCCTTTGTGAAGCCCAAGGATGTGGCCGGTCCTTTGCTGAGTATTCTAGCCTTCAAAAACATTTGGTGGTTCACTCAGGTACCCATTCATAGATTTCAGGGAAGATGGAGAGCCAAAGGGTAAAAGGTTAGGATAGTAGTATAAAGAAATCTAAAGAGAAACAGATGCCTTGCTTTCCTCCCTTTCTTGACAGAAATCAAGGCCCTTGATGCTTACATTCAAAGGGTCATATAATCAAGGGGAAAAGAACCTAATTATTATTTTCAGCTGAGCTATTGAATTGCTTTCTGATTGAATTGCTTTCTCTGAGGAAATCAATAAATTTACTTGGCATTATGCTGGGTACGTCTTCATTACATCAGGTATGGTACATGGAGTTATTCAGAGAGTTGCCAAGGCAGAAGTGAACTTGAAGTAGAGTAAGATTCTAGAATGGAATCAGGAACTTGTTCAAATGGCTAGCCATGGAAAGCAGAGGGAAGCCAGAATGAGAGGAATGGAGAGAAGGAACTAGAAGTTATTTGTCATGAAGACAACAAAGCAGTTCAGTGGGAGCAAGCGAGTTGGAGAGGTATAATCAGTCAGGGATGTGAATTTCAGAGCTGAGATCCTAGGGGTAGAGCAGGGTTTTAATATGACAAATTCTAAGCAGAGGTAGCAAACTAATAGTCAGTGGGTTAGATGTGGACTTCCAGGTTTGTTTTGTTTGGCTTGTAGAGTGTTTTCATTTTATTGCTCTTTATTTTGTTATGTGAAATTTGTCAAACTTACATAAAAATAGAGAAAAATACTTTTTACATAACAATAATGCTGTTACCATAATCTATCAAAATTAACAATAACACCTTGGTTTTATCTCAGACTCAGTCCATGTTTAATTTTTTTCCAGTTGTCTCAAAGACGTCTTTAAAGTGGATTTGTTTAAATCAGGACCCAAAAAAGGTCCAGTTGTTGCACTTGACTAGTAAGTCCTGAATATAGATCTGTCTACACTTTCTGATTTTCATGTTCTACACTTACAGCACGACAGAGTCAGTCAGGTCCTATAGTTCATCTCACGTTCTGGATGTGTTGGTTTACCTCACTTTGTGTCATTTAACTTGTTCCCCTGTATTTCCTAAAAGGTTCAAAGGTTTTGGCAAGGATATGTTATGTCTGGTTGTATGTGTTTCATTTTGCATCACCTCAGGAGACACACAGTTGATCACTTGGTTTAGGTGGTTAACACCTTAATCCCCTCATTGTAACGTTCCCTTGCAACCTTTTGGCTTAATGATTTCATCTTTGAATATGCCTAAATTTGTTACTTCATTGGGGTTATAAAATGTTAATTTTTCTAATTTTGTTATTCACATTTGTTAGCTGGAATTATTCTGTATAATAGATCTCTGTTGACTAGGATTATTTGGTAATTTGCACATGAAAAGATAAATATGTAATTCTTTTAACTGAGTTTTCAGAATAAGAAGTTGGTGCTCTGATTACTTTTAGTAGTAGTATTTTCACTGCTTTTTCTCTCTTTTGCTAGTATTATTTTGAATTGATGTGTTTTTGTATGTTCAGTATATTTCAGTCTGTTATAGTTATTTTAAAAATTAATTAATTTGGCTGCACCACATCTTAGCATGCAGTCTTCGATCTTCACTGTAGTATATGAGATCTTTAGCTGTTGTATGTGAACTTTTAGTTGCGGCATGTGGAATGTAGTTCCCCAATCAGGGACTGAACCAGACCCCCTGCATTGGGAGCTCAAAATCTTAGCCACTGGACCACCGGGGAAGTCCGCATTATAGTTACTTTTTAACAGCTTTTGGACCTATAATGTGTATACCTTAAAATTCACCTATTGTAAATATACACATCAGTGATTTTTTTAGACAATATATAGGATTACGGTCATCCTCACAGGGCAGTTATAGAACACTTGTATCACACCAGAAGTTCCTTTGTGCCCGTTTGCGGTCAGTTCCTCCTCCCACCCCACATCTAGGCAATCATTGACCAGCTTTCTGCCTCTATAGATTTTGTCTCTTCTGGAAATTTTCTAGTCATTTCACTTAGTTTTTGCTATCTACTACTTAGATGTAGGCCAAGAGTCTTTGACGCTGCCCTAGGTGTGGTTGTTAGGGTAGGTAAAATGGAGATTGAGGGTTCCAGACTTGAGGGTTCAGATCACTGTGTACAAGAACCACCACTGTGAATGTTGAAGACTGAGGGTTGTGGCAGGAAATGAGATAAAGGTGTATTAGGAATCTGGGGTTGGAATCCTTGAAAATAGTACATGTCCTTGAGGTTCAGGGAAGACTGTATCTGCAAGGAGTAGGAAATGTTCTGTGTCTCCCGTGATCTTATACCAGAGAGGTGGTTTTGTGGAAGCAGCAGTCCAGTGGGTCTGGAGAGCCTTGGAGGCGGGGAGCAGTGAGTATGCTAAGCCCACCTGGTGGCTTCCAGCCTTGCCCCAGGGACTAACGGTTGAGAGCCTGGGGAATGCGATAAGGAGCAGCCTCTTTGTGTTTAGTTTGACATCCTCTGGGCTTCTCCATCTAGGGTTTGAGTCCATTCTCTTGCTGTCAGAAATGCACTCTGTCTTTTTGGTCTGTGTTTCAGGAGAGAAGCCACATCAATGTCAAGTCTGTGGGAAGACCTTCTCTCAGAGTGGGAGCAGGAATGTGCACATGAGAAAGCATCACTTGCAGATGGGAGCAGCTGGGAGTCAAGAGCAGGAACCAGCTGGTAAGGAAAAGAAGGTAGAGGGAGGGCTATATTTTGGGGTTCAAAGAGGCAAATAACTGGCCTGTCTAATGTGGAAATTTTCTGCTTCTGTTTTGGGTAGAGAGACTGGTTTCATTTTGTGGACTAGTGGTTTCCAAATTTAGCTGTATAGTAAAATTGTTTGCAAGTTTTAAAACATACATTTTATATTGCTTATCTGCCTCTCCCATCCAGCAACACCAAACAACCTGATAAATGAGATTCCTTGGGAGTAAAACCCCAGAGACTATAGTTTTAAAAGTTCCTCTAGCGAATTTGGTGGTGACTGGTGCTGATGCATGAACCAGCACTTGTGTGTCACTGTGGTGAAGATTTCTGTATGACAGTAGTGTAAGCATTTTTACTTATCAGTCATGACTCCTTTTTTTACCCTAATTTAAATTTGATAATACATTTTATTGTTACTCCTTTCCATGTCTTTTCTTAATCATTTTATTCTGAATACTCCTTTTTAGGGATGCACCCATCCTATTTCGTATGTTAATTACCCAGATGCTGATCACAAGCAAGGGTGTTTATCCATGAGGCTGATTTCTTCCCTTCTAGGTTTATTTTTGCTTCCCAAATGTAAGTGAAATAGGAGGTGACATCCAAGATACAGGTTAACTTTTAGTTCTGAAAGAAAAGGCCAGCTTCCCCTGAAGGAAAAGGGGCCAGGCACAGCCTTGGGTGCTGTATGTCTCTCACATCCTATTCTCTGTGCAGCTGAGCCACTAATGGGCAGTAGTTTGCTTGAAGAGGCTTCAGTAACCAGTAAAAACCTGGTGTCTATGAATTCTCAGCCCAGCCTTGGTGGAGAGTCCTTGAACCTACCAAATACCAATTCTATCCTAGGAGTTGATGATGGTAAGACTTTCAACTCACCTTTATTTGGGGAAACTGGCTGCAACTAGGGACTAAGGAATGGGGTTGTCTCCGAAATGGAGGTTTTAATTAATTTCATTTCTTGTGAGTAGAAATGGCATGATTACCATTTGTGTTGTCTCTGAAGTGGATAAGTGAATCTTTAAGAAAAGATTTTTTTCATTGAAAAGATAATGTAACAAAAGAATAAAAAGTTTTAAGAAGAAAATTATCCATAATCCTAGCATCCTAGCCCAACTATTTCTATCTTTCCTATTGCAGTTATGGAAGAACTTAACTTTTAAAACATTTAAACAGAACATAACCAGGTTTTACAGAGGAGAATTAAAGCAATTTCTCCATACCTTCAAAAGCCATATCTTCTGGAGAAAAGAAAGGGCTCTGTAGGAAACAGTTGCTCCTCTCTGGTATAGAAAGTTCACCCAAGTTACACAGGCCAGGCCCTCTTCTCTGAAAAACTTAACAGGTGAGGTCAGCATGCATTTATTCAGTGCCTACTTGTGTACCTGGCACCATGGGAAAGATGAAAGTAGAAGACAGGGACCTTAAAATCTAGTTGAGAAGTTAAAACTTACATTTGGGAAACAACACTGAGTGAGTAGAAGGTAGTGTTTTAAGCAAACATTAAGTTATGTGGTATCCTGGAAGAGCAATGTAAACTAGAAAACCCCTCTTAATTTATTTGAGAGCTAAGTGGCTTATGTGTAAGCTGTTTCCAGAAGATCTTCATGGTGATTCTGCTGATAAACATTTAATAAGTCAAATCCTGTGTTTTCCTTACTCATACCCCAGTCAGTTTGGGGTATAAAGACCATATTTGTGTAACTTATATATGGAGCATACAAGGCCCAGAGTGTGCTTCCACAATAAGCTTCTGTTTCGTAACTGATACTAGTGGATAACTGAAGCATGAGGCATAGAAATGGCATGGAGCTCCTTAGCCAGCCTTAAGGAAGGTCTCAGAGGAGGAAGAGACAATGAGTAGGAACCTTGGAGCCAGGTTTAAGTGCTTGACCAGCACCTACTATGCTGTTTCCATTACTGGTGACTGCTTGCTGGTTGGCTTTGGGTCCCTGATTCATATGCAGTTTAATCCAGTTAATAGTGCTGAAGCCATATTACTCAAAATTTGCGTATTGAGAAATGGTCAGCTGTTACATCAAGATTCTTTACCTTTTCTTCTCATCCCCCTTTTGTAATACTTTCCAAATTCACTGATAATGATTATCAGGCAGGAATTAATTTGGAAAAACAGGAATGTGGGATTCAGTTTTTAGGGAACAGCTTTGAGAGTTCTTAATGAGAGACTTGCTGATGAAGGTAGGGAAACCTTTGGATTCACTTTGCACTGAAACCTCGTTCTGCCGTTTCAGAGGTGCTTGCTGAAGGATCCCCACGCCCCCTGTCTTCAGTGCCTGATGTGACCCATCACCTGGTGGCCATGCAGTCAGGGAGGCAGTCATATGAGGTTTCTGTCTTAACTGCTGTAAATCCACAGGAGGTAAATCTGTCTCTTGCCCTTTGTTTCTGTGGAGAGTAAGGTGAGGAGGAATGATTGGGGATCTACTTCAGAGGATCTGAAAAACATTCTTGTTTCCCTTTCCTGGAGACTTTGACTAGAATATCTTCCTTTAAGCTAACCTGAGTGTTAGGGTCTCCTGAATTGAGAAATTGGTCATTCACATCTGGGGCGCTCAACTTAGTTTCCTTGATACACATGCCCTAATTTATCATTCATTTTGCCAGGGTTGTTTGTCTGGGAGATAACCAGGCTGAATCAGCTGAGCATATGGGAATGTGTCCACTTGTTTGTTGAGTAAGAACTATTATCTAAATCATAGAGGGCTTTCAGGTTGATTCTAAGCACCCCTTACTCTGTTTGTTTGGTTCTGATCCAGAAAACAGAATGAAAACCAGTTGGGCCTCTAGAATCTTCGGATTGTCCTTTTACTGGCCTTGTGTTGTGGAGGTAGATGACTTCATCATGAGCTTATTTTATATGCATATGCTTTTCCCAAAGCCTGTATATCCTGGCTTTGGCATTAGAGTATCTTTTACTTTTCATTATAACCTTTAGACCACAGTCCACCATTACAGCGTTCAAATGACCCCCTGCCTCCTATTTGAGTAGTCTCAATTTTTCTGTAATATTTCTGAGGATACTCAAGTTCACAAGGCTCTGAGCATGCTGTTTTTGCCAGAACCCTTCCTTGTATTTATCACTGTGACCCATTGTTTCATTCTTTTATGTTATATTGAAAGCTTTTATTTGTTATCATTGGTTCTTTCCTAAGTCTCCTTCTCCTGGTGACTGCTTTTAAACATGTCTCAAGTGGAGCCTTGCTTTATTTTTTCCTTGCTTCATATATCTGTCTAAAATTTTTTATTATGGAAGTTTTCAAAGAGTATATATACAGAGGAAGAAATTAGTATAATGAACCCAGGTAGGTATCAATCCATCTTCAACAATTAACTGTCTACTGTTCTTATCATTCCCTCCTACTATTTGCTGTTGATGTTTTTATTTATACTGGAGTATTTTAAATCAGATCACAGACATTTCACCTGTAAATATTTCAGTATATACCTCTAACAGATAAAGTTTTTCATAATTATATCTGTATCATACCCAATAAAATTAACAACAATTTATTGGTATCTTCTGATATTTAGCCTTTTAAATTTTTTTCTCAGAAATATTTTTTTATGGTTGGTTGGTTTGAATTAGGATTCAAACAAAGCCTATATATTGCATTTGGTTAATAATTCTTTTTTATTTCTAATAGTCCACCCCTCTTTTTTCAGTATAGCTATCTATTTAAGGAATTGGATTATTTGTCCTGTATAGTTTCCCACATTTTTATTTTAGCTGATTGACTCCCTTTGTTGCTTGATACACTTCTCTATCCACAGATATCCTGGAAACTGGTAGTTACATTTAGGGGCTTGATTAGGTTTCTGTTTGTTTTTCCCTTGGCAAGAATATTTTGTTGGTGGTTCTCTTACTTCCTACTAGGTTTCATCAGGAGAGACATGATATTCAGTTGTTCTCTTACAGATCTCGATTGACCAGTGGATTATGTAAAAGCTTTAGCAACCATTACTTATCATGGCCTAGATGTCTTTTTTCATTAGGGCTTAAACAGTGATATCCTGATTCTGTTTTTTCCTTCTGCTTTTATTAACTATGATTCTTCTATAAAAGAAATACTTTCATTAACTATTGGGTTGAATAGTTCAGGAAAATCATTTCCTTCTCTTTGTACTTAGTACAAATTACCTGACATACCAATCCACAACACTCAGTGTTTTCTTTTTGAAATGTTTGAAACTTTGGAGCTTTTCTCTCCCATACTACTAAATACCTTTTTTAATTGAAGCACGCCATATTACCCCAAATAAATGCCAAATGTATTAAGACTTAATTCATTCAACAGATACTAAATATATGTATCTGTAAATATTTCAGTATATACCTCTAACAGATAGTTTTTCATAATTATATTTTTATCATACCCAATAAAAGTAACAACAATTTATTGATATCCTCTGATACTTAGCACAAGGCACCCAGCTGGGTACTAGTTACATGGTAGTAAATACAATCTCTGCCTCCAAGAGTTTATAGTCAGAGTTAGGACCTCTACCTTCTATAACTGCATAGCTATATAAATGATGGCCCTGCAGTTGTGCTGTGTGGAGTTTAGAATGGGAAAAGCAACAGGTCAATAACCAGCAGATTTTATTCAGGGTAGTCGTGCTACCCTATAAATTTTAGAGCTTAAGTTGAGAACTGAGGGATGAATAGCAGTCATCTTGATGGAGATGTGGGAGGGATTTGGAAGAAATTTAAAAGGTATAAAGGTAGCAGTATGTACAAAGGCAGAAGGTGAGAGGGAGCATTGCCCAGCTATGGAACCACAATGGGTTGAGTGTAATGGACTTGGAATGGAGAGAAAGGTGTGGAATGGAAAAATGAGAGCAGGAAAGACAAGCTGGTTCCTCTCTTGGGAGGGTATTACAGGACATGATTTTATCCTGGGGGCACTAGGGAGACATGACATGTTTTTAAATGGCGTATGACATGGTCAGTTTTGTATATGCATAAAGCCCAATAATAGTACATTTGTTCTCTTGAACATGGAATTGGCTTCAAAGAGTCCTTGTCTGGGTGATGCTCACTGACAGCCTCAGGCAGACACAGTAATACAAACTGCCTTAAAAAGGAAAAGAAAACTTGGCCTTCACCCCAGGAGAACACAAAGGCCTATAATGGAAGCCTCAGACGCTTAATTGTGGATGCCCCCAGAGGAACGTGCCACTCTTAGATGCAGCTGAACATCCTGCATGGTCACATGTTCCTCGTGGATCCTTGTGTGTATACAAATAGAGCTTCTGTCTGAGCCTCACTTATTTTATTTTCCTTTACAACTGTTATTTTCCTGTCATCAAGGCATTTCTATTGCTCACCCTCTCCTTTTCCTTCTCAAGGTAAGCTTGTCACATTCTCCAGTACCTTTCTTTTTTTTTTCAAGCTGTCAGCCCCCAAAGGCTCCAGCCTTTATCTTCTTCCTCATCCACGGTCTAGCTACTAACTGACCTTTCTACCAGTGAATGAGGAGTATTGATTCCTTAGGGATTATTCTCAGATGCCAGAGCAGGAGAAGGCAGGAGCAAATCTTAACACAACACATAGCCATTCCAAATTGTTTCTTAAAGATCACCATGCATTGTAGATCAGACCTGTAAGAATCTATTGATGGACTTCTAATTGGACTCCTGTAAATATGCTCTAAAAATAAAGATAACTTATCAAGAATATCAGAGACCAACCAAGTCAAGTATCAGAAATTATGGAAAATAGATGAAGAACTACAAGTAAACTCTTGCTCAGATGGTTCAGATTGGAGGACAGTTTTGATTTTCCTTCAGGGTGGCCAGGTTTTCTGAGAATTAGAGGGTTCACTATGTAGGCCCAGCAGAGACCCAAGGGCTTTTGACCTCTTATGGACTAATGGTCTTCCCAAATGGGGTTCTGTAGCCCCACTGAGTTTATATTCTTGAACTTAAGAAATAGTATAAATGATTGCCAGCTAGCTTTGACTTTATCTTTAAATATTTCCCAGTTAAAAAGGAAGAAAACAGAAATTACCAATTCTTTAACATTTCTCAAAAGTGCCATCGCTAAGTTTGAGTGCAAACATGTGGCTCTTGGTCTAGATTAAATACATACCATTCTTACATTCTCTACTGCATACCATCTTTACCACACAGCATCAGATCAGATCTGTAGTTTCTTTCTCTAAGTTTTATGCTTTTCTTTAAATTTAACTTCCATACTATTAAATCCTACTATGTAAATTACCTTCATCTAAATTAAGATCACCAAATATATCTCCAGCTCAAAATTTATTTGATTAGATTTTATAACAAGCTCAGTGTTTACCCTGTTTTCACTGTATTATTCCCATTTCGTTTTGTTTTCATAATAAAATAGAACCCAGTTCCATCAATTATTATACAAAACCACTTTACAGTAGGAACCCTGGGTGTAGAGTGGAATGTCCACCCCATTAGAGACTCTCAGGCTTGTCTTCCTCATCACAGGAAAGGTATTTTAAGGCCAGGAAATCTCTGATTTTCATGACTGGGTGGTAGTTTTCATGCAGAACCTCATTCCTTTTATTTCTACTTGAACCTGCAGCCTTTGGTTAACTGACTTTGGTTTAACAGTACCTTGGTTAACTGATCGATATAAGATTTTTGGTTCCACCAGTTCTGATTTGCCAGACTAGTGAGTGTGATTACACAAATAATAATTTGGCTTATAGAATATTATTATCAAGATATCTTACTGCCATAGTGGAAATGATACCATCAAGTGGTCAAAGTGCTGTCCTAAGATCAGTGTATAAAATGAGATCTGTCAGTCTGTGCATGTCTCTTGGAACTAGCTGTCCCTGACTCACCCTTGTAGTGTATTCCCTACCCCCAGTTGTAAACCTTTCACTTATTATGAGTTTTTTCCTATTATTCACTGGTAACTAGTCCAGATTTGTTTTTAATCTCTTACAGTTACTAAACCAAGGAGATTTAACTGAAAGACGGACATGAGCCATGGGTGCTGACTCCTGGAAGAGCAGCTTTGTCTGATCCCAGAGTGCATTCAGTGGGAACAGGATGCTTATGGCTCACAATTTGCCAGAACCAAAACAAAAAGGACCCCACTTTGCCTCTGTTCATCTTTCCTGG
This sequence comes from Nanger dama, assembly GCA_917880005.1. NCBI lineage: Eukaryota > Metazoa > Chordata > Mammalia > Artiodactyla > Bovidae > Nanger > Nanger dama. The sequence goes on along the minus strand of CAKJTW010000003.1, from coordinate 18,154,819 downwards.
CCTAGAAGATGAATGTAGGAGAGCTTCTCTTCAGTTACCATCTGATGCAGACAAAGGAAGAAAGCAGTGAATATGGGCTGGGTAACTGGACCTACCTCTCTTCCCACTGCACAGTTTTGGGATAGACTTCTCCCAAAAGCGAGTTTGATTACGTGTTGGCTGTGATTTCTCAGTAAGACTGTTGAGGGGAGGTTTTCCTTTGAAGAGTTTTCATCCCAGACTGAGCTGTCTTTTCACTTGGGTGAACTAAATTCTGCCACCAACCATAAACTTCACGAAGAAGTTCAGCTTTCAAGATGCCTTGTTGCTTTGGAGAAGGGTATGATGTCAGTCCTGTTGTGACATTCTCCCTTTAGCAACCTGAGTAAGAGACTCTCCGCCACTGGGCTGCAAAAAATAAATTACTTGAATCCCTGCTTGGCCCAAGCTGAGGTACTATCTTGTCCTAATCACCTCTCCTTGGCCACTTTGCTTTCTTTGTTTATGGAACATACAGTAGCATGTTGAGGTTTTTTTTTAAGTTAAAAATCATGATTCAGAGCTTCAATTGTTTTTCCTTTAAATAAAACAACTGGTCAGTTCTTTGGCTCCTTTTTTTTTTTAATATAAATTTATTTATTTTAATTGGAGGTTAATTACTTTATAGTATTGTATTGGTTTTGCTATACATCAACATGAATCTGCCACAGGTATACACGTGTTCCCCATCCTGAACCCCCATTCCTCCTCCCTCCCCATACCATCCCTCTGGATCGTTCCAGTGCACCAGCTGCAAGCATCCTGTATCCTGCATCGAACCTGGACTGGCGATTCGTTTCTTATATGATACTATACATGTATCAATGCCATTCTCCCAAATCATCCCACCCTTTCCCTCTCCCACAGAGTCCAAAATACTGTTCTATACATCTGTGTCTCTTTTGCTGTCTCGCATACAGGGTTATCGTTGCCATCTTTCTAAATTCCATATATATGCCTTAGTATACTGTATTGGTATTTTTCTTTCTGGCTTACTTGACTGTACGATAGGCTTCAGTTTCATCCACCTCATTAGAACTGATTGAAATGTATTCTTTTAAACGGCTGAGTAATATTCCATTGTGTCTATGTACCACAGCTTTCTTATCCATTCATCTGCTGATGGACATCTAGGTTGTTTCCATGTCCTGGCTATTATAAACAGTGCTGCAATGAACATTGGGGTACACATGTCTCTTTCAATTCTGGTTTCCTTGGTGTGTAGGCCCAGCAGTGGGATTGCTGGGTCATAAGGCAGTTCTATTTCCAGTTTTTTAAGGAATCTCCACACTGTTCTCCATAGTGGCTATACTAGTTTGCATTCCCACCAACAGTGTAAGAGGTTCCCTTTTCTCCACACCCTCTCCAGCATTTATTAAGCTTGTGGACTTTTGGATCACAGCCATTCTGACTGGCGTGAAATGGTACCTCATTGTGGTTTTGATTTGCATTTCTCTGATAATGAGTGATGTTGACCATCTTTTCATGTGTTTGTTAGCCATCTGTATGTCTTCTTTGCAGAAATGTCTATTTAGTTCTTTGGCCCATTTTTTGATTGGGTCATTTATTTTTCTGAAATTGAGCTGCAGGAGTTGCTTGTATATTTTTGAGATTAGTTGTTTGTCAGTTGCTTCATTTGCTATTATTTTCTCCCATTCTGAAGGCTGTCTTTTCACCTTGCTTATAGTTTCCTTTGTTGTGCAGAAGCTTTAAAGTTTAATTAGGTCCCATTTGTTTATTTTTGCTTCTATTTCCAGTATTCTGGGAGGTGGGTCATAGAGGATCCTGCTGTGATTTATATCACTGATGAACACAGATGCAGAAATCCTTAACAAAATTCTAGCAATCAGAATCCAACAATACATTAAAAAGACCATACATCATGACCAAGTGGGCTTTAATCCCAGGGATACAAGGATTCTTCAGTATCCACAAATCAATCAATGTAATACACCACATTAACAAATTGAAAAATAAAAGCCGTATGATTATCTCAATAGATGCAGAGAAGGCCTTTGACAAAATTCAACATCCATTTATGATAAAAACTCTCCAGAAAGCAAGAATAGAAGGAACATGCCTCAACATAATAAAAGCTATATATGACAAACCCTCAGCAAACATTATCCTAAATGGTGAAAAATTGAAAGCATTTCCCCTAAAGTCAGGAACAAGACGAGGGTGCCCACTTTCACCACTACTATTCAACATAGTTTTGGCCACAGCAATCAGAGCAGAAAAAGAAAAGGAATCCAAATTGGAAAAGAAGAAGTAGAACTCTCACTGTTTGAAGATGACATGATCCTCTACATAGAAAACCCTAAAGACTCCACCAGAAAATTACTAGAGCTAATCAATGAATATAGTAAAGTTGCAAGATATAAAATCAACACACACAAATCCCTTGCATTCCTATACACTAATAATGAGAAAATAGAGAAATTAAGGAAACAATTCCATGTTTATGGATTGGAAGAATCAATATAGTGAAAATGAGTATACTACCCAAAGCAATTTTTAGATTCAATCCAGTCCCTATCAAGTTACCAACAGTATTTTTCACAGAGCTAGAAGAAATAGTTTCATAATTTGTATGGAAATACAAAAAACCTCATAGCCAAAGCAATCTTGAGAAGAATGGAACTGGAGGAATCAACCTGCCTGACTTCAGGCTCTACTACAGAGCCACAGTCATCAAGACAGTATGGTACTGGCACAAAGACAGAAATATAGATCAATGGAACAAAATAGAAAGCCCAGAGATAAATCCACGCACCTATGGACACCTTATCTTTGACAAAAGAGGCAAGAATATACGATGGATTAAAGACAATCTCTTTAACAAGTGGTGCTGGGAAAACTGGTCAACCACTTGTAAAAGAATGAAACTAGAACATTTTCTAACACCATGCACAAAAATAAAATGGATTAAAGATCTAAATGTAAGACTAAAAACTATAAAACTCTTAGAGGAGAACATAGGCAAAAGACTCTGACATAAATCACAGCAGGATCCTCTATGGCTCCTTGTTTTAAACAAATTTGTTTTCTTAGTATATTAAGAAAATAATTCAGCCTTTCCTTTTAAGATGGGGCACTGATCTACCCTTAGGAGTCCATGCAGGTAAAACTGAGTTCAGAAGTCTTGGAGCACCTCACACAAGCATCTTCATCTTCAGCTAGTAGTTATTAGAGTATCACTGTAATATCAAGAGTATCAAGATACTCTTGAATCTTTGCAGAAAGGTAGTTCTAAAAACAGGATCAAAGTTCTCTTGTTAGAGCAGGCACTCTTGCTATCATCCTGTCTTTACAGTTATTGAGAGAGAATATCTAATTATTATTGCTGAGAAGAAAAGCATCCAAAGATCACCTACTAGTAGGATGTCATATGGCTGTCAGAAGAAGTTTCAAATTTATTAAAATGAACCTCACACTGACACAATACTTATATGCACACAGTGGCACATTCTGAGCAGATATAGCAAAGAATTAACTGCTGTTTTAAATAAAGTAATTACAGTGATAGTTTGTTAATGACATGCATAATTACCCTGAGTTCATACTTCTATTTTTAAAATGCCAATTTTGTACTAGAACCTACACTTATTTTTATATTAGAACAATGATCTTCACCCAAGGACATTTTGCCACCCAGGGGACTTTTCACAATATCTGGAGACATTTTTGGTTGTCCAAATGGGAGGGGGATGCTATTGGCATCTAGTGAGTACAGGCCAAGGGTGCTGCTAAACATTCTACAGTGTCTAGCTCCCTCACCCGAAAGTGTCATCTGGCCCAAAATGTCAACAGTGTTGAGACTGAGAAACCCTGTATTTTGGGTTGCAAAGGTGTCGTCCCCCATGGGCTAAATCTGATACACAAATGTGAATTGTTTTGCCTGCACATTATTTCCAAATAATTTTTTTTTTTTGCGGGGGGTGGCCAGGCCATGTGCAGAAGTTAAAGCGTCTGCCTGCAATGCAGGAGACCTGGGTTCGATCCCTGGATTGGGAAGATCCCCTGGAGAAGGAAATGGCAACCCACTCCAGTATTCTTGCCTGGAGAATCCCATGGATGGAGGAGCTTGGTGGGCTATAGTCCATGGGTCGCAAAGAGTCGGACACAACTGAGCGACTTCACTTTCACTTCACATGCAGCTTGTGGGATCTTAATTCCCTGACCAGGGAATGAACCCGCAACTTAGCAGTGAAAGCAGAGTCCTAACCACTGGACCACCAGCGGATTCCCAGTAATTTTTAAATCAGTTGCCAACATGCAAATTTTTTGTTTCTGTTGCAAATGTGGTTTACCTGGCAATTCTAGGCCGATAGTCCAACAGGACCATATTTTCAAGTCTCTTTTCTATCTCCTGCTGTCTTACAACTAGCCCATATGACCCATTTGTTTCCTGACCAGGAAGGCTTACACCTTTTTTCTGTATATATGCTTAAGTGTGAGGCACAAAGAAAGAACCATTAATCAGCTCTGATCTCTCCATCTTGAACTTCTCACTTTGATTTAACTTGGATCATTCTCTGTTATCTACTTTTCTTTCCCCCATTCTCCAGAAGTAACCATGACTCAAAATCCAAGTTTTGCCCGCCTTGACTCAGCCCCAAGTTTGCTGCTTGATATTATTCAAAAGCAGTATTTTAAGTATCCTTACTAAGCAAGTGTTCTGAGATCATCTGGTAATTCATAAGACAGCTCCTCCAGTTCTTTTTGGGACTTGAAAGCTGATCCAGAGATTCTTCTAAATCCTGCTGTGGATTCCTGATGCCAAGTTTTGTAGTTTCATGAGTGCTGCAGAATAAAGCATTATACAATTTTAAGTTTTAAAGGAACCATCATGTAAGGCATAAGCATGGTTTCAACATTATCATTATTCTGTATGGGGTAGAAAGGCAAATTTCTAGGGGGAAAATTGAGATAGGAATTAGGGAAAGGGCTGCTAGGACTTAAAATTTGAGAGTAATGGAAATACTGTACTCTTTTCCCTTTGACTTATTAGATGATATCAATGGAGGAGTTGGTGCTAATGAGTTACTTTTTAAAAACGCTAGATTTGAAAAAGCCATGGTGACCATGCTAAAGGGAAAAGAAAGGCTTTGATCAAGATTTTACAGCTTTTATTGGGCTCTATAAACGCTTCTGCCTTCACTTGTCAAAGAGTGTAATTTAACATTTAATAGGAAGTAAAAGTATACATGATTTTTCTTCAAAAGTGAAGGTATTTGACTGAAATTGGAAAAATGATCAGTTTCATATTGAAGGACTCTAGACCTAATATACAGTGGTTATATTTTATTCACAACTGTACTACACACCAAATTTAAATGTGTTACTTGGAGATCTCTGGTTTAGTATACTGATAGTATAGGATTGTGACCTCAGAATATGAATGAGTGTTCTAAAGCTTCCTCCCAGCGGCACTGCTATAGAGACAGCTTGAGAGCTGCAGGATGACCCCAATCACCTGGGACAATCACTGACTTCCCACTGCTCCTTCCACTGTAGAGCCCGGCTGCCCTGACCCTTGTTCCTCACAAAGTCTTCATCCAGCCCAGCCTGCTTCAGGGTGTCTCGATACCGCTGTTCTGCTTCCTTCCTGGCGAGGTCCTGTGGAATAGAAATGAATCTGCTATAGCTGAATTATCACATTAATTATAATATGCTTTAATACTTCTTTCCCATCCCACCACCCCACCATTAATGCTGTACACAGATTTGTATGAAAATTACTTAGAGCCTTGTTTTCAAGCTTCAAAGTGCATAGGAGGTACCTGAAGATCGGATTACAATGCAGATACTCATTTGGTAGCTCTCAGATGGGGCCTGCAATTCTGTATTTCTAATTCTCTGAGGAGATGTCAGTTGTTGTTTTGGGAACCACACCTTTGCCAGCCAAGGATTCAGATTTTTGGAAGACCAAGTGAGACAACAATGAAAAAGATGGACTAAAAACATTAAAGGTTCAAAAGCAACCAGATCATCATCAGGAACACATATATAACAGACTGAAAATAAGCTGCACTAGTAACATTCTTAATAGGATGGATGGTCTGTATGTAGACCAGAAAAGGGTTATTTTTTTGCCTTTTGATAAAGTGATATTTTTCTCAGAGTGGTGAAAGATCTTTTGAGATCTGAGAGTGAGCTTCCTAGGAAAAAGCTAACATAAAGAGCAAAAGTCATTATGAGAAATTTTTACTTAGAAATCTAAGTTGCTAAGTAAATCCAAGACAGTCCAGTGTGTGTATGTGTGTGTGTGTGTAATACGCAGGAGCTGGGGAGGACTGGACCCAGGAAATGCCTCAAAATGCACTGATAATGCCCAGCATTTGGAACCAGGTCATTACAGAATGCCAAGTTTTGTTTGAAACTCTGGAGAGGCATCTCAAAGCTGTCTGGGATGGTAGCCTTTCTAAGGCTCTTTAAGTAACCCAAGAGCTTCCTTAGAGAAATCTCAACTGAGTCCAACTTCCCTAAAAATCTAGAGAACATCTTAAAGAGAATCTTGCAGTCGGAAAGCCACGTAAAGTGGAAGAGGCCTTGTGAGGTACTTGCAAGCATCCCAACCCCTGAGGACCTATAAATGTGCCACTGCTCTAGAGGCTGGGGATGCCCAGGGCACCAGCACTACAGGAGGAGAGGTGACCTTAGCAAGTTAGAGATACTCTAACAGTGCCAGACTAATTGTATGTCTAGGATCTAATCTCCATTCTGATTCAAACTGTAAACTATAGTGAAAACCCCAGGAAGAGAAATATCCCTTTATAGATGCCTTTGGAATACAGTCTTGGATGAAATCAGTCCAAACAGTGTTCACCAATGTACTACTTACTTTGGGAAAGACAGTAGTAATAAAATTAGCCAAATTTAGAATCTTTCTGAGCCTAAGGGAAGTGTTTAATACCCAGATATTAAACTGTTTGATAATTTCTAAGAGTCATCTCATCCAAGACAGAAAATAAATGATACTTTAGATTTACCTTGGTAACCTGCTCGAAGAGATATGGCCGCCTTTGTATTCTTTTCTTCATTTCTTCCAGTTCTTTCTTATACTCTTTTGCTCTTTTACGGTCATTGTTCCTGAAATTAACAAGACTTTTAGAGTGAATTCCAGGTTTTTCCAACCTGGAATACCTTTCATTCCAGTTAAATGGAATAACTCCCATAGACGTTGGAAATTCCTAAATGTGCCTGGCAAAATTCTTGACTATGATTACAGGAGGCTACTGTAATAACCCCATTTTCAAGGCAAATGGCTCCCAAGATAGTTATCCCTTTGACACATGGAGGACACTGACCGATTCTCTTTCAGCTTTGCTTTGAACACTTCCTCCAGGCTTTTATGGGGATCCATGGCTTTTGCACGCAAGGTGACAGATTTAGATATCGCCTGACACTTCTTTTTGTGTATCTCCAACCACTGAGTACTTTCATCAGCTTTTTCCTTTTTCTCAAGTGAACATCTAAAGGGAGAGGCAAGGAAGAAATACAGATGACCAACGTGGGTATAATTTAAAGCAATCTTAGTAACCTCTCTGGAAAGTCAGTTGTTTTTTTCTATGAACAGGTGACTAATTTACCACACTGGGATTTCAGAAAGAATAAGATTCTATGGTTAAAGGCACTGGCAGATGAAGCCTTTCCAGCACCATGGACAGTGAGTTTCTGCCCTAGAAGTTCATCAGTTGAACTGGAAAACATGAGATAAAATACTCTTACACTCAGGCTTCTTGCTATCTGGAAACAGTAATACTAATAACCACCATTTGCTGAGCTACCTACACTGACCCAAGTACAAACAGGCACCAGTAAGTACTTTATAGCCATTCAGTTCAGTTCAGTTCAATCACTCAGTCGTGTCCGACTCTGTGACCCCATGAATCGCAGCACGCCAGGCCTCCCTGTTCATCACTAACTCCCGGAGTTCACTCAGATTCACGTCCATCAAGTCAGTGATGCCATCCAGCCATCTCATCCTCCATCGTCGCCTTCTCCTCCTGCCCCCAATCCCTCCCAGCATCAGAGTCTTTTCCAATGAGTCAGCTCTTCGCATGAGGTGGCCAAAGTACTGGAGCTTCAGCTTTAGCATCAGTCCTTCCAAAGAAATTCCAGGGCTGATCTCCTCCAGTATGGACTGGTTGGGTCTCCTTGCAGTCCAAGGGACTCTCAAGAGTCTTCTCCAACACCACAGTTCAAAAGCATCAATTCTTCGGCGCTCAGCCTTCTTCACAGTCCAACTCTCACATCCATACATGACCACAGGAAAAACCATAGCCTTGACTAGACAGACCTTAGTCGACAAAGTAGTATCTCTGCTTTTGAATATGCTATCTAGGTTGGTCATAACTTTTCTTCCAAGGAGTAAGCGTCTTTTAATTTCATGGCTGCAATCACCATCTGCAGTGACTTTGGACCCCCAAAAATAAAGTCTCACACTGTTTCCACTGTTTCCCCATCTATTTCCCATGAAGTGATGGGACTGGAAGCCATGATCTTTGTTTTCTGAATGTTTATAGCCATTAGCTTTTGTAATCCTAACAGCTGCCATCTGAGATAAGGACAGAAAGTCTGCCTGTCCATAGGCAACAAGACTGGGCCTCGAGGGTTAGCTACTTGCTCAAAGCTACCCAGCATTCAAGTGAAAGCCAAGGTTAGAACAAGGATATCTGACTCCCAAGCCTCTGCCCTTGACAACTGTGCTGTAAATGGTAGATTGGAAGGTGCCTGAATTCATGGTCCTTTGGAAATACATATCTGTGTTTCCACAGAGACCTGGAAATGGATCTCCTTCAATGCACAGACAATTTGGAGTCAACTTGCAGCATTTAGTTTGTGTAAATATCATTCTACAAGGTACTGTAGAGAATTCTACCAAAAAAGACTCTTGCAGTTGGATGTTTATATTCAAATGGACATATTAGGAAGGAGGGTGGGAAAGTTTAATCTGCTAATATGTCAAACTCCCTATTGCCAGAACGCGGACGTGGACATACTCTGCAGGTGGGCCACCCTCTGGTTCATGAGACCTATCGTAATGAGACCTCAGAATACGGATGCACTGAGCCTTGATTTAGCAGCTCTGACTGAAATTTGAGGAAGAAAGGAGTATCCTTTAGATTCTAAATATATTTCTAAAATCCCTGTTGTGGGTCTTCAGCAGTCAAGAAGATTCTGTGTACTCCTGTGAGCCCCACAGGAGGGCACCGAGATGCCAGTCCTCTCAGGGCTAAGCCACCTGTTACACTGTGACTACGCCTGCTGTCTTCAACTCAGAGGCCTGCTGGAGGAACTCCTGCTGGGGGCACTGGCTAGATGAGACCACCACCAGGACAGTCAGGTCAGTTAAAGAGTTAAAAATGAGGAGGCTCCTATTTCCCAACTGACTTAAAACAGTTCCCCAAGATGAATCAGAAAATCTCAAATCTCTGCCATGGATACCTCATCTTCGTTATGGCAAGGTCACACACATAGGTTCAGGCTTCTCTGAATTCCTGTTCCTATAGCTTCCTCTTTCACCAATGGATCTCCATCTGTTTGGAAACTTCTTTCTTTCCAGCCTTTGTCTGGCTGACTCCTCATTCTTCAGGTTTCACCTTAGACATCTATTACCAGACCCAGGCTGCCCAGTGCCCCTACAGTTTCCCATATTCCCCCATCATTATACTACTCACAAGATATAATAGTTGCTTCTTTGCTTTTCTGTATTTCAGACTAGATATTAAACTATAGGTTCCATAAGGTATCTCCAACTTTAACACTGTGCCCAGCACAAAGTCACTTCCCCAAGGATACTAGCTGAGTGATGGCTCGGCATTCTGCAGCACTCAGTGTGTGAGGGTCACGTGAATCCCTGTCCTGATCAGAGGCTCCCCTTCCACCCCTTTCTCAGTCTCTCTGATAACAGGGAGAGGAGGCTTGGCAGATGGGTGAGTTCCAGCATTTGGGCCAAGATCCCAGCATCATGAGCCTCGTGCAGCCTGACCACTCACCGGACTGCAGATTCCCGCTTCCTGGTGGCATCTGTGATATGTACGGGGAGGGTGTTGGCAGAGAGAGAAGCAAGCCCATTCAGAGAACGACTTCTCGACAGGCGTGTGGCAGATGGCTGTGGAGATTCCTAGAAGAAACAAAAGCTGATGTTGGTGGGACAGCATGTGCAATTAGTTTCTGTCTTCATTGGGATTCAACTGTGGTGAAGTATTAGTCAGAGTCTTCATTTCTTTATTGGGATTAAAACAAGGGTAATGAGATCTAAGGGCCAAGACTTGGATATCAGTCCCAAAGTTTTTAATTAGAGGAGAAGAGTTCTTTGGAATTGGTACTGGGACATGGCTAATGGATCCCAACTCCCTGGCTTCCAGACTTGCTTGGACTTCTTTCTGCAAAGTCCCTCTACCAAGAAGAAAGGAAGGGAAGTATTCTTGTGGTCATAAATGTTTAGGATCTGTGAATCTGCTTACAGCTGAGCCAGTGTCTTTTTTTTTTTTTTTTTAAGATAGAAAAATGTTGAGAGAAGTGCCTTCCATTGAGACTTGGCCCCTCCTGTGTTTTGGGCCTCAGCCCTGGCCCTCCTGCCTGAGCTCTCACCTTTCTCCCTTCAGAGGCGGCGACATCACAGGGCCTCCGAGTGTGACACAGGCTGGCGGTTCTCAGCAAGAAGGGCTTGTTGCGTGTTGCCTCCCGGGTGTCTCTTCTCTTTGCAGCTTGCTTCTGGAAGGCCTTGTAAAGTTCTTCGTAATCAGGGGACAGCAGGATTCACCCGAGGCTGGAATCCAAAGTCAGTGTGCAGAAACCCAAGCTTTTCCTCCTGGGTCCGTGTAGCTGTTCGAGGCTGTGGGTCAGCCTGGCTACTGGAGGGGGCAATGGGGGAGGAGGCCTTCTGGAGTGTATCTAGGGCTCTCATGTGGATGCGAATTTTCCTAAGGAGCTCAGCTTCTGTGGAAGAGAAGTCAGGGTGGCAGTGGGTGAGAAGGGACCAAGCTTCATACCAAAAGGTTTGGAGAGCTTTCCCTCTTAAATACTTGCAGTGATGGAGTGTAACGAGGCTGGAACCTGTGATTAACTTTCCAAGAATTTTGCAAGCCAGTTGGCACCGTGTGGAAAGCTTGAAAGTGGCCAGGATAGGAGTATTTATTCCATGAAAATGGCAAACACTACAGCTTCCTTTTTTTTTCTTTTTTTCTAGAGAGTGCCCTAATGAATGTTGACCAGGACACTACTGCTCTGTGCCAATCAGGCTGCAGAAGCAGCTACCATTTACACTTACTGAGCACTTTCTACAGCGTCTTCTTCAGAGATGAAGTGGGAGGGGTGGGCCAGACCCCAGCTCCTCTCCCAAGTCTCCCTTCTCGGGCAGAGGCCCCACTGTCCTCTCAACTGCCCAAGCCCACATCACTCTTGCTGCTTCCTGTCTCATTTCAGTCGCAGGTTCTGCCGTCTCCTCCTCTTTAATCTCTCTCTGGGCCAGGCTCTTTTCATCCTCTCTGCTATATATTTCTCGAGTCATTGAAATAGGCTTCTGTAGATCACAATCCCTCTGGGCTTGCCCATCCCCCTTTATTATCCCCAGAGCAGAGTGAGCTTTCTGAACTGTGTATCTGACCATGAGCCACCCTAGAACCCCTCAGCAGGGACTTTCCCGATGGCTAAGACTCCACGCTCCCAATGCAGGAGGCCCAGGTTCAATCCAGATACTAGATCTAGGTCGCGGAACTAGATCCCACATGCTGCAACAAAGACCATGCACAGCCAAATAAATAAATAAAATCTGAAAAACAAAACCAAACCCAACCCCTTCAGTGTCTCCCTGCTGCCCTTGAGATGAAGGCCAAACTCCCTCCCGTGCCCTGCAAGGCCCCAGGCCCAGCTTGTGTCTGTCTGTCCTACCCTTCTCTCTTCTTTCTCTTTCTCCTCTACCTTTCCATGCCTCGAATGTGCCTAGCTTTCTTACCTTCAATGTACTGTCTCTTCCTGATACACTCTTCATTCCTTTTCTTCTGCTTCCCCATGGCTCCTCCTTTAGGGCCAGCCCCCATGCTCACTTTTCTCTGGGGACCTTCCCTCACTGTTTCCACACCTCACCACACTCTAAGTCAGGTCCCTCTGTTACATGTTCCACAGGCTCCCCCAGGCTTCCCCCTTTATCTCCTGCAAGTGACTTGTCACATTTGTAATGATTTGTCTGCCTCCCTCCCTTGTCCACAAACTCCACATCTGTTTCTTCACACCTGGGGTGTGGCATGTGTTACTGAATGAGTGAATAAAGCCAGAGTCAAGAAGCTTCGCTTGAAATAAGTACCTCACAGGAGGTAGGAGGGGGCCTTTCCTTGGGGGCAGCTGGCTATCGGTGGTGCTGGCCTAGGCTGGTCCCTAGACATCTCAGTGGCTCTCTTCTCCAGCGCCTGTGCTGCCACAGAGGTTTTGGCATCCACTCACTGAGACAGACGAGGTCATCAGGATGAACCTAGGGCCTCCCATCCCTCTGCCGACCAGGCGCCCCCACTGTACCAGCCGACCCAACCCCACCCGTGGCCTGGGCCTGCACTGAGCAAGGTCTCTGACGGGGCCACCCCCGAACAGCCCATCTCCATAGCCAGGTTGACCCCTGAGCCCAACTCTCCCCCACATCACCCGCCTCAGCACCTCCAGGTGGGAGGGGGCCAGGAGGTTAAAGATGTCCTTACCCTGGAGTTTGTCCCCAAGGGCTGGCTCCAGAACAGACTTGGGGATCCTCTTGGTGGCCTTCTGTTTGGGGACTTTGGCTGTAGTGGCGGCGGCGGCCAGGTCCCTCTGCAGAGCAGCTTGCTTTCTCCTTTCCTCCTTCTCCAGGAAGCTGAAGGGCTTCAAGGAAGAGAGGAGCAGCTCCTTCCTCTTCTGGATCCCCGCCCGCCTGCGCGCCTCATTGCGCTCCATGACCTCCTGGTAGAGGGGCAGGTAGACGTGGGCGGGCACGGGCTGGGCCCGGAACTGCCGGGTGGCACTCGGCCTCCTCCTGGCCCTGCTTCTCGGCCTGCCGCCTCTCAGGCTCAAAGGAGGCAGGGGAGGCCAGCCACTGTGCCTTCTTCCTGGCCTCGCACAGTGTCATGCGGAATGGTTGAGGGACGGTAATGGACGACACCCAGGAGCTGATGCTTCTGTGCTGGGAGGGAGGCCTGGAGCTGGACGGTGGCTGTGGCTGAGCCTTGGGATTATGGGAGGGCAGGGTGCCCCAGGAGCTGCAGCGCCTCATGGAGCCACACCTGGGGGACAGAGCAGCTGTGTGCATGGAGGATGGGACAGCCAGGACGCCTGGCTCCTCCAAGATCCTCCACCTTCCCCCACTTCCAGCAGGTCACACCTAGTTTCTCAGCCTCATGTCACAGCCCCACAGGCCTCTGGTTTGGTGGCTGGTGGTTTTAGTCGCTAAGTCATGTCCGACTCTTGCGACCCCATGGACTGCAGCCCGCCAGGCTCCTCTGTCCATGGGATTCTCCAGGCAAGAATACTGGAGTGGGTTGCCATTTCCTTCACCAAGGGATCTTCCCAACCCAGGAATCAAACCCAGGTCTCCTACATTGTAGGCAGATGACTTACTGACTGCCTCTAGGCCTGCGCTTTTCTCAACTCCAGCCTCTCTCCTTCCCACAGGCCAACCTGGCAGCCCTAGGAAGGAAGTCTCTTCTTAGAATTGATCTAAGAGTTTTCCACTTTGCACTCTAATCTTTTCATTTGATAGAGAGAAGAGGGCAGTGATGAGGAGGAGGGGTTTAGAGTCAGGCCCAGGTTCAAAACTTGCTTCAAACAATTACCAGCTGTGTGGCCTCCAGCAAGGTTCTCCTGGAACCTCAATTTTCTCAACTGCAGAATGGCAAAAATGATATCTGCTTACATAAGGGTTATTGGGAGGAGAAAAGAAATACTATAAGAGATAAAGTATAACGGCATAGAGCAGGGCTTGGCAAGGTAAATGGACCTTGGTGCCATTCTCAGGGAGGTAGCATATTTGGGAAAGGCATCTCTTTAATCGATCCCAAAGTTTCAGTTGACTAAGGGTTACCCAGCGTGATTAAGGACTGCTGGGTAGGAATCAGAACACGTTTGGCTGATGCTGAGCTGGAGCATGGGTAAGTGGCACTTGGAGAAGGAGGTCTTTGTTTTACTGAGGAGGAAGATGAGGCCTAGAGTCACAGCATGGCTTGGCCAGAGCTGTGCACTGCCTTACCTCGCAGATGGGGGGTACTGCACCTGTGGCTTCCCACTGCCTTTGTCTTGGAAGAAACACTCCAGGTCCTCATCCTCTTCAGAGAAGCTCTCATTACTGTCTGGGTCAGATGGATAAAGGGATTCCAACAGGCACCACCTGTCTTTCTGCCTCAGTGCCTGCAGAGTCTCGAAAAAACTCCCAGTTGAGTCAGCAGTAGAGTCTGTCTCCTCCTCTGGACTGAGGAACTCACTGAGTTTGCCGGCCCTGGGCAAAACCAGACCATCCCCGTGCAGCTCGTTGTCTGCGTCTGTGTCTGAGGAGGATTTGGGGGAAAATATCTAAAACAAAATAGAACAGATTGTGGGTCAAACTATGATTTCAACACGTAACTATTAATTTCTTGTTAAATAAATCTATATATTAGGGACTGGGTTAGGGGACCAAGGAAAATGTGTTACTTGCTTTAAATAAATTTCATGTCTCAGGATACAGGCTGTGATTGGTTGGAGGGCAGGAAAGGGAATCAGAGCTGAGTTGGCTCATGCAGTGTGGTGAGCATTTGTGGAGTACCTCCCTTCACCATGCAACCCTGTGCTCTAGGAATCCTACCTGTGACCTTGGCCACACTCTGGGACCTGCCCTTTGGGGGTTTTACCTACTAGTTGCCAATCTCCCTTTTCAGGCTTCCTCTATCTACACCTCTGCTTTGCTCATATGCTAGCTAATTCCCACCCTCTTACTAGGAATGAGTAATTAACAGGAGAGACAGTGTGGTTTAGCTGAGAGTCCTAGAAAGTGGGAAATCTAACTGGGTTTAAACACTCCTTTCATTCAGAAAGTATTTACTGGTATCTAATGTGCAATGCTGGGAAAGATTGAAGGCGGTAGGAGAAGGAGACGATAGAGGATGAGATGGTTGGATGGCATCACTGACGTGATGGACATGAGTTTGAGTAGGGTCTGGGAGTTGGTGATGGACAGCCTGGCATGCTGCACTCCATGGGGTCGTAAAGAGTCGGACACGACTGAGCGGCTGAACTGAATGTGCGTTGGGCATTGGGTTAAGAACAAGACAAACAAGGTCCCTACTCATGAAGCTTACATCCTAGTGAAGGGAGAAAGACAATGTAAGATGGTAATAATTCAATAAAAGCCACAAAACTGTGATAGACTGATGGAACGGCTATGGGAAGCTTCTCTGCTGATAAAAGTCCATCAGATAAAAACCATTAGGAATGTATCTGTAATCAGAACTAGGTTGTTACTGAATACCTTCTAAAGGGGCTTCCCAGGTGGCACTAGTGGGAAAGAATCAGCCTGCCAGTGCTGGAGACGTAAGAGACGTGGGTTTGATCCCTGGGTGGGGAAGATCCCATGGAGGAGGGCATGGCAACCCACTCCAGTATTCTTGCCTGGAGAATGCCATGTACAGAGCAGCCTGGTGACCTATCCATAGCGTTGTAAAGAGTTGGACATGACTGAAGCGGCTTAGCACACACTTTGGGAAATTAGGAAACTTGGTTAGGGTGGGCGTTGAGGGCTTTTTTTAGGGTTGGTTTGTCCTGAATGATTCTGAGGAGGATTAGGGGAAGCAGGGATCAACTCTGGATGGATGCTATCATGAAGAGGGCAGTTTAGTAAGTGGGTGAATGAGCCATTTTTATTCAAAAGGTGGCAAGAACAAAGTAGGGCTGGATAAGCAGTTGGTAAGTAAGCATAATCATTTAGAAGTATGTGGTACTAGTTGTTTTGCAGGTACAATGTGGCCCTGTGAGAAATGCTGATTTCTGCTGATCTTGCTGCTGGCGTCATCTGGGTCTATTACAGTCTGAGTTGTACTTTCTCAGTCCTGGGATGACTTTCACTTTCTCACTGTGGAGGACTTTCAGGTTGACACCTGATTGGTGAGAAAAATGTCAGACTTGCCAAGATGTGGGGAAAGAGGGTTTGGGGTTCAAAAAAAAAAAAAAAAAAAGAACAAGTGCAAAGGCCTTGAGGCAGGGACCTGAGGCTGGAACAAATGATTCTTGGAGAAGTTGAAAGAGGGTCAATGTGGTTGGAGGGCAGTACTAGAGAAATCCTTAGAGAGGCAGGCTGGGGCCATGATGGGAGGCACAGGTTGACTGGCTGCAGTTGGGGGAAGGGCTGTTTCTGGTCTCCAAGTGGACACCTGGTAACGGCTGAACTGGTTGCTCAAAGATCTGGCTCTTATACTGAAAAAGAACACTGGATTTTGAGTCAAAGGTATGTGTGCCCTAGCCCTCATTTTGCTGCTGAAAAGCATTTAACTTTAGGAAAATTCTTTTCTAAAAAATGACTTTATTGATATAATTCATACATATCATACAATTCATACAACTCAGTGTACAATTCAGTGGGTTTCAGTATGTTCAGTTGTGCAACCATCACCAGAGTCAATTTTTAATCAACTCTCAAAACACCTCATTCCATTTTAGCAGTCACTTCCTATTTTCCCTAACCCATCCCCACTCCTCAAGCCATGAGACCACCAATTTACTTTCTGTCTCTGAATTTGGAGGGCTTCCCTGAAAGCTCAGTTGGTAAAGAATCCGCCTGCAATGCAGGAGACCCCGGTTCAATTCCTGGGTTGGGAAGATCCCCTGGAGAAAGGATAGGCTACCCACTCCAGTATTCTGGCCTGGAGAATTCCACGGACTGTAAAGTCCATGGGGTCGTCAAGGGTCGGACACGACCGAGCTACTTTCACTTCACTTCACTTCACTTCTGAATTTGGGGGCAAATTTCTTAATCTGTCTGTGCCTGTTTTCTCTCCTATAATACAAAATGGAGACAACAGTCCTGGAGGTGGTTAAAACGATAAGCGAAAACAGGGTCACTGCTACGATTCTCTGAAGAGCCTGACGCAAGGCGCTAGCGTTCAAGTCCCGGAGTTAAGAGCCCGCCTTCGCGTCTGCAAACTGCGGGCTAGAATCCCACCCCCGGTGACACGCCCCGGTCGTCTGTCTCCAAGGCAACGTTTCAAACAGCTCCTTGTCAGGGTTTCCTTTCCGGGGTGCAAGCCTGATCCCTCTCCTTCTTTTTCTCTCCTCACCTGATGGCTCCACTGAGCGCCGCCGGAGGCTCCTGCAGACCTCCCCATGGTCATCTCCTCAGCCGGGTAGAGAGACAAACGGTGGTGACAGCGGCGGTGGAGGCGCAGTAGACGCGGCTCAGGTTCCGCCCCCTTTCTAGCGTGGGCCTCTGATTGGCTTCCAGGCTATCCCGCCCAGTCAGGGAGGGCTCGCTTTCTGATTGGTCTATTCTCTTCGTACTTTATACTTCCGGTTTTAAGATCGTGGCTCTAGCGGCCGGTGATTGGACGGCTCGTCTCCGGAAGTGCTGCCTTAGGCGGGCCTGTTGAGTTCAGATCAATCGCTCCGATAAGGCGCAGGTCAGCGCAATGGCGGCCCAGCTGACTAGGGTCCGGTGCGGCGCTGTCTTTGCCGCTGCCCAGAAGGGCCCGCGGGTCTCCTGCCGGAGGTGGGCTGGCGCCTCGGCGGACAACGTGTACGATGTGGTGGTGTCAGGGGGAGGCCTGGTAGGCGCCGCTATGGCTTGTGCCTTAGGTAAGCGCATCTCTAGGCCGGTATTTGCGGGGAGCGAGGCCATGAAACGATGAGGAGTGTGGGAGCCCTGGCACTGTTTGCCCAAAGCCTGAGTCTTACACATCTTGTGGTCCATTCCCTGCCCAGAGGAACCGCAGGACCCGAGGGGCAAACGTTTGTTCCTTCAGAATCCGAAGGGTCAAAAGTGGGAGTGACCGTGAGAGTCCTTCCGACACGTGGGGACACAGACCCGCCCAGGGTTATTTCGGTCTGGACACCGAAGTCATCCGGCAGTTGTCTACTGAGCTAGGTTAGGCGGTTTTCTTGTTGATGTTTTTTAGACCGCTTCATTGAGATATAGTTTGCATGCCACACACTTCAGAAGTAATGATTTTTAGTTTATTCGTAGAGCTGTGCAGCCATCGCCACAATGAATCTTAGAACATTTTTATCACCACCCCCCACCCCAAAGAAACGCGAACCCGTTAGTAGTCACTGCCCATGCAGTCCGCCCTATCCCCCCTCTCCTCCACCCTAGTACCCTAGGCAACCACTCATGTACTTTTTCATCTCTATAGATTGGCTTTTTCAGGACTTTTACATATACGTCAAATCTGCTTAATGTTTTCAGGAATCATCCAGGTTGCAGCATATGCGTGTGTGCTTGCTCAGTCACCTCCTAGTCTTTGCGACCCCATGAACTGTCGCTTGCTAGGCTGCTTTGTCCCTGGGATTTTCCTGGCAACAATACTGGAGTGGGTCGCCATGCCCTTCTCCAGCGGATCTTCCCAACCCAGGGATCGATCGAGTCTCCTGCACTGCAGGCGTTTTCTTTACCGCTGAGCCACGGTGGGGAGCCCAGCGTGTGCCAGTACTTTGTTTCTTTTATCGCCAAATAGTAAACAATATTTTTGCTGGATATACATAGCATATTTTGTTTATTCATTCACCAAGTGATAGGCATTCGAGTCGTTTCACTTTGGAGCTATAACAAATAATGCTACTAATCATTTCTTTTACATGCTTTTGTTTGTGTAAACATGTATTTTTGGTTATCTTGGATATAATCTTAGAAGTGGATTTTCTGGGTAAACTCTGCTTAACGTTTTGAAGAACTGCCAGAGTTCTAGAGTGGCTGCACCATTTTACATTCCCACCAGCAATAAATGAGAGGTCTCATTTCTCCACATCCTGGACAGCACTGTATTGTCTTCTGGTTATTAGTTATAGTGAGTGTGAGGTAACATCTCCTGGTTTTGATTTGTATTTCCCTTGACGGAGAAGGAGATGGCACCCCACTCCAGTACTCTCACCTGGAAAATCCCATGGACAGAGGAGCCTGGTAGGCTGCGGTCCATGGGGTCGCGAAGAGTCAGACATGACTGAACGACTTCCCTTTCACTTTTCACTTTGATGCACTGGAGAAGGAAATGGCAACCCACTCCAATGTTCTTGCCTGGAGAATCCCAGGGATGGCGGAGCCTGGTGGGCTGCCGTCTATGGGATCACACAGAGTCGGACACGACTGAAGTGACTTAGCAGCAGCAGCAATGACTAATGATGACTGTTCTTTCCTGTGTTTATTGGTTATTTGT
The DNA here is from genome assembly GCA_917880005.1 of Nanger dama. Lineage (NCBI taxonomy): Eukaryota > Metazoa > Chordata > Mammalia > Artiodactyla > Bovidae > Nanger > Nanger dama. Next base: position 18,135,443 of record CAKJTW010000003.1, on the reverse strand, counting down.
GTATCTTCTTTGGGGAAATGTCTGTTCAGAACCTTTGCCCATTTCTAAATTGGACTATTTGTCTTTTTATTATTGAGTTGTGTTTTTTATATTGGATTGGCCAGAAAGTTCGTTTAGGGTTTTCCATAACATGTTATGGAAAAACCTGAATGACTCTTTTGGCCAAGCCCATATATTCTGGGTACAAGCCCCTTACAAGATAAATGATTTGCAGATGTGTTCTCCCATTTTGTGAGTTGTTTTCTCACGTTCTTGATGGTGTCCTTGGAAGCTCATAAGTTTTTAATTTTGATGAAGTCCAGCTTATCAATCTGTTACCACTTTTACTTTTGGTATTATGTCTAAGCAATCATTATCTAACCTCAAATCAGGAAGATGCGCTCCTATGTTTTCTTCTAAGTTTTGTAGTTGTTACATTTCAGCCTGTGATCTACTTTGAGTCCAACTTTTGCTTTTCCACCTATAATTTAGACTGCTCTTACCTTGTGAAGTAGATATTTTTATCTTTTATATGAAGAAACTTGCTTAGCAAGGTTAGGTAATGACCAGAGTCTCACACCAGGCAGAGACAGAATTTGAACCTAGGCCAACAAATTCTTTTGCTTTTAACAATTGTACAGTGACTTTCAGAAATTGGATTTGAGTTTTCTGGCTTCCATGGTGGCTCAGATGGTAAAGAAACTGCCTGCAATGTAGGAGACCCAGGCTTGATTCCTAAGTTGGGAAGATCCCCGGGAGAAGGAAATGGCAACCCACTTAAGTATTCTTGCCTGGAGAATCCTGTTGACAGAGGAGCCTGGTGGGCTACAGTCCATGGGGTCATAAGAGTCAGACACGACTTAGTGACTACTCCACCACCACCAGTATTCTTGCCTAGAGAATTCATGGACAGAGGAGCCTGGCAGCCTATAGTCCATGGGATCATGAAGAATCAGACACGACTGAACAGCTAACACTTTCATTTTTCAATAATGAGAAAGTCTTTGTTGATTTCAGTGTGGGCTGATAGTCACATTTTCCCTAGAAGTGGGGAAGTTTCCTCTTCTAGGCGACTGGCAGCAAACAGTGCTTTATATAAGCTAATGGGCTTGAGTCTCAAAATCATTTTGTAAAATAACAGTTATCAGCACTTGCTATAGGCATCTTTTAAAAGTATCCTGCGTATACTTTTTTTTTTCTGTGCCAAGCAGCTTGTGGAATCTTAGATCCCAACCAAAGGTTGAAACCTGGGCCTGGCAGTGAGAGCACCAAGTCCTAACTATTGGACTGCCAGGGATTCCCTATATTTTCACAGTTTGAGAACAAGAAACAGAGAAGAGCTTAATTGTCTTGTAGTGACTTTACCTCTTAACTGTTTATACAATTTTCTATGATATGTACTTGAAAAGTTTTTTAGTCTTACTGAGTTTTTGCTAATTTCATTAATATTTGGTGTTGTGCTGTTTTCTTTGTTTAGCTTTTTTTTCCTTCCTGTTCTCTCTCTCACCCCATTTGCCCTATCCCAAGGATGGAAAGTTTTTATAAGCGTAGAGAATTCTGTATTATAATTGTTCATTTTTCTGTTTTTTTTTTTTTCATAGAAGTATAAATTCCTTAATTCAAGGCTGACTTTAAGCAGATACTTGCAAAACAATTCTCTGTGTAAGTTTACGAAAGAGAGGTCATAGGCTGAATACACCAGGTTATGAGTCGCTGCCTCTAAGTAAGTCAAACCTGCCAAGCATAGGTTTTCCCTAAAAATTCACACACCAACTAATTTCTTGTTTTAAAAGCTCAGAGAAAATAGTGAATGTTAAAATATGAAAATTGAAGCTCGGTGGGAGATTTGTAAGTCTTTGGTACAATTTACTCAGTGAGCAAGCCTCTACTTTTTTCATATAAAATATAAACATAGTAAGGAGACTCTGTCCTTGGGCAGGTCCCGCTGAATCAAGTAAACCACCTGCTTGAGATTTTGTGCCTGCTAGTGTCTCCCCTTGATCATCATGGCCTGTATCCCCAAAAGTATTCTTTGCTAATAGTTTATATGGTGATCAGCTTTTACATTTTGACATCCACTTAATCTTGGATAGCTGCTTTAAAAATGAAAATTGTCCGTGGCCTCTTCACATTTCCCTATAGACCAGTTTATGTTTTCCTTGATTCTTTTCTTCTTTAAACTCACATTAGTTTAACATTAGTTTATGTTTTAGGCTTGAAATGTCTGTTTCCCTCTCAGCATTGTTACTTGTAAATGATATTCTCCAGTAATTTTTTTCCAAGAGAGTTTCCTAAAACAATGATGTTAAATAGCTAAAAATAAAATACTGAAAAATAAAGTATTGACCCTGACTATTTTATGTGCTTGGAGATCTTTTTTTTTTTTTTACCAAAGGAAATTTATAAAGTACATAGTGTTATGTATGCGTTTGTAGGCAATGAAAGCTAGAAATTATGAGAGCTGGGATTAAAATCCAGAGTTTCTGATTTTCATTTCCAGTCCAATGATTGTTTTAAATAAGAAGGAAACTTCCTTTAAAGGAAGTTAAATGATGAAGTGACAGGTCTCTATATGAGATTGCATGTATTTAAATCCTCGGTCTTGTCTCTAATTCTATCCGGGTAGAATTGTATAAATTACTCACAATTTCTGTACACTGATTTTTCTTATCTCTAAAATTAGGACAGAATAGCTTTTTATTCTTCAAAAAATTATAGTATGGATTATATCAGAAGATACTACAGTAAACTATATGCACTAGGCATATAGGAGTTAGTAAACAGCAGTGATGATAATGATAATAGTGATTCTATGGAACTTTGCTTTTAGATACGCAGGAAAAAGTAAACTATTAATATAATAATCTTGTTAGTCATAAAAGTGACAAATTATTATGGCACTAGGTTGTCATTTTATAAAACTAACTTGGGTTCTTTATAGAGTGAAATTTCAAGGTTAAAATTTAGATATTCACCTATAATTCATAATTTCATTTAATTCAATCAACAGCTAAGTTATATATGTTTATACTTTAACATAAACATGATAGAGGCTAAATGATATTATAGCCTAAAATATGTATTTTTATTATTTTTTTCTATTTCTGTTCCCCTGGACAAGTATGAGATGGAAATCTGACTCTTCCTAAATGTTTCCTGGTCTGTCATTGAACAGAAATGTCTGTTAAGACATTGAGTATTTCTTTGTGGGTTGAGGAGATAACAGCATATACTACTGGGGACATTATTGCAATAAGAAGAGAATTCCTAGCCCCCAAAGAGTTTAGAATCCCGCAAAGGGGAACGATCTGTAAACAACTAACAGCAGGAAGATTGAAATGGAAGCAAGCTACCCTAGAGGAACAAGGAACTGACCTCTCCTGGGGGCGGAGGTGTGTGGGCACGGTATGAAGAACACTGCTGTGGCGCCGAGGCTTCAGCGAGTAGGCTCCACAGGGAGCAGGTGGCGGGGGGCTTTCGGTGCGGGCGCGGCTGCAGTTAGGTCAAGGCCGGAGAAGTGATGGACCAGAAACCACCCGCTCTGCTGAGCGTGGCCATGGCCGGGGCTCCCATCCTTCAGAGCAGAACCGCTGCCGCACGGCAGGGGGCGCCATGCCGAGCTGGTGGGTTCAGTGCTGCTCACTCCCTTTCCCGCTGGAGCTGCCCTTGATTTGCACCCTTTCTTTGTTGTATGTTACAATAGCGCCTTTTTTTGTCATTTACATTCCAAAATAAAAAGAGGGGTCAAGGTTTGTGGGGTTTCCTGACCATTACTAAGTACAACCTGCAGTGTTCCTTCTCTCTGGTAATTCCATCACCGGTGTTTTCTCCTGTCTTGGTAGTGGCAGCTCACTGTTTCATCTTTTCCTGCACCTTCTTCTGAGACACTGTGGAGGCTCTTGCGTCTGTGCTAGTCACCCAGTACCAAAGTCTCCAAGTCCTCTTTTCACTTCACTCTACAGATGTTTTAGGACCAGAGTTTTCGGCACCACTGGATTTTCTTGGTTCTCTTTTCTTTTATAAGCTCTTTTATCTTTGACTTAATCTTGAGACCACAGTGAATTTTGTTAGCTTTATTTTTTGTTGAACAGGATTTGTAATTTTTAGTGACTTAATACTTTTAAGGTTGTAACTATGTGGTATCTAAATACTGCCGCCTTCCTCCTTTTTTTCTTTTCTAGGGCATTCTATTCCCTTGTTACGGGTTATGCCATTATTTGCTTCTTTGCACATGGCAGGGGTTGGTCTGGAGAGTTCTTATTGCCACGAGCAGGGTGGTTTACATGACTGAAAAGGTGCTTTGTGTTACTGCTTAGGACTCCGTATGATGTTCCCTTTTATGTATCCTGTAAGAAATTTGTATCCTAAGCACTAAGGAATTAGTTAATATGATACTTCTCTTGGAAATGAGAGAATAAATTGATTTTTCTAAAATGATATAGCATTTTGTTTCTTCTTTTTTTTTTTAGGACATGATATTCACTTTTGTGACAAGAAAATCCTGTTGTTAGAAGCAGGTCCAAAGAAAGTGCTGGAGAAATTGCCAGAAACTTACAGCAACAGGGTCAGCTCCATCTCCCCTGGCTCTGCAACCCTTCTCAGTAGTGAGTAGAAGATCCTCTGTCATAGTGCCAGCCTCCTGTCTTGACTGCAGGATGTCCCGTAGGGCAGAGTCATCAGGGCACCTGGCCAGGAGGGAGCTCACCGAGGTGCCTGGGAGAGGCGGGTGGGGGTGGTAAGTCTGTACGTAGCTAAAGATCCCAAGAATTGTTCATGTGTCCACTTCCACTCTGAGGAAAACTTCCAGCAGACATGTGGGTCCATGTGGGCATCATTTGTGATGTTGGGTCATTATAAATTGGTGGAATGGAAACTATATGAACTAACTGTGACCCTTCACTTGGTGCCAGCATCCTCTTTATTCCCAGAGTCAGCCGTCTGTGGGGCTGGGGAGCCTGAATGCTACATGCCTTTAGGATGTAGATGGATGTGTGCATGGTTAGCACATGGTCTTAAGGTCTCTGCCAGATGTTGCTCCCTCAAGCCAGCCTATGTGTAAACATCCCATCTAAGATGAGACTCTTACATCATTCTGTAGCCCCTTATACTGCTTTATTTTTTTTTTATGACACTTAGTACTTGATATTATGATTGGGGGCGGGGGGGAGGCATCTGTCTTTCCAGCTAGAATCTCAGCTGCTGAAGGGCTGAGATTTGTCTGGTTTCCCACTTTGTGCTCAGTACCTGGAAGTGTATCTGGCACATAGTAAGTGCTTAATAAATATCTCATGAATGAATTGCTTTGGTTCTCTAGATTTAAACAAAAACCACATCTTTAACCAAGGAGTTTGTAACCTCAGTGGGCTTCCCTGGTGCCTCAGACAGTAAAGAATCTGCCTGCAGTGAGGGAGACCTGGGTTCAATCCTTGGGAAGATTCCCCTGAAGAAGGGGATGGCAGTCCAGTTCATTATTCTTGCCTGGAGAATTCCATGGACAGAGGAGCCTGATGGGCTAAAGTCTATGCAGTCACAAAGAGTCAGACAGGACTGAGTGACTAACACTTTGTAACCTCAGTAGGTTGATTTTTGTAACACTTTTTTTGTAATTCAGTAGGATGACTTTGTAACCTTAGTAGGATGGTGAAGAGAAAGTATAATATGGATTTAATTTCCTTTATTATTTCTCTCTTTCAATGTGATTTGACCTTTGATCATGAAAGCTGGGTCTTTTTTCATGCTGTGTAATCAGAACTGGGAAACAGAGTAGCTTAGCTCCTAGCACCAAACAGGATAGAAGTGGTGAGTATTTCTCTATTATTGAACACTGAGAACAATCGCTCACTCAACAGGAAGAAGGGACAGAGGAAGACCCAGGAGGGAGGGAGGTCCCATGAGATTGCTCTGGTCTATATGTAGCTCTTTTCTCTCTTAGGTTTTGGTGCCTGGGACCACATCTGCAACATGAGATACAGAGCCTTTCGGCGAATGCAGGTGCCTCCTTTATCACTTTTGGCAAGATATCTCGGTCTGTCTTGAGTTAAAATAATGGAGTACACATTCTCCAGGTTTTCTGTAAATGTGGGAAGAATTCAGGCAGAGTTTACACTCCATCTCAGGAAGCAGGAGGGAAGCATTCACAAGAGAATTTTCTTCTTACTGTATATCTCCTGCCAGAGGGACTGACACCTTGGGGTTGTTCTGTTTCAGTCCCTTGGGAAAGCGGTGCTATTTCTGATTAGAGCAGTACCTCCTTTACCCTGGGTTGTAATACATGCTTTCAAACCTTTATGTTTCCAGGTGTGGGATGCCTGCTCAGAGGCCCTGATAATGTTCGATAAGGATAATTTAGATGACATGGGCTATATAGTGGAGAACGATGTCATCATGCATGCTCTCACTAAGCAGCTGGAGGCTGTGTCAGGTGAGGCCCCTGACTCTCCGGTCTTCCAGTCACTCTTTGGAAGGAGAACTGGCCTAGAATTATTCTCGGACTTACTGGAAGGATCCCTCTTATAGATATTGATGTTCACCATAAAGAAGCCCTCTGAGGGTTATTTCAGGGTTGTTCTTCCTCTCTCTTTTAAAACAGCTTTACTCAGGTATTACATACAGTAAGTGTACACCCATTCTAAGAGTACAATTCAGTGACTTTCTGTTTTTCAGAATTTGCCTCTTCTGGACATTTCATTTAAGTAGACTTATACAATGTGTATTTTTTGTGTCTGACTTCTCTCCCTGAATATATTTTTGAGATTTATTCATGTTGTAGCATGATTCAATGCTCCAGTCTCGTGTGCATGTATCACACTTTGTTTGTCTATCATCAGCTGATGGACATTGGGTCGTTTCCACTTTTTAGTGGTTGTGAATACAGCTAGGGACATTTGTGTACAAGTTTTTGTGTGGATGTATGGTTTATTTCTTCTGGGTGGATTCTTAGGACTAGAATTGCTGGGTCATGTAATAATTCTATGTTTAACATTTTCATAAATTGCCAAACTTGAAAGAGGCTGCACCATGTCACTTTACTGCCAACAAATTTAAGAATTCCAATTTCTCCACCCCTTGCCAAAACTTATTCCCTTAGCCTTTCTTTCTTTCTTTCTTTTTTTTTTTAATAGCCATGCTAGTAACTGGTGAAGGCAATGGCAACCCACTCCAGTACTCTTGTCTGGAAAAATCCCATGGACGGAGGAGTCTGGTGGGCTGCAGTCCATGGGGTTGGGAAGAGTCGGACACGACTGAGCGACTTCCCTTTCACTTTTCACTTTCATGCATTGGAGAAGGAAATGGCAACCCACTTCAGTGTTCTTGCCTGAAGAATCCCAGGGACAGAGGAGCCTGGTGGGCTGCTGTCTGTGGGGTCATACAGAGTTGGACATGACTGAAGTGACTTAGCAGCTTACAGCAGTAACTGTGAGGTGGTGTCTCGTAGTTTTGATTGTATTTACCTGATGACTAATCATGGTGAGTGTCTTTTCAGATGCTTGTTGGCTATTTGTTTTTTTTTTTTTGAAAGTGTCTATGCAAAACCTTTTGCCTATTTAGAACTATATTGTCTTTATTTTTTTAGTTATAAGGGTTCTTTGTGTAGTCTGGCTATAAATTCCCTTTATATACATATATGTGTGTGTGTGTGTGTGTGTGCATATATATATATGTTTTATAGATATTTCAGGGTTCTGGAGGGAGAAAAATTGGAAGCAACTTAAATGCTTTTTGATATGAGAGAATGGTTTGAACATTGAATGAACTTCCATGTAGTTTTAAAAGATAACTTAGATCTAATAGTCATTTAGAAACATGTCCCACAATATACTGGTGAAAAAAGTCTGTGTTGTATGATCCCACTTGTATGTGTGTGTATGAGGGGGAATGGGGTGTGTGCATGTACAAACATAGGAAATTACCTGGAAAGCAGTAGAACAAAGCTTTAACTGTAGCTATATTTGAGTGGTATGATTAAAGGTGATTCTCCCTGTCCCCCACCCTTTTAAACCTTTATTTGTAGTTCAGACTTTTACACCAAGTAAAAGTAATAAACATATAATTTTTATGATCAGAAAAGTAAAATGTCTTCCAGGGGGAAGGAAAACCTTATGAAATCTAGAACCTGTTTGAGCCTGTGGTATTCTTCACCCTGTTTGTCTGAAAGCACATGTGGGTTCATTTGGACATAGAGTGAAAAAGAAACTAGAGGAGCAGGAGTGGGGAAAAAAGAGCGCCTGGTCAGGTTTAAGTCGGTGAGAGATTCTCCCTCACACACACACTGATTCAGCCCTGTGGCCTCTGTCTTTTATTAGCTCTTAGACCATAACATTGATCACATGGGTTTTTTTTTAAGCTCTTATTTAGGAGTCAATGATAAGATAAAGATAAGCTGTCTTGCAACCTTGCTTTATTTAGTTACTGAGTTTTTTCCTCAGCCTGTGGGCCAACTGTCTAATGTTTTGTTTTCTCTCTTCTGACCTCCCTAGACCGAGTGACCGTTCTCTACAAGAGCAAAGCAGTCAGCTATACCTGGCCTTATCCATTTTCCATGGCAGACTCCAGCCCTTGGGTTCATATTACCCTAGGTGATGGCAGAACCCTCCAGACCAAATTGTTGGTAGTTGAAGATTCTTATTTTGCCAGAGGTCTTGCATATCTGCGTCTTTTATTAGAGTCTGTGGTCTCTTGTTTTAGATCTTAGCTCTAGTTGAAGTTGATTTGAGGCAAAGCTTTTGGCTATAAGGACCTGGACCCACTCAGACCAGCTCCAGTTAGGATGGCCCTATTGTAAATGCTGTACAGGAGGCAGTCTCTCAGACCACCATATGTCTTGAAATAAAGGATAGCTGGCCTTACAGGGACAGGAATCAGAGGGTCAGAAAATGAGCCCTCTCCCTACCTCTAAGGAATCCTGCAGTCACTCATCTTGTGTCTCCCATTTTTCTTCTTTCTGCTCATCAGCTTCCCCCTTTACATGGCAGCCATTCTCAGCCTTATATCAGGACTGTTCGGCTCCAGTGTCTGCCTTGCTGCTTTCTAGTTCAGTATGAAGAGACTTTGGCTGAGTTTAACCTATGGCTGGCCCTTCTTGGGTCAGATGTCCAGCTGTGGTCCCTTCACTGAAGCTGGGATCGCTTATGTAGGGCTTCTCCTCTAGGGGCTGGGAGTGAGGTAGGTGTGATAAAGAGTTGCCTGTCCCAGATGGGCAAGTTGCCTTGCCAACAGTTGGAACTAGAGAAAACTTTTAGGAGGCAGGGACAACCTTCTGGAATAGTTTTGTTAATTAAGAGGTTGGCAGACTCAGCAGGCTCTTGTCTGCACACAGATTGGTGCAGACGGTCACAACTCAGGAGTGCGGCAGGCTGCAGGAATCCGGAATGTTAGCTGGAACTATGACCAATCCGCTGTCGTGGCTACTCTGCATTTATCGGAGGTAAGATCCTGAGCCCACCATCGGGAGCCCTGCTCATGCCTAACTGGTACTGGGCACTTCTGACAAGGACTTTTCTCCTGTGTGTTGTAGGCCACCGAAAACAATGTAGCTTGGCAGAGATTTCTCCCCTCTGGGCCCATTGCTCTGCTTCCGGTAAGAAGTCCTTTTGGCTTGTCTTCTTAAACATGTCAACCCTTCTCCTTTTAGAACCTCAGCCTTTTGCTAGCTGTAAGGGACTATGCCCACACTAGCTTTGTTACCCCTTCTTATCATGCCTGAGAGCTCTTAGGAACCGAAGTGTCAGCCCTTGGCATTGATGTTCTTTGACACAGCTGTCAGACACTTTGAGTTCCTTGGTTTGGTCCACATCCCATGAACATGCAGCAGAGCTGGTCAGCATGGAGGAGGAGGAGTTTGTGGATGCCATTAACTCTGCCTTTGTGAGTATCACCTGCCAATGATGCGATGTGGGGATAGATACAGAAAGATGGTTCTGAGTGAGAAGAAAGGAATAATGAATACACTGCCCCTTTGGACCTGTACCACTTGATCTGGATTACATGGGGGAGAGGCTTCAGGAAAATGTAAAACCACAGAAATTGGCTTGTGTGCCCTTCTGAGGGTTGTGGGCTGCTGCTCTGCTGACTGAAACAGCTGCCTGGGTGGAAGTTACTTGGATAAGTAATTTTTTTTGAAGTGATAATACTTTGATCGTTTTTAACAGAAGCCAGCAAGAACAAAAGGAACTAAACGTACTAAAGGGGCTTCCAAGATAAATGATGACCCTTTCTGGGTTACTTAGTATATGTTCCTGGCATAAGGCCTTTGCAGTACATTCGTTCAGCAAGTTACGAGTGCTGCTGTGTAGATGGCGCTGGAGTTAGACAAGTGAGATATAGTCACTGCTTTCAGGAAGCGCAGAGTGAGGAAGGACACAGACATGAGTTAGGGTCCAGTGTAGCGTTTGCATAGGATATTATACTATGGAGCTTGGAGGAGAACGACAGACACAGAGGACGGTTTGGAGGGAGGTTTACAACGTGATGGTAGCTTCTGGACACTCCTAGGTGTTACCCTGGTGAAGTAGAATTGAGTGGACATTCTAAGCAGAGGGGTGTGTGGAATCAAGAGCATGCTGGGGAGAGAGCTGCTTTGTGGCTGGCACATGCATTTTGAGGGTTAGGAATGGTGAAAGGTGAGGCTCAGAGGTAAGCAGGGGCAGCTCATGAGCAGTTTGACTTGATCCTGCAGCTTGTGGGGAGTGATGGGGAGTTGCATTTTGCATTCATTTGAGAGGTTGCAACTTGTGGTACCACTACCCATGGCTGTGATTATAAAATGGTTGCCTTGTTGAATGTTTTAATTCCCCGCTGGAATTGCTGATGAACTTTCACTTTGTTTTGTGGTCGATACTACTCAGTGGAGTGATGTGAACCACACAGACTTCATCGACTCAGCTGGCTCCATGCTGCAGTCTGCGGTTGCCTTTCTGAAGCCCACTAGAGTCTCAGCTCGCCAGCTGCCCCCCAGTGTAGCCAAGGTGGATGCCAAAAGCCGAGTCTTGTTTCCTCTTGGGTTGGGACATGCTGCCGAGTACGTACGGCCTCGGCTGGCCCTCATTGGGTAAGACTATAACAGCAGAGCCGCTCCCTTTTCCCTCTGGCTGGAGGCCACACCTGAACTCTGCTTTATTCTTAGGGATGCAGCCCACAGGGTCCATCCACTTGCAGGGCAAGGTGTCAACATGGGCTTTGGGGATATCTCCAGCTTGCTCCATCACCTCAGTACGGCAGCCTTCAATGGCAAAGACTTAGGTAAGGATTCAGTGTACCTTGGAGAAGTATCCCGAGCTCATATAATATGGGAAGATCAGGAGAATGGCTCCTCAGGAGCCAGATATAGTGGGCATAAATGCATCTGGTTTGCTAGGAAAGAAAACAGCACCACAGAATTAGGGAGGTAACCTTGCCTTTTCCCTCCAGGCTCCATGAGCCACCTCACAAGTTATGAAACAGACAGACAGCGTCACAACACCGCTCTTCTGGCTGCTACGGACCTACTGAAAAGGCTCTATTCCACCAGGGCTACCCCCTCGTGCTGCTCAGGACCTGGGGCTTGCAGGCTACAAATGCAGTGTCTCCACTCAAAGTAAGAGAGCTCTCCCAGATCTCCAAGAATCTTGCTCACTGAGGAATGACTCGGCCAATGACTCTTTAATTTCTTTGAATTAATTTTCTTGGCTATTAAATTATCATCTTTATCTGAATACCTTCCCCAGTGGTTATGAGCAGAAATGTCCCTGCTGGGCTTTCTGGTACTAGCCCACAGGGAAGCAGTAGCTTGACATAAAATAGTGAATGGGGGTCTTAAAGATGCTTCAGCTCCTTTTGCTGCTGTCCAGTTTCTTTCCTGAGAAACCTCCATTAAAAGTTACTTTGGAAGGACTTGGAAGGAGAATCTGTTTGGAACTTTCACCAATTTTTGCTTCAATCACTTTAAATATTTTATATTATCTTCACCTGCCTTCATACCTTAAAATGTCAAGAGTATCACTCACTTGATTTCATTTTATCTCTAGGAACAGATTATGGCCTTTGCAAGCAAATGAATACTCTTCTGGAGATGAAAAATGAATATCGAACATCTTTTCCAAGACCATAGTAATATCATTTCAAAATTTAATAAATTTACATTAGAATTCTTCTGTCTCTTTTTCTCCTCTGCTTAATGAACTTTTGGAGCCCAAATAATGAGTGATAATTTCTGGTGAGGAGGGCATATCAACCAAGCCAAGTGAAAAAAACCAACGGAAGACTATGACTTGGTTGAAAAGAAATTTTTATTAACTTAAAAATTGCTAAGGTGCCACTCATTCATTTTCACTTGTTAACAATTTTTTTGAAAAAGAAGATTTATACAACTTTTTAAAAATGCTGGTTGTAAATTTATACAGTTTTTTGATAATTAGAAAGTCAATTGATACATTTTTGTTAGAACTGCTATTTTAAAATAATGCTGGAATGCAGAATAAGACACATTGCTTTAACCTTTATTATAGGTATATTAGACTTTGTTAAAAGGAAACCAAATTTTAAAATGCTAGTTATTACTTCCTTATCACAGCACCATTTTTCATCGATGGCTCCTCTGTGGGACACCACTGTATTCTGTCATAAAACAATAAATAATTTCATTGCACAGGTTAAAAGACCTCAAAAACCAGGTCAAAAGAAAAGAATCTGATTAGCAGCAGAATTTGTTCACGTTTGATTGCAGACTGCTGGCAGACCTGGGTGGGGCGGGTTGCTTTACTCTGCAGTTTTGAAGTGCCTACCTCACAGACCCCAAGATGCCTATTGAAGAGATTTTTGGATCCATTGGATTTGTATGCCATAAAGAATATCTTGCCCAGAAGTCTGATTTGAAGATGAAAGAAGATAACAGTCTGCTTTTGACCCAAGGTAAGCTTTTCTTGGGAAATGTTTTTGAAGGAGTGGGAAATGTGTTACCACAGGGGAGCTTTTCAGGTAAATGCAGAAAATTTATAAGATCCTAGAGTAAAAACGTGAATGTTGCAAGTCTTCCTGGAATCTCAGGAAAAATGTGCCCAGAATGAAAGATGGCAGCTCTGGGAAAAGCTGGGTGACTACTGGCAAAGTCCAGAAAGGTCACTGTAGGGGAAAAAGGTCATCTTTCCTAAGAAAATGGAAAGGTAAAAGAACATGGACTCTACAACAGTACAGAAACAAAATCAGGCAAGACATGAATTTTAAGGCACACCTTGCAAGGACCTCCATAACCCACAGAGGATGTTTTGATGAAAACACAACATCCACTATGTGGCAGGCCTTGTCCTAAGTATTTGAAATATATAACATTTATAGAAAGGAAACCTAATCACCAATAGTAGACCCTGTAGGACCTCTTAGTAAAGGCCCCAAAAGTATACTAGTGGCAGAAAGAATATTATAGACAAACTTTTGTAAGAAATAATTCTCATTCCAAATTGTTCTTACAATGGATAAACTGGTTAATTCTCCAGATGTTCTAATCAAGATTATCAGAAAATATGTAGCTACATTTCTGGAGTTATAATGCATCTGCCCAAGAGTTCTGAAAGTATTTGGGATGACTAAAGGAGTCAGCTGAACAATGTGTGGCCTTTATAAAAAATGTTTCAGAGATAAATTGTGGTGATAAAAGACCACAAAATCTTACTTCTCTGAACCCATCAAGTTGGAGGAGTCTTTACTGAACACAGCTTCTCTCTTGGGAAAACATGGTTTCTAATGGGAAACGGTCTCCCCGGTGAAGTTTATGGGATTTCAGTTCTCAAAATAGGAACTGAACCTGGGCCCTCACCAGTGAGCATGGAGTCCTAACCACTGGACCACCAGGGATTCCCTGTCCCTGATCTTGAACATTTAGTGTATGAAGACTGGTTCTAATGGCCTTCTCTTTGGACAAAGATGGGAAGGTCCAGAGGTCAAGTAGTATGTTAAAGAGAATGTAAGGGATTTAGGAGTTGTTTTCTTCAAAACACCAAAAGACTATGAAAGTGAAAGTGAAGTCATAGCCACCCCACTGTCCTCTGTCCATGGAATTTTCCAGGCAAGACTACTGGAGTGGGTGGCCATATCCTTCTCCAGGGGATCTGCCTGACCTAGGGGAACCCAGGTCTCTTGCTTTGCAGGCAAGCACTTTACCATCTGCGCCACCAGGGAAGCCCCAAAAGACTATGGAGGAGGGATTTTTTTTTTTAACATCAGTGCAGTCCCAAAGTGGAATGAGTTGTCTGGAAACATGCCTTAAACAGAAACTGATAGTGATAACAAGTTAGAAACATTAAGGGACTGCAATGGGTAGAAGACTGGACATTTTTAGCTGTTTCCAACTCTAAAGATTCTATTATTTCATTCTGTTTTAGCATTTTTGGAGGAAGGAATAGGTATAAAGGTGACCTCAGTGTAATTAAACATTAGTGTGAAGAATGAAAAAATGCCACATAGAATTGCAAAAACAAATTTGGGGGATAAGTATATAGAAATTTGCCTAGTTATTTGCACATATCAGATATTAAATATTTCTTGACTCAGTGGACTATCTTTAAAAATAAGCTTCCCTAGGAACTGATGTGAGGGCCGAGTATATTTATGTGAAAAAGCTGAGTCTACTGTGGAAGCTACAAGTGTAGAGATACAATTCTGCTGGAAGGAAGCTGGAGGTAAAGAGCCAGACTACAAGAAGGTCTTCCAAGTCCAAGAACAATCAAGTGGGTAGACCAGCAATTGCTGGTCATGTGGGAGAGAACAAGATAATGGACTTTAGGGGAAATAATTCAGAAAATCGAATGCTGAATCTTCAAAGTGAGCATCCACTATATGGATGTGGGCCAAGATGGCCAACCAAGTCAAATGTATCACCAGGAAGGGTATCAGAAACCCTGGGACTAGACAGCTATGTAGAGAATGCCAGCTGAAATGATCAGGGGGCAGGGCAGAAAGAGACACTGCTATGAAGAGACTAAAAGGGCAAGCTGAAAAGGGGCTATGACCAAAATCTAGGTCCTTGGACCTCTTACCAGAAGCCAGGGTATAGCTGTATTAGAAATACAAAGAAATAAAATTTAAGATGACAATGTAAACATGAGCGTAGGAGGAGGTACTTGCAGTGGAAACACATACATACTCCTTATATAAGATTGGATATGTTCATTAATCCGAGGGTCGACTGATAAAAAGTTGATTAAAAGGTGGTCTGTACAAGGCAGCCACACCCTCCCAAAACATGTCCCCTTAACTGGATGTCCCCCTTCTGGCCAATGAGGAGTTGCTCTCCATCCTGCTGAGATTTTAGAATGGCTGCTCTCAGCTGGCTGGGTTGGCGCTAACACAAAGTGGGATCGTGTAACTTCAGATATGGTGTTTTTCTCTGAATTACACATGGAAAGCAAAACCTTTTCCTTTAAAGGCAGGTGAGTGGAAGTAAAGGTGGGACAGGGCAAAGTGTAGGAAAAATACCAGTGTCAAAAGGTCATGGGACTGTCATCAGTTTAACATCTAAGAGGATAATTAAAATGTTCAAAGGGATGAGGCACTAAAAGGGCTGAAATGAGATTTTTCTTTGGTTGCCACGGTTCCATCCCCTGGGTTCCCCAAGGTTAAGTTCCAAAGCTGTTACTTTTGGCTCTCTGATACACAAGGAACCTCAGAGATTTAGATTCTGGTACCAGCTGTGCACGAAGAGTGGTTAGGAAACAGTTCACATTTGATGTGTAAAATTAATTAAACCCAAATCTCTAGACCGAAGGGCAAGACCTGTCTACAAAAGCCCGTTCCTCTTGGTGAAACCAGCTGCTGGGCTTCAGTCCAGGTGGCCCCCAGACTAGCTCAGAACACGACAGGATCCTCTCCTCTCTCATTCTCTCTTTAAAAATGTTGGCAAATGCAGGCCTCAGAGGAATGGCGTGGCCTTAGTGGGAGATGCCCAGAGACTGCAGGAGGTGAAAGGTGGCCCCCAAGGCCCAGCCGGTCTCGATGTTGTTCACTTTCTTCGTGAGCTGTTGGGAAGGAGGAAAAAAGTCTTCACATTTTTATTCCATTTTCAACTCCAGCAAGCATAACAAGCAGAGAATATCTTCCCAGATCATCTACATGGCCAAACCAAGGCAGCAGTAGGAGTAGCTAGTCTCTGGAGGCTTCTCCCAACACTCCCTGCAAGTTCCCCTCCCACCACTGCCTAGCACCCCTACGCCTGCCCATCTGATCCCTGAATCTTCTGGCCCAGGAAGTGGTCTCAACTCAGGATTTCTGAAAAGGACCTTTTAGATAGGCTTCTGAACTCTCCCTAGTCCGGAAACTAAATATATAACAGGAGTTAGTAGATTTAGGGGTAGGAAAGAACATACTAAGCTGCTCAATTCATACTTTGTAATTAACCTCCTCCTCTTAAACACTCATTAATAACCAACCAAGGGATTTTAGGCATTCTAGGCCAGATTGTGCTTCAGTTGGTTCCGTGACTTTGGGCAAAAGTTAATTTTCTCAATTACATGACAGGATTAGATTCAGTTCAATTGCTCAGTCGTGTCCGACTCTGCGACCCCATGAATCGCAGCATGCCAGGCCTCCCTGTCCATCACCAACTCCCGGAGCTCACTCAGACTCATGTCCATTAAGTCAGTGATGCCATCCAGCCATCTCATCCTCTGTCATCCCCTTCTCCTCCTGCCCCCAATCCCTCCCAGCATCAGATTAGAATTTATCAAACTGTTTCTTCAGAATCCTAGGGCTTCCTCAGAAGTGCTTCAAAGGAGAAAGGAGGCAGATGGTGGTGTTTCAGGCCCCCTACCTCTGCTTCAACCAGATAACTCCGTTTTTATCAGTTTTACTGGAATTCTGCATAAGCTATCATACAGATGCTATGCCCAGGTTTGCAAATCAGTGGACTGCTTTTAATCTAACTTCTTATGACACAATACTTTTTGTGTTAACTTAATAAAATTAAGTCGACAGTCAATGTGCCAAAAGCTGAGAAGAATGGCATGTGAATCATTATCTTGAGATTTAATCTATGATACCCAAGTCACACTGGGAGTGCCCCCTAGCCCCACCACCCTGAAATGTCCCCTCTGTCCTCAGGACCTTGATGCCAAAGTGAAGCGATCTTTGGAACTGGGGACTGCCCACCCCTGATGCAAATTCTGCTGCCACTGAAATGACGTAAAGGATGCCAGAAATGGAAATGGCAGAAAATTGTCCTTAAATGATTTGGTTACTGTTGATGCTTAAGTACAGGTAGTAGTTAACTTAGTATTGAGGGCTTAGGATGACCCCAAGCCTCCCACTGGTGTGAAATGCCTACACAAACAATATTAATAACTTAGTATGTGCCAGGCACTATACTTTATCTCCGTTTTCATAACAGCCCTAAGAAATGGGTACTCTAGGGCCCCCGGAGAGGCGGCCTCCGCCTGTGTGGCGTTGGGAGTTTTCTCCCTCTTCACGGCGTCATCCTTCTGTCAGCGGGCCCTCAGCCTTTTCTCCCTGAGGCCCATTAAAAAAAAAAAGAAAAGAAATGGGTACTCTAAGGACCCCCGTGTTTTGAATAAGGAACGTAAAAGAGAGGGGAAGTAAGTCATCTAAGGCTACAGAGCTAGTGAGGTTGCAGAATCAGAGCTTGAACCCAGATCTGATGGAGAACAGAGGCATGCTTTTAACACTACGCTTTACTGACTATGGGCAAGGAACTCCTTAAATGCCAATATTCTCGGCAGGTATAACAACACATTAAATCCAAATACTTGTACAAATGAATTTATGAAATCTGTATAACATAAGAAAGGAGGCATTATAAACTGATCTGGAAATGAAGAAACAGGAAGGGGAAGTGACACAAGAGGAGGGAACTTCACAAAGTACAATCTATGTTCTTGACGTTAAAATTCAAAGTTGCCTTGTGGCATAGTTGTATGTTTGTTACATCTCCTCTAATAGTCTGTATACTATTAATATTTGAGGACAAAGATTACATCTAAATCATCTTTGTAACTAAAATGTGCAATTAATTATGGTACAGAATATAAAAAATAGGGGATGGATGAAATTTATGTGTTTGGAATATATAACAAGCTACTACAGATGAAGTAAGGAAGACAAAGAGGGACCCAAAACTCAAGAGGCACTAAATATATGAGGCACACACGAAATACATACAACATACTACGTAAGGCATTCAATACTCATGAGGTCTTAGTAAGCCACTCACTGGTGATGCCCTTTGGCAGAGGTCCCTCATGTCCTCTGCCAAACAAAATCATCAAATGGACTAATGAGCGAGCTGATGCTACTGGTACTGGTGTACCTGCCCTGTGCCCCTTCAAAAAGAGCAGCTTTGCCCCAGACGCCCTCTGTCCTTGTGCTCCCTTGACCAAATTTTACCTACAGTACTTGAAACCACATTGTCAGCAGCAAGGACAGGCAGGACGTATGAACCCAGAATTCAGGAAGTACAGCACTGCTTGCACGCCATCCTGTGTGTTCCCCTTGCTTCTCACTCTGACTTTTGAAATTGATTTAATAAACTATGTGACTTGGGCATCTTAACTTGGGCCACAAACCACTCTCCTCAATGAACTCTGGGATAGCTTGCCTGGTAATATAGAGTCGACCCTTGAACAACAGGGGGTTATAGATGCCAACCCCTGTGTAGTCGAAAACCTGCATATAACTGTACAGTCGGCCCTCCGTATCCGTGGTTGCAACGAACCACAGATTGTGTAGTACTGTAATATTTACTACTGAAAAGAATCCATGTTATTCAGCCTGTATTATTCAAGGGTTAGCTGTACTTAGAAGCTGCTACTGCATCAAGCTGATTTCCCATTTTCATGGTGCCTTGCACGCTGCCTTGTCCATAGCCTGAATGAAATTATCTCAACATTCCGTGGAGTGAGAGGGCTGTTACGTGACAATGGTGTCCTCTTTCTTACCCGTAAGACGGTGCTGCTCGCAAAGCCAAAGCCGTCCTTCAACAAGGCTGTGATGTAACTGAGATCCATGCAGAGGAAAGGACTGCCTGAGGTGAAGTTTTCCAGGTTATCGCACACTGGCAGTGAGAGAAGAGAGTGCAATGCAAGTCTGCAGCCATTTGAGAGGTGTGATTTTCTTTAAATACAGACTGAGAATAAGCACAGCAGAATCCTCATTCTTCCTCTCCCAGATGCTTGGGAGTCTCAGGGGCTAGAACTGTGCACTGACAGCCTCTGGAGGACCCCAGCTCATCAAGAACCTGCACATTTTTGACGTGACATCTCATATATTCAAAGGTGCATGGGTCCTACCTAGTTCATTTGCTATGACGTGTATTTCTATGATCTAATGTTGGGGCTTAATTCAACTAAGTCCCTTATACAGTGTTAATGCTGAGACCCAGAAGACAGGGAAATACCAGTTAGTCCTATTTCACGGCCTCTGGATGAGATCAGTTATTTGCATTTATAATGGACTCCTTCAAGGAAGCCTCTGCAACTATTCTCGTATATTCTGGTGGTTAGTTTCATTACTACTGATAACACTATTTCAACTTCTTTTTAAAAAGGAAGAAAGAAATGTAGTAAGAAGAAAAAGTTTTCACTATTTGTCCAAACTTATATTCTCATTTTTTCTTTGCCACTTAATGCTTTTAACTGCTGGCAAAGATAGGAAACCAACCTGCTGAGTGGCTTTCTGCTGGCTGAGGTGCATCAGGTGACCTTAAGGTCACTGGGGTTGGCAGGCACAGCCTCACAGGCTTGCCTTCAGTGATTTCCACTGACACTTACCTTCCCTTGCTTTTCTCTCAAAATCTTCAACTTTTAAAACACCCCCTTTTCATAATCTGAAATGAAACAGAGCAGCAGTTGAAGTCAAAAGGCCTTCCAGGAAGCATAAGAAAATTTACCCTAGTGATATTTATAATAATGTAAAAGTAAAAATTTCCAATATTAAAAATGAGATAAACAAACATGACATATTCCTACAATATAATCTATGCCATTTATTTTATATAATCTGTTATGTATGCTTAACTACAGCTAAAAAACTGGCCTATTAAAAAGGGGGCCATTAAATACAGTAGAAAATAAATTCATATCTCAGACCATGACTGATCACATATATACATTCTCACAGCTAAACAAAATGTGTTACTATTATGATAAGAAAAACAGTTATAAAGCAGAGAGAGGAAACGTTTTGGGGTGATGAGTATATTCATTATCTTGAATTTGGTGATGGTTTCGTGGGTGTTTACAAGTGTCAAAACTTACCCAATCATATACTTGAAATATATGCGTTTATGTCAACTATACCTCCATTAAGATGTAAAAAAAAAAAGAAAAGACTTCACGTATACTTGTTTAGTATATAATTAATGTATACTGGTTTAGGCCACCTTCTAGCCCCAAAAGATTCTAAACCATACTCTCCCACTTGAGTGACCTGGGAGCAAAGCAGGGTGAGCAGCTCAACAAAGCATTGCAAATACTCCTTTGTCCCCTCCCTTCCCCACCACAGGCTTGGCCAGCTCCCCTTGCACCGACACCTGGCGTGAACTTACCAATCATGTCTGTGTCCACGGCTCGGTCATAGTAGTAAGAGAAAGCGTAGAAGGAGCCTCTCTGGACCTCATCTGGTTGATGAAGTTTTCCTTGCACCACCCTCAGCACTTCCGCATAGCAGGGCTCAAAGCCCACCTCCCCTGTTGGGGCAAAGGTGCACAGGGGCAAGGTGGGAAAGTGACAGGCAGGCTGCTGAGGGAGGAACAGTAGGAGGACCAAGGCGCGCTGAGGCTTGGGACAAAGATGAGCAAACTTCTGCAGCTTCATCCCTCTGGAAAACTGGTACCTCTTTCTCCATGGAGGCTCCCTCCCTAACCTGCGTTCACCAAAGAAGCGGTGGCCCACCTCGAGCTGCCGCCCAGCACTGCGTTTCACGGTAGTTATGATAAGTATGCAGAGGCTCACCTGCTTCTTCATTGGAAAAATTAAGTTGCTCCCTTGAGTTGAATGTCTATGCCTTTTATAATACCTAAGATCATTTACTGTTTTATCGTCTCAATTCTCTAACTGAAACAGCTAAACATTAATTGAATCTGAGACAGTTTCACCCTGCTGAGGGCTGAGACCCTTAATACATTAGATGCCAGCTAAGAGGTTTCTAATGGATCCGCAACACTTGGGCAGGGAAAGCCCTGCACAGAGAGTGACAGCTGCCGTGTTCACTGTCATGCTGCACTACTCCTGGAGGCACACCAACATCTCCTTGGAATTAGTTCCTGCAGAAGACAAGCTTCTCTTCTCTTGAGCTCCAGAAGAAGTTTCCCATGGGACTTTTCCAGACTTCTACTATAAACGTAATTTCAACCAGTGGAAAAAATACCACTTGCCTTCTTGATTGCCACCATACTGGTATTTCACGCCCCCCAAGATCCACTCTGCTTCCAACCATCTCGGCAGACAGGCACTTCGGAAAGTGTGTCCATCAATTCCTGGGAGAAACCAGACCACAAAGTAAGAGGCAAGGGTGTGAGGGAGAGAGAGAGAGAGGCAAACAAGAAGCCAGTAAGGTTAAAAGGTATTATCAAAGTGGCTGGGCCTTAAAATCATATGGAATTAGTTCCGTGACTGCATCCTATGATATGAATTCTTACTCGGGGTTCACAGATGGGCTTGGTGAACCCCCTGAAACTCCAGGCAAATTTTCATGCTTATGTCTATTTGGCAGAGGGGTCGTTGGCTTTCATCATATATTAAATCTAAAACTGATAATGGAATAAAGTTCCCTCATTTCTAAAAAAAAGAGAAAAATACTGGTCTACTCTTCTCATTGTTGTAAGACTTAATACACTTGAAAATGTAAACTCTGAAATGTCAAATCATCATCACAATAATAGCTTACTGTGAACCACACGCCACACAGATTGAATTAAATGCAAAATCTCTTTTAAGGTGAAGAAAAGGGGCATAAGAAGTTTAGCTAACTGGCCCCAAATCACGAGACTAGTACTGAACCTGGTTCTGCCTGAACTTTTGACCCCCTTTCTGCCTATGAAGAGAGGAATGGAGCGGTTCGGTTATTCTGTCTATAAGTGGACTGCTGCCTGCACTTCCCACGTAAAACGTAAGGGCCTGAGCGAGCTCCTGCCAGATTTGCTCCTTGAGTCTTAATTTCTGCAGATGCTTCAGCCTTCTGGCCACAGACCTCCTATACCAACAGACTTCATGCTGGAAATGGTTAATAATATATCTATAAAAATATCTGAACTCATAAAGTAGAAAAGGAGTTTGCCATTATTATGCCCATTATACAGCATATGCCTCCTACTTCAGCATAACCCCTTCTGCCACAGAATCACTGCCAAGGTAGGGAAAAGGCAAGCTGAGTACTGGTGTCACTCTCACCACACCCCGACCAGCACAGGCACCCAGACAAACCTTCCGTCTCCAGGGCTCCCAGGGTTGCTAGTCTTGCAGCTTTCAATCCAAATCCCAAGTAACTGTAAAATACAGGATTGACTAATTTCATGCTGGTCCTGAATTCTCCAGCTTAAAAGCTCCTTCTTCCAAAAGTAATATGGTTTCTCCGTCTCCCTTTGGAGGGAGGAAAAACTTGTTCTCCATGACCTATTCATCTCATGCAGACACCACGCAGCAATTCCTGCACAGTTCAAGTCAGGGCTGTGCAGTAAGAACTTTCCATGATTTAAAAGGCCAGAGATGGTGACACTTCCTAGAGTCCCACCCTGGGAACCATCCGCAGAAAAGCGCTCATTATCTTAGCTTCTAGACCAACTGTGATCAAATTCTAGGCTGGATTTTGAGCATCTGAGGTCAGTTTAAAAGAAGCTGACACAGAGCTTTGGCTGAACCTTCTTTGAGTGTTCTGTCTCGAGAAAAACTTGACTTATATTACTTTCACTTTTATATTACTTATCTTTTTTACTCTTTTACATTATTAAAAAAAATCTTATATTACTTTTAATTACTATTACATGTTTTTAGGCCAAGAATAGAGAATCTTGGGTCCCCTGGGCTTTGGTAAGTGGCTTGGGTTTCAGTTATCAGGCCTTCGGGGACTGGCAAAGATTTTGTAAGGCTTGTCAGTTGCAACGAAATGTGAAAATGCTTTGAAAAGTTAGGAGAATCATACAATGCAAAATATTATTTCTCCATGTCCCTCTCCCTCACCTATGTGTATAGAGCTTATAAGTGCTGTTAAACATCTCAAAGGAAGTGAGGTAGCCCCTAGGGGTTTGCTCCAGGGTTTTCTGCAAAACAGAAAAAGCAAAAAGACTATTCAGGATCCACCGTCATCTGAAGATGTTATCCTCAGTATCCCCTCCCTCTCCTCCCCTCCAAAATCAGAGATGAAGAAGACAGATTACACTGCTCATCTCACAAGGCTTGAGGAATCAAAGGGACTCTGAACAGTGAGAGCAAGTTCAGTCAGCCATTAATTGACACTACTCGGCCTGCTCATGGTGGAGCCGCTGCCTGAAATGGGGCCCTTTCTTAGCACCATGAAATGTCTGCCAAGTGGGTTGGTAACCAGACCCTTGTATGTATCTGACTCACCTTGAACTGAGGCAGGAACGTGATTTGGGTGGAGGCCCCTCCCAGGTCCAGGGTCCCCACAGTCTCCTGGCTGTGGCCATGCAGCTGACCTGTGAATGACAGTCAGCTCTGAGCATCTTGAGCTTCCTGGACAGCCCAACACTCCCCTGTCTGCAATTTCTCTCCTACTCCTGGCATATACTGGAGGCATTCTGTAAACACTCCATGCTCCCCAGCACCTAAAGCTGCAAGCAACGGCTAACTATGAAGGATTCTTGCTGCAGCTGAGGTCCTGAAGGCAGGTAATAAACATTAACTTCCTGTCTTTCCTCCCCATCCTCCTTTTCTATTTTTTTTAAAAGAAAGAATAATATGAAGAAAAAAGGTATTGATATTTTGCTCCCTGACCATGTGTGAAACCCAGTTACGTTCTTAGGTAAATGTGAGAATGTGTTACCTGTCAGAAAATTCACAGTAACCCAAGCTAATATGCCTAAAAAGGAGAGAAAGACAAAGATTACATCCAGAGCATTTTTGCCCCTCTTCCTGGGCCCCACCTTTGTTCTTTTATCTCTAAATTTCGTGTCTAAAGCATACATTTCCTGCTCCCCATCTTTCCATTTCCTGCTATCCCCTTCCTCCTTGCTTATTTGTTCCTTTTTCTTCAGCACCCCTACCCCTGTCTCCCCAGTGCCTTTAATCAGATATTTATTAACCCTGGCCCTCTCCCCAACCATACACCAACACCTTGCCCACCTTCATAGGATCCATCCATGATGCTAACACTGTCATCTGGTACCAGGAAAGGTGATTTCTTGAAGATCTCTTTTACCTAGCAAAAAGGAAAGAAATCTAGATTCCCTAAGGCAATAGAACAGATTCCGAACATATCCTATAATACTTAGAAAACCACACTCTTCATTTTCCCCAGGTAAAATTTTAACAGAACTCATTCCTTTTCCCTAAGAAACTAGGTAAGCCATCATTGGTTTCTTGTAAAAACAAGCAAACAAACAAAACAACAACGTACCTCAAAGAGCAGTGCCTCAGCTTTCTCTTCTGGCAGTAAGCGCAGCCCCGCTGTTGCCTTTAGGACCACTGGCGTTCTCTTCCAGTGACTTGGAGGGATTGAGTCTTTGGCCACCTCTAAGAGCTCTTGAACAGTCTCAGCACCCTTCAAAAGAGACGATTCACGCATCCAGTGAACAATGCATTTAGTGGAGCATGTCTGCTCCCGCAGCATGCTCTGGGACAGTACCAGGAGCAAGGGGGCCAAGGGCTCCCATCGGTTACAGTTTTATAAAAAAAAGGGGAGGAGGGGCAGACTGTGCAGAGCTGCCACACAAATGCTAGCTGCAGCTGTCATTATGCTACACCTTTACGAGTTCTGGCAGGACAGGACACATCAGGTTCATTTTTGTATCACCAGCACCAACATGCACGGTACACATGTTCAAATTACGATGTTAGAATCCATTATTTTAAATGCATTGTTTTTCTGAGAAAGCATCTGTTCATCTGTTCTGACTACATACTGCCTCTTAAACATTATAACCACAACACAATTTTACTCTCCAAATGTCAAATCAATTTCTAACAATGCAATTGTTTTCAACAGCTCCTAATTTTCTATAGCACATTTGCCATTTCATAACAGCAAGCTGAGAAAATAAACATCCTCTTGGTTCTTCAAGTACAAGCCATTTTTAACATCAGGTTTTCCTCTGGTTAATGATTACACTTGTGACACTGGACAATATCTTTAATATATGCTACCAAAGTTCAACATTCTGCCTTATTCTATATCAGGGTGGCCCCTGACACATGGGGTGTTGTATCCTCTGAGAGCTCACATGTGAAATAGAGCTATGAGAGAAGTCTACATTCATCTTCTATTACTGAAGACTTTTTGTCATGGGTTTTGCCCAATTTCTAGACTATAACCGTGGTTCTGTGCTGTATAACGGCATTCTGAAATGGAGTTCACCTCAATTGCCATGTGTATACCTTCTACTTTATAGAACTTCACAACCATTTTCTGCATCTACATTAATTAACACAGTTGATGCCTTCAAATCAAAATCTTAAATAGTCAATACAAATAGCACAATCTCCTGAAAGATAGTGCTCTCCCAGCATGTTGACAAGCTATTTTCACACCTCCTTCCCCCTAAGCTCTGGGTGAACCCAGGTTATACAATTACTGTTATCCACGAGTTAGCTGAGGACAGAAAACTGATCTCACACATGACCTCAATATTAGCAGAGAACAGCATAAAATATTTAACAGCAGTGCTGTGGTCAAGCTATCAAGGCATTTGAGAATCTAAACATCTATTGTAAAAACTCACCTGCTTAGGTTGATCTACAAAAGCAGAAAGTCCTGGCTTCACAGAATCAAAAATTTCTCCTTCCAGAACTGGAAGCTGACCTATGTTGTCCATGAGCAAAACAGAAGAGAGATGGCCGATTATCAAAAGTCAGGCTCTTCCTGATCCTGGCTATCTCCCCCAGCAATTCCAAGTCATCCCACCTGCGAGGAATGGGTTGGAGGAGTATTGGGTAGAGGGGAAAGAGGATGAAAAGTAATCACCGAGGGTCCCTCTGCCATTTCTCTGGTGGGCACCTCGCTTCTACTCCTTTCCCTAGACTCTATGTGTAACTTGAGAAGCCTGAATATTCAGAAAACATTAATCTTCAGGGTCCCCTCATTCCCTTTTCCAAGGGTGGTGGTTGTCTTCTTCTCAAGACCACTCTCAATATTCTGAACCCTGGAGTATTAATTCACCTTTGGAGAAAAGTAAAGACAAATTATAACTACACTTCTTAGACACATGGGTTCAGACTACAGGCAGTCCTGATCACTTTTAATTTTACACCAATTATACCATATGTGTTCAGTTATAGTCCAAAGTTTTCTCTGAAGAATGACATTTAGAGACTGTAAGATTCTGTAGCTGGCATAACACACTCTCAGCACATCTGTTTCTAGGAGGAGGAGATGCTCAAGTGTGGGTTTCACAATGCTGGTGAGAGCGCCAGCTGCACTCACCTGGCATTTTCTGCACGAAGGTGTAAACGTGAATTCGTGTCCCAGTGCTCCCTGCATCAAACATAATTCCATACAAGGTGCCGGCGCTGACGCTGACCGGGCACATGGAGGACAGGAAGACCCCCTCAAACCAAGTCTGCTGCTGTCTGTGGGAGACAGTGCTGCACACACAGGATGCTACCAGCATGAAAAAGGCTGCTCCCTGGGAAAGGGCCATTCTCTTCCGAGAGCGTGATGAGTCTTTTGTTCCAGAAGCAGTGCTGCTAACACACCTGCAGTGGCTTCTGGGACAAAGATGTGCAAGGTTAGACCAACTGGCCTCTTTGTTTACACTTGTAAAAGATGAAACACCCACTACAGAAACCCCACCCCTTTCCCCAGGCTGGTCCCTCTGTTCCTAAACACCTGCATAACAAGCTAGACTAGGGTGACAGAGGCTCTGAGCACCTTTTCTAAAGTGTATCTGGTTGCAAGAGGAAATTGGGATTTAAAATATATTTCCCCATTCTCTTTCTTTTTCCCTCTATTTTTTGGCCACAAAATTCTTAGTTCCTGGACCAGAGATCAAACCTGCATCCCTTGCCCTGCTTTTAATAGGGTGGATCACACATCCTCAAAGGCTCTCTCTGTCACGCTGTTCTTAATGTTGCATCTTACTTTTTTCTTTCCATTTTGACAATTCTGTCTTTAGATCATGAACCATGTGCCTTGCAGGATCTTAGTTCCCCAAACAGGTGTCCCCTGCAGTGGAAGTGTGGAGTCTTAGCCAGGGGACCACCAAAGAATTCCTCCTTTCTTCTTTTTGATTGATAAATAGAAGCTTCAATTTCTGAATTAAAGTTATATAGTTACAGAAAAGTTACAAAGTCCCTGGCATTGGGGTGTTTACAGCCTTTAAAAATCAGGCCACCTGTGACCAATATTGCCAGTGGCTTGCAACCACATTTTAAGGAAGTAAATCAACTTAATTCAAAAACACTTAAATAGACCATTATGGTTTTTAAAACATGCTTCACAGGTTTCAGGCTATGTTATCTCCATAAGCACTTAAGAGCAGAAGGGCAAATAAAGACAGAAAGGCTCAATGACCTGCTGAGTCATAAAGTGGTGCATTATGGCAAGTTACTGCCTGTATTTCTTAATGTGCTTATAACAAAGACAAAAACTTATTAAGTGCTCAGCGTTATCTACTTTGGATTTTAGATACAAATGATGCAGAAAAACTAGAGTAAGGTTTCATGGAAAAATGTCTCCTACATAGGGTGCATTTTCTCCTGGTATTACTGAGAAAGGTCACATCTATATCCTTCAACATTTCAGGCTTCCTTAGTTGCCTCTTATGTACTTTGCTCAAAACAGTTCTGGGTCTTCTGATTCACCTTTCACTTCTGAATGTCTCCTTATGTAAGTCAAGGTTACTAGTTAAACAAGATCTAACTCCAAAGTCCTCACTCCCCAGTCCTCTAATTGCAACAGAATACTCAGTATGCTTGGAGTACAGATGAGGACTATATATCATCCTCAGATTTGTTGATCTGCCAGGATGCGTTTTATCAAAATGTCTCTCTCCCTCCCTAGGTAACATACTACATAAAATAAAGCAAATTCAAGTTAACTGCATTTGGAATAAAGCTATTTGAAGTAGCTGGAGTTGTTCTGAAGTATCTAAAAGACAGAGTGAGAATGACCAGTTTGAACACTCTTCAAGACTGAACTTCTATCCTGCAGTGAAGAATGAAAGCTACTGGCTAAGGAAATCAAATCGTAGAATCTCAAAGGAAACTCATCTCTAGACTCTTAAAGGAAACCACTGCAACAGGTCAGCTGCCAGGCCAGATTCATACTCACATCTTCAATCACTCCCTTTGGTGGATTTTTCCTTGCAGCAGCCAGGCTGGTCATGTAGATCAACCAGAAAAACTGAAGACAAAAACCACCTTTCAGATCCTGAGTGTCAACAGACTGTGGCCTTGTCCAAAGCCCAGACCACATTCCACAATCTCCGGAAGTGTATTGAGGGGCTCTCCAGACACCAGCCTGCTTCCAGCGCTATGACTGACTGCACAGCAGCTTCTTCAGGGCTCACTCATATTTTTTTTCTATTATTGTGGTTTCTGGGAAAAAACACCTCTCCAGCTTCTATTTCCATTAAGCAAACCTTTGTTTTTCTTCCAAAAGAAATGAAGGGGAAAAAATGCATACCAGGTATCCCTTTTCACAAAGTGAAAACTGCAGCGTCATACCAGGTGTTCAGTGTAAAGGTAAACAGTAGATTTTAGAGAAAGCAAAGGGTGAACACACAGACCGTACCATCCGCTCTCAACAACAATTACCTCTAACACCACTTCCGATCTCACTTTTAAGATTAGCTACTTTAAGGATGGCATTAGAAAGGCTTACAACAAACGGCTTAGAGCATACAGAAGAAGTGAAGTGAAGTCGCGTCCAATTCTTTGTGACCCCGTGGACTGTAGCCCACCAGGCTCCTCCGTCCATGGGATTCTCCAGGCAAGAATACTGGAGTGGGTTGCCATTTCCTTCTCCAGGAGATCTTCACAACCGAGGGATCAAACCCAGGTCTGTCACATTGCAGGCAGATGCTTTAACCTCTGAGCCACCAGGGAAGCCCTATTTTATGTGACACCAGCCTACCAGGCTTGCTCACTCACTGCCAGTCACTGCTCAGGTGTCACCTTCTCAGAGTCCTTCTTTGTCTACTATATTTAAAATCACAACCCACCTAGTCACATGCATCTTCTATCAATACCTTCCTTCCCTGTTTATTTTTCTCCACAGCACTCCTCATCTTCTAACACACTATATAATTTACTACTTCTGGGGTTGTTTCTCATACTCCCTGCTCCTGATTCCCCCTGCCCTTCATGAGTTATACATGGGCAGATAATTTTGTCTGTTCATGAATGTGTTCCTGGCACTGGGATGATACTGCCACATAGTAGGTGTTGAATATATTCTCTGAAGGGATGAATAGTGATCCAGTGATTCAAGGACTGGATCTCATCCATTTAATAAGAATATATAACAAGTGACTTCTTTCTCAAAGGAGATTCATTATCCACCCACTGGAAAATCTTGATTCCAAACTTCCAGGATGGATGGTTTCTCCAAATGTGTCAATTAGATAACAAGTTTTATATGCTATTCAAAATAATGTACATAGACTGGAGAGAATACATCAGTGCATTTAAATTCACTGCTTCAGAATTAGTCTTCTCAACCTCTCTTGCTATCTCCTTATTCACCCCCAACAAAGCTCTCTCTTCAATTCTTTTGAGACTTTGGTGCCAACTAGGGTCAGTTACTACGCCCGTCTCCTTCGAAGGTCTTTTCAGTGCATCTTTGTCTCTGTAGTAAACACCAGTCCCCACCCCAACTCAGCCTCCCTAGACCATCACACTCGATTCCCTTCTTCTATGTCCCCCAGAGCTTCAGAGACCACAATCCCACAGGACCTGGGCCCCCACAATGGGTACGCACCTGCTCGTGTCTGCCCAGTCCCTGTGATTCCTTGCTCGAACTGTTGATTGCCTTTTGCTCTTTGCCCCTATTTCAGCCTTTTGACTCTAGCTAGTTTCATTTGAATCACTTTCACCTTTGTGCTAGTTTGCAACCATGTGGCATTTTGCTAACTCACTCCCTTCTTTATTTTTCACTCCTCCCTTATCCACCTTTATTCTGAGTATACATGATCGTCTGATTCATCTACTTTTATGATAGTTAAGTGCCAACTGGCAGAATTACTGCTTATAGGGCTTAAGTTGCCGAGGAACTGAATTCTGTGTTGCTTTTACACAGATCAAAATTAATGTTTTTACAACATTATTAAGTTATGTTACATTTACAAAATATGTAGCCTTGTAAGAATATTACCTATCCCTACTAATTCATAGTTTTACAACATTAGTCCAATAGCTGAGAGGTGAATAGCACTCCTCAAAAGCTTCCATCTCTGTGATGAACTTAAGAGACTAGCACTGGATTGTCTAATTTATAAGCATCAGTTCAGTTCAGTTCAGTCACTCAGTCATCTCCGACTCTTTGTGACTCCATGAATCGCAGCACGCCAGGCCTCCCTGTCCATCACCAACTCCCCGGAGTTCACTCAGATTCACATCCATTCGAGTCAGTGATGCCATCCAGCCAACTCATCCTCTGTTGTCACCTTCTCCTCCTGCCCCCAATCCCTCCCAGCATACCAGACACTGTACTAGCTTCTAGATACAAAGTTCAGTTCAGTAGCTCAATTGTGTTCAATTCTTTGCAACCCCATGAACCGCAGCATGCCAGGCCTCCCTGTCTATCACCAACTCCAAGAGTTTACTCAAACTCACGTCCATTGAGTCAGTGACGCCATCTAACCATCTCATCCTGTTATCCCTTTCTCCTCCTGCCTTCAATCTTTCCCAACATCAAGGTCTTTTCAAGTGAGTCAGCTCTTCACATCAGGTGGCCAAAGTATTGGAGTTTCAGCTTCAACATCAGTCCTTCCAATGAACACCTAGGACTGATCTCCTTTAGAATGGACTGGTTGGATCTCCTTGCAGTCCAAAGAACTCTCAAGAGTCTTCTCCAACACCACAGTTCAAAAGCATCAATTCTTCAGCACTCAGCTTTCTTCACAGTCCACCTCTCACATCCATACATGACTACTGAAAACCATAGCCTTGACTAGACGGACCTTTGTTGGCAAAGTAATGTCTCTGCTTTTGAATATGCTGTCTAGGTTGGTCATAACTTTTCTTCCAAGGAGTAAGCGTCTTTTAATTTCATGGCTGCAATCACCATCTGCAGTGATTTTGGAGCCCAAGAAAATAAAGTCAGCCTCTGTTTCCCCATCTATTTGCCATGAAGTGATGGGACCGGATACCATGATCTTAGTTTTCTGAGTGTTGAGCTTTAAGCCAACTTTTTCACTCTCTTTCACTTTCATCAAGAGGCTCTTTAGTTCTTCTTCACTTTCTGCCATAAGGATGGTATCATCTGCATATCTGAGGTTATTGATATTTCTCCCGGCAATCTTGATTCCAGCCTGATTTCTTCCAGCCCAGCGTTTCTCATGATGTACTCTGCATAGAAGTTAAATAAGCAGGGTGACAATACACAGCCTTGACGTACTCCTTTTCCTATTTGGAACCAGTCTGTTGTTCCATGTCCAGTTCTAACTGTTGTTTCCTGACCTGCATACAGGTTTCTCAAGAGGCAGGTCAGGTGGTCTGGTATTCCCATCTCTTTCAGAATTTCCCACAGTTTATTGTGATCCACACAGTCAAAGGCTTTGGCATAGTCAATCAAGCAGAAATAGATGTTTTTCTGGAACTCCCTTGCTTTTTCCATGATCCAGCAAATGTTGGCAATTTGATCTCTGGTTCCTCTGCCTTTCCGAAAACCAGCTTGAACATCTGGAAGTTCACAGTTCATATTGAAGAACTTAGATTAAAAATTTAAGCTCGGGAGGCAAGCCATGCCTCCCGGAAAATAGCTTTCTCCTTATCGGGAGGCAAGGCCGTGGTAGCTTTCTCCTTATCGGGAGGCAAGGCCGTCCCGGAAAATAGCTTTCTCTGTTTCAACTTAATTGCTTTCTGTAGATTTTCCCACCAATCAAGCGTATCCCCCGCACCTATGGCCCCTACTTCAATGTATCCCATAACCAGACTTCATCCCCACCTGCCTGTGATTATTGTATAAAAACCCCTCACTACTGATGCTGGGGGTTCACTCCTCCCGAGGAGACTGAACCCCGGCGCGCCGGCTTAATAAATCCTCTTGCTTATTGCATCGAATTCGAGTCATTGTGGTCTTTGGAGCGACAGGTCCTGAGAAAAGGCCGTGAGGTCTTACAATATACTGCTGAAGCCTGGCTTGGAGAATTTTGAGCATTACTTTACTAGCGGTTGAGATGAGTGCAATTGTGCAGTAGTTTGAGCATTCTTTGGCATTGCCTTTCTTTGGGATTGGAATGAAAACTGACCTTTTCCAGTCCTGTGGCCATTGCTGAGTTTTCCAAATTTGCTGGCATATTGAGTGCAGCACTTTCATAGCATCATCCTTCAGGATGTGAAACAGCTCAACTGGAATTCCATCACCTCCACTAGCTTTGTTTGTAGTATAATGCTTCCTAAGGCCCACTTGACGTCACATTCCAAGATGTCTGGCTCTAGGGTAGTGATCATACCATTGTGATTATCTGGGTCGTGTAGATCTTTTTTGTTTAGTTCTTCTGTGTATTGTTGCCACCTCTTCTTAATATCTTCTGCCTCTGTTAGGTCCATACCATTTCTGTCCTTTATCGAGCCCATCTTTGCATGAAATGTTTCCTTGGTATCTCTAATTTTCTTGAAGCGATCTCTAGTCTTTCCTATTCTATTGTTTTCCTCTATTTTTTGCACTGATCCCTGAGGAAGGCCTTTCTTATCTCTCCTTGCTATTCTTTGGAACTCTGCATTCAAATGGGAATAGCTTTCCTTTTCTCCTTTGCTTTTTGCTTCTCTTTTCACAGCTATTTTTAAGGCCCCTCAGACAGCCATTTTGCATTTCTTTTTCTTGGGGATGGTCTTGATCCTTGTCTCCTGTACAATGTCATGAACCTCCATCCATAGTTCATCAGGCACTCTATCAGATCTAGTCTCTTAAATCTATTTCTCACTTCCACTGTATAATCATAAGGGATTTGATTTAGGTCATACCTGAATGGTCTAGTGGTTTCCTCTACCTTCTTCAATTTAAGTCTAGATACAAAAGACAATTCAAATACAGACCCAGCTCCTGGGGAAGATTTCAGCTTACTAGAAGAAACAGACAGATAAACCAATAGCTGTACTCTACCGTGGCAAGTTCTCTGACAGAACTATGCACAGGTATAGTTCTGTGCTTATGGCAGGAGTAGATATAAGGGACAAATAACTCATCACATTAGAAGAATGGGAGTGGGAAAGGAGTGGGAAGCTTTTTAAGGGATGGGAGGTATAAGCTGAGTCCTGAATCAGAGGCAGGAATTACCATGGAAGTGACACAGGAGAATTCTGAGAACTTCAACTACTACAAGCTCAGTATGGCTGGAATGGAGAGGTGTAACAGAATAGAGGACAGGCGTGAGAAAGAATTGTTCTGGAGGTATCAAATCAGATTTCCAAACGAGTGGACTTGTTTTCCTGGTGACACCTGACTGCTATTAATGTCTTTCTAGTCCCTCCTTAAGCAAATATCACTATTGACTAACATATTTCCCAACAGTGTAAAATAATGGAATGAGAGATGATTAGGAAGGTCTACCAAAAGTCTGAAAACATTGAAATGCAGAAGCTCCCACTGCCAATTCTTCTGAGTTCCACAGCAAAGTTGACTTTAACAAAGTAAAAATTGAACATAAAGCAAACTTAAAATGTAACTGAATGAAATTTTTAAACAGTAAGCTGATGGGAATGAATTAGCCCAAACACCTAGACTATAAGTTAGGCAAAATAAAACCAAAGTGGGTCTAACTGGGTAAGTCTGGGACAGATCTCAGCACAGTGAGCAATGCCTCATTTGAGAATATAACTTAGGACTTACAGATCCAATACCAAGGGCCATGGGCCACAGCCCCAGAACACCTTGCTATTTGAAGGGTGTATAGGGGAAGGAAAGAAACAGCTTTCGTACTTCTAAAGCCAACTACTGAGCCTGGAACATGTCAGACTTCAGTAAATACATTCTGAATGGACCTGGGACAATTGGGCTGATGGTATCTGCAGACAGGAGCACTGGGGCAGGGAGTACCACTTTCCCCAGTGTCTTACTATGGCTCTGTATCACATCCCCAGCTTTATTCTCTCCAAAGCAGCCCACAGGAGCGCTGTTCTAGGAAGTTTATTTATTCACATATGTAATCATTCAGCCATCCCAGAAATGATCAGTTGCCTAATGCTACTTATAAGTACAGCACGCAAAGATGAAACATCTTAGATCTGCCCTTTAAGAGACTACAGTAAACAGCAAAAATTTAATCAACTTTGTGAAGTTAAAATGTGACAAGCAGCACAGTTCTATGCTCTGAGATTTCAAAGCAGGGAGAGATTATTTTGAGCTGGCATGGTCAGAGAAACCTTTGTGAAAGGGGAGGCTTCTGAGAAGGGTGATGAAGAGGGGAATTAGGGCATGGGAGGAGTGCTTTTCAGGAAAAAAATAAAATATGAATCAAGACCTGGATGTAGAGAGGATGGAGGAACCCCAAGGGACAGCAAATAGACCAGATTGTTGTAGAAAACAAACCTGGAAAGGCAAACTGAGATGAGATAGTAGAATTCACCAAATGCTCAGCTAAGGAATTCAGACTTGACTTTGCAGCCGATGTGAAGCCACTGAAAATTCTGAGCAAGGGAGTGTCACAAATAGGAATCTGGCAGTTACATGTAAGAATCAGGGTGGGGAGCCTTGGTAGGTTCCACTACTTATCTAATAACCACATCTTGTTAAGTGAATAATTAAAATGGTAAAGGAGCCCAATGCACAGATGACTAAATCTACCTAGAGGATTAGGAAAGGCATCATGAGATGACATCTGAACTGATTACAAAAAGTGAACAGAAGTAACTACATAAATAAGAGAGACATGTGGACAAAGAACAGAGGGACTATAGAAAGATGAAAACAGCAAGGAAATCATGGATAGTTTGATTTCATTTTTAAATTTCCTCAAGTATTGTCAAAGATTGAGAAACAAAATGAAAACAAAGAATAGATTAGAATGGAAGAGATTACAGGGAGGTTAGCATTTAATGAGAGGAAAAGACTAGCCAAAGGAAAACAATCTGAGGTGGTAACAGCTATCGTTTATTGACATCTTAACATCCGCCAAGCAGTATGTGAAGTATTTCACGTGGGTTATCTCTTTTAATCTCACAATACCACTCTGTGAGGCAGATTTTATAATTAACATCCCCATTCTAGAAATAAGAAAATTGAGGCTTAAGTAATTTAAGACCACGCAGCAATTAAGAGAGTCAGAAATAAAACTCAGATGGTCTAATTCTAGAGGCCGCAGTGTTACCTGCTAGGTCACAGGAGGGTCAGCTGATATGGCACCAGGGAAAGGTGGCTGTCCCGGTGGGGAAGAGCACAGGACCGAGAAGGATGGTCAGAGATTAGCTGGAAGTTATACTAGCACCAGGATGTGAAAGTCTCACAGCAGCTTGGTCTCTCTCCTCTGTACGACCAAGAACTTCTGAATCTACGTCCTGCTGCTCCACCTTTATTACGTTTTCAGAATCTGTTTCTGACCACTTCCACTGCCACTGTCTTGGCCCAAGCCACCATCACCTTTCCTGTGATTTATTCTAACATTCTCCTATTGGATCTCTGCTTTTACCCTCACTCCCCTAGAGTCTAACACACCTTTCTATTGCAAAGTCCAGCAATCACTTCCCATTTCCCTCAGAGTAGCAAGGTTCAAACAGGATTCATGGATCCACCTGCTCTGCCTCCCACCTCATTATCTCTGACCTCACTACTAATGGTTTTCATCTCACTCGCACCACCCACACTGACCTCTGTGCTTAAATGTCACACATGCTCCTGCCTTAGGGCCTTGCTCTAGCTGTCCCCACTCTCTGGAACCATCTTCTCCCAAACCTTCACTTGATCAACTTCTTGTCCAGATGCCGTTTCCTTACAGACATCTCCTATAACCACCTCCCTCAGGTGTCCCATACTTCCACCTCCTTTCTCAATCCTCCTTACACTGATTTACTTTTTTCTCTGTACCACTCATCAATTCTAACACACTAGATGGCTTATTTACTATGCTTGCTATCTGTGTTTCTCTGATATAAACTCCTTAAGAGCAGAAATCTTTTTGTTTGTTTTGTTTTGATATAACCTAAGCACCTAGAAGGGTATCCAAGAAGGTGTTCAATCAGAAATAACAATAGGTAGCACTGACACATAAACACTATCATGTCTACAACAGATTAACTAGTGGGAAGCTGCTGTATATACAGGGAGCCCAGCCAGGCTCTCTGTGATGACTGAGAGGGATGGGATGGGAGGGGAGAGGGCAGTTCAAGAGGGAGGGGACATATATATTTAAAACTGACTTAAGCTGTTGTATGGCAGAAACTGACACAACACTGTAAAGCAATCATCCTCCAATTAAAAAAAAAAGTGACATAGTAATAAACTACAAAGTGACATAAAAAGGAGACTACTTTCATAAGTAAATGAATATTTAAGAGGGAATATAATGATTAATGAATACCTTCAATTTGTGTTAGGAGAAACTATAATTTTCTTTTTCTGAATCTGTAAGTTTGATAGCTAAACTGAACTTCTTTAACCAAACACATTCAATTGTTAAAACTGTTATAAGGTGGTGCTAGTGGTAAAGAACCTGCCTGTCTGCAATGCAGGAGACCTAAGAGGCATGGGTTCAATCCCTGGGTCAAGAAGGAAATGGCAACCCACTCCAGTACTCTTGCCTGGAGAATCCCATGGACGGAGGAGCCTGGTGGGCTATAGTCCACGGGATTGCAGAGTCAAACATGACTGAAGCCACCTGACACAAATGATAGTAAGCGCTGTTTACATTGTCCAGATTCTCTTCCACATATAAAACCAGTAAGTATTTCAGAATACTGTACCTTAGTTATCTATTGCTGCACAACAAACAACTCCAAAACTTAGTTGCTTAGAATGACAACAGACATTTATTATTTCATAGTTTCCGAGTTCAAGAATTTGGGAGTGATGTAATTGGACAGTTCTGGCTCAGGGTCTCTCATGATACTGTAGTCAAGATGCAGCCTGGGATTGCTGTCATCTGAAGGTTTGGCTAAAGCTGAGGACCCACCTCGGCGGCTGGCAAGCTGATTTTTTGGCTGTTAGAAAAACACCTCAGTTGCTTCCCACGTGGACTCTCCATAGGGCTTTAAATGTCTTCATAATATGGTGGCTGGCTTCCTCCAGTGGGCAATCCAAGAGAGGGCAATGCAAAGGCAGCAATACTTTGTATGACCCTGCAGGTCATAAACTATTACTTCCCTGTATTTCATTGGTCATACAGACCAAGGCTGATACAGTGTGCAAGGAACTACACAAACGTATAAATACTGGAGGTGAGGCTCAATGAGGCCATCTTGAAGACTGGCTACTTCCAATTATAACCAGTATCTGCATAATATTTTGTGTTCAGCTTTTTTCACAGTTTATATATATTTCTATTAACACAACTTACATACTTCTTGCTTTAGAAACTATGTTATTCCAGTGATATGAACCCTTGAAAATTTAAAATGTCATGGACTTTTAACTGCTCTGAAAATATCATATCCCACCAGTTGAAGCCATTCATTTATGTTACAGTTCCAATATTTTACTTAAGGAAAAGAATTAAAGTCAGAAAAACTACAACTCGAACAATGTCCTGCTTGTTCCTAAGAGTGAAAACAAATTTAAATACTTCAAATAAAAGTCAGAAACAAGTAGGAAGAAAAGAGTCACTACATTTCAGATTGTAGACATCAGTTAATAACTGAGTAATAAAAATTAAATACTGAATCAAGGAAAATAAAGAGTGAAAATAATTATACTAACAGAATAGCAACTTATACAGAGAAAAAAATCCTAACACAATGGTAGCATTAGTTATTAATACTTAGGTACTGAAGAGATATTTGGTAGAAAAAGTTAAGACTGACAGCTAGCATAGATTTGAAAACCACAGAAAAATTTTATAGCCAGCATTTTTTAATATTAACTAGATAAAAGTTTTCTTAAAAAAACAACTTTTGTTAGATCATTGCCAAGGAGCTATAATAAGACCTGTGAGCATGGAAACTGCAGGGGAGAGACTGAACAGTAAGAAGAATTTCCCCAACAATATGCGCTGTCTCACGTGATGGGGAGAGGAGAATTTTGACCCGAGAGCTCAACCCACATCTAATCACACTGTCCAAATGGATTCACAGATCAGAAGGCTGGTGGAATGAGAGTTCTTTTAAAGTCCCTCCAACACTAAGATCAAATATTCTCCCAAAAAGGAACTAGAATTCACACACTGGTAGTTATCAGCAAAAATAAACTTATTTCCTATGAACAGATTATTTCTTTCTATACTTTATTCCCTTTTAATCAAAATATTATTAGACATGTATCAAGAAGGGCCACTCTGTACAATGAACCATCTGAGTCTTATACTGAAATGAGATGAGGCAGTGCATGACCTCATTCTTCATTGTTTCAGGCCTGACTTAGCTACAATAATCACTGTACAGGGAAAGCTCTTGCTATTGCTGCCTCGCTTTCTTCACAAGTCACAAGGCCTTTTTTCACCCATTCATTAAAAGTAGAAAGTCTTTTAGGTAAGAAGATACTATTAATCAGGAGGGGATTAATACTGCCCCAATAAGCAAATATAATGAAAATCTACAGTGATAAACTATCTCTGCCTCCAAAACCATATCCACCGCAGGAGGCACTTTGCAGAAGAGTAATTACAAGGATCAGTGCCATTTTTCACTGGTTATATTGGAGTTTGTGAGAAGTGAAAACGTATTTTCCCTTTCTTGTTATTAAGTGAAAAACAGCTACTCCTTCAAACACGTTGAATCCAAATGAACAGCTTGAGAATGGTAAATATTACAATGACATCTCATGTATAAAACCAAGAACAGGGGCTCCACATATGTACATTTCCTCAAATATGTCTTTATGATACATCGTCTCTAAATACCATAACATTTTTATTTTAATAGTGTTTGGTAAAAATGTTCCTAAAGAGACATATTTTATTCATGGTCCAGAGTTATGATTATGACCATCAGTTATATTTTTCTGTAAACCTGGGATGCCTTTGGGGACTATAGGTCTAGAGGACTGTTTGCTCTTCTGTCAACAAATAGTCCCAGACTGCTATGCTTTTGAACTAGTTTTCCTCAACATCATGCTATCTATTATCACTGATCAGTGCCATCATGTGCCTGCCTCCTTCAGTAAGCTGCCACCATCTAATTTTAAAACTCTTTTGTGGGACATGAATCGAATCACAATTACTAGACTTTTATGTCAACTTACACAAAAAGGGCCTCTCCAACAAGGACTGTGGAATTTGTGACAGCTTTTACTGGCTCATTAATCTCTTTCCATTTACTGTGAGCTCTCAGGTAGGAATAAAAAAGCAGAAATCTGACCTATGGGACTTCCCTGGTCCAGTGGTTGAAAATCTGCCTGCTAAGGCAGGGGGTATGGGTTTGATCCCTGGCCCAGGAATACTCCACACGCCTCGGGGCAACTAAACCCATGTAGCACAACTACTGAGCCCTTGCTCTAGAGTCCGTGAGCGGCAGCTACTGAAGCCGACAGCTTGTGCTCCACAACGAGAAGCCACCACAATGAGAAGCCCACTCACTGCAACTAGAGAAGATCCTGCTCACTGCAAGCAGAGAAAGAAAATGCCTGCATGTAGCAACAAAGACCTAGCATGGTCAAATAAATAAAAGGAAATCTAACCTACGGAAAAAGAGGGTATTACTTTATTTAAGTTACTTACCAATATTTTCTTTTCCTTCCGGGCTTTCCACTTTGTTTCCTTTAACTAATCTATCACTTTTTCAACCTGTAGAAGATGGATACAGATACTCATAAGAGCAAAGTTCTTTTTCCTTTTTTCCTATTTTTGATGCAATTATCTTTCTGTATTTCTATTTCCAATCTATTTAGGCTCTGGAAAGTGGATCATCAACCAAATCTCCTAACTTGTAATCTAGTACTCTTGGCCTCTTTCTCTTCTTTTAAAATCTCTTTTCATACAAACTACAATTGCAGCCACTCTAATAAAACCACTTGTTTACAAAATCAGTGATAACAAGAGAATGCAAGTTACACTTCCTGTAAAAGCTAGAGTATATTTTTGAGATTATGCACTTTGTGAGTTTTTTTTTTTTCTGTGAAGAATTCAAATACCAGTTGTGTCTTCCACAATATGACTGAGAGTGGCACTCTATTACAAAATGAATATGTGGTCAAAAGGGACCTTGCCGGGAGCCAGCGTGAGGAACTCCGCCCATGGCAAAGGTCATGAGGAAGGAGCCTTGGCATACGTGATCATGCCTCAGGAAACCCCGTTCCCAAGCATCTACCCCCAAAACCAGAGTCT
This sequence comes from Nanger dama, assembly GCA_917880005.1. NCBI lineage: Eukaryota > Metazoa > Chordata > Mammalia > Artiodactyla > Bovidae > Nanger > Nanger dama. Next base: position 18,094,750 of record CAKJTW010000003.1, on the reverse strand, counting down.
GTTTTATGCTCTCACCTACACCTCTGACTTTACGGGGGCTCTCCTCCATAACCATTTCTCTTGGAGAAGGAGTTAACTTGCAGTTAATAAAAATTCCTGGGCGTGACAAGAGTGTTTCAACTTACAAACTCCTCTGAAGGTTATCTAGCCCGCCTGTATAGGTTCGTCCAGCCACATATGATTGTTTACAGCCTCCCAACCATGAGAGGCACGAGATGTTTTAGACTTATTAAAGGCAGATTCTTTTGGGAAGTTAGAAATTATTAGTATAGTGGGTTGGTTAGGAATTATATTGGTGAAGGGTTTTTCATTTGTTATGCCAATAATTGCTGCTAATTCCCTGCCCTGGGTGGGACAAGGGAGTCTCAGGTCAAACCTCTCTGCTGGCAAACTAGCTTGTGTGACAGGATTATCCATACTCCTGCCACTAGCACATGATTGTTTACTACCCCTCAATCATAAACAGCACAGAGAGTTTTGGAGTATTTTGAGAGTCTTAATTAGCATAAGGCTTTTTCTCATTGTTGAGTCAATGATTGCCGCCAGGCCTCCACATCCTTAGGCACCTGAGAATATATTAATCAATAATGTATTTGGAATATAGAAAAGGAAATATAGTAGTTTTGATGTTAGCAATACTAGACTTTTGAGTTAATGAATTTCCTCTTTTTTTATAGACCACTGTACTTTGTTATAAATCACAGTGTCCTTGTTATGTAAAAATGTAACTTTATCACTATCTTAGGACTAAATAGATCTTAAGGGGAACATTGGTGAAAGGTTTTCATTGTTGGGCTCATGTTTGCTGCTAAATCTCCATATTCCCTGCCTTTATAATAAATACAACTAGCATACAGGAGAAATGAGTATTAACCTTTAAGATTAATCATGTTAACCTTGGGTTAAATAAATTCCTTTCTTGGTTGTGACCCATTACACCCTCACCCTATGAGAATGCAACTTTATCTGCTACCTTCAGAGGGTGGCACCTGGTTAAAGAAAAAACACCCTTGGAAAAATAAGTTTTTGGTTATCAGAAAGAAAGGGTTGTAAAATGTCAGCAGGCCTCATGGTCAGAAGATGATGTAAAACCCCTAAGACCTTTCTTTATGTAAAGCACCTGATTTTGATAAAGGTCAGGACTGCTAACCCCCACGTGACTCTGTATTCATCCCTATGTGTAACAAAAGGTATATAAGCAAACCTAAAAAATAAAGAAATGGGATCAGTTTCTGGAAAGACTGATTCCCCCATGTCGTTTCTTTCTTGCTCCCCATTTTTCTGGCTGAATTCCCATCTGGAATGTGGGTACTCACCAAGCCTGCTAATTCTGCCTGGGCTTCTAAGATCGGAACAGGGAGGCCTCAGTGCCTCCTGTCCTTCGGGAGAACGGAAAGATGCCTGCAGCCTACGTAGGTGGTGATTGGTATTCCATGTAAACCAAGCTATTGAGCCTCTTTTTCTCCACTAATATTTCCTACTACACTATCCGTTTCTAATCTCTCTCTATATTTGTAATTAAATAAGTTTTTTCCAAGGATGCCGACTCCGTCTCACCTTCGAATCACCTTGGATCCACCGGGGCTGGACCCGGTCAGGACCTCGCACAATCCCAGTCACAGGTACATACCTACAAGACTGAAAGCAGGGACTCAAACAGTATTTTTACATCAACGTTCACTGCAGCATTATTCACAAGGGCCAAAAATGGAAAAAATCCAAGTGTTCATTAACAGATGCATAAATAAACAAAATAGGACACATATACAAATACAATGGAATATTATTTAGCTATAAAAAGCAAAGACTTTCTGATACACGCTACAACATGAACCTTGAAAATGTTATGCTGAGACATACAAAAATATGATTTCACTTACATGAACTATCTAGAAAAGGCAAATCTGTAGAAACAGAAAGTAGATTAGAGTTTACCAGGGGTTGTGGTAAGGGGAGAATGCGAGCTATTGCTTAACAGGTCCAGAGTTTCTGCTGGGGTGATGAAAAATGTAAATAGAGAATAGTGATAGCTGTACAGCACTGTGAAAGTAATTACACCACTGATCTGCACGCTTAGAATGGTTAAAATGACTATTTTTATGTCATATATATTTTACCACAGTAAAAAAAAATTCTTTAAAAGCAGAGGGAATCAAGTACTGCAAAGACAAGACCATAAGAGTAAAGACTTGGGCTATTATCTCAACATAGCAACAGTTATGACAATCCTCACGCCTGAACTACCTCATAAGCCAATTATGACTTAAATTCTGATACTCAGAAAATGTCATTAAGCATCTGAGTTTATATAGTATCTATTCTCTCAGAAATAGAAAGTTAAACTTACCAATGCAACATAAACCTGAAAACTGTACATTCAAAAGAGGATGTAAATAATGTAATAAATTGTAACTATAGGGCCTCCAAAGCAATTATTTTTAATACAGGTCCTCTTATAAGACCTTTATTAAACAACTTTAACACTCCTCCAGGTATTCTCTTGGTTTCCCGGAACATAATGAGTGACATCTAACCCTACGCATGCAATTTTGACCACAGTTCTATTAAGTTTTCTTTTTAAAACCACTCATATTGTATAGATGCCAATACCCAAACTCAAAACAAGAGACACCTCAAACTGGTATCCCGAACAACCCCCTTCCTCAGTGCCCCTGCCCAGTTAAGAGAGGGTTAAAGGGATTCTCTAATTTCCTATTCCTGTTAATGGTACCACAAGTTTCCTAATTTATGATGCAAAATTTTCATCATCTTTGCATTCTCCTCTCTCATACCCAATCTCTTATCAAGGACTAATGATTTTTGCTTTGCAATATCTTTCCCATCTCTTTTTCTTCCCTTCTAGCCTCTTACAGATTATCTAAAGTCTGGCCTTTATCAACTTCAGACTTTAGATCACTATAGCCTCTTAAATGGTCTTCCAGTCACCAAAGTCTCTCTTCTCAAACCCATACACAACTGTTTCTAAAATGTTATTTGCATCATTTTCCCACTAGACTGTAACTATATCATGGTAGAAATTCATTCACCTTTTAACACTGAACAATCTGGCAGGCAATACATTTTTAATTCATCAGTGTTTATTGAATGAATTAATGAAATTGTAAACACTTTCCTTCTAAAAACTTTCAATTTTCCACTGCCCATAACAGAAGTTACAAACTCAAATAGCGAAATACCTACTGGAGCCAGGCGGAAAATATAAATGAGTAAAGATGTGTGTAATCAACAGGAAGTGGTAGGGACTGTGCAAGCTGGAAAGCACATGTCCCATCTAAAGAGTAAGTTACTTGATGCTCCCACAAATTGCTGCCATGATGAAATACAGGCCTAGTATGTTGCCAAGTCTTCTGATTTTTCCAAGATAAGCCAAGAGCACAGATTTCTATGTAGAATCCGGTTTTTAAATGTGTGTATTCGTTGCTCAGTGTCCAACTCCTTGTGACCCCATGGACTGCAGTCCGCCAGGCTCCTGTCCACAGAATTCTCCAGGCAAGAATACTGGAGTGAGATGCCAGTGACAACTAATACCATTAAAAAAATCCAAAACACCATGCAGGCAAAATGAAACATATCTACGGGCTGAATCCAGTCCTTAAGCTTCAAGTTGGTGACTCCTTGCTCTGTAGGATAAAAAAACTTGCCTAACATTCTAAGTCCTTCTAAGTTCCAGGCTATTCTGCCGAAGTTTTTGCCCACTACTTTCACACAAGAACACTTTGCTCTAAGCAAGCATCAGAATCACCTGTGGGGCTTGTTAAAATATGTAACTTGACTGCAGGCTTCACTGTCAGGATTTCCAGTTTAACACAGTGGGTCTCAAGAGGGGGCTGAGAATGTACATTTCTAACAAGTTACCAGACGATGCTGACACTTACAGGTGTGCGGACCATCCTGTGGGAACCACTGCTCTGGTTAAATTACACTCTGTCTCAAACACACTGATTCTGCTCAATTGTTTCACCTTCCCAGAAAGTCTTCCCTTTTACTTTCAGCCTACCTCCTCCTGTAAACCTCCTGTGACAGTCTTTCATGCCTCCAAACTGCTGTAGCATTTAAAGTTCATACCATCTCCCCTAATTCATCACTGCTTGGTGGAGATGCATAGCTTCCAATCGAGGCTTTATAGTCTCAGAGATCAATGATCAGGTCAGCATCTTATACACCTGACTATAGGCCATTTGAAGGCTGGGGCCCTGTCTTGGTTCCCACTGTACCCCTCGAGCTATCAGAGCCTGGTATTCAGTTGGTATTTATTGAATATTTTTTAAACGAATGAAAATTGAACAGACCCATCAAATGAAAAATGCAGATAAGTGGACCTGAAATTTGGGTATATAACCTTTCTTTAAAAACTGAATTTAAGTACTGTGTAATGGTTTTTCTAGATTAGTGATCACACCATCATGATTATCTGGGTTGTGGAAGACCTTTTTGTACAGTTCTTCTCCAACCAGTCCATTCTGAAGGAGATAAGTCCTGGGATTTCTTTGGAAGGAATGATGCTAAAGCTGAAACTACAGTACTTTGGCCACCTCATGCAAAGAGCTGACTCATTGGAAAAGACTCTGATGCTGGGAGGGACTGGGGGGCAGGAAAAGGGGATGACAGAGGATGAGATGGCTGGATGACATCACTGACTTGATGGACGTGAGTTTGAGTGAACTCCGGGAGTTGGTGATGGACAGGGAGGCCTGGTGTGCTGCGATTGATGAGGTCGCAAAGAGTCGGACACGACTGAGCAACTGAACTGAACTGAATGGTTTTTCAGAATGGACAATAAAAACTAAACATTTTGGAAATAAATTATCAATAGATAATAATTATCTGTGGCAACAGATTTTGTATGTAAATAAAACAGTGAATGTTTAAAAAAAAACCTGAAAATTTGTAAGATTAAATCTTTTATTTGTACCATATGGCTTCCCTGGTGGCTCAGTGGTAAAGAATCTGCCTGTCAATGCAACAAGATGCAGGAGACATGGGTTCAATCCCTGGGTCCGGAGGATCCCCTGGAGTAGGAAATGGCAACCCACTCCAATATTCTTGCCTGGGAAATCCCATGGACAGAAGAGCCTGGCAGAATGTAGTCCATGGGGTTGCAAAGAGTTGGACATGACTGACTATGCACGCATGCAACAACAAAATGCAATGAAAAAGTAGGATGAAATTAACTAATCCTCCATAATATTCAGAAATATTGATGAGTCTCCTTCAGGTAGAGTTTGGATGACAATATATTTATTCAAGATTCTAAAGGCTGTGTAAAAACAAGATCAGAAATGGTTTACCTAGCTTCTCCAACTTATAGAACAGCATCAGTGCTATCAGGCAATTTCAAGGATGACTTATGAGTAGAAATGGTACTGTGCAGGGCCCTATAAGGCTCCTGGGCACAAGGCCTTTCTGTGTTCCCCATTTCTTTGATTATAAGAAACAGCCTTCATTCACCCTCCTTGACGTTCCCTGAGTTTCAAGGGGCAGATTCAAGAAGTTGTTAATTAGGGAAGGGAGTGAATGTGAGACCAGGGTTAAATAGCCAGAAGCAGCCTTGGGTCAAAGTCTTGTTTCTCATCAATGGATATACGCAAAGATATCTTTGAGCTATTCTGCAGATACTGAAACTCCCTCCAGGTGGGAGAAGTTATGATATGCTGCCCACGAGCATGTAGATGCCAGATCGGTTAAACTTGAGGCTGACAGATGTTGACTCCTACTTACCAACTCACCACCAAATCATCAGAAGAATGTCCACGAGCTGATCACATCCTCTTTTACTATAAAACTTACCACTATCTTCCCTACACTGGAACACATGGTTTCAAGAGCATGAGCCTGCTGTGTCCCCCTTTTATGGTTTCAAGAGCATGAGCCTGCTGTGTCCCCCTTTGCTCAGCAAAGCAATAAGCTCTTCTTTTTACTTCACTCAAAATTTTGTCTCCGAGATCTGATTTGCACAGGTGGACAGAGAAGCTGAGAATCTGGTGTGAGAAACTTGGTCTCCAAGCTAAACCAGAATCAAGCTACAGATGCCTTTACAGAGTAAACCTAATTTTGGAGCTACTGGAAGAAAAAAAAAAAAAAGAAATAATATGTAGTTTTAAAATAATTTTGAGATATAGTCTTAAGTTCTTATTTGGCTCTTTGAGCAACTCCACACTTGATGATATTAGAATCAGTGGGACAACAGAAAAGTTGGTATTATTTGGCAAACACAGAAAATCCAATTTGGGAAAAACAACAGCGACAACAAAACAACCCAGGAGCGAAAGAAGCACATTTACAGCTTTTAAGACAGCAGAGATGTTACCTTACATTCAGATGCCTGCCTACCTACCAGGACCATAATGATCTTGTCTGCGTGAGGATTTGGCCAAGACACTCTGCATTTCTATGTTAACCAGGAACTAAGCACACTGGGTGAAAAAGAAAAAAAAAGAATTACAAAACCAAGTCAAAAAAAATACCAAGTGCTTATCTCAACTTTTAAAATCATTAGCATTCTAAACAATAAAACAAAGCAAATTTATTCAATGAAATAAACCTCATAGTAAAACTACAAGAATGTATGAAAGGAAACGTTACCAGATGAACTGCTAACTACTTCCTACTTTTACAAATGGATGATTGAATAATAACATCTAGTTCTTTGGCAGAGAATGCGGAGGGAAGACTGTAGGTTCTAGAACTACCTCTACTACAGTGTGAATCTGGGCATTTCTCTTAGCCATATTCAAGTCACAACAGTTTTAACTGCAAAGTCAAACTTAAAGTCAACAAAAAAATATTTTGTATGATAAAATAACTAAGAAGTACATGCAACTAAAGTATTATGCACATATATTAAGAAATAATCTTACTACAGTCAAGTTTTCGTGTTTATAAATGAGACTACAGACAACAGATGACTTGGACTGACTTTCAGGTTCACAGTAGCCAATTTTTTAGAATGAATTCTAAATATAAAGCCTCTAATAGGAGATATCCTACACTCTCTTTTCTGCAAGTTATCAGTAGGGTACATTTTCAGAACCCTGGACATATCAAGTGGTAAAGAAATTGGTAAAGAACTCGCCTGCCAATGCAAGAGACATTAGAGAAGGTGGGTTCCATCCCTGGGTCGGGAAGATCCCCTGGAGAAGGGCACTCACTCCAGTATTCTTGCCTGGAGAATCCCATGGACAGAGGAGCCTGGCCGGCTACAGTCCATGGGGTCGCAAAGAGTTGGACACGACTGAAGCGATTTAACACGCAGACATATAAAATCAATCATAACTTTATAGATTCTGTATCAGAATAAACCTCTTCAATGTATGGTAATTCCATCATGGACCCACGGAAGTGTGACATGCAAATTGGGGCGAGGGGGAAGCACCAGGAACAGAGTAAGCCACTATCATGCCAGCCGATGGCATGGCTAAGATTTTCAGTGCTTATTAATATTAACAATCAGCAAAGTTCCCTCTTAACCACTCAATTCAGAAACATCAACGACGTAGCTGGGAAAAAAAGCGGGGGAGGGGGGATGGTTTGAATCAGAGACATCTAGAAAGGTTGCAGGGATTAAGTTCTCCTTAGAGAAATGGAGAAGATGCACAATGAAGTTTTAAAGGAAATTTTTACATTCAAATTGAAAGGGAGACTAATGCACAGCAGAGCTTCAATCGCAAGTTTCCTAACTGTTGTCTCGGCCCCCAGAATCCCGTCTTCCTCGATGACTCACGGACAAACTCATTGAATGAAAAAGGCATGATCACAGAGCTCCTCCTCTGAAAAAACGCGAACCATCCTTTTGAGTACTACTCCTTTTCACAGGTGTGCGCGGGGTTGGTTGGGGCGAGGAGCGGTGACGACACCAAAACAAAAACAACACAGCAAAAGGCCAGAGCTTTCAACTTCACACGACTCGCGGAAAAGGGAGGGCAGCACGCGAAGGTTATTAGCAAATGGGAATCTGGGGACGGCAACGACAGGACAGAACGGGACCTGACACCGGGATACTCCTCTCCGAGGACTCTCCACGAGGCCCGGAGCCTCTCCGACCCCCAGGCTCCCCGACACCCGCGCGCCGCCCGCCTCACCCTCCAAACCACCTACCACCCTCAGACAAGTCCTCAACCGCCTCATCGACACATGTTTGGCCTGGGAAGCCCGCTGCTGCGCCATCCCTTAGAGAACCAGCAAGGGTTAGGAGCCAGGAGAGGGAGGAAACCAAAAGAGCCGGTTGGCCTCGGGAGGGGCGGAGCCGGGACGAGAGCTGGGCGGCCACGGCCACGCTGGCTGCGGCGCGAGGGAAGGAGAGGACGCGCGGGCAAGACGCGAAACGTTGTGAACCCGGCGGAGGCGACGCTCCGAAGAACGGGGCGCGGCGGGTCCAGCCTCCTCAGGGGAAAGCGCCCCTACGGTCGCGCCGCCGCCGCCGCCGCCGGCCAGTGGCTGGCCGGCTCCGGCCTCCTCCCCGCCCAGCCCCGACCCCAGTCATGCACCGGCGCGCCCGCGCTCGCACACTCACCGGGCGCGCGCGCCGCCACGGCGCGGCCGCAGGCCGCCCTCAGCTGGTCTCCGCCCCGCTCCCCGCGCCGGGCCAGGGGGCGGGGCCCCAGGGGGCGGGGCGGGGCGGGGCGGGGCTACGTCACGGGCGCGTGCGCTCTCTGTGCGCCGGTAACGGCTCGAACTGATCGTTATCTGCGCGGCTTGGTGGTGTCCTTGGAGACGAAGCCGGGCCTGGGCGGCGCGGAGCCAAGACCACGGCAGCGGGCCCCCGGAGAAGCCAGGATGCCGGCTAAGAGGAAGGACAAAAAGAAAGGGAAGGGCAAAGACAAAGGCAAAGATAAAGACAAGAAGAAGAAGTAAGGGGAAGCCACGCTGGGGTCCCTGCTCCAGGGCCTGCCCTCCGGAGATTCGCAGGCGCCGGCCAACTGACGCCCTTTACCCGGCTCCCCTCTCGGACCCTCCCCTTGCTCTCCCAGCTTCTGAGAAGGACGGCTCCGTTGCTCAGAAATTCCCCAAAGGCATGCCATACCCCCACTGCTTCAACTAAGACCAGAGTGTTGAGATTTTGGACCCTGAAAGCTTTTAGACACAGCCTCTGCCTATGTGGCGTGTACTAACGAGGAGGCAGATAAGTTCCCCAAGAACTGAAGTAACATAGGACCGAATTGACTCATTTGAAAAGACCCCGAAGCTGGGAAAGGTTGGAAGCGGGAGAAGAAGGGGACGACAGAGGATGAGATGGTTGGATGGCATCACCGACTCAATGGCCGTGCGTTTGAGTAAACTCCGGGAGTCGGTGATGGACAGGGAGGCCCGGCGTGCTGCAGTCCACGGGGTCGCAAAGAGTCGGATACGACTGAGTGACTGAACTGACTGACTGAGGACCGAATGAAATAAGTGCTAGTGGAGGGGAAAAGATCTAAAAGTGAGGAGGAAGGGTTAGTTCTGACACTGTAATTGAAGGTCGGAGATCCTCTAGACCTGTGCTGTCTTATAGTGTCGTCACCGGTCATGTGTGGCTATTAAAATTCGTTAAAATTAAACTAAAAATTCAGATCCTCGTTTGTACCGGCTACATTGCGTGTACTCAATAGGCCTGTGTGGCTAGTGGTGACTGTATTGGACAGTCTAGATAGCATTAACGTCACAGAAAGTTCTATTGGACAGCACTTTTCGCCACCAGTGATTCTTGGGAGGGGGTAATTTTTGACTCCCCGAGGACGTTTGTCAAGGAGACATTTTTGGTTGTCACATCTGGGGACCTCTAGTGGATAAGAGACCAAGTGAAAGTCGCTCAGTCGTGTCCCACTCTTTGCGACCCCATGGATGATACAGTCTATGGAATTCTCCAGGCCAGAATACTGGAGTGGAGAAGATCCCTTCTCTAGAGGATCTTCCTGACCCAGGAATGGAACCGGCGTGTCCTGCATTCCTGGCGATTTTTTTTACCACCTGAGCTATCAGACCAAAAGTGAAAATGAAGTCAGTCGTGTCCGACCCTTTGCGACCCTGTGGACTGTAGCCCTCCAGGCTTCTCTGTCTATTGGATTCTCCAGGCAAGAATACTGGAGTGGGTTGCCATTTCCTTCTCCATCAGGCCAAGGATACTGTTAAATATCCTACGGTGCACATTAACAACCTCCAGCCCCACTCCAAATAAGAATCATGCGGCTTAGAATATTAGTAGTTGGGAAATCCTCCTCAAGACCCAAAGATGCTCTAGAATAGGCACTGTTATTCACCTTATCTCCAGCACCTGGAAGAGAGTCGGAATCATAGAAGAAGCTTAATATTTGTTAAACAAATTAAGATGTCTGCTCCTGTAGGCTTCAACTTGGATCTTTCCCCACACCCCACCCCACCCCCACAAGAACTGTGCTGTAGTGCTCTGGGTTCCTTATTTTTTGCCTGTAACCTGATCTATCTCAGCTGTGTGGCTGAGAGGCACTTAAACATCCTGAAGGATGTCTGGGTGATTAAAGTAATTCCTTGGGCCTTTTCAAGGATTCCTTTTGGTTCGAAGGAAAACATAAAGGATTTGAGTATTCGGATTTCCCAAATGATGAGAATTTCTGAAGTGGGTAAGATTGCTCTAGCATTAAAGCTTCACGGGTTTGGAGTTGCTGCTAGATTGCTACTACATTTATTGGATGACCCTAGTGGTTCCTAGACACATTGGAATCATACATCTTGTCCAACAGCACTATATATGGGACCACAAGGGGTCTTTGTAAAGTTTATAAAGTAATTTGTTTAAAAGAGTAATGCCTGTTCAGTACAGAGGTTTAGGAAATCTGGTAAGTCAAACAGAACAAAACCACCTGTAATCCCATTATCCAAAGATAACCACTTCTATCATTTTGAAATATTCTTTTTCTTCTTCCTAAGATAACAGCCCAATATACAAATTTATTTGCAATTTTCCCCCTAGTTGTATTAATATAAGTATACTACAGTGTGATTAAAAAAAAAATAACTGCATGGTTAATCTGCATTTTCTGGTAGTGCAAATGGCTTGTCACATTCCTAGAACTCACTAGCATATGTTTTCTATTTTTGCCCATTCATCTACAATGCAAATATCAACAGTGAGAAACACTGAGGGCAATAGACCGTATATATTTCTTACTAACTCATTCATCCAACAGTATTTGCTCATATGTGCCAGGCAAATGCCAAGCAAAATAAATTATAATAAAGAGAAAGGTGTAATACTAATATAGTAGAGAAATAGTTATATGCTGTTGATGTCCTCTTCCTGTGCAGGAAGATCATAAAACTTGAAGAATCTGTTGTGGAGAGAGCCAAGGCCAATGCCTCCCTTTGGGAGGCCAGGCTGGAAGTCACAGAACTTTCTAGGATTGAGTATCGTGATACTTCCCGGAGACTGGCAAGATGTAACGAAGAGTTAAAGAAACAGCAGTATAAAATGGAGAAAGACACAATGTCTGTATTGAACTATCTGAAGAAACAGGATCAGGAGAAAGATAATCTGGTAGGTAGGTAGAAACCCTCCCAAGCCTTAGTAACTATCTCTTTTGTTATACTGATGTGGCTATGTATTTCCAGTATTTTAATTCCTTGAAACCTCATCCCACAGGTAAGACATTTCAGTTGACTTTTAACTCTCCTTTGAAGCAACATGTTATTTCAGAACAGCTTTACAGTCAGAATTGCCTTTTATTTTTATCCTTGTCCCATGTTTTCTTGGATGAAACAAAGATGATGCTAATGGAACATTATGATCAACTTGAACAAGAGCGTGGTGTATGAGCTATATATTTTTTGATATTGATAACTGAGTAATTAATAATCTATAAAGCAATTTATTGATAATCCATGATCACAAGGTTATGAACCCAGCAAATTGACTCTCTTTTGTTGGACCTGTTGAATCTTTATCTTACTGAACCTTGTTGAAATGTTGGGCATAGAGCTATCATTTTAGATCTGTGGAAAAAGGAAAGGAACTAACATTTTGGGACTCCTGTTTGTGCCAGGCTCCATGTTGGGTACTGTACCTCTGCTATCTCATTTAGTCCGTTTAATAACCCACTGTAGCCACAAATTGTCATTCCCATTTTACAGATAAAGAAATTGACTCTCAGGGCAGGTAACTTTCCAGAGTCTCACAGCTAGTGGGTATTAACGTGTGAATTTAGGTGTGACTTAAATTCATCTCTTTCCTAGCTGCCTCTTTGTGTTCCATGGTGACCCAAGGAAGTTTGTATCATGTTTCATTCCCATGTATGTTTTTTGTAGTAGTAAAAATACAAATACACATAGTAGGCACTTTAATTAAAATATTTTTGCATGCATGCATGAATGAATGGGTTGTGATTCCACTGATGCTTTGAAAAAGTTCGCAATCAAAACTTAAGTTCAAGATGATTTGGAAGCATATTAGAGAAATCAGACAACTGAACACTTGTGTGGATTTTATGTTTTATTAAAGTAATTTTTTGGTACAGTATTTTTTTTAACCTTTCCTAGGCAACTTCCATTTTTAAAATTACTCTTTGATAATAGCATGCATTATCAAAATTATCTGCTATAAATTATTATTCTAAAATAAGCCTTTAGGCCAGCCATGCAAATAATTTTCAAAATTCATTGTATAAAAGATTTGTGGACTGCATTAGCTAATTGATATTGGTCTGCCTTTATCAGTATCACTTTTGTTTGTTTGTTTTTGTGTGTGTGTGTTTATCAGTATCACTTGTATTTCCTGATTTTCATCTGCCTCCATGTATCATAGGCCAGCATCTGACTGTAGCAAATACATAATTTTCTCATAGACATGGATACTCATTAAAACCAAAGAAACTTCTTTGGGAGGAAGAAGTAAAATAAATTATTCAATATACCCTGGTTAACTAGCTCTCTTATAATTTTGTTACTCCATACATGCTACTATATCCTAGAAACGCATTATTTGCTTAAACTTTATTTAAACTGTTCACAGTCTCCATGTTAATTATAGAAATATTAGAAGTGAAATGTGTTTTAAAAACTATCATATTTTAGACAGAATTAGGAGATTTCCCTTATGGTTTTTATATTTAAGGCTTTGTTCAGTCAGCACAAAATAAATCTATTTTACATCTGTTCTACATGACTTAGGTCTGCCTGTATTTCTTTTAAAACATTTTTAGGTTTCCCTTGAGCTATTCTAAGATTATTTACAACAATATTTCACTTCTGTATCTTCTGATTTTTTAACTATGTCAAGGAATGTTTACCTTAAAAAGCTACAGTACTTTGGCCACCTGATATGAAGAGCTGACTCATTGGAAAAACCCTGATGCTGGGAAAGATTGAAGGCAGGAGAAAGAAAACAATATGGTTGAATGGCATCACCGAATCAATGGACAAATCTGAACAAACTCCGGGAAATAGTGAAGGACAGGGAAGCCTGGCATGCTGCAACAAAGAGTTGGACATGATTTAGTGACTGAACAACAGCAACAACTAAAAGCTAGTCAGATTTCCTACTAAAACATGCCAGCATCCTTGGAGAAATGATTGATTATAAGACTGGAGCAAAGAGAGTAACAGATGAACTTGAATATCTTATTGTGACAGGAAGTAAGTAACAAAAAATTAAAGGACACAGAGGGTAACTTGAAGGGGCTCCCACTGGCCAGATCTGGGACAGTCAAAATAAATGACAGTAATCAGTTATAGCTTATTGAATAAAGTGAGTTCATGAGTATATACAACTGATAAGTATATACTTTAATAAATATGGGAGAATAGAATGCTTTTCCTTAAAGTGGAATGTAGTAAGTTACTAAATTTCCACAGAATGATGCAATAAGAAAATATCACCATTTGGAGTCAGAGTAATAATTGATTCAGTCAAGAACAAGAGTGGATGCTAAAACTAGTGGGTGAAAGTTTAATGAGCAAAAAGATATTTGCATAGTTTTAAAATATATTCCTCCAAATTTATTAATAATTATAAACGGAAAAATTGTAACTTTTAACTGGAGAAACCTGGCAGACACAGTCTTAACCAGTTGATTACACTTAATGTCAGTCACCTCATGCTGTGATGCAGTGACAAGGATACATCATCACTTAAGTAGTGTATGCTTGCTGAAAAGCCATAACCTGAATTTTCTGATGAAGAAACATCTCAGACAACTCTAGCCCTGGCCAGTATTCTTCAAAAATGTTGGTATCATAAAAGACAAAGACCAAGAAACGGCTCCCGTTTAAAACTAGAATATAAACTAAGTGTAATCATAGTCAGGGATTATATCCTAGACCAGAAAAAGAAAAGTTACAGTGAAAGGACATCAGTGGTACAGTTGATGCTAAAGTTGAATATGGACTATAGATTAAATAATAGTATTTTATCAATGTTAAATTTCCCAATTTTGATAATTATACTACTAAGAGATTGTTATTTTCCTTAGGAAACACATAATGAAATATTTAGTACAGGAGTATGATGTCCTAAACTTATTCTCACACGCTCCAGAAGAAACAGCTTCAAAAGTCTATATCGTATATATATATGTATGTATATACACACGTATATATGTATATAGACCTATCATAACGGGAAAACAAATGTGGCAAAATTGAGTGAAGAGTATATGAGAATTCTTTGTACTGTCTTTGAAACTTTCCTTTAAAAATTTACTCATTTAAGAGAAATGCAAATCAAAACTCCAAGTTATCACTAAGCTGGCTACTGTCAGAAGAACAGAAAATAGCAAGTGTTGGTGAGGAGGATGTAGAGAAATTGGAATCCTTGTGCAATTGGGTGGCGATGTGAAATGGTATAGCCGTTATGGAAAACAGTACAGAGATTCATCGAAAAATTAAAAATAGAATTATCATATGATGCAACAATCCCACTTTGGAGTATATTTCCAAGAGAATGTAAAGCAAGATCTTGACGAGGTAACTGCACACCCAGTGTTCTTGAAACCCTATTCATATAATCGAGAAGTGGAAACAACCCAAATGTCTGTTAGTTGATGAGTGAATAAAGAAAGTGTGGTATACAAATATAAGACTATTATGCAGCTCTAAAAGGGAAGGAAATCCTGTTGTGTGCTACATGAATGAACCTCAAGGCCATTATGCTAAATGAAATAAGCCAGTTACAAAAGGACAAATACTGTATGATTCTACTCATATGAAGTATCTGTGGACAGGGAGTGTTGCCCCACATTCCAGTAAACAAAGAATGTCACCCACCATTCCAGTTCTACAAGGATCAAGCCATCAGCCATCACAGCCCCCCACCCTCGCCTGCCATTTGCCTCCTGCCACAGTGCGTCCTGAGGGGGTGGAAATTCAGGCTGGGGCAAAACAGGAAGCATTCTGAACTTGGCCCTAGATAATTAACATACATATCTAAGGAATAATTTCAACAAGCCCACATCTTTACATCTTCCCTGACACAGAAAAGCACTAAAATCATTAACTTAAAATACCTTTTCCTTGTGATTACTGGTAACATTTTGATGTCTAACTACATGTATTTTTCCAGCAAGAATCTGCTATATATTCTGCCTGCTCTCTTAACTCTTCTGAGCAGTTCCTCAGTGCTTTCTGAGAGGCTGTTTCCCAGGATATAACCCTCAGTATAAACCTGGAATAAAACTTCAGTCACAGCTTTTAGGTTGTGTAGTTTTTCTTCCGTGGACATACCTGAAGTAGTCAAAACCATACAAACAATGTAGAAAGGCTGGGGGAGGGAGGAGAAGGAGTTAGTATCTCATAAACATAGTTTCAGCTTTGTAAGGTGAAAAAGTTCCAGAGATCTGCTGCCCAACAATGTGAATTAAAAATGGTTAAGATGGTAAATTAAAAAAAATTTTTAACCATACACATGTTACCCAGGCAATTATGATGATAGCCGAGTTTTGGAAACTGGCAATAGCAAGTTAAAAGTATAAATAATTTCCTCTCTTCTCATCTTCCCACGTTACTCTACCTCTCCAACACTGCTGGTTTATTTTATTCCATTCTGTTCTGTTCTATTGGCTGTGCTGTGCAGCATGTGGGGTCTTAGTTCCCCTAACCAGGAATTGAACCCTGCTCCCTGCATTGGGAATATACAGTCTTAACCACTCGACTACTAGGGAAGTACTCCCTGCTGCTGCTGCTGCTGAGTCGCTTCAGTCGTGTCTGACTCTGTGCGACCCCATAGACGGCAGCCCACCAGGCTCTGCCGTCCCTGGGATTCTCCAGGCAAGAACACTGGAGTGGGTTGCCATTTCCTTCTCCAATGCATGAAAGTGAAAAATGAAAGTGAAGTCACTGAGTCGTGTCCGATTCTCAGTGACCCCATGGACTGCAGCCCACCAGGCTCCTCTGTCCATGGGATTCTCCAGGCAAGAGTACTGGAGTGGGGTGCCATTGCCTTCTCTGAAGTACTCCCTACTGGTTTTAATATCACGTGAAAACTGGGCTATGTAATTAACTTAGGATACAGAGAAATGTCTTTACCTTCCTCTTTATTTTCATTTTCTACAGATTGAAAAACTGAAACAGCAGTTGAATGAAACAAAGGAAAAAGCCCAAGAGGAGAAGGAAAAATTGGTATGTACACTGATGCCTCACTTATTGGTGGTCAGGTTTCTGGCAAGTTAAGATATTTAAGACACAAGAATAAGTAAATCCTCTTCAGAACTCAGTGATTTTAAAGCTCATACACTTGATTGTACAAATGCTCAAAAATAACATAAAATTATGTTATTGTTGAAAATCATCTGATAGAAGTGGTAGCTTACAAATCTTGAGCTCTAGGGCTTTTCAGTGGACAGTGCTGGGAAACATATTTTTTGAAGATTAAACTATATCATGAGCTCATGCTAATAGTTTAAATTCAGAAGCAAGAGTACAGGATTTTTACTTAACCCTATCTGTGTCTTCTTTCTCCCTCACCCAAAATCCTGGTACTTAATGATACCAATGTAACTGTGTATTTTCTTCAAACCTTAATACATCAATAGGCACAGAATACTAATATTAATACTACTACCCACATAAACTGGTGGATACAGTTTAGGAGTTGAGTTGGTGGGGGCGGGGGAGACTTCTCCCATTATAATACATACTAATAGTGATCTACAGTCAAATTCAGTTCAGTTTAGTTCAGTTGCTCTGTCGTGTCCGACTCTTTGTGACGCCATGGACTGCAGCATGCCAGGCCTCCTTGTCCATCACCAATTCCCAGAGTTAACTCAAACTCATGGCCATTGAATCGGTAATGCCATCCAACCATCTCATCCTCTATCGTCCCCTTCTCCTTCCACCTTCAATCTTTTCCAGCATCAGAATCTTTTCAAATGAGTCAGTTCTTCACATCAGGTGGCAAATATTGAAGTTTCAGCTTCAGCATCAGTCCTTCCAATGAATATTCAGGACTGATTTCCTTTAGGCTGGACTGGTTGGATCTCCTTCCTGTCCAAGGGACCCTCAAAAGTCTTCTCCAACACCACAGTTCAAAAGCATCAATTTTTCTGCGCTTAGCTTTCTTTATAGTCCAACTGTCACATCCACACATGACTACTAGAAAAACCATAGCTTTGACTAGATGGACCTTTGTTGGTAAAATAATGTCTCTGCTTTTTAATAAGCTGTCTAAGTTGGTTGTAACATTTCTTCCAAGGAGCAAGCATCTTTTAATTTCATGGCTGCAGTCACCATCTGCAGTGACTTTCAGTTCAGTTCAGTTAAGTCCAGTTGTTCAGTTGTGTCCAACTCTTTGCGACCCCATGAATCGCAGCATGCCAGGCCTCCCTGTCCATCACCATCTCCTGGAGTTCACTCAGTCTCACGTCCATCGAGTCCATGATGCCATCCAGCCATCTCATCCTCTGTCGTCCCCCTTCTCCTCCTGCCCCCAATCCCTCCCAGCAACAGAGTCTTCTCCAATGAGTCAACTCTTCGCATGAGGTGGCCAAAGTACTGGAGTTTCAGCTTTAGCATCAGTCCTACCAATGAACACCCAGGACTGATCTCCTTTAGAATGGACTGGTTGGATCTCCTTGCAGTCCAAGGGACTCTCAAGAGTCTTTTCCAGCACCACAGTTCAAAAGCATCAATACTTGGGCGCTCAACTTTCTTAACAGTCCAACTCTCACATCCATACGTGACCACAGGAAAAACCATAGCCTTGACTAGACGGACCTTAGTCAGCAAAGTAATGTCTCTGCTTTTGAATATACTATCTAGGTTGGTCATAACTTTTCTTCCAAGGAGTAAGCGTCTTTTAATTTCATGGCTGTAATCACCATCTGCAGCGATTTTGGAGCCCCCAAAATAAAAGTTTGACATTGTTTCCACTGTTTCCCCATCTATTTCCCAAAAAGTGATGGGACTGGATGCCATGATCTTCGTTTTCTGAATGTTGAGCTTTAAGCCAATTTTTCCCTCTCCTCTTTTACTTTCATCAAAAGGCTTTTTAGCTTCTCTTCACTTTCTGCCATAAGGGTGGTATCATCTGCATATCTGAGGTTATTGATATTTCTCCCGGCAATCTTGATTCCAGCTTGTGTTTCTTCCAGTCCAGCGTTTCTCATGATGTACTCTGCATATAAGTTAAATAAGCAGGGTGACAATATACAGCCTTGATGTACTCCTTTTCCTATTTGGAACCAGTCTGTTGTTCCATGTCCAGTTCTAACTGTTGCTTCCTGGCCTGCAAACAGATTTCTCAAGAGGCAGGTCAGGTGGTCTGGTATTCCCATCTCTTTCAGAATTTCCCACAGTTTATTGTGATCCACACAGTCAAAGGCTTTGGCATAGTCAATCAAGCAGAAATAGATGTTTTTCTGGAACTCTCTTGCTTTTTCCATGATCCAGCAAATGTTGGCAATTTGATCTCTGGTTCCTCTGCCTTTTCTAAAACCAGCTTGAACATTGGGAAGTTCACGGTTCACATATTGCTGAAGCCTGGCTTGGAGAATTTTGAGCATTACTTTACTAGTGTGTGAGGTGAGTGCAATTGTGCGGTAGTTTGAGCATTCTTTGGCATTGCCTTTCTTTGGGATTGGAATGAAAACTGACCTTTTCCAGTCCTGTGGCCATTGCTGAATTTTCCAAATTTGCTGGCATATTGAGTGCAGCACTTTCACAGCATCATCCTTCAGGATTTGAAACAGCTCAACTGGAATTCCATCACCTCCACTAGCTTTGTTTGTAGTGATGCCTTCTAAGGCCCACTTGACTTCACATTCCAAGATGTCTGGCTCTAGATTAGTGATCACATCATCATGATTATCTGGGTCGTGAAGATCTTTTTTATACCGTTCTTCCATGTATTCTTGCCACCTCTTCTTAATATCTTCTGCTTCTGTTAGGGCCATACCATTTCTGTCCTTTATTGAGCCCATCTTTGCATGAAATGTTTCCTTGTTATCTCTAATTTTCTTGACGAGATTTCTAGTCTTTCCCATACTGTTGTTTTCCTCTATTTCTTTGCATTGATCACTGAAGAAGGCTTTCTTATCTCTTCTTGCTATTCTTTGGAACTCTGCATTCAAATGCTTTTATCTTTCCTTTTCGCCTCTCTTCTTTTCACAGCTATTTGTAAGGCCTTCCCAGACAGCCATTTTGCGTTTTTGCATTTCTTTTCCATGGGGATGGTCTTGATCCCTGTCTCCTGTACAATGTCACAAACCTCATTCCATAGTTCATCAGGCACTCTATCTATCAGATCTAGGCCCTTAAATCAATTTCTCACTTCCACTGTATAATCATGAGGGATTTGATTTAGGTCATACCTAAATGGTCTAGCGGTTTTCCCTACTTTCTTCAATCTGAGTCTGAATTTGGTAATAAGGAGTTCATGATCTGAGCCACAGTCAGCTCCTGGTCTTGTTGTTGTTGACTGTATAGAGCTTCTCCATCTTTGGTTGCAAAGAATATAACCAATCTGATTTCAGTGTTGACCATCTGGTGATGTCCATGTGTAGAGTCTTCTCTTGTGTTGTTGGAAGAGGGTGTTTTCTATGACTGTGCATTTTCTTGGCAAAACTCTATTAGTCTTTGCCCTGCTTCATTCCGCATTCCAAGGCCAAATTTGCCTGTTACTCCAGGTGTTTCTTGACTTCCTACTTTTGCATTCTAGTCCCCTATAATGAAAAGGACATCTTTTTGGGTGTTAGCAGTGACTTTGGAGCCACCCAAAATAAAGTTTGTCACTGTTTCCCCATCTATTTGCCATGAAGTGATAGGACCAGATCCCATGATCTTAACTTTCTGAATATTGTTTTAAGCCAACTTTTTCACTCTCCTCTTTCACTTTCATCAAGAGGCTCTTCAGTTCCTCTTTGCTTTCTGCCATAAGGGTAGTGTCATCTGCGTATCTGAGGTGGATATTTTTCCTGGCAATCTTGGTTCCAGCTTGTGCTTCATCCAGTCCAAAATTTCTCATGATGTACTCTGCGTATAAGTTTAATAAGCAAGGTAACAATATACAGCCTTGATGTACTTCTTTCCCGATTTGGAACCAGTCAGTTGTTCCATGTCCAGTTCTAACTGTTGCTTCTGATCAAATTAACAAGGTCTAAAAACAATTTGAAATAATTCCTTTCTGTAAGGTTATGCCACCAACTCTGCAGTACATTTTGATTTTGATTTTTTAGGAGTTGCTTTAAGAAATTAATGTGAATAATGTAACTATATAATTATAATTATGTAAAATAGTCTTCCCTGGTGATTCTGTGGTAAAGAATCCACCTGCCAAGTAGGAGACTCCAGTTTGAACCCTGGGTCAGGAAGATCCCCTAGAGAAGGAAATGGCAACCCACTCTAGTATTCTTTCCTGGTAAATCCCATGGTCAGAAGAGCCTGGTGGGCTACCATTAGGTCACAAAAGAGTTGGATGGGACTGAGCAACTAAACAGCAGCAGCAATTATGTAAAATATTTAGGTGTTTCCAAAGTAAAATCTATCAAACACAGTCTATTCTGAGAAATGTAACTTCTGTCCATGTCTCCACAATATACCAGAGTATATTGTCAAAATGGGCTTCTGTCAACATGATAGGTAAGAAATGATATTTTAGTGTATTTCAATTTGCATTTCTCTTATTCTGAGCTAGACTGAGCATTTTTTTTTTCATGTGGTTGAGTGTCTTTTGCACTTTGATAGCTCTTTACATTTATTATTTGTGTTATTGTCCCTTTTCCTCCTCCATTTCCCTCCCCCACTTTTTCTCTTTACTCTCTCTTCTTCCCTTTCTTCTCTCCCTTTTCTCCTCATCTCTCTTTTTCCTTCTCCTCTGTCTTCCCGCTTCCTTCCTCTTTCTCTCACCTTCTTCTCTATTTAAGAGATATTGGCCCTCTCCTTGTCTCTTTGCTTACTGATTTTAATTTAGGATCAGGGATGTTATTTACCTCTCTTATAGATTAAAGATTTGTTTAGTCTTCTCATGAGGATTTCCCAGGTGCTGCTAGTGGTAAAGAACCCACCTGCCAATGGAGAAGACATAAGAGACATGGGTTTGATCCCTGGGTTTCAGAGAGCCCCTGGAGAAGGGCATGGCAACTTACTCCAGTATTCTTGCCTGGAGAATTCCATGGACAGAGGAGCCTGACCCATATAGTCCATAGGGTCACACAGAGTCAGACACAACTGAAGCGACTGAGCATGCATGCAATCTTCTCATACCTCTTTTAAATAACATCCACTTTTCTATACACAATCAGGTCATTTTAGAATTTTCTCCTTATTCAAGGCACTTGGTCTCTTTTAATAAAAATTAGAAGTTTATGTGAAGGTAAAAGGAGATTTTTCTTCAAAGAAGAAAGACAAATGGCTTAAGGCTTCAAATGGAACAGGACTTTGTGTGACCTTTTTTTTTTCCTAAGTCATTTACCTTTTTTGTTGTTTTGTTGTTAATACAGGAACAAAAATTTGCTATGCAAGTAAGTGAGCTGGAGGGACAGTTCCATCAGAAAGCCAAAGAAATTGGGATGATTCAGACAGAGCTCAAAACAATAAAACAATTCCAGAAGAGAAAAATCCAAGTGGAGAAAGAATTAGATGATGTAAGTTTCTTTCATTCTTTCTTTCTTTAAAAAAGACTTTAGAATTAACTATTTATGTCTGCAAAGGCCTTCATAGACATTGACTCCTGTGAGATAGTAAAGGATTCCCTTTGACATTGTAGAGATTATCTGAGAAAAACAGGGAAGATACATCAGTGTAGGACTGAATGCAGAAAGTCTTTTGTTTTTTTAAGCATTGATTTCTTTGTGAATTCACCAGATCTTAGACAACACACCCTCTTGCATTTATCACCAGTTAAACCTTTGGAACTATTATGGCTGTAGAAAACAATAGTGGCAAAGTAGCAAAGTCCTAGAAGAAAATATATATAGACTGATGAATGAAAACTTCAGAAAATTTTAAGACACACTGGGTAGGGGGTGGATGGAGTGAGGAAACCTGAGTACTTTCAGAAAGTCTCTCTGACATTGCATACTCTTTCTGTTCCCGCAGTTCAGAATATAGTTTTATTGCATTAATGACAGTGCAGTAAATGGCGTAGATGAGGGCTGGGCACAGCAGCTGAAATCAGCTTTGAGGCTTGGGCAAGTTACCTTCTCTATACCTAGGTTTCCTCATCTGTAAAAATTGGGGGTGGTAAGAGTTACTGGCTCATAGCTTTGTTGTAAGGATTAAATGAGTTCATATATGTAAAGTGAAGTCGGTCAGTCCTGTCTAACTCTTTGCAACCCGATGGACTGTAGCCTGCCAGATTCCTCCATCCATGGGATTTTCCAGGCAAGACTACTGGAGTGGGTTGCATTTCCTTCTCCAGTGAATATTCCTGACCCAGGGATCAAACCTGTGTCTCCCGCACTGCAAGCAGACTCTTTACTGTCTGAGCCACCAGTGCTTAAAATAGTGTATGTCACATGGAATTAACAGTGGTGTATAGCTCTTTGCCAAACAAACAAACAAAAAATTCTTATTTGTAACATTTACTATTTCCTTGGTATAAATACTTATACTACGGCCAATTTCAACAAAGCCACAATGGGGGCAAAAAAAAAAAAAGAAACTGAACTCAGAGTGGTTATTTGTGCTGGAAGGAGGGGAAGGAGAAATGGGGAGATGTTGGTCAAGGGGTATAAACTTTCAGTTATAAGACTGACAAGTTTTTAGGAATCTAAAGTATAATATATTGACCCTAACTAATAATACTGTATTATATACTTGAAACTTGCTAAGAGAGTAGATCTTAAGAGTTCTTACCACAAAAAGTAATGGTAGTTTTGTGACATGATGGAGGTGTTAGCTAATGCTATGGTAGTATTCATTTTACAGTATAGTGTATCAAATTAGCAGATTGTACAGCTTAAATGTACATACTGTTAATATGTCAATTATATTTAAATTAAGCTAGAAAAAGAAAAAAAAGATTAGCAAAAAAGTGATGTTTTTGTGTGTTTCCATGTCTGCCTGCAATGCGGGAGACCTGAGTTTGATCCCTGGGCTGGGAAGATCCCCTGGAAAAAGACATGGCAACCCACTCCAGTATTCTTGCCTGGAGAATCCCCATGGACAGAGAAGCCTGGACGGCTATAGTCCATGGGGTCGAAAAGCATCAGACATGACTGAGCGAATAAGCACAGCACATAGTATTTTGTATTTCTTTTATACCACTTAGTCCAATCTATCTTGATATTACATTTATCATTTGTCTTATCTCCCCTGCTAGATGGTAAATTTTTTGAGGCATGAATAGTATTGTACTTTGTATTTATTGAAGTACAAGATACAGAGTAATGCCCAATAAATCTGTGTTGAATACTAAGTGGGTCTTTCATTTAAAATGTAATTGAAGGAATATTAAGTTTTCTACTAACTAGATGGGAAGAATCCTTTCACAGTGTATATGTATATCAAATCATTGTGCTGTATACTTGAAATAGCGTACATTTGTCAACAATGGGTAGGAAGATCCCCTGGAGAAGAGAAAGGCTACCCACTCCAGTATTCTGGCCTGGAGAATTTCATGGACAGTATAGTCTGCAGGGTCGCAAAGAGTCAGACACGACTGAGCGACTTTCACTCACTCACTCCTCGATAAAGCTGCAAAGATTTCTAGGAAGAATATCTAGTTTTGTTTTATATGAAAATATAAAACTGAACCAAGTTAAGTTCCTTAACTTTTCAGGAACTCTCAAAATAGTCATCCTGAGGTGTAGGTATACATTCTGAATCAAAGTGAATGAAGAACTGATTGTTCATATTCGATTGGGCCTGCGTGTGAATTTTTTTTAAAGAACAATGTTGCCACCTAGTGGAGAAATTGATTTTCGACCTTTGAAAAGAGGATGGGCCAGGAAAACTTAAAATTCAAAAATAAAAGATCCTTGCTAATGTGAATCATAAGGTGGTTCTGTGGAATCCCAAATATGGAAGAATTAAGGCAGGTGTAGGGCTCACGACTCAAGGGAGGAAAATTATACTGTGCATATAGGATTCAATATACAAATTTAAAAGAGGCTAATTAACTTTAGATTGCCACATGTATTCAAAGCATAAATTTAAAGAAAAAGTAATTTCCATCTACCTGATTAACAAAAGGAGCGTTAACCTTATTTCTTCACTTACATATTGTGAACATTTTTCAATGCTATTATGTATTTTTCTACAAAACCTTCTGACTGGATGCATGGATTTCCATTGGGTAGATATACCATGATTTATTAATTGGTTCCTTGTTGGACATTTGGATTGTTTTTCTAATTTTTCACTATTATAAACCAAGGAACATCTGAATAACAAAGTATTTTCTATATTTTAAATTGGTTTTTAGGCTAACTTCTTGGAAGTTACAGTGAGATTTATAGATTAAATTACAAAACATGAACTTTAAGGTTTTTGATATGCATTGCCTAATCATCTTTCAAAAGATTTCTTTATTAATTTATAGATTTTGGGGGTCCAGTGGCAAATGAAAGGTTTATTGCACCCTACCCTACTTAGACAGTAGACTTCTCCACACATTTATATATTGACAGTAATTTGGAAAGTCTTTCACAGTATGAAGCCTTTTATAAATGTATAAAAAATACAAGAAGAAAGAAGTATATCTGAAAGATCATATGATATGGATCAAATGGAGATTTAATACTGTTATGACAGAGATCACAGTAAGGAAAATTGTTAACTGTAAGGAAGGACAATATTAGAAACAATAGTAATGATTCTGTGAAAATCCACAAGACCTCCTAGAACTAACACCAAAAAAAGATGTCCTTTTCATCCTAGGGAACTAGAATGCAAAAGTAGGAAGTCAAGAGATTCCCAGAGTAACAGGCAAGTTTGGCCTTGGAGTACAAAGTGAAGTAGGGCAAAGGCTAATGGAGTTTTGCCAAGAGAACACACTGGTAATAGCAAGCACCCTCTTCCAACAACACAAGAGATGACTCTACACACGGACATCACCAGATGGTTAATACTGAAATCTGACTGATTACATTCTTTGTAGCCGAAGACGGAGAAGCTTTGTACAGTCAGGAAAAACAAGACCTGGAGCTCACTGTGGCTCAGATCATCAGCTCTTTATTGTAAAATTCAGACTCAAATTGAAGAAAGTAGGGAAAACTACTAGGCCATTCATGTATGACCTAAATCAAATCCATTATGATTATACAGGAGGTGATGAATAAATTCAAGGGACCAGATCTGATAGACATAGAGTGCCTGAAGAACTATGGACAGAGGTTTGTAACATTGTACAGGAGGTGGTGACCAAAACCATCCCCAAGAAAAAGAAATGCAAGAAGGTAAGGTGTTTGTCTGAGGAGGCCTTACAAATAGCTGAGATAAGAGAAGTGAAAGACAAAGGAGAAAGGGAAAAATATACCCAACTGAATGCAGAGTTCCAGAGAATAGCAAGGAGAGATTAAAAAAAAAAAAAAAAAGCTGTCTTAAGTGAACAATGAAAAGAAATAGAGGAAAACAATAGAATGGAAAGACTAGAGGGTCTAAGAAAATTGGAGATATCAAGGGAACATTTTATTCAAAGATAGGCACAGTAAAGGACAAAAACAGCAAGGACCTAACAGAAGCAGAAGAGATTAAGAAGAGGCAGCAAGAATACACAGAAGAACTATACAAAAAGCTCTGAATGATCCAGATAACCACTATGGAATTGTCACTGACCTAGAACCAAACATCCTGGAGTGTGAAGTCAAGTGGGCCTTAAGAAGCATCACTATGAACAAAGCTGGTAGAGGCGATGAAATTCCAGCTGAGTTACTGTCACCCTACTTATTTAAAATATGCAGAGTATTTCATATGAAATGCTGAGCTGGATGACTCACAAGCTGGAATCAAGATTTCTGGGAAAAATATCAATAACCTCAGATATGCAGATGATACCACTTTAACAGCAGAAAGTGACGAGGAACTAAACAGCCTCTTGATGAAGGTGAAAGAGGAGAATAAAAAAGCTGGCTTAAAACTCCACATTCAAAAAACGAAGATCATGGCACCTGGTCCCATCACTTCATGGCAAATAGATAGGGGAAAAGTGGAAATTGTGTCAGATTTCATTTTCTTGGGCTCCAGAATCACTGTAGACGGTGACTGCAGCCACAAAATTAAAAGACACTTGTTCCTTGGAAGAAAAACTGTGACAAACATAGACAATATATTAAAAAGCAGAGATGTTACTTTGCCGACAAAGGTCTGTCTAGTCAAAGCTATGGTTTTTCCAGTAGTCGTGTACAGATGTGAGAGATGGACCATAAAGAAGGCTGAGTGCAGAAGAACTGATGCTTTCAAACTGTGGTACTGGAGAAGACTCTTGAGAGTCCCTTGGACGCAAAGAGATCAAACCAGTCAATCCTAAAAGAAGTCAACCCTGAATATTCATTGGAAGGACTGATGCTGAAGCTGAAGCTCCAATACTTTGGTCACTTGATGCAAAGAGCCTACTCATTGGAAGAGACTCAGATGCTGGGAAAGATTGAGGGCAAGAGCAGAAGGGAGCGACAGAGGATGAGATGGATATGGATGGTATCACTGTCTCAGTGGACATGAGTTTGAGCAAGCTATGGGAGATGGTGAAGGACAGTGAAGCTGCAGTTCATGGGGTCGCAAAGAGTCAGACACAACTTAGTGATAAACAACAACAATAATAACTAACCTCTGTATTAAATGGTTATTACTATTCTAAGTATTTTATGTGTATTATTTGTTATTTAATCCTTGCCACGTTTCTATGAGATAGCTTCTATTATTATCTTTTTCTACCCTGGCGACCTGAGACTTAGAGAAGATAATGATTTGCCAAAACAGCTGGTGAGAGAGGTAACAGTTGAACCTTGGGTCTGTCTGATGGAAAGTCCTTCTCTATTGCCTTTTTTGTGGCATGAATGTTAGATTGAGCATACCTATTTCATCTAATTGGTTCTTACCAGTAAATATAGCCATCAGAATCAGAGTTATTTAGCTCAATTTTTTTTCTTTTGCCTAGAAGAATTTTATGTTCTTTTTAGTCTATGCAGTTTTAGAGGATAGAAGGATCTATCTATGAGAATCATAGGGAGATACTTTTTAGATTTATACTAGGAAGAATTTTCTTAAAATGAGAACTCTTAAAGGGCAGCCTAGGAAATTCATATGATTTGAATTATTGGTACTTCTGTCTCTAGATATTTTTCTCATAGGAAAGATTCCTGTTAAATGGGAGATTTGTGTAGTCTGACTCCTAAGATTCCTTCCAACTCTGAAAATTATGATTCTGTGAGTTCATGTGTTTAAAATGAAGATATTTGGTGGGGATGAGTATTATAATAACTTATTTGAATGTTCTGAGAACTGTTATTCATGAAAAGCTTTTTAGAAACTCGTACTAATCTTGTAAGTGAAAGTGTAAGTTGCTCAGTCGTGTCCAATTCTTTGCAACCCCATGGACTATACAGTCCATGGAATTCTCCAGGCCAGAATACTGGAGTGGGTATAGCCTTTCCCTTTCCAGGGGATCTTCCCAATCTATAGACATTTATGTGAAATACGGTACTCGGAGGGAGGGCATGAGGTTCTTCCGTGTGTTCAAGATTAAGAGGTAATGTGTGACAGAGAATGTTTCTTGACTGAGAATGTTCAAGGGATATGCCCCAATCTGGGGCTTCCCAGGTGGCTCCGTGGTAAAGAAAATGCCTGCCAATGCAGGAAATGCAGGAGACGTGGGTTCAATCCCTGGGTTGGGAAGATCCCCTGGAGAAGGAAATGGCAACCCACTCCAGTATTCTGGCCTGGAGAACCCTGTGGACAGTGGAGCCTGGTGGGCTACAGTCCATGGGGTCAGACGCGACTGAGCAGCAGCCCAGTCCACCCCATTTCCTACTGACCATTCTTTGTTTGTTTGGTTATTTTAATTTTAGCTAAAGGAGGATTTAAGGAACACAGAGCGGAAACATCAGGAGACTCTTAGAAGACTGGAAGGCAAGTTTTTTGAAGAAAAGGTATAACATATTTGCATTAATTAGTAAATATTGTGTGTACTAGAACAACATAAGTGTATTTATATGTATTCTGAGACATAACTTTTCATTTGGGCATTTTATTATAAGAAGATCATCTACCCCAGATTATCTCACCCTTAGTTAGACATTCTTGAAATCTTCAAGAGGGATTGTCATCTGAGCAAGGCTTCAGGACACATTCCCCCTCACCCCAGCCTTGTGTCCCCTGGTGGAACTAAAGCTGCAGGTACCACTTTCTGTAGGGGAGGTGGGCTTGGAGAGGTTCCTGTGGCACATGTGAAGGCCTTCCCTTAGTCAAGTTAGCTAAGGATATTAATAAAAGGGGCTCAAAAGTATTCTTTAGCATTCCAAGTTTCCACATTTCTCTGTGCATCTAAAGTTAATTCTCCAAATTATGAGAAGTGCTTTGGAACACTTCTCTTCTACAGAATCTTCTCAGAGTCCCCATGGTTTTACTTTAATTCTTTTATTTTTTCTTTAATTTTTCATCCTTAGGAAAGAGTTAGATTTTTTCACAAATTGCTGGGCATGTAGGGAAGTGAGGGTGAAGCAAATAAGTACTCATGTCAGGTTTATATAAAAGGATTTGCTTTAAAAAGTGGCTCTCAGTTTCTAGTTTGTGTACTGAATAACCTGGGAGTGGGATAGAAGCAGAATCTAGATATAACTGTATTAAAAGAGCCTATTTTCTTTTAGCATAGACTAGAAAAAGAGGCTGAAAAGAAGATAATAATGCTGGCAGACAGAGCCCACCATGAAGCTGTTGTGTAAGAGACCACTGCCTCCTTTTTCTTTCCAGTAGCCTCTCTCAACTCTTTGCTAGCCGTTTTTGCTCTTATCATGTTTTTACCTCTTCTCTCCAGGTTTACTTCCTTCACATTTTCTAGTTTACTTTCCTCTCTTTGTCTCCACCCCTTTTCTTCATGTCCTCTTTGTAGCAGCAGAGTGTGGAGGAGAGAACTTGGGCTTTGAAGTTACACTTTAGTTCTCAACATGTATACTAACTGACTGTAGGAAGATTTCTTAAATTTTTGAAATATAATTTCTTTATCTAAAAATGGTATTAATAATGCCAACTGTGCATGGTTATCATGAGGTATATTAGTGGAAGTAACTGCATTGTGTTAATGCATAAACTAGGTCTCAGTGTGTTAATGTGTTTAGTCGCTCAGTTGTGTCTGACTCTTTACAACCCCATGAACTATAGCCAGTCAGGCTCCTCTGTCCAAGGAATTTTCCAGGCACGGCTACTGGAGTGGGTTGCCATTTCCTACTCCAGGAGATCTTCCTGACCCAGGGATCAAACCTGAGTCTTTTGCGTCTCCTGCATTGGCAGGCAGATTTTTGCCACTGTGCCACGTGGGAAGCCCCCAGGTCTCAATGGTTTATTTCTAATCTAATGTGGGTCTGACAGCTGTACTCCAGGGGTGGTTCAGGAACCTGGGCTGCTTCCATTTTGTTCTTTATGTGCAGTCACATGGACAAAGAGAGAGTATGGGAAACACATACCTGCCCTTAAACTCCCTTGGACTAGAAGTAACATATCACTCTTCACTTTTCCAATGGTGAGAATTTAGTTTTTAAGATCCTCACCCAAGTATAGAGTACCCACCATAAGCTAAATAAGTGTTGGTCATTATTATTTATTATTATTTTTTTTGTTGCCCATGTGCCTTACAGGATCTTAGTTCCCTGACCAGGGAGTGAACCTGGGCCATGGCAGTGAAGCTCTGAGTTCTAATCACTGAACTGCTAGGGAATTCCCAATGATCATTACTATTAATGTTAAGGGATAAAGCAGTCACTGATCTACTTTGGTAATATGTTTTGGGGTCTTTTAGGCAATTGAACAACGCTGGAAGAAGTGTTTTTAAAGAGAATATTTATCTCCAGAAAGCTCTCGCATACCATCTGAAGGAAGCTGATGCTCTACAAAAAACTCCCAGAAGTTGCAAGAGACTCAGACTTTCCTTTCACAGCAAAAGGTTCCCATTCTCATTTAAACTTTCTTGTTTGTTTTAAAGACTGGGTTGGTGAATAGTAAGAACTGAGTATAGTAATGATATATGAGGACAATAGGGCCATTTTTATTGTCTGGTTGATTGTTTTTCTTACCTGAAAAGTTAATTACTGAATAATTTATAAGAAACTTTAGATTTGGCTTTATAAAGAATATCTCTGAAACATAAATGTAACACCTGTGCTCTAATACATTTGTATTCATTTTATGTTGCTTAGAGTTGGTCCCTGAATCACTTAGGAATAGGTTCTCAGCTGTGACTACAGTGGTTTCCCCATGTAAGGGTGTATTCTCTCTAAAGGAAGTCTGGAGGTAAGCAGTCCAGAGCTGGAATGCCACAAAGTTAGCAGACACTCAGGTTCCTTAACTTTGTTCTGCAGCACATGGCTTGTCTCCACAGAGTCACCCCATGGCCCCCAACAGCTGCTGGAACTCTCACAACAGGGAGGGAGGAGAACAAGAAGGAAGACAGTATGCTCCTCCCTTCAGAGATCTTCCTGAAAGTCCTATACACATTTCTACTTGCAGCTGTTTCATCAGAGCTTATTCACATGGCTTTGCTGAACTACTAGGGAAACTGGGAGTTTTCATCTGGGCTTAGTGCTTTTCTGAATAAAATTAGGGCTTTATTATGAAGTATAAAATGGGAAATGGACACTGGGACAGGCAACTAGCAGACTGCCACAGCTGGCAGTATGTAGTTGTTAAATTACTATAGTAATTTTCCTGTATAGTCTTATTGGGATATTCTTTTGCTAATATAAAATACTGAAGCTTTCATAATTTTAGAAGAAGGAAAATGCCTTGATTAGTAAAATTTGTGGTCTTCATTAAGTCCAGAAAAGGACTCTTGATGTTTCTTACTCTTTATGCACAGAAGAGCAAAAATATCACCATTGCAACCTGGCCTCAAACTCAAACCTCTTAAAGTAATGGAAATTAGTGAGTAAATTTTACATTCTGAAATTAATTAAAAAAAACCTCACACCTCCCTCATCTTTCTGTTTTAGGAGATCAATGATCTGTTGGTTAAAGAAAAGATAATGCAATTTACCCAGCAGAAATTACAAATCCAAACTCTTCAGAAGAAGGTAGTAAGCCTGGAGAATGCTCTGGTTTGCATGACCAAAGAGTTTGAGACTGAAGTTTTAAAACTGCAGCAACAGGCAATGGTAGAGAACCAAGCAGGTCAGGTTGAACTTTTCAAGCTGCAGCAACTTCTTCAGATGAAGGACAAGGAAATGAATCGAATAAAGAAGCTGGCCAAGAACATACTAGATGAGAGAACAGAAGTGGAAAGATTCTTTTTAGATGCTCTACACCAAGTAAAGAAACAGATCCTATTTAGCAGAAAGCATTATAAACAGGTAGCACAAACTGCTTTCAATCTTAAAATGAGAGAGGCATGTGCAGGAAGAATGGAATATCCCAAAATCCGAACGTTTGATGGTAGAGAACACAGCACCAATAGCGTGAATCAGGATCTTATGGAGGCTGATAAGTGGTACTAATGATGCTTTAATATTTTGTCTTTTGTACTTTTTTTTTTTGCCCTTTAGAGAAATAAAAATCCTGACAAATTCAGTTTGACAGTATCTAAGTATTAAATAGATTACTCAGTAAGTTACTTGAGAAGAGAAACTGTCTTTCTCATCTTTGTAATCCCTATGCTTAGCATAATGTGTGGGGTCTTCTTAGTAGATTGTCTCCCTGTTTTGTATGACAGAGACTTGTCAGAGGGATTGTTTGTTCCATTTTGAATGTCATTGTAATATCTTTTAACATGTTCCTTTCTTCCGTTTCCTGTAAATTTGTTTCAAATGTTTGATTAGATTCAGATCAAACATTTTTGATAAACATACAAATATTAATTAACAAATATTTTGTAATATTCCCCTTACTATTCTGAGATGAAATTCATAGGTAATAATATCTAATCAAACCTCTAATTTAAAAAATCAACATAACTCTTTGTTGTACAGAACGGTCCTGTGGATTGGAGGACACCCAGTAGTGCCCCTTCCACCACTGTCATAACCGAAAATCCCTACAAGTGTCTAAAGTACACTGAAGAGATCTGCTGCCCCCATGATGAAGGCAGTAGAATGACTGAGACAGTTGCCGACTATATACCCCTGGAGAAGGAAATGGCAACCCATTCTAGTATTCTTGCCTGGAGAACTCCATGGACAGAGGAGCTTGGCGGGCCACAAAGAGTTGGACATGACTGAGGGACTAACACGCACAGGCTATATACAATAATTGTTTCCTGTTAACATTAATATCTGTTTGAATACTTTCACCCTATAAGCCACGGATTATAGTACATTTTAAATATTACGCTGAAAAAATTGTTTGATATCCTTATGCAATTAGATTCTTCAAGGGACTTAAATTAAAAAAAATCCCTACTACCATGCACTTAACATCTTATTAAGAGAGGCTTCCAAATGTATTTCTGTTTTAAAATTATTTTTTAATGGGCTAATATTAAAGTTCTTTTAAATTATATAGCTGTTGGGAAGGTTGGACATGGCCAGTGACTCTTCTTCAAAAATGTCCATACTATAATTTTATCTTCTTGCCATATTCAGAAGTCTATTAATAACACTATTACTATTACTCTATTATAATAATAGACTTATTATAATAACTACTACTAGAGGTTCACTATAATTTTTTCTATTTTTTATTTAATAAATCAAGCAAGTTGAGTCTGGCAATTTCTTTTCATTTTTTAAATCTACTGTATATTAAGTGGTATATAGGTTTTCAGAGGAAGGTACACAAAATGACTCTTCACATTATTATTGCAGAAACTAGACTCTTCCTATTCTGCCTTCTGAGCAATTAATCACCTTAACCCTAGTGTTCTATTGCACCTACCAGGAAAGCAGAAATTGTAGTTAAAATGTTACAGTATCTGCTGAAGAGGCAGATTGGGAAGGACAAAGTATATGGTGATCACAAGGCAAAATCTAAACTTAACTAACCCAATTGACATATATGCAAATGTTTCTTACATTCTACATCTATACTCTATCTACATGTTAGCCAACTTTTGTAAATAGCAAGTAGACTATAAATCCTTTAGAAAATTTATGGTATAGATAAATACTTGCCTGGAAAGCTTAGCTATAACCTTTTTTGGAGGTAAGAAATAGACTAGATAAGTTACATGTTATTTTATATATTTACCTCTCATCACTCTATGTTCATGTAGCAAAATAATACTAAAGACATGCTAAAAGGAATTTATCAGTAATTGCACCAAACAACTATTTTTTCTTACTTCTTTTGTCTTTTGTGTTATCTGGATACATAATTTTGCCTCACAACTTTCTATTCTGCTTATTTGCTTAATGTTTGGGCACAGATTTTTTTTCATGTTGTTACAGTTTTTATTTCATTTTAATGACTATGTAAAACTTCACATTGGCTAGCATATTGATATGCTTTTCAACTATGATTTTGTAATAGACATAGTTTGCTTTGTAGTTATTACATTTGGAAACATTGTAATATTCAGTTATGATTTGGAAAGGTTCTTTTTCATGTTTACATATTTTATATTTTTTAAAAAGAGATGCTGCTTACATTGATCACACTTTTTTTCCATTTTTTTCTTTAAAATTCTTTAGGACAGATATTCAAGGAAATGTGGATATTGGAGATTTGACCTGGGAGCAGAAGGAGAAAGTCTTGAGACTGCTGTTTGCAAAAATGAATGGCTTTGTTCCCAGGTAACTCCCTATTTCAGTAGTGAAATACTAGTTTTCTATCAAACCTAGAAACCATATAGAAACAGTGAATATATTCTTATTTAGAATTAAGAGAATGGGAAACAAACAGAAAATAAAACAAAGTCATATTGCATAGCTACTGCAACTCCCAGAGATAAAGAATGGGAGATGTGTAAGTGAGCACCAAAACGAAAGAGGAATTAGAATTAAAGGGGAGAGAAAAATTGATTATTCTTAGGTGTTTAAGCTAATGCTTCCCAAGAAGGTATAACATTGCTCAGCTGAATAAGTGGTAACTAAAGAGAAGCATAGCAATTGTTAAGATTCTATTGGTCTGGAAAGATAAGTAAATGATTACAAAGCTGAATATTAACCATGGTACTCTTTAATACCAAAAAAAAAAAAAAGACCTAGAAATGAAAACAGAAAACCACAGTTACTCCAGATAATTATTTTTAATGATTAGTTTTACTCTCTTTCTTCACATGTTTTATCATTGACTCTAACCCTGGTAATGAACTATAAAGTGACTAAAATCAACCACTTATCAACTGATTGTTAAATGCTTGGCACCATGGTGCTGTAGGGATTCAAAAGAATTAAAGGACATTGCCTTTGAGTTCAAGAGCTTACAGTTTGATTTCCCAAACAAAGCCAAGCATAAAAAGGAAAATTAGGCAGCACAATAAAGTGTAATTGAAGTGCAGACAATTTGTCAGTGGGCTAGAGTAGTCAGGGAAGACTGAGAGGGCAACTTTGTGGGTGCCTTATAGGATAGTGGTAAAGAGTCAGGAGGGTAGAGAGAGTGAGGAGGGCACATCAAGCTAGGACTTGGTAGACACCATGAGAAAAAGCCCGGAGGGAGGACTGGGTGGAGGGTATTTCAGTTCAGTTCAGTAGCTCATTCTAATTCTTTGTGATCCCATGGACTGTAGCATGCCAGGCTTCCCTGTCCATCACCAACTCCCAGAGTTTACTCAAACTCATATCCATTGAGTTGGTGATGATGAGATCCAACCATCTCATCCTCTGTCATCCCGTTCTCCTCCTGTGTTCAATCTTTCCCAGCATCAGGGTCTTTTCCAGTGAGTCAGTTCTTCACATCATGTGGCCAAAGTATTGGAGCTTCAGCTTCAGCATCAGTCTTTCCAATGAATATTCATGGCTGATTTCCTTTAGGATGGACTGGTATGATCCCCTTGCAGTCCAAGGGACTCTAAAGAGTCTTCTCCAACACCACAGTTCAAAAGCATAAATTCTTTGGCACTCAGCTTTCTTTATAGTCCACCTCTCACATCCATACATGACTACTGAAAAACCATAGCCTTGACTAGATGGACCTTTGTTGGCAAAGTAATGTCTCTGCTTTTGAATATAATGTCTAGGTTGGTCATAACTTTCCTTTCAAGGAGTAAGCGTCTTAATTTCATGGCTGCAGTCACCATCTGCAGTGATTTTGGAGCCCAAAAAAGTAAAATCAGCCACTGTTTCCCCATCTATTTGCCATGAAGTGATGGAACCGGATGCCATGATCTGCGTTTTCTGAATGTTGAGCTTTAAGCCAACTTTTTCACTCTCCTCTTTCACTTTCATCAAGAGGCTCTTTAGTTCTCCTTCACTTTCTGCCATAAGGGTGGTGTCACCTGCATATGTGAGGTTATTGATATTTCTCCTGGCAGTCTTGATTCCAGCTTATGCTTCCTCCAGCCCAGTGTTTCTCATGATGTACTCTGCATATAAGTTAAATAAGCAGGGTGACAATATACAGCCTTGACGTACTCCTTTTCCTAATTGGAACCAGTCTGTTGTTCCATGTCCAGTTATAACTGTTGCTTCCTGACCTGCATACAGATTTCTCAAGAGGCAGGTCAGGTGGTCTGGTATTCCCATCTCTTTCAGAATTTTCCACAGTTTCTTGTGATCCACACAGTCAAAGGCTTTGGCATAGTCAATCAAGCAGAAATAGATGTTCTTCTGGAAGTCTCTTGCTTTTTCGATGATCCAGAAAATGTTGGCAATTTGATCTCTGGTTCCTCTGCCTTTTCTAAAACCAGCTTGAACATCTGGAAGTTCATGGTTCATGTATTGCTGAAGCCTGGCTTGGAGAATTTTGAGCATTACTTTACTAGCGGTTGAGATGAGTGCAATTGTGCAGTAGTTTGAGCATTCTTTGGCATTGCCTTTCTTTGGATTTGGAATGAAAACTGACCTTTTCCAGTCCTGTGGCCATTGCTGAGTTTTCCAAATTTGCTGGCATATTGAATGCAGCACTTTCACAGCATCATTTTATGATTTGAAATAGCTCAACTGGAATTCCATCACCTCCACTAGCTTTGTTCGTAGTGATGCTTCCTAAGGCCTACTTGACTTCACATTCCAGGATGTCTGGCTCTAGGGTAGTGATCACACCATCATGATTATCTGGGTTGTGAAGATCTTTTTTGTATAGTTCTTCTGTGTATTGTTGCCACCTCTTCTTATCTTCTGCCTCTGTTAGGTCCATACCATTTCTGTCCTTTATTGAGCCCATCTTTGCATGAAATGTTCCCTTGGTATCTCTAATTTTCTTGAAGAGATCGCTAGTCTTTC
The DNA here is from genome assembly GCA_917880005.1 of Nanger dama. NCBI lineage: Eukaryota > Metazoa > Chordata > Mammalia > Artiodactyla > Bovidae > Nanger > Nanger dama. The sequence continues at coordinate 18,057,896 of CAKJTW010000003.1, read as the reverse complement.
CCATCCTATTGTTTTCCTCTATTTCTTTGCACTGATCACTGAGGAAGGCTTTCTTATCTCTCCTTGCTATTCTTTGGAACTCTGCATTCAAATGGGTATAGCTTTCCTTTTTCCTTTGCTTTTTGCTTCTCTTCTTTTCACAGCTATTTGTAAGAGTAATTAGTAATTAGAAATAAAGTTTAATCTATGGGTTGAATTATGATGAGCCTTAAAAAGCATGCAGGAAATTCTGAACTTTGAAATATAGATTCTGGAGTAATGCAGTATAGTTTTCTTCTCTGCTTTGGAGGAATACACAGAACAATAAGCCATACTCTTAGATTCTTCTATTGGAAGGGTTTGCATCATTGGTCTCAGAGCTGACCTTAACCTAGCACAGTGCCATGTATGACAGATTGAAGGGCATATATAGAACTGGGACCAGCAGAAGCTGCTGCACAACTCTGGGCATGTGTGATGTTTAAGCAAGAGTGGAGGCAGTTGGAATAAAGAAAAGAAACAGACACACTAAGGAAGGAGAAGCAGGATGTGGTGATAAAGAATAAAAGGAATATAGAGAAGAAAGTAAATGTTTAAGATTTTTAGCTTAAGAGGGCTTCCTTGGTAGCTCAGCCAGGAAGATCCCACGTCTTGGAGCAACTAAGCCTGTGCACCACAGCCACAGAGCCTGTGCTTTAGAGCCTGGAAGCTGCAAGTGCTGAGTCCTGTGCCCCAACTACCAAAGCTGCTGTGCCCTAGATCCCGTGCTCCACGATGAGCAGCCACTGCAGTGAGAGGCCTGCATACTGCAACTAGAGCAACCTCAGCTCGCCACTAGAGAAAGCCCAGACAGCACACCAATGAAGACCAGCACAGCCTCAATTTAAAAATTAATAAAAAAAAGATTTTTTAAGAAATGAAGGTGGTATGAAAGGCAAATGAAAAATATGGAAAACCATACTTTCCATATGAAAAATATGGAAACATTTCCATAAACATTCATGGAGATATTTAAATTTTTATTTAATCCATCATTTACCATAATACATACTGAATGTCATATATATTGGAGAAGGCAATGACAACTCACTCCAGTATTCATGCCTGGGAAATCCCACGGACAGAGGAGCTTGGCGGCTATGGTCCATGGGGTCAAAAAGTGTCAGACATGACTGAGTGACGAAACAACAATTTATTGAGGATATAGTGTTAAGCAAATAAAGACATCATGCTTGATTTCAGGAAGTTATGATCTACATGGGAAGAAAAATATTGTTCAAGTCATCACACAAAGAAAAATACCACTCTGACATAGGTTAAAAGGAGTGGTGTTTAATGGTAAGAGAGCCTAGATAGTGAAAGTGGAGAGTGAAAAAGTTGGCTTAAAGCTCAACATTCAGAAAACGAAGATCATGGCATCCGGTCCCATCACTTCTTGGGAAATAGATGGGGAAACAGTGTCAGACTTTATTTTTGGGGGCTCCAAAATCACTGCAGATGGTGACTGCAGCCATGAAATTAAAAGACGCTTACTCCTTGGAAGAAAATTTATGACCAACCTAGATAGCATACTCGAAAGCAGAGACATTGCTTTGCCGACTGAGGTCCATCTAGTCAAGGCTCTGGTTTTTCCTGTGGTCATGTATGGATGTGACAGTTGGACTGTGAAGAAGGCTGCGCACCGAAGAATTGATGCTTTTGAACTATGGTGTTGGAGAAGGCTCTTGAGAGTCCCTTGGACTGCAAGGAGATCCAACCAGTCCATTCTGAAGATCAGCCCTGGGATTTCTTTGGAAGGAATGATGCTAAAGCTGAAACTCCAGTACTTTGGCCACCTCATGTGAAGAGTTGACTCATTGGAAAAGACTCTGATGCTGGGAAGGATTGGGGGCAGGAGGAGAAGGGGACGACAGAGGATGAGATGGCTAGATGGCATCACTGACTCAATGGACATGAATCTGAGTGAACTCCAGGAGCTGGTGATGGACAGGGAGGCCTGGCGTGCTGCGATTCATGGGGTTGCAGAGTCAGACACGACTTAGCGACTGAACTGAACTGAGCCTACATTAGGGAAGTCTGACCTAATTGAGATCAGGAAAAGTCTCTGAGGAAGTAAAAGCTTGAGCTGATCTCTAAAGGGAAACAGGAACACAAGGGAAGTGGAATAAGCATTCTAGACAGAAATACAAGTAGTATTTTCAGTGATGAGCTGGAAATCAACATCATCCTAACTTGAAAGTGCGCTTCACAGAGTTACAAACAGTTTTAGTAGGTTGATTTGCAAGCAAATAAAGACACACCCCACTCCTAAAACTTGTCTTCAATTAGGTGCATATGAAAGCAACATAACCCCATTCAAAATCTGGCTACATTAAATAACCCAAAAATAAAGCAGATTCATTCAGAGAGAAACAGAATACTCAGAGAGGTAATCAATAGATAGAATGTGGGCCATCTCAGAAGGCGAGAGGGCCTATCTTCCTGTTCTTAAACTAGATTTCCCAAAGTATTAGGAAAAATTTTCATACTGCGTCTATCTCCATTGGGTAACTTTCTTGTGTTTTGAGATTCTTTTTGTGGGAAGGGAATTTTTGGGCTTGCTTTTGGTCAGTACTCTGGTTCAACCTTGCCCATCACAATTAATATCTATTGTATGAATATCATGATTATCTTCATAAATATTTCCATTTCTTAAAGTCAGTGTCTCAACTTTAGGAGAATGTTAAGTTTTAATTAACTTGCCTAATATACTTGCCTCTATGTGTGTATAACAGCATTTTAAAAAATTAGAAACCCATCCAACTGAAACATTTCCCTTTAGCAGTTTTAAAAGTGTAGCTGAAATACATGGCATGTGACAATGCTGCCTCATTGTTAACATATCCCCACTATAGGAAATACAGCCAGAGTTCTAGACCTCCAGTTCCAGACTATGTTGTTCCTGACGATGAAACAACAAAGGAGTTTGGGTAAGCTCTCTTGACAGTCAATGAATGTGAGCCTGATCATGGTGGTGGTTGTGGCCATCTCATACATACAAGAATTGAGTGAGAGTAACAAAAGTCTATTTTTTGAACCAAGTTCCATGTGTGTACAGTTGTTGACAAGTCTCACTTTGTCATTATTGTAGGGATGAAAGTAAGCTTCAAGATCAAACGTTCATCACCCAGCAAGTGCCAATCTTAAATTCTACTGGTGAACTGTTGATATGCAATATTCAGAAAGGATCACAAGAGTCTGACACAGTAAGGAGCTGTAATCTAACCAACAATACATTTAACTGTTCCTCTTCCTCATGCAGCTTCTTCTAAGTCACAGTTCTTTTCTCTACTAGCCAGTTCTCAGGGATCAGTGAAACGAGTAATAACATTAGTATGAGATTGTGGACTTTTTTTGGATTTTAATAACAATGTCCATATTAAGGAAAGCATGTATTTAATACAAATCCATATCTGTGCTTTTAGTGTGGAAAACATATAAATTGCCTTTTGAAATATATAGCCCAGCTAAAATATGTACTATTATTTATGTAAGAATAAACATAATGACCATGCACCTCTTGGGTTTGTGCAGAGCTGGGAAGCTGAGTCACTACAGGCTAGAAGTTAAAGGCATTATAAGGAAGTATGGTACCATAAAAAAACAACAAAACAAAAACAGGGTTTCTTTTCAAGAGCTTTTTACTTGTAATTTGTTGTACATAATCAATTAGTACAATGTAGAATCTGAGAAATTTCAAATGAGGCCACTTTTTAAGCTGCTACTAGCATGAACTGTACAGATTTTTTTTTCCATCTAAGAAATAAGAAACTCTTCTGAGTAGCAAATAGCTAGCCAAATGAGTTGATTCTAATTATAGCAACACAGTTCTGATGAGTTAGTATGTCTTAAAGAGTATTTCCCTTAAATGTAAGGAAAACTTAGGTGTCTCTGGGATTATATTTAATTCCACTTGGAATTTAGACAAAATGACCTTTCATTCAACCCAGCCTGTAGTTGTTGGACTGGATTAAGTATTACTATCAGTATAACTATCAGTTACCAGCTGTAATAAGGGATAAAACAAGGAGCGTTCTATTACAAAATTATAAATTTCTATTGCCTCACCTTTAGGAAGGCAGACCTCCCCCACCCCCCAAAAAAAAGGGCCAGCAGGGTAATAAAACATATTTTATTAAAGTTCAATCACTTTAAATGATTGAAGGTTGTGACTTTCTATCATCTGCCTGATAACCAGAACTCTATCAGAAATGAGAAGCCTTTTCCTAGTTCAGTGGGTGAAGACCATATCAGAAACACAGGATTCAGCCAGCATGGTAGAGCATAAACAATCTATTCTGTTTAATACATAAATTTCTGTTCTGACTTAAAGTTGAGCTGTAGCAAAGAAACAAAAAGCATAAAGACGTTTGCAGAAGAGCTGTCAACTCATTTCTTCTACTACCTCACACATAGAGAGCTTTGAAATTTCTTAGGCCCTCATCAATTACTTTACATTAAGGGGTCTTTCATTAAAAAGTATCACAAATGAGAAATGCAGGCAAGAGAAAAGCACAATATAAAAATGCAGCAAGTAGTATCAGGTTAGACTTACTTTAGGTAAGAATCTTTCTCACACTTGGAGAACACTTAAGTTTGGAGGTTTTGGGTCTCTACTCCAGAAAGTGGAAATTTTGTTTTCCCCTTCCAAACTGGAAGAATATTTTCAGGAAGAATTTTTGTCTTGGAGAATTTAACAGTGTTACCCAAGGTGGTATCTTCAAGGGTGGTTCATTTTCTCTGACCCTTTGTTACTGAAAGTAGAGTACCAGGAGTCCTAAGAAATGTTCTGTCCTTGTCCATTATACTGATTTAATCAGGATTAATTTTATTTCAAAGTGCAGAACAGTGGTTAAAACTTGTTTTCAGAAATAAATTTTGGAAGAGAAAAATATTGTACAACATATAGGTAATGTTTCTTCAGTTTCTTGTTCAACTAATGAGAAAAGGGCATTGCCTTTTTTTTTTAACCATTAATCATTTCTCAATAAATGTGAGATCCTGTTGAACATAAAAAAAAAGTCTGGCTGACTTTCATGGTTGGAGAACCTCTTGATTTCTGGGCCTAATATAACTTTTGAAATAGTTTTCTTAAAAATAAAACAAAAACTGCTGGCATCTAAATTAATGACTAAAGCACTAATTAATGATTATCGAAGCAAACCCTGAAATTTAACACTTGGCACAAACAACAAACAGTTGAGGTATCCATAGTAAGTGGTTTAAGAAGCAGGAACAGTGACAGTGGTAGAATTTGTGATGAGTCACTAGGACAAAGTGGCATTCAGCAGGAAAGAGAGCAGCAGCTGTCACAACTGTGGGATAAGCAGAGATGGAGTATGTCTTTGTAATGTGGGATAAATGAGAGGCTCTGCAAAGCCTGGCAGGGGGGTCTGACCCACTGGCATTTATGTAGGACTGTGTGAGGATCAACCAAAGGGTGAATTATTTTTGACCTATGTCTCCATCCAAGAGCTCCTCTTCCTTGGGAGATCTTCTTTACACACACTAATGTTCCCTCCATGTCATTCATCAGAAATGGCGACAATTTTTAGAAAACAGGTCTAAGCTCTTATTCCAGAGAAGCATTTCACAGTTAGAACAGTGACCTCAAAAATAAAATTATGAAGAGCAAGTGAAAATCTGGTTTCAGAGTTACACTAGGAGTCTCCCTATTAGCAACTTAACAGGGGTCAATGGTCCTGAGAAAGATTTTAGTTACAAGGTATTCCAATCTAAGGGATCTGATCTGAGTAAAGTAGGCAGTTGGAACTGGTCAAAAATAAACAGTGATTACTCAGTATGCACCGAGTCTGGAACAGACTTGTTTCTAACGGCCCATGGTAGGCATGACTACAGCAGGTGAGGAAAGAGAAGCATCTTCTTCTTTCCATTGAGAAGTGATAGTCTTTAGCTGAGTATAGAATTGGATGCCCTACAGAGAACAAAGAAAAAAAGAGTTATCATATATGCCTTGGGGTTTCATGATTCTTCTTTTAATCAACTTTTGAAGGAGGTATTGTGAAATGCTATTTATGTTCCTACTTGCAGAATAGGTGCAACCAGAATTCAATATATTATTCATGAGATAATCTATGTAAAACACTTAACATATTACCTGGCACATAGTAGAGTCAGATCTTAGCTATCATGCTAAAACTAGCCAAGAATATCTAAATGGAAAAACTGGACAATGTAAACTGTTAAACTTGTATTTATTTTATAAGAATAGGCTTGAGCAAAAGAGAATAGAGTGTACAAATTTAACACACAAAATTACTAGCAAGCTAGAAGAGTACTGTTAGAACACAACTCACTAGCTTGATTAAAATACACCTCTGGAATTAACAGACAAAATCTGGGCCATGTTAATATAGAAAACAATTTTTTTTTAGAGATTATTACATACTTTCAAAATAAGATACAAGTTTACATTTTATTATGTACGAATGATACCTTTATGTCTTCTTTACAGAATGCAAAATAGCAATTTAATTGCCTAAGGATTTAAGACTTCAAACTCTGCATAAGGTTAGTCTTTTACTCTAGGAAGCCTCACTTACTGCTTCACTTACTAGAGTAACTTACAGTAATTAAACAGGCATGGGGGGTTGAAAAAAAACCCCAAACCAACAAACTTTTAAGCAACAGTTTTACTCTGCTTCCCTTGAAAGAAATGTTTAATTGTATCAAATTAATCATTTTTACAAAAGCTGTGACTAATGCACAAATTGGATAATCCATCTTGAAACGAGTGTTGTCTTAACCAGTTGGCCACACTGTCATACTCTGCTATGTAATCCCACCGTTAATTTATTATTAACCTATAAAGGGAGACCTATATAAAAACAAGTAATTTTTTACTGAAGGTTCCAAAATGGCTGTATTTCTGTGGGACTACAAAGAACTTTTCACTAGGCCATTTGTCCAACATGTATTTAGTTACCTGCTCTGGTGCTATATCCTTCAGATAAGTAAATAATAATTACAGTGTGGTAAGGGCTTCTCAATATGAGTTAAACAGTCCCATTGACTTGCCTCTGTCTACCTCTCTAACCTCATCTCTTGCTACTCTCTCTCTCATTCACTCACTGGGCTCCAACCCATTTCTACTGTTTGATCATGCCATGCCTGGTCTTGCTTTAGGGTATATGCACAAGTTGAAGGATGTGACAATGGTTGTAATTTGGTTCCAGATCTGCTTATATATTTTTTATTTGATGCTATACTTATAGCATTTATTATATTTAGAATATTAATATACAGAAGGTGCTCAATAAAAGTTTTAGTAAATGAGTGACCAACAGGAAATGTGTGGTGGGAGCACTTGAGGGACATACCCAAGCCAGCACTGGAGGGGATGGTGGTGAGAGGTGACTTTCTTTAGCAAGTCCACACTTTAAACTGGTGGTTAATAGTCAGATGAAGGAGGGTAGAAATGGGATGTAGGAAAAAAAGGGTCATAGGCAGAAGAGAGGGCATATACAAAAGCTTGGACTTACTCAAGCTCTTCCCCCAAAACTCTGTTGCCTTGAGTTATTCAGGAAATGGCAAACTTGTATTAACTTTTATATCTTTTCTAGGGAACCTACTGACAAGCACTGCTAAACAACATATAACCTCACAGAAGCTGCAGGCAGTTCCTTTCTTGCAGAATCCTTGTTCCTGAATATGTTCAAGAGAGTTTCTTAGAGGAAAAATATTTTTTTAAAACTTGAAGTTACCTGTTTGCCATAGAAATTGGTGTCTCCCCTGAAGGAAGCGCGAGAGCCAGTGAATGAGAACATTGGCAAAGGCACTGGAATGGGCACATTCACCCCAACCTAAAGCAGAACAAAGCCACATCAACCACTAAGAAAAAGACTCCGTGAATGAACTCTCCATTTAGAAGCACAAGTGCTGGGCATCAGAGAGACCAATTTAACTACCCACCTTCTACCCGATCCTCCATCCCATGAACTTTTATTCCTGAGGAAGAAATGGGGCATCAAGGGAGAGCAGAGGGCAGTGATTGACCTGTTTACCTTCTCCCCTTACACAGGAAACTGTAAATGGCTACAAGAATCTCCTAAAAATTCTTTCACAAACCTGCCCAACATCCACCAGGTGGGAATATTTCCGAGCAGTGGCTCCATTGGTGGTGAAGATGGCTGTTCCATTTCCATATGGGTTGTCATTTACAATCTTGATGGCTTCATCCAAAGTGTCTGTTTCCAGAACTACAAGAACTGGGCCAAAAATCTCCTCCTTGTAACAGGTCATGTTTGGCTGCCAGGAGTGATGCATCGGAAAAGTAGTCAGTATTTTTTGCTTATTTGGTATTTTATTACCCACAGCTTACATGCACAATTTTTAGGTTAGTAATCTCTTTTCATTTTAAATCACCTGTAAAAGAAAAAAAGTCCTTTCTTGCCATGTTCCATCTTCCAAGCTACCAATCATAAGTAACTTGAAACTTGTATTTCTATAACGGCATAACTACACTCCTTTCCTTTATGCTGTATTTTTTGATCTCATGACCCATCACTAGCTTCCTAATTTATGCCTGTATTACCTGTTTACACAACTGTTATGGTACTGAAAAGCTACTTGAAAATTCATTTTAGAAATCAAATATATATTAAAAACATAACAGGAGAATTTTTCTATTTAAAGAAATCCTGTGGTAAGTTTTCTGTTACATAAATAATCCTTTCATCTTCATTCCTTTGCCTCCTAAATGAGTCTGTCCATTTTTCTTTTGGTATCAGGTCATATTAAACATTCAGAACATCTTTCACCACTGTAGCTGTGTTTGTAGCTGGATAAGTGGATTTTCCCTTAGCGATTCTGTGGCAAAAATCTCATAATTTCTATTATACTTAGATTCAACTCTTGATTATTCAGGATTATAATAGGAATAGTGGGGATATATGAACTTTAAAAAAAAACCTCAATGTAGTCATTAATTTTAGATAAGCAACTTTCAGAGTTTTGAAAAATAAAAATTGACACCAATTCTTTTTCTTTCATTGCTTTCTGGTGAAGATGCATGTATTCAATAAACATTGAAAGTGTTAAGTCACTCAGTCGTGTCCAACTCTTTGCAACCCCATGGACTCTACCCTGCCAGGTCCATCTGTCCATGTAATTCTTCAGGCAGGAATACTAGAGTGGGTTGCCATTCTTCCTCCAGAGGCTCTTCCCAACCCAGGGATTCAACTTGGGTCTCCTTCATTGCAGGTGGATTCTTTACTGCTGAGCCAGAACTAGGAGGGCTCAATAAACACTGGGTGGTTGATATACTGTATTTGTGACAGAGGCTATTTATCCCTGCAAAGCCAAAAATATTTACTTTTTATCCCTTAACGGAAAGTTTTCTAACCACTGATATAGTGGAAAGAGGTTGGGAGTCAGGAGGGGTGACTTATTTGGACTTGAGATAAAATAATTGAGTAATTCTGGCAAGAGATGACGTCTCTAGTCATTAAATGTCTTCATTTATAAATTAGAGGAATGAGATTCCATTGTCTCCAGTGGTGCCTTCAGCTCATATATTTGTGAACTAAATAATTCAGTTGTTCACCTTGACATTTGAAATGATGGTTGGCCCAACAAAGTTCCCATTTTCATAACCTTTGACTTTAATACTTCGGCCGTCAAGAAGGATGGAAGCTCCTTCCTTTGTTCCACTATCAATCAGGTTACAGACACGCTCTTTTGCCTGGGGGTGATCAGAGGGCCAAGGTCAGCTCCAGGCTGGTCTCCTGTAAAACAACACAGAAGTATTTAAGGTCTTTATGGACATAAATGATGAGTGATGACTAAAGATGAATCTGAATGATAAGTAGTCCAGTACAAAGAGAGGCAATGGTAAGAATAAACAAGATTGCTCCCACTGGACAAGGCCAATGCAAAACCCAGAGCTTAGTGCCAGAGACGCAAAGTCTAAAAATTGGTTACCTGCGTTGACTCTTAGTTTTTTGGCACGTTCTACCAGCTCTGGCAGCCACTTCTTAGCTTCTCCCACAAGGATTGCTGTTGAAAGAGCCATGCAGCGCTGACCAGCAGCTCCAAATGCTGCCCCAACCAACTGGTTCAGGGTATTTTCCTTATTTGCATCTGGCATGACTACTCCATGGTTCTTGGCTCCCTAAGGAAATACAGAAAGTACATGAATCTTCCTTGGTAAAATACAATTAGGCTAAGAAATTAAAGAATCTAAGTTTTCAGATGAGAATTTAAGAAAAGGACTTGAGAATTTATCCTATGCTGCTTTGAAAGGAGACTTATTATCATTTTGATATTGCTTAAGTCCTGGTAACACTGAGTAAGTCTCCGAGTTACTTTTTCTTCACCTTCTCAGCTGAAAAGCTGACAGTGTGTTTATTTAGATCAAAACTATTATTTAAAAAAAAAACCCACCCCAAACAAAATACTGTCTCAGTCACATTCAGATTGACAGGGTAAACACTTCATCTAGGAACCAAGGAGAACTCCCTTCTCTTTTCTAAGGTAGGAAAGAATCTGTTGTTCATTAGGGTTTCCAGTTATATGGAGAGCAATGTAAACAAAGGGTTTCCAGTAGCCAGCTGAAAGGCAAAACAGGAGGAAGACCTCCTGATAGATAATTTGTAGAAAGAAGTTCCCCTAATTGACTTGCTTCTAGATATACAGCCTCACAAATTTCTATGTAGGATGATACAGGGTCATTTCCACATATTTACAGGTGTAGCTATAATTGAATACATGAATACCTTGTTTGCTACTTAACTGTATCGTGTTACACAGAGCATTAATGTTAGACACAAAACACATCGATGAAATACTTAGTGAACTAGCAGGGGCATAAATCCAATTGGCCAAAACACATCCAGCCATGAAAAGAAAGAAACCGGCATAACATGAATAGTTTCTAAGCCTGTGGATAGGTGGCTTCCCTTTCTGCGATATTAGTGGAAGAGTCAGAATGGCAACTGGACATTATATTTAGTATCAAATGACCACCAAGTATTTGGCAAGGATCTAGTCACTAAGGAACAGAAAAACTGCAAGCAAGTAAACCACACTCAGATATCATACAAGGATATTTGGTTCTTTACTAAACCAATACCACCACAGTGCCTTAAATAGCCTGGACTCTTAGGGAAGATCACATCTTTAACATTAATAGTTAGGATTTGCCTTAAAGGCAGGAAGGATGAGGGCTAGCTGAAAGCATGGGATGAAGGAAGAAATAGGGCCAGAAACAGAATTTTGGGCTGAAGCCCAAAGAATCTGAATAGCTTTCTTAAGGAGAAATGTGACTTTATCACCGAGATTACCTGGATAAAATAAAAGGTAATTAAAGTGACTGAGAATAAAACTCATCACAAGGTTTGTGGTCAAAGGGAAGATAACCAGGATGAACTGTGAATAAAGAAACACTGGCATTAGAGTGGGATAAGTAGTCCCTCTGCTGAAGGGCTTTTTCCAGGTAATTTTAATACATACAACAGAATTTGGGGGAAAAAGGAATAAGAAGTCACCATATTGGCTTGAACTCTCTTGCCATGTCTTGACCCTCGCTCGAAGATGTACTCTCCTGCCTGGTTGGATCCCACAAAGCTGATTGCTTTGATATCCGGATGATCACAAATAAAATTTACAGCTTTAAGAAGAAAATAAATGATTATCACAAAGGAAGAAAGGGCTATGGGCTTCTCAGAATAGCAAATTTGTCCTTTTCTCACTGCTATGAAAGAGAAGTTTCATACTTTTGTTTTCTTGCCTTGGAATCCTCTTGTGGAGTTCTGTCCTTGTTCTCTTAAATTTGTTTTTTTTTTTTTTTGGTCACGCAGCACCGTTAATTGGATCTTAGTACCCCAACCTCGGACTGAACCTGTGCCCCCTCCTCCAGTGGAAGTGTGGGGGTCTTAACCAAGGGACCGTGAGAGAAGTCCCTCTCAAATTCTTTAAACAACAAATTCTATTTAACATGTTCTCTTTCATTATTTTTCCCAATTGCTAGTCCAGAATTTTTACTTTAACTCTGAAGGCTACCCAATGCAATACTGTAAAGTAATTAGCCTCCAATTAAATAAATTTATATTTAAAAAAACTCTGAAGGCTACAGCTCCTATTTTCCTCCAAAATAAAAGCCTTTTAATACCCGACTCCTTTTGTCTTTTATGAATATGGTATTTCCTCAACTGTTACTTGTATTGGAACTCTCAGATATTACTGTGCCCTCATGTGAGAGGCAACAGAGCACAGTATTTAAAAGTAAAAACCATGGTTGGCCTGTTTAAATATACACATCCCAACTTTTGACAGTTTCCAGCAACGTGAGTTTGGGCAAAATCAGCTGGTTTCATTATGCCCCAATTTTCTTATCTGTAAAATGGGAAGCTAATAGTACCTACCTGAAAGAGTGATTATAAAGATTAAATGAGAGAATAGATGGAAGGCATTGGAACAGTGCTTGAAACAAGGAAGCACTTTTTAAGTATTAGCCATTATTATATGAATCAGAAGGACTTTCGGTACCTCTGTGGTCTATAAATTCTGAGTTAAATAATGTTAAGTCCCTTCAGGATTGAAATGAAAACTTATTCTTTAATTTTACCTATCTTGCCCCAACCATAGTTCTTTGTCCTAATATATTCTGTAGGGCAAGAAGCACTGCTACTCCCTAGTTAGTCACCTTAGCACAGAGATGGCAAAACAGTCAACAAACATTTTCTTCCAATATGGAGGTTACTTCTTATTAGTAAATCCCTTCATCCCTAAAACACCCTAAAACACCCCATCACTGACTCAACACCTTGTTTTTTGGCAGCCAGATTAAGTGCCAGGTCCAGAGGGGCAGGTACCTTCATGTTGTCCATGGATGATATTCAGTGTTCCATCAGGGGCACCAGAGTCCTGAAACAGCTTGGCGAGAAGCATAGTTGCTCCAGGGACTCGCTCTGATGGTTTCATCAGGAAGGTATTTCCACACACCATGGCCATGGGAAACATCCAAAGGGGGATCATGGCAGGAAAATTGAACGGAGCGATGCCTGCGCACACCCCCAGAGGCAGACGGTAGGAATAAAGGTCCATGTCTTTGGTGATGGATGGCATTGTCTCCCCCAGCATGAGGGACGTCACACTGCAGGCATGCTCAACCACCTCTGGAACAGAGAAGCAGCAGTCAGGCGAGCAGCTCTTCACGCTGCCCAGAACTTAGCTTCGTCATGCTCTAGTCAGCCCTGAGTGGCAAGGCCAGTGACAGATGGAAAAAGCACTGATTCGCTATGTGAAGATGTTGCATGAAGTGAGATCATCTGAATGGGAAGAAGGCAGTGAAATGCATAAACCAACTGGAAGATTATTGGAGTACAATAATGAAGTAAGCCAACAGCATAGATAACCAGGTACTGTCATTTCCCACCAGTATTAGGATATCATGGAATAGCAAAACCTACATAAAGGAAGCAGCAGTCCCCCACTCTGGGGGACTCATCTTCCTTTGCTTCTTCCCAGTGTCCCTGAACTCCCCTAGAGGGACTCCCTGCTTACGGAGGCCTCGAAACACATCTCCTTCAGCATCCGCCAGAGTCTTTCCTTGTTCCAGCGTGATCAACCTGGCAATTTCTTTCTAGAGAGAAAACACACAAATAGAAACCAACACAAGGATGTGCCTCCCTTTAGTTCTCAGGCAGCTAGAAAAGAATAAAAGTCAAGGAGAAGTTGTTGGAGGGAGAAAGCCATGATCTATGTCTCTTTGGACTGTACAGTGAGGGAGGGCAGCTAACAGGGCCTCTATGAGAGTGACAAGTAGCACCTAAATAACACTTTGGGAAATTATACCATTCAGCTTTCTTACCAAGTTTTCTTTAATGAGTTGTTGATAGCGGAGCAGGACCTGCTGACGGCTTAATATTGAAGTGTCTGCCCATGCGGGAAAATTACGTTTGCAGGAAGAAACTGCTGCATCCATTTCAGTCTTGGTGGACTGAGGGACCCGACCAATGACCTCATTGGTGGCCTGATGGAAAAGGCAGCACATCGATCATCCTTTGTCCCTGCATTGTGCTTCACAATAGAGACCCAGGTCCTTATTTTTCCCACTGTGTTCCCAGAATTCTAGGCTAGTGAGTTCAGGCCCCAAAGCAGCTTTCCTTACAGGATTGTGGATGTCGATCCATTTGTCACTTTTGGATTCAATAAATTTCCCATCAATGAAGAGTTTTACAGTTGGCTGGGGGAGAAAAAAAATAAACACAATACTTTGTATTAGTTAATTGCTTTACTTCCCTCTTTCCCTTTCACAAGGAGAAAAGAACTGGGGTTGATAACTGAATTTTCTGCTTTATAGATATGTCACCACTAGGAAAGAGATACACAATATACTCTTCTGTAGAGATATTAAGATAGGGCAGAACCTCTCAATAGTGTGATCTCTCTGTAAATGGAAAATTCCCTGTAATCACACAGTGAAACGTCATAAAAATCATACGTCACTGAGAAAATGAAACTCGACTCCATGGACTGTAGCCCACCAAACTCCTATGTCCATGGAATTCTTCAGGCAAGAACACTAGAGTGGGTAGCCATTCCGTTCTCCAGGGGATCTTCCTGACCCAATGACTGAACCCGGGTCTCCTGCACTACAAGCAGATTTTTACCATATGAGCCACCAAAGAAGCCCATGCCACGGATAAGCTTATACTAAAAAGCAGCAGACTCTGTGTTAACAAATGTTAACTGTTATGATTTGTTGGCCCAGCTGACTTTCTGGCACATTACCATGAGCATGCCTTATCTTTATGATCAAAATATTTTAAAAAACATTTCTATGTGTAGCTTTTCTAAGAAGTAGCTTGTTTTCATTAAATTTTCAAATGTGGTCTGTAGGCCAAAAAAGGTGAAAGACTACTATGTTATAATATGTGCATGCTTCTACCTAAACAGGATTTTGAGCACCAGTCCTTACAGATCAGGTTTAGTTATTGCAAATGGCTAACAGACAGTAGGTCTGTAAAAACAACTCTAAAGGTTGTAAAGAAGACAAACTTTGAGGCAGGGTCCAGAAAACCTTTAGAAGTCATGAAAATGTCTGTATCTTTTGACACACTAATCCCAGTTCAGAAGGGAAATAATATAAAAGAAGCAAAAATAACCAAAAAATATATAATGTATGTTAGTTTTATAATACTGAAAAAAAGGGAATAAATTTAAATGTTATTTGTGAAAATTATTAGTTAATTCACACAATATCTACTTGATAGAATATTATATAGGCATTAAAAGTCATAGTCATGGTGGCTCAGGGGTAAAGAATCCACCTGCCAATGCATTTGATCCCTGGTCTAGGAAGATCCCACATGCCACGGGCAACTAAGCCTGTGTGCCACAACTATTGAACCTGCACTCTAGAGCCTGGGAGCTGCACCTACTGGGCCCTTGTGCCACAACTACGAAGCCTGAGTGCCTTAAAGTCCGTGCTCTGCAATAAAGAGAAACCATGGCAACGAGAAGCCTGCACCCTGCAACTAGAGAGGAGCCCCTACTGGCCGCACTAGAGAAAAGCCTGTGCAGCAACAAAGACCAGCAAAGCCCCCAATAAATAAAATTATTAAAAAAAATCATAGTCATAAAGATCACTCTGCAATACTGGAAGTGCTTACAACATAACAGACATAATACAAGATAAGAAAATCAAGATAGAAAATTTCAGATAAACTCTGATCACAATGATGTAAAGAAATACATCAAATACCCCCAAACTGTACTGGATTCCTTTTCAGAAGTCAACCTTTATTACCAAATAAACTCACCACTGAAGATGAAGAGAAGGAGGATGCTGGCTGCCAACTGGAATTCACCTTGGAAGAGACCTGGGAGGTGAAAGAAGGATTATTTTGATAAATGAGAGCAGAAAATTATTAAAAACTTAGTGAATGGCCACTATCTGCTCAGTATTCTACTAGTTACCATGGGTATATGAAGAAGGACTTGGTGTTTGCTCTCCAGGGTCATACAGTCTTTAAAGAGAAAAGCGGTGAGGCTGTGGGACACAGCAAACTATGAGAGAACAAAAACTCATAACAATCACGTGTTCAATTTCTAGGATAGTCCTGATTTTAAAAAGATGTTTTTGGTCATTAGACTGTATAGTCACCTTAAATCTAAAAATAAGAAAACACCTAAGATAGGATTCCCTGGTAGCTCAGACGGTAAAGTGTCTGCCTGCAATGCGGGAGACTGGGGTTTGATCCCTGGGTGGGGGAAGATTCCCCTGGAGAAGGAAATGGCAACCCACTCCAGTACTCTTGCCTAGAAAATTCCATGGATGAAAGGAGCCTGGTGGGCTACAGTCCATGGGATCACAGAGTTGGACACAACTGAGCAACTTCACTTCACTAAGATGGTGTCTAACACAACAGGTGCTGAATATAAGACAGTATATAACCAAGTGTCAAATATATGTATAATATGCCCATACAAATACTTAAACATGAGTGTTCATAGTAGTTTTTCTGGTAATAGTGTAAAATTTGGGAGCAACTCAAAGGTTGGATGCGTGAATTGGGAAACTAGTATGGTATATTCAGATATTAGAATACTACTCAGCAATGAAAAGGAATCAACTATTGATAATGCAACATGGATAATTATAATAATTATAGTGAGTGAAAGAAGTTAGACTTAAGAAGAGTACCTATATAAAACTAGAAAATGTAAACCATAGTGTCAGAAAGCAGATCAGTGGTTACCTAGAGATGATGGTGGAAGAAAAGATGAAGGTCAGAGGGAAACATTTTGGGGCAATTAATATATTCACTATCTTGATTGTGATGTTTTCACAGGTGTATGCAAATATTAAAACATTAAATTATATACTTTATCTTAGATCAATTTTAATAAAGCTATTTTAAAAAATGCCACATACACCTAAGAGGAAAAGAATGTGTTATATTTAATAGAATTTAATCAGCAAATGGTTAGGGTGGCGGGATCACTTAAAATAGTCACTCTCAAAAATAGTTTGTATATATGCTAAGGAAGTTGATTTAAGAAATACAGAAGTCTAATGGAAGTGAGCAAACTAAAATACTCAAGACTGGAATATAAAAGGAAGGTGCAGTCTAATAACCTATTACCTTATCTGAAGAGAGACCATGTTAACCAAACAGTTTAGGGATGCATAAAGTACAAGAATTTGTTTGCGTGCTGACAGCACTATCCAGAGGAAAAGATGCTGGTCCTCTGGGCCAGCAGTCTGTCAAAATGCCTAGTCTGCGGCTTTTCCTTTCACCACAAAAGCTTCAAACCAGCAATACCCTCCTGGAGACCACCATGTACCCGGTATACAACAGGTGTTCAACAGCTATATTGCCTGATGTTCCCCACCCCAGACTTGGTTAGGTGTATTTTTCTATACACCTAGCAGTCAGTATTTCTCTATTGAGTTTATTTGTCTGTGTTGTAATAGCCAAGGTACTTGTTTTTTACCCCAAGATTATAAATTCCACGGGGACAGGTACTGCATCTTATTTACCTACTTTATAACATTACTAGATCAAGACTGTTCAGGTATGAAAAACAGCTCAGCAAGTAGTTGGTGCTCATTAAACATTTCTACTATTATTGTATTACTATAAATATTATTTGCTCACATTCCTTGCTGTCTCAAAACATACCAATTTTCTTAAAATTTTCAACTCTGTTCCTTTCCCTCTCACTGAGCTGATCTTATTTTTTCTACTTCAGAGGAAACAGAAATCACGAGATGGAAACTTCCTCAACTTCCTACTAGCAAGCCTACCAAACTGACCAATACTCATCATCTTTTCCTTTCACCTCTTATAGAGAAGGCAGCTACCAAGGTTCATGAAGACAGAGTAACCGGGAGACAGAGGTACACAGTCAATGTCTGACTGAAGAAGTATGTCTTCCAATTTAAGGCTAATCTCTGAATCTGTGCTCTGAAGTAAACTGTTTCTCCTGCCTCAGGCACTTACACCAATTATCCTTTCTTTCCTGTATCTTAAAACCTCTCTCCATCCAATAAAAAGGGTTCTCTATACGCATTACCATTATTTCCTCATCTCCCACTAGCTTCTCAATCAACTATCTTCATGACTGAACACCTGAACACCAAGAGACTTCCTCCATACCATGGACTCTTCCCAGTCCTTCTTGTACTTGACCTCTCAGCAGAGGTGAAGAGTTAACCGGACCTTCTGTCCCAAATCCCCTTTCCACTTATATTCTGTGATGCCCTGGTATCTTTTCTATCTCTCGGGCCACATTTTCTCTTCCTTGTTGATTCCTTCTCCCATACCTGGCCTCTAAATGCTTGAGTTCCTGAACAAGGAGAGGGCCCAACTCTCCTTGGGTGATTTCATTAACTCCAGTGGCTTAATTAGCTAGATCCTGGTGATGCCCAAATCTTTTTCACCAGAATCTTCCTCATCAGGTAATACTTACATAACTGTCTTTACCACGTCTCTACTTGGATATTATTTAGATCCATGTTGGAAAAAGTTGACTTCCTCATCGTCCTCCCACCAATCAGCTCTGTTTCCTACAACCCACCTTTCAGTGAATGGGGCTAATATCCACCTAGGTGCCCAACCAGAAACTTAAATGTCACCCTAACTCTTCTCTCCCTCTCTCCTCAGTGAATCAAACAAGTCCTGGCGATCTGTCTTCCTAGAAGTCTTGGGAATGCAACCCTTTTCTTGTTTCCTCTTCCCACTCTACACCATCATTGTCTCTTACCTGGGTTTCTGAACAGGTAATGATTCCTAACAGGTCTCTCGGCCTTCAATCTTAAACCTCTTATTCTTGTTTCCACTCCAGAGCCAAAGGGTCTTTATAAAACACAAACTTGGTCAGATCATTCCTTTGTTCAAAACTCACCAATGGCTTTCCACTGTCCTTGGGATAGACTCACCTCGGTGTTGCTTAGAAGATTCTACATAGTATCTTTACTTCTCTAGTTTCCTAGTGTGCTGCTCTCCTCCTTGCTCTCTCTACGCTCCGGGCATTCACAACATGTATTGTGCTCACACTGCCCTTGCACGTGCTGCTCCCTCTTGCCTGGAGTTGTTTCATCCCATCTGCTTGGCTCATGTCTATTCTGGAGCTCCCTATCACTTTGGGTACAGGTACAGGTCAGTTCTGTAGGCTTGCTAGTAGGAAGTTGAGGATGTTCTCATCTAATGGTTTTAGTTTCCTCTGAAGTAGAAAAAACAAGGTTAACTCCTATGAGTGAGTGGTACAATAGCAGAGTTGGAAGTTTTTAAGTCTCAATATCAGGTCGAGGCTAAGTACCTGATTATGGGGTTCATAAAATACCTGAATTCCTCTAGTTCTCTTATCACACTAGAGAACAGCATTATTAAGTCTGTCTTCCCTTAGAACACTAGAGAATTGTGTCCTCATCACCTGGTAGCATTCCTGGACTAGAGAAAGTACTCAGTAATATTCTGCAGAATGAAAGAATACACCCAAGCAATTGTGGGATATTAATTTTGTTTTATGTAAACTCTTACTGGTTTCTCAGGTGGTGCTAATGGTAACGAACTCGCCTGTTCAATCCCTGGGTTGGGAAGATTCCTTGGAGGAGGGCATGGCAACCCACTCCAGTATTCTTGCCTGGAGAATCCCATGGACAGAGGAACCTGGTAGGAACCTACAGTTCATAGGTTCACAAAAAGTTGGACACGGCTGAAGTGACTTAACACACACACAAACTCTCTTTTAGGGCAGAAAATGTACAGATCAGCCAAGGAGAGCATTCTAGGCCACTTGATTTCATTCTGTCATGTGCACATAGCTTCCTTGCTGTCGAGAGGGCATAATAAAACATTATCATCTAGTTTTTGACTAAATGATAGTCATTCAGTCTTGTCTTCATTTTCTAAGACACACTCATTAGTACCGTTACTGAAAAGAACTATCCTATGTCCAGTCACACCAAACTTCTTGATCTCTAGATGTTTATTTCACACTTGTTATTTTCCTTGGCAGGAACTCCCTTCTCTGGGTAAAGGCCTCTGGCTAAAGTACTACTCTTGCAGTACTCACACAGAGATCAACTCCTTTTGGAAGCTTTTCTAGAATTGCACAGGTTGAGTTTGGGGCTCTTTCCACAGATTCCTGCAGTACTGTGTGCAGTCTTATTGTTTAGCACTTATTGCATTGCAAAAGGAAGGCTTTCAGTGAATATTTTATGTATCTCTCCTTTCCCAAAGTTTGGGCCAGTGTCTGACACAGAAAGAGAGGCTTAGACTTAAGTCCTGAATTATCAGCAACATCAGTTCAGCTCAGTCACTCAGTCGTGTCCAACTCTTTGTGACCCCATGAATTGCAGCATGCCAGGCCTCCCTGTCCATCACCAACTCCCAGAGTTCACTCAGACTCACGTCCATCGAGTCACTGATGCCATCCAGCCATCTCATCCTCTGTTGTCCCCTTCTCCTCCTGCCTCCAATCCCTCCCAGCATCAGAGTCTTTTCCAATGAGTCAACTCTTTGCATGAGGTGGCCAAATACTGGAGTTTCAGCTTTAGCATCATTCCTTCCAAAGAAATCCCAGGGCTGATCTCCTTCAGAATGGACTGGTTGGATCTCCTTGCAGTCCAAGGGACTCTCAAGAGTGTTCTCAAGAGTTACTAGGTGAGAAACCTCGGATGACCTTTAAGATTGTTGGGAGAAATATCAACAACCTCAGATACACAGATGATACCATCTTAATAGCAGAAAGTAGAGAGGAACTAAAGAGCCTCTTGATGAAAGTGAAAGAGAGTGAAAAAGCTAGCCTAAAACTAACATTTAAAAAACTAAGAAGATGGCATCTGGTCCTATCACTTCATAACAAATAGATGGGGAAAAAAATGGAAACAGTGAGACTTCATTTTTTGTGCTCCAAAATCACTGTGGACAGGTGACTGCAGCCATGAAAATAAAAGATGCTTGCTCCTTGGAAGAAAAGGTATGGTAAACCTAGACAGCGTATTAAAAGCAGAGACACTACTATGCTGACATTGGTCCATCTAGTCAAAGCTATAGTTGTCATGTATGGATGTGAGAGTTGGACAATAATAAATGCTGAGCGCTGAAGAATTGATGCCTTCAAACTGTGGTGTTGGAGAAGACTCCTGTGAGTCCCTTGGACTGCAAGGAGATCAAACTCCAGTCAATCCTAAAGGAAATCAGTATTGAATGTTCATTGGAACGACTGACGCTGAAACTGAAGTTTTAATACTTTGGCCACCTGACGTGAAGAGCCAATTCACTGGAAAAAACTCTGATGCTGGGAAAGACTGAAGGCAGGAGGAGAGGACAGGATGAAATGGTTAAATGGTATCACTAACTCAATGGACATGAGTTTGAGCAAACTCTGGGAGGTGGTGAAGGACAGGGAAGCCTGGCATGCTTCAGTCCATGGGGTCACAGAGAGTCAGACACGACTTAGTGACTGAACAACAACAACAACTTACTTCATTAATTCTAATCTTCACAAATATTCTCAAAACTAGGAAGTGGTGGAGCTGGAATAAAATCCAAGTATGATTGTGAAGCCTGTGTTCTTTCCACTGTATCACTGAAGAAAGTCACTGAGTCATATTAAGACTAGTTTTCTTTAAATGGGAGTGATAATATCTGGATTGCCAGACTCTAGACTACTCTCAAACTATCATGCTACAGTAACTCCTAATTGGCTTAGAATTATTATCTCTGTTCTTTTTCAGGTCAATGCAGAAGTTTCTGCAAATGAATCAGAAAAAAAGTGTTTATTTCCAAAATAAAGTACTTGGGGAAGAAGATTCTTTTCCTTGATACAAAGGACAACATAGTTTTTAAGGCTCTCAGTGACTTGTGATGAAGGAAAAGGCAAACGGAAAAAAGCCAACTTAATAAAAGATTTCCAGGAGAAGTTGGTAATGGAAAATACAGGGTGGAAATTTTGTTTTCTGACTACAAAACAAAAAACAAAACAAAACCTAGAAAAACAGAACCAGGATTACAGCAAGAAATATGAGTTAGGACAGATCATTTGACAAATCCTTCCAATCCATTCACACTGTCCCATTAAATAGCATATTTAAACAGGAACCTTTGCAGACTCTGCTAAGAATCTTAAAAATGCATTGTCTCTGGAGTAGAACTCACTGAATGTGATAAATACTAATGTTATCTATAAGCCTAGAAATATAGAGGAAGAAGTTCCCAAGCTGAACATGAGTAAGAAAAGCAAAGCTGTTTCTTGCAGGTTTGATAATGTTGCCTCATAATATTATAAGTCCTTGCTAGGCTTGAACAATGGGGAAAGGCTATGAACAGCTGGAAACAGCTACAGGCCTCAGGCATGTAGCTCCTGTAGCTCAACCACCTGTCCTTAGGCTAGCTTCAGAGAAGACCTGAACATCCCCACCCCACTCTAACCCCAGGGGCAGAGCTGAGTTGGGGCTTCGCTGCTGGCTCAGACGGTAAGGAATCCACCTGCAATCCGGCAGACCTGGGTTCAATCTCTGCATTGGGAAGATCCCCTGGAAGAGGGCATGGCAACCCACTCCAGTATTTTTGCCTGGAAAATCCCCATGGACAAAGGGGCCTGGCCGGCTACAGTCCATGGGGTCGCACAAGGGAACACGACTGAGCGACTAAGCGCAGCACAGCACAAGCTGCCTCTGGGGTGGGAACTTGGAACTTACACTTCTTGTCTTCCTTGGTTGCCATTTTCTATCACCTATTTTAGAGATGTTTAATTCTTTGCACGTGCTTGGAACAAACTGGGATCATTATGTGTCCTTATTCAACGCCAACAAAACACTGTAACTCTGCCAGAAAGTTAAACAAAGTCTTGGCAAGCAAAGGCACAACAGTCCACAGCCTGTGGAACATGCAAAGAGCCATAGCTGGGGAAAACAGCTCAGCAAATGACTGCTTTTGGGAAAATGGAGTGAACATTCCGAGGAGATTCAAAGTTCATTCACTGACCCTCGCCCCTCGTGTGCTTCCTGCCCCCCCCGCCAACCAGCCTTTCCCTCGGACTGCAGACCGTGAAGAAGGGTGGGGGAGGGGACAATTTGGAGGTTCTCTGCCCAATGCTAAGAAAGGTGACCAGAAGGGGAGTTTCTAGGGCAGAGAGGTGGCTGGTGCAGACGTGAAAGGGAAGACGGTGGGCAGACCGACAGAGGTGGGGCAAGAGAGTGTCGGCAGGGACCGGGCAAGAATCGAAGAGGAGAGTGGGCCAGAGCCAGAAAAGGGGGGAGGCTCAAGAATAAAAGGGCCAGGCTGAATCCAACGAAGGCGGGTACTGAGTGAGGTGTGGGACAGGGCCGCACCGGTCCGATGGGCACAGAGAAGGGTCAGCCATGAAGGGGCTGGCTCAGAGAGCGGATGGAAAGGACGAATTTCGAGCTTCGCAACCCCTTGGCGCTACCCTCACTCGCCTGGAGGATCCGGGCCCGCAATGCCGCCGCCGCCGCCACCGCCGCCGCCATGGCTCCGAGTTGCCTCTTCTCAGCCCCCGCACCTCTACAGTCTGAGACCGTCCAGAAGCAATACTGCGGCCAGGCCTCGCCCCTCCATCCTGCCGCACCTCCTCACTGGCGGAAAGGACAATCTCCCCTAGCCAATTACTCGCCCTAACGCCTGACTCCGCCCCTCAGTCCCAGCCCTGGGGGAATACGATTGGTCAGAAGTGATAGCGCTCTCGCCCTGCTCTACCTCAACAAATTCTGTTGGCGGAGGTATAGGGAAGACACGGCGCGACTCGCGGTGTCCTTTATCGAGCACATGAGGAAGACGCCCCCGAACCCGGAACTGCGATTGGCCAAAGGCATAACCGCGGCCCCGCCCACTCACTGAGGGAAGTAAATAAGTTCATACAAGAATTTTTGCAGTAGCTCCGCCTCATCCACTGCGCGAGGGGAGGTGTGGCTAGCACCAGGGGTCGGGCCTATGTAAAGATTGTCCCTATAGGGGCGGGGAGACGAACCCGGCTCCTGGGTTTGTGGGTAGGGTTTCTCTTTGGGGGCGTGGCTTACGGATCCAAGCTTTCCCGCCGACGGTTGGCCACGTCACGTGACATGGGTTGGAAGATGGCGTCTCCCACGGACGGTAAGAACCGGCTTAGAGACCTTTCGCCGGCCACATCCTTTGCTCTCTCCTGGGAACTTCCTTTTCCATCTGCCACTCGAATTTACATTTCTTTCGTGGGCTCCTATCCTTTCCCTTCCTCTTCTTTTCTAAGCGATGTGGCTGCTTCTTAAGCTCGCCGGTTCTTCACAGCGGCTCCAGAGGTGCCTGGTTTCTTCTCAGTGTACCAGGCAGATGGAGGAGGGCGCCCTCTTGGGACCTTTTCTGGGCAAAAGGACGAGGGTCGCCCTGGTCCTCCTGTAGCCTCATCTGGGTGAGGCTGATGGCCGAGGAAGATACTGATGAGGAAAGGAGGCGCCTTAGTGTAGCTTTCTCCTCCAGGCGCCTCACTGAAAAAGGTCAGTTCTTTTCTCTTTGAGCATCTGGAACGATTTTTTGATTCTCTTAAGCGCTAGCTAGTGTTAGTGGCTGACCTCATCCCGGGATTGAACCACAAGAGAAAAATAATTGTCTCCTGTCTCCTTAGATTGGGACCGTTGCCCTGGCAGCTAGGGGAAGCAGGAGACTCTCTGTCCCTAACTGTGAGAGTCCCGAGGAAAATAGAACTGAGCTTTTTAGCGTAGTCATGTTACACGTCTCTACCTCTCTTGTTTCTGCTTTATGAATTGTTTCTTAAGGCTGAGTGATTGAACAATTTCTGCTTATATGTTGTCTAAGATGCAACTCATCTCAGATAGCAGTTGAGTGGTTTTGGTATACCCCCAGGCTTTTGCTTTCCCTGTTTTAGGATTAAGGTTTTGCAATCATTTCTGAACTGTTTTTGCTTGACTATTCCATCCCCACGTCCATTTCACTGATATGTAGTTTTCTCTCATTTTGTGTTTGGAAGGAATCTTGAAAGTTCCTTTCAGGAATGAGGAAACTGTGGCCAGAAAAGCTATACTGAGATCCTACTTTATGAAAGGCGTTTTACTAGGTGTATTGGGAGAGAAGATTAATCAAACATGTAAACACTTTGGCAGTTTCAGGTCTCATTTAAATGTCACCTCCCAGAGACGCTTTCACAGAGCACAGTATCTGGACTTGCCCCTCTTCACCATTATTCACTTTCTCAGTACCTTCATTGACAGAATAGTTTATTATGTCAAGTTTTCTCCTTTCAGTCCAGATTGAAAATTCTGTCTGTTTTGTTGGTAGTTGGATCTCAGGGCTTACCACTAGTGCCTTGCCTACTGGCAAGCAGTAGGTCTTCAAGTCATGTTTATTGAAAGAATAATTAGATATATGCTTTAAATAATATTTTAAGGTTTTTGAGCATGGGTACATACTTTATGGGGCTTCCCTGGTGGCTCAGCAGTAAAGAATCCACCTGCAATGCAAAAGACATGGGTCCCTGGGTCAGGAAGATCCCCTGGAGGAGGAGATGGCAACACACTCCAATATTCTTGCCTGGGAGATCCCATGGACAGAGGAGCCTGGCTGGCTACTATCCATGGGGTCACAAAGAGCTGGACATGATTTAACTACTAAATAACAATGACAAGCAACCACATACTGTATAAGAAATTATGGGTACTGAAAGTCAAAAGAGATTCTTGGTCCTGCCTGAGTACTCTCTTGTTAAAAATGAAATGTCTTTTTTTTTTTTTTGTTGCGCCAGAAAAATAAAGAGCATTTAAAAAGTTAGCCAAGGGAATGTGGAGTTGTTATTTATTTAATGGGTATAGACTTTCAGATTGGGAACATGAAAAAGTTGTAGCAGTGGATGGTGAGGATGGTTGCAAAGCAGTGTAAATGTATTTAATACCACTGAACTGTACAGTTAATACTGGCTAAAATGGTATGTTTTATGTATATTTTACCACAGTTGAAAAAAAAATCAGCCAAGTGATAGAAGTAATGGCTATGAAAATTTTTAGTTTATAACTAAGTTGTCTTTATAATTTTGTTCCTTATGTTTGATTTTCCCTTGTCTTCTCTCAATTTCTTTTCCTTCCTTTGGCCAGGAAGAATATTGGAAATGTATTTTTTTTCCTTTTTCCTTTTAACCATATCCATTCTCACTCTATCTGCACACTTGACTTTAAAAGTTTTCATGCTCATCTTTTGCATAGCTTTAGCCTTTTCCCTCTAATCTTTTAATCTGACAAAAACAGGTTGAGCACTGTGAACTTAAATTTTGCATCTAAATAAGTGTCTTATCCTAAAATATACTACTGCCTAGCTCTCTCACTTCTGTTTTTAGAGTTCCATCTGTTTCTGTCTATAAGATTTAATTAAAATTATCTTGCTATGAAAAAAAGTTTAGATCTTTTACTCTTTCTCTTTTTAATGCTTAATTTGCTGGGACCTCCTTGAAAAGGAGAAAATTGAAATCTAAAGTCATTTATTACTTAATGTATGAGAATAACACAGTAGAGTCAAGTTATACCTCAGACTGTGGTATCATAAGGTCATGCTTGTTGGTTATTGAATCCTACCCTCAATAAGTTTATTTTTGTTATGCTTGAACTTTCCATAAGTAGCATTGCTTGGAAGTTTGAAAATTGGGATTTTGTGTTTCACATATTTAGTTAAGGCAGTTTTTTAGAGTTGAGTTCTTTATCAATTAGAATGCCAATGGAAATTTCCTTAGAGTAAATAGATTGGTTCAGCTAACATCCATCTTCTCACAGCAGTACAATAAAAAGGAAAGAAGAATAAAGGCAAAAATTTTTCTCCTTTTGATGAAAACACTTAGGATTTACTCTTTTAACTTTCCTGTCTATCATACAGCTGTGTTAGCTATAGTCATCATTACACCCCTAATACTTATTTACCTTGTATCCTAAAGTTTGTACCTTTTGACCACTTTCCTCTAATTACCCCTCTTCTTACCCCCACTTCTAATAACCATGAGTATGATCTCTTTTTCTGTGAGTTTGTCTGTTTGCTTATTTTAGATTCCACTCATAAGTGAGGTCATATTATGTTTGTTTTATTTCATTTATCATAATGTTTTCAAGGTCCATATAGGTTGTCACAAGTGACAGGATTTCCTCATTTTTATATGGCTGAATAATATTCCATTTGTGTGTGTGTGTGTGTGTATTTTCAAACTTTCTTTATCCATCAATGAACACTTAGGTTGTTCCCATGTCTTGGCTATTGTAGATAATCCTGATGTGAACTTGGGAGATCCTTAGACTATTGGGAGGAAATCTTGTTTAGAGAAAAGGACATGTTGAAAGATTTTATAAATATGTACATTTTCTGGGGGTGAGTTCATAGCTTTTTTTTTCAGATTTTCAAAAATTTGGCTTACCTAAGAACCACTGTTTGTATCATTAAATTAGCTAATTTATGCAGCTAATTAGTATACTGAGCACAAAGTATGTACTCAACAAATGTTAACTGTTGTTGTTTGTTGTTAATATTAAACACCTTCTGTGTTCCAGGGCAAGAGTGGAAAAGAAATGGTGTCAAAATATTAGGCAGGGGCTGGGTCATATAGGATTTTATAGGTCACAATAGGTATGCATTCATGAATTTAGCTGGGAAGAAGTCTTTTAAGCTGGAGAGTGGCTTGAACTGATTGACATTTAACTTTTTGGAGAGTAGATTTGAGAGTAGGGATGAGGAGGGGTAAGAATGGGACCAGGGAGACTGGTAAGAGCCTATTGAAGTGGCCCAGGAGAGAAGCAGTAGTTTCTTGGCTTGGTTAATTAATGAAATTTCAGAGTGTGTTTTAGATAGAAACTACTGGATTTACGAATAGATTGGTAATGGAAGGATGAAAGAAAGGGAGGCATGAAGGATGACCCTGGGTTTTTGGATTGAGAACTGGAGTTGATGGTCGTGCTGTTTACTGAGATGGAGAAAATGGGGATTAAAGTTTTTCACACACAGAGATGTCACATAGCCACTTAGATATATAACTCTGAAGTTCGGGAAAATATTGGGGCTGGAAATAGAAATATGGAGTCCTTGGCATATAAATGGTGGCAAAGGGTATGGGAGTAGATGAGATTTCCTTGGGAGACTTTTAGTCGAGAGTGAAGCCAGCCTACGGTGTGCCCTGAGTGGAAGAGGAGACTGAAGGAATCCGTGAGGAAGGAGAAGAAACAGCATAGTGCTTTTATAGAAGCTGGAGTGTTTGAAGGAGAGTGGTCAGTGAGTGGATGCTGCAAAGGGGTCACATAAGAGAGAAGAGAGAAGTGACCACTGGATTTAGCAACACAGGTCATCAGTGACCTCCGTGACAGCTGTTTCCATGCATGTAGGGGTAGAAGCCTGTTTGTGGTAGGCTAAAGAAAGACTGTGAGGTGAGGAAGAGGAGACAACAGGATGGACAGCTAAAAACTTTTGCGGAGAAGTCGTGAGGAAGTCATGGGGTCAAGAGTTTCTTCAAAGAAGGTAAATTCCAGAGCAGACTTACTTGTTGATTATGAGCCAGTAGAGAGGGTAGAAACTGATTGTGCAATAGATTATTCACTATGATGCCTTTGACAAAGCAAGAAAAGGTGGAATCCAGAGCTTGAGCAGAGGAGTTTGTCTTTTCTGATAGCAAGGACTTCAGTGACTGGAAGGAGAGTCTGAGTATGAGTAAAGATGAGCTTCCCTGGTGGTTCGTGTGGTAAAAATATCCTCCTGCAAAGTAGGAGACCAGGCTTTGAGCCTTGGGTCTAGAAGATTCCCTAGAATAGGGAATGGCAACCCACTCCAGTATTCTTGTCTGGAGAGTTCCTTGGACAGAGGAGCCTGGGGGTGGCTACAGTCCATAGTGTCACAAAGAGTTGGACACAACTGAACGACTTAATACACACACAGACACACACATACACACGAGTAAAGATACAGGTGGTTTTGAACATTCATTTTTCCCAACATCCTACTAAAATATTGTTTCCCTTTTTAAAGACGGGGAGAGTAAGGAAATCGTTTATTTGTGTAACATCATGGCTTAGTAGCATCAGTAATCATAGAACTCAAATCTCTAGACTTCCAGGTGAGTGAGTGTTCCAGTTTATGTTGAGATTGATATGTCATAACTTGTAAAATCATGTGTTTGGTTCCTTCTTGGCTTATCTGGGTGTTTTGTTCTAGGGGCAGATCTAGA
The DNA here is from genome assembly GCA_917880005.1 of Nanger dama. Taxonomy (NCBI): domain Eukaryota; kingdom Metazoa; phylum Chordata; class Mammalia; order Artiodactyla; family Bovidae; genus Nanger; species Nanger dama. The sequence continues at coordinate 18,028,715 of CAKJTW010000003.1, read as the reverse complement.
AGCATCTTTGCTAAGTTTTGAAAAACTTGACCGGGCTTCACCAGACCTTTGGCCAGAACAATGTAAGTTTTTGGTTTCTTGATATCAAAATCAATGGGAAAACCAGTGCTACTTTGAGGAACATTTTTGAAGAGTTGTCATTTAACTGTAATGATTAAAATTTTATTTCAGAGGAAGAGACTAAATTCTGTGGTCTGTAGTAAGAATAGCTGTTTAGTAGTTCAGTTCTTTCAGAGCACAGTGTGACTCAGAAAATGATAGAGAACCTTTAAAAAGAATTATTTTTAAAAGCTGTATCTGTAATAACTCAGACAATATGAAATGTATCAAGTAATTCCTTGCCTCCTTTAACTACTGATAAAGTTAACTGCTGTTGTAGTTCAGCACAAAAATTTTGTATTTTTTTAATGCTTACACAAGTAAGCAAATAAATGTTTTAACGTATATAGAGTTTTTTTGCTTTGTTTTGTTATGGGGTTGTATAGAGATCAGTCCTGGGTGTTCTTTGGAAGGAATGATGCTAAAGCTGAAACCCCAGTACTTTGGCCACCTCATGCGAAGAGTTGACTCATTGGAAAAGACTCTGATGCTGGGAGGGATTGGGGGCAGGAGGAGAAGGGGACAACAGAGGATGAGATGGCTGGATGGCATCACCAACTCAATGGAAGTGAGTTTGGGTGAACTCTGGGTGTTGATGATGGACAGGGAGGCCTGGCGTGCTGCAGTTCATGGGCTTGCAAAGAGTTGGACACGACTGAGCGACTGAACTGAACTGAATTGGGCTGTATGATTAGTGATCCACAGCTTAATTTAATGCCTAGTAATTTATCAGTGGATCTTTCCATGTTGATAGGTATAGATTTACTTCATTTTAAAATTTTATTGTCTAGATTTACTATAGCTTATGAACTCATACCCTATTTGAAAACCTAATAATATCCAAGTTTTGATATTACAAATGATTTCATAGTGTATATCTTTGTGCACATGAAAGAGGATGACTGTGTATGGGAGTGCCCATTTCCTTACATAGTAGCCAATATTGAATGATTAATGTTCTGTTTTTTCTTTTTAGTACCAGGTGTTGCTGAATTTGCAGCTTCCTTCAAAAGTGTAAGTAATATCTCACATAATGAAGTTTTTCCAATTTTTTGCTTCTGGGTAAAATCTCAAGTATCTTTTAATTTCTTTATTTTCAGGAATAATGTTATTGTCTTCATAGTATTTTGTAACTACAACCCTGAAAGTCTGTTTATATCATCATCATGTTAATGATGTTAATGCTCTATTTTGATATTTTGACCTTTGGCTATTAGCCTCTTCTCTCAGCTTAAAAGATTTTAAGGTAAAGCAATTGAAATATTTAATGTAATGCCAATATTCTTTTGGTCCAAACTATGATTTTGAAGTGTTTCTCTTTGTTTATGTGATGCATTATGACACTAACTTATACCTCCCTGGAGGATTTTGAAGTTTCTCAGTGGCTCATCGGAAACTGAAGACAGACATTCATTAGAGCCACAACTTTTCCATTTCCTGGGGCAGCAGGCATTGTGCTGGATACTCTAGATATGTTCTCTTATGTATTCCCTCAACCAGGAAGATAGGATGATTATGATGTTAGCTAGCATGTACATGATGCGTACCATATGCCAGGCACTGTTCTAAGCACTTTACAAAAATTATTTAGTCTTTACCAAACCATATGAGAAACCTATATGCAGGTCAGGAAGCAACAGTTAGAACTGGACATGGAACAACAGACTGGTTCCAAATAGGAAAAGGAATACGTCAAGGCTGTATATTGTCACCCTGCTTATTTAACTTCTGTGCAGAGTATATCATGAGAAACACTGGGCTGGAAGAAGCACAGGCTGGAATCAAGATTGCTGGGAGAAATATCAATAACCTCAGATATGCAGATGACACTCCCCTTATGGCAGAAAGTGAAGAGGAACTCAAAAGCCTCTTGATGAGAGTGAAAGAGGAGAGTGGAAAAGTTGACTTAAAGCTCAACATTCAGCAAACTAAGATCATGGCATTTGGTTCCATCACTTCATGGGAAATAGATGGGAAAACAGTGGAAACAATGTCAGACTTTATTTTTGGGGCTCCAAAATCACTGCAGATGGTGACTGCAACCATGAAATTAAAAGACACCGCTTGGAAGAAAAGTTATGACCAACCTAGATAGCATATTCAAAAGCAGAGACATTACTTTGCCAACAAAGGTCCGTCTAGTCGAGGCTATGGTTTTTCCTGTGGTCATGTATGGATGCAAGATTTGGACTGTGAAGATAGCTGAGTATCGAAGAATTGATGCTTTTGAACTGTGGTGTTGGAGAAGACTCTTGAGAGTCCCTTGGACTGCAAGGAGATCCAACCAGTCCATTCTAAAAGAGATGAGCCCTGGGGTTTCTTTGGAAGGAATGACGCTAAAGCTGAAACTCCAGTACAACTCCTCATGCAAAGAGTTGTCTCATTGGAGAAGACTCTTGATGCTAGGAGGGATTGAGGGTAGGAGGAAAAGGGGATGACAGAGGATGAGATGGTTGGATGGCATCACCGACTCGATGGACGTGAGTCTGAGTGAATTCCGGTAGTTGATGATGGACAGGGAGGCTTGGCATGCTGTGATTCATGGGGTTGCAAAGAGTCGGACACGACTGAGCGAATGAACTGAAACCATATGAGGGAGAATTCCCTGGCAGTCCAGTTGTTAGGACTCAGTGCTTTCACAGTCCTGGCCCTAGGTTCAATCCCTGTTTGGGAAACTAAGATCCTGCAAGCTGTGTGATGTGGCCAGGAAACAAACAAACAAACAAACCCATATGACGTATAGGTACTATTATTATCCATATTTTACAGACAGATAGGCACAAAGATGTTAAGTAGTTTACCCAAGATTATAGGCTATAAATGGCAAAACCAGGCTTTGAACCCATAAGTCTACTTACTAGCATCCATTCTTATTATACATACTTAGAAGCGTTTGTCCGAGAAGGCAATGGCACCCCACTCCAGTACTCTTGCCTGGAAAATCCCATGGATGGAGGAGCCTGGTAGGCTGCAGTCCGTGGCGTTGCTAAGAGTCAGACACGACTGAGCGACTTCACTTTCACTTTTCACTTTCATGCATTGGAGAAGGAAATGGCAACCCACTCCAGTGTTCTTGCCTGGCGAATCCCAGGGACGGGGAGCCTGGTGGGCTGCCGTCTATGGGGTCGCACAGAGTCGGACACGACTGAAGCGACTTAGCAGCAGCAACAGAAGCGTTTGTTTCCAAAGTTAGAAGCACTGACTAGCAGAGAAGCTTAGAAGTTAAGTTACTTGCCTAAGTCCTAGTGAGTGACAGGCTAGGATTTGAGCAGAGATTTGTCTGATTCCAAAGCTCATGCTGTTTCTATTAACAGATTGAAGTGAAGTGTGCTTGCTCAGTTGTGTCTGACTCTTTGCGACCCCATGGACTGTAGCCCACCAGGCTCTTCCATCTATGGGATTCTCCAAGCAAGGATACTGGAGTGGGTTGCCATTTCCTTCTCCATTAACAGATTAGGAATTTGTAATTAACTCTCTTAGTACCTTACCATATGTTTAACATTCTCTACTCATTAGGTTAAAGGTTAACTTAGGGTTAAAGATACTGAGTTAAATATTAAGGCCTGTGGCTTTCAGGTTCCATGAACATATTTGTTCAAAGGGACCTTTTGTAGCTTCTATTTTTCCAGAAGGTAGGGTTGTATGAAAGCTGGAGTGTGTCACTTTAACATCCAGGAAGGCCTGAGTATAGGGTGAAGGATAGGATTTTGAAGGCAGATACACTTGGATTTGAACCCTGAATCTGTTATTTCACTATCTGTGATGTGAGCAAGTTTCCTAACATTTTTCAGCCTTAGTTTTCTCATTTAATACGATCTCATAGGCTTCTTAGTATAAAATGTCATAATGGATGTAAAATGCTTTGCAAAGTACCAAGAACTAATAAGCAATACATAGTAGCTAGTATTAGATCAGCTTTTGTCTAGTAGGTTAAATAGATTTGATTTAGTTTTCATAAATTCTCATTCATACTGAATTTTTAGTTTAGTTAATTATATTTGTTACAACTAACTACTTTGAGTTGTAAACATAAATAAGTGGTTGTTAAAACTTTTATCAGAGCATGGTATATTTTGAAAATCTGATGAAATACCTATACCTTTTCCCTAGAAGTATGGACATACGTATTGAGTTTTGTTTCTAAGGGTTCAGGGCCATCCCAGGGCCTCAGGTTAAGATCTCCTGGAATATTCTGATTGCCTACTAGGGGTAAAAGTGGTGAATTTGACCTAAAACCTTCAAGGGAAGGTGGAGTAATGGTTTTGGAACTCAGACTTCATGGGTTTTGAATCATGGTTCCAGTAGCTCTATGACTTGAGGCAAGTGATTTATAATCTTCCTAAACATCTGTTGTTTTTTTAATTTGTAAAATGAGGAGAGTAATAATACCTTTTTCATAGGGTTGATTTAGAAAATAAATGCCATGATCCATGTAAAGTTTTTACTTATCACATAGTACCAAATAAAAGTGAATTTTTTGAAAAAGCGTAAATGAGTCCTGGAGATATAATATACAGCATGGTAACTACAATTAGTAATATAACTGTAGTTAATAATACTGTATTGCCAGTTTGAAAGTTGCTAAGAGATCTTAGGGCTTCCCTGGTAGCTCACTCATTACAAGAAAAAGGCTTGTAGTCATATATGGTGATGAATGTCAACTAGACTTCTTGTGGCAGTCATTTCCCAATATGCACAAATACTGAATTATTATGCTGTACACCCAAAACTAATATAATGGTATGTGTCAGTTATACTTCAGTTTAAGAAAAGGAAAAGGGCTCAAAGTTGAAGGGAAATCTCATCAGAATTGTTCATATACCAGCTGTGGAGCTTTTAAAAATAGGTATGTAATGCCCTTGTTCAGTTCTTCCCACTGGACCCTTTCCCACACCCCGATATTCTGAATCAGTGCATCTGGGTTATGGCCTAGTTATTTGTGTATTTTTTAAGTTACACAGCTGGTTCTCATGTGTAGCCTGGATTGAAGGCTGGTATGCCAAAGCTGTTCTGAGCTCTCTTTCATATTTTGTAAGTTCACTATCAGGAATGAGAAGAAACTTAAAATTCTAAAGTTTTCTATAACATTTACAATAAAATGAAATTTTAAGTGATGAGTATTCCAATATTCTCTTGTTCAGATTGGAGATGTTCTCATTCTTGGTCTTCTTTGAAAATCTTCTCCTCTGTCAGCAGATGTTACTTCCTGATTACATTGTTTCAAACAGTTCAGCTGGAGGCTTTCACTAGTCCTGAATTTCTAGTAGTTTCTTTCACGACTATACCAATCTGTTATACATATAGTAGTAACAGTAGTCAGACCTGATTTTCTAAGATCATTTCTTTAAAACCAGCTTTTAAAGATGAAGAGTATTGTTTTGTAAGGGTTCTCGTAGGCCATATCTGAACCTGGGTATTTGAAATTACAATTTGCCAGTGTTTTCAAGGGTTTCCCTGGTGGCTCAGGTAATGAATCTGCCTGCAATGCGGGAGACCCAGGTTTGATCCCTGGGTTGAGAAGCTCCCCTGGAGAAGGGAATAGCTTATCCACTCCAGTATTCTTGCCTGGATAATTCCATGGACAGAGGAGCCTGGTGGGCTATAGGCCGTGGAGTTGCAGAGTTAGACAGCTATGTGAAAAGCTCTTTTTCTTATAAGAAAGAAGAGTAGGATCTCTTCATACTTTGCATTTGTCTGAATGGATATATTATTTTCTGACAGCCTATTACTAGCTCTCCACCCAAATGGATGGCTGAAATAGAACGTGATGACATCGACATGTTGAAAGGTAAGCAGTGCTGGTGACCTTTAACTTTTGGCCTGACATTTGTTCCTCCACATACCACCTTAACAGTTTTTCTCTCGCTATTCCCTTACAAGTATTCTTGGCTTCAAATTGCCTATTTAACCATCATACTCATGTTTTTCATATCTAAATGCCCTTCTCTACTTTTTCATGTGTAGAAATCTTACCAATTCAAGACTCAATCATAATGATTGCTGCTGCTGCTAAGTTCCTATAATGTTAACTTTATTTTGTATGATGTTCAGAGTTAATCAAAAGCTCTCATGTAAATTTTCTCATTCTAATTCTCATAAAGGTTCTTTAAGTATGATATCTAAGTTTCAGAGGTTAACTCAAACCAAGGTTTATTAGAAAGAGTTAAAATTTAAACTGTGATCTTTTTAAGACTAGTCTGTTACTGCTATAACACAAGTGGCTTATTTAGGATTTACTGCCATCTATTGTTACCAGTACTATTAATTGACAACCCCAGAGTGGGTTAAGACCTGTCTTTTAGTTCTTTCTGTCTTATCAATTTTTCCAACAAAGAATACTGTAAGTAGTGAATATTTGATAAATGACTTGGAACTCAACCACAAAATAGAAATTTAAATTAAAAAACATTAATTTTCCTTGATTTTGCTCTACTTTATTTAATTTTTTATCATCCTAGTGGTAAGATTCATGATGGTGGTGAAGTAATAGACTGAAATTAAGGTAGAAAAGCTGGGATTCTGAAGCTATTTAAGCAGCTGAACAGATCGAGAAAGTCTACTTATGCCAGATATAGATAATAATTGTGGCATGATAAGTTGCAGAAAATAACACCTCTCTTTGATCTCAGAAGTAATTCATTGTTCTGCGTGAAATACTTAAAAGCAGATCCCCCTCCTCCAGCCAGGGGAAAATTAAGTCTCAAGGGCATCTCAGGTTCATTGCTTTAATGTTCCAAACAGACATTTATATAATATTCCATCAGCATGTATTTTCTAAGGAAACTTCAAAGTTTTAGTAAAGGATCAGAGCATTATGTTTTATGCAAATTGACCTATGTCTTAAGCCTAAAAGTAATTGGGTGCTATTTAAATGAAAATCTTGGAAAGTAAGTTTTTACTTTAAGTCTACTGTCTTCTTTTCTGGTAAACTTAAACAATTTTTATAGGCATTTGATTTGAAGGAAAAGTTTGGATTAACATTTAGTCTTTTTCTAAACAAAGTATGCCTTTTATGATAGAGTGTGCTGGAATAATTACTGAGTTTACTAGGTTATAAGTTATTTTTCTCTGTACAGTGCAAGTATATTGGAAACTGTTAGAGTTTTAAGTGATAGAATGTCAAATCAAACTAGCTTAAGCAAAAGGATTTTATTCACATACGTAAAAATTCTAGGAATAGAAATAGCTTTGAGCATATCTTGATCCTTGACTCTTACTTATTTACTTTTTATCGCTATTTTATTTAGTGTTTTATTGCTATTTTATTGTTAATTAAGATATTGTGTATGTGTGCTCAGTCATGTATAACTCTTTGAGACCCCATGAGCTGTACCCTGCCAGGCTCCTCTGTTGATGGAATTTTCCAGTCAAGAATATTGGAGCAGGTTACCATTTCCTACTCCAGAGGATCTTCCTGACCTCAGGATTGAACATACCTCTCCAGTATTGGCTGGCAGATTCTTTATTACTATGCACCTGGGAAGGGCTTGCCTGGTAGCTCAGCTGGTGAAGAATCCACCTGCAATGTAGGAGATTCTGGTTCTATTCCTGGGTAGGTTGGGAATATCCCCTGGAGAAGGGATAGGCTACCCACTCCAATATTCTTGGGCTTCCCTGGTATTCAGCAAGTAAAGAATCTGCCTGTAATATAGGAAACCAAGGTTCAATCCCTGTGTTGGGTAGATCTACCTGGGTTGGGAACAGCTACCCATTCCAGTATTCTAGCCTGGCGAATTCCATGAACTGTATAGTCCATGGGGTTGCAAAGAGTTGGACATGACTGAATGACTTTCACAACCACCTTCTTTTCACCTGGGAGGTACCAGCTGGACCAGTGAGGACTTGTGAATGATGGTGGAGATTGTGTCCATACTGCAAGCCAAAGATCTGTCTGTAGGCTTTCTCAAGCTGTGTCCGATCACAAGGTTCCAGATTTTAGTAGTGTATTCATTTTGTATGATAGCAAAGTGAATGTTATAAAAGGATCCTCAGGATAAAACACGTAATTGCTATTGTATTTATGCTAACTCTCTTCTCATTAAGTGGGTAAGTTCATATGAGGCATTTGCAGTGGTGGAAAAACTCACTGATCTGTATGTCTGTGTTTAGGGTGAGTGACTGGATAAGAAGAAATATGGATCCATTTTCTATTTACTCAATAGTAATTAAGTTTGAAAACTTTTATAGCAAGGGTTTGCAACCCACGTGAGTTGTTACTAGAAAGAAGGAAAGAAATGGTATTGAAGTGAATGATTCTGTTTCAGAACTGGGGAGCCTCACCACAGCTAACTTGATGGAGAAGGTACGAGGCCTTCAGAACCTGGCCTATCAGTTGGGGCTGGATGAGTGTGAGTACCCCCAGATCACATTTATTTAGGGGCCATGCTGTGTATTTCATGATGCGTTTGGGTATAATTCAGAAAGTATCTTTATTAGGTGTTCTAAAGCGATTCATGGGGTCGCAAAGAGTCGGGCACAACTGAGCGACTGAACTGAACTGATGAAAGGTAAAAAGCCACTGTAATCCATGAAGTAAGCCTTTTACGATAGAGTGTGCTGGAATAATTACCGAGTTTACTAGATTGCAAGTTATTTTTCTCTGTACAGTGAAAGTATATTGGAAACTCTTTGAGTTTTAAGTGATAGAATGTCAAATCAAACTAGCTTAAGCAAAAGGATTTTATTCACATCAAAATTCTAGGAGTAGAAATAGTTTTGAGCATATCTTGATCCTTGACTCTTACTGACTTTTTATTGACATAGAGTTGATTTACAGTGTGTTACTTTCTGCTGTACAGCAAAGTGACTCAGTTATACTCATATATACATTCTCTTTTATATTCTTTTTCATTATGGTTTATCACAGGATGTTCAATATAGTCCCCTGTGCTATATAATAGGACCTTGTTTATCCATTCTAAATGTAATAGTTTGCATCTGCTAACCCCAAACTCCCAGTCCATCCCTCCCCAGATCCATGACGCTTAGTGATGTCTTAGGAATGTGCTCTTGTTCTTGCTTTTGTTTTACATTTCAGAGTTCTGCTTCACTCATGCATTATTATTGTTCTTTGACCTTGCACTCAGGTGGGTGACCAATAGGAGCTCCAGTTTATATGTCTTTAAATCTTGTAATCCCCAAAGGAAGAAGATGTTTTCTAAAAATTGCCCGGAAAAGGTCCTTGGGAGGCCTCTGACTATTCCATCTTGGCTTACATACCTTTCCTGGAACCAGTCCTTTAGGCAAGTAGCATAGAGCACTGAGATGGGCCAGCCTGCAGGCAGGGTGCACATGCAGATTGGAACCCTAAGTCTGACTCAGATCATGTGGAATGCATTTGGGGAGGATTGCTTCCCCAAAGGAAGGGTATTGTAACACATCAAAAATGTAATCTGCCAGTATGAGTAATGCTTCCAAAATTCTGTATTCCTGTCTGCTCTCCAGTCTTTTAGTTTAAAATGATTTTTAACTATATTTCTTTCCATACTCTGTTCATTATCAAACTGGAAAAGGAATTGTAGAAGATTTTCACTTTGTAATTGAAAGAAATACTCAACATAGAGTGTTAGAACTTCATTCTTATTGGGTAGGTACTTCCTGAGACCTTGATGAATGCACAATTTTGAGAGACCACTGTAGCATATAACTTTCTTCAAAACTGTTTTGTACTGATTAATGTAATTCCCAACAGCAGTTTAACAAATTGTTTCTCTTGTTTATAGAACATGCAGTGGATTTGTCCACATCGTTGATTTTACCGATTCAACATTTCACTTTAAAATTTAATTTGAAGCTACCAATTTTCGACTAATAGCACTTCCTTAGTCCTGTTTTTGTTTTCTTTATTTCCATTACTATCATTAGCAGTTGACATTTGTTTCCCAAGAATACGTTTTAAAATCACTTCATGGATCAAGGAGCAGAGAACCACAGGCTGCTCTGAGACATGGTTGCTAGGTGGTCTGCGATGTGCACTTGTTGCCTGACTCCTCTGTATACTAGTCATTTATTTCTCGTGATTGAAGCTTGTCTTGGCAGAATTACTCTTTACCATGTATGTCATAGACCTCAAGGGTTTATAATGAAAACCCCATGATTATTAAATTCATAAATGCGAGACTTATACAGTATAGAACTTGATTCTGTTTCTAGCTCTGGATAATACATGCTGTAATGATCATGGTGATCAATCCTTTATCTATGTCAATTTTTCTTATGAAATAAAGTTTTTTCAAGACTTTATTACATAAAAAGATGCTATATTACTGAATGTATTTATCAACAGTGTTGTCTCTAGTTAGTTGTAGATGAAATTACTATATTCCCTCTGATTAGTTTTTCTTTTCCTATTTTCCTGCTGAGAAAGATAACGAAGTATTTTTTCTCTACTTTTTATTATGAAAAATAATTAAAGCAAATCTCAGGCATCATATTGTCTCACTACTAAATAACTTCATATGTGAGTCCAAAAGACAAGGACTTTCTTTCCTTTTTTTTTTCCTTAAGTTTAATTGTGATTCTATTAATTATGCCTAAAGAATTTTAACAGACTTGTTTAATATCATCAGATAGCCAATCAGAATTCATATTTCCCTGATTCACTCATAATTGTCTTTATATAGTTGGTTGGTTTGAATCAGGATTTAAATAAGGTATTATATTTGATTAATATGTCTCTTAAGTTTTTTTTTAATCTGGCATAGTTCCACCTCCCTATTATTTTCCTTTGTCATTTATTATTGTTACTTTTCCTGTGGAATTTTCCCCATTCTGGATTTTGTTGCTTTTATCCCTGTGATAGTGCTTAATATGTCCATCTGTCCCTTTTTATTTCCCAGTAATTAGATTTAGAAGCTCATACAGATACAGGATTGATTTTTATTTTTATTTTGACAAGAATATTTCATAAATGGTGTTGTACACATCCTTCAGAAGGGTACATCCTGTCTGTTTGTCTCTCTTTGTGATGTTAAGATTAATTCATTGATAAAGTTATTGTTTGCCTGATCTATTACTCATAAAATTCTCAATCAGCCTTACAACCAGAGTTTTAGCAGCCGTTGAAAGCTGCCTAGATTCACTATTTTATTATAGTCTGTGAAATGGTATTACACTAATTCTATCGTTCCTTCTTATTAGCTAGGATTTTTCTGTGAAGAACTATATCTTAACCAACTCTTCATTATTTATTACCTTGAATGCTGTTCTTACTGGATAAATGATTCTTTATCAGTTTTTAGGACAATGAGTTGGTTCTCTGAGCATCAGTAAATCTATTTTAATGTCTTTGCACAAAAACAGAAACTTGGTGTGGTTTGTTTCAGTTTTTATTCCACATGGCTAAGATCATCATTATTATTAATTAAGTATTTATATTTCTAAAACTTAAGGCTTTGGAGGTAGGGGTAACTCGGTGACCTTAAGCAGGGAACCAAAATTCTGCAGTAGAAATGCTTGTTTCTGCCAGACAAGTTCTATGAGCACAGCTGAGATTTTTCAAAATTATTTTCTATTTCAAAATACAACTTTCTTTCCATTTCTGTAGCAGTACTTTGCTACTGATTGTCGTTTTCCTTGATCATAATAATTAGTTGACATGCGGAAAATAGTTTTTAAATTTAGAATTGGTAAGAATCTACTACATATCAATCCACATTGATATGTAGTGGATTTCTTGGCTAGAACCGCTTTGTTATATTGTGTATAGGATATTTGCATAAAAACAAGATCCTTTTTGTCCTTATAGATTATTCATCTACTCTAGGGGTTGACATTTACTTGACACCCTAATCTGGTGTTTCGATATCTCAATCCTCCTTCCTGCATTAATTGAGAGGATGACATGGATGAAAAATAAGCAATACGAACTGATGAATCCCCAAGGACCCCGATCCTGTTTTCATGCAAATATCTGTAACTGATAAAGATGATGGAAAGAAAAAAATGCAAAAAATTTGTCCTCAAAACATGATTGTTTGTCACTTCCCTGAAGCATTGTTAAGTGTTAGTATAGAAAAAATGTGAACCTTCTAGGGCTAATAGCAACTAGATTGTATCTTTTGGAAGATGAAACCTGCCTCTTGATTTAGCACATGATTATATCTCAGATAACCCTTTTGATGTGCAGGTTTTAGAATGCAGTAATGTTTTATATAGATATTTATAGCTTTTCATGATTGGGGCCCTCAGACTTTATATGGGCAGTTAATTTATGTGAAATTCCCATGAAATATATAGAATTATAAAAAACTTGCTTTACTGTATGAAGAATTCCATTCCTGTTCCTTCCATCTGAGTTCTGTGTCCTTCTTGTCTTACAAAACTATTGTAGTCACTGTCTAACTGTCTTCCTTGTGTCTCAGGTACCTCATATCAGTCCATCTTGTTTACCAATATGAGGTTAATTATTTTTAAAGTAGCGTTTGCTTTCTGTTTGTCCTTTACTCTTAAGTCATTAGTAGTATTTCATTACCCATACAATAAAATTCAGATTCCTTAACATGGCTTTCAAGATCTGCTTACTCTGGGCTGAGCCTAATGTCTAGCCTTCTTACTGCTCCCATACAGAATACCACGCATCGTCTGCATTGGAGATTCTCTTCCTGGGACACTTCTCCGTCTTCTTAATTTGATTCATGTTGTCCTTTTTCTCAGGAAGCCCTCCTTGACCTGTTTCTAATAAAGGAATTTTATTTGTCCTTCATTATTTAGGCAGAATCTACCTCTTTCATTAGCCTTTCCTTTTCAAACTTGATCTAGAAAGTAAACTCATTTTTTCTGACCTCCGAGATAGCTCCTAGAGCAGTTCATTTGTTTCATTTTTTTGTCACTTTTACCATTCTGGGAGGCTTTGGGTTTGTGTCTTATCTCTTAGATTAATTGTAGCTCTTGAAGGTAAGAATCATATTTTGGAGCTGTCTTCGTAACCCACAGAGTACCTGCCATATGGTAGATGTGCAGTATGTATTTGCTGATTGGATGACTGAATGATGCAACTCCTTGATGCCTTTCGATGAAATGAACAGATTTTTTTTTAAATGAAATCCATTCACTTAAAAATGAAACAGTGGAGCTTCTGGAAATTGTTCTTTTCTGAATAGTTTGTGTTTTAATGATGAGTAGTAACATTTGAAGATCTCATAATGTCTGAAATTTTTCTTTTATGACAGTGGATGATCAACCACACATAGTAAATATAGTGTGAAGCTTGTTGATAATGGTTTGATTTTTCCTTCTACATGACCCCTACTCCAGCGTTATTATGACCTGGGCAGTGGTCATGATTTAGTCATGTAAGTTGCAGCAGCACATCTCTTGTTTTATTCCTCAGACCCATTGAACTGTCATAAATCTTACTGGATATTGATTCTCAACAGTTTTTGTCCTATAAAAAAAAATGTACCCCTGTCTTTGAAGGCTACAAACATTTTAGTAATTATGTGGATGACCTGCTTGCTGGAGATATTCAAAATAATTTTAAATGGAATGTGAAGATTGGGAGAGCAGCAGATCATGCCATTTGAAACTAGAGCTAAAGCTTGGAGTTCTGATTCATTTCTTCCTTTTCCTTTTTTATGACAGCTTTGAGTGAGTGAGTGAATCGCTCAGTCGTGTCCAACTCTTTGTGACCCACATGGACTGTAGCAGCCTACCAGGCTCCTCCATCCGTGAGATTTTCCAGGCAAGAGTACTGGAGTGGGTTGCCATCTGAGCCACCAGGGAAGTCAGATGTAATTCACATACCCTACAATTCACTTATTTATAGAATACAATCCAGTGATTTTTAGTATTTTCAGAGATGTGCAGCCATTACCACAATCAATTTTAAAACATTTTCATCATCCCTCAAAGAAATGCTATACTCGTTAGTAGTCACTCCTCATTTTCCCCCAAACTCCATTTCTGTCTCTATGAATATCTCGTGTAGACATGTCATATAAATGAAATCATATTATGTGGCCTTTTGTGACTGGTTTCTTTCACTTATCATAGTATGTTCAACGTTCATCTGTGTTGTAGCATGTATCATGACTTCATTTCTTTTTAGAATTGAATAATACTCTACTGTATAGGTGTATTTATCTACTAGTTATTTACATTATATTTATCCATAGTTAGTGGACATTTGGGTTATTTCCTTTATTTGGCTAGTATGAATAATGTAGCTGTGAACATTCATGTACTAGTTTTTATGTGGAAATATGTTTTCATCCTCTTTATGACTAGGAATGGAATTTCTGGGTCATATGGTAACTCTATATCTAATCTTTTGAGGAACTACCAGAATATTTTCTATACTGGCTGCACCATTTTACATTCCCATCAACAGTGTATGAAGGTTACAATTTCTCAATACCTTGCCAATACTTACTATTTGTTTTTTAAAAATTATTACAAAATCCGTCCTAGTGGATGTATTATGAAGAGTGATATTTCACTGTGGTTTGAATTTGCATTTTTCCTAATAACTAGTGATCTTGAGCATATTTTCATGTACCTATTGACTAGTTGTATGTCTTTTTTAGAGAACTATATTCAGGTCCTTTGCCCAGTTAAAAATTGGATATATATATTTTTTTAATTATTGAGTTTTATGAGTTCTTTATGTATTCTAGAAACAGGTTGCTTTTTTGATATGTAATTTGTAGAGGATTCTCTTACAGTTTGTGAATTACCTTCTTACTTTCTTGTGGTATTCTTGGAGACACAGAAGTTTAATTTTTTTTAGAAGTTTAATTTTAATGAAGTCCAATTTATCAGTTATTTCTTTTGCTGATTGTATTTTGATGTCATACCTAAGAAACTATTGCCTAATTATAAAGATTTATGTTTTCTACTAAGAGTTTTATTCTTTAGCTCTTATAGTTAGGTATTTGATCCATTTTAAGTTAATTTTTTATATATGGTATGAGGGTAGGGATGCAAATTAATTCTTTTGAGTGTGGATATCCAGTTGTTTCAGCACCATTTGTTGAAAAGACTATTCCTTTCCCACTGAATTGTGTTGGCATTTTTGTAAAAAATCAATTGACCATAAACATGAAGTTTTGTATCTGGACTCTCAGTTCTATTCTACTGACTTTTATATCTATGCTTACAGCAGTACCTCACTGTTTTGATTACTGTAACTTTGTAATAAGTTTTGAAATTTGGATTTGTGAGTTTTCCAACTTTGTTTTTCTGTTTCAAGATTTTTCTCTTTTTTTTTCTTATGTTCTGGATGAATTTCCATAGGAATGTTAACTTGTCAGTTGTTGCAACGAGGTCAGATGACATTTGAGTAGGAATTGCATTGAATCTGTAGATCAGTTTCAGGGAGAGTATTCCCATCTTAATGAAATTAAGGTCATCCATGAATGTGGTATAGCTTTCTGTTTATTCAAGTCTCCTTTCATTTCTTTGAACAGTATTTTGTAGTTTGCAAAGTATAAGTTTTGTACTTCATTTGTTAAAATTTATTCCTAAGTGTTTTAAATTTTTGAGGCTATTATAAATGGAATTGTTTGTCTAATTTCATTTTCAATTTGCACATTGCTACTGTGGAGAAATACAATCAATTTTTGTATATTGATATTATATCCTACAACTTTACTGAACTTATTTGTTATTTTTAATTGTATTTTAGATTACTTAAGATTTTCTATATACAGAATTGTCATATGCAAATAGAGATATTTAACTTCTTCACTTCCAATCTGGATGTCTTTTCTTTCTCTCTTTTTTCATTCCTTCCTTTTCTTTCCTTTCTTCTTATTTCATTTTTATCTAATTGCTTTGGCTAGAAATTCCAGTATGGTGTTGAATAGAAGTGGCGAGAGTGGACATCCTTGTCTTCCTCCTGATCTTAGGGAGAAAACATTAAGTATGATATTGGGTGTTTTTGTACATGCCCTTCATCAGTTTAAGGATGTTATCTTTTTGGGGAGACAGGGTGCTGGAGAGGGCATACCATGCAGCTTGTAACATCTTGGTTCCCCGAGGAGCGATTGAACCCAGGCCCTTGGGAGAATCATAGAGTCCTAAACATAAGACCGCTGGGGAATTCCCTGAGGATGTTATCTTTTATTCTTAGTTTATTGAGTGTTTTTATCATGAAGAGGTTGAATTTGATGCATTTGTTCTTAATTACACTTCACCATAAACCACATAATAAAAATCTCAGTTTGATTCATATTCATTTACTTGCACTGGTTTGAAATTACCTTGTACTATATAGGAAAGACTGGCTAAAATATTGTTAAGTAAAGAAGACCACATTGAGTATATTACTGTCTAAAAAGCTTTAAGAAATTTAGCTTATTTTACTACAAGTAGTTGCTTCTGCTAATCCTGTATGTTCATTTAGCTATTTCAGGAAGGATTCTTGTTGTTGTTGTTCAGTCGCTAAGTCGTGTCCAGTTCATGAACTGCAGCACACCAGGCTTCCCTGCCCTTCACTATCTCCTGGAGTTTGCTCAAACTCATGTCACTGAGTCAGTGATGCCATCGAACCATCTCATCCTGTGTCACCCACTTCTCTTCTTGCCCTCAGTCTTTCCCAGCATCAGGGTCTTTTCCAGTGAGTCAACTCTTTGCATCATGTGGCCAAGGTATTGGAGCTTCAGCTTCATCATCAGTCCTTCCAATGAATATTTAAGGTTGATTTCCTATAGAATTGACTGGTTCGATCTCCTTGTTGTCCAAGGGACTCTCAAGAGTGTTCTCCAGCATCACAGTTCAAAAGCATCAATTCTTCGACACTCAGCCTTCTTTATAGTCCAACTCTGACATCCATACATGACTACTGGAAAAACCATAGCTTTGACTATATGGACCTTTGTTGGCAAAGTAATGTCTCTGCTTTTTAATACACTGTTTAGGTTTGTCATAGCTTTTCTTCCAAGGAGCAAGCGTCTTTTAATTTCATGTCTGCAATCACCATCTGCATTGATCTTGGAGGCAAAGAAAATGAAATCTGACAGTTTCCACATTTTCCCTATCTATTTGCCACAAAGTGATAGGACTGGATGCCATGATCTTCATTTTTTGAATATTGAGTTTTAAGCCAGCTTTTCATTCTCCTCTTTCACCTTCATCAAGAGGCTCTTTAGTTCCTCTTCACTTTCTACCATTAAAAGTGGTGTCATCTGCATATCTGATGTTGTTGATATTTCTCCCGGCAATCTTGATTCCAGCTTGTGATTCATCCAGCCCAGCATTTCACATGATGTACTTTGCATATAAGTTAAATAAGTAGGGAGACAGTATACAGCCTTGACATACTCCTTTGCCAATTTGGAACCAGTCTGTTGTTCCATGTCCAGTTCTAACTGTTGCTTCTTGTCCTGTGTACAGGTTTCTCAGGAGGCAAGTAATGTGGTCTGGTATTCCCATCTCATTAAGAATATTCCACAGTTTGTTGTGATCCACACAGTCAAAGGCTTTAGCATAGTCAATGAAGCAGAAGTAGATTTTTTTGGAATTCCTTCTGCCTTTTCTAAATCCAGGACTGTGCTTAGACTAAATTTAATCAGTTACCAGTTTTTAAAATAACATTTATGGTAAAATAAGATTGAGACTTCCCCATTCAAACCTGGTACTTCATTCTGGTAGTCTGCATTGATGAAGTTGTTTTTGCACCACAGATTATTTGGTACAGCTTTTCTTTCTTTCTTTTCTTTATTTTTTGACCATGCATTGTGGGATATGGGATCCTAGTTCCCCAATCAGGAATCACACCTGTGCCCCCTGCAGTGGAAGCATAGAGCCCTAACCACTGGACTGCCAGGGAAATTGCTGATGCAACATTTTTTGGTGGATGGAGAAGGGCATGGGAATCCACTCCAGTATTCTTACCTGGAGAATTCCATGGACAGAGGAACCCTGTGGGCAGACTACAGTCCTTAGGGTCTCAAAGAATCGAACATGACTGAGGCAACTCAACACACACACACACACACACACATGCACACACGTGCAAGCAGACTACAGTCCATAGGGTCGAAGAGAGTCAAACATGACTGAAGCGACTTCATACACACACACACACACACATACACACAGACACACATAGTCCATAGGGTCACAAAGAGTTGAACATGACTAAAGTGACTTCACACACAAAGTTCAGTTCATTCACTTAGTCGTGTCCGACTTTTTCCAACCCCATGGACCACAGCACACCAGGCCTCCCTGTCCATCGCCAACTCCTAGAGTTTATCCAAACTCATATCCATTGAGTTGATGATGCCATCCAACCATCTCATCCTTTGTTGTCCCCTTTTCCTCCCACCTTCAATCTTTCGCAGCATCAGGGTCTTTTCAAATGAGTCAGCTCTTCTCATCAGGTGGCCAAAGTATTGGAGTTTCAGCTTTAGCATTAGTCCTTCCAATGAATATTCTGGACTAATTTCCTTTAGGATGGACTGGTTTGTTTTCCTTGTAGTCCAAGGGACTCTCCAGAGTCTTCTCCAACACCACAGTTCAAAAGCATCAGTTCTTCGGCACTGTCCAACTCTCACATCCATACATGACTACTGGAAAAACCATGGCTTTGACTAGATGGACCTTTGTTGGCAAAGTAATGTCTCTGCTTTTTAATATGCTATCTAGGTTTGTCATCGGAGAAGGCAATGGCACCCCTACTCCAGCACTCTTGCCTGGAAAATCCCATGGACGGAGGAGCCTGGTAGGCTGCATTCCATGGGGTCGCAAAGAGTCGGATGCGACTGAGCGACTTCACTTTCAGTTTCATGCATTGGAGAAGGAAATGGCAACCCACTCCAGTGTTCTTGCCTGGAGAATCTCAGGGATGGGGGAGCCTGGTGGGCTGCTGTCTATGGGGTTGCACAGAGTCGGACACAACTGAGGCGACTTAGCAGCAGCAGCAGCAGGTTTGTCATAGCTTTTCTCCCAAGGAGTAAGCGTCTTTTAATTTCATGGCTGCAGTCACCATCCACAGTGATCTTGGAGCCCAAGAAAATAAAGTCTCTCACTGTTTGCATTGTTCCCTCATCTATTTGCCATGAAGTGATGGGACCGAATGCCATGATCTTAGTTTTTTGAGTATTGAGTTTTAAGCCAGCTTTTTCACTCTCCTCTTTCACTTTCATCAAGAGGCTCTTCAGTTCTTATTCACTTTCTGCCATAAGGGTGGTGTCATCTGCATATCTGAGGTTGTTGATATTTCTCCCAGCAATCTTGATTCCAGCTTGTGATTCATCCAGCCTGACATTCCGATTGATGTACTCTGTATATAAGTTAAATTAGCAGGGTGACAGTATACAGCCTTGATGTACTCCTTTCCCAATTTGGAACCAGTCTGTTGTTCCATGTCCAGTTCTAACTGTTGCTTCTTGACCTGCATACAGATTTCTTGGAAGGCTGGTAAGGTGGTCTGGTATTCCCATCTCCTGAAGAATGTTCAAACTACTGCACATTTGCACTTATCTCACATGCTGGTAAAGTAATGCTCAAAATTCTCCAAGCCAGGCTTCAGCAGTATGTGAACCGTGAATTTCCAGAAGTCCAAGCTGGATTTAGAAAAGGCAGAGGAACCAGAAATCAAATTGCCAACATCCATTGGATCAATTGAAAAAGAACTGTTACCTTTGTTGATTTTTTTATTTTAGTCCATAAAGAAGGGCAGGGAAAGAATAACTGGGATTCTTATACCCTGGATGGTCTTCTTTGTGGCCTGATATCAGACTTACTTTACAATTCCTGTACTTCTGTCTATAATAGTTAAAAGTTAAATTAATTGTACTTGATTGATTAAGGAGAAAAATGATTTTTCACTAGCCTTTAACCTCTAGATGGCAGCATGAGCCTTACTGTACTTCTGGCTTTTTCTCTACCCTTATCTCTTGAACTGGGTTTCTTATGGAGATACAAATTCTTATGACTTTACTGGACTACTTACCTAACTTTGTTGATGCCTTACTTGAGTTTCAGCTTTTTGTTTTTCCTTTTCATCTCTCCGTATTTAAAAAAAGATTCCTTTCTTAAGCAGTGTTTATTTTTGATGCTCAGTTTCCCTGTTGTCAGAAATAACATTTTGCTTTTGATTAAGGAGATTGGTAGGAAAAACAAAAATGTGGTAATTTAATTCAGTAACTTCCATACCTGGATCTAAGACCCTCAAAATGGCTTCAGCTCTCTTATCTCAGATTGTATTGTTCTGTCCTTCAACTCTCCTGGTTATCAAGTGGTATCAAACAATGCCTTATTAAAATAGGAATGTACCTAAAATTGATGAAAGAAACCTAGATTTCCAAGGAGAGCTTGTTTTAAAATAAAGTTTTCAAGTGCTTAGCCATTTTGAGTGATGAGATAATAACAAAAGAAGAAAATGTTCAATTCAGCAACTGTTTGAGTGCCTACTTCCTACAAGGCTCTGTAGGGGATATGAAGATGAATAAGACATTATTACTGCCCTTGTGTAGATTAAAATCTAGTAGAAAATGGAGATAAGACAGTTAAGTAAATGATTCTTAATGGAAGGTAGAGGAGATAGCTCTATAAGAGTACTAAGAACTCTGGGGATAGGGGAGAAGTGGCAATTACATTTGATTGCTACAGAAATGGCAGATAAGTTTCATATTGTATGTCAATACAGATTAATTAGTGAGGATTTCCTAGGGCTATTGAACTGAGAATTTTGAGGAGTCTTGATTCAGAGAAGTCCATTAGTATGGTCAGCTGTGGACCAGGGAAAGGGGTGTGGTAGTATTTACTATTTCTGGATCATTGAAGATAAACTTTTTTAAAGAACACAGGTTTTTGATGTGGAAATGGAAACATACCATATTCCAGGTGAAATGAATATCTGGAGCAAGCAGAGTTTGAAAGAACAGTTATGCTCAAGGAACAGTGTGAGTGATTTAATACAGTCTTTAAGAAGCCCAGGTTATATTAGGGCTCGTAAGAACTAAATGGAGGGAAATAGGAGCTGGGCTGAGGGTTGAGGAATTAGACTCATAGGTAATGGAGAGCATGTGAAATTTCTTTAAAAAGTATTTTAATGACTGTAACGTTAACTAATTTTCATTATAGATGGTTTGTAGAGATACTTTATTTACTAAAAGACCATTTACCACAAATTTGTTTACATACTGTAAAGATAAAGAAGAAAGTAAAGATAACCACAGCCTTACCAGTAAGAGATGGCCACTGTTGATGTATTTCCTCATCCTGGCCCTCCCTTTTCTATTTGTGTAGGGGTGTGTGTGTTTACATTTCTACTTGGACCCATATGTATACACAGGCATGCT
Source organism: Nanger dama (assembly GCA_917880005.1). Lineage (NCBI taxonomy): Eukaryota > Metazoa > Chordata > Mammalia > Artiodactyla > Bovidae > Nanger > Nanger dama. Next base: position 18,007,365 of record CAKJTW010000003.1, on the reverse strand, counting down.
TCTTAACATAACTGAGGCTATAATGTATGTATAGTATGTAGTTTTTGTCTGTGCTCCCCCTCCCATTCTTTCTATCTTAAGGATTTTTCTGCGTCATTAAAAATTCAGCCACTGAAGGTTTCTGAGTAGGGAAGTCATGCACCTTTAAGAGGCAAAATGCATAGGATAGAATGTAATGGTAGAGACAGGAGGCTGGAAGCTAGCAAGGACTGTGAGTCCAGCAAGAACGATTGAGGGCTTGAATGAATAGTGCCAGTGTTAATGGAAAGAAGCGTACCAACAATAGATGTTTCAGGTATATAATTTTCAGTACTAGATGGGTAAACTGTCTCGATGAATCGTGGGGAGTAAACTGTAATTAGAGTTTACTATGATGTTTTGAGCCTGCTTAAGGACAGGGAAGTCAGAAAGAGAAGAAAGATTTGTTAAACTAAAAAATCACCTCTTTTACGTATTCCTTAGTGGGTGGGCTTCCCTGGTAGCTCAGAGGGTGAAGTTTCTGCCTGCAGTGTGGGAGACCTGAGTTTGAACCCTGGGTTGGGAAGATCCCTGGAGAAGGAAATGGCAGCCCACTCCAGTACTCTTGCCTGGAAAATCCCATGGACAGAAGAGCCTGGTAGGCTACAGTCCATGGGGTCACAAAGAGTTGGACACAACTGAGAGACTTCACTTTCACTTTCACTTAGTAGATGGGCATCTTAATTGTTTTAGAAATAAGTAAAAGCCATTTGTATAGGTTAGTGTTATTAATAGGATGAAAACAATGCTTTTGCCTAGTCACATTACTTAGGTAACAAGTAATGTTTTAGTTATTTGTTTTCTCAGGGAAATGCATGTGTGAAATAAGATATCCATAACTTCAGAAATGGGTTTTTGGGGTCTCTATAACCTTTGGCAGATCATTACACCTCTCAATTGAATAGATTACTTTTGCATAGTTTTCTTGCATAGTAGTGCTTTTCCATTCGGTTAGCTACCTATAGCTATCAAGGAAACTGTTATGTTCTTTGTATATGGTAGACATCCAAATCTTTGTTAACTGGAAAAAAATATCAACAGTTTAAACTTGAATAATGGCAATTGGCCCAAAGTATTTGATGTTGGTGCATCTATTTTGTTGTTGTTGTTTTTTAGTCACTAAGTTGTGTCTGTCTCTTTGCAGACCCATGGATTTGCAGCATGTCAGACTTCCCTGTCCTTCACTATCTCCCAGAGTTTGTTCAGATTCATGTCCATTGAATTGATGATGCTATCTAATCATCTCATCCTCTGCTGCCCCCTTTTCCTTTTGACTTCAATCTTTCCTAGCAGCAGAATCTTTTCCCATGAGTCAGCTCTTCGTGTCAGGTGGCCAGAATATTGGAGCTTCAGCTTTAGCATCAGTCCTTCCAATGAATATTCAGGGTTGAATTCCCTTAGGATTGACTGGTTTGATCTCCTTGCAGTCCAAGGGACTCTCAACAGTCTTCTCCAACACCACAGTTCAAAAGCATTCATTCTTTAGCACTCAGCCTTCTTTATGGTCGAGCTCTCAAATCTGTACATGACTACTGGAAGAGCCATAGCTTGGAGTATGAACCTTTGTGAGCAAAGTGATGTCTCTACTTTTTGATACACTGTCTAGGTTTGTCATAACTTTCCTTCAGGGAGCAAGCATCTTTTAATTTCATGGCTGCAGTCACTATTTACAGTGATTTTGGAGCCCAGGAAATTAATTGATGCATCTATTAATTAATAGCAAAGTTTTGATTGTATCTGCATCAGTGTTAAGTCTTCCTGTGAGTGAAGATTGCATTTTACATGTAGTTGGAGAACTGTGGGATCTCTAATTAAAAGGGAAGTACTCTTGACTGGAAAGTCCCACGGGTGGAGGAGCCTGGTAGGCTGCAGTCCATGAGGTCACGAAGAGTGGGGCATGACTGAGCAACTTCACTTTTACTTTTCACTATCATGCATTGGAGAAGAAGGAAATGGCAACCCACTCCAGTGTTCTTGCCTGGTGAATCCCACGGACGGGGAGCCTGGTGGGCTGCCGTCTATGGGGTCCCACAGAGTTGGACACAACTAAAGCAATTTAGCAGCAGCATACTGCCAAATTGTCTTCCAGAAAAGTATTTCCTACCCCTACCCCCTTGCTAACACCAAATATCATTTTTTAAAAATCATTACCAACTTTATAGGCAGAATATTAATACCTTGTGTCAATGATTATTTTTGGTCACTTGTGATAATGAATTTTTTCATGTTTCTTGACCGTCTCCATTAACAAGCACTAGAAAGTGCAGAAAATATAAATTTAAATTAAATAGAGGAAAACAACAGACTGGGAAAGACTAGAGATCTCTTCAAGAAAATTAGAGATATCAAGAGAACATTTCATGCAAAGATGGGCTCGATAAAGGACAGAAATGGTCTGGACCTAACAGAAGCAGAAGATATTAAGAAGACGTGGCAAGAATACACAGAAGAACTGTACAAAAAGATCTTCACGACCCAGATAATCATGATGGTGTGATCACTAATCTAGAGTCAGACATCCTGGAATGTGAAGTCAAGTGGCCCTTGGAAAGCATCACTACGAACAAAGTTAGTGGAGGTGATGGAATTCCAGTTGAGCTGTTTCAAATCCTGAAGGATGATGCTGTCAAAGTGCTGCACTCAACGTGCCAGCAAATTTGGAACACTCAGCAATGGCCACAGGACTGGAAAAGGTCAGTTTTCATTCCAACCCCAAAGAAAGGCAATGCCAAAGAATGCTCCAACTACTGCACAATTGCACTTATCTCACATGCTAGTAAAGTAATGCTCAAATTTCTCCAAGCCAGGCTTCAGCAATACGTGAACCATGAACTTCCTGATGATCAAGCTGGTTTTAGGAAAGGCAGAGGAACGAGAGATCAAATTACCAACATCTGCTGGATCATGGAAAAAGCAAGAGAGTTCCAGAAAAACATCTATTTCTGCTTGATTGACTATGCCAAAGCCTTTGACTGTGTGGATCACAATAAACTGTGAAAATTCTGAAAGAGATGGGAATACCAAACCACCTAAACTGCCTCTTGAGAAATCTGTATGCAGGTCAGGAAGCAACAGTTAGAACTGGACATGGAACAACAGACTGGTTCCAAATAGGAAAAGGAGTACACCAAGGCTGTATATTGTCACCTTGCATGTTTAACTTCTATGCAGAGTACATCATGAGAAACGCTGGACTGGAAGAAACACAAGCTGGAATCAAGATTGCCAGGAGAAATATCAATAACCTCAGATATGCAGATGACACCACCCTTATGGCAGAAAGTGAAGAGGAGCTGAAGAGCCTCTTGATGAAGGTGAAAGAGGAGAGTGAAAAAGTTGGCCTAAAGCTCAACATTCAGAAAACGAAGATCATGGCATCCGGTCCCATCAACTTCATGGGAAATAGACAGGGAAACAGTGGAAACAGTGTCAGACTTTATTTTTTTGGGCTCCAAAATCACTGCAGATAGTGACTGCAGCCATGTAATTAAAAGACGCTTACTCCTTGGAAGAAGTTATGACCAACCTAGATAGCATATTCAAAAGCAGAGACATTACTTTGCCGACTAAGGTGCATCTAGTCAAGGCTATGGTTTTTCCTGTGGCCATGTATGGATGTGAGAGTTGGACTGTGAAGAAGGCTGAGTGCCATAGAATTGATGCTTTTGAACTGTGGTGTTGGAGAAGACTCTTGAGAGTCCCTAGGAGGAGATCCAACCAATCCATTCTGAAGGAGATCAGCCCTGGGATTTCTTTGGAAGGAATGATGCTAAAGCTGAAACTCCAGTACTTTGGCCACCTCATGAGAAGAGTTGACTGATTGGAAAAGACTCTGATGCTGGGAGGGATTGGGGGCAGAAGGAGAAGGGGACGACAGAGGATGAGATGGCTGGATGGCATCATTGACTCGATGGACGTGAGTCTGAGTGAACTCCGGGAGTTGGTGATGGACAGGGAGGCCTGGCGTGCTGTGATTCATGGGGTCGCAAAGAGTTGGAGACGACTGAGCGACTGAACTGAACTGAACGTGAAAAATTAAGCTAGCAAACTTGATTCAAAAGCACTTTATGGGCAGTCTTGTAATCTGCATTTTTCAAATACCCAATGAAACTTATCTTTGTTTTCTGCGTTACCATACCATCTCGCCATAGTCATTAACATTTCATCCTATTTAGGTAGTAATACAGTATAAAATCCAGAAATCCCACTTTGAAGGGATCAGAGATATTCCTCATAATTAGAAATTGTCAATTTAGCCTTAAGTATTTTGTTTTCAAAAATGTATTATGATAATGGGGAAAAATACATGCCATTATTTCTCATTTTTCCCTTGGTTAACAAATTAGGATACACAAAGCCTCAAATTACCTCTAAGGCTTATAAGCATTCATATCTTTTATCCATTAGTCGAGTTATTTCATAAACCCAACATTGCCTCTGCAGTGGTTTTACACACAAAGAGGATTTTACCATATAATGGTTGTTTTATTCTCTTCTGACTTTGGGATGGGGAAGGGAAAGATAGAGGTAAGCATGCAGGGCTTAAATTAATTTTTTTGAGGTTGGTTTCAAAGTAGTATTCTGCATAGTTCTACAAAATGTGTGATAGGTAAGGGGATGTTCATAGTCAAAGAATTTAAAGTTTAGCAGTGAATAACCAAGTACAGTAGATACTGTATTCTATATTTGTATAGTGTTCTATATTTGTATAGTAGATGACAAATGTAACCAGTAAAAATCATGTTAAAGCAATAAAGAGCATTTAAGGACAGAAAAATGCTCATTATATGTAAAGATAATTGCAAGTGAAAATGCAAGTGAAAAATTGCAGGACACAAAATCAGCAGTTTTTTTCCTTCTTGTTTTGAGAGCATTGGTGTAGACATGACTGGAAGGAAAAATACTAGTATTTTTTTTTTTAATTATGAAAGTATGATAACTCATTATGGGAGACTTGGAAAATACAGAGCAAAGTTACGTTAGTTCCCACTGTATATTAGTTATTTTTAAGTAGATAAATTAAGATTTTTGGTTGGAATTTTAATATCAGGCTCTCAAAATTAATAGAATGAATATACAAAGAAGCAGAAGAATATAGTAGACCTGGAAAGCACTGTGAACCAATTCAACATAATTAAGATTTATACAATTTTCACACAACAGTAGGATACAAATTCTATTCAAGTTCCCATAGACTGTAAACTAAAAGGCACTGGAACATATCCAGGGACATAAAACAAAGTGCAAAAATTTCATAGTCTAAAGGTATTGAAACCATACAGAGTCTGTTCTCTTATCACTGTGGATTATGTTAGAAATCAATATCAAAAGATATTTGAAAATAACTCACATATTTTCGAGTGTAATGCGACATTTACTGAGAGATGTCTTCAACTTAGCCATCAAAAGTCTCAATAAAGTTAGACTGAAAAAAAAACCCACAGAGGGTGATCACAGAGAAGAAAGCATTTAAATGAGAAATTAATACTAGTATGTTTTGATGGCTATCTTGAGTGATTTTTTTTTAAGTTTTTTCTGAAATTTCTAAATCATCAACAGTGACCACATTTTGTTCTGAGTAGGGAAAAGCTATCTTAAAAAATAAAGAAAAATTATGTGCCATTCTAGAAACAAAATTTTAGTTACTTGAAAGATCTGTGTTCTTAATTTCCTGCATGGTTAAAATTTTAAACTCTTTTCCATTAAAGAAAAGAGTTATTTGCTTTCTAAATAAAAATTACTAGATCCATTAACAAAAATTGATCATTTTAAGCAAGTGGTGAGTAGTAAAGTTAAAGTTAATGATATTAATACTTCATTTCCCATCCTTACCACAGCCTTCCAGAAGTAGAAGTTGGGTAACAAAAGGAGTGGTAAGCTCTTGAGTCAGGGGGATGAGGTGATTCAGTTTGTGAAAGAGGCATCTTTTAGAAGCAGACATTGGCCAAGATTTTGTTCAGCTTTATGTTTTCAGTCTTTCTTCTTTGTAGCTGAAGAACTGAACTCAAGTCATAAGCTACTCAGTAGGAGCAAAGCACCATGTAGAGTGTCTATTAGTCTTAAACGGAATTGCAGCTGTTTGAGAAGTAAAATGGTCCTGATAATTTTTCTCCCCTTTGGCTTGGAATACTGTATATGGTTTTGTTATGACAAAGAAGAGAGAAAGACTGAATAATTGAAGTTATTAGGTATGCGTGCATGGTGAGTTTCTTTCCAGGCTTTGGGTATAAGAATGGCTGTTTCTATTCCTGGGGAAGTAAACTGACACTTCCTGATATTTTTGTTTGACTCTCTATTTCATTTTTGACACTCTAGAGATTTCAACAAAAATGAATAGTTTTTGTTTTGTTTTAATGTAATATCAGTTCCTTTTCTTTTTTTTCTTAATTCTCAACACTGTTTTGTGTTGGAAATATGATCTGGGAGGGTAGTGATATTACATGAGAATTTATAGGTGATGATAGAATACTTTGCTGTGGAAAGTCTAGAAAAATAATGACTTATGGTATCTAGAAGTCTTAATCTCTAACCATTAAGTCTAAATTAAAAGCTTGGCCAAAGTTAACAGTGTTTGGTGTAACTGAAAAGGCCTGAGAAATAGAAAAAGTATGGTATTTTTAAAGGAAGAACTGTTATATTTGATTGACTCTGTTGTAGGAGAATACATTTAAAATTAATTGGATAATAGTGAAGAAATCCTTTGAGAGAATAGTTGAATTTGACAGGTTAAAGTTTTGGATACTGAATACAAAAAGAACTAAAATGAAACTTTAGATTCAGGATATAAAATTATTCCACTGTTCTACAATTTTTTGTTCTTGAATACAGTTTTAAAAATGGAAGGTATACATGGAGAAAAGTACACAGATTATGCACAGCTCAATGAATTTTCATAAAACAACATTCTCATATAACTGTGACCTTGAACAGATAAAAAAAATAGAACCTTTCCAATATATAATACCTCCCCTCTCAGTCACTACCTGCCCTTGCCTCAAAGTCAAGCACTGTTATGACTTACAAAATAAAAGAATTTTGCTTGTTTTTGAACTTTAAGTGGAATCGCCAACTATATATTCTTTTGTGGCTGGCTTCTTTTGCTCAACATTTTGATTATGACATTCATGCATGTCATTGTCTTTAATAGTCATTTGCTGTTTTTGAGTTTTAGTTTGGCAATATTTTCCTTTTGTGTTAATGCTGCCCCTGTCATTTTAATTTAGGTTGTAATAATGTCATAGCTGTAGTAATTTAGAAATAGTAAATTACTTCCCTAACTTGAGGTGGTTGATTTCTTCTCCCACTTCTCCTCCATGAAAATATCAGAATATCATTATTGGTATTGAATGAAAAAATTCACATTGAGACAATTCAATTTTCCTCAACTCACTAATTTCCTGATTTGCTGTGTAACTTTTCTGACACCCTTGTTGAGTGATGCATTTTTATGTATATTACCATTTGTCATTTACAGATCCTTGGAAACTACCTTCCTAGAAAAGCCAAAGCAATTTTTTTCCCCTCACTGTGTGGCATCTGGGCTCTTGGTTCCCCTACCAGGGAATGAGCCTGTGCCCCTTGCCTTGGGAGCATGAAGTCTTAACTACTAGACCACTAAGGAGGCCTTTCAAAGCATCTTCAACTGTTTTCTTTGTTGACTAACTTAGGCATTACATAAGGAATGAACTTGCATAATGAACTAATAACACAGTTGATGCATATTTTGATACATATTGATATACAGTTGATACATATTTTAGAATAGGAATAGAAAGAATAAGGAAGATTATAGTTTCATATTCAGTTCACTCACTAAGTTGTGTGCAGCTCTTTGCGACCCCACAGACTACAGCACGCCAGGCCTCCCTATTTATTACCAACTCCCGGAATTTACTCAAACTCACGTCCATTGTGTCGGTGATGCCATCCAATCATCTCATCCTCTGTCATCTTCTCCTCTTGCCTTCAATCTTTCCCAAGCATCAAGGTCTTTGAAGTGAGTCAGCTCTTCACATCAGGTGGCCAAAGTATTGGAGTTTCAGCTTCAACATCAGTCCTTCCAGTGAGTATTCAGGACTGATCTCCTTTAGGATGGACTGGTTGATCGCCTGGCAGTCCAAGAGACTCTCAAGAGTCTTCTCTAACACCACAGTTCAAAAGCATCAGTTCTTCGGCGCTCAGCTTACTTTATAGTCCAACTCTCACATCCATACATGACTACTAGAAAAACCATATCCTTGACTAGATGGACTTTTATTGGCAAAGTAATATCTCTGCTTTTTAACATGCTGTCTAGGTTGGTCTAGGTAGGTCATAACTTTCCTAGTTTCGTATTAGTTAATAAAATTTCCATCCCTTAATTATAAAAACAGAGGACAGATCTTTTTGTATGTGTTTGGACACCAGTATGGCTAGTGGTATAAGAAATAGAGAGTGAGTAATATAAAATGGAAACAGAAGATCTAAGCAATAGAGAATTGTTAGAACAGAGAAAAGTTGTTTGGATGGGATGGGAAAACCACAGGGAATTACCCAGGAGCCATTGATTTCAGATGGATTATTAATGACTTAGTTAAGTGCTGTGCTTATAGACCTAATAATTTGCCCTGAGTGAGAAATCCACCTTGTGCAGTGGATTATGTTTAGAAACAGTTGAGCCTGCTAGATAGGCTTCTTTTGAGGAATAGTTTTAGGTGTTAAAAAAGACGAAGCAACTTCGTGAGGACTGGAGCTACATCTTGGGAAAATCAGTGTGTTCACTTTCCCAGTCAACTAGAAAGGAAAGGCAGCATGAAGAAGAAAATGCCTGCAGAAAAAGAGCTTGTTTGGACATCTTTGCTGTGATGGTTTAGGAAATCAGCGTTAGCACTGTACATGATCTTTAGTGGCTTACCGTTTAGCATAATTTTTCTTTTACAGTTCATAGACGCTTTGTAGAAATGAGTACATTGTACCTAATGTACATGTGAGCAGTGACTCTATGGATGGATTTCATGATTCAAAACACGTCAACTGGAAGACTAGTTAATTGTTGGTAACTGGACATTTTGGGAGACTTATTTTTAAGACAAAACTCTTAAGGTGCCAGAACCAAGGAATTATATCTTATCTATAATTGGTAGGATGCAAAACTTGTTTGTTTGGTTTAAAGAAAGCTTTGGAAGAGTATACTACCTTATTATAGTATATTCAGTTCAATTCAGTTCAGTTGCTCACTTGTGTCCGACTCTTTGCGACCCCATAGACTGCAGCACACCAGGCTTCTCTATCCATCACCAACTCCTGGAGCTTGCTTAAACTCATGTTCATGAAGTCGGTGATGCCATCCAACCATCTCATCCTGTCGTCCCTTTCTCATCTCGCCTTCAGTCTTACCCAGCATCAGGATCTTTTCCACTGAGTTACTTCTTCGCATCAAGTGGCCAGAGTATTGTTGGAGTTTCAACTTCAGCATCAGTCCTTCCAATGAATATTCAGGACTGATTTCCTTTAGGATGGACTGGTTTGATCTCCTTGCATTTCAAGGGACAATCAAGAGTCTTCTCCAACACCACAATTCAAAAGTATCAATTCTTCGGCACTCAGCTTTCTTTATAGTCCAGCTCTCACATCCATACATGACTACTGGAAAAACAATAGCTTTGACTAGACGGACCTTTGTTGGCAAAGTAATGTCTCTGCTTTTTAATATGCTGTCTAGGTTGGTTATAGCTTTTTCCCAAGGAGCAGGTTTCTTATAATTTCATGGATGCAGTCACCATCTGCAGTGATTTTGGAGCCCAGAAAAATAAAGTCTGTCACTGTTTCTACTGTTTCCCCATTTATTTGCCATGAAGTGATGGGACCAGATGCCATAATCTTAGTTTTCTGAATGTTGAGTTTTTAAGCCAGCTTTTTCACTCTCCTCTTTTACTTTCATCAAGAGCCTTTTTAGCTATTCTTTGCTTTCTGCCATAAGGGTGGTGTCATCTGTGTATCTGAGGTTATTGATATTTCTCCCTGCAATCTTGATTCCAATTTTTGAATCATGTAGTATATTAACTTATAGGAATTGCAGTATAGCTTAAGAAATATCTCTATCTGATGAAACTCAGGCTAGTGGGGAGATTGATGACCTGAAGATAACATAAAGGAAAGAACAATTACCTGAAGATAAGTGGATAGGAGCCGGGTGATAAATAGCCAATATTAATAGGAAAGGACAAAATAGTAATTAAGAGCTTGGAAGCTTTATTACAGCCTTATTATGAATCTCGATCTACCACTTAGGCAGTAACTTGACTTTCTTAGCCCTGATTTCTTCATTTGTGAAATGGAGATGAAAATCTTAGAATAGTGGTTCTCAAACTTTTTGGTGTCAGGACTCTTGCACTCTTAGAAATTAATGTTGATCACCTAAAAGATCTTGTTTATGTGGATTATATGTATATTTAATTTCTGAATTCAGAATTTAAAACAGAAAATTTAAAAATATTTATTAGTTTAAAAATAGGTACAAACCCATTACATGTTAATATAAATATTTTTATGGTGAGTAACTATTTTCCAAACAAAAAATATTGATAAGAATGGCAGTTTTTATATTTTTCAAATACCCTTAATGTTTGGATTGATAAAGAGCTAAGTTTTCATATCTACTGCTTCTTTCAGTATGTTATGATACCTGAATGTTCACTTCTGAGAGAATAAGTGAAAAAGCCATCTTAGTATCATACATGTAATTTTGAACTCATGGACCCTCTGAAAGGGGCTTAATGATCCCCAGGATCCTCAGGGTTTTCCTGACCATTCACTTTGAGATGTTACCTTAGAATATTATTTTGATAATTTAATACAATATTATTTATAAAATCTTTGCATAGTATATTAGTACTTAATAAGTGCTTAAAAGCTATTAACTGTTGTTATCATCATGGGTGGCATATGAGAAATTTTAAGCATCGTAAGTGTATAATCATATGTATTTTCTTAAAAGACTCACTTTGCCAATACGGTAGACAATAGGGTAGTAATAAAAAGAGTGGTAACATGGGAGGCAAGTTAGATTTTTCTTTTTAAAATTAAATTTCTAAATTTTTAATTGAAGGATAATTGCTTCACAGTATTGTGTTGGTTTCTGCCAAACATCAATATGAATCAGCCATAGGTATACCTAAGTCCCCTCCCTCTTGTCCCGTTTTTTAGCAAGTCAGCTCTTTGCATCAGGTGGCCAAAGTATTAGAGCTTCAGCATCAGTCCTTCCAGTGAATATTCAGGATTGGTTTCCTTTGGGATTGACTAGTTTGATCTCCAAGGGACTCACAAGAGTCTTCTCCAGCAGCACAGTTCAAAAGCATCAGTTCTTTGGTGCTTAGCCTTCTTTATGGTCCAAGTCTCACAACATGGGTGAATCTCAAAAACATTATATTCAATAAAGGAAGCCAGACATGAAAAATCACATATTATATTATTCCATTTATATAAACCATCCTAGGTATGTAAAGTCATAGAGACAGAAGGGAGATTGGTGATTGCCAGGGGCAAGAGAAAGAGGAAATGGGGGCTGTCTGAGTAAAGGGTAAAGGATTTCTTTTGGTGGGTGATAAAAATGTTTTGTAACTTATATAGGTGGTATTTGAAAAATATTGTGAATTTACTAAATGCCATTGAATTGTACACTTTGAAAACTCATTTTAAAAATGCAGATTCGATTCAGTTTTTAAAAATGCATAGTATGATATTTGACACCTAGAAAGCTGTCGATAAATCTTAAACTTTATTACTGCCTAGTGCACCTTTATCAGGAATTTAGTTGTGTGACACTGAGCATCAGTTTCTTCAGCTGAAAAATGAAGCTGTTGGACTAAAAGACCTCTCAGATCCTTACAGCATTAAAATTCAGTATTTTAGGCATAGTATTTAATTCTTGACAAAGGCTGAATCATGAGGACTTCGCTGGTGGTCCAGTGGCTAAGACTCCGCGCTCCCAATGCAGGGGCCCAGCTTCGATCCCTGATCAGGGAACTGGATCCCACATGCCACAGCTAAGACCCAGAGCAGCCAAATAGATAAATATTAAAAAAAAAAAAGACTGAATCATGTAAAACTTCTTGGTTATATTAAGGATATTGGATGATATTCTAAGATCTCTGACAAGTCAATGGAGGGCATAGGCAAGGAATATTCAGGTTTTGGCTGTGTAGAGACTGGTTTGGATGGGGATGTAGGAAGAACTAGGGAGACCAAGCAGGAGGTCATTGCAATAGTCTATAGACTGTGGTGCTGGGACTTCCGCCATGGTCCAGTGGCTGAGAATCTGCCTTGCAATGCAGGGGGACGCAGGTTTGACCCCTGGTCAAAGATCCCGCATGCCTCAGGGCAACCAAGCACGCATGCTCAAACTACTGACCTGTGCACTCTGGAACCCGTGAGACACACGGCGCATGGAGTCCATGTACCGCAGCGAAAGATCCCACATGATACGATGAATATTCCACATGCCATGTAGCCAAATAAATTGGAAAAAAAGACCGTGGTGCCTCGAACTAGGATGCTGATAGTGTATAAGGAGCGATGTCCTTGAATTTGAAAGCCATTTAGGACAAAGGATAAATCTTGATTGATTGGCTATAGAAGATCAGCAGAGATGGGGAGGGAGAGGGTGTCAAGGATGACTCCTAGATTTCTCCTCTGGGCTTGTAAGTTAGTGGCATGCAGACAACAATGGAAGCATTTTTGCCTTTGACTGAGATGGAATATCAGGGACTAGCTTCACCTTCTCACCTGAAACAGTTTTTTAAAAAACTACAAAAGACACAAACAGTGGTTTTTAGCACACTGGATGTCAGGCAATAAAAGACAGTGATCCCTGAGAATTGGGAAGTAAAGGAGGTCAGCGCTGTGACTGTCTCAGTTCACTGTTTCGAGAGAGTTTCCAGGCTGCAGTGCTGGGGGGCGGAGCTCAGGCAGAGAGCAGAAGACTCACCGAGTTGAAGAAACAGAGCTGGGAGTCTGGAGAGACCAAGGGAGCAAGAGGCCAGAGGACAGAGTACCAGAGGGGCAAGGGCAGCATGGAGAGAGCCCTGGAGCTCCGCAGAGGGCTCTGCTAAAGGAGTTAGCTGAGTACTTGCCAGTGCAGTCTTGTGAGTAAGCGGTTATACATGAGGCTGAAGAGAGAGCCCTCGAAAGGATTACAGGAAGGAACACTGGCTGGCACCACAGGGCCAGTAATAGTGCCTGCTCCCGCCAACCAGACTGCAAAATTCTCATCAGTCATAGGACTCAGAAGGGTTTGCCTCAGTAGTGGTGAAAGCATTTGTCTTCCCTTCCAAACTTGACGTGTGCCACAACTAGAGAGCCTGCGTGCTGCAACCCCTGAGCCCTAGAGCCAGCATCCGTGCGCTGCAACTAAGACCCAACGCAGGCAAATATATTAAAAAGAAAATCTTACCAGACTGGACACTTCGAGTGTGTGCAGTTCATCCTATATGAATCATACCTCACTAAGGACTGATCTGTCAATCAATTGATTGAATTTTTTCCCCTCTTCTCTTAAGGGTCTCTTCATCAAAAGTAATTTAAAGTAACTAAAATGAGCTAGTCACTGTGGTAAAAATTGAGGCTGCATCAGTAAGCAAAGGAGTCATAAGGAAAACACACATCAGACAATTACAGAAATAATCTGTGATGAGAGGGTTGTGATGAGCGCTGTGAAGAAGTATAAGATTCCGTAACAACAAATCACTGTGAGACCTCTTCTGATGTGTAAGAGGTGATCAGAGAAGGAAGTCTTTTCTGAGGATGAGACAAAGGATGCTACAATCTGTCACTAAAGCTTTTTTAGAAAGAACAGTTCAGTTCAGTTCAGTTCAGTCACTCAGTCGTGTCCGACTCTTTGCGACCCCATGAATCGCAACACGCCAGGCCTCCCTGTTCATCACCATCTCTCGGAGTTCACTCAGACTCACGTCCATCGAGTCCGTGATGCCATCCAGCCATCTCATCCTCTGTCATCCCCTTCTCCTCCTGCCCCCAATCCTTCCCAGCATCAGAGTCTTTTCCAATCAGTCAACTCTTCTCATGAGGTGGCCAAAGTACTGGAGTTTCAGCTTTAGCATCATTCCTTCCAAAGAAATCCCAGGGCTGATCTCCTTCAGAATGGACTGGCTGGATCTCCTTGCAGTCCAAGGGACTCAAGAGTCTTCTCCAACACCACAGTTCAAAAGCATCAATTCTTCGGCACTCAGCCTTCTTCACAGTCCAACTCACATCCATACATGACCACAGGAAAAACCAGAGCCTTGACTAGACGGACCTTAGTCGGCAAAGTAATGTCTCTGCTTTTGAATATACTATCTAGGTTGGTCATAACTTTTCTTCCAAGGAGTAAGCGTCTTTTAATTTCATGGCTGCAATCACTTTTCACTTTCCTGCATTGGAGAAAGAAATGGCAACCCACTCCAGTGTTCTTGCCTAAAGAATCCCAGGGACGGAGGAGCCTGGTGGGCTGCCGTCTATGGGGTAGCGCAGAGTCGGACAGGACTGAAGCGACTTAGCAGCAGCAGCAGCAGCAGCATTCACCATCTGCAGTGATTTTGGAGCCCCCAAAAATAAAGTCTGACACTATTTCCATTGTTTCCCCATCTATTTCCCATGAAGTGATGGGACCGGATGCCATGATCTTTGTTTTCTGAATGTTGAGCTTTAAGCCAACTTTTTCACTTTCCTCTTTCACTTTCATCAAGAGGCTTTTTAGTTCCTCTTCACTTTCTGCCATAAGGGTGGTGTCATCTGCATTTATTTTAATATGGAGGTTAATTACTTCACAATACTGTATTGGTTCTGCCATACATCAACATGAATCCGCCACAGGTATACACGTGTTCCCAATCCTGAACCCCCCTCCCTCCTGTTTTATCAACAGTGCTGTATAGAAGGAGAAGTCTTGAGACTACTGTAAAAATAAGACTGAAAACCAGAAGCAGGAGGCTTAAGTCCAAACCCTGAGAACACCAGAGAACTCCTGACTCCAGGGAACATTAATTGACAGAGCTCATCAAACACCTACACTGAAACCAAGCACCACCCAAGGGCCAACAAGTTCCAGAGCAAGACATACCATGCAGATTCTCCAGCAACACAGGAGCACAGCCCTGAGCTCCAATACACAGGCTGCCCAAAGTTATTTCATTGTTTTTTATATGTATTTCTTTGATTGCTAATAAGTAAAGTTATGTTTACTGGCAGCTTATTTTTCCTCCTCTTACAAGTTTCCCATTTAAAGGTGAGGAAACTGAGGTCAAAAGAAATGAAGCGACTTAGACCTCGATCATCCAGGAATTTAGTGACAGGATTGCTAATCATAGCTTGTTAGAATTGAAAGAGAATCTTAGAGATCGTTGAGTCTCAACCCTCTAATGCTGCAGATGCAAAAACAGAGGCCTAAAGATATTAGGTGACTTGCCTAAGGAAAACCACACAGCTCGTTGGTGACAGAACCAGAAATCTGGATCATGTCTCATGAAGAGGGAAAGGCAAGTAACATTTTTGAGCCTGCTATTTCTTTTTTTTTTAATGTATATAGCTGCATTGGGTCTTAGTTGTGGTTTTTTGCAGGCCTCGTGGTTGTTGCATGAGGGCTTAGTTGTCCCACGCATGTGGGATCTTAGTTCCCCAACCAGGAATCAAACCCTCATCCCCTGCACTGGAAGACAGATTTTTAACCACTGGACCACCAGAGAAGTCCCTAGCCTGCAACGTTTCTTATGTGTACTTTCTCATTTAATTCTTTCTGCTATTCTGTTATTCCCATTTGAATAAATGAGATAACTGAGGTTCAAAGAACTTTAATGATTTGTTCAGTCACGCACTTAGTTATTTGCCAAACTGGACCTGGAATTCAAGTCTTCTGATTTTTAATACAGGAGTACTGTTGCCTCATAGAGTAGTAACAATAGATGTATTTCTTGGTTTCATTCAAATACTCATTTGATAAAATATTATTTGCCTCTTAGGAGCTTTTAAATAAAATTTGGCCTGTATTCAGTAATTCTTAATTGGTACTGGACACCAATCTGACAGCGAACTAAAGGAACTGATCATTGTAAGCAAAAGCGAATCAGAAACCATGTCTAATGCTTACTGAATGGCTAGAATTGAGATCTCTGAGCTAGATATGACCTAAGTTTTGTATGGTGGTGATATCTGGGTTGAAAGTCTTAGTATTATCTTAGAATTATTTTTATTCCATAGAGAATAAAATCTTAATATATAAATTGAAAATGACATTTGGGTTCTCTGAAGTGTAAAATGGATCTCAAATCATCAAGGGGTCAAACAGGAACAAAATCGAAACCTTGTCGATTGCATCCTCCATATCTCTAAAAAGACCTGTTAACCTTTCGTTTCTTGACAGGGCTCAGAATTTCAAAATCATGTTAGAGCTAATTTGGTAGGGCTTCGTCCCACAGAGATGCACAGAGATGAGTATTGACTTGTGTATAACTTTGTTGACACTCTTGATTCATTCAGTTATGTGGAAGTAGCTAGTAAAATCTGTGTTCTTTGCTTCTGCTTTCTAGATAGATCTTGTGTTTGGGTTGCTGTTTTTAAAACCTGCTAATTTCATGTAAGTAATTTGGGGAAAGTAGAAGAGTATAGCATGTGATAAAATCATTTTTTCCTTCACAGAGAATTTCATAGCCTTATAGAATAGAGAGGCCAACAATTGACTCACAGTATTCTAGTCTTCAGTACTAAATCTGTTTAGCTTATTATTTAAGAAACAGACATTATTTCTTGTCTTGGTATTTTTCTGATTTACTTTATTGGAATAAGAGTGAAACATTAATTAAGACTTCTAAATTCTGGTAAAGTTTGGAGGTTTGGTTTTGTTTCACCTTTTGTTTTGTTTTTCCCTCCCCTCTTGTAACCTTTGTCATTAGACAAATATAAAAGCAAAGAGCTGGGTAGTTGAGGGAGTGGTAAAGCTAAAACTAGACCACTTTGAAGCTTATGCAGAGGTGGTTACATAAAGAGTATAGAGCATTGGTTGAGTCTATTGACAAGCAAGTATCACCAGAAGTAATTCTTATTCTAGTATCAAACATAATAGTCCTTTAAAATCTCTTTTGGAATGTTGAAAAGAGATCAAATGAAACCTTCAGAATGATTATTTATAGGGGAAGAAGAAAACTCCAGTTTCATTTATCCATTGTAGCTCCACTTTCTCATTTTAATGCTCAGTCCACAGTGGCGATGGTAAAAGATGTCTTGCACCTGCAGAGATGGCAGTGGGAGAGGGGACATCACCTTTCCGTTTATTGCTTGTTGCAGTGTGGCCTGTTTACAGACGGAATTGCTGTATGGGTGCTTCCAGTGGAGAGTGAAGGGAATCAAGGTAGCAAGCAGCAAGAAAGCATTTACACGCATCCCATGAATTGGCTAATTTTTAACATGCAGTTAGTTAAGAAATGATTACAGCCTGAGGAGTCATGACCTCAACTTTTCATCAGCTCCATTGGATTGTGCCTCAGTTTGGAAATGAAGGAGGTATGTGGGAAGTTTTAATTGTACCTGTGTGATTTATCCCTAGTCAGCTCTTTAATTTCTTCTGGCTGTCTGAGGTTTCCGACATGCTGTAAATTTCCCCAACTTTTTCATTATCTGCAATTTCTTTATGACTCGTGAATCGGAGTGGAGAGAGAGTGTGGATTTACAGCAGAGATAAACATGTCCATAAAGTCTGTATCTGTGTCAGTAATTGTACTGCTGTCAGTGACTGTCCTGTTTTACAGGCCTCTCTTGGGAAGGGAACCGGCTTCACTACCAGCAGCAGTGAAGTGCTTGCTTTGATTTGCATTAACTTGCTGGCAGATTAGGTAGGAATGGTGGGGTAGGAATTGATATTGGGTCTTGGCCTCTCTTGTTTGTTTGTTTGTATGTCTGTGTGTTTGTTTATGGTGAAATGACCTTGTGTTGGATAAAACTGTGTGGTGAAAATAGAACATGGACAATGTTTATTTCCTAAGTGCAAGTGCACTTCTTTTTGGGTACGGTATGAAAAATCCTTTCTAACTTCATTTTACACAATGCATTTAATGTGCTTTTCTTTTTCTGTCACTACTGATAATTAAACTTGGGTCTTTTTTCATCTTTCCATTTTCCTTTACTTTGAGTTAAAACATGGGGTTTCTCTCTTAGAACATTCATTCCTCTTCAAGAGTGAGACTAGCCAGAATCTGGATGATGACTACATCTGCCATGTCTTAATACTCAACTGTTGATGGTTCCTTCTTGATGGCTTGAAGTGGTGTGCCTGTGACCATTTGCTGTGAGAGAGGAAGTCTTAAAAGAGAGGAATTCTTCATATTCCTGTCTTCAAAGACCCTTCAGGAACCCTGTAGTGTTTTCTTTGTTATAGCAGTTGTGAAAAGAAACTGAAGTTAAGCGAAGCTTTTTAAAATAGATGGAGACTCAAACATATACTTTTCTTTTTTATATTTGAGCAGATCCCTCAAAAATAAAACTGTCCTTACATATCCTGAACCTTCTGTGAAACTTTGAGTAGCAGGTGACAGCACAGTTTAACAAAGAGAGGATAAGATGCGTAATAAAGCTCAACCTCCAGTCAGCCCATGAGCCCAAATAATATGGAATGTTATCTTGTTGATAACTTTTATTGCCTTTAATTTCTCTTCCTTCTGCTTGCATTCTTTTTGCCATCTTTCTACCAGCAAGTGGGAGAAGGAAGATTAAAGGAGATGCTATACATAATTATTTGGCTTTTTTCCAGAAGCTGAAGACAGTAGCAACCCACTCCATTACTCTTGCCTGGAAAATCCCATGGACAGAGGAGTCTGGTAGGCTACAGTCCATGGGGTCGTGAAGAGTTGGATACGACTGAGCAACTTCATTTTCACTTTTCACTTTCATGCATTGGAGAAGGAAACCAATGACAAACCACTCTAATATTCTTGCCTGGAGAATCCCAGGGACAGAGGAGCCTGGTTGTCTGCCTGGGGGTCACACAGAGTTGAACACTACTGACCTGACTTAGCAGCAGCAGCATAGGGGGAAAGTATGGTTAGAGAAAACTATGGCTGAAATGAAATTTGAAATTATTTGTGGGTTTAATTCTCTCTCTTGCCATGATAGGGTTTCTTCTTACTCAACAGGAAGAAACATCTTTGAGTGAGAGGAATAAGCTACTCAGACCCTTTAGTTACTATTAGTGAACTTGCCCTCCTTTAGAACAAAGACCCTTTACCACTCATTTTTGTCTTTCTCATCATGCCAAGCCGTGTTCTTCATGGAATAAGCTTGTGAAGTTACATTGTTAACTAATTCTAGTTTGGGAAAACATCTAGTATATGGCTTACTCATTTCAACTTAACAAATACACTCACAATAACCTAAAACAACCGACCAAACAAAACTTCAAGTTATCCCCTTAACTTGGTGTTGTGTGCTGTGCTTAGTCGCTCAGTCATGTCAGACTCTTTGCAACCCCATGGACTATGGCCCACCAGGCCCATGGGGATTCTCCAGACAAGAATACTAGAGTGGGTTGCCATTCCCTTCTCCAGGGGATCTCTCCTACCCAGGGATTGAACCAGGGTCTCCTGCACTGCAGATAGATTCTTTACTGTCTGAGCCACCAGGGAAGCCCAGCTTGGTGCTGTAACATCCTATTTTGTTTTATGAGTGTAAAGAATTGTTTTGTTTAGTGAACGCAGTATTGGAGGTGTTTGACATCCATTTTGCTGTTGACCTTTATTTTTTATTTTATCTTTTATCCATTTTGTAGAGTCTGACTATACACACATTGAGTTTGGACTAAGATAAGGAGCTTCATTCCTATGCCTGCCCAGTTAGTCAAAGGAAGAATGAGATGTCTAGCTAGATCTGACCATAGAAATAAGCTTTCTGATAGCTCAGGTTGAAAAGCTTATTACTGCTAACAGTAGCTCCTCCCTGAAAATACTTAGTTTTATAGGTGTAGAATTCTAGAGTTCTTCCTGGAACTTTGCAGAGGAAGCATTTTTCTCCTGGTTGAAGAGAAAATAGTTTATGGTTGTCTGCTTCTATTTCTGCTGCTGTCAGCTGTCAAGTTCGGTAAAAACAAGGGTTTTAATTAGCCAACAATCTCAGTGTTGGAACATAATGATATTAACAAAGAAGAGAGCAACACAATAAAAGATTACTTGAATATTAAGTTGTATACCTGCTATTCTGTGAAAGGGGTCCACAGCAGGGATTGGTAACATTATCTTAAATGTTTAGTAAACATAGGCACTGGATAGCATGGTTCAGTAACTGTCTTCCACTTGAAAAAGCACAGGCAGTGTCTTCCTCCCTTTCCTTAATCAGGAATCCAGGAGTAGCCAGGCTTGAAACTAAAGGGAGGGTTGGAGCATGATTGATCTGTTAACTGTTTGTAGAAAGAATAATTCTTAGGTGACTACCTTCCTGTGGTGGTTTACTTTTAAGATCCCAGACTTCCTTAGAGATGTAGGCTAAAAATAACTTATTTCAAATTAGCAAATAAATGAATATCAATATCATGAATATATCGGAAAAAAAGCCCCTGTAAAGATCGAACCCAGCCCCTGTCCACTACATTGTCTTCTTTCCCTCCACTGGTTCATCATGAAAAATTTTAAGCATCCATGAGCTCACCATAGCTGTAGGTACGAATATCAATGCGTATATGTGTATATGTTGGTTTTTTTTCCCCCCTCTTTGAACTATTTTGAAATAAGTTTCTGACATCAGGCACTTTACCCCTAAATACTTCGGGATGCATTTCCTAAGAATATGGACAGTTTCCTGTTATCACACCCAAGAAAAATTAACAGTAATTGCAAAATACCTCATATCCTTCCACATTCAGAATTTCTCAATTGTCTCAAAATTTTGTGTAGCTTTCTTTTTTAACCAAGATTCAATGAAAGTTAAAGCACTGTAAATGCCAATATATTCTTGATAGAAGAATATTTAGTACTAAATTCTGCACACCAGCTTTTTAAAAAAACACTAGTTTTTTTTCCTAAAATAATGAACATGTATTTACTCAAATGACTATCATTTTCCTCTAGAATATTGAGTTTCAAGTTCTTATCTACATTAGTCCTGCTTTATCCAGCTTCTTTAATCTGTTTCTGGTATTTTCCCGTTCTCTTAGCAGAATTAGCTGTAGAATTGATCTTTTCTCCAATAACTACCTTACTCCACAGTCAGAGTAATATTTTTTAAACACAAATTGACATGGCCTTATTCTCTTCTTAAAACCCATCAATGACTTTTCACTGCTCTTGGAATAAAATTTTTTAAAAAAACAAATCTTTACATTGGTGTTATAGCTCTGCATGGCTTGGCCTTTTTCACACCACGTTCATGTCGCATGATTCTTCCCAGTCCAAAGTAGGAATTCAAGGAATACTTCTTGGAAGAGATGAAACTTAAGTAGAAGTTAATGGCTAATATCTGTAGTATATGGTAAGAAAGAAGACACTCAAACTGAGAAGCAATCTGGGGGTATGAGGACTGTGGTTGGAAAGGAGTATCTAAACTATGGAAAGCCTGAGGAATCATTTTCAAAAGTCTAGCAGTAAGCTCCGTAGAGAATTGAAGGATGTGGTGATGGGGCTGAGAGACCAGCTAGGAAGCTGTTGCAGTTCAGGAATGCAGTAACTGCTTATACTAGATGGGATGGTGTGAATACAAAGGAGGGGACATATAAGAGGTATTTGTGGGGAGGGGGAACTAGATATGAAATTGTAGTAAAAAACTGGAGAGACATAAGAGTAACAACAATGTCAAGATTTTACCCCACTGTGACCAGGAGAATACAATTTAGGGTGGAAGTGGAGTATGCATTATAGAACTTCAGTTTTGTTTGCCAAAGTGCCATTAAGGCATCACTGAAATGAATAACTTAGCTATCAGGGTTATAGGCTAAAAGATTGTGGATATCAGGTCTATTAGTTAGGATGAAGTTCAGCTACATAAAACTGAGGCTTCTTTCTCTTCACTCCACTTTATTAGTACCCGGCTTCCATCCTATAGAAAATTCTGGCTTCCATCCTAGAAAATTCCATGGATGGAGGAGCCTGTCAGGCTACTGTCCATGGGGTCACAAAGAGTTGGACACGACTGAGCGACTTCACTTCCATCCTATAGGATACCTCATGGTCAAAGATGATTGCTAGAGATCTAGCCATTGGGCTTGAGTTGTAGGCCGGAAGAATGTGAGAAGCGAGAAAGACAAGAAGGAGTATCATATAACTACTTCCTTCCCTCTTAAGCAGCCTTCCTGGAAATCCCACAGAATTTAGTCATTTGAACTAACTGACGTGACTAGCTGCAAAAAAATGTACGCTTTTATCCTGGGCTGTAATTTTGCTGGGTAAGAATTGAAAGAATGAAAGTGAAAGTTGTGTCTCACTCTTTTCAACCCCATGGACTATACAGTCCATGGAATGCTCCCAGCCAGAATACTGGAGTGGGTAGCCTTTCCCTTCTTCAGGGGATCTTCCCAATCCAGGGATCGAACTCCAGGTCTCCTGCATAGCAGGCAGATTCTGTATCAGCTGAGCC
This sequence comes from Nanger dama, assembly GCA_917880005.1. Classification (NCBI taxonomy): domain Eukaryota; kingdom Metazoa; phylum Chordata; class Mammalia; order Artiodactyla; family Bovidae; genus Nanger; species Nanger dama. The sequence continues at coordinate 17,984,769 of CAKJTW010000003.1, read as the reverse complement.
ACCAGGGAAGCCCAAGAATACTGACTGGAGTGGGTAGCCTATCCCTTCTCCAGCGGATCTTCCCAACCCAGGAATCGAACCGGGTCTCCTGAATTGCAGGCAGAGTCAAAGTAAGAATTGGTGTTCTTTTAATAAGAAGGAAAGAGAGAAGTACTGGAATAAGCAACCAACATTCTCTGCCACAGGGAACAAGAGACCTGTGGAAGAGCTATGATTGGTCAGTAGATATAGAAGAATGCAAGGTGATGCTTATATAGAAAAAGCTCAGAATCTCTTTTTTGTATGGATGGATGTTAATCTGTGAATTGGACTTCATTCTTATAATTTGTTGATTATCTTGTGTAAATTATAATCAAAGTTTAGAGAATGATTCTGTTTTCTTTACTGAATGTTTGATATTCTAGAAATGAGTGAATGCATGCCCAGCAAGTCTTTTTAAGAGATCTTGCAGACCTTTTTGTCTTTCTGAGGGGTGATTTCCAAGGAAGTAAATAGGAGATCTCAACTTTTCTTTAATCTTTAGGAAGGAAATCACTCAAGAAATGGTTAGCATTTAATCCTGACCATTTTTTAATAGTCAGCTTTTACTATTTATGTGCACTCAGCAGGTTCTGAGTAGATATTTCTAGTTATGAAGAGAAACACTTTCCATATATTTACCAAGATTCTAAGATACCAAAAAAAAGATTGTTTAAATAAAATTTTGTTTTATATAGTTAACCTGGACTAGGGAATCCAAGGGCTAATTGCTGTTTTCACTGTGTCTCACATAGCCTTGATTATAATAGGGTATCATTATTATTGAATGAATGATTGAATTATTTCTCAAGCTTGATATTATGTAGGTTCTGGGGATATTACTGTTTAACATAATAGAATTTGCTATATAGCCAGTAAAAAAACCTATAATACTCTTTATTAATATATTACATGGTCAATGTAATATAATTATTATAATAAATATGATATTAATATAATAAGCTATTTTCATAATGACTATATTGCTAGTTTAAAAATAATCTAACTCCTAAGAATACTTTTTGGCAAAATACATAAATAGATTCATTTAGAAGCATTTTTTGAAAACTTGGCCCCGATTGCCAGATAAAGCTATTAGACTTATGCTGCGTAAGATGGTAAAAATCAGCATTTTAACTCTTCATGTTTAGAGACAACTCCTTGCTTTCCTTGCAGCACTGTCTACTGCAGAGTGTGCATGATTTTGGCCTACTTCTGGTGCCTGGATTCTCATCCTCTCAGTGGCGTCAGTGTTAAGGCAGCCTTCTTTACCTCCTCGATCCATATTAAACCTGTCTTGGGAAGAGTCTGTTTATTGGATAATATAGCTACACTGGGGCTCTATGACAGTATCTTTTGCTGCCTCATTAACTCTGGAGCATTAGAACAAGATAAAAATGCCCTAAAGCCTCTTATCTGATGTCTGGTGTAACCTGCTGAGAGCAGGGTGCCATTAGTTTATGTTAGAAATCAAATGGCCCTCTCCAGTGCAGGAAGTACTGATTAAACCTGAAGTGTCCCTGGAGGACTTTACAGCTGTCACAAGGGTGGTGGCTGTCCCTCACCAAAGGGAAATCTGGGCCAGAGGTCCCAGTGGGGTGGTGCTATAAGTACGTGCACGTGGCTGCCCCAGCTGTTCTGCTTTGCCTAATGAATTGTTTTACAAGAAGAGGCTGGGTATTGTCATCACAAGCTGCCTTCCTTAGGGACTGGAGCAGGCCAAATAATAAGTAATGTTAGTGATGGTAATTGAAATGTGATGATTCTCCTGGGTCTTTATAGCCTAGAGCTGGTTGGCACTTGTGGATTGTCTTGTCCTATCAAGGCCCTATATAGAGTGTGCCTTTTTTTTTTTTTTCCAGTTCCATAATAATGTTGTGATTTTTTTTTTCTCCTCTCCTTCCCACTATAGAAGTTTATTGACCGAGGCAATCTTAGGAATGTTATAGTGACTTTAGGTACAAAAGGAACAGCTTTGACTTTTTCATTCAAATTATCAACACTCCAGTAGTAAAGAAGTCTTTTGGGGAAGCACTGCAGAGATCTCACCAAACTTTTAAAAAAACATTTTAAACTTATACAAGTAATTCAAGCTCTTGATTAAAAAAAATTTTTTTTTCATAATATGGGAGGATATGAAAGTGTTAGTCACTCAGTCATGTCTGACTCTTTGTGACCCCATGGACTGCAGCCCACCAAGCTCCTCTGTCCATGGAATTCTCCAGGCTGTTGCCATTTCCTTCTCCAGAGAGGATATGAAGTGAAAAGTAAAGATCTTACCTGCTGAACTTATTCAAGGTAACCATCAATGATTTCTCCATGAACATTTCCAGACATTTCTATGTATTAATGAAGTTTATATATGTTCCCCCACACAGATGAGATCATAATACATATACATGTTTTGTAACTTGTTTTTTCCTCCTCACAATTATCTTGGATATCTTTCCACAGCAGTACAGATAGATCTACCTCATTGTTTCTCAGTTGCTTCATAGAATTTCATAGTGTGGGTATACCTATACTGTGCTCTTTTGTTTTAAAAATTCATTTATCTTTGGCTGTGCTGGGGCTTTGTTGCTGTGCTGACTTTTCTCTAGTTGAGGTGAGCAGGGGTTACTCTCGTGGTGGTGCACAGGCTTCTCATTGTAGTAGCTTCTCGTTGGGGAACATGAGCTGCAGGGTGCATGGGCTTAGTAGTTGTAGTGCTCGGGGTTAGTTGCCCCATGGCATGTAGAATCGTCCCAGACCAGGGATCCAACCCTTGTCCCTGAGTTGAAAGATTCTTAATCACTGGACCCCAGGGAAGTCCCAATGCTAGACTTTTTGTAGACAGTTTGACTTGGGCCTATGAGTGAATACTCTCTCAACCAATTGGTTGCACTTACTGATTTGTATTCCATGGTTCAACCTATGATTTTACATGAAGTGATTTCCCCTCTTCAGGAATGTTGCCTTTACTTGCAGGACTGTTTTAAATTAGAAATATTAGAGGCCAAACTTTTTTGGAGGAATGGTGTGAGTCTAGTCATGGATCATTAGCTGGACATAATGTAATGATTTGCACCCTGCTGTGTGTTTTAAATTCTTTGCTTAGTTAAATGAGACGTGTTCTGTCCCAGATAGGTGGGGAAAACAAATAGCCTTTAGTGGATGTTGTCTAAGGCATTGACCGGAGGCGTCCTCTGAGGTTGAATGAGTGTTTTCTCCCCTAATTTTCTACCTCACAAGTTCCAAGAATCAAGTTATGAATGCAGTAATGGACTTGTAAAATGTTGTCAGCACGTGAAAATGAGGACTTAGGTTTCTTGTGTAACAGCTTGGCTAACAAAGGAAGTTTGAGCTTCATGAACTTTAGGGCCCTTGATGGGAGTGGCAGTGTGATGAATGAAGCAAAGCAATTTTCTAGGAGCATTTCAGGGCAGTGATGGGAGAAATCAATTGTCTTCTCAGGCTAACAGAAACCTAATTTTAGTTACATCCATCTTCAATAGAATCTATGCAAATTGAGTGGTAAAAATTTTCATTTCCATCAAAAGTAGGAACATTGTAGGTCTTTTAAACTCAAAGCTCTTTAGATTAATTTTGTCAACACGTCAAAGTTCTCATTTGCCCAAGTATGGAAGAGATGTCATTCTAATAAATTGTGAAGTGCCAACGAGTTTTGTTTCAAATTTCTTACACCGTATTTTTCCTCCTTGATGTTAGTCATTCTAATTGTTAGACAATGCTTAATACTTGGAGGCCATTATTAGTAACAATTGCTATTGATACCCAGCTTATGTATTGTCCAAGTCTTCTTCAGTAGATTCTTGGGAGACATAGGTATCCAGCAATTTCTGGGGCTCTTGTGTGCGTTTACCAAGAGCAGCTGGTATCTACCACTTTGGACGGCACGGACATAGGGCAGTTGCATCCACTGGCACTGCTCTATATGTTGGCTAATTGTGTAGTCCTTAGGAACCAAGAATCATTTTTACGTTTCTAAAGAATTATAAAAATAAAATAAAAACTGGAAGAGTATGAGATAGAGACTGAATGTGGCCCACAAAACCTAACATATTAAATGTTTAGCCCTTTACATGAAAAGTTCGCTGACATTTGATCCCATGTCCACTTCTCCTGATAACATTTCAGGTTTTTGATCAAGTTAAATTAAGGGTTTCCTAAGCCACCAGACATTTGTGAATCTATTAAGCAAATTAGGCAAGTTTGGAACAGAATTTCTTATTACAGGCAGAGTACAAGTGAGGTGAGATTCGAAATAGGTAAAATTCTTTGTACTATAAATGACCAACTTGACAAACAGCTTTGTGAATAATACCTACAGTGTAACAGAACATCGTTCTGATTTTATACACTATTTTGTGTCTTTTAAGTACTGTGTTATCTTACTCTGAAAGAAATGGAATGAATATGAATACATTTCAGCAGATGTGTTTGACCTTTCAACAAAGAATTTACTATGAATATTTTTAACTATTCAATTTATCTTTGGCTGTCAAATTATTTCAGTCAATTTCTCCTAGGAAAAATGAAGCAAAAAGATGCTTCTGCTGGTTTTTCTCAACATCTGAGAGAATCTTCCCTTGTGAAATGTCACTCTAACAATTTCTCATTAAATATAAAGCTTATGAAATCTGCCTGTAAAATGAGCATCTGACATTTCTGTGGTGAATTAGAGTCAACTTGTTGCTTTCAGGGTAGGACACTCATAGAGGAACTTTATGATTAAATTTATGAAACACCCCCTCCCAGATTTCTTCTAAATCTTCGATGTCATCCTCTTTGTCATTCTTTGCGAAATCATCTCAAAGTCTTCTTGCTCTTCTAATTCTTCCATGTCACTTTTATGTGTGCCCGCCAAACCTTTATCACCTGCCAGGGTCCTGACCTGGTGGATCGAGGGAATTTGAAGGGGAGACGGCATGGCGAGGAAAAACTTATTTATTTAGAAATATAAAAGAAATTAAGAGGAAATAGTATAGTAGGAAAATTTAATGGAGAAAAGATGCTGAATAACTTGGTTTATGGGGAAAGCCAATAAAACTTAAGGACAAGAAGTATGCACAATCTACATTAGGCCACTGGCGTCCGTTTGAATAGCGGGGCGTGCCCCCGCCTTGGGCTCCCTCTCTCATGGATCTTAGAAACCGGGGCCAAGTAAGTAGACATAGTGAACCTCCTCGTTCCAGATGGGAATTCAGCCTGAAAAAGAGAGAAGAATAGACCACACGGGGGAAACCAGTCTTTCCAGTGACTGGCCCATCCTCTGTTGTCCAAAACGGCCTTTTATACCTTTTTATACATAGAGATCAATGGATAATATAAAATGATGCAGCGTCAGCAGCCCTGACTCTTATCAAGACCAGGCTTTCTCTCTGCATACCTAGTTGTATACATAAGTCTTAGGTGATTTACATCATCATCTGGCCAGAAGGCCAATTAACATTTTACGGCCCTTTTCTGATAAGGGTTTGTCGACCAGAAGACTTATTTGCCTTAACAGTGTTGTTCTTTCCACATTCTGGTGCCACTCTCAGAAAGCACTAAATAAAGTTACATTCTTACATAGCAAGGATACAACAATTTATAACAAGGAAAAAGGAGTACAGTGATTTATAACAAAGAGAAAATTAATTAACTCAAAAGTCTAGTATTGCTAACATCAAAACTACTATATTCCTATTTCTGCATCTCGATTACATTGATTAATATCCTCCCAGGTGCCTAAAAGATAAAGAATATGGAGGCCTGGCAGCAAACATTAACTCAACAAACTCTTCACCAAACTAATTCTTAACTCTAAAAGGCTCTATATCTTTAAGATGTTTTGAGCTTCGTGCCTCTCACAGTTGGGGGCTGTAAACAATCCACAAGTTGTAAAGCAGACCGGTCAGATAGGTTAGAAAGCCATCAAAGGGGCTTTAAGCCAAGACATTCTTTTATATGCAGGAGACTGTTAACTGGAGCTCTGAATTAACTCTTTCCAAGAAAAGGTGGGAATGTCAGAAGAATATAGTATAGCAGAGAGTAAACAGACGGATTTTGGTTTCGGGGTAGATGCTCAGACAGAGGACCCCTTGAGACCTGACTCGCCTTGCCCATCAGGCTTCCCCACATGACCTTGTCTTGGGTGGGATCTCCCATGCTGGCTCCCAGCAACCACCCTCTTGTCTTGTCAGCATTAATGCTATCCTCTTTATTACCTGTGACAGTAATCTCCTTGAAGTCATACACTGCCGTCTTTCATAAGGCACATAAATAAACATTTACCCTTTTGGATCACCCAATCTCCAGTAAAAGATTCCATGATATTTCTTACATAATCAAGGGTGTACCTCTTCTAAAGCTGGAAGTTACCAAATTTGAAATCTTTGTTCACAGCACTTAATGATGCCAGTGAAAGTACAGCAAAGTCATATACCTTGAGCTTGTATTTTACACTCCACTTGAAAAGTCAGAAGCATTAAGTGCAAGGAGCATCACCTTGACTTAGAGTTGCAAACTGTAGTCATTAAGGACAACCCTGCACATTGTCATGATGGGGAGGACTGAAATTCCAGCTTTTAGAAATTAGATACTTCTCTGTTTCTGGCATAAAGTATTTATAAAACCAGTCCAAAAAACATTGCCCTGTATCTGAGTGTTTTTTATTAGCATATCAGTATTTGGAAGGGAATTCTTTTTATGTCCAGAGCCTCTCAGATTAATAGGGCAAATATAATTTTTCCATAAAGTCTGCACAGTTACTACCCAGTAGATAAGTCAGCCTGATCTTAAACTCTGTAAATTCTATAAGGACATGTGAGCATCTGAGTTTTTCACCACTCAGTTCCCTACACTTATATAATTCGGACATGACAAATATCTAATTGTCTAATAGGAGCTTACCTTTTCTCTGTCATGATTTATGTTTATAAAGGCATTTTCTTTTAGTGTAAGTCAATTTTATCTATGTTCAACAATTTCTTGCTATGACTTACTAATCCTTCCTGTTTATGAACCCTTTACATTTCTCCTAAATCACATTGTGTTCATGAGTTCCACTTTCCAGTATCATTCATTCTCAGTGCCTTATCAGCTTTCATTAAAGTTCTTTTTTCCTCTCTCTGTGTACTGAAGAATGTTTCAATAAAAGCTGCTGGACTTTCTGTTAACATTACTATACACCTCTGGATATGTGATGGAACTATTCATTTCACAGATTTGAGCCAGTCTCAAGAGAAGTATTCCTTTATTCCAAATTTGTGGAAGCTTTTAGTCCTTTCTAGTTTCCAATAGTGTTATTTTCATTACGTAAACGAGTACCACTAGGGAATGTCAGTGTCATGGTAAGATGCAGGTGGTGAGTGGACTGCTGGGCTCACTCAGTAGCTGAATGACTTTGCTCCTTCCAGTGTGTTGAGAGTAGTTCCTCAACAAAATCGCAAGTAAACACCAGTGTTATATTGACTTTCATGCTTTCATGGTTGAAATGTCACAGGTATTAAAAGACATTTATGAGTTGTTCAGAATAACTTGTTTTCCTCTTTAAATATAAAGTATAGAAAAATTCAGTGTTTTTTTTTGTAATGACATTATTTAGCCTTGTGTTTAAGGTAGCAGTCTCATTCTCTCTGGAGTTTTTGTGGCATTGTTAGAAGGAAGTAAATGGTTTTTGGCCACAGATGAGATCTAATGATTATTTTCTTTAGTTAAGAATTCTACCATTAGAAATTATATTGGATTCTGTTTTCATTGTTCAGCACCATTGTGTAAATTGAGTCTATGCCAGTATAGGTTGTTCCCACCTACATTAGCTTTGGTGTTGCTGCTGCTAAGTCGCTTCAGTCGTGTCCGACTCTGTGCGACCCCATTGACGGCAGCCCGCTAGGCTCCTCCGTCCCTGGGATTCTCCAGGCAAGAACACTGGAGTGGGCTGCCATTTCCTTCTCCAATGCATGAAAGTGAAAAGTCAAAGTGAAGTCGCTCAGTCGTGTCTGACTCTTAGTGACCCCATGGACTGCAGCCCACCAGGCTCCTCCATCCATGAGGTTTTCCAGGCAAGAGTACTGGAGTGGGGGTGCCATTGCCTGTGTTAGGTGAGTGTAAACAGAGGGGATCCTGTTATATTCCAGTTTGCATGATTAACCTTGGGAGGATTATGGATCCTTCCATATAGGAACTACCCTTGTACTTTAAAGTCAAGAATGAAGCTGGTTTTGCAGAAATTAACAAGTAAATCTCAAAATTCACATGGAAATACAAGAGACCCAGAAGAGCTAAATAATCTTGAAAAAGAACAAAAGTGAAGTCTCACACTTCTCCAGCCTCAAAACTTAGTACAGAACTACAAATAATCAAGAGGTATAGTATTGGTGTAAGGTTAGCTATATTGATCACTGGAATACAACTGAAAGTCCAGAAATAAATCCTCACATTTATAGTCAGTTTTTGACAAGGGTGCCAGATCATTCAGTGGGGAAAACTACATGGTCTCTTTAACAAATGGTGCTGGGAAAATGGGATAGCCACATGTAAAAACCCTAAATTAAACCCCCTAAGTAAGTAAGTAAGTGAAGTCGCTCATTTGTTCCGACTCTTTGCAACCCCATGGACTGTAGCCTACCAGGCTCCTCCCTCCATGGGATTCTCCAGGCAGGAGTACTGGAGTGGGTTGCCATTTCCTTCTCCAGGGGATCTTCCCAACCCAGGAATCGAATCCGGGTCTCCCGCATTCCAGGCAGACACTTTAACCTCTAAGCCACCAACCCCCTACCTTACACCATATACAAATGTTAATTCAAAAGTGGTTTATGGACCTAAACTATAAGAGCTAAAACTATAATACTCTTAAAAGAAAACATAGGCATAAATCTTTATTGCCTTAGACTAGGCAGTGTTTCTTAGATATGATACCAAAAGCATAAACTGAAAAAGAAAATAATAAATTGGAGTTTTATGTTTCAAAGATACCATCAAGAAAGTAAAAAGAAAGCCCACAGAATGAGAGAAGACTTTTGCAAATCATTTCTGTATTGTTTGATATCCAGAATATATAAAGACTTCTTATAGCACAACAATAAAAGACAGTCCCATTTTTAAAGTGGGCAAAGGATTTACCGACATTTCTCCAAAGAAGATACACAGGTGGCCAATAAACAGATGCAAACATGCTAAACATCATTAATCATTAAGGAAATGCAAATCACAACCATGAGATACTACTTCACACCCACTAAGATGACTATAATAAAAAGACAGTAACACGTATTGGTGAGGATGTGGAAAAATTAGAACCTTTTCGCATTGTTGATGAGACTGTAAAAATTGTTCAGCCATTATGGAAAACAGTATGGTGGTTCCAAAAAAAAAAAAAAGAATTAACTGCATGACCCAGCAATTCCAGTTCTGGGCAAATACCCCAAAGAATTGAAAGCAAGTACTGGAAGAGATATTTGTGCATACATGTTCATAGCAACGTTATTTGTAATTGCCAAAAGTTGGGAACAGCCTGAGTGTCTATTGATGGATGGATGGATAAACAAAACGTGGTGTATTCATAGAGTGGAATATTATTTAACCTTTAAACGGAAGGAACTTTTGATACATACTACAACACAGATGAGCTTGAGGACATGCTAAGTGAGATAAGTGAGTCACAAAAAGAAAAATATGTGCAATTCTACTTATATAAGGTGCCCACTTATATGAAAGCAAAAACAAAACATAAACTCCTTTCAAGGTGCTGATTAATCTGATTAGGATGGCAAGACAAATCTGTATAAGAGAAGATGTAGTAAGTGCCACTTTCATACCACAGGAGTTCATTGAAGTGAGAGATCATAGTGGCCTGGAAATGGTTGGGTAGAGTCTTGTTTAGAAAGTGACAGAGTAGTCAGATTCATAGAGACAGAAAGTAGAACTGTGATTGCCAGGAGCTGGGGGAGGGGAGAATGGGAGGTTATTATTTAGATGGGGATTTAATTAAGTTTAATTTATTCAGTTTTACTCAAAAAGGTCTGGACACTGGTTACACAACAACATGAATATACTTAATGCCACTGAAATGTAAAAATGGTTAGGATAGTAAAATGTATGTTATTGGTATTTTACACAATTTAAGGGGTGAATTTTATGGTATGTGGATTGTATATCAATTTTAAAATGAATTGTATGGAGAAAAAGAAGAAAACACAGAAATGAAACCAGTTGAGGAAGCCCAAAAGGATGTAAAGAAGTCCATTTCAGGCCTACTCCTAACTGAACGGTCTTTTTGATGTGTTGTTGGTCCTTAAACAACACAGGTTCAAACTGTGTGAGTCTACTTATACCGTCAGTTTGTCTCAGTAAATATGTACTATAGTACTACATACCCTGTAAAGGCTTCCCCGGTGGCACTAGTGGTAAGGAACCCCCTACCAAGGCAGGAGACTCAAGCGATGTGGGTTCGATCGCTGGGTCTGGAAGATCCCCTGGAAAAGGGAATGGCAACACACTCCAATATTCTTGCCTGGGAAATCCCATGGACAGAGGAGCCTGGCGGGCTCCAGTCCATGGGGTCACAAAAAGAGCTGGACATGACTGAGGCACATACACTGTATAGTACCACATAACCCATAGCTGGTTGAATGCAGATATGGAACTGCAGATGCTGGTGACCACATGTGAAGTTATACACAGATTTTTGACCCTAACCTCTACATTGTTCAAAGTTCAGCTGCATCTCGATTTTGTATTCCACTTTCTTCAGTTCATCAATAAAGCCGGCCTCTACTCTTCCCTTCATTCTTTCCCAAAGTAGATTTGAAATACACTGATCATCCTTGGTATTTATTTTAATATCCTGACCCTAGCAAAGGTTCACATCTATTTCTTAGGATTTAGATATTATCATAATAAATAAACTGTGACCAGCTGTGAAAAACAGTATTCTCGAGTTTGGTTGTCAAAAACAAAGCATAAACTCCTCTCAAGGTGTTTGTAATCTGATTAGGATGGCAAGGCAAATATGTACAAGAGAGCATACACTAAGTGCCACTTGACTAGATCATAGTGGGCTGAAGGTGGTTGGATAGAGTCTTTTTAAAATAATGACATTTAAACTGGAGTGAAAGAAACGCTGTATATCATCTTTGGCAAATTGGTTTCCATCTCACTTTGAGATTTCATGTGAAATGTAGCATTCCATGCAGCAGTTACTGTTTGATTAACCTGCACAGATCCTTCTTTCTCATATCATTTCCCTTGCTTGCAGTGTGCTGGTATAGTAAAAAGGCATCAAGGACAGGGCAGCCTGGAGTGCTGCAGTCCACTGAGTCGCAAAGAGTCAGACGCGACTTAGCAATTCAACAACAAAATATTTGCCTTATTTGTCTAGTAGTCAAACAGTTAGGGAGGCAGAATAACCTTACATTATAATTTGGCCACCAAATCATGTAGCAGTCTCTCGGGGTTTACCCCGTTAAGCCTGTGAAGTGGCAACAAAGAGATAGGTAAGTAGCCACTGTCAAGCATTTCTGGAGTGAGCTGAGTTTGACCTGTACCTAAGCGATGATTTTGATTATTTTTACTTTCTATGCTGAATGGGTTTACTACCCATCAGAGTCTCAAAGATCCTTAATTTTAAAAAAATACTGATTTTTTTTCCTTTTTTTAAAAGTCTACATATTAAATGTTAACCTCCTTGTGACATGCAGTGATTAATTCTGAATTTTCATTAGGCACAGCTCATTGTTGAAGCCCTGAAGCAGTTGGTTACTGTTGCAGCTAATTCTTATTTAAATAAACAAACAGGAGTCCTTCAAAAAGATTAGCCAGAACAGTTTTAAAAATTCACAGCAGCGCTGATGTGCATTGGCTCTGGTTTGGCAGACTGTGACCCAGGGCTGGGCAGTGTTTTATTACCCTCAGCTACATAAGGACGCATCCTTATAGCACCACTTTTGTAGCAGATATTTTTATAACTCTACAAAATGATTAGACTGACATACAGCAATTCTCTAAATTCATAGGTATTAAAATATTCTGGCAGCTGTCTCCTTTTTGCCTTTAAGTTGAGACATCATGATGAGATAAGACTGCACCAGGACTGATCGGTACATGAATGAAGTTAGGCATGGGATTCTTACATTATTGACAAGTCTTTGTCACGATAAATAGGGGAAATCTTGGAGGAGGGATTCCCATTATAGTAATTCCAATTCAATTCCAGTAATATTGTTAGGTTTTTTTGTTGTTCTTCTTCTTTTATTTTTTGAAACCTCTACTTCAAAATGCATCCGTATAATCTAATAGGAAGGAAAAATGTCTAAATTCTAACTAAGACAACTTAGCTTGTGCTCAGAAACATACAGTATCTTTATCTGGGAGTTTGAGATTATTGATCAAAGTTCAGAGAGTGTTTAGGAGAACCTGGATGGGAGAAACCTGATAAATTGGTATTGGGGTACAGTTACATGGGAGACAGACTCTTCTGTTCTCAAATTAGGCTTCTAGGGATCCTGAACTATAGGTTATAGTCTTCCACAGGAAACTGAGAGTCTGGGAAGGTCTCAGATTATGAGTTCAGAAACTCTGACCTCCCTTCCCCAAAGTACTCTCTACTTGCTTCCAAGTATCTCAGATTCTTCTAAATGGGGACAGTTTACAATTGAAAGATTGGCTGAGAAATGTATGAGACTTTAAATGGCATGTGATTTTCGGTACAACATTTTGGAAAGCTGTTAGGCAGTGTCTGCTAAGGCTGATTATCCTTAATAGCCTATAACTTAATAATTCCAGTGCTAGATATATATCCCAGAAATTGTATAACAAAAGATGCATATGAAAATACTCAAATGAGTCATATTAGACCCAAATTAGAACAGTCCAAAAATTCTGTGAAGATAGAATCAGTAGATAAATTAGGGCATATTTCTAGGATACTATGTGCTGTGTGTGCTTAGTCGCTCAGTTGTGTCTGACTCTTTGTGACACAATGGACTGTAGCCCACCAGGCTCCTCTGTCCATGGGGAGTCTCCAGGCAAGAATACTGGAGTGGGTTGCCATGCCCTCCTCCAGGGGATCTTTCCAACCCAGGGATAGAACCCAGGTCTCCCATATTGCAGGCTGATTCTTTACCATCTGAGCCACTGGGGAAGCCCAGGAATACTGGAGAGGGTAGCCTATCCCTTCTCCTGGGGATCTTCCTGACCCAGGAATCGAACTGAAATCTCCTGCATTTCAGGCAGATTCTTTACCAGTCAAGCTACCCCAGAAGCCCTGTAGGATACTACACAGCTTTGAAAATGAACAAACTATCGCCGTATGAAGCAATATGAATGAGTCTCAGAAACTTCAGTTCAGTCACTCAGTCGTGTCTGACTCTTTGCGACCCCGTGGACCACAGCACGCCAGGCCTCCCTGTCCATCACCAACTCCCAGAGTCTACTCAAATTCATGTCCATTGAGTTGGTGATGCCATCCAGCCATCTCATCCTCTGCTGTCCCTTTCTCCTTCTGCCTTCAATCTTTTCCAGCATCAGGGTCTTTTCAAAGGAGTCAACTGTTCACATCAAGTGGCCAAAGTATTGGAGTTTCAGCTTCAGCATCAGACCTTCCAATGAACACTCAGGACTGATCTCCTCTAGGATGGACTGGTTGGATCTCCTTGCAGTCCAAGGGACTCTCGAGTCTCCTCCAACACCACAGTTCAAAAGCATCAATTCTTCAACGCTCAGCTTTCTTTGTAGTCCACCTCTCACATCCATACATGACTACTGGAAAAACCATAGCCTTGACTAGATGGACCTTTGTTGGCAAAGTAATGTCTCTCCTTTTTAATACACTGTCTAGGTTGGTGGTCATAACTTTCCTTCCAAGGAGTAAGCGTCTTAATGTCATGGCTGCAGTCACCATCTGCAATGATTTTGGAGCCCCAAAAAGTAAAATCAGCCACTGTTTTCACTGTTTCCCCATCTATTTGCCATGAAGTGATGGGGCGGGATGCCATGATCTTAGTTTTCTGAATGTTGATCTTTAAGCCAACTTTTTCACTCTCCTCTTTCACTTTCATCAAGAGGCTCTTTAAATCTTCACTTTCCGCCATAAGGGTGATGTCATCTGCGTATCTGAGGTTATTGATATTTCTCCTGGCAATCTTGATTCCAGCTTGTGCTTCATCCAGTCCAGCATTTCACTTGACTCTGCATATAAGTTAAATAAGCAGGGTGACAGTATACAGCCTTGACGTACTCCTTTCCCTATTTGGAACCAGTCTGTTGTTCCATGTCCAGTTCTAACTTGCTTCCTGCCTGACCTGCATACAGATTTCTCAAGAGGCAGGTCAGGTGGTCTGGTATGCCCATCTCTTTCAGAATTTTCCACAGTTTATTGTGACCCACACAGTCAAAGGCTTTTGCATAGTCAATAAAGCAGATGTTTTTCTGGAACTCTCTTGCTTTTTCGATGATCCAGTGGTTGTTGGCAGTTTGATCTCTGGTTCCTCTACCTTTTCTAAAACCAACTTGAACATCTGGAAGTTCACGGTTCATGTATTGCTAAAGTCTTGCCTAGAGAATTTTGAGCATTACTTTACTAGCGTGTGAGATAAGTGCAATTGTGCTGTAGTTTGAGCATTCTTTGGCATCAGAAACTTAACCTTGAGTAAATAAAACGACACAAAACAATATATATTATACCATATCATTTATATAAAGTTCAAAAACAAGCAAAGATAGTTAATGGCGATATAAATAAAAATAATGATTGCATTGGGTTATAGTGGTGGCTGGAATAGGCATGAGGAGAGAGTCTTCTGGGCTGCTGGCAATAGTTCTCTATATATTCATAGATGTATGTGGGTCCTACACAGATGTGTTCATTTTGTGAAATTCCTCATATGTATTCTTAAGATTTGTTCTTTTTCTATGTATATGTTATACTTAAATTTTCTTAATTTAAAATTAGTGAGTAAGATAAAAATTGAAACTGATTCACTCAAGTCTTATTGCCAATCTATCCTTAAATGGAAATGATAGTTCTTACATCCATATGGTTGCATATGGGAAGCTCATGAAAGACTATCAAGCATTAGTAGTTTTCCAGTCAGGTAGGAAAGAGGATATTGAAGAGGAAGGGAACCAACCCCCAGATTTCAAAGTATTGCTTAGACAGGCCTTATATATTGGATGAGAGTAATAGGAATTGTTTCCTGGGGCATCTTTGTCAGGGTAGCTGTGAATGTATACAACTTTTTATACCTTAAAAGTTTACTTTAAACATAAACATCCTTAGTATTAAAATTTTGGGGTCCCAGAGAGCCATTAAATTAGGTATCACTGTAATAGAGAATGGTGATGAATGTGGTTCAGTAGATGGCAGTGTTCCCTTTAAAGTTTTTAGTTAAAATGTGGGTACATAGGGGATAACTCTTGGAAACTTTTTTAGTAGGACTGATAGAGGGTCATGTGTTGGGACAAACATCAGAAAGAACATTTTAATATTTTTTCTGTATGTGTTTCATGTATTACTATTTTGAATGAACCAACAACATTTAGAGTCCATAAATCTAGAAGGCATATTTTCCCACCTAAAGCACTAGAATGATAGCTTGCAATAAGATGTTGCTTAATATACTAATTCTTTTTTGGGTAATAATGGACAGAGTATTCAGGAAGGACTTGAGCCTGTCTTTGTTCTGTCTTAACATTTGGAAATGCATACATGTCAGGAGTGAGATAACATACTGCTTTGGACAGAGATATCAGTGAAATTTATTGGTGAGGAAATTAGGTTGTACATGAGCATAAATTAAAAGAAAAATTAAAGTGATTGTCCAATCTGTTTGTGTTGATAATTTAATACAAATAGAATGCTATTTGAGTAGCTCTTTTTTATTTTGAAATTTCCTTAACATTGTAGTGCCTGAAGAAAGTGTTGGGGTTTAGGAAATCTTGTGACATTACAGGGGGTTTTGTTGTAAGGAATTTGACATGGGTTAGAATGATATGCCAGAGAAGTCAGCTGCCAGAGGACAAAACATGCCAGTGGTGTAGAATGAGAGTCAGAAGTATTCAAGTCTTGGCTTTGCTTATATTATCTATTGACCTTGAGTGAATCACTTACCTGCCTAATTTTTCCTTTTTCTCATCCATGCCATATAGGTAATAAATAGCTGCTTTGTCTTCCATATAGGTTGTTAAGTAGGTCAAGTAGGAGCATTGACTTTTCAAGGGTGCTGTATTAATGGATTCAACAGATGGGTTGTTTTTAGATTCTTCAATTAACTTTTTGTTTTCTCAGGTTTTCTGCCTAGAGTCATCAGGTACCTACTGAGAAACATTGATAATCATAGTTTCAAGGGTATATGAATACCTAATAATGATACTATGCTAAATGCTTTAAGTGCATCGTTTCCAAAGCCTGACAACTGGACTTGAGTAAGCTGGACTATGACCTCATTTTATAGTCCACAAATGTCTAGGATAGCCCAAGAGCTGTGACTCAAATTCTCTGACTCTGAGGCAGTTCTTACAAACATGCCTGCCATGATGCATTTTTTGCTTTTCTCCAAGTATGATAGAAGTCCAAGCCATACATAGTATTTTTATGTATTGGACAGTTGAAATAAAGATATTGGACCTTTAAAGAAAATTTTATTATGTTTCACTTTAGAATTATTAACAGAATCCTATTGCATACAGTTATTTATTTGAGAGTGGGGAGTGCTAGTGCTTTTGACTTGACCTTGTGTTTCATCTCTAGCCAAAGCACATGCAAGTCATCAACACCATCTGAAGAGTCTTAATACTGAATTGAGGGTATATTGATTTTCTTTACAAATAGTTCTCCTAATTATATTTTAGTTTAATATTACAACTGGTTTACCTTTTTCTTTTATGTGTATTTGTTGGGGGTGGTGGGGCAGGGAGTTTCCCATTGTAATTATACTAGTTATTAACATCTTGAATGGAGATGACATTTTCTGGAGAATATGTTTTATAGCTAAATATATACTAAATATATTTTTGCTATTCCTGTCAAGTAGAAACAAATAAATATATATGAAAAATTTTAATTTATTAATGTGTTTATATTTCAAAGATATTAATGAAAAATGATCTTTTAAAATTTTCTCTTATAAAATATGAAAGTTACTTATGTTTTGGCCACTTTCTAATTTAGTTTATAAGTTGCCAATTTCTATTTTTTTAATTAATTTAAAAGTTTAGAGCAGTTTTAGATATGAAAATCGTAAAAGAGAGTTCCCATTAGCACATGCCTGGTTTCCCCTATTATGGTTATTGTGGTACATTTGTTACAAGTAATGAACTTTTCTTTTTCACTTTTCCCCATACTTTAATTCAGATTTTCCTAGTTTTCCCCTAATGTTTTTCTGTTCCAGGGTCTCCTCTAGGATGTCATAATTACATTTCGTCATATCTCTTTGTTGGTTCCTCTTGTCTATGACAGTTTCTCAGATTTTTGTTGTTGATCACCTTGGCAGTTTTAAGGAATACTGGTCAGGTACACTGTAGAGTGTCTGTCAGTCGGAATTCGATACTGTCCTCATGATTATGGTTTGCCTTTCACTTCATAGAGCAGATGATGTGGAGAGGTTGCTCTTAATCATAGTGAACTGTGTGAAGAAAGCAGAGCAGGATTTGAAAATATTGGCTGTGGATAACCCATAGAAAGATAGCATTAACAGCCTTCTTCATTGGTATTGAAACACTGGCTACATTTTTTACCTTTTTAAATTTTTTAAAATTATTTTTCAGAAGAAACAGTCCTATAATTCTAGCAGAAAACAAGAGTCTAGTTTATATGATGTCCCATAAACAGTGTCTTTTCTAATTGCATCTATTGGGGCAGTTAGCATGGGTTTTAATGCTACTCGTAAGAGCTTTATTTAATCTGTATTGGCCTTTTAATTAGTAATGGGCAATTTTGTATGAATTGCTAATTGATTAGATTGTGGAAATTACACACAAAGCTGTTTTGTCACTGCAGCCTAGAACAGTACAAAATTAAAATAGGATCTGGTTTAGCTACTAATTAAAACGAATGCTCAAGAAGTATTATTTTAGTGGTTTTGGTTTGTATTCCAGTCTGGTGTTGGTTTTAACTCTGAAGAAGGGTTGTCTTTTAGCTCACTGAGGTTCTCAGTTCTACTCCATTAAGGGCCATTTTTTTGCCAATCAACAAGCAGCGTCCCAGGGATTGATTTTTGTTATGGTGGATTGTAATGGCTGCCTAGTGACAACATTTCCAACTCTTTAATGTAAACAGAAAGCAATCAAATAAGTACTAATCCAAGGATTACGTGGATCCAAATCCCGTGGCCAAGAGAAGAGTCTCTGCGTGTGCGTCCCTGGCTCTTTGCCTTCTGGGGGCCAGCGGCCATGGTCCTGAAGGCACTCTGCTGCCGGTAAGACTGCAGTGTGCTAAGAGCACAGCGCTCCTGCAGCTCCTGAATGGAATTCAAAAAGACACTTGCATTTCCATAAATAAATTAGGAATTCAGTGGTTTCTTCGGGCTAATCAGGGCAGGCTGATAAACCTTGCTTGCTGTTTAATAAATGAATTGTGACTGATTACCTATTAATATGGACGCCTCAGGAATTCACCCAGGGGAAGCAGAGCAGTGAAATAGAGAGGGGCATGGCCCCTTGGGAAATCAGGGCTTCATGTTTGCAGCTTAAATATCTCTGTGAAGTATCAATAAGGAGGTAATTGAATTTTGAACACAAACATGAGTGCCGGATGGATGAAAGGGGAGGGGATCTGAGCATCTCTTTTCTGCCCCTTCATTCTCCCCTCCCCTTTCCTTAGAGACCACTCTAGTGAAGATAGATGCTAAATCCATTAAATAAAGATTAGACTCTGTCGTAGTAGAAAATGGCAGCTTAGCTAGATCCCTGGGCAAATTGGGGCCTTTTGCAATACAGAAAATTAAAATATACATTTTTAACAAGGGTGCCCTCTTCCTAGCAATAATGCCAGGCTAGCCTGAAGCGCTGGTGCCTCCTTCAGATTGGCTTTTGTTTGGGCAGATCACTTTCTCTTCTATTAATGCCAGTCTTTTCTGTATTCCTGGAGCAGAAGGGGCTGGGTTTATTTATTTATTTTTAAAGCTTCAGTTGAGGCTTTTCCTCTAGCATCCTGCTTGCTTGTAATCAGAGGAGTGGGAAGGAGATTAGTGTCCCGTGAATTGACGGTAGATAAATGTTCCCTCCCCTTAACTGGTGGGTCCAGAAGAGCCCAATCGCTTGTATCTCAGGGATGATTGGAGACTGTACAGACAAGCCAAAAAAAAAAAAAGGCTTACAGACTGAAATAAACATTGATGTTTTAGATGCGATTTTACTTGGCTTTATTTCCTCCTCTAGATAAGGTTATTGATTTGCTTTGTCCTCCTATTTTAAGCCAGATAAAGTCATATTAATGTGGAAAAAGAAGAATTGGCATTATTTGGTTACAGATCATAATACTTACCCCATTTTGAGCAATAACAAAAAACAAACATTAAGCCTTAAATACTGCTGTTTCTTTATGTGAATACCCAGGATTGCCTTTTTGGACTAACCCTTATTTATGTGTCAGTCTGCAGTTCTGAAAACCCTTTCCTAAGGCTTCAATCAGTCAACAACTATTAATTGAGCATCTGTTAGGTGTGTGACCTTGTTAGTTGCCACGGTCAGTGGTGAAAAAGTATCCTCTACTATTGCAGACACTTCTTAAAAAACAAGGCGAGTTAAGACATACTTCTGCTTATTCTTTGTTTTTTGGCTCCTTGGGTCTTGTAAGATAAAATTCACATTCCTTGAGCCTTCATAGAAAGACTTTGCTAACATCAACCTGGTTTTTCCAGTTTTATCTGGAAAACTACATATCCTTTAAGGCCATTTCAAATCCCACCCTCTCCTTATAATGTCTCCCTGTTCCCTCAGGCAGAGTTAATTTTTGTTATCACTCAGTGTGAGTTCCATAACTCAGGATTTCCTATGGAAGAAAAAATGTATAACTTCTTAGACTCAGTAATTAAGGATTTTGTGTATCATTTGCCATATGGTTTTGCAAATGTTCCCAATTCTTTGTTTCAACTTCAGAGGTATCTTAATGATCAAATTTTCAATGATTTGCTCTTAAGTTAGCAGCAATTTGTAATGGTAAAGAGGAAGGAAAATGTCTGTTTGCTGTTCTTATTGTTGTTGTTGTTTAGTTGCTAATTCATGTCTGACTCTTTTGCAACCCCATGGACTAGCCCACCAGGCTCTTCTGCCCAGGGGATTTCCTAGGCAAGAATACTGGAGTGGGTTGCCATTTCCTTCTCCAGGGGATCTTCCCGACTGAGGGATCAAACTTGCATCATCTGTATTGGCAGGCGGATTCTTTACCACTGAGCCACCAGGGAAGCCCATTCTTACCATTACTAAGCTTCAGTATTGGCATGACTGATGCTGAAGCTGAAGCTGCAGTACTTTGGCCACCTGATGCTGGGAAAGATTGAGGGCAGGAGGAGAAGGGAGCTACAGAGGATGAGAGGGTTGGATGACATCACCATCTCAATGGACATGAGTTTGAGCAAGCTCCAGGAGATGGTGAAGGACAAGGAAGCCTGGCGTGCTGTAGTGCATTGGGTCACAAAGAGTCAGACATGACTTACCCACTGAGCAACACCACCATCTCTAGAGAACAGAAATCAAACTTATTTAACCTGATTGCCACAGTTTACAAATGGCCCTTAATGATTTTGAATGCTATTTCTCAAAGCCAAATAGCACAAAGTTTCAGAATTTTTTAGTTCTTCACACATTGGAAGTTACATTGACACTGTACCCAGATGATTACAGTGTTCCTTCCATTTCTCTCTCACCTTTGCTTCCTGCTAGTTTGTTTGGCCCCAGAGTTCCTTCCAACCTTACTGACAACACAGGCTTGTTGGGCCATGGAAGTGAACATTTAAAGGCTCTTCATTCCTGGTGGTTAGATCTCAACTATTTTAGGTTTTAAGACTTATTTAATATTAACAGATTAATGCAAATTAAGTATATTTTCTCTTTGTACTAATACTTTTCAGTGTAGATTATATGTTTTCATTTAATTATAAGAAATTTTTCTTTTTTCTTTTTTGTGGTCATGCTGCATGGCTTGCAGGATTTTAGTTCCCTGACCAAGGATTGATCCCATGCCCTTAACAGTGAAAGCATGAAGTCCTAACCATTGGAGTTCTAGGAAAGTCCCTGTAAGAATGATTTAATCCAAGGAATTCTGAGGTAAAACAGTCTCACCCAAATTATGCCTAAAATTTTCAAGTAAAGTAAAGAATATTATTGGCTTTATGCCTTTAAGAGAAGACTATCTTGGTAACTCCCTTTCCTAAAGCTTTCTGGTAAACTTAGCATAATCTTCATTTAATAAATTATTTATTTCCTCTACGATCAGCCCTCCATATCCCTGGGTTCCATATGTGCAGATTCAACCAACCACAGATTGAAAATATTTAAAAAAATTTTTTTCTAGGAAGTTCCAAAAGTAAAACTTGAATTTGCTGCACCTGTATATATATATAGTATTTATATTGTATTCACTATTTACATAGCATTCATACTGTATTAGATATTTATATCTAGAGATGACTTAAAGTATATAAGAGAATGTGCATAGGTTTTATGTAGATACTAAACCATTTTATATAAAAAGCTTGAGCATCCATGGATTTTGGTGTCCTAAGGGGGTCCTGGAACCAGTTCCTCAATGATACCCCTTGATGACCATACATAGCATGGTATACCCTTAGAATTACCTGCAGTATAATGTTGCTACTTAGGCAGTTACTGATTTAAGCTTCTGTATGTGTGTAGGTAATGCTCAAGTGTCTCTCTTGTTCAGGAAGATACTTTAGCGGTGGATTTTAACCTAAGAGTCCACGAATCTCCTGAAATTATAAACAAAATTGGATGTGTGTACATATACATGTATATTTTTCTGCAGAAAGTATCCATGACTTTCACTAGATTTTTTTAAAGGTCTCCATTATGGGTTGAATTGTGTTCCCCTAAAGAAGGTGCCTGGAAAATCCCATGGACAGAGGACCCTGGTGGGCTGCAGTTCATGGGGTTGTGAACAGTCAGACACGACTAAGTGACTTCACTTTCCCTTTTCACTTTCATGCATTGGAGAAGGAAATGGCAACCCACTCCAGTGTTCTTGCTTGGAGAATCCCAGGGATGGCGGAGCCTGGTGGGCTGCTGTCTATGGGGTCGCACAGAGTTGGACACAACTGAAGCGACTTAGCGGCAGCAGCAAAAAGGTGCATCAGAGTCCCCAAACCTCTAGTATCTCAGTTCAGTTCAGTTTAATCATTCAGTCATGTCCAACTCTTTGTGACCTCAGGGAATGCAGCACACCATGCTTCCCTGTCCATCACCAACTCCCAGACTCTGCTCAAACTGATATCCATTGAGTCAGTGATGCCATCCAACCATCTCATCCTCTGTTCAGTATCTCTAAGTATGAACTTAACATAGGATCTTTACAGAGGTAATCAAGTTAAAATGAGATCCCTAGAGTGAGTCCTAATCCAGCTTGACTGGTGTCCTTATAAAGGGGGGAATTTAAACAGAGACAGACATATATAGAGAGAAGATGATGTGAAGAAACACAGGGAGGTGACAGCTGTCTAAAAGTTAAGGAGAAAGGCCTGGAGCAGAGCCTTTCCTCGCAGCCCTCTGAAGGAAGCTACCCTGCTGCCCCCTTGATCATGGATGTCCCGCCTTCAGAACTGTGAGACAGTAGTTAAGCCACTGTGTGTGTGGTAGTTGGTTACCACAGCCTCAGCAAACCAGTATACTGTGAGTCAGGTTGCTTTTGTCTGCAAATTACAGAAAGTCCAATTACAATGGTTTAAAGGATAAAGGTGTTCTGTGTAATAAGAACTCCAGAGATGCATCATTTTTATGGTTGGTCAGTTCACTGACTCACCATTAGCATGAGCCACTGTTAGTTCCATCTTTCTGTTGTGCCATCTTTGATGTGTTGGATTCCTTCTAAGTTTGGCTTCCATCATATTTACTAGATGGCTACGACAGTTTTTGACATGTACCAACAATAGGGGCTTCCTAGGTGGTACTAGTGCTAAAGAACCTGTCTGCCGGAACAGGAGACATAGGAGACACTGGTTTGAATCCCTGGGTCTGCAAGATCGCCTAGAGGAGGGCACGGCAACCCACTCCAGTATTCTTATCTAGAAAATCCCATGGACAGAGGAGCTGCTGTCCATGGGGTCATGAAGAGCTGAACATGACTGAAGTGACTTAACATGTACGTGCGCACCAACAGTAGTATCCTAAGGTAGAAAAGGGAATTATGTCCCTCTGGCCCCCAATCTTCTTATCATGGAGAAACATCCCAGAAGCTCTGAAGGATATTTCCCCTCACATGCTGCTGAATGGCATCAGTCACATTCCTGTGCCTGAACGAATCTCTGTCAGGAGACATGAGGCTGGTTCAATTGGTTTGGATGGACCAGGAATGGTTCACCCTTGGGGACTGGGAAGGAACCCAGTCTCCCCTAAGCACATGATCACCCTGTACCTGAATAAAACCAGGATTTTGATAACAACAAAAAAATAAAAAAAGAGGGGAATGGTTATGAGTAGACAGCTATGTGTGCCAGTCTGTGACTCCCAAAAAGTTAAAAAGCACTGGCTGGTTTTAAGGCAGCTTCCTAAAGTGAGATACATAATCAGAGTTAAACTCAGTTCAAGTATCAGAGTACTGACCCATGTTTAAGAATTTCTAAGTTAATAGTAACTGAAAGGGCTGGGTTTTTTTTTCCCCCTTAATCATTTGGTATGATTATTTTGTACTTACTATGTAGATGTACTCTGCTGAGCACAGGGTTATAGAGAAGAACATTCTGGTCCTGAGATAAGAGTTGATTAGAAAGCACTAGGGAAAGTTACTTATCTCAGACAGGATCAGAGAAAGTAATCCTAAGTAGTCTTTAAGGAAGGGCAGGGAGTAGGTGGGGGTGAGGGTGGTGATTGCTGCCAGAATGGGTAAGGAGTAGTCTGGGCCTAAGCAGCAGTAAATGCAAAGGCCTGAGGTGTGCCACATTTGGTGTACAGCTGAGTAAAACAGGAGATGAAGACAGAGACCACTGGGGCACCAGGGAAGTCGCTCTGTGTATTTGTAAATGTACAAATCCACATATAAAGGAAGTTCTAGTATTCTTAACTGCTGGATGATAATAGCTGTGCAAAGGACTGTTTATAGATCCAAACACTCTTCTCTCTCTGAGTTTATAACTTCTATAGAAGGAAAGGAATTAGGTCCCCCAAGGTGGCTGCTGTTGTTAGCCCAGATAAAAATCTTTGTTTCTTCACTGTTAACTTCATATAGCCCTTATGCATATGGAGGTCTTGAGATCACTAACTGAAATTTATTTTTTATATTAATTATTCACAATAAAGAGAAAGAGTTTACCTTTCGTACATCTTTCTCACTTTTCTAAATCTTTTATACTTTAGACCATACTGGTTTATACAAATCCCTTCTAGTCTACTAAGTATTAATTAACTTACTCTTTACTTTCCCAAGCACTAATGGAAATACTGGATTATAACCAATCTAATACTCTCCAGACATTCTACCAGACACTTTCCTCAATGTGATTTAAAGCAGTTTATAATCACTCCTTGCAGTCTTGAGGCCAGTTTTCAATTCATGAGACTCATATATCCTGGCTAGTTATAATTAATTTTGCAAGGAAGATGCCAGGAGAAGCAGTATTAATGCTTTCTTCTAATCAGGTTCTTTCATCTATTGGGTTCTTGTCAGCCACTAATCTTGTAATTTTATCACAGCAAAATCCAAAAGTTTTTCTGCAATAGTTTGTTCTTTACTCTTGCTCTTCAGCGCTTGGTACTCATGGTTTGGGGAACCTTATATTTATGGTTGTCTTGCTCAGAATTGATGTTGGGGAATGTCTCTAGATTTGTAACAGTAGGTGGCTCAGACAGTAAAGTGTCTGCCTGCAATGCGGGAGACCTGGGTTCTATCCCTGGGTCAGGAAGATCCCATGGAGAAGGAAATGGCAACCCACTCCAGTACTCTGGCCTGGAAAATTCCATGAACTGAGGAGCCTGATAGGCTGCAGTCCATGGGGTCACAAAGAGTCAGACACAACTGAGCAACTTCACTTTACTTCGCTTCACTTCACTTTACTTGGCATCATATGCATTCTGTTTATTTGGTTTTTGGGGGTAATTGTATCAGACAGAATCTAGTCAGGAGTAATTTGAATAGGGAAATTTTTAAATAAAGAATTATTAACTAGGTGAAAGGTAGTTCACTTAAAGGGGTAAAAGAAGACTGTAAGGTGAGCAAGAAAGCTCCTACTGTACCTCCATCGCCCTCTCACCCCAGGTGCAAGGATAGTGAACATAGAAGAACTTAGAGAGATGTCCTCAAGGCAGAGATTCAGCTCTCTGAGGAAAGGACCTTCTGCCTACTGCCAGAAGTAGGGTACTCTGCTGGTGAATGCAGAAGCAGCTGCCCAGGAGGTGGTAAAGAATCTTAGATTGGGGGCACTGAACTGAGGGCAGCCATTGGCAAGATGAATATTTCTGGGACACTCCCCGCCTCCATGCCAGCCTGCTTGTCCTGCACAGAAAACCCACACAACAAGAAGGAAGTGGCTTCCCTGGGGGCGCTAGTGGTGAAGAATCTGCCTGCCAGAGGACAAAATGCATGAGGCGTGAGTTCGATCCCTGGGTCGGAAAGATCCCTTGGAGTAGGGAAGTGGCAATCTGCTCCAGTATTCTTGCCTGGAAAATTCCATGGACAGAGAAGCCCAGCAGACTACAGTCCGTGGGGCTGCAAAGAGTCACACACGACTGAGTGACTGAGCAGAATAAGGAAGAAAAGTTCCTTCTTGCAATCTCTCACCTCTGTTGGCAAGCTGAATGTCAAACCACCTGACAGGAAGCATGTAGCCTGCTACAGAGTCCAGCACCGGTATTACAAAGCAGGGCAAGAAGAGGAGTTAGGAGCCTAGAGGCAATAAGTGAATAACTGGCATGGAGAGTGAAAGCTTTGTGGAAAGTTAAATCTTAAAAAGTAAATGATTTCATTTTGCCTCATGAATAGTTTTTGTGTTGTTCAGTTCAGTTCAGTTGCTCAGTCGTGTCCTGTTCTTTGCGACCTCATGAATCGCACTGACTCTTTGCGACCCTATGAATCACAGCACGCCAGGCCTCCCTGTCCATCACCAACTCCCGGAATTCACTCAAACTCACGTCCATAGAGTCAGCGATGCCATCCAGCCATCTCATCCTCTGTCGTCCCCTTCTCCTCCTGCCCCCAATCCCTCTAGGCATCAGAGTCTTTTCCAATGAGTCAGCTCTTTGCATGAGGTGGCCAAAGTACTGGAGTTTTCAGCTTTAGCATCATTCCTTCCATAGAACACCCAGGACTGATCTGCTTCAGAATGGACTGGTTGGATCTCCTTGCAGTCCAAGGGACTCTCAAGAGTCTTCTCCACCACCACAGTTCATAGATATTAATTTCTCTCAAAGTAGAGTACACCTGTAATTTTTGCAGTTGGCAGGGTAGCGCTTACCACCTAGACAGTGCCATGTGAGCCAGTGATTGACCTAGCTATAAATGTCCTGTTGGCTACCTTTTACAAAGGCGTTTAATGAATATTTGCCAATAGGTTTTAACAAACTGTCCCCCCAAAAGAATCTGATAGTAATTGGAAGACAAATCATGAATGTGAATAGAAGATGACTTTTAACCTTTTAACCGCTTTGAATTTTCCTAATTTCTTTTATGACTACCTTCTAATCATTTCATTTTTCTTGAGTCAAGTTCTTATAATTCTCTCCCAGTTGTTTTTAGCCACATTGAGCATTCCTGTTCTTGACTTCCTTTAACAACCAATTATTATTGATGCTTGTTGTCCCAGGTGAATTGTAAGAACCTTGCTGTCTGGGACCATACTTTATATTACTTTTGTATATTACAAACCAGTAGTGTCCAAAAGCCTGTTGAATAGATGGAATCTTTTATTTACAAATGAGAAACAGAAACATAGCCATCAAATGGATACTTCCCCATTTCCTCTTCATTGCTACTTTTTCAGAAGCTATTCTTGCTCTTTAAGGACTGTAACTAACACTAGGAATGTAAAGACAGAACCAAGGTAGGAGTGGGGAGCTTGACAAAACAGTTGGAATCATGGAGAAAACTGGAAGTATCTATAGTGGAAAATAAATTTGGAAAGAGTGCTTCTAGGGTAATGATGGTTTTAATGCACACATTTGTTGTCCTTCCCTTCCCAAACCCTCCAAAAAAAGATGTAATCCCATAAAGAGAATGGAGGTCAACAACAGCAAAATTTTGGGAGCTGGTACACATGTGAACCTAGGAGACCTAAAAAAACAATTCTGAAGTGAGAAAAGCCAGAAATGAAGCCAGTCTACACATCACAATATTCCAAGGGGCTAAAGATTGGTACTAGGTGGAGAGAGGGATAGTTTAAATAGGGCGATTAATTAAAGTCTATTTAAGAAGGAGTCCAGTGCCTACGTCACCTGCTTTATTCTACCCCACAGCAGATAAAATATTTATTTTCTAGAGATGATAAAACAAAGTGGTTCCTCAACTAGAACCAACCAAGGATGGAGGTTCTATAGTGAACTATGCCCAATGTAGGCTGAGATGTCCCCCTCCCTCCACAGCCAGACTTTCACCCTTCAGTCTGAAGGTTGGAACAGACTGCTGGGAAATCTGACCAGCCCAAGAAGAATAAAAGCACTGATATCAAAAGTTCTACAACTAAAAAGCCTGGTCACACTGCAGTGAAGCTCAGTTGACATGCCCAACTCCTACACTCAGACTTTTCAAGCAGCTTTTTAGTTTTTTGTTCTTACATGTGAAAAAACAATGAAAGATTATCAACATTGGAGAAAAGCCCTAACATTTTTTAAAAAGACCTAAGACAGCAAATGGAAAAAATCAACTAAGAGAACCAGATAGGAAAAGGAGTATGTCAATGCTGTATATTGTCACCCTGCTTATTTAACTTATATGCAGAGTACATCATGGACTGGAAAAAACACAAGCTGAAATCAAGATTGCTGGGAGAAGTATCAATAACCCCAGATATGCAGATGACACCACCCTTATGGCAGAAAGTGAAGAGGAACTAAAAAGCCTCTTGATGAAAGTGAAAGAGGAGAGTGAAAAAGTTAGCTTAAAGCTTAACATTCAGAAAACGAAGATCATGGCATCTGGCCCCATGACTTCATGGGAAATAGATGGGGAAACAGTGGAAACAGTGTCAGACTTTATTTTTTGGGGCTGCAAAATCACTGCAGATGGTGACTGCAGCCATGAAATTAGAAGACGCTTACTCCTTGGAAGAAAAGTTATGACCAACCTAGATAGCATATTGAAAAGCAGAGACATTACTTTGCCGACTTAGGTCCATCTAGTCAAGGCTATGGTTTTTCCTGTGGTCATGTATGGATGTGAGAGTTGGACTGTGAAGAAGGCTGAGTGCCATAGAATTGATGCTTTTGAACTGTGGTGTTGGAGAAGACTCTTGAGAGTCCCTTGGACTGTAAGGAGATCCAACCAGTCCATTCTGAAGGAGATCAGCCCTGGAATTTCTTTGGAAGGAATGATGCTAAAGATGAAAACTCCAGTACTTTGGCTACCTCATGCAAAGAGTTGACTCACTGGAAAAGACTCTGATGGTGGGAGGGATTGGGGGCAGGAGGAGAAGGGGACGACAGAGGATGAGGTGGCTGGATGGCATCACTTACTCGATGGATGTAAGTCTGAGTGAACTCCAGGAGTTGGTGATGGACAGGGAGGCCTGACATGCTGCGATTCATAGGGTCACAAAGAGTCGGACACGACTGAGCGACTGAACTGAACTGAATCTGTCTAATTAATATTCTCAGACAGATAAGGTATTGCAAATGTAGTAAGAACAGATGCTATTAAAAAGGACCATACAGAGAACTGGAAAGAGCTCATGGAAATTTAAAAATATGGTAGAAATTAAACTCAAAAATTTTCAGAGTGAAAGTTAAGGAGATCTTCAAAAACTAGAGCAGGAATACGTGATTGAAAGAGAAAAGATAACCAATCTATCAGAGCCCAAAATCTGAATAATAAAAATTCTAGAAAGAGAGAAAAAGACAAAGGAAATCGCTAATTAAATACTTCAAAAATAATTTTCCCAAAATTGAAGGACAGTACATTTCTGGTCTGAAAGGTTGTGACAGGTACCACCAAAATAGATGAAAATAATCCAGGGGACATCATTTCATGATTTCAGAACTCTGAGGGAAAAGAGAAAATCCTAAAAGCTTCTAGAGAAGACAAAAAGCAGGTTGCATACAAAGGGTAGAAGTCAGTGTCTTCAACATTAGAAACCATTGGAGCAATATCTTCAAAATTCTGAGGGAAAATTATTTTCAACTTTGAATACCAAATCAAATGAAAAGAGTTTATGAAATACATTTTTCCATATGGAAAATCTCAAAAAATCGACCTCCCCAAAATTCTTACGCACTATTGGAAGTCATGCACCAGCCAAACAAGGGAATAAGCCAAGAAAGAAAGTGACACAGGACACAGAAAACAGATGAGAGAGGAGGAATCGAGGGTGGTTGCTGTGCACCAGGCGTAGATGTCTGATCATCTTGGAGACTTCAGGAAGATGAAATTGATAAATTACGTGGTATATCTCAATATCTTAAGATTGCGACAATAGGCAGTGAGAGTCTGTGGTTGAACTTGAGATAAACATACAGAAAACGAAGCAGCCTAAAAACTCAAGGAAAACAAAAATATGCAAGGAAGGAAAGTAATCATAGTTGATTTTATGGCTTAGCTTTAAGTAGCTTTCATATAATCATAATAATGTAGAAAGTGAATGTTGATCTAAGTGAAGTACAATATATAACTCTCAGAAGGTAGGAGATAGATGCTTGTATTGTGAGGAGTTAAGGTGGAAGGATGGGAAAAGGAAGTAAATAATCACTTTCTATATTGGGGAGAATTCTATAGATAGTGCCCCAAATTGAAAAATCAAGAAATAGTAATACAAGCATATTATTTAGTTATGTAAAACAAGGGTAATATAATCAGCTAAATAGCATAAAAATGGTTCCCACTGAGGACTACAGTTTTTCATAACAAACCTTATAGAAGTTTATTTAATTTTTTGAGATATGTACATGTATAATTTCAGTCTTTTTAAAAATAGCTTAATCATTAAAAATAGATGAAATATGTAGTAGAAAGGACAGAGACTATGTTGTAACATTTAGAGAGAGAAAGCTAAGTAATGTTTAATAGGAAAATAAGTGGAAACCAAAACAGGAAATGTATATGAATAGGCCAAATATAAAGGATCTATACTTCTGTTTGCTGATGAAAAGTAAGCTAATTACTTTGAATGAAAATATGATTACTTACATATTTTCAGTTTTTGTGTTATAAAATCACATGCCCAAACTTACTGTAATCCAAAATAAGTAATTCACAGTTTTAGGGTAGGAAGCAATTATATTTCTACCCCATCATAAGAAATAGAACCCCAAACTCACACCCTTAGCAATAAATTGGTGACACCATATAATTAGGAGTTTCACTCCTTTCCATCTTTCTCCCCTTGATGTATGTGGTACTTTTCTGAGTATTTAGTTGGATTACAGTCCAGTTGGGAAAAAAATAAACTTTATACTAATTTCCGTTATTAGGGTCTTCATTTTAAATATTGACCTCTGGTAACTGGTAGGCTTTGGTGGGTGGAATTTTACTTTTTAACATGTCATTGAACTGTACATTTAACACTAGGTCTGAGTGATCTCTCTGGAGAGAATGGAATTGATGGATCCTTTTCCTGTCAGTCCCTGATGACCTGTCAGGAGAGCAGGTGTTGCTCGGATGGCTCATGTATTCAGGAGTCACAGTGCAAATCTGATCAAGGCATATATTTCCAAAACCACTCAGGCTAGTGTCTCTCATGGGGAAGAAGCCAACATTGGCTTCCTATGCTTTAAAAAAAAAATGAAAAAGAAAGAAAGAAAAACTAATTATCAACCTACAGCAAATGTCATTCAACTCAAATCCCTGAAGGATAAAGGCATAGGTGACAAATGTTCCTGGAGAGAGAGTTGAGCTGTCAGTTGTCTTCTTAATGGATCATCCATGTTTGGCTATAGAATCACATGCTGTTTCTCCTTATTGTGTGTTTCATCTGAAGAATTACTGAATATCTGCAAGTACAAAAGAATTGCACTATTTCTATAAACCTCTTGGGTTTGAACAGAACTTTAGTGTCAAGAAAGATAAGGGGTTAGTTTTATTGCTCTTAAAGTATTCAAGAAACAGCTGTCATAGTCTTTCCTAAAACAACAACAAATAATACACCTGTTTTTCCTTACTTTTGATTAGTTTTATTAAATCCCATTTAGTCTGCATTGTCTAAACAAGGGCATTTATCCACGTCCTGTTCTAGAGGACAGAGTTAGGAACAATGGGGGAAAACTTAGAGGTTTTTTGGCTTTGTTTTTGCCACAGTATTAAAGGATGTACTTTCCAAATGTCCAGAAATTAAGTGGACTCTTAAGAAGTAGCAAGTTTCCCATCATGGAGAACTCTCAGGCAGAGCTCTGCAACCAGCTGTAGAATAATTCCAGATACTGTTTACAATTAGGTGATCTCTATTCTTTTCAACAGTTAAGAATTAAGGATTCTGTTCACAGTTATCAATTGAGCTTTTGCTATGCTCTATGCTTTGGACACTGTTGGCTTCTAAGTGAGTGAAGTGAAATCGCTCTGTCCTGTCTGACTCTTTGCGACCCCATGGTCTGTAGCCTACCAGGCTCCTCTCTCCATGGGATTCTCCAGGCAAGAGTACTGGAGTGGGTTGCCATTTCCTTCTCCAGGAGATCTTCCCAACGCAGGGACTGAACCCTGGTCTCCTGCATTCCAGGCAGATGCTTTAACCTCTGAGCCATTCTAGGGCCTCAAAAATAAAGTAGACATCTGTGAATAAGTCATCTCCCAGGGAATGACATGAATGTAATTAAATAATTGTAGTTCAGTGTAAAAGTTTGTGGTTCATGGCTGACATGAAGAAGGGAATAAACAACTGCTTGTGTGTGGTTTCATAGAAGAGAGATACTTGAATCTGAGTCTTGAAGAGTGCTTAAAAATTTACCAGATGGATTTAAAGCAATATAGGAATACAAAAGAAACTGTGGGCCGGTCTAAGTAATTTGAATAATGTACCTAGGCACAGAGGTATGAATTCAAATGGTACACTTAAGGAAATGCCAGTGTCCCTGTGTACCTGGAGGGCTAAAAGACTAGCAGGAGATGACATTGTCCATGACCAAGCTCCATGAGTGATAGTACCTTTTCTGAATTAGTCATCATTGTATCTATATTACCTAACATATAATGTTAATAAATGCTTAGTAAAAATCTGATGAACAAAGAAATAAAAGAGGTAGACAGGGACCTTGTAAACATGAAGGAGGACTTAAAGACTATTCTGAAGATTGCTGGAAGTAACTGAAGATTTCTTTTTAAACCAGGAATAATATGGTTAGATTTGGCTATAGAAAAGTTACTTTAGCTGTCATGTGGAGAGTGATTTTGTAAGAGAGTAAAGTTGAAATTAGGAGATCAGTTAGGTTATCAGTAATAATGCAGGGATGAGATGGAGAAGACCTAAAGCAGTGGGGAGGCAATAAATGTGACTGAAATGAGACTTTTGGGTTAGAGACTGAGCAAGATTTGGTGACAGGTTGAAGATGGGAGTGAATGAATACAGCATGATCTTCCCAGGTTTCTAATGTGGGTGACTTGGTAGATTTGCTCCCATTGCCTAGAATTGGGGTACAGAAGATAAAGGAAGTTTGAAGGGGAAAGATAAATAAAACCAGTCTTTAACTTCCTGTTGTGGCAGTTTTGAGATACTACTCTGATTTCCTTTTTTATTTTTAGTATAGCTTCCAGGTCAACAACATTTTTCTTATAACAATGAAAATTGAATATAGCACTCTTATTTGTGGACAGATCCCTGAGCAGTATTGTTTCCTTTTATCTGGAATCTGCATCTAATAATAGAAACTAAGACTTTTATTTCTTGGTTAGATTTTGCATCTCCTGGATTATCTCAAAATGAACTCGAAAATCAACCAAAACCCTCAAGTTTTTCAGTTATCAAATCATGTGCCCCTCCTGTCCTGCACAGTTTCTTTAAAATTAAATATCTGATTTTAGATTTGTCCAACAGCCTTTCCTAGCCTCATTAATTTTTGTACATTAACCTAGATAGTATATTCAAAAGCAGAGACACTACTTTGCCAACTAAGGTCTGTCTAGTCAAGACTGTGGTTTTCCAGTGATCATGTATAGTTTGAGAGTTGGACTGTGAAGAAGACTGAGTGCCGAAGAATTGATGCTTTTGAACTGTGGTGTTGGAGAAGACTCTTGAGAGTCCCTTGGACTGCAAGGAGATCCAAGCAGTCCATTCTGAAGGAGATCAATCCTGGGATTTCTTTGGAAGGAATCATGCTGAAGCTGAAGCTCCAATACTTTGGCCACCTCATGCGAAGAGTTGACTCATTGGAAAAGACTCTGATGCTTGGAGGGATTGGGGGCAGGAGGAGAAGGGGGACGACCGAGGATGAGATGGCTGGATGGCATCACTGACTCGATGGACGTGAGTCTGAGTGAACTCTGAGAGATGGTGATGAACAGGGAGGCCTGGCGTGCTGCGATTCATGGGGTCGCAAAGAGTCGGACACGACTGAGTGACTGAACTGAACTGAACTGAACTCTGACTTCTGGAAACCTGTACTTCTAGGCTGTATGCTTTCCTTTGAATCTTCAGTTGTGAGTATTTCTGAAGATGGTACCTCATTTCTCTTTCCCAAAGCTCCATATGACTTTGTCCATTTCTTGGCTGCTGTATGGAATGCCTTGGCCCCTCCTTTCCACTTGTGCACATCTCCTTCATACTTGAAACCCAACTCAAGCTTAATGCTGTGAATTTTTAGTCCTTACTAGTGCTGTTTCCATCTTTGGACTCCTGTAGTATTAATACTTAATCTTTTCCCATCTATGGCACTTGTCATACGTTGTCTTAATGGTTGTTTATTTTGGTCTACTATAAACATTCTTAGAATATCTTCTGTATTATCAAAATTAGTCTTTGTAGGAGAGAATCAAGTTTTTATGTTATAGGTTATTTGCCTTGATAATGTAATAAGTTCTTTTAAAGATAGGTGAATAGCTTAAAGAACCTCCAGAAAACTTTGTGTTCTTAAGATTTTTATAGATTTTCCCCAACTATAAAATATAAAACTTGAAATTGTATGTGTATATTTATATATGTAGCTATTATGTAATAGTTTGAAATTCCATTGTATCTGTCAACTAGGACTTTCATTACATTAGAAAGCTTCTTGCTGCCCTCTTGTGAAAAGCTAGGTAATACGGCCAATTAACACTGCTAAGAAAATTTAAGTATTTTTCATCTAAAAGATCAGCCCATTTCACATTTTTAGAATTTTTGTATCTTCTACAGATTTTCAAGTATAATAACTGATGAGCTTTTCTTTTTGTGTTCATCTGTGGTGAATATAAATTGATTTGATTACGGTGAAATAAATTCATTTGATTATGGTGAATATAAATTGATTTCTTTTCCCCATGGAAAAGAAATGCAAAAGAGCAAAATGGCTGTCTGAGGAGGCCTTACAAATAGCTGTGAAAAGAAGAGAGGTGAAAAGCAAAGGATAAAAGGAAAGATATAAGCATCTAAATGCAGAGTTCCCAAAAATAGCAAAAAGAGATAAGAAAGCCTTCCTCATCAATCAATGCAAAGAAATACAGGAAAACAACAGAATGGGAAAGACTAGAGATCTCTTCAAGAAAATTAGAGATACCAAGGGAACATTTCATGCAAAGATGAGCTCGATAAAGGACAGAAATGGTTTGGACCTAACAGAAACAGAAGATATTAAGAAGAGGTGGCAAGAATACACAGAAGAACTGTACAAAAAAGATCTTCACGACCCAGATAATCACGATGGTGTGATCACTCACCTAGAGCCAGACATTCTGGAATGTGAAGTCAAGTGGGCCTTAGAAAGCATCACTACAAACAAAGCTAGTGAAGGTGATGGAATTCCAGTGGAGCTATTTCAAATCCTGAAAGATGATGCTGTGAAAGTGCTGCACTCAATATGTCAGCAAATTTGGAAAACTCAGCAATGACCACGGGACTGGAAAAGGTCAGTTTTCATTCCAGTCCCAAAGAAAGGCAATGCCAAAGAAAGAATGCTCAAACTACCGCACAATTGCACTCATCTCACACGCTAGTAAACTAATGCTCAAAATTCTCCAAGCCAGGCTCCAGCAATACGTGAACTGTGAACTTCTAGATGTTCAAGCTGGTTTTCAAAAGGCAGAGGAACCAGAGTTCAAATTGCCAACATCCGTTGGATCATCAAAAAAGCAAGAGAGTTCCAGAAAAACATCTATTTCTGCTTTATTAACTGTGCCAAAGCCTTTGACTGTGTGGAACACAATAAACTGTGGGAAATTCTGAAAGAGATGGGCATACCAGACCACCTAACCAGCCTGTTGAGAAATCTGTATGCAGGTCAGGAAGCAACAGTTAGAACCGGACATGGAACAACAGACTGGTTCCAAATAGGAAAAGGAGTACATCAAGGCTGTATATTGTCACCCTGCTTATTTAACTTATATGCAGAGTACATCATGAGAAACACTGGGCACAACCTGGAATCAAGATTGCTGGGAGAAATATCAATAACCTCAGATATGCAGATGACACCACCCTTATGGCAGAAAGTGAAGAGGAACTAAAGAGCCTCTTGATGAAAGTGAAAGAGGAGAGTGAAAAAGTTGGCTTAAAGCTCAACATTCAGAAAACGAAGATCATGGCATCTGGCCCCATGACTTCATGGGAAATAGATGGGGAAACAGTGGAAACAGTGTCAGACTTTATTTTGGGGGGCTGCAAAATCACTGCAGATGGTGACTGCAGCCATGAAATTAGAAGACGCTTACTCCTTGGAAGAAAAGTTATGACCAACCTAGATAGCATATTGAAAAGCAGAGACATTACTTTGCCAACAAAGGTCCATCCTAGTCAAGGCTCTGGTTTTTCCAGTGGTCATGTATGGATGTAAGAGTTGGACTGTGAAGAAAGCTGAGTGCCATAGAATTGATGCTTTTGAACTGTGGTGTTGGAGAAGACTCTTGAGAGTCCCTTGGACTGCAAGGAGATCCAACCAGTCCATTCTGAAAGAGATCAGTCCTGGGTGTTTCTTTGGAAGGAATGATGCTAAAGCTGAAACTCCAGTACTTTGGCCACCTCACGCCAAGAGTTGACTCATTGGAAAAGACTCTGATGGTGGGAGGGATTGGGGGCAGGAGGAGAAGGGGATGACAGAGGATGAGATGGCTGGATGGCGTCACCGACTCGATGGACGTGAGTTTGAGTGAACTCTGGGAGTTGGTGGTGGACAGGGAGGCCTGGCGTGCTGCGATTCATGGGGTCACAAAGAGCTGGACACTACTGAGCAACTGAAATGAACTGAACTGAACCATAAGCTCCTCTTCTCTTCCTTCCTCTCCTAAGTTTGAATAATCTTTAGTCCTTTCCCTTTTTTAAAAACCCAGTCATCTTTCTACAAACCACAAGAAAGATAGTAAGCATTCTTGATTTATTGTTGTTTTTCAGTCGCTCAATCATATCTGACTCTTTGTGACCCCATGGATTGCACCATGCCAGGTTTCCCTGTCTTTCACCATCTCCCAGAATTTGCTCAGACTCACATCTGTTGAGTCACTGATGCCATCCAACCTTCTCATCCTGTGTCATCCCCTTCTGGATTTATGCCTGTTGTTAAAATCCATATGATATACCTAAAACCAAATGAATTTCACTCAAAAATGAATTAGTTGAGCAATTCTGCTCAACTTGAATAGCAGTAGAAACTATAGAAATTGATATAAACTATCTAAAATGAAGCATGAAGAGAAAAATGCTGAAACAAAATTATATAACCTCAATGGAATGATATCAAGCAGTATAACATATATGTAATTGGAATCCCAAAGAATGGAATCCAGAAAAAAATATGTAAAGAAATGTGTCCAAAATTTTTCCAAATATGATATAATGAAGGTCATTCAAATACAAACATGAAGACAGCTGTACCAACACATATCATAAATTGTTGAGTAATAAAGAATGATAAAGAGAAAAATCTTAAAAGCAGGCAGAGAAAAAAAAAAGACAAAGAGGAACAAAGTTTGAAAGTAGACTTCTCATCAGAAAATATGCAAACTAGTAATAATGGAATGAAATCTTTAAAATACTACAAGAAAAAAAAATCTTGTCAACTTAGAATTCTCTATCTTGCTAAAATACTCTTCTCTGATAAAAACAGGATAAAGATATTTTCTAGATAAACAGAAGCCATGATCATTTGTCTCCAAGAAACATACACTACAGGAAATGTTTAAGGGCATTCCAAGCATAGCTGACAAATCAACAATAGAAATATAAATAGAATACTAAAAAATGCCTTGTTGATCCAAAAGGAGACTGGAAAAAGGAACAAACAAACAACATATGGGACAAATAGAATTACCACCAAGATGATGAAATCATAAATATAAATCATAAATGATCAAATGTACTTGAAAAAGAGTATATATTTAAATGTTATCACCACATATACACACACAATTGCCATTATGTTAGGAGATAGAGGTGTTAAGTAGTCTTACTGTGGTAATCATTTTGCAATATATACATGTATCTAATTATCACATTGCATACCTTAAACTTACATACATGTCAAAAATAGCTCAATAAAGATGGAGGAATATATAAATGGTCTAACACATCAATTAAAAGACAAGGATTATCATTGGATAAAAAATAAGACTCAACTATATGCTGTATATAAACTTAAATATAAATACATGGATACAAAACTTAAATATAAATACATGGATACATTAAAAATAAAAGGATAGAAAAAGATATTCTATGCAAACATTAATAAAAAGTAAGCTGGAATGACTATACCAAAATCAAAGTAGAATTCCGAGCTAGGAATATTACCAGGGAGAAAGGATAGCATTTCATAAAGGATAAAAGGGTCAATGCATCAAAAGATAAGAGCAAAATCAGTGAATTCAAAAAAAACCATTCTTTGAGAAGATAAAATGGATAACTGTCTCAATTGATCAAGTAAAAGAGAGAAGGCACAAGTTACCAACACAGAAATGAAAGGAGAGGTATCATTTCATATCCTACAGGCACTTATTCCAATAAGTTTGATAACTTGGTTGGTAAGGACAAATTCCTTGAAAGATGCAACTTTTCAAAATTGACTCAAGATTTGGAAAACTTGAATAGCTCTACATCTAATTTAAAAAAAAGTACTTGTAGTTAAAAACCTTGTTACAAACAAAACTTCAGCCCAGATGGCTTCACTAATAAATTCTATTAAATTTTTTTCTTCCAGTTTTATTGAGATATAATTGACATATGGCTCTGAATAAGTTTAAGGTGTATATTTTATGTACATCATGAAATGATGACCATAAGTTTAGTGAACATCTCATATAGATACAAAATTATAGTAAACAATTAATGAAGAGTTAAACAATAGAGAGGGAGAAAGTATTTCCCAGCTCATACTATGAAGCCAACACCATCTTAACAGTAAAATCAGACAAAGATTAGAAAATCAAACTACAAATACTACCTCATGATCATAGGATACAAAGATCCATAACAAAATGTTGGCAAGTCCACTCCAGCAATATACAAAATAATAATAATACATTATGATGGAGTAACTAGTAAAATAAGGAGAGACAGAAATCAAAGGCATACATATTGGAAATGAAAAAGTGAAACTGTCTTTATTCATAGATGACATGATTGTTTACATAGAAAACTACCAAATCTGCCAAAAGCTGCTGAAAAAATAAGTAAAGCAAGATTTCAGGACACAAAATCAAACTACAAATATCAAGTTTTATTTCTATGTATCAGCAGTGAACAATTGGTATATGAGTTTTTAAAATAAATATGACATAAAATTCTTAGAAATAAATTTACTCATGTGTGTATAAAATGTGTGTACTGAAACCTACAAAGCATTGCTGAGAGAAATTAAGGAAATAAATAAATGGAGATGTACACCATGTTTATGGATCAGAAGCCAAATATTGTTACCATGTTAATTCTCTTTAGATTTATCTATGTATATTCATTGCAATCCCAATCAAAATCCTACCAAGTCTTATTAAGAAATTGAAAGCTAAATGATTCTAAAGTTTATATGGGAGTTCTAATCCTGTCTCAACCACTTATTAGCTGTATAAACTTGAGTCAATTATTTAACCTCTCTGTGCCTCATTTGCCTTTTCATACTGTTTATGGAGTTCTCAAGGCAAGAATACTGAAGTGGTTTGCTATCCCCTTCTCCAGTGGACCACATTCTGTCAGACCTCTCCACCATGACCTGCCTGTCTTGGGTGGCCCCACGGGCATGGCTTAGTTTCATTGAGTTAGACAAGGCTGTGGTCCTAGTGTGATTAGATTGACTAGTTTTCTGTGATTATGGTTTCAGTGTGTCCGCCCTCTGATGCCCTCTTGCAACACCTACTGTCTTACTTGGGTTTCTCTTACCTTGGACGTTGGGTGTCTCTTCACAGCTGCTCCAGCAAAGCGCAGCTGCTGCTCCTTACCTTGGATGAGGGGTATCTCCTCACCGCCGCCTCTCCTGACCTTGAATGTGGAATAGCTCCTCTAGGCCCTCCTGTGCCTGCGCAGCCACCACTCCTTGGATGTGGGGTTGCTTCTCCCAGAAAAGGCAAAATGATAGGAACTCCCCAGGTCAGTAGGTGCCCAATATGCTACTGGAGATCAGTGGAGAAATAACTCCAGAAAGAATGAAAGGATGGAGCCAAAGCAAAAACAATACCCATTTGTGGATGTGACTGGTGATAGAAGCAAGGTCTGATGCTGTAAAGAGCAATATTGCTTAGGAACCTGGAATGTCAGGTCCATGAATCAAGGCAAATTGGAAGTGGTCAAACAAGAGATGGCAAGAGTGAACGTTGACATTCTAGGAATCAGCGAACTAAAATGGCTGGATGGCATCACGTACTCGATGGACGTGAGTCTGAGTGAACTCCGGGAGTTGGTGATGGACAGGGAGGCCTGGCATGCTTCGATTCATGGGGTCGCAAAGAATCGGACACGACTGAGTGACTGAACTGATTAACTGACTGTGCCTCATTTGTAAAATAGGAATGGTAAATGGCACCCATTTATAGGATATTGTGATGATTTTAAATAATAATGGGTTAAATGCTTTGAATAGTACCCAACATATAATCACCATTAAGAAATGTTAGCCGTTGTGGTTCAGCACAGACTCTTCACTGGGTGCTTTAAATTTTGAACGATGTAGAATAAACATGTTAACATTACAGTGATGCCCAGTTAGGTGGAATTTAGGGCTGAGCAGGTTCTAGTAAAGTGTGGAGTACGTTACAGTTCGTTTTGAGCAAGAGGTGAGAAGTATAACATCAAGTCAGAAGCAAGGAAAGATGGCACTAATTAGAACAAGTAAGAACTTTGCTTTGCAGATATAGTAAGAATGTAAGGATGTGTTCAGATCAGAAAATGATCCTACTCAAATGGCTACACAGGACTGAAGGGCAGCAAAGTAACTAGTGAGACAATTATGGAGACTTTACGGTCTCTGTGAGAAATTATACTATACACATCACTCGTGTACTGATTTTTCTGAATTTTTAATCTCTTCAAAAGATGAGACTGCAAAAAAGTGAGCATTACTAATCCTGTATGAAGTTGTATTCAATTAATACATACTGAATGAACCAGTTGACTTCCCTGGTGGTCCAGTGGTTAGGACTGTGTTTCCAACACAGGGAGCGCAGGTTCAGCCCCTGCTCAGGGAACTAAGATCCCACATGCCACATGGCATGACCGAAAAAAACAAAATAAATTTAAACATTTTTGTTTGCTTAGTATTATTTATTTATTGAAGTATAGTTGATTTATAGTATTGTGTTAGCTTCAGGTGTACAACATAGTGATGCAGTATTTTTGTAGATTATATTCCAGTATAGGTTATTATAAGATAATGTATATAATTTCCTATGCTAAGCAGTATATCTTTGTGTTACTTACCTTTTTTATTGATTTCTTTTTAAAATTTATTTTTAAAACTTTTATTTGGAAGATAGTTACTTTACAATGTTGTGTTGGTTTCTGCTGTACAATAATGTGAATCAACCATAAGTATACACATATCCTCTCCCTCTTGAGCCTTCGTCCCACCACCACCCTCTGATTCTACCCGTCTAGGTTGTCACAGAGCAGCAGGCTGAACTCCCTGTGTTATACAGCAACTTCCCACTGTCTGTTTTACACATAGTAATATATGTATTTCGATGCTGCTTTCTCAATTCGTCCCACCCTCTTTCCACCAGAGTGTCCATTGTGTGCAAAGTCCATTATCCACATTTGCATCTCCAATCCTGCCCTGCAAATAGGTTCATCAGTACCATTTTTCTAGATTCCATAGATTAAAAAAATCAGTATTCTTCTTACCTTCAGAGATGAGCATAGTAGTGGGCACATGAAAAGGCTACAATTAAATGCTTTTGTGTAAATAAAATTATCTACATTGTTTATGATCTGTGTTAGGATTGCTAATGCAGTTTGTGACATTTAACCAGTTATTTACGTGTACTGAGGATTACTTAGTTTTCACAGAAATCTTAATCTTTCAATCCATGAATTTTGATAGGTTTAAGTATATAGCTTTGTTAAATATTTCTGCATTAAATGCATTTGCATTAATTAATGTACTTACATTAAATTTAATTGTATTCTGACTTCCTGGGATGAATATTTAGTCATTAAACAAAAGGGACATTTTTCAAATAGTTATTCATAATATCTAAATAATCCAAGTACCATACTTATTTTAATTCAAAATATATACAGTGTCTTTGCTTTCAAAAGTACATCATAAATACAAATTCTGATATTAATCTGAAATTAAACAGTTGAATTTAATGAAGTATATTTTTTCTTGAAGTATATTTGATTTTTTTTAATCAGAAACAATTATTGGTTAGATTTTCAGTCAGTTCTTTACCAAGAACAAAGCCAGAAGGAAAGGGCTATTTTCCTTTGTGCCTCAGGGTAGAGGTAAAAACTGGATGCCTGAGCCTTGAGTATAGAAACCCAGGTTCTGCTACCTTGTTTCTTCACTGTGTGGAGTCTCTTTATCATGAGTTTCACTTGAATTCAAGGGGCTTTTATACTTCTGAATTTAATTTTTGCACAGCTGTTACACACCACTGATTTTAATGAAAACAGCATTATTGAGATATTTTACACAGACTGTAAAATTCATCCATTTGAAGTGTACAGTGAGTTTTTATTAGGTTGGCACAAAAGTAATTTTAATTTTTACATTGTTGCAATTTGGCCTTTGATATTGAAATACATTCTAAATAAATGTTATGTTATACATCATTTTAATAAGTATTTCTCACTTGGTGTTTTTTTTGCTAATGACTTATCCCTTGCTGTTTATTTTCTGTTTATTTTAGACTAGGGAAAAGATGTTAGACAAGTAGCAAATTCAAGCAGTTTTCTCTCTCTTTTCTTAATATATATATTTTACTGAAGTATAGTGACTTACAGTGTTTCAGGTGCATGCCTCAGTGATTCAGTTATACACATACACATATATTATTTTTCAGATTATTTCCATTACAGCTTATTGTAAAGGTATTGACTATAGTTCCATGTGCTATACAATAAACCTTTGCTGCTTGTTGCATATCTTTTTTTTAACTAGAAATCTAGCATTCTGTTCATACTAAGTCAACTAAATGGAATCAAAATGTTATAGATTTTTTTAGTTGGGCCAAAATTCATAAGTTTTCTAAAGTATATGTATTATACATACTATTTATGTATATATATATGTATGCAAAAGGTTTTCTACTACATCAAGCATTTTTCTTATTCAAGTTCAAAATAGGTGATAAGGCAGCAAAGACAACTCACAACATCAACAGCGCATTTGGCCCAGGAACTGCTAATGAACGTTCAGTGCAATGGTGGTTCAAGACATTTTGCAAAGGAGATGAGAGCCTTGAGGAGTGTAGTGTCTGGCCATCAGAAGTTGACCACATCCGAGAGGATCATCAAAGCTGATCCTCTTAAACCTACAGGAGAAGTTGCCAAAGAACTCAACATCGATTCTATGGTCATTTGGCATTTGGAGCAAACTTGAAAGGTGAAAAAGCTTGATAAATGAATGCCTCATGAGCTGACCGGAAATTAAGAAAAATATATATATATTGTTTAAGAATGTTGTCTTCTCTTATTCTATGCGACAATGAAGTTTCTCGATCAGATTGTAACGTGAGATGAAAAGTGGGTTTTATACCATAACAGGCAACAACCAGCTCAGTGGTTGTTGGTTCTGTCCAGCTCAGTGGACAGAAAAGAAGTTCTAAAGCACTTCCGAAAGCCAAACCTGCACCAAAAAAAGTCATGGTCACTGTTTGGTAGACCTACTGCCCATCTGATCCACTACAG
The DNA here is from genome assembly GCA_917880005.1 of Nanger dama. Taxonomy (NCBI): domain Eukaryota; kingdom Metazoa; phylum Chordata; class Mammalia; order Artiodactyla; family Bovidae; genus Nanger; species Nanger dama. The sequence goes on along the minus strand of CAKJTW010000003.1, from coordinate 17,941,018 downwards.
CTTTCTGAATCATGGCAAAACCATTACATCTGAGAAGTATGCTCATCAAATCAACAAGATGCACCAAAAACTGCAATGCCTGCAGCCATTATATCTGAGAAGTATGCTCATCAAATCAACAAGATGCACCAAAAACTGCAATGCCTGCAGCCAGCTTTGGTCAGCAGAAAGGGCCCAACATGATACAACCACCACTTCAAAAGTTGAACAAATTGGGCTATGAAGTTTTGCCTCATCCAGCATATTCACCTGACCTCTCAGCAACTTACTACCACGTACTTCTTCAAGCATCTCAAAATTTTTGCAGGGAAAATGCTTCCACAACCAGCAGAATGCAGAAAATTCTTTCCAAGAGTTCATTGAATCTCAAAGCACGGATTTTTATGTTACAGTAATAAACAGATTTATTTCTCATTGGCAAGAATGTGTTGATTATAATGGTTCATGTTTTGATTAATAAAGATGTGTTTGAGTTATAATGATTTAAAATTCATAGTCCAAAACCACAATTACTTTTGTACAACCTAATAGTATATTCACAGAAGTATGCAACTGCTGTGACAATCTAATTTTGGAATATTTCCATCACCCTAAAAAGAAGCCACATAACCATTAGCTGTCACTCCTATTCCCCCAGTTCCACTTCTGAATCAGCCCTAAGTGATTGTTAACCTACTTTTTGCCTCTGGATTTCATTCCTTTTTATTGCCAAATAATATTCCACTATATGGATATGTCACATTATTCATCAGTTGGTGGACATTTGGGTATGTCCACTTTTTGGCTATTATGAAAATGCAGCTATGAACATTTGTGTGCAAGTTTTTGTGCCATCATTTTAAACTTTTGATGTGGGATGTGTTTGTGTAAGTTTTGCATTGGACTCTGGATATAATTTTAACTAGGTGTAAGTACAATATATATCACCCAGTATGTAAATCAGTTCAGTTCAGTCACTCAGTCATGTCTGACTCTTTGTGACCACATGGACTGCAGCACACTAAGCTTCCCTGTGCATCACCAACTCCCGGAGCTTGCTCAAACTCATGTCCGTCGAGTCAGTGATGTCATCCTCAGCTGACAATGGTGATAAATCTTATCCTCTGTCATCCCCTTCTTCTCCTGCCTTCAATCTTTCCCTGCATCAGAGTCTATTCCAATGAGTCAGTTCTTTAAGTCAGGTGGCCAAAGTACTGGAGTTTCAGGTTTAGCATCAGTCCTTCCAATGAATATTCACGACTGATTTCCTTTAGGATTGACTAGTTTGATCTCTTTGCAGTCCAAGGGCCTCTCAAGAGTCTTCTCCAACAACACAGTTCAAAGCATTGATCTTCAGCATTCAGCTTTCTTTATAGTCCAGTAATATCTAAATACATTTTGCTTAAACTTATAGATAACCGTTTATTGATCTTTCCTTTGTATTCTTGAGTCACTCAGAAACTGAGTAAGCAAAAACTTATATGAGTCTTTTTGATTTCACCATTCTCAGTATTGGATTCCATTTCAAAGGACTCTAGAGTTGGATATTTCATATCTTGAGCTAGGATGGAAAATAGCATATTGTGAATCTGTTTGCAGTTGGCTGACTATAATGGCTAACTGACAGTAATAGGTCATACCCTCTGTTTTTTTTTTTGTTTCTTTGTTTTTCCTGCGCCAGGTCTTTGTTGCTGCACATGAGCTTTTTCGCTAGTTGCAGCATGTAGGTTTCTCTCGTTATGGAGCATGAGCTGTAGAGAGTGTGGGCTCAGAAGTAGTGCCTCATGGACTTAGTTGCACCATGGCATGTGGAATCTTAGTCCCTCAACCAGGAATCAGATTCACGTCCCCTGTATTGGAAAGCAAACTCCTAACCTCTTGGAGCACCAAAGAAGTCCCATGTTTTGTTGTTATTTTTAACCTTGGTCATATATTCTTATTTTGTTTTTGCATAGAGTAAAACTTTGAAAGAATAGAATGCTTCTGGCACATAGAGATTCATTTCTTTATTGACATTTAACCTCAGGAATAGATACATCATTGATTATACAGATGAAGTGAATGTACCCAGTAACTCAAGCTGAACTTGGGCAGTCATTAAGAAGGTAATTCAAAGAATGTAATTAATGTTAGAAATATTTAAGTGTTTTATTCACATTGTCTTCTGGCCTTTGACTCACCTCTGGATTTATTAGAAATAATACTCCTCAATCAAATCAGAACTAGATTACTAGGGACTTAATAAATAGTCTTTATTTAAAATAAACTTTTAGCATGCTTCTCTACTGTCCAAAAAATAAGTGTTAGGTTTGTTTGGTTAAAGGAATGCTAGTTTATTAGAACCAACATGAATAGAGAGGAAAAGACTAATCTAAAATGTGATTTTTAGGTAGAATTAGTTCAGGTTGATCTTAGAAACACAGAATTTTTAACTCATTAAGGTAGTATCCTCCACCCTGGATTTCATAAATTATGTCTTTTGAATAAGAAATAAAAACATTTAAAACTTTTAAGAGAGGAGAAGGAAATGACAACCCACTCCAGTATTCTTGCGTAGAAAATCCCATGGACAGAGAAGCCTGGCGGTCTACAGTCCATGGAGTCACAAAGAGTCCAACATGACATAGCAACTAAACAACAATATCTGTTAGTTAATTTGGTGGGGCAGAATTCTTTTAAGCAACAATATCTGTTAGTTAATTTGGTGGGGCAAAATTCTTTCACAATGTACTGTGCTTAGAATATCTTACAGTTTTATTTGTCAATTATACCTCAGCAAAGCTGCAAAAATTTTTTTAATAAATTTTAAGGGAATTCCTAGGCGATCCAGTGGTTAAGACTTCACAGTCTCGTTAGTGATGGCCCAGGTTCGAACTTTGATCAGGGAACTAAAATCCCACAAAACCCACAGTACAGCCAAAAAAACCTTTACGAAATAAAACTTTTAAAATAAATGCATAGTAAATGTTTCTATTTTTTCAAAAATCTTGTGAAAACATGTCTTAAAACTCAACTTGGGAGCAAATCACTAGACTTAATTGTGGTTTGTTTGATGATGGTCACGACTTTTGCTTAACCGAATATGGTGAATAATTATAATTGGTTTGTTTCTGCCAGATTTGCGTAGATCAAATTTGTAACTTGTTTAATTTCTTAAAGCAGGGCCATTTCTTTTACTACTTGTGGTAGCCACAAGAAGTCCCAAACGGTTTTGGGAATTAAGAAAGTACTTAGAATTTATTCTAAGATTTATTTCATAATGTTCACTTGCATTTTTACCCCAGTGGCCTAGTGGAAAGCATTTAAAAAGAGCTGTCCTTAGTTTGCCAAGTTGTTCCTAGATATTGTATTCCTGAAGGATCACTTCAAATATCACTCCTTTTCTAAAGCTTTTCCTGTCCATCCAACCCAAACCTTCTGCAGATTTGATTGACCCCATGTCTGTCTTTGTAATGTATTGTGTACTCCTTTTATAGCTTGAATGACATTGCTGCTGCTGCTAAGTCGCTTCAGTCGTGTCCGACTCTGTGCGACCCCACAGACGGCAGCCCACCAGGCTCCCCCATCCCTGGGATTCTCCAGGCAGGAATACTGGAGTGGGTTGCCGTTTCCTTCTCCAATGTATGAAAGTGAAAAGTGAAAGTGAAGTCGCTCGCTCAGTCGTGTCCAACTCTTAGCAACCCCATGGACTGCAGCCCACCAGGCTCCTCCGTCCATTGGATTTTCCAGGCAAGAGTACTGGGGTGGGGTTGATAATTATTTATTTTCCAGTCTGTCTTCTGCCAGATTCTCAAATTTAAGGATTGTATTATAACCTTAACACTAAGTATAATGCATGGCACTAGAAATTAAGCTGAAGTTTTGATAAAAAATTCTAATCCTTGGCTGAATTTTAATTTCTCCTTTTATGGCTCATAGAGAAGATATTGTCACTTTTCTGCATTTAGTTTTATGGTAAGAAGTATGCTTTATGATCATAATTTTAACCAATTAAAATTTTATTAATAATTCTTTTAGTAATGAATTAGAACTGGAGACAAAATCAAAGAGTCTGGGTAAGATAGGTTGCTGTTGTATTCAATCGTGTCTGATTCTTTGCAGTCCCATGGGCTGCGGCCCACCAGGTTCTTCTGTCTATGGAGTTTTTCCAGCAAGAATACTTGAGTGGGTTGCCATTTCTTCAGGGGATCTTCCAGACCCAAGTATCGAACCTGCATCTCTGGTATCTCCTGCATTAGACAGGCAGATTCTTTATCACTCACCACCTGGGAATCCCAGGTAAGATAGGTTAGTGGTCCTCAAACTTTGAGTTTGCATCGGAATCACATTTAGAAAACTAAGATCAATGGCATCCAGTCCCATCATTTCATGGCAAAAATAGATGGGGAAACAATGGAAACAGTGACAGACTTTATTTTCTTGGGCTCCAAAATCACTGCAGATGGTGGCTGCACCCATGAAATTAAAAGATGCTTGTTCCTTAGAAGAAAAGCTATGACAAATCTAGACAGAATATTAAAAAGCAGAGACATTACTTTGCCGACAAAGGTCCGTCTAATCAAAGCTATGGTTTTTCCAGTAATCGTTAATGAATGTGAGAGTTGGACCATAAAGAAAGCTGAGCGCCGAAGAATTGATGCTTTTGAACTGTGGTGTTGGAGGAGACTCTTGAGAGTCCCTTGGACTGCAAGGAGATCCAACCAGTCCATCATAAAGGAAATCAGTCCTGAATATTCATTGGAAGGACTGGTGCTGAAACTTAAGCTCCAATCCTTTGGCCACATAAGGAGAAGAGCCGACTTACTAGAAAAGAGCTGCCACAACTACTGAAGCCCACACACCATAGAGCTCATGAGCTGAGATGAGAGAAATCACTGCCATGAGAAGTCCTCACACCGCAAGGAAGAGGAGCCCTGCACTCTACAACCAGAGAAAGCCTGCACACAGCAAGGGTGACCCAACATAGCCAAAAGTTAACAAATAATTTTAAAAAAATAATAATAATGGGCATGTCAGAAGAACTTGTTGACTAGTTGAGGAAACAAGTTTAGAACTCTGACCTTTGATTTTTGTGGCCAGTGATCTAGCACCTATAAAATGCTTCTTTTTCTCTTTCACTTCTTTATTTGCTTAAGTGCAAATAAAATAAATGAAAAATACGTTTTAAATTTAATTATTAAACATTATAGTAAATGTTTATGTACTGTCTAACCAGATTTCCCCTTATATTTTGCCATGTTGATCACACATAAGTTGTTTTTAAGATCTTAAATTATCACCTGTACTGTCAATGAAAGAGTGTTTTTTCATTCAGTATATGCTTACTATAGGGCTTCCCTGGTGGATCAGTGGTAAAGAATCCACCTTCAAATGCAAGAGACGTGGGTTCGATCCCTGGGTTGGGAAGATTCCTTGGAGAACGAAATGGCAAACCCACTCCAGTATTCTTGCCTGGGAAATCCCATGCACAGAGGAGCCTGGTGGCCTATAGTCCATGGGGTCACAAAAGAGTCAGACACAACTGAGTGACTAAACAACATGCTTATTATGTTAACTATATATAGATTAAACTCTATATATAGTTACTATATATAATCTATATTTTAAACTATATTAAACTATATGTTCTAATTCACAAATATAAATAAGATTTTTCAGAAACATCAAAACTGGATATTTGAAAAACACAGAAGGTTAACTAGCTGTAATTTCAACTCACAAGTAAACTAACCACTACCATATAGTTAGGGACCTGGGCCCTTGGCCCCTTTAATCAACAGAAATTGATACAAGGCCAGATAAGAATTCTAGTCAGGGCTTCATTAGGGCTGTGCTGCAGCATGAGGTGGGGAATGCAAGGAGCAGGTACTCTTGCTCTCTCCCCAGAGGAGCTGCTTGGGTCCCTAAAGGGGATAGCAACAGGGGCAGGAGGCATAGCTTAGGTGATCTGCCCACTCCTGGTGACACTGTGTGCAGGGATCCTGCACAGTACCCTGCTTTTACTCTCAGCCCCTCAGAAATGGCACTTGGTCCCAGGTCCTTTTTGTATCCTCTTGTTCATAACTGCCCCAGCTGTGCACTCCTGCAATTGTTTTCAGTCCATTATTGTTTCTTTGTATTCTGTTGCTCAGAGAGATGTTAGTCCAGGTGCAAGCACTCTGGTTAAAGGACCCAGGTCCCTTTAACATGACTACCTAGGTAGTCACATCATACAATCAAGTTCTCACCTTGTGTGTTCTCACCTTCTTTTGCAAGAAATTCAGGGATTTTCCTAGTGGTCCAGTGGCTAAGAATCCACTTTGTAATGTAGGGGACTCAGGTTCAATCCCTAATCGGGGTACTAAGATCCTGCATGCCGTGGATATACTAAGCCCATGCACCACAACTAAAGATCCCTCACGCTGCAATGAAGATCAAAGATCCTGCTTGCCACAACTTAAGACCTGATGCAGCCAAATAAATAAATATTGTTTTTTTAATTCATAATCAAGTGAAAACAGTAAGTGTTGTACATTTGTACTACTACATGATTTTAAAGGAAAAAGATTTTTAAATTAAGCCTTGCTGGATGAATATTATCAGTGAAATTCTCTTGGTCATGTCCGATTCTTTGCAACCTCATGGTATTCTCCAGGCCAGAACACTGTGTTAATTTCTGTTGTAGTGACCTAAAGCTTTTTTGATTCAAAAATTTCAATTCAAAACTCAATAAATGAGTAACCAAGGACTTATTCTTTCCACCTCCCAAAGAATTTTGTAGGAACAAAATGTTGAGCAAGAGAGCCACACTTGTAGCTTTATGAATAAATTGAAAATTGTGCTCTTAAATTTGTCAGTGTGGTTCCTTAAATAATTAAGAAAGGTTGGAAGGCAGCAGGTTCGTATCATTAGGCTTAACCTGAGTAAGATTTGGTGGACTTTAAAAAATGTTATCTGCTTTTGATCGTTTGGTCATGTGTAATTTGTTCCCCATCCAAGGAATTTAACGATGGAAATAAACATCCATGACATAAAAACTCACCCCCTTTCTCAAGCTTTTTCTGTCTATCCATTTCCAAGCCCTCTGTATAATTAATTGTCCTCATCTCTGTTCCCTGGCCTACTCTTCATTGTATTATGATATGCAGTGATAATGAGAAAAAGCTATATTTCCAGAAAAGCAGTTGGTGAAGTTTGCTTTTTATTATGAAGATTTTGCAAACGTTACTATAGTGAGAACGCTATAATGAATTTCACATACCCATCCCCAACTTCAGTCAGCTTTCTGCTATTCTTGTTTTATCTCTGCCCTCTTATATCACACTTTTGTTGTAGTTGTGTTGTTGGCTGGAGTATTTCAAAGCAAACCCTAGTGCCATGGCATTCATAAGTACTTTAGTATGTATCTCTAACCAAGAAGCCCTTTTAAAAAAACACAATTATTACACTAAACAAAATAAAATAATAATTCCTTAGTAACATAATCCTTGTCCAGTTTGGCTAATAACTGTTTTTCACAATTGGTTTGTGTGAGTTGATATCTGGAGAAGGTCTGCACATTTGCATTTGGTTGACGTCAGACTTCAGCCTCTTAATCTTCTCTATAAATGGGCACTCCCTTTTCTTCTAACCCCACCAGTGCTATTTAATTGTTGAGGAAACTAGGTTGTTTGTCTGGGAAGATCTCCTGCATTTTAAATTTGGATGATTTTTATCCTAGTTGTAGCATTTCACATTTTCCTTTTTTCTCCCCAAATTTCATGCAGTCTAGTAGAGTTAGAGAATGAAGTGATTTTGGAATCAGTCTTTTTGGAAAGAATGGTTCATACATGTACTTGCTATTGCTGCATATCAGAAAGCATAAGACCTTCATTTGTTCCAGTTTCAATGAGGATCATTAGGTTTAGATGGTATAAATCTGATCTCTTTCATAATAAAAATGATAATTATCATCAAAAGCTATTTGGTTTTCCTGAAATATAGTCCAGAGAGTAAAGGCAGGAAAAAAGATTGATTTTCCCCCCTTTACTTACTGATTTTCAGAACATGAGATGAGTTGAAATAAATAAGGACTTTTAAGAAACATTATAGGTATTTATATTTAATATATTTCTAACTACTATAATTATTATTCTTTCTGACAGTCAGAACAGTCCCATCTTTAGTTAGTGGACACCCCTTTTTTTTGTGACTCCCGTGTTGTTTGACATGACTCTAGTAATCTTTGGTAACTTCCTTCCTTTTAGCATGTCAGGATATTCTGTGTTCATTTACTTCTTCAGACTTAGAATCTCATCCTTATCTCCAAGTAACCTTGGTTCCTTTTAGTAGAAATCTAAGTACTAAGAGTATTCCTTAGTACTGAACTGTCAGGCTTCTGGGCTTTTTCCATGGACAGAGTTGGTAAATGAGTGTTGTTTTGTTTTTTAAAAGAAAAAGAAGTTGTATTCCTACTAATATGCCTAGTTCAAATTAAAAATGTTTAAGGGTATTAATTGATTTTAAAATTTTTAAATTTTATTGAAGTATGGTCGATTTACAGTGTGTTAGTTTCAAGTGTATAGCGAAGTGATTCAGTTATACTTTCTTTTGTAGATTCTAGTTTCATTTATAACATTTTTGATTTTTATTTTTTTGAAATGTGCGGGCTTCGCATTGCAGTGGCTTCTCTTGTTGCAGAGCACAGGCTCTAGGGCATGTTGTCTTAGTAGTTGCAGCTCCGAGGCTCAATAGTTGTGGTACACAGGCTTAATTGCTCCGTAGCATGTCGGATCTTCCTGGATCAAGGATTGAACCCATGTCTCCTGCATTGGCAGGTGGATTCTTTACCACTGAGCCACCAGTTCAGTTCAGTTCAATCGCTCAGGCGTGTCCGACTCTTTGCAGCCCCATGAACTGCAGCACGCCAGGCCTCCCTGTCCCATCACCAATTCCCGGAATTCACCCAAACCCATGTCCATTCCATCCAACTATCTCATCCTCTGTCGTCCCCTTCTCCTCCTGCCCTCAATCTTTCCCAGCATCAGCGTCTTTTCAAATTGAGTCAGCTCTTCGCATCTGGAGACCAAAGTATTGGAGTTACAGCTTCAACATCAGTCCTTCCAGTGAACACCCAGGACTGATCTCCTTTAGGATGGACTAGTTGGATCTCCTTGCAGTTCAAAGGACAATCAAGAGTCTTCTCCAACACCACAGTTCAAAAGCATCAATTCTTGGACGCTCAGCTTTCTTTATAGTCCAACTCTCACATCCATACATGACTACTGGAGAAACCATAACCTTGACTAGGCGGACCTTTGTTGGCAAAGTAATGGCTCTGCTTTTTAATATGCTGTCTAGGTTGGTCATAAGTTTCCTTCCAAGGAGTAGCGTCTTTAATTGCTGCACTCACCATCTGCCGTGATTTTGGAGCCCAGAAAAATAAAGTTAGCCACTGTTTCCACTGTTTCCCATCTACCTGCCATGAAGTGATAGGACCAGATGCCATGATCTTAGTTATCTGAATGTTAAGCCACCAGGGAAGCCTGCAATTTAAGATTTCTTTGTGCCTCATTTATATCTTTAGGATATCTACTTGTAGGGATATAGTCAGAATATGTCTTTTAGAATTATTTAAACTTGTACTGTGTGGTTATGCCAAATTTCAGAGATTCAAGTTATTTCTAGTTTATTTCCAATTTTAGAGATTGCTTTTTTTCTATTTAATGATTTTTTTTTTTTTTGGCCATGCCACAATGGCTTTGTGGATCTCATTCCCTGACCAGAAAACTAACCTGTGCCCCCAGCAGTGGAAGCACAGGATCTTAACTGCTGGACCACCAGGGAAGTCCCTAATGAATTTTTTTAATGTATAAAATATTTATATAGTGTCCAAAAGTAAAATGTATAAAATAAAGTACAAAGTGTCTGTTTCTACCTCTGTCCTGCCCTCTGGTCTTTTTCCTCTCCTAAGTAACCATCTTTATTAGTAAAAAGTAATACTAAATATTATCCTTCCATTATTTCTTTTGAAAATGTAAGTGAATATACCTATGTATTTCCCCATGTCCTAATTTTCCACATAAGGTAATCTACTATCCACACCTTGCTTTTTCCCTGCATATTTCCAGGGCAACATGTTCTGGAGATGGCTCCATAGCAATGTATAGGTCTCTTCTTCGTTCCTTCTTACAGCTGAACAGTACTCTATAATAAGGAGTCCCCTCCATAAAGATGGACATTTGGGTGTTTCCAGTCTTCAGTTATTGCAGATAGTGCTGGAATGAATAGGAATATGAATACCCTATTTAATATTTTAGTTGGTTTACCTTTGGATAGCTACCTAGAAGTAAAATTGCTGAGTTAAAGGGTATAAAAGCATAGGTAATTTTACTGGGGCAAAATTTCTTATACACAGTGTTGAATTAAGAGTTGAAACAGAAGTAGAGTTCCTCTTTCCTCATATATGAATAGATTATTTCAGTAGATATATATAGCTGACCACCTACCACGTGCCTGGTATTGTTCTGGTTACCAAACAAGATAGAGGAGTCTCCACAGAACTTCATGGAGCATGTAGGTAAATAAAGTTAATTTCAAATTTTGGTAAGTGCTGTGAAGGAAGTAAATGTGTTGACATGAAAGAGAGTAACCAAGAGTACTCACTTTGGATAAGGTGGCCATGGAAGGCCTCCTTAAAAGGTAACATTTGAACTGAGATTGGACATTAAAAAAATGAGTAACATTGCCATTTATAGACTTTCCTACTATGTGCCAGACAATATAAAGGCTTTTCTTACCTCATTTTATCTCACAAGACTCTGTAGTGTCTATTTTATAATTCCCATTTTATGAATGAGAGAATTGATGCTCAGAAAAATAATTTGCTCAAGATCTTAAAACTTGTAAATGGGGAGCTGGGAATCAAGCTGGGAGCTTTGAATCAAGGCTGCTGCTGCTAAGTTGCTTCAGTCGTGTCCGACTCTGTGCGACCCCATAGACGGCAGCCCACCGGACACCCCCGTCCCTGAGTTTCTCCAGGCAAGAACACTGGAGTGGGTTGCCATGTCCTTCTCCAATGCATAAAAATGAAAAGTGAAAGTGAAGTCTCTCAGTCATGTCCGACTCTTTGCAACCCCGTAGACTGCAGCCTACCAGGCTCCTCTGTCCATGGGATTTTCTAAGCAAGAGTACTGGAGTGGGGTGCCATTGCCTTCTCCGGAATCAAGGCTAGACCCATCTAATTCCAAAGCCAGACAAGAGAAACCGTTTTTACTGTATACATTGTCTCTCTTTACCAGAAAGAAAGCAGAGAACACCGAGTTAACATTATAAATGGTTTAGTTTCTTGTTTTAACTTGGCAGAAATACAGTGTTTCTTCTTTTTTTTTCTGTTTACATTTACTACTGAATGACTACAAATACATGTAATCAAAATACATGTGCTTATTTTCTGTGGGAATATTTTTTATGTAAGCAAATAGAAAAACATGTCTTCTTGTCTAAGTTAAGTAAAACAATTTCAATATCTGTTTTTATTGTTTTCAATTTAATTATGGTTCTCTGTTTAAAATACTGTAGCAAAAATATCCCTCAGATATTTCTAGCCTATTAAAATGATGCCCCTTCTAAGTATCCTATTTATTTATTTCACAGATATTAAAATCTATATTCAAGGTATTTTATAGTGTATATTTGAAATAACTTCACTAAATGAAATAACCAAAACATGCAAGGTTCTGTAAATAGCCATTAAATTTTAGGGGGAAATTTTTTTCTTGTACCAGCACTTTACTGAGCACCTAAGTGTACCATCTAAGGTCTTATAACAACTGACTCAGGTAGGTACTAAACCTCCATTTTACAGATGAAGGAACTGAGGCATAGAGAGGCTACATAATTTACCTGAGATCACTATCTAATAAGTGATAGATGCAGACCTAAAGTTCAAATCCTTTGCTATCGTACGTTTTTCTGTATCATATATAATATATTAAAAAGTCCTATCAAACAACAAGGAAGTAGGGAAATATATATTTCCTTGCTGGTGAGTTAAGTCCATACTACCATCCTGTGAACATGCATGAAGATACATAGACATTTTCTTTAGTGTCTTAAACTGAAACTACCTGCAGTTAAAACTCAAGATTCTAATTTTACAAACCAAGCCACCTCTAACAAAATTAAAATAAAATTACATTATCCCCTGGCTTAAAGAAAAATTCTCCAGTAACTATAGAAGTGCTGTGGTATGAAGACAGCATCTTAAATCTCCATGTAAGTCATACACAAAGTGTTATTGCAGTGAAAAATAGTGGCGTGAATAATACCTGCTCACAGCCCAAGACACTTGATGTATCTTGGACCTCAGTGTTTGTTGGATTTTGCAATTTCATGAACAAGATTTGTATTTTTTTAAAGTTCTATATTTCTATGTGTCCCACTTGATGTTAAATCTGTATTCTTAGATTGTAGCGTTCCATTAAAAAATATAAATAATCTCAGCCCCTCCTCCCTCCTCCCCTCCCCCCCACACTCATTTTGTATAATATGGTAATGATATCACCGTAGCAGTAATTACGGGTCATCTTCATTTCTTTCATCTCTGCCTGTTCTGATGGCTTCATTCCTTTGACGGAAAAGATTTGGCTCTGGGTGCTATGATTATTTTGTTAAGCGTTATTCGAATAGACAGGAGTGAGAGAAATTAATCAATCCAGATGCAATTAGCATCATGTTTAACCCAGTGATGGACGTCTCAAGGTGAAACAGCTAGGGGAGTTTCAGACATTATTATTCAATCCAGTGGTTCTTATCTAAATTATAATCAAGAGAGGTTTTTATTGGCCTCACAGTGTGAAGATGTAACTCTTTCCCTGGCCTGGGGGTCAGGAAGACTGGGGCCTGCATCCTCTGTAGACGTGTGCTACTGCCAGCACCCTGAGGTGGGGATGAGTAGGAGAGTTGTCTTAATGTCCAAGCCCTTTGAAATTTATCTACGCTGGGATCCTGGTCTGATTTTCCTGGGAGTGGGATATTGCCTGTGAATAAATTACTCTAACTTGGGGCAAAATATTTTGTGTCCTGATGAAGTCACTTTGACTCCTCACTCTTTCTTAACCTTTACATGATAGATTATTATTGCTATACTTACTTTATGAATGAGGAAATTAAGGCTGTGTGAATCTACTAGCCTTTGGTCATAGTAAGTGTTTCACCACAGTCTATATTAAGTACAGTCCCTGAAGTGTGAATGTTCTGTGAAAATTTATGAGCATTTAATAAAAATTTGCCCCAAGAGTATTAATCCATTGTTTTGATCTCATTGCCTTTCACTCAGTTGAGTTCGTCCTTGAAAGGGAACCAAGTGAAATAGGCCTGTGGGCCCTCTGGAGAGGAAACACCACAAACAAGAAGTTGTTTGGTCTCATTTCTTGAACACAGATCTTTGGGGTCACTTGTTGTTTTGGTTTGTTTTTTAGTAGGGAGAAGGACGATAAAAGGATTGAATACTTGAAATCTTGTCTTCTTTTGCTTTTAAAGAGGGCAGTACAGGGAGAGTTGATGGAGAAACACAGGCTTTTGCTTGAATACATTTTTCAAATACCTGACAATTAAGATTCTTCTAGTTTTGCTTTCAATCTTCAGGCATCATGGCTGACACTTCCCATATTTTATGTTCCTGCTTGATGTTTTATATTCTGAGAATAAATCTGTTGGCTGGATATTTCTTTTTTTTTCCTCCGTTGTGAAAAGCCATTAAAATTATTTTCCATATTGGAACTGTCCAATGCGTTTACCTGTATGTTGAGTCCTGGCTTTTCTTTTTATATTACTTCTTAGATAAAACAGTCTCTGGAAATTACCCTTACTGAGTTTTAAAAAAAAATGTTTGACATAAAATTATCTTTTCTGAATTCAGTGGAGAGAACCCGCTTCTTAACCAAGCCACCCTTTTGGAAGAAAAATCCTGTTAGAGAGACAGAACACTCTATAGAAACAGAATCTGGAAAGTGTGCCCCCAGAAGAATTTTTTGAGAATTCTTAGGATGAAGATTTTCATAGTCAATGATAAGTTTGGTCACAGAGGTAGCACCCAGGCTGTTCTTTTCTTAGATATGTATTTCATTGTCCTTTTGAAATGCTTATGCCCAGGGAATTTTGGGCAAAGGCCTCTGTCTGCTTTCAAAGGCTGCTTTTATATAGAGAAAAGAGAAATGTCTACCACATACTCTTACTTGGGTTGACTCTCCCATGAGTTGATTAAGGATAGTCTGTGGACCTTAGTACAATTATACCATTTTCTGAGGGCCACCAGTGTTGTAATGAGGTCCCAGGAGCCCTTCTCATCCAGGGACTTCATGCCCAGTTCATAGCACCTTCTGTTCTTGACAGTGGCCCCAGCCCCTGCTGCCCTCACATCAGAGGCATTAAAAAGTACCTAGTCCTTGACTTGAATTATCGATCACTTAGTGGTAGGTTTTGTGCGGAGGTCTCACTGGAGCATGGTGAGGTGTCTCAGCCTCACAGCCTGCTCGGGCACTGCTCTGTTGTAAGCCGGCTCTATGCCAGAGTGACAGGAAACCCTCCCCTCCCCATGCCTGTGAGAGAGACATTGGCTCTGTGACTCACATCGGTTTCCTGTGTTCTCCTCTGATGCGCCAGGATACCCGCGAACTGCTGGCTAACTGTCTTCAAGGCCACTTCTCATTTCTGGAATTTTCCCTCACACCTAGAGCCCTGTAGGTTGGGTCTCTGCGTGACTAAGCTGTTCACCCGCCGCCTTCGTGCTTCTCTCCTGCACCGTGCACACTGATGACCACCAGGTCCCTCTTCATTGTTAGGAAACTTTCAACCAAAACTGTAATCAAATAAATGGCACATCATTTCCACAAAGTATCTTCTATAAATCTAGTTAAATAGATAACCATTTAACACATTGATTTAAACCAAACTAACTAGGGTTTTATGTGCTCCTTTTTACTAGAAGGAGCTGCTCTTATAGTTAAGGAAGACTGCTGCCCCAACGATTATCCAGGCTTGAGCCTCCAGAGTAAACCTGTTACACAAATGCAAGACAGCTGTGTTTCCCTTCACGTTTGAGATCTTTTAAAAATAAGTAGTTCATCCCATTTTTGCCACTCCTGGTGCTGCTTGTATGCTCGGTCGGGACTGACCTGGTACCTCTTTTGTGACATGGCAGCTGAGGAGATGCCATTGTTTCTTGTGGCCGATGGATGCCCAAGGAAGGAGTCATCATATTAATGAAAACTAAGAACAGTCATCCTGTTAATTTGAAGGTGGCAGGGCAGGACAGTTCTGTGGCACACAGATTAAGCATATACCGCTTAGTTAACTAATGAAGGTTTGCTGTGAAAGATAGGGTTTGTCAATCAGGTAGATTAGATTCCAATTTAATGGGCAGCCAATTCATGAAGCAGACACACTGTAAGAGCGAAATAACTTACTGGAATATGAAAGACAAGAGCTGAATGAGCACACCACTGATGAGGAAGGGGGACTGTCACAGAACCAGAATTCTGCCCCATTTGTTGTCAATCAAAACATAACATTGGTCATTTAGGGGTTTTTTTGTTTTAAAGGAATATGCTCGTGTACATCACCAGTTACTTGAAGTGCAGTAATAAAGAAGTGAGAAAGGAATACACGAAAGAACAGAGAAATCCATACTGTACTAGCCAAGATGCAGTCGGTGTGTTCCAGCAGCAGACAGGAGGTATCTGCTTTGAAGGGAACTTGCTCTTTACTCCAGAAGTCAGTTCCCTCAGATCAAGAAGACATGCTCAGCTAGAAGACTGCAGTTCGGTTCTCCCACATCCTCATTGCTACAGTATGGCTTTTTCTATTTTTTTCCTATATGCCTTCCTCACTCTTTACTGTACTTCAAGTAACTGGTGATATAGATGAGCATATTACCCACCCCCTTTAAAAAAAAAAAACAACTAAATACAATGTTATGTTTTGATGGACAACAACTGGGGCAGAATTCTGGTTCTATGACAGTCCCCTCCTTTCCTCCATCAGTGACGTGCTCATTCAGCCCTTGCTTTCATATTCCAGTAACTTATTTTGCTCTCACTGTTTAACAGAAAACAAACAAAAATCCTTGCATACAATTCTCCTGTTCAATTGGAGAATTTTTAAAATATTTTTCACTTTATCATTGTAAAACCCAAGGCGGTTTTTAACTTTTTGTACATTAGCTGTTATGTGTAGGGCAATCTGTCTTAAAGCAGGGATAAATTGCTCTAAGAGAAATGAATCCTTGATAATTTTCCCATTAAGCATCTTGTGGCTTAAATAAACTTCCTGTTTGACATGAAAGAAAGAGTCATATAGTAGCTAGCATTTACCAAATGCCTGTGTGACCCTTGTATTAACCCCACCTTGAACAGATGAGGTGTTTGAAACACAGAGAGATGACTCTGGCGACTTGCCCGCAGTGGCTCAGGCTCAGTATGGGAGCTGGGATTTTGAATCTGAGCCTGGCTAATGCGAAAACCCTGCTCTTGGGAATTCCCTGGCAGTCCAATGGTTAGGACTCCACGCTTGCACTGCTGAGAGCCTGGGTTCAGTCCTTGGTCGGGGAACTAGTCCCGAAAGCTGCATGGCGCAGCCAAAAATTAAAACAAAAGCCCCGCTCTTTTCACACTATGCTGTCTCCTTTGTTTCCTGGCCATTCATATTAGAGTCTCCTGAACAGTCTGTTGTTGCTCTTCAGGATGTGAGAGAACCAGTGAAAAGTAACTCTCCTCTACCTCACTAATATTTTTAATTATATTGAGGCACAGAAATATTTAAAATAGTCTGCATTAGAACTGAAAACCAAATGCTGTGAGTTTCTTCCATTTCATTAAAAGTTACTTAATCTTTCGATTGTTTCCTGTCTTAAAGCCAAGCAGAATTTTATCAGGCAATTGCCTCAAAGTTATAATCTGGAAAATCTTTCTGTAATGAAACCCATATGTCATGGGCGAAAGGTGCAGAGCCCTGGCAGAGAGGGCTGGTCTCGTGAGAGCTTGTGCACCCAATCTCAGTTAACCAGGGTGCCTCTGGTAATCCCTCATCCCCTCACAGGTGAGAAATCAATCTGTACCACTGAAATCTTTTTCAACCAGCCACCAGAAAATTTACTGCAGAGAAGGCAGTTTGGGGATAGTCACTGTGGATAGGGAGTCAGAGGCAAGGCTGAGTATAGGCTGGAGGAATTGGAGAGTCTAGAGAAGAGATTACATTCGAGCACACACCACCTTCACTGCAAGCAGGATGGAGCCCTCCCTTCAGCCCTGACCTCTCTAACTTGTACTCAGGTATTTACAACTGCCGTGAACCTGACAGCCCTAGGGAACCTGTGAAGGGGTAATAGAACCGACATCAACCTGGAAGTTGATTTTAGTTTATCCATTTGTTGTCTTTAAATGTGTACACGTTGTCCCCTGTCTCTCACTCCACAGCAGTTCACATGTTCACCCTTTGGTGAGAGTCTTGATTGTGGCTTTCTCAGTTTATGGTCTGTGCCTAGCCTAGCAGGGCCCGTAAATCACAACTTGATGTGGAGATCGTGCTTCTCTTCTGCACAGCATACACTGTGGTGGCTAAGGACCAATGGATCCCTCTTGGCTTAATGATTAGACTGTGGTAGCAGTGTTGCCTTTCTGTTGAGTCTTATAATCATAAAGAATTAATCTGGAACTAGAAGATAGTTAAGAAACAGTGTTGACTCCAGATAAAACTCTAGCAATTTTATTGTCCCCAGGACGGTCTTCTGAAATATTGTGGGGGAAAAGAAGCAGGAGAGAAGGCAGAAATCAGAATTGCCAAGCTGAGGAGCATATAATCTTACCCTGACTATTAATGCAAGGATTATACTGAGAAGTAGGGGTGGAACTAGGCAGGAGGACGTAGAAATACCTTCATCTCCTCTGTCAGCAAGCTGTCATCTTCTCTAAAGGTTTTTCCCCAACGAGATTTGAGATCCTTGGTGGGAGTTTTTTAGTGAAATATATTTACATATAAAACCGTACTGGAAGGTGTGTGTGTGTGTGTGTGTGTGTGTGTGTGTGTGTGTGTGTGTATAAGAGGAATACAGAATAGTAGCAGAAGGCTGTCTCTCTACTCCTAATGGGATTTTGTAGCAGCATGTGCGAGTTTGTTTCAGAAGTCAAAAATGAACAGATGTTGGTATAAATTACCTCTGTGTCTGATGTCTTGCAAATTAAAAGCGCGGTTGGCATCACTAAACAATTTCACTAGGTTTGGGGGTGCGGTTAGCGGGCGGTGATTACTGTAGCAGGTCGGTAAGAATCTTCATACTGCAGTAGAACAGGAGAGCCAAGGATAAAGAGATGAGGAATAAAACCAGGGGTATATGAATTAATCAGAGATGTTAACATCGCTGATGACAAGAGAACAGGAGGGCACGTGCTCTGGAGCAGCCGCTGACCCACAGCAATTTCTCTGTGCACAGAAAGGGGTTGGTGCTTAGGGCGTGATTTATAGGGTACAGCCCTCTTTTAGGGAGCAGCTATGTCAGGAATTCGTATATCTCCTATATAGGACCAGCGAGTAGGAAAACTTTCTCCCCTCCCATGTAGAAGATTATGTCTTTTGAATTACTTCTACTTTTACGGTGGTTTTGCTGCAGCTCTGTGTACTTAGATTAGGTTGAAGGGGGAGGAATGATTGAGTGGAAAGGGGTTGTTAAAAAGGATTGGTTAAATTCAAGGAGAGCTTGCCACTGAGAGACTTTGGAATATCCATTTATTTCTCTTTTTAAATCCTTTTGATCCCTTGAATAGATTGGATCTTGTAAAATTACAGGTCTTAAAATATTGGTCATTTTCCCATTTGGGGAAAAAACAGTAAAGAATTGGGTTATATGAAGTGCAAGAGGCAGAAATAATTAGTAAGATCAGTACAGTGCTCTTAGCCCAGGATTTTTGGAACAAGGCTCAGTTCTACCCACTGAGTTTTTTTTTATTACCCAAGTCTGATTTCTAAAGCACCTGCTTCTAGCCATGCTGCAGGATCATTGGATGCTGTGTTTAAGGTCATTAGTAAGCCCTGGAGAATAGACAGAAAAACTATCCAAGGAGGAATAAATGATGAGACCCACTCTGAACAAAAGTATAAGTAGTCATTTCCTGTAGGATCAGGCTGAGGGAAGATTCCAAGAATGGGATGTTTGAGATTGCTAGTCTGCCTTATCACAATCCACTCACTTATTCACTCAGGAAATAACTGCATACAAGGGAAGCAGCAGACTACCAACTTCCTCTGAAAGGTGATGTGTTAATAATATTACCACTGCACAAAGCATGATCATGGCTGAATACCCAAGAGGGCAGAGCAGGTGGCATTAATATGCTACTCATTTTACAGATGAGGAAACTGAGGCTCAGAGATCCTACCCAACTCAAGGTGTCATCCAGCTGCCAAATACTAGAGTTGGAACTTAATTCAGAGCCTGTATTCTCTGAAAGAAGTCCATGCTGCCTCCCCTAGTCAAGAAAACACTTGTTTGGATTTCTACTAGAGTAGTTAGTCCTGTGCCTGGATCTCTCCATAAATCTGGTTTTACTTTCATCAAGGGAAATGACTTCCTGCCAAACAAGCAAGGTAAATTTTAAAAGAGTTCCACAATGTAGAGGGTGGAGCAGTGAGGGTCACTAACAAGTCTTAACTGTTTTTCTGTGAAAGGGAAGGAAACTGACTTTACTGTGTGCCTACTTGGTTCCAGTTCTTTGTGTATCATCACTCATCTAGCCAGCATTTATCAGCAGATACTGGGTTCAGTGCTGTGCTAGGTGCTGGGGATATAAACAATAGTAAAATACTACCTCTGCCCTTGGTTCTTACATGTCCATGAAGGAAGACAATCACATCAACAAGTAATTGCAAGCCTTATAGGAACTTTGTATGTATGGAGTTTGGCATAAACCCACTGAAGGAATGGCCAGTTTGATTTTGGCCAGGGTAAGGTTGTGGGCACTTGAGACAAGACCCAGCACTGGGGCTTCCATTCCTAGTTAATGGGATTTCCTTTTCCTTTGTTGGCGCTTTGAACTTGTGAAAGATGGGGAATGAGTAGACTATAGTTAACTAAAACTTTCCTGTAGTTACAAAGTTTGTACTGTTTTATTTATTTCTTGTAGAACTAAACCAAGAGCTATTCAATATGGGTGGTAGGGGGTGGGAAGTGGGCACCCGTCATCTAGCACCATTTGCTCCGCTGGAAAGGAAAGCACGGAGCCTAGGGTGAAGGTCCTTCAGCAGGTGCCTCCCTAGTCATCTCTCTCCTTTGGAGACATGTCCCTGGGAGGCCAGAGGGCACTGCAGCGTGCTGTGTGTCCACTGTGTGTTTTCAGACTTCTGGACTCCAGGGCCAGCTATAGAAAACTTTCAGCACTATTACATCCATTTAAGGGACGTAAAAAGAGGATCCATTTAAGAGACATCGGGATAAGGATGAAGGGGATTATGCCACATATGATTTTTGAGAATTTGCTTGACTGAGCTAAAACTGGGGGCTTCTGGAGTGGGTCTTGTAATTGAGAAATGTTTTACTTTCATTTTCAGAGCCTCATATGTAGGAAAGTAGCTGTATAAACCCTCTTGTAACTACAGCATTCAAAGATTGATGGTGCTGAAAGTCGGAGAAAGACACATAAACCTTGCCTGGCTATATTAAATATCTAAGGACTGACAATGCCAAGAGAGAGAAGACCAAAGCTCTATAAACCCTACTTTATTACTCCATCCATAGATGAACTGCACTGAGGGAATATAAACCCTGTTATATTACAGTGTCCAGGGACTACCACTCCTGAGAGATGGGGTAAATGATCTCTAATTTTGATTTGAGATTATAAATGTCCAGAGACCAACAATCTAGAAAAGACTGTGATCTTGGTTGGATTTTAGCCTCCAGAAGCAAACCTCCTGAGACAGTGAACATGAGTCTTAGGTTACATTCTTGAGGGAGAGGGGGATTTGCGGGGAGCTCCCTGGTGATTTTTTTTTTAAAGGGTAAATGATAACGATTTCCCCAGTTGGCCTGCACCTTATACTAATTACCAACTTCAGGACAGTGTTGGTAATTACTATAGTTGTCAAGAGTGGTTTGTGTTTCCCTCTTTTGGGAGGTTAGTAGGGATGGAATCTGTTAGGATAGCAAATTTGTATACAATTTATGTCAATGCACATTCTCAAATTAAGTCTTCCTGTGAACCCTTTTTCAGAGTTTAGGTGTTCATTGATCTTTCGTGTACTTTGTGATTCCAGCCAGAGAAATGACACGGGGAAATTCCTCAACATTCTAGAGAAGCCCAAGAAGTAGCAGCTGCTTGTGGACAAGATGTCCTGGGGCCCGGAACCATGCTTCCTTCCCAGTGCAGCTCTGAAGATGCACACCTCACTGCTTCCTGACCAGAGGCCGGAGGGTGCACTCCAGAATTCACCCTCTCCCCTGCTTCTGGCACTCTGCGCCTCTGAGGACGTTCAACAGCAAGAGAAGAATCTGTTCTACCCAAGGATCGGTGCAGTTATTCCATCAGCTTCCAGACTTTGACCGTCTCAACCTCGGATGCTGGTGACACCAGAGAGCTATCATTCTTAAAGGTCAAAGTGCTGCTTTCTGGTTTCCAGAAGTGATTCAGGAGCTCCAGGATCTTACAGTTGATTTGATTCAGTGATGGCAAAGTCAGTTGAGACATGTTGATTGAATGAGTTCCTTTGAATTGTACTTCATCTCTTAGGAAGTATTTATGCTAGGAGATCAGAGGCCAATTAGATTCTGGACCAGTTAGATTCAGGTCAGGGTGCAGTTTGACCTGCAAACCCACCAGTATATACCAGGTTCCAGGAATCCCCAGCTAGAGAAATGCTTTTGAAATTCTACACCTCTCGTGATAGTTGCATCCCCCAATGCCTTCTGTTCCCCACCTCCAAGGCCCCCCATGTGTCTGACTCCAGAGAGCAGGATCCCTATGTACCAAGTCCCTCCTGGGATTAGCTTGTACAGTGAAAGGCGCATGCAGGGTTGCATTGGGTTCTAGATATCAAGACTAGCTTAAAGATGATGGAAAGGACTTTTGAGTTCTGCTTAATCTCTTACAGATTCAAGTGAAAAAGTAGTTATGGCCTGAAAGATAGGAGAAGGGGATTGAGTGCAGGAGTTCCCATTTGATTAAAAACTAGAAATTGTAATTGACCGTATGGGAATGTGCTGTGGAATGGTGGCAGTATTTTACCTGCCCCGCTATCCCATCTCATAGCACAGATTAAATAGTTCACTCATATAACAGAAATACACACACACAAGAGAAAGAATTTCTTGACTCTACAATTCTTATGGAGCTCTTTGTCCATTGTCTATGTTAAGACCTGAAAATCTAGCCCATGTTTAAAATTGATTATAAGTTTTCTCCTTATTTTGTCTTGTAAGTTAGCCCCTACCTTCTGTTATTTTGAGAAGCTCATGGGGTTTCCTAAACTTTATGAAAGAAGATCCACGTGGCAGTAGTGTGTTAGTGTTTAGACGCTAAGGATGTTGTGGTCAAGGTCTGGATGCTGACTGTCTGGCTAGGGCACAGCACTGCTCAGTTTGATAGCTGGTCCATTAGCATTTTCTGACACTTCTGCCTTGTTTCCCATGCTAGAATTAAGGTTGGATTTTTCTTTCATTTGCTTCCTTTGACCATCCATGCAATTTTACTTACTAATCAGGGTGGGTGGACTATAACACAAGACATTAAAAGAGAGTATGAGAAGGCAAACATTCTGTTTGGATGCGATATATAAGGCTAGGCTAGAGAGGTTTTGATTTTTAAGTAAAGCTTATCATTGACATTCCTTTATCTTAAATGCGGTTAAAGAATGTAAAAGATGGGGAGAGAGAAGGAAGGAGGGCTGTGCAAAAAAATAATGCCACAATGTCAGATTCTAACTTTGCTCTGTTTTTTGAGAGTTGATGGTGTCAGGCACTTCTAAGTGCTTGGGGAAATTGAGAAATAGATGGAGAACATTGGGGTACCTCCCTCAAACCAACTCCAGTCTATAAACTGGTTTTGGGGTCTGCTTTGGCCTCTTCCTTTTACTGTCATCTTATCTACCAGCACTTAATGTATGTAGATGTTTTAGAATTGCAATATTTATTGGTTTTGTATTTGCTGTCCTTAGCAATGTTATTGATGTATTTTTATATTGATAATATAAATTTATGTACAATGTGCGCATGTATGTATTTTAGGGTGTTAGAGGATTGTACTTTGTGTATGGTGGTTTCTGTGTCATCATAATAAATATTCACCTTTTATTAGGAGAGTGAGTTTTTCCTTGAAAGGCCAACTTAATATTTAAAGCACAGACCTCATCAGAAAGCACAGCTATAACAGCAGATGACCCACTGTCTTCCCTTTAATATCATGCTGGGCAATGTGAGACTTTGTGATCATCTACCACATAGTCTCCAGCTACCAGCCACCCAGCTCATTGTTTCATGCCTCCCCTCGTCTGCTAATAAAGTCTAGATCCGTCCTCCTGGCATTTAAAACTCTCTACATGTAACCCTAAATAACCCTCCAGTTTCCTTTCTCTCCAATATATGAAGTCTCTATCCCAGTTAATCTGAACAGTTCCCAGTTCCTCACTTACATGCCTTTGTGGATGCCATTGAGTTCCTAGAAGCCTTGGATCCTTTTCCTGCCCATCAGCCTGTTCTTCCTGTAAAACCCCATGATCCAACTGGGCATAATCCTTCCCCCTGCATTCTCACAGCATTTATGTATAGCATAAATATACATGCTATTATGTATAGTATTTATGTATACCATAAATGCTGTGAGAGTCATGCCATCCTTATGACTCTTATTAGCCCCACTAATTGATCTGCTCCCCGAGACTGTGGCTGTCTCCCACACATCTAAGTTCTTCTTCAGTGGCTTCTTTGAACTGGAGATTCATGACCTGTTTGTTTGCATGCTTCCAGGTAAACATGACATATCAAAAGAAAACATTTCTCTGCTACCTGCTATAAACCCTTATTATACATTCCTTTACAAC